>CM048747.1:193343250-194721075 GCA_026315105.1 Locusta migratoria | reverse complement strand
GGAATGAAGATAGGGTATACCCTGAATTAACGCATGAGCTAGCTTTAGAAAACCACGGTGCATGGCGGAGGGTTTGTTAAAGTGGATTAACACGTTTGTTACTCTCCATGCTGAAACGGCTGGACGGAATTGAGTGAAATGTGGAATGAAGCGAATTATTACATGAGCTATCTTTCGCAAGCCTCTGTAGGTGAATGGCGGAGGGTACGTTACAACGAACATCCAAATTGTCTGACTGGAAACTTGGCGCATATATGTATGTTTTCATATATAGGAAGGGAAGGAGTAGATGGAGGAGAAGACGGATAGAAAGGGGAGGGAGGAGAAGGACAGAGAGAGAGAGGGAAGAGGAGTAGAATGAGAAAGGGGAGATGGTGACAGACAGGTGAAAGGAGATGAACAGAGGGAGGGGGAGGAGGAAATGGGGTGGGGCAGGTCAACAGAGAGAAGGGAAAGTGGGAGACGGACTAATGGGAGGTTGGAAACATTATTTGCACAATTATTTCTTCTGCAGAAGCAAAGCGCCGGATACCAGCTAGTAGATAATTATAGATTACTCAAGCAGTTGACGCCTGCTCCGGCCACCGCCACCGTCCACCAACAAGGTGCCTGAAGATGGTTCTATAGAACCGAAACCGGTTTCCAGCAATAAACGTAACAAATTGCGATCCAGAGTGTCTTATTTTAATTATTAAAAGCTTAGAACATGTTAACAGTTCAGGTCAACTCTAGTAACTCTAGTAACTAATTACAAAACACCACCAATATTACGACTTTCACTTTAATATCACTTTACTCTGAGTATCCACAGAGTTCATTATAGGGCACAGTGTCCTTTAAATATGTTTTCCATGAGAAGTAGGAGGTCCCTGTCTGTACATTCACCTGTGAAAGGATAGTAATAGTCCAACCAAAAAAACTTCCATTAACACCCAAAACTAATCCGTTTGGTCATCTTGTCCAGCTTGGGGAAGCATCTAGTGCTTGAGACACTATAGTATTTAAGTTTTTGCGAAATTTTATAACAACGTTTCTCCGTAATAAAATTTATAATAACTCATATAACATTTTCAGATGGTGGGTAAATAAAAAGATGCAGGTATTCCAGGGACACGTTGTGTCAAAATTTCAAGGTATACGGTCAAGAATTTTGGCAGGCATCAGATTTTGAACATAGCACTAAACGATACTATAGGTTAGAAAGAGTTGTGAGAGAAGAGAGAGAAGGGGCAGAAAATTGGCGTATAGAGGGACGGGGAAGAGGAAGATGATAAGGGAGTGCATGATGATGAGATGGAGGGAGAGGATGTGAAGAGTAAAGGAGGATCCCAAGGACGAAGAGAGAGGGAGGGAGCAGCAGGAGATTCATAGAGGAGAGAGGAGGGTATGGACAAAGAAAGAACAAAAAGAGGGGCAGAGGAGGAGGACAAGGATAAAAAGAGCAAGGAGTGTTGGATCACAGACAAATATGGTAGGATGTATATCCGATTCCCATTCACAAATCGTTATGAAACTACACATGTTATAAATATGTTGTTTTTTCCTCTTTTTTGTTTTCAATTAATTTGTAACAAATCCATATCAACACCTGGCTGGGTGCAGTTAGTATATATATATATATATATATATATATATATATATGCTCACGATCTCCCTTGCATGGGTTTTTGCACGAATTAGGTTCGTTTTGCTGCTTCTGATACATTTTAGCGTGTTCGACAGTGTGTAGTGCTCCTCGATATGTCTCGCCATTCCAACAGACATGCACGCATTTTTTCACGAAAGTAAATGGACTTACCACACATTTTATTCCTGAGAGGTCAGTGCACGAATATTTAGATTACATGTGAGTGGCTGTGTCACGCTCCTTAGCGACCGCGGAGATGTTTCTATTAAGCGCCTCCGTCTCGTGAATGCGCGCGGTCGAGCTATCGAAATAATGGTCTCCTCTGGGAAAGGGCGCAGCCGGGCAAAAGAGATTACCCTTTTGGCGAGTCCTTCCCCGGGGGATGTTTCGCGCTACACGCTCCAGTGTGAGGGGCCGGAGCAGCCGCAAATGGAAGTGGCGGATCCCCGGTGATTGCGTTAACTCGCCATTACACGCTGGTGCGCGGCGATCAGCAGCCGGCGCACGCGGGGGCCTTGTCTATCAGTGGGGCGCGCCCATCCATCCTTCCACTTCAAGAGCGCCCCGCACCGCGATATTCAGCCGATCCCGTCTTCGCCCAGATCGACTGACGGCCTGACTTAACGCATTCTCCTTACAATCTTACTTTGATGAAATTCAACATTTCGCGCATTTTCAGCTTGTAGCTACGCTTTTGTCCAGTGTTACGTACTGTACTGTGCGTGTAATGCGACACAAGCTCGATTGTTTCCGTGTCCGATATGAAGTGCGCATGTTCAGACTTCGCGTTGTCAAAACAGCTCCACCGGCAGAGGCGGTGAGTTTCTATATTGTTCTATGTTTTTACTAGCTGTAAACCCAGCGTTGCCCGGGTGATTGTTTATCCCACACTCTCGTAGCCCACATCCCCTTCCGCCCTCTCTCTCTCTCTCTCTCTATGCATCCACCTCTTTCTTTCCTATATCTCTGTTCCTTTCCACCTTTCCCTCTCTCGGCAAAGTTCTCTGCAAGGTAACCTCTGTCATGTACCATACAAACATTTATGTATCCAGTGATCTTCCTTTTGGTTCAAAGGTCGTGTGCAAAAATTCATAAAGATTGGAGCAAAACTATGCACATAGAAAATTCCGTAATTAGTACCATCCACCACGTATCGAAAGAAATTTAAAGTAAAGTGGCATTCCTGTTGTTTTTGAGGTAGAGTGTGCAAAATTTCATCAATATCGGAACAAAACTATAGATTTGTGCAGAACCTGTTGAAGCGATGTGGAAGGCGTAGTATTCCGTTGGCAGAGCCTGTTCTCTTGATGGGTTTTACTGCTTTATTTATTTATTCTTATATTTCCTTATTCGTATGCTTATCCTTACAGAGAAAGAGCTGAAGACATTGTAGCACGCATAGACCAAAGATATGGTCTGTGGCATCACGTTTCGCTGTATGTAACCTCCTTGCTATAGAGTCGCACTAGGGACTGATGACCCCGTAGTTAAGTCCCATAAGCTTAACAAACATTTGAACTTTTGAACATAGAGTCGCAAACGTCATCGCTGACCTTCAGTCCGAATTTTTTTTATAATTTGACGACTTTCAAACACCATATCTTCCACCCCCTTATAGCTATCGGCATGGAACTGCTATGGTGTACAACGGGAGACTTCGGACAACAATTACACACAGACCACTCGTTTACGTTCTGTAGTTTTCGCTGCAGAGCGAAACATTAACACACACACCCGTAGAATTTTATATACAACGATAACTTTCCGTCCCAATATACTCCACCCTTTTATTATCATCAAACCTCAAGCAAAAATGCAACCAATAAAACCATTTTCAAAGAGTAAATATAATTTTCAAAGTAATTATTGTTCCACGTTTCGCGTTATATTCTTCAAATTACTAAATAGCTATCAGATCGTTATAAAAACGTGCCTAAAACCTGCCTCAGGTATAAATTAGTAACTGTACAAATATTTAAGTCTCTGCATCTTGTCGTTCGGACGTGATAAGCATACACCGAACAGACATTCACATTAATTTATATAGATAAATAGCTATCCGATCGCCATAAAACCGTGCCTAAAGCATTACCCGGGTAGACCTTAGTAACTATACAAATTTTTAGCTCATTATGTCTTGTGGGTCAGACGTCATAAACGCACACAGAAACAGACATTCACATTTATAGATATAGATTATTCCTTCACATTAAATATTTTCTATGTTTTGTATGTCACTTGTCTGGGCTAATAATTATTTGCGATTGAGTGGCGTTGCCTTGGTTACAATGTTTTCTTCAGAAACCGGGTGTCCTTCGAGAATTTAAGCTAATAATTTATGCAGGGCTACTCCTAGAACGAGTAATATCTTAGCACTAAGACCAGCCATTTTTTCCTTTTTTACTGTTTAGGAACGTGTGTACTACTATCGCAGACTCTCAGACTCTACACACGAAATAAGCGTGACGACACAGTTTATAATAATACTTACGTAAGTTTTTTCTGTCACGGCGCATGTATTATAATAACAATCGGTATGAAACTGTATTCTGTTTCACTTTTAGAATAGAGAGATTTTCTGCAGACATGATTAGTGAAGTGTCAAAGCAGTCGTCGTCTACAAACCAAAACAAGTTACAGCCTTCGACCAGAGATACTTGTAGATGGCATGGCACTGCTTTCATGGCACCAACATCTCTACAGTTAAACTATTGTTTTGCCAACACTTGGTAGTGTACAGCTTTGTCTAGAATTATACAAAGCTTTTTGTGAATGCCAGTAACATTAAATTTCAAGTGAAAGAATTATTAGTTTAAAATGATGACATTTCTTGAAAACTGTGCAGTTGTTTATTATATCCGGCAAATGTTTGCCAACAGTCACGTGGTCCTATGTTTGAACCACGCCATATGTAGAGCCGCTTTGCTGTTTGTCCGTTCTGTTAGTATCTATGGTCGGAAGTTACAGTCTTCGACCACAGATACAACTCAAATCTCCTAAACCACAAAGAAGCTCCAGGACCTGACAGTTTCCACACAGATTCTCCGCCGGATTTAGTCCCCCTCTTAACCATAATTTACCATGGGTACGGAATCGTTTGTAGTGATTGGAAAACAGGCAAGTCACACTCGTCTATAAGGAGCAGGCCGGCAGCGGTGGCCGAGGGGACTGAGGCGTGCCAGTCACGGTCTGCACGGCCACTACGGTCGGGGGTTCGAATCCCCCCCTCGAGCATGGATGTTTGTGCCGTCCTTAGTATAAGGTAGTTAATAAGTAGTTTGTCAGTTTAGGGACTGATGACCCCGTAGTTAAGTCCCATAAGCTTAACAAACATTTGAACATTTATCTATAAGGAGCAGACTAATTAAACAGTGACTACTAGAAAAAATCTAAGTAAACTGCTCATTATTTCAATGGTAATCATCATAACTTTCAATACATTTAATCCACTACGAGACAAAACATGGGGAGACAGTGGGTCTATATGAAGTGTGTGTACCGGCTTCCTAGCCTTGGCAAATTGTAGGCGGGCTCTATCCTGATACAGAATGCTGTCACTGTTTTGTTTGCTTTGACAACATTTCGAGAGGGTAAATACAAATATACAATCGTCTTGAATATGTCAAAGACATTAATGATAAATCTGAAGCATTGAATTAAAATTTGTGATGTGACTTGGAATCGAACCCGGACCGACATGCTTACTAGGCAGACGTCATCACTAGCGATCAAGGCACCTCGGAATAGTCTAAGCATGATTTCCTTCACGTCACAAACTTTAATTCAGCTTGTGTGTTCCATAGAACATTGCCACTACTGCCACGGCTCTCCATACAGCGGAATAGTACCTCGGCAACGGACATATTGGAACATTCCTGTTTAAGTTGATTTAAATATCAATATAAATACTTATACAATCCCTGAGACGGATTTCGTCTCGAATATGTCAAAGATATTAATGATGAATCTGAAGCATTGAATTAAAACTTGTGATGCGACCGGGAATCGAACCCGGACCTTTACATTGATATTTATATCACCTTAAACAGGAATGTTCCAATATGTCCGTTGCCGAGGTGCTATTCCGCTGCATGGAGAGCCTTGGCAGTAGTGGCAAGGTTCTATGGAAGTCAGAAGCTGAATTAAAGTTTGTGACGTGAAGGAGATCGTGCTTAGACTATTCCGAGGCGCTTTAATCGCTAGTGATGCGATGGTTTAGCGGTAAGACGTCTGCCTATTAAGCATGGAGCTCCGGGTTCGAGTCCCGGTCGCATCACAAATTTTAATTCTATCCTTCAGATTTATCATTAATTTCGAGAGGGGTTTGAACCCCAGAAACCACCCCTCTGACTACGCCCATGCACATCACTGGGCTGCAGATGAGAGGTGTGTCAAGCCACCGCCATTTCATTCCTGGTATACAGGATACTACCGCGATCTGTATCTATACATATCGCTATCCCATAACGTTTTTCACCTCGAGTATTGCTTTCTTCTGCGCTGGCAACCACCAGTCTTATTTCCTCTGACCCATTCGCAATCGAAAGAAGGAAGATTGGGGACGTTAACAGTGGTTCACTAAGCAGTAAGCATCCTCCGCCACAGACCGAGAAGTGCCGCGGTGGAATAGGCGAGCTGTCTAAGGCGCCTCCCTGCGGAGCGCGAGGTTGCTCGCCGTCGGAGGTTCGAGTCCTCTCTGGGGCATGGGTGTGTGTGTGTTGTCCTTAGGTTAGTTTAGCTTAGTTTAAGTAGTTTGTAAGCTACGGACTGATTACCACGCAGTTTGGTCCACTAGATTTACAAACATCTGAACATTTAGACTGAGAAGCGGCTTGAGGAGTATGGGTGTGGGTGTAGCTGGGAGAGATGATGAAATCGGTGTTGGCACCGGAGCGGCAGCACATTCTAGGCCAGCCGCTGGGCCAGATAAGACGGCGCATTCCTGACGCCTTGTCGCGTCGGCCCCAGCTGCGTCGCGGCACCTGTCTGGCGCTGACACGCCGCCATCTCAGCAGATCTGAGAGGAGCAGGCGAGGCTGCTGCCACGTCCGCAGGATTATCGCACCGCTAATCTGGGGCCCCATCTGACGCGACAGCGACCTGCATTAGGCCCAGCGACAGCCAGAGCCCAGATAACGGCCCACCGCCTTCCGGCAGTTTGTAAACACCGGCTCTCCCACACCACTGGAGACTGTGCCACTCGGAGGAGATGAAATCCGATGCTGTTTCTGCGGGGCCCAAGACACCTCTTCTCTTCCCTTACAACGATTGTTTTCGCCAACTCAGAAAGAAACTGTCACACTCCAACCGACCCTAGACATCGGGCTAGACTGCAGCTTAATCTGCCACCAGGTTTTTTTTATTTCCTTCTCTTTGGTTGCTCCAACACTCCCGTATAAGTCATTTATTTTTTCAAGTTTTAATCTATTCATTGCTTATTTAAAGACCTGTTACCTGTTATTATAAGAAAAGGTCTTACAATTTATCATTTTACATCTTACATAATGAAAGTAGCCTGTTACTAAAAATAAGCAAGATCTCGGACAGCTGAGACCTACAAATGTAAGTTAAAACGCTCACTGCTGCTCTAAATTACTTTACGAGTGGCCACAGTACATGCATAACGGAAATTTATCTAACTGCTCACTCCTTAAGGGAGCAGCCAACGTCTTAACAAACACAAGATCAACGTTAAAAAATAAATAAATAGATAATTAAACATGGGATGGGGAGCATGAAATCATAAAGAAGAGGTTTGATACTTTAAAATCATAATCTATTCAGTAAAACAACGAACAAATAAATGTGGGGAGACAAAATTAAGCACACACCTTGTACAAAAGTGAATTAAAATTGTTTCTGCCCTTTATGAATATGGAGGTAACGTGGGAGGAAATTTGGAAATACACAATGGGTAGCTGAAAGCACATTAATTCATTCACAAACATGCGCATAATGGTTAGCAGTACATCACTCTGTGGGAACACTTGCAAGCAGTGCCGAAACGAAGCGTCGACAGTTCATGACATGGTGGCAGGTCTCTTGTTCACAAATTTTTAAATATACTGTGCACTAAAACGAACTCATGTGTGGGGAGGGAGCAGCTCACTTCTTAAGTACCACATGGTGTGCGACCACACCAAAATTCACAGCATTTACAAACAGAAATTAATTTAGAATAAGCGAGTAAAGCACATACGAGAATTTGTATAGAAGAAATCTAGTATTAACAAAAGCATGGCTGAAAGCTGAAGTAACGACTGTTATGAAAGCACACGGTGCAATCAGTCTTACAAGACAGGAAAGACGGAATCAAATCAGAAAATCTGAGAAATATTTAGCATCTCGCGGATACAGAAACGACGCGAAAAGTCAGTTAAAAATAGCAAGGAAATTCAAACACACTGCGTTTACACAAAGGCTTAAGGCCACACATGTGTATTCTACCTTGAACAAAACCGGATACACAATCATCACTGGAATGAAAATGCAAATAATAAATTTATACTGAATTTACTTGAGTTCTGTAAATTAAGAAACACTTCGCATCTCATAGTGATTGGAATAAACTCTTTAAAGTTCTGAAAAAAGCAGGAGTAAATTATAGGGAGCGTAAGGTTATTTACAACTTGTACAAAAACCAGACAGCGGTTGTCAGAGTTGAAGGGCATGAAAGGGATGCAGTGGTTGGGAAGGGAGTGAGACAGGGTTGTAGCCTTTCTCCCATGTTATTCAATTTGTACATTGAACAAGCTATAAAGGAAAGCAAGGAGAAATTTGGTGAAGGAATAAAAGTTCAGGGGGAAGAATTAAAAACATTGCGTTTTGCCGATGACATAGTAATTCTGTCAGATACAGCAAAGGACCTGGAAGAGCAATTGAATGGAATGGACAGTGTGCTGAAAGGTGCATATAAGATGGACATTAACAAGAGCAAAACTAGGGTAATGGAGTGCAGTGTAAGAAAATCAGGTGATGCTGAAGGAATTAGATTGGGAAACGAAGCAATAAAGGAGGTAGATGAGTTTTGTTACTTGGGCAGTAAAATAACAAATGATGGGCGCAGTACAGAGGATATAAAATGCAGAATGGCAATGGGTAGAAAAGCGTTTTTGAAAAAGAGAAATTTGTTAACATCGAATATTGATTTAGGCCTAAGGAAGTCCTTTCTGAGGGCATTTGTATGGAGTGTTGCCTTGTATGGGAGTGAGACATGGACGATAAACAGTGCGGACAGGAAGAGGATTGAGGCTTTTGAAATATGGTGCTACAGAAGAATGCTGAAGATTAGGTGGGTGGATCGCGTAACTAATGGGGAGGTACTGAACAGAATTGGGGAGAAAAGGAATTTCTGGCATACCTTGACTAAAAGAAGGGATAGATTGGTAGGACACATTCTTAGACATCAAGGAATTGTTAATTTAGCGTTGGAGGGAAGTGTGTGGGGAAAAAATCGCAGGGGAAGACCAAGAGATGGATACAGTAAGCAGATTCAGACAGATGTAGGTTGTCGTTCTTATGGGGAGATGAAGAGGCTTGCTCAGGATAGGGTATTGTGGAGAGCTGCATCAAACCAGTCTCCGGACTGAAGACCACAACAACAACAGTGAAAAACTATCACTGAAAAACCAAGGCTACCTGATAACAAATAAATCAAAGTCCTAACAGCATGCCTTCCCCTCAGAATGATCCGATGAAGTACTTACTTCCAAGGCTGCAACAAGTGAGGCTCTCAGGTCACGGAAAACCTCCTCCCACCATACACCGGATGTAGAGCGCGCTAAAAACGACGCAGAGTGCGTTCAGAGACAAGGGTTTACCAACCCTTGCTACCTGACCAAGACAATTCCCTCTGCAACCGCTCCCAGAGAGGTTTCCTGTCACCTATTTCATCCAAGATTAGGTTGGTACGACACTAAAGAACACGGTCACCTCGCCATCTTGCCAAGTAAGCTTGTCTCTGACCACCCAGCAGACGCTAGCGCAGACGACAAACGAAACCATACGTTCTTAACTACAGCAAAACGACGCCTAGAGCGGGAGGCGGCGACTGTAAGCCATTGTGCGGCAGTCAGTCAATATTAACAGCACACATCCTCATTCACATGAACACACACATGTTCAATCACACGGGTGGAAACATATATAAATGTGGGTCGAACAAATATAAACATGGGACATTGATCATTAATAAAAATGAATAAAATAATTAACACACAGATAGATAACATTAATGGTTCAGAAACACTTTAGGTTAATGAATATATCAAAATGGAATACGACCACACATTCAATGGACGTGTTTCAATAATATGTCGTTTCCCACCATTAGTGTACAGTTTTAAGCAATTTACAGGAAAGTAGTAATGATCTACATCTACATATTTACGCTGAAAATCTCATTTAAGAGCCTAGCAGAAGGTTCAACGAACTGCTTTCTCCTTTCAATAAATTTCTTTAGTGTAACAGACCGCATCGTCTAGGTAGGTACCTGCCGGTGCTGGTGGCCTCCTCCCACCATCACCCTATGTGAAAGAAGTGCGCTCTTCTCACACTTACTAGAAGGGCCCATAGGATCAGCGACGTCGAGCATCTAAAGGTGGAACTACATCTGAGGTTAACATTTGCAGCCAATGGTTATGTAATGGGAGTGGTAGACAAAACAATGACGAGAAAAGGCGAAGGAAGTAAGGAAGAGCAAGAGGAATCACAAAACGTCGCCTTATTGCCATATGTACAAGGGGTCACTGAACGTGTTGGCAAAACTCTTCGTCGAGCACGCATCATGCCAATCTTCCGGAGCAGCAACAAAGTTGGGAACGTTCTGGGCTCAACTAAGGATACAATAGACAAATTAAACAGTACTGGTATCTACGAAATCAGTTGCGGCTGGTGTACGTAGGTGACACCGGGCGACCAATCAGCTCAAGAATATCTGAACACGAAAGGTATCTGCGGTTTGGACAGCGCACGAAGCCAGCGGTGTTGGAGCATCACAGAGAGTGCAGAAAACAATTATTTTTCGGTGAAGTCCGCGTGCTGTACAAACAACAATTTATCATGAGAAGGAAGATCAGAGAAGCCTCAGAAATAGCCAAACGACCCACCAGCATGAATAGAGATGATTGCTACAGACTTCCGGCGTCCTGGCTGCCAGCAGTAACAGCACTACGAGGGGACAGCGCGCGCAAAGCGACTCACGGGAGAGCACAGCGGTGATACGTACACAGAGCGCCAGCTCGACGCGGCCCGTGCTAGGCGACTAGTAAACAGTGGCACGCCAAAACGGCAGCCCCGGCTACCTGTTCAATTGTTCGTTTGTTAAGCTTAAGTACTTAACTGCGGGGTCGTCAGTCCCTAAACTTACAAACTACTTATGAACTACCTTATACTAAGGAAGGCACAAACATCCATGCCAGAGGGGGGATTCGAACCCCGACCGTAGCGGCTGTGCAGACTGTGACTGACTCGCCGCACACCGCTCGGCCACTGCGACCGGCCCCTGCTACCTATTCCAACCTATGGCAAATAGTAATGCAAACAACAATCATAGACGTCCATTCCCGCCAATCAGACGGAAGAATTGAAACACCAATGACAAGGAAGGTACACCATAGAAACACCAATCTAGAACGCCCATTTCCACCAATAGCGTCAATTAATGCAAAAACCAATAAAGAATGCCCAACATCTCCCTTCCTCTTCCTGAACAGATAGTTCACGTTATTATATAAGACGCAAGCTCTCCCACAATCAATAGTAAGACGAATACCCTGAAGAAGGCGAATTTCAATAGTGGCCGAAACTTCGGTTGGATTTACACGATGACGATGCTGTTTAATACACTAAAATTTTTTATAGAAAGTGACAATGGCCGCGGAATCCTGTGTCTTTTCTCTTCTTATTTCTCTACCGCTACATTCTGGTAAAAAGATACACCTAAATCTTTCCGGTTTTCGATTTGAATTTTCTTTTGAAGGTGGCCGCTAAAAAAATATAAAATTTAGCAAACAGATGTCGCCTTCCTTTTAATGATTTCCACCACAACTCGTCCATCATTTCCGTGGCACTCTCTTTCCATAGTAACAGTGAACGTTTTCAGGAATCGAAATTTTGACTGGGGGAGGGAGGGGCAAGAAGTAAGCTTTTGTATCGTTCGGGAGGTGTGTTCCGGAATATAATATTTTCGAAATTAAGACTTTGTTGGCATGCAATGAAAGAGCGTAAGAATGTTAGCTGAAGGAATTTCTGGCCATGACAGAAACACATACTGTATCAGTTCAGGAAGGCTGAACGAGGAATGTGAGCGTACAGTATACGTCTATCTATTACAACTGAGACATTTACTCTTCGAGACAAATTTCGCGACCGATCATCGAGTCTAAATGCGAACATTACTGGAGACCTTTGCGAAAATGTTCAAATGTTTGTAGAGCTTATGGGACTTAACTACGGGGTCATCAGTCCCTAAACTTACGAACTACTTATGAACTAGCTAATACTAAGGACGGCACAAATATCCGTGCCCGAAGGGGGAATCGTACCCACGACCGTAGTGGCCCTGCAGACTGTGACTGGAGCGCCGCAGGCCGCGTGGCCACCGCGGCAGGCAGACCTTTGCGGTATGAAACGCAGTGTGGTGTCGAATTTTCCTGAGGAAAAATGCCGCACCGTACCAGTGTCATCACGTGCAACAGGAATGTTACGTAGTTAGATCGTGCCGATTGAAAACATTTTATAGTCTTTGCAAGTACGGCTGTGATATATCGTATATTTGAAAAATAAAACGGCTTCGTCTAAAGAGTTATTCACAAGGCACAGCTGGTTTCACAGGTGTACTGCAGCATCTTTTTGTCCAAATTGAACTCAAGTCACAATTCACCAAGATGGTGCTGACCATGCGCTGACTACAATGTTGCGGGCGTTTATTCTATTTAATACACGTACCCTGTACAATACATATCACACTATAACTAACGTATACAAGGTACGTTCTAGTTAAAGGGCAGTCATGCTGTTTAGAAAATTAGTCATACCTCAAATTTTCTTTAGAGGGTTGTGACTTATACCTTAGTAGGATGAAGTAGCACATTCTGAAGATTTTATTTTATTTTATTTTATTTTTATTTTACAATTCTACCCCTTACAGAAAACTTTAGTTTTCTGTTAACTCAGTGAACCATGCTGCCGTTGTCATTTTAATTACCAAGGTGTACCAAATCGAGATACGTATCTTAAAGTATAATTATATTTGTTTGAAATTTCTTTCAAGTTAATGACTTTATTTTGTCCCATATAAGTTAACACCTCTCGCACACGTACACAAACTTGACTTACACTTAGAAAGAGGTATTAAAATATGGACAAATGGAATTTGCATCAGTAGCAAGAAAACGCACCCGCCAGCTAAAGAAAAAAGGAAACAAAATAAGAGGAGAGTAATTTGGTTTGACAGGGAGAGGAGAGCAGCTGAAACAGGCGTGTTATTGATAATATTTTAGTGGAATTACGCGGCCGCGGGAGGCCGTTTTATCGGGAACTGGTTTAGCGACCCTGGGACGGCCGTGTCTCCCGGCGGTGGCGCTGGCGCTGGCTGGCCTTCACACATATCGCTGCCGCCCAGGCGGGACCGTTTTTAAATGTCTCCTTATTACCACAGGCCGCACTCAGCTCTCCCATATCGTCGAGTTGACGTCTTACCAAGGTGCATCATTCGTCTAACGTGCGGTTTTCTCGCAAGCGACTGCCATTTATTTATTTACGATTTATTATATCGGTGTGACGTTTGCTCTTCCGGACTTGTCTAAAAGAGTAGACTCCACACTTTCTTCGCAGCCATATTCCATTTGCAAATTATTGATGAAGGAGGGCGAAGAAGAAGGGTTGGGAAGGAACGGATTGACAGTGGCTGCATTAAGACATGGACAATAGGGGCGCTACAGCTAGCTATAACGTGCGACTTGTGGAAGTTTGAGACGGACGGGAGGCGTGCAGGCGAGCACGGGTAGCCAAGTGGTTAATGCGACCGCTGCCCCGAAGCGGGAGACCCGAGTTCGATTTCCTTCCCGGCTTACATTTCCACTTGTCATTGTTTAATCTGAATGCCCTAATACAGCCACTGCCAATCCTTTCCTTCCCAATCCTCCTTCTTCCTTCCCCTCATTCATCAATATTTTGCATATTTATTTATGATTTACTAGCAAACCCGGCAACGCTTCTTAGTAACTTTTCCCTATGTCTATCCCTTCCTTCCCCTTCCTTTGTCCTTCTCCCCCTACCTTCACACCACTCCCTATTAACCCACACCATATCCATCTCCTCCCCTTCCTCTCTGCGTCTATATCATTTCCCCTTTTTAAATCCATTTCATTCCCCCATGCCCTGTCTCCTCCTCCCCAGCTCTCTGATCTTATTTATTGTTATTGCAATCGGGAACTTAATTGGGGATAGAAGTCAAAATCGACAGGTAAATCAATTGGAAACGGTTATTAGATAGACGTTTCGAGCTGCTCTATCTGTGAGGTTAATAGCTTCAATGGCTGCACGTTTTATGGTTGCATTGTACGAACAGGTATGACTATAAGTGTAGGCATAAAAACAACTTTCCTGTTTTATGTTAAAAATGACTGGAAAGAAAAAAAAATACCGCACATGTTTACAGCACAGCTTAGCATATTTTTCTCGCAGCGAGCAGTATAGAAATGTTTCTTGTAATACACGTATATCTTATTAAGAGATTTTGAATTAGTTACAAAGTAATTGCAGCGTAATCATACTTCAATGATAGAAATTCCGTATGAAAAAATGTTGGCAACAGCCGTTGGATCGTGGGAACGAAGCAGACCAATCGTGACAAAGCTTGAGATAGCCAATGAAATTTTAGATTGCGACAGTTTGTTCCGAAGCCAACTGATGCATCCGCTGCGTAATCTACTGCTGGATTATATCTGTACCCCAAATTTTCAATTACAATTGCCACGCATGACCATCTGTTTTGTCGGGCGTAAACTGCAACTGAGGGAGTCGAACTCGACTGTACTCTTTATTTCAGAGTCATAAGGGATCGCGCTTGAGAATTTCTTTTCGATTTACCTCCAAGCGCTGTGTACGCATTGGAGGCATTGTTCTAAAAAATAAACCACAATCTGTACTTAATTTTTTTCTAACACTCAAAAATACCACGAAATAACATCAATTCTATCTTTTCAATGCTCAAAAGATATGATCATCACCGATAACATCATGGAGGTAAGAATACTACGGAGGGGATTGTAAAGAAACATCGTTTCATATTAAATCTTTTTGACAGTCTTAACCTTGTGGGTATAACGCCATCTCCCTTTATTGTAACCTCCTTGGCGTATTTGTTCGTTCTGTTACAGCGTATTTGGTCGCTAACGAGTAGCGAATGAATAATCTCTTTGTTGGAGAATCGAGAAAATGATCCCAGCTGCAAGCGTTTATATATATATATAATGTCTGTAGAGAAAACGCTAAATCTGCTCAAATTTGTTTATTCTCGTCTGCAGGAAATAAAGGTGAAGGAGACAGTCTATTAAAAAAAAAAAAAAAAAAAAAAAAAAAAAAAAAAAAAAAAAAAAAGACGCATTATGTTTGGCTTTCGGCCTGTGTATTACTATATATTTTGTCTTGCCTTTGGAAAGAAATCATTTTTCATTATATTTACTCTGAAAGTAAAGTTCTTATAGTAAATCTGCCGAATTGGACACAGCCACGCATTCGATGCCAAATAAGAGGCACAATGGCAGTCGGTACAATGTGTCAGAATCTGGGATAACAGGGTGTTCGTTGTCCATTTTCAGAATACCCATCATCTCGGTTTAAAGGAGAGACAGAAGCAAATCGGAAGCGGACTGGTACATTAGCTAGATTTTCATTCCGAGGAAAACTTTAATGGAATTGCAGAAGGTCAGGTGATTGCAGAACGTTTATAATGCCACCAGCTTACAATTTTCGTGAGAACCGCAAAGATATGATAAGAGACATTAAGGTTCGTAGGGAAGCACATAGACAAACTTTCACCTTGGGTCTATTTGGAAGTGGAACATAAAAGGAAATGGCTAGTATTGGTACGCGGTATATACAACCAAGCATCTTGCGGAGTATGTATGTATCTACACATGGGATTGATACCGTGTTCCTGGACTATTTTCAGGGCGTTAGACACAGGTTCGCACTGTCGCTTGGTGACCAAAATACTAGCTTCTGCATCTACATAGCTATAGAAAATACTAGTGCACGTATGTATATGTGAAAGAATATCTGTCACCTCCTTTCAAACCCCTTGAGTAATTCTGTCAAATATGGCACAAATACTGCTGGTTTCACAAGAATCAGCGCTGAAGGATCTATAACGTCCTAGGTCCGATAGCAGTGGAGATTTGGGGTACCTGTTATTTTTCATCCTCTGCCTTTTAGATTGCCATGCACAACAGCGTGTTGCACGGGAAAGGTGTCGGCCTTCCGTATTGATCTTCTTTGCATGGAAAGCTACACATCAGCCCCTTGTGAAGGCTGCTCTTCATAACAGGTGTACTGTGGGAGAGATATCGGTGTGCTTCATCAACCAGTTCTGCTGTAACTACATGTATGGATGGACAGGGCTGGGAGAAAGTTTAAATTGATAGACGAGGGGATGAACATACGAAGGAGGACAGGAGGGCTGGACAGAGGGAGCGGAATGTGCGGCAGAGAGGACGGGAAAAATGGAAATACAGACAGAAGTGGATGGGGAGAGGGGTGATGACAAAAGGGATAAGTGAATGGAGGTAGGAGAAGATCAATAGGGTGAGGTGGGAAGATGGATAGAGAGGAGTAGGAATGGATGGACACAGAACAGGGGACCACGGACAGATAGAGCATGGAAACGAGCAGGGAGAAGAGCAGGTTGGACTAAAAGAGAGGGAGGGGGGGAAGCGAGGAGAGTATGGAGTGACAGTTGGACAAGGAGATGGTGGAGGACGAGATGGGCAAAGAGGGAAAGGGAATGAGGAGCTGGTTGGACAGAGAATGGGACAGGAGATGGACAAGTACAGGAGAAGGAGGGGACAGACAGAGAGGTTAGTAGGAAGAAACGGGTAGTGAGAGGGAGGAAGAGGACAGATGGTCGAGATGACTTGGGCAGAGAGGAAGGTTAGCAGCAGATGGAGAAGGATAGGAGCAGAAAGAGAAAGGGGGAGGAGGAGGTGCGGGAGGAGAGCAGAAGGGGGTAGGAATATATAACAGGAAAAATGACAAAGGGGATGTGTGCAAAAAGTGCGTCTTATACTACGCGGGTAAAGTTAAGAGGAAAAGGATAGTTTTAAATATAGTAATAGAAATTAGTTGTATGCCTAATAAAGCTAATGTACTCTACAGATGACTTACAGCATTAGAATGAGGAAGTCTTAGCAATATATTTAAAGTCACCGTCATTCTCTTACTGCTAATGATTCAATTTTATCTTAGATCTTACATAGTGCATGCTTGGCAGTAATGTTGTTGACTTACAATGTGGTAGCAGCATCTATGCTGTTTCGTAGAGTTACGATTGAATTCTGAGGCTTCAGCTTAGAGGAAATCTATGTAGAGTAGTTTCTAAACGACATCTGATAATAACGAAGAACGAAAGCAGGGTTGGCAATTCTAAGGTATCCGGGAGTGTACGAGGAAGTTTACGGATCCCGATCGTCTCCTCGCAGCAGTCCGTTTCTAGGGTGCAGTCAGTCTCTTTCTTTGCCTGTCACCTTTGTTTCTGAAAGTGCCGAGATATACGTGGTCGACCACAGTGGCAGAGCGGTCTGCGGCGTGCCAGTAACGGTCTGCACGGCCGCTGCGGTCAGGGGTTCGAATACCCCCTCGGGCATGGCTGTTTGTGCCGTCTTTAGTATAAGCTAGTTCATAACTTTAGGGTCTGATGATCCCGTAGTTAAGTCCCATTAGATAAAAAAAGATGAACGTCGTGAGTAACATATGTCAATTTAAAACCTTTAGTCAGCCTCCTTGTCCGCAGAGAAATAATTTATGTGTCACCTTGTCTGTCACAGATTTTTTAGTGTAACGCTAAGGTGTGTGCTTCCCGTATTCTTTAAATGAGTGTAAATCTCAGCTGCATTGCCTGGTGCTAAAGTAACCTCATTCTTTAATTGTACTTATACCTTATAAAACTGCAAAGTATTGGCTGAGGACTAACGCCTCGTCGACAACGTCATTAATCTGCATCTACATATAAACTGCAGAAAACACTTCATGGTTTGTGGCGGAGGGTATTTTGTGGACAATTCCCACGTCTTCCTTTGCTGTTCGGGATACGAACAGTCCGTGGAAAGAGCGACTGTTAGTAAGATTTCTTGTGAGATTGAACCACTATTATTTTACCTTCACGGTCTTTCCATTAGATATACGCCGAGAAAAGGAATATCTATGTTGACTTTTCTAGATCTCCTTATATACATTCTATCTGGTGATAATCTAGATTGACAAGTTAACTTATTTGTCAAGAAAAGCTCTGAAAGCTAGTTCCTTTCTCGGTAGACTTCACTTCCTGTGGATTCTTCCAAAGAGTCTCATCTAGCACCTGTCTTATCTGCGATTAATTTTGTATGGTAGTTCGATTCAAATCGTTCTGCATACGCTCTCCCTCTGCATACGTTCTCTGAATGTCTGTGAAGAAAGGGGGCCGTGGTGTAGTAGCCAAGCGGTCTAAATCGCCTCGCTGCGGAGCGCACGGTTCCTCGCCGTCGGAGGTTCGAGTCCTCCCTGGGGTATGGGTGTGTGTGTGTGTGTTGTCCTTAGGTTAGTTTAACTAGTTTGTAATCTACGGACTGATGACCACGCAGTTTGGTCCGATAGATTTACAAACATTTGAACATTTTAAGAACTGGGCGCTGGGGTCTTAAGCGAAGTTCGTATTATAACTTCAAATTCAAATGTTTGTTAAGCTTATGGGACTTAACTACGGTGTCATCAGTCCCTAAACTTACAAACTACTTATGAACTACTTACGAACTAGGACGGCACAAATATCCATGCCCGAGGGGGGATTCGAACCCCCGACCGTAGTGGCCGTGCAGACCGTGACTGGAGCGCCTCAGTCCCCTCGGCCACCGCGGCAGGCGTATTATAACTCATCTAAAAGGTGTTCTAAGCATGCACGTGCATTTCAGGAATGTTATTGTTCACACAGCATTGCCTCAAGATATTTGTTTATGAGGGGTTGGATCATTAGACTAATAAAATTAATCATATTTTACTAAATGATGCTCTACTGTACTCACTAAACAATAATTTAAGATGTGTTGATATCCTTCCGCATACGAAGTTTTCTCAGAGACAGTAATGGGACCTCACCCTAACATCACAACACTACCTATACCTTAACATCACCTGTTGTGCGATTCACTTTTGGCATTACACATGATGACAGGTGTAGGGAATCTGTTGTTCTCTGCCGCCTACGAATCGGCCACATATGGCTGACGCATGGCCACCTTCTTCGGCGGGAGGACGCACCACAGTGTGACTGTGGCGCCCCCTTGACAGTGGTCCACATCCTGGTGGACTGTCCGCTTTTAATTGTTTTGCGACAATCTTTTAATCTCCCAGATGCGCTTCCTTTTATGTTAGGAGACGATGCTGCTATGGTCGATCGTGTTTTAGGTTTTATTCGCGCAACTGGCTTTTATGGGTCTATTTAATGGTGGGGCCTATAAGCCCGCCCTGTCGGGCTTCACCCCCTCCAGAACAATAGGCCACTGTTATTTTACGGTTTATGACTTGTTTTTTAACTACGGATTTTAAATTGTGCAGAGTGGCTGGCCCATCCTGTATTATTTTGTGATCAGCCAGCCACACGCTTCTGCAGCCTTGTTTTAGTGTTCTGTCTATTTTGTCCACTCCTGTCTTGTCCATTGTTCTGTCATCATTTTACGATTGACTGTCGCTCTGTACCTGGAGCATCCTGGACTTAGAGTAGTATGCGAAGTGAAGGAAACTTTTAACAGTTCACTCCTAGCTGGGAACAGGGGACTGATAACCCAGCAGTTGAGTCCCCTTTAAACACCAACAACAACAATGATGACAGGTCACGATCTTTAGGTACTGGGCCAAACCAAACCTTCCACTGGATTGCCTCGACCACTTTCCTCAACGTTCAATGGCCCTTGTCTGTCAGTTCATTAATAAGGTCTGCTTGGTCTTGGATTAGCTGTGCTCGTTCCTTCCCATTTACACGTCACAAGCACATCGCTAACAGTCGACTTAAAATGTTTTCAGATGTTGACATGCCTCTGCAGATCTACCGGATGACTAGTCCACGTTCGAGGTTACTAAACTATCTGACGGACCCATTCAGTTGTTGGTGCTTTTGACTAGGCTATATTCGCCACGTGCTTCTGTACTGGTGGTACATTTTCTTAGTAGCTAGTAGTTGCTTGGTTCAATAGTTGAACGGACCGAACTACTAGGTCATCGCTCCTTCCTATTTTATAAACAAATAATGAAAAACCGAATACTTCTGATATCATATAAATTTCAAAAGGGTGCACCATACGTAAAGGAAAAAAAAGGGAGAAAATTGCATTTTTTACCTATCTGATGACATATAACAACCAGTAAAAAAATAAATAAAAGACAAGAGAACAGTAAAATCTTTAATAACACTTGCAATTTTATGGAGTAGTTTGCTACAAACTGAAAGCGCTATTATGTAAAGAGATTACTGTTACTAATCTCTTAGGACGTTCACCGGACATTCGCCATACCCACACCCTGCCACCGGATCGCCACATTGTGTACCGGGATTCTCACTCCACACTACATTTTAAGACTGTTCAATCGTCCAATGTTTTCGCACCTTATATCAAGCGAGGCGTCGTTTGGCAAGGCTTTGATCTCTGGCTTATGGGCAGCCGCTCGACCATGAAATCCAAGTTTTCTCACCTCCCGCGTAATTTCATAGTACTCGTAGTGGATCCTAATGCAGTTTGGAAATCCTGCGTGATGGCTGGGTAGGTGCTTCCCAATTACACTGTACGACCCTCTTCAACTGTCGGCGGTCTCTGTCAGTCAACAAACGAGGTCGGTCTGTACGCTTTAGTGCTGTACGAGTCCCTTCACGTTTCCACTTCATTAACACATCAGAAACAGTGGACCTAGGGATGTCCACGTTTGAAGTTCGCGAGTTCCGCGAAGCGCCTCATTGTGCTCTCTCACGATGTGTAATGTTTACTGGTTGCTGATATGGAGTACCTGTTAGTAGGTGGCTGCACAATGCACCTAAAATGTAAAACGTATGTTTTTTAGGGTGTCCGGATATAAAGTGAGACCTGTCCATAGAAAATGTATATTGCTGAATTGTAAGAAAATGTCTAAAATCGTGCCTCCTGTTTTGTGTCGAGTAACTCGCTTGCAAGAAAATGTATAATATTGCTTCTACTGTGTGTATCGGCGTGTGTACATAAATCTGTGAAATTTTATCTTTGGCAAAGATTATGTTATCACAGAGCATTGTAGCTCGTGCAGAGAGACAGAGAGTTAGACTTGTGGTTCAGCTCGCTTAGAGAACAGTTGTGTTGTGTATGTGGCTCCAATGTAGAGCAGAGGCTGCAGTGCCAGCAAGTTGGTTTGATTGTATTTGGAATATAATGCATTTTATATAATAGTGAAAAATGTATGAACGTAATAGCATTTCATGTAATTAAGAAAAGGTTGTTATCATTTAAGTAATGTAATGATGTTTATTGATAATAAGTAACAAAGTTGACCTTTCTTTCCTGCTACCTTTATTTGATAATTAGTTATTTGTGAATTTAAAGTGCAGTATTGATTTTGGTAATCTTGCTGAACAGATTTCTTTATTGGCAACGTAGAAGTCTCTGGCATACCCTGACTAAGATACGGGATAGATTGGTTGGACACATTCTGAGACATCAAGGAAATGTCAACTTAGCATTAGAAGGAAGTGTGTGGGGTAAAAATCGTAGAGGGAGACGGAGGGAGGAATACAGTAAGCAGATTCAAAAGGATGTAGGTTACCGAACGTATTCTCATATGAAGAGACTTGCACAGGACAGGGTAGCGTGGAGAGCGGCATCAAACTGGTCTGCGGACTGAAGACCACAACAATAACAGTAAATGATTGTATGCAACACTGCAGTTAATTGTGTATGATACTGAGTTTTGATGTTTGTATAGCTTATGGGACTTAACTACGGGGTCATCAGTACCTAAACTTACAAACTACTTTCGAACTAACAAACATTAAGGACGGCACGAATATCCATGCCCGATGGGGGATTCCAACCCCTGACCGTAGTAGCCGTGCAGACCGTGACTAGGGAGCCTCAGTCCTCTAGGCCATCGCGGCCAGCCTGAGTTTTGATAATCAGGTACTGATCTGCATAAAAATCTCGTATTCGAACATTAAGAAAGTGGTTTGTGTTTTTAATATCTTTCTCGCAGTAAAAATTTTGGAATATAGTCAGTGTGTGTTTCATGCAGGTTACATGTCACAGCTGCTTTGTTAAATAATCCGTTGCGCACATAATCAGTTTAATGCACTGTTTCTGATTTAGCAGTATATACATCAATATCAGGGCCATAATTAAACCAAATTTATGTGTTAATGATCAATGTACGTGTTCAGTTAAATTTTAATGAAGTTATTTGATGATTTAGTGATCGCCGGCCGCGGTGGCCAAGCGGTCTGCGGCGTGCCAGTCACGGTCCGTACGGCCTCTACGGTCGGGGGTTCGAATCCCCCCCCCCCCCTCGGGCATGGATATTTGTGTCGTCCTTAGTGTTAGCTACTTCATAAGTAGTTTGTAAGTGTAGGGACTGATGACCCCGTAGTTAAGTCCCATAACCTCTACAAACATTTGAACATTTTGAACTTAGTGATCTTGACTGTTAAACATCAGTATATGACAATTTGGACTGCAACTAATATCAGATCAGGTTTTGAATGAGTTACTTTAAAATAAACTACTTTTGTTGTCTGATTAAACGGGCCGGGCGCCGTGGCTCAGCGCGCCCGATCCAAGGGCTCAACGCCCTGTGTGATAAAAAAGCTGAGCCAAGAACAGACCGAACAAGAACGAACATAAATGATCAGAGTCCGCAACGAAGAGAACTAACCACGGAAAAAATTAATAATAAAATAAAAAAAATAAAAAATAAATAAATAAGAAACGATAGATCAAACTTAACGTACACCTTTTAAGAGGAGGTATATACGTTCAAATGTATCCAGACACCCTCAAAAACATACGTTTTACAATCGCACTCTATTGGATAATCGAACACTAGAGAAGTATGAAATCTGTTCTACAACCCTCTGCCAGCCACTTGAATGTCATTCGCAGAGTAAATAGATAGATTTAAGTGCAGAGTTGAGGTGAGCTAGGTAGTTTTTGCTGCGCAGCTGATCGCGGATCGCGGAAGCGGCGGCGGTGCGAGGCGTCTGGCTGTCCCGTTTGGGCTAATGGCAGGCGACGCGGCGGCCGTCTTAATAGTGGGCGTCCGTAATTGAAATTCATGGCTGCGGGGGCACGTCGCGCGCTCATTAACAGCGCGCCGTAAGCCGCGGTAGCCGCGGGAGCGCCGGCCGGCCGAGGGCCCACAAAGGAGGCAGGGCGGCGTGATTTACGCCGGGGGGCGGCGGCGGCGGCGGCTGCAGCTAGCGGCAGCGGCTCCAGCCAGCGGCCGCGGCCGCGCAGGTGCGGCCACGAGCTGCCGCCGGCAACTCGTCCTGCTCCAGGCCACGGGAACAGCGTCGTGTTGCAAGGCCCATTCCTATCAACGTTACCAAGTATCATTTGCTCATGGCAGGGGGCCATCTTATAAATGTATTTTTTTCAATAATGAATCCTGTGGACGCCTTGAGGAGCTGGAGGGAATATTTTGAAGAATTGCTCAATGTAGGTGAAACGTTCAATGGTGTATCAGGAAGTACGATTTATTTATTTATTCGTGTCAGAAGCATCTTATACAAACATAAAAAAAAAAAAAATGAATGAAGATCAATGAATATAAATACAAATAAGCCATTAATAGTACACATATTTACAAGTAACAGTGATAACAGTTCAAAAGGTCTTTTCCCCAGGATTAAACATTAAACTATGCTAGCCCAAAATATGGCTACATCACATGAATCAAACGTTTATATAGACTATGGGACTTAACTACGGGGTCATCAGTCCCTAATCTTACAAACTACTTATGAACTACTTACAAACTAGGACGGCACAAATATCCATGCCCGAGGGGGGAATCGAACCCCCGACCTTAGTGGCCGTGCAGACCGTGGCTGAAGCGCCTTAGTCCCCTCGGCCAACGCGGCCGGCTACATCACATGCATCACGGGCAGCACCAGTCAGGTCCTGCACGGTACAGCAGGCTGCACAAAGCTCACACTGTAGTAGATGCTCGGTGGTTTGTTCTTTTCCACATTCACACATGACAGATGCATCAGAGAGGCCCCACCTTCTCATGTTGACTTTGGATCTTGTTACGTTGGTCCGCAGTCTATTGAGGGACTTCCACGTCATCCAGCCCTCCTCATAGCCAGGTGGGACTGCTTCCTGTGCGGTCATCCACCCACCAAGGTCCCTGATCTTTACTCTCCATATCTCCAGCCTGGCCAGTTGTTGTGATTTGTGGAGCTCCGTCGTAGCATGCAGAAAGCTTTTCCTTGATTTGAGTCTGCTATGGACTGGCTAATAATCAAAAAGGGGATGGGTTGATAATTTCGATGCCTTTGTTTGTTCCATTCTGGCTGTGACTTCCCTTCTAATCCCAGGTGGCGCTATACCAGCCAGGCAGTATAGTTTTTCAACTGGCGTTGGCTTTAGACATCCCGTAACACTGCGGCAGGTTTCGTTTAGAGCCACATCCACTTGTTTAGCGTGGCATGAGTTGTACCATACGGGGCAATCGCGTTCACGACGATGGAAACAGGGTACTCATTTGAGGAAGCGGAGAAAATGTTCAGTAGATTACAGTGCAATAAAGCGGCTGGGGTGGATGAAATTAAGCCGAAACTCGTCAAATACAGTGGAATATCAGGTCTCAAATGGTTACACATGACAACTGAGAAGGCGTGGGAATCGGGACAGGTTCCGTCTAACTGGACGAAAGCGGTAATCACACCAATTTTCAAACATGGAGACAGAAAAGATTGTAACAACTATCAAGGTATCTCTTTAATTTGCGTTGTAGACAAAATATCCTCAGGTATTGTTGAAAGGAGGGTGCGAGTATTAATTGAGGACAGGTTAGACGAAAATCAGTGTGAGTTTAGGCCTCTTAGAGGCTGTCAGGACCAGATCTTTAGCTTACGGCAGGTAATGGAAAAGTGCTATGAGTGGAACAGGGAATTGTATCTATGTTTCATAGATCTAGAAAAGGCTTATGACCGTGTCCCTAGGAGGAAGCTACTATCAGCTCTTCATGATTATGGTATAGGAGAAAAACTTCTGCAGGCAATTAAACGGCTCTACGTAGACTGTCAGGCAGCAGTTAGAGTAGATGGCAAATTAAGCTCATGGTTCAGGGTAGTTTCAGGGGTAAGAAAAGGCTGTAACCTGTCACCACTGTTGTTCATACTATTCATGGTTCATAAGTTGAAAACAGTAGACTGGCAGGGTCAGATTAAAATAGGTGAAAACAAAATAAGCAGCCTTGCATATGCGGATGACTTAGTTGTAATGGCCGATTCAATTGAAAGGTTGCAAACTAATATTTCAGAACTCGATCAGAGGTGCAAGGATTGTGTTATGAAGATCAGCATCTCCAAAACGAAAGTAATGTTTGTGGGAAAGAGATTCAAACAGATTGAGTGCCAAATAGGAGGAACAAAGTTAGAACATGTAGACAGTTTCAAGTACCTGGGATGTATTTCCTCACAGGATGGCAACATGGCGAAAGAACTAGAATCGAGGTGCAGCAAAGCTAATGCAGTGAGTGCTCAGCTAAGATCTACTCTCTTCTGCAAGAAGGAAGTAAGTATCAAGACTAAGTTAGCGGTGTACCGCTCTATCTTTCGACCAACTTAGTTGTATGGGAGTGAAAGTTGGGTGGATACAGTTACCCTATTCATAAGGTAGATGTTACAGATACGAAAGTAGCAAGAATGATTGCAGGCACTAATAGATGGGAACAATGGCAGGAGGGTGTCCATAATGAGGAAATCAAGGAAAAACTGGGAATGAACACCATAGATGAAGCGGTTAGAGCGAATAGACAGATGGTGGGGTCATGTTACACGCATGGGAGAAGCAAGGTTACCTAAGAGACTCATGAGCTCGGTAGCGGAGGTAAAGAGGAGTCGAGGGAGACCAAGAAGAAAGTACTTAGATTCGGTGCATAATGATTTTGAAGTAAAAGGCATCAATGGTAGCATTGAATAGGGGACCATGGAGGAATTTTATTAGAGGTACTATGCTCCAGACTGAACGCTGAAAGGCATAAACAGTCTCTAATAATGATGATGATGATGAAACGCCAAGATCTTGGCATTTCATCTTTATTTATAACTTATACCATAAGCTATGATACTGCAATGTATGTAAACTCTTACACCCTAGCTTCTCAATGTACTGTTATATAATGTCAAGTGTACGAATGTAATAACAAAAATCAAATGTTCAAATGTTTGTTAAGCTTATGGGACTTAACTACGGGGTCATCAGTCCCTAAACTTACAAACTACTTATGAACTACCTTATACTAAAGACGGCACAAATATCCTTGCCCGAGGGGGGCTTCGAACCCCCGACCGTAGTGGCCGTGCAGACCGTGACTGAAGTGCCTTAGTCTCCTAGGCCACCGCGGCCGGCATGTAATGACAATCTGCACATCCACCCCGGTATATTATTTTATGAAATGTTGTATAGAAACAGCATAGATGCTAACCGTTGTATTTTTTTTTTAAAAAAGGCCCTGTTCATACTGCTGTATATGTAACAATGATTATATGAGCAGTAACAATTGTCTACTTCACTTAGTACCTCTTTTACCCTCTAAAGTCCTTTAAATTACTTACTGTTATTCACCCAACTTCTAAACTATGCACCAAGAACTCAATCCCCTCACTCCCCATATGTCATATGTAGTGACAAATATTCCAAGAGTGTGTAGGTGTTTGCAGGTGTGCACCAACTCTGATGTATTTTTCCACTTCTGGACTTGTATGTAAACCCTAGCAGATACACCTACTATTGTAATTAAAAATAAAATAAAATAATGCTGTTCTCTCACAATGGTAAGTACTATATGTGATGTATTTTGTAATTGTGCTGTGTGCCGTTTTTATTCCTCAGCTTGTTGTTATCCTAAGTAACCTAAGTAATGAGTATATTTCTGACTATATAAATAATTTGCTGCAACACATATACAGCCCACTCTGTGTGCTGTATGTTATATTATTGTGATGTTTTCATTCCTCAGCTTGTAATAATTTTTAAATAATTAGACTTTACTTCTGGCTATATTTAAATTGGAACTTGATGTAACAGATGTAAATTGGCAAACCCTGTCAGTTACACCTGCAATTTCAAATTTTATACTGTAGTTTCATAGTGGTAAATCTTATACGTGCTGTATTTTACAAGTGTGCTGGGTGCTGTTCTTATTCTGCAGCTTATCGTAATTTTAAATAACGAAACTTTTTCTTGTTTATAGGTAAATTAAAATTTTATGTTATTGTTGTTGTTGTTGTTTAGAGGGGACTAGACTACTTGGTCATCAGTCCCTAAAATTTTATGCAACAGATGTTGCATAAAATTTTATGCAACAGATGTAAATTGACGAAACTCCAGTAGATACACCTGTAATTTTAAATTTTATTATCGACAATTGATAACAGTTGTAAGGATTTCACATTCAAAGTGCACTCTAGCGGCATGTCAAGGTAACTTTATAGTGATCACAACGCCGCCTGTTAGTAGCTTGTTGTCACAACTGTACAATATGGTGGTCTTTATGTATATATGTATATATGACGAGTTTTACATCTGACAATCAAACGGCATATTTTAATGTGTGACGATCCACCAGTACTATCCAACTAGCTACAATATGCATTTCTGTAATAATGTTATAATTTTGTCAAGTATGTGAGAAAAAACTATTGACATATGATACCTATGCACACAGTTATGTGGCATGTACCTTTGTTGGTTCTTTTGTAACCATACATTTTATGTTCCCCCTTATAGACCAGAAGATGATGTCTATTTACATCGAAACCGGTCGTCTGTTATAAATAAAGACGAAACATAGCGATCTTCGCATTTCATTATTCACAAGGTTACTAAGTACACTGATAAAAACAATTACTAGTTGAGATATCTACATTCTGAACTATTTCATCGGCAAAGTTAACTAAAACGAGGTCTTTTTGTCGGTCCTTAGCAATAAATTATTCCATAAGCCAACGTCATTACGTCATTCTCATATTCGAGGCTAATGATTCGGTTTTATCTTAGGCCTTTTGTAGCGCTTGTTTGGACGTAATCTTGTCGACTAACAATGCGGTAGCGGCATTTATGCTATTTCGTAGTGTTATGTTCGAATTCTGAGGCTTCAACTTAAAGGAAATCTGTGTAGAGTCGTTTCTAATCGACATCCGATACTAACGCATAACGGAACCAGAGATGGCAATTCTAAAAAATTTACCGATTCCGATCGTCTCCTCGCAGCAATTTGTTTGATGTCTACTTTGCAATTATTCTACCGATTCTTGCTTTGGTATGTTTTAGCCCTTCCATCACGTTCAATACATTTGATACAGTATGTATATATAGAGTGTCCGTGTTTGTATTGCTTAAAAATCTTCAGTTTTTTTTCCCAATATTGATGAAATTTTGCACACATGACCATCAAAGCAAGAAGAAGGGCGCCGTGGGTATAAGGATCATATACAACACACAGTGCTGGCGTTATGACGTCATAAACATTGCAATGCGCGAAACCTGCTATATGACGCGTCAATGTTGCACATCTCCTAAAAACCACTGGACCGATTTTAACTAAATTTGGAGCACATCTTCTTTACTATGAGATAACAATTTCTGTTGAGATAATAACTAGCTACGACATATTTTCAGGAGATATTACGCCTATGGTGCATAGTGGAGGGTACGCTACTTACGGACTTCGACAAAATCTATGGTTTTATTTCGATCTTGATATAATTTTTCAGTTTCCGAGGTGCAGCCAGTTTCTTTATTTGCCTCTCGCCTTTGTTTCTGAAAATGCCGAGATGTACGTAAGTAACATATGTCAATTTAAAACTTTCAGACAGCCTCCTTGTCAGCATAGAAGTAATCTATGTGTGAAGTGGAGGCAACAACATTACGCCTTTCGAGATAGTGGTAATAACAGAAAGTTGCTGCTGAGGTGGTTGGTGTTGACTTGTGTTCACTCTGCCAAACGAATTACACAAGCAGTTGGGTTCAGATAGTGTGGTGAGCAGGTAGTGCAATGCAGCAACAACGTGACTTACTCGAAGCTATGACAAAGAGAATCATAGAAAGATTGGTTAAGCGGGGCAGACACAGAGGGACGTGGCAGCTGCTATTTCAGTGTCCCAAAGTTTATTCTCCAGTATCTCGACGCGATATGAGACAAAACATCAGGAACCGTTAAAAGAAGGCAAGGTCGAGGTCGTCCACGGGTAACATCAGCAAGAGATGACCGTTATCTCCGGTTAACAGTCCGTCGAGACAGGAGGCTGAATGCAACTCAGCTTCAACGCTTTCCCCCCGCCTTTCCAGGCAGCAACAGGACGTGCAATGTCAACACAAACAGTCCGAAATCGCCTTTGGGAATGTGGCTTCTACGCACGGAGGCCTATGGTGTGTGTCCCATTAAAACCACATCACCTTTTAGCCCACAGAAACTGGACAGATGAACATCAGCACTGAAGTAGTAACAAATGATGCTTGGGTTCAGTTCACTGATGAGACCAGATTTTATGTTCAGCCGGACAAACGTCGTTCACTCATCTAGATAGAATGTTAAACTCGGAACAATCCTGATTCACGCCGTTTATATGGGCTCTCAAAACCGGATTTCGTAAACCGATTTCCCAATTCCGTTTTGGTTGGTCATGTAAACACTCCAAAATCGATTTTGGGCATCCGCTTCTCTAAAGCGGTTTTCCAGTTCCACAATCGATTTTCGTACCCGTGTAAACGCAACCGTTTTTGAAGTGTTCTTGGCTTTTCAGATTGTGTTTTCTTGTTAAGAATATTCTGCACATACGGAAAGAGTGATATTTTCTAATGTGAAATAAAAGTTTAAATATTAGAGTGAACATAAATCTGTGTATTTAAATAAAGAAATGTCGATTGTGCTGACTAAATCAGGAACTGAATCATCTGTTTTTCAGCCGCCATATTAAGCGGGCTAGGAAATCCGATTCGGGCTATGCCGTGTAAACACGGCAACGAAAATCGGTTTCCGTCTTCCGGAAAATGTGTTGCATGTAAACGTAGTGATTATGAGGCGGTGCACGAATGATGCGGGCAGGATGGGTCAATATTGACGGATGTACGGACCTCAATGTCGTTCAGAATGGCGCTTTGACTGCTCAAAGGCAAAGAGAGGAGATTATTTGACTGTTGGTGTCCCCTACGGTGATGCCATAGGAGATGGGTCCCTTCTGGTGGATGACAATGCTCGTCCCCACAGAGCTGTAACGGTGGACAATATGTTTGAAACAGGAGGAATTGAACGAATGGAGTGGCCAGATTGTTCACCGGAATGAAACCAGATTGAGTATGTCAGGGATGCACTTGCCAGACACATTGAAGCAAGCCCAGTACCTCCCACAATGGGTACAAAGCTGCTTATTGCACTCAATGGAGGAATGGCCATATATCAATCAATAACTGGCTGATAACATCATATAGTCCATACATGCATGTGTGCATCTGTACTGGTCGTCCGAGCTAATCACACATCTTATTAAATGGCAACGAGAATGACTTCTCACTATCAATGTACCCTCACGGTGCCTCGCTGTAAGTCTACGTCTCTACATCTACATCCACTATCGGTTTTCCCTCCTATTCCAGTCACGTGTTGTTCGCGGAAAGAAAGATTGTCGGTATGCCTCTGTGTGGGTTCTAATCTTTCTGATTTTATCTTCATAATCTCTTCGCAAGATATACGTAGCAGGGAGGAATATACTGCTAGACTCCTCGGTAAAGGTCGAAACTTCGGAAAAAGCCCGTACCGAGCGACAGAGCGTCTCTCCTGCAGAGTCTTCCACTGGAGTTTATCGATCATCTCCGTAACGCTTTCTCGATTTCCAAATGATCCTGTAACGAAGCGCGCTGCTCTCCGTTGGATCTTTCCTACTTCCTCTATCAACCCCACATGGTACGGATCCCACATCGGTGAGCAATATTCTATCTAATGGCAAACAAGTGTACTGTAACCTACATCCTTTGTTTTCGTACTGCATTTCCTTGGGATTCTTCCAATGAATCTAAGTCTGGCATCTGCTTCACCGACGATTGATTTTATATGGTCGCTTCATTTTAAATCACTCCTAATGCCTACTCCCAGATAATTTATGGAATTAACTGCTTCCAGTTGCTGATCTGCTATAGTGTAGATAAATGATACAGGATTTTTCTTTCTATGTATTCGCAGCACATTACACTTGTCTACATTGAGATTCAATTGCCATTCCCTGCGCCATGCGTCAATTCGATGCAGATCGTCCTGCATTTCAATACAATTTTAAATTGTTACAACCTCTCTATATACTACAGCATCATCCGCAAAAAGCCTCAGTGAACTTCCGATGTTATCCGAAAGGTCATTTGTATATATCGTGAACAGTAACTGACCCACGATGCTCCCCTGTGGCACACCTGACATAACGCTTACTTTACTCTATGTAAACCTCAAGTAAAGAATTGAGACAGGAAAATATTGTACTATGTCACACACAAATTACAATCGTGACAAATATCTGAATAAAATACAATACCCTATGTCAGCTGATCCGCTAATTGTTTTGAGCAGTGTGTTATGTTGGACCAATTTGTTCGATAGCGATCGGACGCCTCCGCGTGACGTCACTGTCGAGAAGCGTTAGCGCAACGAGACCGAGGCCAACGAGAAAGATAGGCCGCGGCGCGCGCTTCATATCACGTCATCAACTGAGGCCTGAGCCGGCGGCGGTCGCTAGTTGAGTGGCTGGCCGCTAAGAGGCAGTGGTCTGTGACCCAACGGCCGGCCACTCAGCTAGTGACCGAACCGGCTCAGGACTGCCTTGCTTACGTGACATGACGCGCGTGCTGCGGCCTGTCTTTCTCGTTGGCCTCGAGCGAGACGTTTACCCGCATTCACGAATGACATATTCCGCTTAAAGTGCACTTTCCGACTGAAAGACATATTCGTACCAAGTCTTTCGCGACATAGTCCGTGCATAAAAAGTTACTGATTTTCTTGCAGCGTCAAATATGCATAACTCCTAGCTTTCATCTGTTGTTTTCATAGTCGTCGTCAGGAGTAAAACTGAGTCGTGAAATGGAGGCTTCCGATTTTATAACCACAAGACTGATTCTCATTGGCTGGTTTACGTCACTACGGTAACGTCGCGTACATAAGTGGTCCCCTACAAACACACAGATATATCTAGCTCCCTCTATTCCGCAGCGCCATCCTTCCCAACGTGCGGTAAACTGTGACATGTTCCAGAATTTATCTAAGTCAGTAGTTCCAGACGACTTTGATATTTTTAAGTAAAATATCTTATGGACCAGAATAAAGTGTTTTATAAGTCTCGTTAGTTTCACAATTAAGCTGTACTGCTTATTTATTTAAAATGAAGATAGATGTATACAAATTTTCCAAGTTTAAAGTTTTCATGGACTAATGTAATTCTTGTTAGGATAGTGAAACTCATTTTTTTGTTTAGGACTGTTAATTGGAAGTGGTTCTTCTTTCAGTACTTACTCATCAAGAATTGCTTATGGACTGTTACGGGTAAAAAAACCTTTAGTCAAGGACATCCTTAAAAACTTATTATTTTTGTGTGGTGTCTGTTCTTTCGGACGTGTCCGAAAGAACAGACATCACACAAAAATACTAAGTATTTAGACGCGACGACGGCGTTAGCTTCAATAACTTCACCGCAGATGCGCTCATAAGTTCGACCTCGCACGGGAATCGGTAATGGCGAGTGTAAGAGAGCATGAACGGTAGGGGTGCTACAGCCATAGCGTGCGACATGTGGGAATTTGAGACGGGCGGGAGGCGAGAACGGGTGGCCAAGTGGTTAAGGCGACCGCTGGCCCAAAGCGGGATTCCTGGTCCGGCTCACGTTTTCACTTGTCGCCATTGTTTCATTTCAATGCCCTGAAGCAGCCGCTGTCAATCCTTTCCTTGCTAATCCTTCTTCCTCCCTCTCCTTTATCATTAATTTGCATCCTTAAAAAGTTAGAACTATGAGCATATGAGGAGGACTACCTGGTCACGTGATTCTCGTTTACACACTGCTTTTAAAGACTGAAGCCTAATCCTATTTTAATTAGAAAAGGGAGAGTATCGAATACTTTCATATTTATCTTTCTAGGAATTAATGGGACTGACATATGTGAGCGTACATTTTAAAGTATTATTTATTAGTTTTATTTAATAAATAAAAGAAGAAATTTCGAAAGGAAGAATTTGCGCTTCAAACCGACAAACTTCGATCTTGATGTGGAAAGTATTAGTAATACCAAGAGTTGGCAATATAAAAAATCTCATTGCTCATAACACCTAATTTTTTGTGAAACAAATTACTTATGTAACCAAATGGTGGTCTTTTGGGCCTGTAAAATGTTCCAGGTTCTATATATATAGGATCACTGCTGCTCTAGTGCGTGCTTCCGTGCATTGCTGAGTGTGCATTCGGAGTCCCTATTAACGTTATTTTCGCATATAGTGATTTATCGGTTAGATAGCAGCAGACCTGCAAAAGGACTCAATTTTACTACAGGATGTGTAAAAAGTCGCAGTACACCCTTTTATTCCATAAACTGTGCAGGATCTGAGAAACCTGAATATTCCAGTAAGATATGTGTGACGTGATCTATCTGTTACGGTAATGTACCGAACAAGGGCGCTATCTCGAAGTCGGCTAACATGGATTTAAGTCTTTTTTGAGGAAAGTGTGTCTATGATATAGCAAATAACACCAGTATCTTCTGACAAGGCCATTTCGGTAAATAGATTCGACTTAGCAGCTATGTTTCAAAAGATACAGCAAGATCCCTCTCTTTCGCAAGGTATATTCTTCAGCGATGAGGCAAACTGTTGTGCCAGTGACGAAGTCAACCCTCACCACCACAGATACTGGAAACACCAGAATCCACAGTGGATAAAATCTTCAATGGTAGTTAGTGATTTGGCGCTTAGGGAGTGTTGTGGAATATGGGGTTCATGTGTAACTGGATCCATTTTCATTGAGCGAGGCTTAAGTACTCAGAGTTACCTGGAATTGCTGCAAGAAGTGCTGTTTCTCTTAGTTCTGAATTAAGATCGCAGCTTTTACTTCCAACGGGATGGGGCTCCACCACAATATGGAGCAGTTGTTCCTCAGTGGTTAGTTGGTCAATTTCCTGGTCACTGGTTTCGCCGACGTCGTTCAATGGAATGTCCAGCAAGATCACCTGAATTCATACAACTTGACTGTTATCTGTGAGATCATTTAAAGCTAGTAATGTATACAGAGAAAATAAGAAACAGACACCATCTCGAGCAATACATTGAAGAATCGTGTGGCAGCATATCTGCGGAAATACCTCTGCGAATGCACCGTGTTCACATGTGCGTTGACCAAGAGAGACCATGCTGAACGTCTTAAATAACTCTTCTTCATAGAGGACAGTCCTGTCTGTACCTTCAAAAATGTGTTTTAAACTTTGAACTGCCACAGAGAATGGCCGAGCGCTATAAGGCGCCTTCCTGCGGAGCGCGCGATTGCTTCCCGTCGGAGGTCCGAGTCCTCCTTCGGGTATGAAAGGAAGCTTAGGGTTTAACGTCCCGTCGACAGCGTGGTATTTAGAGACGGAGCTTAGGCTCGGATTTCCGGGGAAGGATATGGGAGGAAATCGGCCGTGCCCTTTGAAAGGAACCATCCCGGCATTTGCCTGGGGTGATTTAGGGAAATCACGGAAAACCTACATCTGGATGCTGGAGGTGGATTTGAACCACCATCATTCCGAATACGAATCCAGTGCGTTACCACTGCGCCACCTCACTCGGTACTCCTTCGGGTATGGGTGTGTGTTATGCCCTTAGGTTAGTTTCAGGAGTTCGTAAACCTAGGGACTTATAACCGCAACAGTTGAGTCCCATAGATTAACGAACATTTGAATTTGAACCTTTGAACTAAAACTGGTACGTTGAATATGTATACAGGAATGAGCCTGCCAGAAAATGGTGATGTAATTTGATACATCCAACCACCCAGTTTCCATTAAAAAGGCTGACTTAGATTCAACATGGCGCCCATGTTCGATACATACCATAAAACGTAGACCACCTCACTCTTACCTTACTCTAACATTCAGGTTTCCCAATTCCTTCAAAGTTTTTGAAATAAAAGGGTAATTGCAACCCTGTTTTGTTAGCTCAAGTCATCTGTGCAGGAAGTAATTTATTGGAATTTAACACACCAACCAGTTCATCCACTCCCTAACAATTCATGTCACTGATAACAGCTGATGATCTCCCTCAACGCCATTTTGTATTTAATGGAGTAGTGTGTTATAAAGACATTTACCAACGACTAATTTAAGACATTCTTGTTACCGTATAGTTCTTGAACAGTCTTTCATTGCCAGATTGCTGTATTAAAGGGTGCATTTCTAATCAGATGTTTTCTTGCCATATTGCCCTATCGTGAAAATATATTAATACACAAGTATTCGTGAAGCTAACGAGAAGTGATGATATCTGGAAACTAAAAATAGCTGTTCATCACTAGTACTTACAGTAACTACTGATTAGAAGCGCGTCATCTAATACAGGCAACTGACGATGAAAGCATTTTTGAAACCGGTAATGGAATAATTTAAAATGAGCTGAACAAATAAGGGTTTAGTAATGTCTTTAAATTAGTGGCTGGTAGCTATTTTTATAAGACATTGTTGAATATAACCACTTAACTTTCTCAGTGTCAGTTAGTGACCAAATAGGTTACACGCATGATCGTTTTCTGATTAAAGCACTTCTCTCCTGTTTTGCGTCCTAAGGATGGTTGTTTCTGCCTTGAGCAAACATAATTAACGTTTTTTATTCACTCAAACAAGTTTCGGAGGAGTTGCTCCATCATCAGTGGCATTTTTTTTTATTATTGCACCTGTTAATGACGTTATGATATCTGACAGTTTTTGAGGCTAAGCTACTTACATTTATAGAGATTATGGAATCTATAACATACACCTTAAAACCGAATTTTTTTTATATTCGCGTCTCATTTGTCATGGTGTCAGCTCAATGAACACGTAATACCATTCGTGGAAAACTCAGAACTTGCATCCCCTATGTTCCGAGATCCTAAGTAATAGTACATTTGTCTGAGTGAAAACCATTATTCAGTTGTAATGAGGAAAAGTCGCTGGATCTAGCTATGCATTTCGAAGGCACTATATAATAATAATTAGGGCCTACATAATAATAATAATAATAATAATAATAATAATAATAATATGGGTTGATAAATTCGTGCCGGCCGCGGTGGCCGAGGAGACAGGCCCGTCAGTCACGGACTGCACGACCCCTACGGTCGGGAGTTCGAATCCCCCCTCGGGCATGGATATTTGTGCCGTCTTTAGTGTTAGCTAGTTCATAAGCAGTTTGAACCCCGTAGTTCAGTCCCATAAGCTATACAAGCATTTGAACTTTTTTTTTATTTTTTTTTAATTTTTTTATTTTATTTTATTATTATTATTATTATTTTTTTGGTAAACTCGTTACGAGGACTTTTAAGAACTATAGACATAGTTCCTGCATTTGTTGTGAATAACTTAAGACTGAATAAACAGTTCGCAGAAGGTAAGCAAGAGTTGTACGATAATTGCTATATAAAAATTATTTATCGACATTAAAAAAATTCCAATGTTTCAGATATTCAAATGCGCCAGTTGGTAAAAAAAGGTAAAGCGGGTCAACAATCCGAAGATTGCTTTGAAGACCACAGTGCCTTCCTCCGACTTTCAAACTGTCTTACCCAGTAAGGTACAGGGGCACCTACAGTTTAACGTGGATTCCGAACCACGGTGCTCTCTGGGAGTCTGGGAGAGAGAGAGAGAGAGAGAGAGAGAGAGAGAGAGAGAGAGAGAGAGAGAGAGATATGCCCGAGGGAGGACTCGAACCTCCGACGGGGAACAGCCTCGCGTCATCAGAACATCAGAAGACTGAACAGAGAGCCGCAAATGCAGCTTGTACAAAGATTTTATTTCCAAACTAATTGACAGTTGAAGATTATGCCTTTTGCAAAACATACGAAATGTTAATATTGCAATTTACTTTGGTGCAAAATAAGAAACGTTATGAAATAATGTAATGAATATTTTAGTTCGGGGAACTCATAAGTACATTCAAGTACGCACATAGAAGATATGTACTAGGAAGCCTTATATTGTATCCAAATAATTGAAGTATGTGAATATAAAAGGTAAAGTAATATACCAAACGGGTACAGGCGCCGACTACAAAAAGACAGGGTCGTTGCATATAGGAACAGGAAAATAACGAACAGTGCAGCCTGGGAAATAGATAACAGTTACATACCGTAATTTACAAGAAGCATGAGATTATTGTTAAATGACCACTGCTATTTCAGGAAGTAATAATTACGTCATGATTTTTTAGTGATGTTTGTTCTTTGTCCTTATTTAACCTATGGAGCCCATCACACTTATCATTATAGGAATTCTTATGACAGTTTATCATTAATGTATATAGCTTAGGGAATATAACTAGTAAATCTACAGCTTATGTAGTTCATCTTATTTAGGTCAGTCAAACGTTTATGTTTGCACTGATATCTATAAAGTCTAAAACATTAAGTATCTCATTATATAATATTTCTTCATTTGAAGTCAGTTCAAACTGGTACGTTGGAGCCAAGATGAGTGACCGAGTGCTCTAAGGCGCCTTGCTGCGGAGCGCACGGTTGCTCGCCGTCGGAGGTTAGAGTCCTCCCACGGGCATGTGTGTGCGTGTGCGTGTGTGTGTTTTGGCTTTATTGTAAGTTAAAGCAGTTTGTGAGCCTAGGAACTGATAACCTCAGCAGTTAAGTCCCTTTGATTTACAAACATTTAAATACCTGAAACATTGGAATTTTCTGTTTTTCATGTCGATAAATAATTTTTATATAGCAATTATTGTACCGCTATTGCTTACCTTGCGCGAACTGTATATTCAGTCTTGAGTTCTTCACAACAAAATAAAAAGGCAGTACTTGTTGCACAACATTAGCAGTGTGTTTTTCAGATTTTAATATGTTTTATTTTCCTCAATGTTGTGACGAATACTCCAGATTTTTTCTTCTTTTTAAGAGTTGATAGCTCTGGCATAACTATGTAGCCTACACTTCAAAATGTCGATATATTTCACGTAGTTTCACGAGGTAATTTAAATAGACTGACAAAAGATAGGAATAAATCGAGGGACTGCAAAACTATGGCTGATTCTGGATTCCTAGAGCAGGTCAAAACCCTTACTAAAATTGCCTGGGAAAATAGAAAGCCAATACAGTTTTTTCCCAATTTGAGCAGTGGAACAAGAAATAAAAACTTCAACGATGACATAAAAAAAATGTACAATGAACAGTTTTCAACAATGCAAACAAAACTCTGAAATTAAACCTTATTGCCGTTCAGCTACGTCAAATTACAATACGGTACGGAAAAATATACAATGAATAAAGTATAACAACTAGTTTATGTATAGGCTTTATGTAAGGTAACCAGTAGATGCTACCTCCAGTCACTGCTTGCATAGTTCAATTTACTTTGCGCGGGTCTAATACCGCTCAGACGAAAAAATAACTGATGTACAATTCAAATCAGTACGCCGAAGGAATGGAAGGAGAAATTTGGAGAGGGAATTAAAGTTCAGGGAGAAGAAATAAAAAGTTTTCGGTTTGCCGATGACATTGTAATTTTGTCAGAAACTGCAAAAGGATCTGGATGAGCAATTGAATGGAATGGACAGTGTCTTGAATGAAAGATATAAGATGAACATTAACAAGAGTAAAACGAAGGTAATGGAATGTAATGTCAAAAAATCAGGCGATGCTGAAGGAATTAGCTTAGGTAATGAGACAATAAAAGTAGTAGATGAATTTTGTTGTTTGGGTAACAAGATAACTTCTGATGGCCGAAGTAAAGAAGATATAAAAATGCAGAATGGCTATGGGGAGGAAAGCGTTTCTAAAGAAGCGAAACTTGTTAACATCCAATATTAATTTAAATGTTAGGAAGTTCTTTCTGAACACATTTGACTGGAGTGTGGCATTGTATGGCAGTGAAACGTGGACGAGAAGAAGTTCACACAAAAAGATTATAGAAGCTTTTGAAATGTGGTGCTGCAGACGAATGATGAAGGTTAGATGTGTAGATAACGTGACTAATGAAGAGGTGCTTAACGGTATTGGGGAGAAAAGGAGTTTCTGGCATATCCTGACTAAGAGAAGGGATAGACTGGTAGGACACATTCTGAGACATCAAGGAATTGTCAACTTAGCATTAGAAGGAAGTGTGTGGGGTAAAAATCGTAGAAGGAGAACGATGGTCGAATACAGTATGCAGATTCCAAAGGATGTAGGTTGCCGTACGTATTGACAGATGAAGAGACTTGCACATGACAGCTTAGCGTGGAGAGCTGCATCAAAGACAACAACAAGAACAACGCCGATATTTGACGTCAAATAGCCAGTATTATAGCCCCCAGAAAACCTTTTTTTTTCGTAACCTCCTGATATATGGTGTATCCTGGGGACCAGAAGGGAGGGCACGCCAACAGCCTGCAGACGACGGCAGAGAGGGGCCGCAATCTCCTGACGCGGAAAGATCAAGGGCCGCCCAGGTCTGGCTGGCAACTTTCTACCGTGTTACGAAGCGCGTCTGCAAAACCGGTTTGGAAGCAGCGTGCGTATCAGGCGTGACTGTCGCCGTATTTTAATTTCTCACTTTATGGGCACACGGGGGAAAAGTCGAAAAAAAAACTCCAGTAGACATTGGGAATCTGTGTCGCCTGCATGAAATTCGTGGTGGCATGCGGAACATTGTACGGAGATATCTACCAGCAGGTTACGGGACGCTTGGATGGAAGACGTTCACGTACCTGAAAAACGAACTGATAGACGTGCCCCCACAACGGGCTGGTGCTCGACGCATAAAAACCACGTCAGACATAGTCGCTTACTCGAGATGCTCATTATCACAAAAAAATGTTCAAATGTCTGTAAATCTATCGGACCAAACTGCGTGGTCATCAGTCCGTAGCTTACTTAAACCTAGGTAAACTAACCTACGGACAAACACACACACCCATGCCCCTGGAAGGACTCGAACCTCCACGGCGAGCAACCGCGCGCCCCGCAGCGAGGTGCTTTAGACCGCTCGGCTACTCCACCGCGGCTCATTATCACAGGGTACTTCACAGATAGCTAAGAGATCGCAGTCTTTTTCAATAATAATACGTGTCATGCAAATATTCAAGATACCTTATCAAACTACTTCCTCAAGATTACTAACAATAAGCGTCGATGAACTATAGAGAAAGTATAATGACGTGTACGACGTGTAACAGATACTTTTCATAAATCAGCGATAGATTTGCGGCCTCTCAATCTATTCTATATTGATTACTTCAGAAAAAAACTACTTTGTGAACTACTACTTCTTTCTAGAGGCTAGGCCTTCTGTGCATACGCATTTTCCCCTGTTCGTGAATGGGGAACATCCCACATCAGCAATCACTATCTTCCTTTTAGTTTGTTCTCGGTGATCACTTCGTTTCCTTCCCTCCGATATAAACCTTCAAAGTTGTTTTGTACATGAAACCTCGTATCTAAGTGTACGCTGTGGTGGAGTAGCCGAGCGGTCTAAGGCGCCTCGCTGCGGAGGTTCGAGTCCTCCCTCGGGCATGGTTGTGCGTGTTGTCCTTAGGTTAGTTTACCGTATTTTAAGTAGTTTGTAAGCTACGGACTGATGACCACGCTGTTTGGTCCGATAGATTAACAAACATTTGAATCTAAGTGTACAATGAATTTTGCTTCGTGCGGGCCTTCAACTATATTATTTCACCTATGCTGGGGTGGAAATAGAATGGTTCGGAAGTTAGAATTAATTGGCGATTTGGATATTGCTGCTGGAAGAGACCGGCAGCTAAGTGTACCAAAAATTATTGAAGTACTGTAGTTACTGCTGCTGTGGCTGAGATTGCTAGACGCGAAGTGCCATCTCCAAAATATACACGACTGCTGAATCTTCTGTTCCACCATTCAAAATGTGCTGCAAACAATTATAAAATGCTATCCGTACAAACTTTGTGAATGCAGATGGTAGTCACAATGATCAACGTTTGTAACTGGGCAAGTGGTACGGTATTAACAAACATTTCCCTCTCGCGTGGAAATACGATTGTTTGGATTATTTATTTGTAACTTCTTTTCCAAATGTCCATGCAGATGCTTCCACAGAGTTTCATTGTTCTACGATAACTCGTTTACCATTTCCATAGTGAACCTTTCAAATAATAATTACCAGCTAATCCTGTATCTCACCTACGCATAAACTAGCTTCAGTTACATAATCCTTTGATAATACGGGCTCGTTTGCTATACTTCACAGTAATAATCTGTTTGATGTCTACTTTGCAGTTATTCTGCAGATTCTTGCTTTGGTATGTTTTTAGACCTTCTATCACGTATAATACATTTCAATCAGTCTTTATATATAGAATGTGTGTGTGTGTGTGTGTGTGTGTGTGTGTGTGTGTGTGTGTGTGTGTGTGTGTGTATGTATGTATTGCTTACAAATCTACAGTTTTGTTCAAGTATTGACGAAATTTTGCACACATGACCATCAAAGCAAGAAACAAGGCGCTGTGGGTATAAGGATCATATAAGGCACACAGTTCTGGTGTTATGACGTCATAAACATTGCGATGCGCGAAAAACTGCTATATGACGCTTCTATGTTGCACATCTCCTGCTAAACACCACTGGGCCGATTTTAACTAAATTTGGAGCACATCATCTTTACTATGAGATAACAATTGCTTTTGAGATAATAACGAGCTACGACACATTTTCGGGAGATATTACGCGAATGGTGCATGGTGCCGGGTAAGTTACTTACAAACTTCGACAAATCTATGGTTTTATTTCGATCTTGATAGAATTTTTCAGTATACCTTCAAACAAAGACAAAGGTCTCTGTCTATATGAAATTACAAGCGGTGGATGGCGGAGGATACTTTACTAATGGACTGCGATGAAAACCACAGTTTTGGTCCTTTTTTGATGATTTTGCACATTTGACCTTCGTACCAAGAGAACCATTTTTGGTGTAATAATCATATGCAACACCTAGAGGTATGACGTCATGAAATTGAATGCGCGGAAAACTGCTGCATAACGCGACAATGTTGCACATCTCCCCCTAAACCACCATAACGATTTCAACCAAATTTGCAGCACATATTCCTTACCGTGACTCCGTGAGGTAATAATTGCTGTAAGAGTAACAGCCATCTTCGACACATTGTTTGGCGTCATAAAAAATGAGAGGCACGATAATCCGCTCATTTACGGAAAATGTTTTAATTTACAACGACTTCACTATTAACTCTATTCAGTTCTCTGTTGCACAGTGCTAGAGTGACAGACTATGAATCCAGAGGTCGCGGGTTCGATCCCTGCCAGGTGCTAGGATTTTTATCTGTCATTTCCACTTCTTTTACCTCTGGCAGTATTGCTCATGTGAAAAATACCGAGTAACACCGTGGTTCGGAACCCACGTTAAACTGTAGGTCCCCCTATAACTGGCTGCGTAAGTCAGTTCGAAAGTCGGAGGAAGGCAACGGCATACCACCTCTAAACGGACCGTGTTATGCATCAGAAGACCAAGCGCCGTTACGTTATATTTCTGATGTGAGCGCAATTAGTAATTTAGTAGTTATGTACTGTGAGATTTCACTACTAAGTGAAAGTACACTAACCTTTCTTTGGTACAAAAAGTAGAGAAACATTCATAAATAAATATATTTTAAGAACATGTAAAATTTAGGTTCCATTATGTCAGTTATGACATATGGCGCTTGGACTAGTAATGCATAACACCGTCCAAACATGACCCTGCCTAGTAAAGTACTTTGGTGTTCAAACCAATCTTCGGATTGTTGACAGCTTTAACTTTTTTTTTTTTTAATTTCCTAATATTTCACTATATGCCTGCGGAAATTACATTATCTTGGGTTGCGTTGTTTAGGAGAAATGACGTAAGGATTGAGCTACATGAAAACGAAACTACAGGCTTAAATTCACTACAGACACAGACGAAAGGCACAGAGTGGGACAGGAGGCGATGGACATTAACATGAGAATGGAATTATACATACCCGGGCAACGCCAGGTTTTCAGCTAGTGTATTATATACGCGATTTACTTGAGAACAAATCAGTAATTTTCGTTTGAAAAAATCATATTTATTAATCTGATGGGCTACGAGCATAGCCTAAAATTGTGAAAACTTTGATTCATAAGATATGTCGTAATTCTGACGTAAGCGTAGTTTGACGTCATTGGAGTGACATCTCAGGCCCCAAGGACAGAAAAGTGAGACTCAGCTGAAGGTGGGCAATTCTCTGAGTAGACTGTGAAACGTAATTAGGTACCTAGGCCAGTGATCCTGATTATTCACGAATGCTCAGTACAGCGCGGCGTGGGGCTCCACACTGCAGAAATAATTAGTACACCTGAATATAGGGCGTCATACACCGACAATGGTTTCAACGTTGACGGCTAACAGCGTAGCGACATAGCTGCCAGAACGCCATCTATGCAGTGGCGCAGTCACTGGCGGGAGGGGGGGGGGAGGAGCTGAAGACACCCCCCCCCTCACTGCACCTCCCAAAGATTTTTTAAATTTTATTATTTTTTATTGTTTTATTTATTTATTTTCAAACAGGCCGGCACCGGATATTTTAAATAGTACACATCATATAATAAATCACAACGTAACTGTAATTTGCCAAGCACAAGTGAACGTGACAATTGGTTGCCAACGTGATGCCACCACTGAGAACGTGTGCTGCTGTTACTGTGAGCGGTTTTAATGCCACCGCGACCAGCTTTGATGCTGCCGCTATTGTTACTGGTACGCTTAAGTTACGGGCGACCCGCTGCTTAGCAGGTCAGCTGCGCCACCGCGTGGAATCTTATGGACAACAATAGTGTTATCCTAGTTCAATTTTACACGTGGAGTCTTATGTTAATTTAACTGTAAAAACCGTTGACTTTGGTTAGTAACATAGAAGCTGTTTAATTATTTTACGAGCTGATTATGTACATTCCTTTTCCACCACGTTGCTCCTCGTCCACTTTCAAATTAATACGAGCATACTCATTTTATTTCTTGTGCAATTGTTTTCGTAGTATAATTGGTTAAATTACAAAAACTGAAAGAAACAAGTCTTAAATTAATAAATTCAATAGACTTTTTTTATTTTTATTTATTTATTTATTTATTTATTTATTTTTTAAATGAGCCCCCTCCCAGAACCAAATCCTGACTGCGCCACTGCATCTATGTGTGCCATTTAATACGGAACGTGTTACAGCCATAAAGATCAGTGTGCTATCAAAGTGTGAAACAAACAGGTGTCATACCACCGAGACATTATCGCGTTTCCTACAACCAACTGGGCGTGGTCGGAATGGGTCAAATTGTGGCCTTCCGAATGGCAGGATGTTCTTTTCGGAGAATTATCAAACAACTTGCACGTGCTGTGTCAGTTGTGTAACGACGCTAGTTGCAATAATCTCATGAACGTTCTCACACCCAAAGAAGCGGTTCTGGACATCCGAGCAACACAGACGTCCGCAGCAATGGCAGATCTTACAGCTACCACAGCACAGGTGAAAGCGTTTGTGAGACCACAAGTGTCAATACGAGCTGTTGCCAACTGGTTAACAGCTATAAGATCACGGGCATCCACACTTCAAGTCAGACTTCCACTCACGCCACTATACTGATGTGTGCGGATCAGTTGGTACCATCAGAGGATGACTTGGAAGATGGAACGGTGGGCCGTGGTCTCAGCGATGAAAGCAAATTCTGTCTGCACCATTGATTAGTATACTACCTGGATGTTGAACTTCAGTTGTCTGAGCTTGCCAGCCATAGATATTCATATTTAATTTTTTGCCAAATTCAAATATGGTTGCTACGAAATGTTCCAACAGTGTGTAATGAAAATATGTCTCGATTCGGATCCCGCAGCAGCTTATTATATCGCATATTGACATGTACGTTCAAAATAAGAGGTAAACAAAATCCTTGTCACATACAAACGGGTGGAAATTCATTTGCCACCGACACAATACTGTCTGGAAAACATATGAATATGCAGGCACGCTGCAGATCTATGCTCAGAGACCAGAGTTGTATATACAGTTTGTATAGAGATCACTGGTCTGCACCCAAATGATGGTCGTATCCACATACAACGTAGAGCTGGCTAACCAGTGCGCGGTGCGTGCCGTTCTTGGTACAGGTAGTTGGCGCGTCCTTGCAACAGGGTATAGCTTGTCCGCACACTGTGCGTGAATACAACGTGCTCCGCAAGACGTACAGCAAATTCCTTGACTAGCACGATCTGCGTTCTTGTCTCCAATGGAGCAAGCACGCATAGTACACGATGGAACGATAACTAACACGTCCGACTCATCAACCCACTACTCCTGCGGAACCGCGAGAACAGGTCGAGCAGGCGTTGGATAGCGTGTCCCAAGACAGTATTCGGCATCTGTACGTTAGAATGGATGTTAGAATCAGCACCTGCATTACCGCTCATGACAATGGAAGTAAGGAAGCACACAGTTTAACGTCCGGTCCACAGCGTGGTCACTAGGGACGGAGCTAACGCTCGGATTTTAGGGTAAGCATGTGGAAGGAAATCGACCGTGCCCTTTGAAAGGAACCACCCCGTCATTAGTCTGGAGTGATTTAGGGAAATCACTGAATACCTAAATCTGGATAGCCGAAGTTGGATTTGAACCACCGTCCTTCGGCATGTGAGTCCAGTGCGTTACCATTGCGTCACCCCGCTCGGTGCCGATCGAGGAGGCTACAATTACGTATTAATGTGGGTGTTTCCGCATGTATCGACATCCAGTACATAAGTAACGCTTGAGCTATTTATCTGTAAATGTAATCCTTTCATATACTCTACATGCACTGTTTCAAAAACTAGTCTTGAGAAAACTGGAAAACTCTAACAAGGAAAGTACTTGGGTATCGGATTTTTGAATTTTGAGATATTTGTGGTAAGTGAAGTTCAGAACATAAATAACAATCAGCCAAATCCATTCGACGCAACTCGCAAAAATTCTCGAGAAAATCGTCTTTGAAGTTTTCCAAGTACACGTAAGTACCGATAATTAAATCAGTTGCAGCATCTGACGGTATTGCTCAGGTGGTAGTGTTGGGGCCTCACAACCATAGGGCAAGTGGTTCAAATTTTGGCGTGACAGATTTTTTATTTATTTTTTTCGTTGTGTTCGAACACTTACACAATTCTAATATCTAATGGTAATTTTTACGAAAAATGCACATAGTTATGTATATTCCTAAATTTCTATATTTTATAAAAGTTTTTAATAATGATGGTTGCAAACAAAAAAACATAAGTTAATTTTTTTACAGTATTATCTTCAATATTAGTTGGCGAAGGTAGTCTTTGATTGTTCAGTTTGTGAAGAGCTACGACACTGTGTTTGTAAAGTCCTCTCCATAGCTACTAACGTCTTTCCAAGCAGCTAACCAACTCAATCATCATTTTAGGTGGCAAGGTGTTCAGCTCTCACTACATAAACATAAACAAAATCTGACGCAACAAGTGGAATTAGGGATCCCAAAATATTTATATAACTAAAGTCGAAAACGAAAGTAAATCTAGCAGAGCGATTTTGGATCCGTGGACTTCATGATTGGGAGGCCAGAACGCTACCATCTGAGCTACACCGACAGATGCTGAATTGTTTTAATGTTCAAATGTTTGTAGAACTTATGGGACTTAACTACGGGGTCATCAGTCCCTAAGCTTACAAACTACTTATGAACAAGCTAAGACTAAGGACGGCACAAATATCCATGCCCAAGGGGGGATTCGAACCCCCGAACGTAGTGGCCGTGCAGACCGTGACTGGAGCGCCTCAGTCACCTCGGCAACCGCGGCTGGAAATTGTTTTAATTATCGATACTTACGTGTACTTGCAAAACTTCAAAGTCGATTTTCTCGAGAATTTTTTAGAGTTGTGTCGAATGGCTTTGGCTGATTGTTATTTAAGTTCTGAACTTCACGTACAATAAGTATAAAGAAATTCTAAAATCCGATACCCCTGCGGTCCCTTTGTAAGAGAGAGTACTAACTTTTATTTCTGGCGTTGTATTTACTATTTTTCATCATCCTGGACTGTTTGTAAATAATCACGGATTTATCTGTACAGATCATATTGATTGATTGGAATCGTTGTATTCGCATAGCAAAAACGCGAGAGCAAGGCAGCGCTTAAAACTTGCTTAATGTTGCTACTGGAATTCCACGAAGGCAAACTTAATTTACGTGTCAAGGAACAGATCGTGTTTGGCAAGTGTTCCAGACAGCTTTTTCAAGCTGCGTAACAGGTGGTACTGTGCCAGTTTCCTAAGTGGAATTTTTCTTGCCACCTACCTTCACAATGTGCGTGAGTTGTCGCAAGCATAGCCACAGTGACAGAAATGGTAGATGTTACACCATTCTTCACACCTTTAGAATATATTCCTCGAAGAACAGTTCCTGTGTGATTAAACTTTAATTCTAATCGAAAACTATGTTAATTATTAACATCAGGTTTAGGAATGAAACCCACGAACAGAAATACGTTTGTGATGTGAACAGTAATGTGGGCCTCCTTATCCTGAAGAATTTTGTTGTTTGAAATACTTGTCATATTGGGAAGGGTCACAAAATTGCTAGCCGTAATTGGCGAGCATTCAGCCTCCCTTCAAGGATCATATAATCGCATTTAGTACGTACCGAGAATCGCTACCTCATGTGACCTTAAACACGTCATCTTCGGATTGACTTAAGAACTTCTACGACATTGAAGGTTCATTTTAGACATGGTTGACCTAGGAAACACGAATTCGTAGACAGCCTCCGATATGCTTTTACCATTTCGTCTTGCGCCACGTTTATCACCATCACGCGTTCAACCTGTTGTAACGTCCACTACAATCTTGCGTAACAGACTGATCGTATAAGGTATGCAGAATCGTGGTACGCACTGAGATAGAAGATGTCTTGAGATAGGGATGTAATGTTACCAGGGCATCCTGTAGATGTTCAAATGTTTGTAAACATAAGGGACCAAACTGCTAAGGTCATTGGTCCATAGTCTTACAAACTACGTAAATTAATTCACGCTAAAGGCAACACACACACGCCCGAGGGAGCACTGGAACGTCTGACGGGAGCGGTCGCGCATTCCGTGCCATGGCGCCCCAGACCACGTGGCTATGGGTCTCCTCTGACACAATCGTTTGCAGAGCGGCAGCCAATTCTGTATCGTTCGTGAAAAAGAGTCCTCTTACCTCGCCGAGTGGCGTGGCAACGATGTGGCGGTGCGTTATCATCTTGAAACAATGAAGAACCTACACGGTGTTGGAAGGCCAAAAACGCGTGGACAAGGTCTCTGAGCTTCTCAGCATACCGCAGACCTTCCAAATCCCTAGGAGGCCCATTCCATATCACGAAAATGAGCCCACACTTTCTAAGCAGACGCGATCCATCGATGCATGTAGTCTGCGCTACACACGATGCCTGCCATCGGCATGCGGCAGTTAAAATCGTGATTCGACCCTCCGCTCAGAGCACATTCCGCCATTGTTCCAGTGGTCATTCCTGGTGATTGCCGAAATATTAAAGTTGTTTTACCCAATGGCGGTGTGTTAACAGTGACATCCGCGTGTGATACTGGTCTCAATTCCTCAAGTTCCTACGGATTGTCCTCTGGGAGACGTAACACGTCCTTTGTTGAAGTGAGACGTTTTATTTCGTACTCTTGCTCTTCTATTGAGTCGTCTGAGAAGTCGCCGGTCTGGTAATCAGGAATGGCTGGATGCACAGCAGTTCGTTTGTTATTAATTGCGTAACCCTCATTCACAATATACAGTCTGGACTCGGTAAGTAGCCGCGGTGGAGTGGCCAAGCGCATTGAGGCGCTATGTTCAGATGCGCGAAGCCGTTTCCCGTCGGGGGTTCGAATCGCCACTCGGGCGTGAATGTTTGTGTCGTCTGTAGTATAAGATCGTTCATAAGTAGTTTGTAAGTTTAGGGACAGATGATCCCGCAATTAAGTCCCTTAAGCTTGACAAACATTTTAATTTTCATTTGTACTCGGCAGAACGCGAGGAGCAAAATTCCTGCACCACTGCCGAAATCGAATTTCTCATCCGTTGTACACCGATCACCATTCACCCATACGTGATAGCTAAAACTCGAAGGTTGACTATATTCCGTTTGAACCGTGTCAGCTTACAACGACCTAGCATGTTTATTAATCACTTCTATAATCACAAAAGGTATCCTATAGAACTGCAGTTGATATATGAAGAGTGTGATGCACAAACACCACATCTGCTCCAGCTAGCGCGACTATACTATGACATTGTCAGTGTACACCGACTATACCCGTAAATTTGGGCGTCATACAAACTACATTTTCAAAAGGATCGACCCTTCTCGTAATTGTTAACCATTCAGCTTGTATGAGAGCATGGGACATGTTGCAAGAAGAATTTTCTGTGACAAACTTTGCACGAAGTACAGAGTGTGTGTTCCCTTTTTGTGTTTTGGACGGAAAATTGAAATCGATATCGAATTCATTAGCAATTTTTGGATCTAACGCAAAGAAGTAAATAAAATACAAAATAAAATAATGCGTGGTAGCTATTGCACAGTTTTTTTATTTTTTTTATTGTCACTGTCAGTGGAAACCAGTGTAATAAAAAGCGACGATGGAAGAAAGAAATAGGGTTCCCAAAAGGAAAGTGCTTTACTAGATATTGTTTTGTTGGAGGTGGAATGCCATTGATTTCTTTGCTACCTCCATAGACGCTGTGGGACGTAATGGCCATTTGGATGTACTTGGAAATATAGCCATAACTAGTTTGGCAACACTTAGCTCTTCACTCATGCATTACGCCTTTGGATTTTCGTCATTTTCGAAGGTTACAAAAGGGCGCTGGTACCAGTATTCCATCAAATATTTTGCGGAAACATCACAAATAACTAACAAATAAAGTTACGCTTACTAAACTTTGTTTAAAAACTCCACCTTAAAATAATCTATCTCACAGACATACGTCATTACATATAAAACTGATGTTTAAAATACATATCCGCAGACCATCTCTTTGTTATAAAGAAGTAAATACGGACGTCTGCCTGACCGACCAGTAACTATGTGCAGCTTCCGCCAGATGGCGTTAGATTCTTTCTGTCCGTCGCCCCTTTCCCCCCTCCCGCTCTCTCGCTCTCTAGATCTCACAAAAATTCAGATGGTCGTAAAACTATTTGATCAAAGCGCTAAAACACAGACAACCATACCCGATGCAGGACTCGAACTTCCGGCAGGAGCGGACGCCAAGTCCGTAGAATGGTGCCTTAGACCAAGAGGCTACTCCCGTGCGGCTCTCTCTCTCTCTCTCTCTCTCTCTTTGTTTGTCAGTAATATTCTAATAACTTTACAATAATTCGTATGATTTTAAATAACTGAGTGATGTACAAAACAGTTTTCTGTTACGTTGTGTTATTACACATACAATTTTAAATAACTGAGTGCTATACAAAACAGATCTCTGCTACATTGTACTTTCTCTTGAGCAGTGGCTTTACTTATGCTATCTAGCATGAAAGATGTAAAAGTACAATGTGACAGAAAACTGTTTTGTATAAAATAGTCTGGGCATATGTATTTTAAACGTACGTTTTATATGTAATGACATATTTCTGTGACACAATTTATTGTAAGAGGGGAATTTTCAACAAGGATTTGGAAAGTATATCATTATCATATATATTATTTCTCATCTGTGTTGTTGTAGGTACACCATATCTCCCATATTACTTATCCCAAATTAATGACGGAGGTATCATTTTCAGTGTTTCGTTCTCTGCTAATGACGAAAAATATACGGATAGTTTAACGTTGTTTTCACACAAGAAAAAGTATTTTTTTTTAAATTGTACTGTTCGTAAAATCTAAGTTGATGCCGGGCGAACGATCGTAAATGTGATATGTATTTACGGTTCGTCCCAGAAAAATGCTATAATTATGTTAATTTGAAATCTGAACGCTAATCATGTATTAATTAATGGTGCAAGATTATTGGTGACTCACTTAGGCGAGTACATGATCACTGCTAAATTCATTGACTCCAATAAAGCCGCGGTGGAGTAGCCGAGCGGTCTAAGGCGCCTCGCTGCGGAGCGCGCGGTTACTCGCCGTCGGAGGTTTAAGTCCTCCCTGGGGCATGGGTGTGTGTGTGTGTGTGTGTGTCCTTATGTTAGTTTACCTTAGTTTAAGTAGTTTGTAAGCTACGGACTGATGACCACGCAGTTTGGTCCGATGGATTTACAAAGTCTCCGAAAAAACTGTGCTAATACCCTGCATTAACCTCACACCTCCTGATCCAACCATGCCTTTCCAAATGATAAGAAGACCACTGCCAATAAAAATAGCCTTCGCTACAACCATAAATAAAGTATAAGGTCAGACGCTTCAAAGGGCAGGATTATATTTACGAGAACCAGTTTTTTTCGCATGAACAGCTATACGTGGCTATTTCATTCAGTGATATTTATGTTTGTGTTAAAGACAAGTACAGCCAAAAAGTAAACGGGGATCACATTATAACTGTTAACATTGTTTTCAAAGAAGTTTTGTAAAATAAACAATATTTCAAAAAATAAACATGAAAAAGTCAATATACGATTTTTTATATGTTTCACAATTAATCATATTGTATTTAATTATATAAATTTTCTTGTAATAATAGTAATATTTGTTACTACAATTCAAAGTTTATTATCTTTTATACATATGTAGGGCCTACTTGCATCTAACGTTTCTCCATTACAATCTTATTTATCTGTGATGGACCAGGATAGAGTGCGAATTATTCGCACAGGTTATGTTTTAGCAAAAAGTGTGATGAAATACTGATACCAGTGTCCTTTTGCAGCCATCGGAAATGACGAAAGTCCAAACGCGTAAGGCGAAAATGAAGTGCTAAGGGTGGTCAAGAAATTTATATTATTTTCAAGCCACTGATTTCCTCCGTCTGCATAAATAACTAACTCAAGCACCCTTAGTGGGAACTACAGTTTAACATGATCTCCGAACTAGGCTCCAGCTCGACATTTGCATATGATCGGACATTGTCAGACGTGAAAGAAGCTATACGCGTGACGGATAAAAAGTCCTAGGACTGAGCGAGGATCGAATCCGAGGCCGTTGTATTTATCGTCTGACATTTTTTTTTCTGTATCTGCGCGGATGTCTGATGACGCTTTTTCGGTTCGTTGTTCAAAACATCACTCAGTGTTTCCCCCCTCTCCAGAGAGTGGCCATTACGCTGAATAAATACGCTGAGCAATCGTGCCAAGAGGTGGAAAAAACAGAGCTTTCCTGTCAAGACGATTCTAGTATATAATGAACCTTTACATAAAAATGGAATATACACAAAACACTTTTCTGTTCTCTTTAATGCTAATGAAAACAGAAATTTGCAATTTGTACGATGACATTCTTACCTTCTGAATTAGTATTCCAGATTGCAACATGAACCAGTATCCTTAATGCCCGGTTACACGCCGCCTGGCACTGATGCATGTCTGTATCCATCGTGCCATACTCTTGATTAGATCATCAAACGACTGTCGGTCCAGATCGTGCCACTCTCCGGCCGCGGTGGCCGAGGGGACTGAGGCGCTCCAGTCACGGTATGCACGGCCACTACGGTCGGGGGTTAGAATCCCCCCTCGGGCATGGATATTTGTGCCGTCCTAGTTCGTAAGTAGTTCATAAGTAGTTTGTAAGTTTAGGGACTGATGACCCCGTAGTTAAGTCCCATAAGCTTAACAAATATTTGAACATTTTGATTTCGTGCCACTCACCAGCGCAATTTCAGCGGACATGTATTAGAATGGTTATTGCTTCGTCTAGTCCGATAACAACCGTTTTCAATGTATCCCAGGTATGTTAATAATAGTGTTTGTTAATTTTATGGGACTTAACTGGCCATGGTGGAGTAGCCGACCGGTCTAAAGCGTCTCGCTGCGGAGCGCGCGGTTGCTCGCCATGGAGGTTCGAGTCCTCCCTGGGGCATGGGTGTGTGTGTTGTCCTTAGGTTAGTTTGTCTAGGTTTAAGTAGTTTGTAAGCTACGGACTGATGACCACGTAGTTTGGTCCGATAGATTTACAAACATTTGAACATTTTTGGACTTAACTGCGGGGTCATCACTCCCTAAACTTATAAACTACTTATGAACTACCTTATACTGAAGACGACACAAACATCCATGCCCGAGGGAGGATTCGAACCCCCGACGGGGAACGACCACGCACATCGGATCATAGCGCCTCAATGCGCTCGGCCGCTCCGCTGCGGCTCCCAGGCATGGAAGATAGGATCCATGCCTGGAGAACATGCTGTCATTCTAATCTTGCAATGTCATTATCATGAAGGAAAGCATTCACAAGATGTACACGATGAACGCGACACTTTGTTTTAGAGCAGGTGTGGGAAAATGCGCTAAGTGGTCGCAGTACTTGCCGCCGGCTGTTCTTCCACCTCTCTGCTAATGTCGCTAGCTAGGCGCGCAGCAAAACGAGCTCTTCTGGTCTTTCTAATGTTTTCTTTGCCGTTCGTGGCAGGACAAAAACTAGAGGGTATAAAGTGGCTGAGTAGTTTAAATATTGTAAACCAAACTCTGTGGGTATTAGATCTTGCATTTTTAACTGACCCCAAAAACATATTAATCTCCTTAGGGCCGGTTCGTCCATCTCTCGTTAATCTTCTGGTTAGTAAACGAGAAGATGCCTTTAACGTCCAATTAAATATGCTCGTTAAGTGCACTGCGTTTGTTATTGCCAGGTACATATTTCGTTTGCTAACCTGGAAAAACGAGAATGTGCGATGTATTTAGACTATGTTGGCAATAGAAACAAATGAAAGTGCCGTTCGCCATATTTGACCATCAGGAAAGAGGTTAGCAGACAGTTGTTATTTGGCGCTATGGCAAACAAACGTGAAAGAAGCTCGAATTTTACAAGAAGTTAGTGCGAGAGAAATATAAGGACACATTGGAATAATAATAATAATAATAATAATAATAATTGTGGTGTCGCACAAGTACAAAGTGCGCGCCACTTACTTTCGCCGCGCGCCGCCATGCACGCACGGCGCGGCGTTCTCACGACGACAGCCACGAGCGCCCTCTGCTGCAACCCCGCTCGTGGCCACCACGGAAGGACACCGGTCACTTCGGTCTGAGATAGCAACCTGTTAGGACCTTCGTAATCAGATAGGCACCAGTGAAGACTTTGCTATTGTACAGGCACTAGGCAGGCCTCTAACAACTATGTATCGCCGGCCGCGGTGGCCGAGGTGACTGAGGCGCTCCAGTCACGGTCAGCACGGCCACTACGGTCGGGGGTTCGAATCCCCCCTCGGGCATGGATATTTGTGCCGTCTTAGTTCGTAAGTAGTTCATAAGTAGTTTGTAAGTTTAGGGACTGATGACCCCGTAGTTAAGTCCCATAAGCTTAACAAACATTTGAACATTTTGAACAACTATGTATCAACATTCTGCAGTACTATGTAAAAGTTAAGTATTGTTACATTCTGTGCAATATATCTCTCTTTCTAATTTACTCTAGTGTTTATAGTTTCTGGCTGCTCCCCTCCGTACCTGCACCAGCGTGCTGTCTTTGTTCCTGTGTCGGTCTCGTTCCACTCGGCCACCGACACCTACGACGAGGCTGGGACACAAAAGCGACGTCGAAGTTGGGACACAAAAATAATAATAATAATAATAAAGAGAGAGAGAGACCGACGGAAGGAGAAAGAAGCGACATTGTGGCAAATGAATTCAATGCTGTCCGTGGTACATGTAGAACAGCAAAAGTGCTAAGTACGATAACATGCTGCCAAGTGCGTTGTATCTTAGTGCAAGCAATAACTTGCACATAGGCGAAAGGACAATGTTTCTGTATATCGAAGGAAGAAATAACATTTTAGGCCTTACATTAGGCGCAACAAGTGTAAGTAAATACTGAATTAATAAGCTTGCAGACATAAATAATGTATTCTGTAATCTATTACGACTGATAACTTACAAAATACGTAACTATCAGTTGGATTCTTAGATGATCGTGGAGTTTAAAATGCAGCGTTACCAAGTAGCTTTTCGAAGACGAAATGGAGTAACAAATTCTGCATCATCCCAGCATTCAAAATGATTTGGACGAACATAAATATGTCTAGGACGCCTTATAGGGGCAATGATCTCTAAATCGTCCAAAATATTGACATTGTCGTAATTTTGAACCAAATTTCTTATTCCAGCCATTTTCATCATACCGATTCTCACTTACCTACTCGTTACCCGTAAGTTTTTATTTTGATATCGCAACAATAGATTTAAGGTTATGTTCCATATCTCCAATATATCAAACTCATCTAATCGCTACTGACATGCATGGAGCGAGAAATATGACGATACAATTTTCCCTTAAAGCTGCTTACCACACTAGTTTTTCATAAATGTACTGCTTCTGTTATTTTGTTCGATAAATCGGTCTTTATCACATGAATAGTCTATATTGCGGTATTTAAGCGCTTTGGAATCCTGCCATTTTCATACAGATTCTAACTTAACTGGTCGTTAGCCGTGTAACGAGCAGAATTTTACTCGTTAGCTTAACGGCCAGTTTGAGGTCTTTTAACATCAGGTTAACTAACAATGAAACATTGACATACGCAATTCTCCGTTAAGGACAAGTTAAAATCTCAACTGGTAGTTAACGAGACATTAACAAACCGACCATTAGTAGAACATCGCTGACGTACTCATCAATTCATTTCCAATGGATTTGTCACTGTTTTGAGAGAAAACTACTGTTGTGGATAGGCGAACTTTCAGGAAGGTCATTCACTACGTTTACATGCAACACATCTTCCGGAAGACGAAAACCGATTTTCGTAAACCGTTTTTCGCTGTCGTGTTTACATGGCATAGCCTGAATCGGTTTTCCTCGCCCACTTAATATGGCGGCTGACAAACAGCTGATTCAATTCCTGATTTAGTCAGTACAATCGCTATTTTTCTTTTTTTAAATATACAGATTTATGTTCACACTAATATTTATACTCTTATTTCACATTACAAAATATCACTCTTTCCATATGTGCCGGTAATTCTTAACAAGAAAACAGAATCTGACAAGCCAAGAACGCTTCAAAAACAGTTGCGTTTACATGGGCACGAAGATCGATTGTGGAACTAGAAAACCGCTTTAGAGAAGCTGATTTCCAGAATCGATTTTGGAGTTTTTACATGACCAACCAAAAACGGAATTGGGAAATCTGTTTACGAAATCCGATTTTGAGAGCCCATGTAAACGAGGTGATTTGCGCACTTCTTGAAGAAATACTGGGAAAAAAAGACTTTTTTTTTTTTTTTTTTTTTTTGCTTTCTCACACGCTTTGTTATTATTTTGGTACTGGATTTAGCGACTTACATCGATGTAAAATTGATTTAGCATAATGTCATTAATATTTGCCGCTATATTCCTCAGTTGCTAATTCCATTTGTTACGTTTTATAGTAAAGGTAAGAATCTCCCATCTCTTGCAACGGAATTCTTTTATTCTTTAATTCTACGGTAAGACGATGTGGACAGTTCATGTGTCCACCCTTGTTTTGGAGCGCGGTTAGAGCACGGAGGCAGCAGTAGACGTGGTCGGCCTGGCGCGGCCGGCCGCTAGATGGCAGTAGCACTTGGCTCCTAGCGCTGCCTCCCTCCCTTTCTCTCTCTCTCTCTCTCCCCCTCTCTCTCTTTCTCTCGTACCAACAGGGGCCGGGTCAAGGCCGGGACGGTGACATTTCCCAGCAGCCCACGGTTACAGTTAGCGCAGCCCGCTGCGCGCGTCTGCAGTACAATCCCCGATCACGGAGGCCGTGATAAGCATAGCCACGGTAGCGTGCAACTTCTGCAGGTCAAGCCTTTTATGCACGACCGACTTTTCTCACTTCTGGTGTTAACCGAGTCTATTCCAGCACCCCTGATGTTTTATCCCTGTGCTAACGAGGGAGTTAGTGCAAGCCGCGATCTCAATTTCAAAGAAAGTTTTCATTTGCATGTAACGGTTTTACACGAAGATTGTAAATTCGCGCAAAATATTTGCCTCGGACAATTACGTTACACGCTACAGTCAACACATGTTCAGTAGCTGAGTTATAAAAAGACGCGTTGTTGTCAGCTCTTGACAGAAGATTGTGAAGGTGAATGTAATCAGAGCGTACGTGCAGGAAACAGAGTCGCTGATCACAGCACGGGACTAAGACATAAGTTTCTTCAAATGGCATAACAGATTCAAAAGTTTTTAATTCGCTATATTCACATAGTGTGAACATTAAATTTTGTAGTTTTGAAGATATTAAAAATATTACTGGTTCATGGGATGCACCTAATTTTTTCTGGCATTGTGGATGCCTTCAGAATTGAATTGGACATAACACTGTAATTTATTATTTAATTCTAAGCTAAGAGACTGGGCGTCTTTTAAGTAACTTCCAGAGAGTCCATTAACAGATTTGCCTGTCGCTTCATCTCCACAAGCAGCGAGTTTTTACCGATTTCCGGCAGTTCGCCGTTGTCTACCAGGCCCTTTAGCGGCTTCCTAGGAACAAACCCAGGAGCCTAAACCCTCGCCTTCCCCTCCTAAACGGTAGCTACACGCCCGCCCTGCTTCCATACAAGTCCAAATTTAGAATAATTGTATGGAGTATGTATCCATTATGTCACATCCTGCCAGGTATATTCCACTCTGTGTGGAACATCACATCTTCCTAGCTTACAGAATAAATGACGATCGCACTTAGTTTATACACTCTTGTAATCAGCACATCAAATATATTCAAACAGACCACCATTCTACTGCAACTGCGATCGCAATTGCTCTAACTCTTTTGCAACTATCGTCTGTCGCGAGCGATATTTCCGTTTATGCACTGCCGACAAAATTGTTTTCTTGTGGAAACTGCTAAATGTAAGTGGGCTAATTATATGTCATCGTTGAATTACACTGAGGCTAAGGGTCCAAATTGCTTTGGTTATCGGTCACTAGACTTGCAAACTATTTAAACTAACTTGGGCACAGGACAACAACACACACACATGTCGAGGAAAGACATGAACCTCCGATCCTAATGCTGACCAGTCAGTTGCATCAGTCACAAATGTAAATGTTTGGAACGATTTAAAGTAAAACTATCACACAAATCTAGCCTTCGGGAAGTCAGATGCAAACCCTACATTCAACGAAAAATCCCTTAGGAAGATAAGTTATGCTCGAGAAGGGCACGTGAGGAAGTGGAAGCCGCATTCCCATCTGTATGGTTTGGAATCGAGCAGCCGCTATCCTACTTCCTGACCGTAATTCATCTTCTGCTGTCTTTAGACCTTGTCTTCAGAATGACGGTGTTGTTCACGCGAGGTAAGAGATTACCGACGAAAGGGGTTAATACAACTCTACATAAAGATGGACTACAGGCCGACAAGTACATTGATAACAGTCGAAAAAACTGACGTTGACAAAAGTGTCTAGATATGTAGTTGTTTATATATCGATTTGTATTTATTACTGGGCCGGTAAACATTGTTCAGGAAAAAAAAAAAAAAAAAAGAAAAAAAAAAAAAAAACAACGTGGTAGCACTCACGAGGGACACCATTCCCGTAGAACGTTTGGAACCGCACGAAACCATAGAGAAACAAACGATTGTGAACAAAATAACGTGGTGTGTGTCATTTCCATGCAAAAGTGACATTTTAATAGTGAGAAACAAAGTAACTAGGCATCAGTACCATAGGAGGGAAATCACACATAGTTCAGTGAAGCTAGTATATCATTACATTTTCAATCAGCAGTGCCAAAAACTCTCTACTTAAAGTAGTTATATAGCGCAAAACGCACTACCGTACAAACCTTGAAGTTCTTTATTAGTTCTCAAAGAGAAGGTACTTTGATAAAGTGGTTAGAACGAGGTGCAAAAGATCAATGTGTACACATCAGTAAACTGAATTTTTATACATTCGGAATCATTTTCGCATCCAAGCAGTCCAGTATAAAAAAAAACACTAATTACATTTTCAAATTTCACATTGCCTTTCGCCAATCATAATGAAACATAGGCTTATACTTCAGTGTAGAAAATTGACTGAATTCACAGACTGAAGTTTGATGATGAAATAACGACCACGATTCCTCCACTTCGTTTTTAACCACACCACCTAGGGGACTGAAACATAAAGACACGTTAAGTACCTACATTTATCATTTACAGCTAAGACTTGAACTTTTGCAAGTACACATCTGGAATATTTTGCATCTATCTTCAGCTGCCAGCCTCTTCAGTTTTTTCGGAGTCTTTGCTACATTTTACCACGGTTCAAACAACCGTGATCATTTTCTATATAGTTCAGTATCCCCTTCAGTTCTTCTTTGTGTGTGTCTCACACACCCGAGAAATATTCTAAACTGGGTCACACAAGTGACTTGTAATGTGGAACCAAATCCCTTTGCAGGCTGATTACATTTACATAGTATTCTACCAGTGAACCGAATTGTAGCACCTGCTTCACCTGCGGCTGCCTCTAAGTGATGTTCCATGTCATACCTCCACAAATTGTTACACACAGGTGTTTGCATAGCTTGAGGGATTGGTACCGTTATCGTAGTATACTACGGATCTTCCGTCTGCTCTGTGCAGATTTATATTTATAAAATGGAAAGAAAGTTGTCACCCTTTCCTCTTCTCTGGAATTTTATTAACATTCGAATGAATATTTATGTAGCTTTTTAAAGGCAGTGTTTCACAGAAGGTAACTGCATCTGCGATAAGTTTATGCTTTGTATTACCAGTATTTGTAAGGACTATTACATAATACGAACGGAATCTGACTAATACGTGTATCACTCGAGGTGGTGCGAGAATTAAATTAGGGTAGCCCTCTGGATTTTTATTTGCACAGGAATCTTTGATAACGATGTTATGGAAGTTATGTTCCATAACTGCAATCTATCTATACAAATTACGAAACAAAGACATCCCACCGTGTCTGCCCACTCAAAAACTATTGAATGAATTTTCAAACGGTTTTCACCAGCTGACGGCAGGATTCACGAGGAAGTTTTTAATATACAATTCATTAGGGAGCGTGGTAGTGAGTGAGTGTGGTGAGCAAAAATCCGGCAACATATCAACAAATACTATATTCTGTGACTTATATTTATCTTATCTGTCTAAACCATATCCTCTCCTTCGCTGACACCTAGGTATGGTCCCCATAAGCTAGACGGAAGGAATTTTGGATTTCCATAGATTAAAAAAAAGTAGTATTGCATCACCTTGGTTTCAAGGTCGATGAATATAGGTTTCGCATCTGACTTCCCGAATGCTAGATTTGTGTGAGAGTTTTACTTTAAATCGATTCAAATAATTAACAATTATAAGTGATGTAACTGACTGGTCAGCCTTAATGTCGGGAGGTTTGTGTCCTCCATCGGGCATGGGTGTGTGTGTTTTGTTTAGCATACGTTCGTTTCAATGGTTTGTAAGTCTTGGGGTCGAAGACCAAAGCAGTTTGGATCTTTAGGTCTAGAAATATTTGAGCCATAGTGTAATTCAACGATTATGTATAATTAGTCCACTTATAGCAAACAGCTCTCATGTTTTATGGTCTTCAGTCCGGAAAATTGGTTTGATGCAGCTCTCCACCCTAGTGTATCCTGAGCAAGCCTCTTCATCTCCTCATAAGAACGGCAACCCACATCATCTGAATGTGCTTTTTATATTCGTCTCTTGGTCTCTTTCAGCGAATTTGCCTCCGCGAACTTCCCTCAATGCTAAATTTACGATTCCTTGATGTCTAAGAATGTGTCCTACCAATCGATTCCTTTTTTTTTTTTTGGCAATGTACGCCAAAAATTCCTTTTCTCCCCAATTCTGTTCAGTACGCGATCTACCCAACTAATCTTCAACATTATTCAGCTCTGACAAGAAAATAAATTTTTCGTCCGTGTATGACATGCCATGGCGAAGCGGCAGAGCGCATTGAGTCGCTATGCTACGACGCGCGAGGTCGTGTAGGAGAAAATCTAATTAGCTCTCGTAGGTTGTTTGCAGATGACGCCGTCATTTACCGCCTAGTAAAATCATCTGAAGATCAAAACCAACTGAAGAACAATCTGAATGAGATATCACTATGGTGTAAAAATTGGCAATTGACTCTAAATAATGAGAAGTGTGAAGTCGTCCACATGAGTACGAAAAGAAATCCGTTAAACTTTGTTTACAATATAAATCAATCAAATGTGAAGGCCGTAAACTTCACAAAATACCTAGGAATTACTATTACTTCAGGCTTAAATTGAAAAGAACACGTAGATAATGTGGGAAAGGCGAACCAGAGACTTCGTTTTATTGGCAGAACCCTTAAAAGATGCAACAGAACTAGTAAAAAAACTGCATACACTAATCTTGTCCGTCCTTTTTTGGAGTACTGCTGCCCTGTATGGGATCCTTATCAGGTGGGTTTGACGGAGGACATCGAAAGGGTCCAAAGGAGGGCAACTCGTTTCGTATTGTCATGATACAAGGGAGACAGCGTTACGGAAATGATACAGGATCTGGGATGGGAATCATTACGACAATGGCGGTTATCGCTGAGGCGTGGGCTACTTACGAAACTCCAATCGCCAACATTCTCCTCCGAATGCGAAAATATATTGCTGACTCCTACTAACATAGGTAGAAATGATCCATCAGAATAAAATACGAGAAATCGGAGCTCGAACGGAGAAATTCAGGTGTTCTTTCTTCCCGCGCGCTATTTAAGAATGGAATGGGAGATAAATAGTATAATAGTGGTTCGATGAACCCTCTGCCAGACACTTAAATGTGATTTGCAGAGTCTCCCATGTAGATGTTCGCCGTCGGGAGTTCGAATCCCCCCTCTGGCATGGATGTTTGTGCTGTCTTTATAAGTATAAGTTAGCATACTCATAAGTATAAGTCAGTTCATAAGTAGCTTGTACGTTTAGGGACTGGCGATGCCGCAGTCAAGTCCCATCACATACCTAACAGGATGGGACATAACAGTTGAAGACTCCATATGTCACAATTATTCTAATACTGGAACTGTATTATGGAAGGCAGGGCGAGGCGTGCTGCTTCTGTTTAGGAGGGGAGACGAGCGATCAGGTACCTGGGTTTGTCCCCAGCAAGCCGCTAAAGACCGTTGTGGACCACCGGAAATGGGTAAACCCTAACTGCTCGTGGAGCTGAGGCGACAGGAAACTCTCATAATGGATTCTCTGGCGAAAGACGCTCACTCTCTTAACTTAGTTTTGAATAATAAATCACAGTGTTATGTCTCCATTAATTGTGACGTTGCATCTCATGAACTAACGACATATTCAATATCTTGAAAACTATAAAAGTTAATATTCACAATATTTGAATATAGTAAAATTAAATTTAAAATTACTAACTTTTGAATCTGTCATGCGGTTTCAATTAACTATGTCTTATATCTTACCACCTCAAGCTCTCACCTTCAAAGAAACAAACTTTGATCTATTTACTGGAAGATTTATTAAACTTGGTATAGCCATGGTGGAATAGCCGTGCGCACTGAGGCGCTGTGCTGCGGTGCTCGCTGCCGTTCGCCGTCGGGGGTTCGAGTCCTCCCTCTGGAATGGATGTTTGCGCTGTCCTTAGATTAGTTTAACTTAGTTTAATTAGTTTGTAAGCTAGGGACTAATAACCAAACAGTTAAGTCCCATAGATTTACAAACATTTGAAGATTTTGAAGACACTTGGTACATCAATTAATTATGGAAATATAGCCATATCGTCATATCCTCCACAGTAACGCAGCATGATAAGCACCTCTTCTCCTCATGTCCATGTAATTATTTAATGAATACTTATCTACTTTTCCAGTAACTTTATGTAATTCTTATGTAGTGTGAGTAGTCAAGCTCGTCAAAAAGCTGGCTTGTTTATCTCTTTATTTCATACATTACTTGTGCTTGAACATGTATATTGCATAAAGAACACAGTTGCTTAGATGGTATATAGATTTCACTTCAGACGCACAAAGAGGTAAATAACTATGCAGTGTCAATGCGATTGCAAGACGGCCGATCAGTTCCAGTCATAAAATCAGGAAGGAAGTATACTACTTATGTTGACTGTAGTTCTGCCGAGCCTAGAACGTCAATATCGAAGTTACATCGTAATTGCATTGTCATTTTGTGTCAGAAGAGAATCTTATCAAGGGAATCAATATTTTCTCGCAATAGCGAATTTCTTTTAGCGTCACTGTATAAGGTACAGATATTCTACCAAATGGTGACCTTATACAGTCACGCAAAGTGAAATTCGCTATTGCGAAAAAAATATTGATAATATTATCATCACTGTTATTCGTCACCATACAGTAATTTATCAAGGGAAGTTTCCAGACGTTTCAAAATGAACCAACGCAGAGTTCTTCGGACGATGAGGAGGTACAAAGGTAAAGAAACTGTCGATGACATACCTCAGTCTGGCAGACCAAGGCTACCGCAGAAGCTAAAAAACGCTACTTACGGAATTCAACTCGTAGGAACCCTCAGAGAAACGCTGCCATGCTGAATAATCGTGCGGCCAAAGGACATGGTGTTTCGACTCAAACTGTACGCAATAGGCTGCGTAATATGCAACTTCATTCCTGACGTCTATGAGAAGGTCCAGCTTTGACACCTGGACAGCACGCAGCATGCTGAACTTACTCGTCAGAATTGCCATCAAGAGCTATAAACAGATGAGACTCAAAACGGCCTTCAAACAGACAGTCGGCGGACATGTTTCTGGAGGCAGCCAGATAAGCCTGAATGTCTTCGACAATAACGGCGACCGAGTGCTGCAAGGTGGTGGTTTCCTAATGTTTTATAGTGACGTTATGTGGGCAACCGTAGAAGGCAATCAAATGGCAAATGTGTAGTGCAACCGTATCGGCAGGATTTCGGTGAGGGATTCGTCTTAATGGACGACAAGTCTCTAGATCATCGTGCATATCTTGTGAATGCGTTCCTTCATTATAACGGAATTGCAAAATTGGAATGATCATCATCTTCTCCAGACATTAATCCTATCAAAATGCCTGTGTTATATTGAAAAGGGCTCTTTTTGTACGAGACGACGCACCAACCAATCGAAGACATCTACGCCGAATCGCCGTTGAGCAGTGGGACAATCTAGACCAACAGTCCGTTGATGACCTAATGGACAGACTGCCACGACGAATACAGGCATGCATCAGCGCAGGAGGACGTGTTACCGGGTATTAGGGGTACTGGTGTTTGCTGCAGTCTGGAACAACTTCAGAATGTGTAGGTTATTATCATACAACTTGCCAATATCTGTTTTTATGAGCAGTAAAGGGAACTGAAATTTTGTTTTTCTTATATTTCTATTCCAATTTTTTGTAAAGGGTTCTGAACCACTAGTATCGTGGCCGTGCAACACATTTTTTATGTGTGTGCATCCGAGTTTCATTCATATTTAGCGCTACTAAGCATTGCAGAATTCAAATGTTTAAATATTTGTAAACCTGTTGGATCAAACTGTTATGGTTATCAGTCCCTAGACTTACAAATTAATTAAACTAACTTACACCTATGCCCGAGGGAGGACTCGAAGCTTTGGCCCGACATTACCAGATTCGGCAGTATTCTAATAAAAAATAGTAAAGATTCACCAAAGCTGCTATTTTAATAATACCCCTAACAGTTATCCAGACAAATGTACAACTATAGGGTCATGCAGCTAAGTCATAACACCTCTTACGTCGCCCCAACCGTAATAAATACAAAGATACCGTTGGGATTGTGAATTGGAGGGACAGGGGCTACTTGAATTCATGACATTTCAAGTTTGTGCTATTTTTTATTACAGAGATATTAGGCCATCTTTAGTTTTTTTTATGGAAACCTGTGTTAACTTTTAGTGTAACATTTCGGTCTTAAAAAGACGGTTTCAAATATGTGTATATCATAATATTTAGGCAAATAGTTTTTGAGACACATATGTTTCCGTGGTGGTTCTGCTAGATGTCTTAAAGCTCTTACATTTCATTATGATTGTGGCGTAACAAAGAACAACTCTCCAGTTTATGAAGATGGTAATTTTCGCGAGTCGACAAACATTAGTCAAAGCTTATAACTGTCAGTAGTCACTTCGCCTGTGCCGATCAGTTTATAGCTTTATTCGTTACTTTTAAAATATTGTTTGTTTACGACCGAGGTGAAATACAGAAGAAAGGAGTAACAGTGGAAGACGTTCGTAGTAGAAGAGTGTTCCTTTGTGCAAGCGCTACGTTTCGGAATACTGTATTTCATTCGCAGTTCTGTTTTAGTGTAAATTTATGGGGTGACAGTTTCATATTGGTTGATTAAATTATTCATTCTTGTTGAAGTCAAGATAATTTAGTGCGGAAACAGGGTTATATGGAGATTAATAAAACATCAAAGTGTGGTACCTTGTATCAGTGACACCTGTTTTACAATACTGTCTTTTAACTTATTAATTCTTACAATTCTGAGTATTGTGTGTCAGGCACAAGCGTAATATCAGTGTTGTTCATTAAGCTCTGCTCATCGTTCATGAAACTACTTCTATTCGCGCCGGATGAAAGAAAATAACTTGTAGCTCAACGTAGCAACTATTTCACGCGGCAAGAATTGTTCAGTGACGTCTGGACACTTGAAGCTGTCAGACCAGCCTGTCCACCCAACAAACCAATTCCGCAGGCTACCCTGCTGGCATCGCGGCGTGCATCTGAAGTCCCGGTGTGTGTGTGTGTGTCATCCGGGTTTATGGACCTGGAAATTACCTGCACACCTGGCACAATGTACAGGCGAACTTGATAGCTGCCAGCCAGGGATTACTCGGCTAACATGTGGCCGCCTCGCACTGCCGGCGCATTCACTGCGCAATTGCTGTGCCACACACTGCCACTGCCAAGTGAGCACTTTACAGCCTGTTATTTGTATTTTACACAGGCAGAGCGCATGAAAATGTCTGCACAGATCGATGTGTACATCACTGCACGATATGTGACGGAGATGCAGATACTAAGACACTCCTTTTCGTTTCTTTCTGTTCTATTTGCGGGTGGTACGAGGGGAAAAAAGATTTTTGCTTTATGCCCACCTCGCGAGGTCATGGCAGGATGTTGTTGACTTCATCTTTTATCGTCAAATGTCCCAACAGGTCAACATTGCAGCAGAGAAACAGAAAAGTAAATCTTTGAAAGGGAATTTATAGTTCCATCATTTGCGTCTTGATCAAGGGAATACCCCGAGGCCTTGGTGAATCTTGGGGATTATAAATACAGCGTTTTCAAAAATAATATACGTATTTTGAATGCATATATCTATCAAACTTGAAGACACATGAATATGAAACATTTTACACATATTTACGGAGCTCTCAAGTTAATATTACAGATGTGCAATATAACCTCCAATGGCAACACTAATAATACCACTTGTTGTTGTTGTGGTCTTCAGTCCGAGACTGGATTTATGCAAATCTCCCAAATACCCTATCTTGAGCAAGCCTCTTCAACTCCACATAAGAACGGCAACCTACATGTGTTTGAATCTGCTTACTGCATCCATCTCTGAGCAAGCCTCTTCAACTCCACATAAGAACGGCTACCTACATCTGTCTGAATCTGCTTACTGTATCCATCTCTTGGTCTGACTCTGCGGTTTCTACCCCCATACACTTCCCTACAACACTGAATTCACAATTCCTTGAGGTCTAAAAATGTGTCCTACCAATCGATCCCTTCTTTTGGTTAAGGTATGCCAGAAAATCCTTTTTCCCCTATTCTGTTCGGTACCTCTTCATTAGTTACGCGATCAACCCACCTAATCTTCAGCATTCTTCTGTAGTACCACATTTCAAAAGCCTCTATCCTTTTCCTGTCCGCACTGTTAATCGTCCATGTTACACCCCCATATAAGGCAACACTCCATACAAATGCCTTCAGAAAGGACTTCCTTAGGCTTAAATCAATATTCGATGTTAACAAATTTCTCTTTTTCAAGAACGCTTTTCTACCCATTGCCGTTCTGCATTTTATATCCTCTTTACTGCACCATCATTTGTTATTTTAATGCCCAAGTAACAAAACTCATCTACCTCCTTTATTGTTTTATTACCTAATCTAATTCCTTTCAGCATCGCCTGATTTTCGTAGACTGCACTCCGTTACCCTAGTTTTTTTCTTGTTAATGTTCATCTTATATGCACCTTTCAGCACACTGTCCATTCCGTTCAGCTACTCTCCCAGGTCCTTTGCTGTCTCTGACAGAATTACTGTGTCGTCGGCAAAACGCAGTGTTTGTAATTCTTCACCCAGAACTTTAATTCCTTCTCCAAATTTCTCGTTGCTTTCCTTAATACCTTGCTCAATGTACAAATTTAATAACATTGGAGAAAGGCTACAACTTTGTCTTACTCCCTTCCCAACCACTGCACCCTTTCATGCCCTGCAACTCTGACAACCGCTGTCTGGTTTTTGTACAAGTTGTAAATACCTCATGCATAATCAAATTCCACAAATATTTGGGTAACCACGTCCTTCGTTACTGATGTTATGGCGGTTCTTCAACTCTGCCTGGTTCTGTGGGAGTGGTGGTACATAAACGTCGTCTTTAACGAAACCCCTCAGGAAGAAGTCACGGGGTGTCAAATCCGGTGACAATGGAGGCCACCGGAGACATGCTAAGTCGTCAGCTCCTTGACGACCAATCTAACGAATTTCATTCAGTTATTCACGCATTTGGCGACACCAGTGACGGGGTGCCCCGTCATCTTGAAAATGAAGTTGTCTTTGTGCAGCCTCTGAAACAACCAGTTTGGTAAAATATCGAGATACTGCTGACCGTTAACCGTGTTTACAGCAAAGAAGAATGGGCCGTAAACAGATGATAGGGATAAAGCACAAATCACATTAACTTTGGACGAATCTCGTACATGTACAATGACTGCATGTGATTTCTGTAGGCCCCAAATTTGAACATTGTCTTTGTTTACGTGTCCACTAACATGGAAAGTAGCTTCACCACTGAAGACGGTGCATTGTGCGAAAATGTTGTTATTGTCAATAGCATCAACAATCTCGTTACAAAATACCACAAGTTTGTGTTTGTCATCAGGATGCAGAGCTTGTAACAGCTGTAACTTGTACGGCTTCATAACCAACCGACGTCTAAAAACATAAATTGTTGTTGTAAGCAGTTGTAACCCCCGACTGGCACGACGAGTTGATTTTGAAGGACTCAGCTGGAAATCAGAGTTCCTGCAACATTTTCTTCGGGAACACGAGAGCGCTAGGACTCCTGCTTTTACATACACATCCTGTACCTACAAACTGTCGATACCATCAGGGAAATGACCACCCAATCAGAGGATCAATTTGGTACGTCAGCCTAAAATCACGGAACGGCAGCCAGCCGCGGTGGCCGAGGGGACTGCGGCGCGCCACTCACGGTCTGCACGGCCACTGCGGTCGGGGGTTTGAATCCCCCCTCGGGCATGGATATTTGTGCCGTCCTTAGTGTTAGCTAGTACATAAGTAGTTTGTAACTTTAGGGACTGATGACCCCGTAGTTAAGTCCCATAAGCTATACAAACATTTGAACATTTTGAACGGAATGGCATTTCGCAAATTTGAGAACACAGAATGATTGTGCAGTAGCCATTTTAAATATATGACGGTTATCAAACAAAAAAGAAGACAACTGACATCTAGCAACTTTTAATATAAACTAGACTCTGCTAATAGCCGAGTCGCAGCGATTAATAGTTTGAACAAAATAATACTTGATAATACGTATATTCTTTTTGAAAACCTGAATATTTATTTATTTATTTATGGAACAACGTTGTCCGTGGTCCGCGGTCCGTTATTTCAAACTGCAGACATCCTCTCTGTAAGTACAAATTTTGCCGTAGTAGTCTCAATCCGAAATCTATGATTCAGGAAGTAATTTATTTTTCGGATCAAAGTGGAACGTGAAGGCTTAGAAATTTGTAAAATTCTCCCCGTTAGTTACGGGACCAGGGGATCAGAAATTATACAAGATACACACGATGGTGAAAAAGTCATTCTCGTTGGTGTTTGATAATCTCGGACGCCCGGTACAGTCGTGCAACTGCTTGGCATGGACAGCATGAGGGTATCAAGTCAGCTCTTGAGGGATATTTGGCCATTCTTCCATGAGTGCAATATCCAGCTCTGCATCCGTTGTGGGAGGTACTGGTCTGGCTGCAATGTCTCTGCCAAGTGCATTCCGACACATGCTCAATCGAGTTTACGTTCAGTGAACAGCATGACCATTCTTTTCGTTCAGCTCCCTTAGGTTAAGCATGTTGTGTATCAGTGCAGCTTTGTGGGGAGAAGAGATATCGTCCGTCACAAGGAACCAATCTCCTATGGCACCAGCGTAGGGCAGAACTAAAGGTCGAATGATCTCGCCTCCGTACCTCTGCCCAGTCAAAGCGCCATTTTGAACGACATAGAAGTACGTACGTCCACCAATACCGACTCCTGACGACACTACTCGTTCACTACCATGATATGGTAATGTTTCCTGCACATAAACAGGATTCTTCAGATGGCATAAAAGTTTTCTGGTAGTTGTACCGCGTCATGGTGTAACTAGGCTATTACTTTAATAACCGACGTTTCGGCCAACGTTACAGTGGCCTTCATCTGTATTGTTGTGAGCTGGTTGTTACCTTACTTTACATTTACTTTCAATGAGTCAGTACGTCATAATTTATTTATTTTTTAAATCAGCGATGTTATTGGTGGATTTTTGGCGGAAGAATGGAAACTTTATTATGATAGGATGCTGAGGTGGAGGGAGTGGGGGTTAGCCGTTGCCTATTGCTTCTTGCGTAGCGAGACATGATTGGTGTTCATCAGCGAATGGGCCGTGGGCCGTGGGCCGCGCAGCAGCAGTTGCTTACTAGTGACGCTCGCGTGTCGTGTTGTCAGTGCGGCCTATTTCGCTGTGATGGCTGGTAGCCAATAGGGGGCAAGAATTAGTCCATCTTCTCTGTTCATGTTATTAGGGTGTTTTACAATTTCGATGTCTTCCCTTATCTTGCGTTTAACCATCTCTGGTTGCTTGGCGAGTATTCTGGCATCGATAAATTTTATCTTTTTCGTTGCAATCTTTCTGGTGTTCAGCTACTGCAGATTTATTTTGTTGGCCTAATCGACTGTAGCGTTCATGTTAGCGTATGCGCGTTGCCACTGCTCTCCCTGTCTCACCTATGTATACTTTCCCAAACCCGCATTCCGCTTTGTATACTCCTGATGTGTGTAGTGCCTCTATCTTGTCCTTTATGGAACCAAGTACATCCTGGATCTTGTGACTACTATAAAAGAAAGGCTGGACAACAACCCGGCGAAGATGTTTAGCAATCCGATCTGTGACGTTTTTTACATACGGTAAGCGTGCTGTTGGCTGCTTTTTATTGACTTCATGCCTACTGCTGTTTCTTTCATTTGTAGCCATGGCGGTGTGAATCACTCTATGGTTGTAGCCATTGGCCAGAAATGTTGTTTGTAATTTGTTGAGCTCACCTGTTTTGTTGGCTTCATCATTTAGGCGCTGCGCGCGAATCGTCAGTGAGCGGATAACAGAGTAGTTATGTGCTGCTGGTTGGTGGTTTCATTGGGCGTATACCCAGATGAAGGGCACTGTAACGTTGGCCGAAACGTCGGTAATTAAAGAAATAGCCTAGTTACATCATTACGCGGTACAACATCCAACTTTTATGTCATCTGACTCTGGCAGCGCAACGAGGGAACGACGATTTTCCGGCTGAACACCAAATCTTGACTTATCTGTGAATAGAACACGGCGCCATTCTTTACGATTTCAATCGTGATGTTCCCCCGCCCAGTTTATGCGGGCTAAACTGCGACATGGGTTTAACAGGACACACACCATAGGCCTGCGCTGATAGAGACCACATTTCCGAAGGCGATTTCGGACAGTGTGTATTGATATTGCGCGCCCTGTTGCTGTCTTGAGGGAGCGTTGCAGCTGAGTTGCATTCATCCTCCTGTCTCGACGGGATATTAACTGGGAAAAATTGTCATGTCTTGCTGATGTTACCTGTAGATGACCTTGACCTTGCCTACTTTTAACGGTTCCTGTTGTCTGAAATGTCGTCACGTTTCTGGAAATTTCAGATGTTACACTACAATGCTGCAGCCACCTTCCATTGTATGTCTCGCTTCCAGTCTTCCTATGGCTCTCGTTGTCATAGTTTCGGGTAAGTCACGTTGTTGTTGCATTGCACTATCTGCTCACTCCACTATCTCATCCCAATTGATTGTGCAATTCTTTTTGTAGAGTAAACACGAGCCAACACCCTCCCCCTTTGCAGTAACTTCGTTATTACCACTATATCGGTTGCCGTAATGTTGTTGTCTCCACTCCACAGAATTGACAGAAGTCGAACCGTTGTTCATTCTGCCAATGACTATAAGTCAGATACCACATATCTAACCTGATCCGTTAATTGTTTTGCCCAGTGTACAAACTAAAGTTCTAGTAAATGATAGCCTTGATGGAGTAGCTGAGAGGTCTAAGGCGTCTCGCTGCGGAGCGCGGGGTTGCTCGCCGTGGAGGTTCAAGCCTCACTGGGGCAAGGGTGTGTGTGTTTGTCCTTAGATTAGTTTACCTAGGTTTAAGTAGTTTGTAAGCTACGGACTGATGACCACGCACTTTGGTCCGATATATTTACAAACGTTTGAACATTTTTGAGTAAATGAAGTATATCTCTTAAATGGGAAATGGAAGTGAAAAAATAGTGACTACTGGTAATGGATCAGGTACTGGATCACAGAGGGTGGAGCAGATATGCAAAATGCCTCGCTCGCGTATGCACGAACCGTACCGACCATTCAGAGAGTTTGAAATATGCCGCGTTATTGACTTCAAAGAATGTTACGGCGGGGCTTCTATTTTCAAAGACAGGGAGGGAAGGTCAGTGCATAGTTGACAAAGTTCCTAAACACCTCCCCTCTTTCGTGCCTATCCTCGGTGCTGTTACCAACACACTTCGTGCCAGTGCCCTGGTTTGTAAACGGGGCAGCACTGCACGTGAGGTGCCGTGTCGACATGCAACTTCAGTGCATGTCTGAATTCACTCTTTACTAACCTTGTGTCTTATGTCATAGTTGATGTCCCATTGCGCAGGTGAAGCACACATGTCGCACGCCCGTTGTACTTTAAGTGATGCTAAAATAGGTGTTGATATGTGGCTAGGAAGTACTGCACTACTAATAACTTTTGCTTTTATAGGATGCCAGTGCTTGTTTTTATTGAAGAAAGGAGAGTGTATATCCAAGCACAAATATACAGACTGAGTAATGTTACAAATATAAACGTTGCTATACTTATAAACTGTCCCTGGCCCGCACTGAACTGACATGAATGTCCAAGGTATTGCGGTCGGCGCTCGACTGACTGCCGCCGCCGCTCGCTGCGCACCACAAGCCACCGTTTTGGCGCCAAGCGAAACTTCTAGACTAACATTGTTCAACTTATTACAAAATATTCAAATAATTAAATCTTTGAATTAACCAAAATATAGTTTAGCACAAAAACATTACAGAAAGTATATAGATAATTTTTAATAAACGTAGAAAAGTTAAATGTTAATAAAAGAAGCTTAAAGTTTTGGCTGACAACTAGTGTAGGCGGGAGCCAATCAGATTCCAAGTTGCAATAGGGGCGGAGGTTTCCCACGGGATACAAGCTCATCTACTGTCTCTCTCTCACACCCTTTCTGTTACGTCACACATCCAACCAAGAAAACTTCTTTAACACCTAATATATTGATATGCGAAATAAACGGCTCCATGTCAGCCCCCTCACAATGTCATGCATCCGTTCGAGAAACTGCTGTTCGTGTGGGATGAAGTGTCTTGACAGTGCAATGGGTCTGTGTGGAATGGTTCACGGAAGGCCGTAGAATACGATGAGGTCGGTTAAGACGCACCACCCGAGAAGATCTGCACCTCATCCGAATGGCATTTCACGACAGATCTGCGTCCTTATCGGCTCTGGCGCAACAGTGGAACACGTGGTACACTGTTAAAGGTGACGCACTGTCATCGCTTAAGTCGTCGGCACACAGAGGGTGTATCTGAACGAGTGTGGCCAACGTGGCGAGTTTCTGACGTCACAACGTGTGGAAAAGTAGCAATCATGCCAGAAATTATCAGCGTGGGTCTGAACGATCACCAGTAAAATGGGAGAACGTCACCGACGTCACACCCAGTGGTGGCTGGTGATAATGTGCTAATGTGCTGCAGCACACTGTAAATATATTACTAAAATTATGCCATTTCTCTTCCAATGCAAGCGAGAAATCGCTGTAAAATTACACCCTTTCTCTTGGAATAAGAGCCAGATATCACAATAAAATTATGCCAATTCCCTTCCAATGCGTGTTAGAATGCTAGTAATAAGGATGAAAACGCATTTTGGAGCGCTCTTGCCGCGATAGCTGGAAACCAGCTCCGTGTGCTGAATTGGGATTCAGCCGCGCTGGTACGTGCGCAGAGAGGCGACGCAGTCGTCTGTTCGCTAGTGTGCATGCGCAGACGTGACGTAGGCCTGGCGACTCCTGTGTGCTGAGACCGACTGCAGCACCAGATCAATATTTCTCTTCGCGCTGCGTGTAACGGCTGCGGAAGAATAGTGTATGACGAATATTGCGGCATACAGAGTCAAATAGCGCGCTGGCTCAGGCGTCTTGCGCGTTGTCTCTCAAACCTACCTGTGTGAGGCTCTTATTCAAATACCTCTGAGTCTAAATTTTTAATTTCTGTAAATAAAATTAATATTTTTAAACGTTATATTTACTACCTGCATTGAATACATGCAGTTGGCAGCGCTGTTATAGATTCCTCTGAAGGTCTTACTATTAATTGATATTTAATTAAAGGCAATCATACAAAGGTTGACTTTTTATTTTAGTATATTTTATTTCCTGTTTATTTTTATAATATTGTAGCACACTAGTCAAATTTTGTACGAGCCACCACTGGTCACACCACGTGGCTATCTAAAGAAGGAGGTTGCTCTTATCAGTAGAGAGATGAGGACGCCATTTGGCCGTCAATAGAAGCTCGTACTTGATGCGTTTTATGTATATAACTTAGATCGTATGAATATATGTCATTTTGAAGCAACTAAAAGTAACTGAGTATATTGAGAATCTCTCTAAAACCGGCCATTAGAGGTATTAGTTACTAGAATAAATGACTGGAAACGTCTTATATTTCGTTGAAACATTTCCGTATTACAGAAATCTGCCGTTTCAAGGCAACGGCACACTGAAGATCCTTCAAAACGAAATTTTCTTTATACGATTTGTTGTAATTGTGTGTCAGGAACCGATATCTATATATATACAACATGTCTAATACCTACGTCAAAGATATCGAGAAACGTTAGCTGGCGTAGCGCAGGCGGGAAAGTTGTGTACTGTTATAGTGCAGCTATCCTGGGGCACTGGTTCAACGCTCACGGTAGAAAAATATTTTTTCTCATATTCCGGTTTTCATATAGTCTCAAAGACTGTCTTATTAATTTCATAGACGTATACTCTAAATTATTCGATGCTATGTAAACGTAAGTGCGCATCGTCTGAGGAGTGAGTTTGTTGGATTAGTTTTATGAACAGGATAGTTCGCACCTTACTTAGAGTAAAATACGCACTTTATTGTTTCACGTCTCGCATTTTACACATTCTAAAGATTCTACTACTGAATAGAGGCAGAATGACCTTTATGTTTTACTATTTATTTAATTTATTTTTTATGGGACCTAACTGCAGTGGTCATTGGACCCTAAACTTACAAACTACTTAAACTAACTTATTCTAGGAAAAAGACACACACACGTATGCCAGAGGGAAGACTCGAACCTCCCACTTGGAACAGCCGCGCGCATCATAGCAAGGCCTCTTAGTGCGCACGGCTTTTCTGCCGCGGCGAGTTTTACTAAAAAGTGAGAGTGTAGCTACAGTGTTTGTCTTATGTGAAAGCTTCTTCTAATTTTATATTGCACCTATTGACTTATTGACATAACATGCAACTTTTTTAAGAGTCATACATTCATGCACATTTCGATGATACTTATAATAGACCTTTATCACAAAACATGCCGAACATATGCTCAAGCGCGGAAATAAGCGCTTTAGTAGAAGTAAAGCAGGAATTCCATTCCGTTCATTTCGTAAACAGTGTGATTCCAGGACCAGATGCCGCCGCCAACCATCGCTGGAGTGCATTGTGATCGCTTGTGGCTCGTTGAGGCCCACGTCTCTTTTGTGGAAGTCGTGCCGTCACCGAGTGTTCAGCCGCACGTTGCACACGGCACGTTGACCGATCAAGTTCACACATACGCTCCGTGTGCCGTCGGTTTTATTTCCGAAAGGCTTACGCGAGCCTACCTTTGACGAATGAACAGCAACATACTAGAGCTTATGGAATAGGTTCACAGATTTGTGACTGGCTGGAAGACTTCCTAAGTAATAGAACGCAGTACGTTTTTCTCGACGGCGAGTGTTCATCAGAGACGAGTGTATCGTCAGGCGTGCCCCAGGGGAGTGTGATAGGACCGCTATTATTTTCTGTCTATATAAATGATCTGATGGACAGAGTAAGTTGTAATTTGCGGCTGTTTGCTGATGATGCTGTGGTGTATGGGAGGGTGTCGTCTGTAACTGACTGTAATAGCATACAGGATGACTTAGACAAAATTTCTAGTTGGTGTGAAGATTGGCAGCTAGCTCTCAATGTAGAAAAATGTAAGGTGATGCGCATAAGTAGAAAAAACAATCCCATAAAGTTCAAATACAGCATTAGTAGTGAACTTCTTGATGCTGTCGCATCGTTCAAATATCTAGGCGTAACATTGCAGAGCGATATGAAATGGAACGAGCATGTACTGACAGTTGTCAGTAAGGCGGACAGCCGACTTCGGTTTATTGGGAGAATTTTGGGAAGATGTACTTCACCTGTAAAGGAGACCGCGTATAAAACGCTTGTACGACCACGTCTTGAGTATTGTGCAAGTGTTTGGGACCCGCAGCAGATCAGTTTAAAGGAAGACATAGAGGCGGTTCAGAGGCGAGCAGCTAGATTTGTTACCTGTAGATTCGACCAATGCGCGAGTGTCACGGAAATGCTTCGGCAACTCAATTGGGGATCGCTGGAAGAAAGACGACGTTCTTTTCGTGAATTTCTGTTAAGTAAATTTGATAGGGCCGGAATCTGAAGCTGAGTGTAGTACGATCTTGCTGCCGCCCACTTACATTTCGCGTAAAGATCACAAAGACAAGATAAAAGAAATTAGGGCTCGTACGGAGGCATATAGGCATTCTTTTTTTCCTCGTTCAATTTGGGCGTGGAATAGGAAAGGAAATGCCTAGTAGTGGTACAGTGTACCCTCCGCCACGCACCTTACGGTGAATTGCGGACTATGTATTTAGATGTAGATGTAGACGGCAGTGGTGTGTGGTACGACGTCATTGTGGACAGGAACGCCATCAGACAGTGTTTTAGGGTGGATCTGTTTGTTTGAAAATGATTCCGGCATTTTGTTTCGCTGCAGACAGCTGAGCGGCTTCATTGTGAGTGGATTCGTGCAAGACATAATAGCACCAGCTCAGTGGCTCATGGTGTGGGGTACTACTGGGTACAGCCGCAAATCACCAGTGGTACGTTTCACGGTACTGTGACCAGTTTGCCTGCGACCGGTAGTCATACCCTTCGCTACGACACCCCAGACGCCATTTTCAGCAAGACAATGCACGAACACATGCTTTTTTGTGTGTCTCAGGGTGTAATCCTTTCACTGTGGCCCGCCTGATCAGCAGACTTGTCGGTGATAGAAAATGTGTGGGGTATGGTGAACCGACAGTGCAGCGCTGTGATGAAGTCCCAAACACCACCGATGAAAAAATGTTCAAATGTTTGTATAGTCTATGGGACTTAGCTACGGGGTCATCAGTCCCTAAACTTACAAACTACTTATCAACTAACTAAGACTAAGGAAGGCACAAATATCCATGCCCGAGGGGGGGGGGGATTCGAACCCCCGACCGTAGTGGCCGTGCAGACCGTGACTGGAGCACCTCAGTCTATTCGGCCGGCGCCCCCGATGAACAAATGCGTGTAATCAGTATAATTGCTGGAGCCCCCCCCCCCCCCACGACCATTCTGCTGACACTTATTTAAAGAGCGGGGGATCTTCACAGTATATGTATATTTACTTATGAAATTCGTTATTATCAATCCAACCGCATTCAAAAGCATAGCAATGTGCATAGCTACAAAACTACGAGAAAATGTGATATTCACTATTCAAGGTTAAACCTAGCTTTGACACAGAAAGGGGCGAATTACGCTGTCACAAACGTCTTTGGTCATTTACCAAGTAGCGTAAAAAATTTGACAGACAACCAATTAGAATTTAAAATTAGATTAAGACAATTTCTGAATGGCAACTCCTACTTATTAGATGAATTTTAGATATAAATTAGTAAATCTGCAAATTATATATATATATATAAATTAAAATAATAAAATAAATTGAAGGAAAGCGAAGTTCTGGAGAATTTCAGTGGGAGATTTAGGCAACAATTGACAGAAACAGGGGGAAATAAAACAGTAGAAGTGGAATGGGTAGCATTGAGAGATGAAATAGTGAAGGCAGCAGAGGACAAAACAGGTAGGAAGGCAAGACCAACAAAAAATCCTTGGATATCACAAGAAATACTAAATTTAATAGATGAAAGGAGAAAATATAAAAATGTAGTAAATGAAACAGGCAAAATGGAGTACAGACGACTAAAAAATGAGATTGACAGGAAGTGCAAAATGGCTAAGCAGGAGTGGCTAGAAGCCAAATGCAAATCTGTAGAAGAATGTATAAGAAGGGGAAAAGTAGATACCGCCTACAGGAAAATAAAAGAGACATTTGGGGAAAAGAAAAGCAACTCTACGAATATCAAGAGCTCGGATGGGAAACCAATTCTCAGCAAAGAAGGGAAAGCTGAAAGGTGGAAAGAGTACATAGAGCAGCTCTACAAAGGAAATGAACTTAGAGACGATGTTGTAGGAAGGGAGGAGGAAGAAGATGAAGATGAAATAGGAGATACTATACTGAGAGATGAATTTGACAGAGCCTTGAAAGACCTAGGTCGGAACAAGGCCCCAGGGGTAGATGACATACCCGCAGAGCTGTTAAAGTCTCTGGGAGAGCCAGCCATGACAAGGCTATTTGAACTGGTGTGTAGGATGTATGAGAGAGGCGAAATACCCTCAGACTTTAAGAAAAACGTAATAATCCCCATTCCAAAGAAATCAGGCCCAGACAGGTGTGAAAATTACAGAACCATCAGTTTGATAAGTCATGGTTGCAAAATTTTAACACGAATTATCTACAGGAGAATGGAAAAGCTGGTAGTAGCTGACCTCGGGGAAGATCAATTTGGATTCAGGAGGAACGAAGGAACCCGGGAGGCAATACTCACTTTACGTCTTATCTTAGAAGATAGATTAAGGAAAGGCAAACCTACATTTTTAACTTTTGTAGATTTGGAGAAAGCTTTTGACAATGTTGACTGGAATGCACTCTTTCAAATTCTGAAGTCAGCAGGGGTAAAATATAGGGAAAGGAGAGTTATTTACAACTTGTACAAAAGCCAGACCGCAGTTATTAGACTCGAAGGGCATGAAAGGGAAGCATCAGTTGGGAAGGAAGTAAGACAGGGTTGTAGCCTTTCTCCGATGTTATTCAATTTGTACATCGAGCAGGCGGTGAAGGAAAGCAAGGAAAAATTTGGAATAGGGATTAAAGTTCAGGGGGAAGAAATAAAAACATTGCTTTTTGCTGATGACATTGTAATTCTGTCATATACAGCAAAGGACCTGGAAGAGCAGTTTAATGGAATGGACAGTGTGTTGAAGAGAGCATATAAAATGAACATTAACAAGAGCAAAACAAAAATAATGGAATGCGGTCTTAGAAAATCAGGCGATGCTGAAGGAATTAGATTAGGTAACGAAACAATGAAGGTGGTAGATGAGTTTTGTTACTTGGGTAGTAAAATAATATGTGATGGTCGCAGTACAGAGGATACAAAGTGCAGAATGGCAATGGGAAGAAAAGCATTTTTGAAAAAGAGAAATTTGCTAACATCGAATATTAATTTTAGTGTAAGGAAGTCTTTTCTGAAGGCATTTGTGTGGAGTGTTGCCTTGTACGGGAGTGAAACATGGACGATAAGCAGTGCGGACAGGAAGAGAATAGAGACTTTTGAAATGTGGTGTTACAGAAGAATGCTGAAGATTAGTTGGGTAGATCGCATAACTAATGAAGAGGTACTAAACAGAATTGGTGAGAAAAGGAATTTTTGGCATACCCTGGCTAAAAGAAGGGATCGCTTGGTAGGACACATTCTTAGACATCGGGGAATCGTAAATTTAGCATTGGAGGGAAGTGTGTGGGGTAAAAATCGCAGAGGGAGACCAAGAGACGCGTATAGTAAGCAGATTCAAATAGATGTGGGTTGTCGTTCTTATGAGGAGATGAAAAGGCTTGCTCAGGATAGAGTAGGGTGGAGAGCTGCATCAAACCAGTCTCCGGACTGAAGACCATAACAACAACATATATAATATAATACTTTTTTATAATTAAAGGCTTGTACAGATACCTTTTATTAGCCACATCATTACGAAGTGTCGAACTTCGGAACCAGGCAAACCAACGTGGAGGGATGTGCCTTGCCGGCCGCGGTGGCGGAGCGGTCTGTGGCTCGCTAGTCACGGTCTGCACGGTCACTGCGGTCGGGGGTTCGAATCCCCCTCGGGCATGGATATTTGTGCCGTCCTTAGTATTAGCTAGTTCATAAGTAGTTTAGGGACTGATGACCCCGTAGTTAAGTCCCATGAGCTCTACAAACATTTGACCATTTTGGGATGTGCCTTACAAGGCCATTCGCGCCTTATAACGGTCGGTGCCACCAGCTAGGAAGCAGGACAAGCTCAGCCGAGGTGATGAAATGCTAATCATTTCTTCAGAACATACTAATAAACATGTGCTGTGAATATGAACTTTCTACCTCTACTGTTTCAAAGTGTCTTTTCTTTTTTTTTTTTTTTTTACGAACATGAGTTTACTAAGAACAATCCGTTTTCGATGGAGGTTCTGTGTGCCCTTTCCTTTTAATAGCGAGCTTTCGTAATAACCATAAACCACGAAGAAGACTTTTCCATTGTTTATTTTATCTTAATTTTTTTATAGGACTTAACTACGGGGTCATCAGTCCCTAAACTTACAAACTACTTATGAACTAACTAATCCTAAGGACGTCACAAATGTCCATGTCCGAGGGGGATTCGAACCCCCGACCGTAGTGACTGGAGCGCCTCAGTCCCCTCGGCCACCGCGGCCGGCCGTCGTTTATTACTAGAAACAGTAGCTATAACAACGGGTCCTTGAGTGATCCTCGGTTTGCTTTGAAATGGCATAAGCTTTGGATGGAAAAGTTCCACACAAGTGTTTCTACCGAAACCCAATATGGCGTTTTCGACTTTGTACTAAAACTCGTGTGACGTGACTTTCACCAATGTCATTGGTCAATGCCCAAATATGTCTCAATTTGCCGGCCGCGGTGGCCGAGCGCTCTGCGGCGCGCCAGTCACAGTCTGCACGCCCACTACGGTCGGGTGTTCGAATCCCCCCTCGGGCATGGATATTCGTGCCGTCCTAGTTCGTAAGTAGTTCATAAGTAGTTTGTAAGTTTAGGGACTGGTGACCTCTTAGTTAAGTCCCATAAGCTCTACAAACATGTGTACATGTGTCTCAATTTATGACATGCTTGACATTGTGCTCTCCACAACCGCCGGTTCTCTGACATTTCCCAAGTGGGGCACATTCCTGAAAGTGCTCGCCCCCCCCCCCCCCCCCCACCTCCTCTCTGTTTTTGTCTCGGAGACTCGGAGACCATTTAGCACCCCTCTACAAATTCCGCCCAGGGCAAACATCCCAGTTAATCCCACTCCCCCTCCACGCAAATTCAAGATTGACTAAACGTCCACATTCAAGTTGACGGTTTGTGTGGCAACAGCTTTAGAGCTTATCAGCGTGTGGCTGTTGTATGTAAATTTAGGTATTCCATATACAGTGAACAGGTAGACAGAACGTCTGCACAGATGTAGTGATGGGTCGAGACGTACATTAACTAATGCGCCCGTCATCTGTGACACAATGTCAGCATGCTTCAGGCGTCTTCATAATTGCGCTGCGTTTCTAAAAGCATTTTCATGTTCACACATCTAGTACCGCATTCGACGTTCACTAGTGTCAGTCCGCAATGGCTCGTCCAACTGCTACAGCAGGAGTATCATGTCCCAATATACACACTTAATGCCAAGCACTTCGACGTGTGCACCGGAGACGTAAGATTGGTCATTTTATTCACATCATGACATTAACCACCTCAGCGTCGGCGGGGCGAACAAGGATATTCAGCTCAATTCAGTAACATGATTTCGCGGTTTTTCCACAGTATTGCCTTAGCTATATCCTTAATGCCCAAAAATTATACGGACAATATTATCCGATAAAATATTTTTATATTCATAGATTGTATAGCATTAACTAGGAATGGGAAAAGTCTCCTCGTAGGTAGTTGCGCTGACCCCTCCACCACAAGGGACTCAGCGATCATTACACCTGCATGGACTAATATAATGTGTGTGTGTGTGTGTGTGTGTGTGTGTGTGTGTGTGTTCTTTGGGACGGAAGCCAGGAGATTAACGAAACGTAAGAGCCGGCCGCGGTGGCGGGGGGGGGGGGGGGGGGGGGACTGAGGCGCTACAGTCACGGTCTGCACGGCCACTACGGTCGGGGGTTCGAATCCCCCCTCGGGCATGGATATTTGTGCCGTCCTAGTTCGTAAGTAGTTCATAAGTAGTTTGTAAGTTTAGGGACTGATGACCCCGTTGTTAAGTCCCATAAGCTTTACAAACATTTGAACATTTTGAAACGTAAGAAAACCTGCAGAATACTGACGATTCAAGCCTGGGATAGGAGTTAATGGGGATCGTTAACAAATATGTTTTATGCATGAGTAGGTGAGGTGATAAAGTTACCATTAGATCAGGTTACCGGTGAAATATCGCTCGGAACAGTAAAATAACTGGGAGTTACTGTTCGGATGGACCTAAAATTGAATGGGAACGTGAAAACAGTTGTAGGAAACTCGTATACTACGCAGACAATATATATAACGGAAGTCTTTCTGCGTATCGGTCTTTATTCTCGGTCTCGTTCCAGGTAGTATTAATAGGGAGAAGGGGAGGGGAGGGAGGGAGGGAGGGAGAGTCTGCGAGATAGATAGATAGATAGAGAGAGAGAGAGAGAGAGAGAGAGAGAGAGAGAGAGAGAGCTGAAAGAGGCGCGTTCCATAACGGCCTTGTTTCGTAAGTACGGGAACATCAAACTCCAGAAGCTATAATGCTACCAAAGAAGTACTATGCGTCATGGAGATGTTTGTGTACCATTAAAATAACGAAAGCGAAAATTTCAGGAACAGTGAGGCAACATACTACCCTCTCACAAATATCTCCCTCCAAATGTCCACGGCAAGAATTTTGGAGGTGACAAGCTAGCTTATCGAGAACAGGCGTTCTGAGCATGTACTGTTCGCGAACAGAATAACGATGGGGGCAAATGTCAGCGGAATGACAAAATTCCTACATTAGTCTCATCGACTGTACAGAGACTAATAATAAGGTTTACATTATCATCTCGAAAAACCACTATTTCACTCATCACACATGTATTGGCAAATATATGGCCGAATAAACGTTACAGTTACAATGCCATAAGCATTGGGAACCAAGTTACACAAAGGAACAAAACTGCTGATGTTAGCGCCACCCCTTTCCGTGACGTAAGAGACCGGAATTTACTTTCAAGGTCTTTAGAGGAGCCACAAGAAAATTATGTAGCCCACTCTATGGTGGAATGCAGTGTTATATTTTCTTCTGTATTTGGAAGCGTACAATGCAGCAACAGGTGGTGGAAGGCCATAACAGCGCCCATGATTTAACATAGGCGCTTCCAGAGTGTTCAGACAAGCCTGAATGACCGAAAACCTAGTGGCACACACCTTCACTTTAGACGATCCAGCATCTCAGACGAAGTATCACAATCGAGAAGTCGGCGGCAAGGGTGTGAAAATGAGTCATCGGGCAGTTCTCACACTTTTTTTTTTTTTTTTTTTTTTGCCTTTAGTGGAATTCCTCTATTTAGCCATCAAATGCACAATAATTATAAACGATTAAAACAATGACAAGTTAATCATAAAATATTTTTAAAAATCAGAAATAAGTATTACAGTCCTTTCACGAGTGTTCTCTAGATTTAACCCGATCTTCTAGATGAATATACTTATAACTTTATATAGTTGACTGTCTTTTCTTAATAATGAGTGAGTAGCTGTTAGAGGAAGAAGGTATCCAATGACAGTACTGATTTGATAAATCCTACCGTTCCTTGTCATATCTTGGAAGCAGAGAGCATATAAGTTACATCAGCTGTCCCTGAACTGTGCTCACTTGCAGTGTAGGGTTGATACGATATAAATGAAGCGGAAAGAAAACATGGTTGTATCGGAAGTGAATTATGGAGACTAGTATGACCTTTGGTCAAAATTCTACCAACAAAAATTTTAATGTGATTGGAATTTATTGGTATGCAGAAACTTAATTCTTACTTGAAGCCGGCCGCGGTGGCCGAGGGGACTGAGGCGCGTCAGTCACTGTCTGCACGGCCACTACGGTCGGGGGTTCGAATCCCCCCTCGGGCATGGATATTTGTGCCGTCCTTAGTGTTAGCTAGTTCCTAAGTAGTTTGTAAGTTTAGGGACTGATGACCCCGTAGTTAAGTCCCATAAGCTATACAAACATTTGAACATTTTTTCTTGCTTGAACCATGCATTTCCATATTATAAGAGAAATTGGAAATCGTAGATATTCAAATTAAAGTGATCAAAAAGTACGAACTTACTTGAATTCTCTGGTAGCAGCATCAGATGATCACAAAGATATTATTTCCACCACTAGATGGCTGTCGTGCTAGAACAGTAGGCTACCTTTCGTGGCGACTCGTATCTAATGCCCACTCTAGACATGAAAACGTCCACTTTCTTTAACCAGTCCTAACGGCATCATCTACATCTAAGCTCTTTTCGAATTATACAATGTTTCATTGTCATTCTTGTATAATTAATATGGAAAATCGGTACTTCCATTTTTCGGGTTCGCGTATTTATATAATGATATTGTGAAACGGTTGAAGCCGCGATGGAGTGGCCGATTGGTCTTTAGGCGCCTTGCTGCGGAGTGTGCGGTTGCTCGCCGTCAGAGGTTCGAGTCCACCCAGGGACATAAGTGTGTGTGGGGGGGGGGGGAGGGGGGGGGGTGACAGGTAGGCTGATGGTATGTGGGCATGTGGCGATATGTTGAATAAAAACAGGAGGATGTGACTTAACATTTTAATATCTTTAAATGTATATTTCCGAGAAGGCGGAGTAGTTGCCCCTGTGAAGCATGGCCGCGGATGGCAGGAAGGAAGTCGGAGCTAACAGTTACGACATGTTGATAGGACGGAGGGTCAGAACATTCCACCTAGAGAGAAGGCCGCGGCGCTCTAGTGTGACGTAAGGCAGAGTAGGTTGCGCGCGCATAGCTGACTGGGTAGCCGCTGGGGCACGGCCCACTATGCCGAAGCAGCGAGCCAGTCAGCTATGCGCGCGCAACCTAGTCTGCCTGACGTCACACGAGAGCGCCGCAGCCTTCTCTCTAGGTGGTGGTGCTCAGAGCAGAAGAAGGAATCTGGTGGAACCGACCGGGCAGCTAGGCGTCGGGTCCGGCGATCACATGATTGCATGGAGCTCACTGATTGGTGGACAAATACTGCCGATTGTTAGGGGTAGCGTACCCTGGTCAGCAGTACCGAACTACTAAGCAGAGCTGAGGCTGCAGGCACGTGGACGGACGTGTGATGGGAAAAAAGGGCAATGTCCAACGCACGGCCGCTCACTGCCGGCGCGGTAGAAAAATTTCCCGTTCCTGTACTTATTTGACAATGTACTAAAATTTTGAAGGCCATGCTCTGGGCAGGAGGGGGGAGGCTATTTCGTTACAGTTGTGTCATTAGGTTAGCTTAAGTAGTTTGTAAGTATATGGACTGATGACCATAGTGGTTTGGTCTAATAGCTTTACAAACGTTAGATGGAACTGTTTAACTGTTTAACTTGAGCTTCTAGCCTCAAAAAACAATTACCTCTAGTCTGCTTGGTTTTGTTCTACGTATCTTGACATGAGAAAATTCGATTCAGCTTTTTCGACATCCTTCCCTATACTCTGTACACCCGTTGCATCTCCGAATGTTCCTACAGAGTCAGGAAGCCACGGTGGAGTGGCCGAGCGTTATAAGGCGCCTTGCGGCGGAGCGCGCGGTTGGTCGTCGTCGGGAATTCGTGTCCTCCCTCGGGCATGGATATTTGTGTTGTCCTTAGGGTAAGTTACTTTAAGTTAGTTTAAGTAGTTGTAAACCTACGGACTGATGAGATGACCAACGTAGTTAAGTCCCTTAGATTTACAAACTTTTGATCTGAGAGTCAGAAATCTAACCCAGCCGAGGCAACAGTGCAAATTTTGTGCTGTGTCAGGCCATTACTGATGGCTTCTACAGTCGCGTGATCACATGAGCTAGCGTGGTGAAAAGCTAGGGTTCCGACACAAAGAATCAAAGAAAGCTATGGAAGCAAGTTCTACCGCCGCCCCCCCCCCGGCGAAAAAAAAAAAAAAACCTGCCATCTTGGTAGGCGTCTTAGAATTGCAAACGCATAGTGCTAACATATTATACTTCTACGAAGCAAACCGTCCTAAAAGTTAATCTCCGGAATCTGCTGCTGCTGGTTACGCGATGAAACGTCGCGTCGCGGTACATTGCCCGGGGGAGGGGCAGCGTTTCGCCTGCAGGAGAGCGCCCAGGTCATTCCGCACGAGACATTACATAGTTACAGGCGCTGCGCCTTTAGTCCATCATTTTTCCCATTGTTTCCCGCATTTTCCTACTATGGACACACTGTCTTAAGTGTTCAAATGTTTCTCAAACTATTGGACCAAACAGCTACGGTCATCAGTCCCTAGACTTACAACTACTTAAACTAATTTTACGTTAAGGACAACACACATCCTCATGCCGGAGGGAGGACTCGAGCCTCCGGCGGGAATGGCCACCCAATCCGCAGTTTCTCGTTTCTCTTTCTTAGCTGTTAGTTTTGTTTGATTATTAAATTCTAGGTCTCAAAAGACTTCTTGTTCCTATAACGTATCACCTGATGGCAAAAATATAATTTAACTATCTTACATGCCCGTGCTTCGCAGCGGTTGTTGAAGGATGGCCTGTGTCTATCATGGCCTTTTAAGGTTCTGGACCTCATTCAGTAAAAATAGAATCCTTGTTGATCGCTCTGTCAATAAACTGAGTTGTCCCAGCCAAGATGTGAAATGTAAGGAGAAGTCATAGTTGGAAACGATGTACTTCCTAAAGATGTCAAATGTAAGTAAAAGTCATAGTCGAAACGATGTATCTTCATAAACTTTTTCACACAAAATAAGCAAACAGATGTGGTTAAATATTTAATACACAAAGCCAAATCCGTAACACTATTGTTCATTGTTTGTTGGTATTCGTAGACATAAGATTGCGTTATTCTGTCACAGACGTTCGCTTCCTTGTTGTACTACCCCATACTCATTATGCTGCAGCGGTGTTTATTAGTTCTTTGATATACTACAGCGTCTATCGCTTGTTTGCTGTACTACGCAATCCATACTTCAAGCGTAACCTACATCTAAAACAATTTCCGTGATTCCATTTTTATGAAACGAAGTTGTTCCGTGCAATTCCGTGAAGTAGTTTAGGAGATTAGGTATTTGTAATAGATGAACAGACAGTTACTGAATACACATAAGATTGCGATGTATCTTGCTTCCGTGATCTGATTTTGATGAAATTATGCCTATATGTTGCTCCAATCTTAGCTCAGATTTCCTGTGAAAACCGCATGAAAATGTGTAGTTGGTTTTTTTTTAATACGTATGCGAAACATGTTAGAAATAAGGATATTTACATGAATATGATGTAGCTTACATCATACATCAGTTATATTCGCCATTTAAAACATTTATTTCATAATCATTCATATCTCTGGACAATGGGCTGAGGCATGGAAAGCTGACATATAATAAGTAGTAAGTACTTCCTTAATGAAGTAGAAATATCACTGAAAAATTATTATTCTTACGGTTGGCTCTGTTTCCGTTAAATGCGCTATTGTCGCTCCAAGTGTGAGGCTTAAACTTCCATAGCAGTGGTACATATACATTAGACTGTATTATCAGTATGTAAATAAATAGATTAAACACGGCGAGGATTGTATCAGTTTTATATTCATTGCGTTAAATCATATTTCGTAGAACATAGCAACCAAGAAAACGATTTCCAGAAATATGAAAAGGGTAATAATCCGATCGCTGCCCCGAACTACACACGAACACCCGCAACGCTATCTTTTAGTTCTTTGCTGTATTACTCCGTTCTTTCCAAGCATGAAATACACCCAAGACTTCAAATTGCTATATCTTTTACTTCCCTGATTTGATTTTGATAAAATGAAGCCTATATGTTGCCCCATAAATTTTACTTTCTATCCTGGCGGCCTCGTGTTTTTATGTTGGCAACATCAATAACACGATATAAAATCGTTGCAAAGATGACCGAACCACATAGAGTGTAGATAAATACTCCTGTTCCTGCTGTATGCTTGATTTCACGACAAAACATTTGCGTGTCACGCGATTGGTTTATGATGATGTCACATGATTCTCGTAATTCAACATCTGTTGCCAACATTATCACAGGAGGCCGCCGGGATATGAGTAGGACTACGTCGCATAATTTTTCTTGACCCAGCTGTCAAACGATAACACCTTTCACAGCTGAGAGTGTCGCGGCTATACGTATCAGAGATCACTGATTAGCACAGACCCAAGGAGGTTAGAATCTCTGGAGATGCCCTAATACTGAAAAAGTGAAGCCAGCAAAATGAGCACTCCGGCATTTGTTTGTGCCCAAAACATTGCTCATATTGTGTGATAAATTAGTTCTACTCGTTGAAATGTACGTCATATATAAGTAAATACTTCGATATGACTGTCAATTTAGAGGCTTTACATAATGAGGGCAATATTCACACAGGATTATAAGAGACAAATCCTTGTTTTGGGCACAACAGCATGGATCCCTGGCTTCAACCCATGACTGTTTTCAGCATAGATAACGCCATTCTAACCTCCTTGCACAGACCAGTGAGCTTACTGGCAAATTCATTAATGTATGTCTGTGTTTCCACCACGCTTCCACGACAGTGATCAATGTTCCACGAGTATTTTTATCTTTGAGTCTATCTGGATTTTTATCTTTGTTTTGTGTCTCTGTTCATAGTCGGTATGTGTGTTTGACAGAAACAAGTGATCTATTTAAAAATTGCGTATTTGATATTCCTCGTCGTTATTAAAGTCTGAAAGGACCGTATTGTCTGACGATTGAAAGAATAAACAGATTTTGACTCCACCGTAAAGTTCGTAAGTCACAGAGTATATAGCTTTTCCTAAGAGTATTTATTGCGTATTTTGCGAAATTTTGCTCGTCACACTCACCCACTGCCACGCACCGCGACCAAACTCCCTTACTAACATCATTAGAAGAAGGGCTATCTACCACCACAATTACGAGTGGGTGGCAGTATGTGGTCATGGAGAAAAGTCTGTCAGCACGTACACACACAAGCCTTTTATATATAGATATAGATTAAGTATGAGTCATGTTATTTGTTGTTAACTGGTTGTCTCGTCAACTGTAGAGATGAAATAAACAGTTTTCACTTTATATCACATTATCAACCTTCATAATTTCAAACATTAGTATTAGCGCTGAATTATTAACAAAGATACACATCCGTCAGTAAGAAAGAGTTGTTATGTCAACTTTTAAGCAACGTCTACAAATAATTAGTTCATTTAGAAAGCACACTTGAACGAATATACATTTCCATCTAATTGACATTACATGTGATATTCATTTTTATTGTATCGCCGAATGAAAGAAAACGGGAAAAGAAAACACATGGGCCTAACTAAAGAAACAAATGAACATAAACAATGATGGGTCTGAAAATGATTGGAATTTTTATGACTCGTGGAATTATCGTGATTCGATCGTAGTTCGGACTCAGGAACTAAAAATCAGTAGGGGTTATCCAGTTTCTACAGGGAACAAGGAAGCAAATTTCCGCGTTCTGGTCCTTCATCGCTCACTGTGTGGTCCTCTGCCAGTGAGGTCACTGGATGCGGTATGGAGGAGCATCGTGTCAGCAACCAGCCCTCGCGGTCCTTGTGTAGTTACTTCAGTCATTAAACATCTTTATTTGTATAGAGGATCTTAGTAATATAGAAGTGGAACATCTTCATAGCTGTAAGTCTTTGTGTTGTTGTTATTCCACATTGTGCTTCAAGACAGAAGTGTTTGTGATGATGGTTATGTACACCTACAAATATGCTCCACACCTGACAATTCTCATACTGCATCAGACTTGTTTCTGCATCACTGATTAATAAGTAAGTCAATTGTTAAACCTCTTTAATTACATGTACATATTAAAAAAAAAATTCCATCCATGTATTGCTCTTGATGTGCCCAGACCTTTAAATATGTGTAAAAATCAAGAGGCACCTCACGATGAGCCCTCAGGGCTCGAAATGCATTGTGTACAAATAAAACACAATTTCGTGACCGAAGGCGAGTTCGTTTTATTTTACAAGGTAAAACGGACACGGAGGAATCACTGACCATTACGGACAAATTTAAGACGAATTTTGTATATAATGTTCACATATTTTGTCATTTCTGGAAAGGGAAAACGTAATATGTAGAAATGAACGTGGATTCTGAAGACAAGGATCGTGTCGAACGCAGTTCTCTCTGTTCGTAAACGGGACCTAGAAACAAGTAAATTGGGGGGGGGGGGGGGGGGGCGCCTATAGATGGACGCTGCCTCCTTCTTCGTACTGGCAGGCATTCCACACTGCCGCCATAACTTAAATACGAACGACTGTACAGATACATTCTGAATGTTTGATGATCCTCCTTTTGCCGCGGTGGAGTAGCCGAGCGGTCTAAAGCGCTTCGCTGCGGAGCGCGCGGTTGCTCGACGTGGAGGTTCGAGTCCTCCCTGGGGCATGGGTGTGTGTGTTTGTCCTTAGGTTAGTTTACCTAGGTGTAAGTAGTTTGTAAGCTACGGACTGATGACCACGCAGTTTGGTCCGATAGAATTACAAACATTTAAACTTTTTTTTTATCCTCCTTGAAAATGGAAAACGTAAATGACGCTTGTTATTCTCGATCATTATAAACGGTTCACTCCACCACGGATTATGCTGCTACAATGAGACCAAGTTCCTTCAGACATATACTTCAAGCAGAATACTACTTGTACCTGTGTTCTCTGTAATCTGGCACTTACACTAATCCGGCAACCATCTAGTGCAGGGATGGAGAACCAAAGGCACGCGACCGATTAATTTCGGCACAGCATTAATGTTGAAAATTTACCTGCATAATTGAAACGTTGATTTATTCGTTCGCATTTGAAGACTTAGTACCAAAGATGATCGTCAACGGGATGTGAGTGCCGCTTTAACACCGACAGTTCAGCGTGATGACTAGATTTTGTTGGAATGTTAAGAATATACAGGAGTGCGCCGTTGCGGGCTGTGGAGCTCAGGGGCCGCGAAACGAACTGCAGTTCACGTGCGACTACTTGCACCTTTTTTACGGAGAATGCTGCGAGTAGTTGTCATTGGTAGGACGGCCCTATGGGATCCAGCAATGAATTGCTGCGTAATATTCTCGAAAAGAAGTAAGTGCCACGTAGGAAAAATTACTGGCTTATTTACAAATTATTATAAAGTCGTGGAACTGCAGACATACTCTAAAGCAGAAACTTAAAAAAAAATGACTCTTTCTACTGTCTAGTCTCCAAATATAAATTTACGTGGCATTGTATTTAATGTTATGAAACGGAATCTATAGTAAGTTAAGTATCAATAATATCACTAATAAATATGTAAACACGGAATACGTAATATATTTTTGCAGAAGCCTTTCGCTCGGATACGTCTTAGGCACATTATATGTATTTTTTTTCTTTTTCTTTTTGGAAAATATTGCACGTATACGTATAAATGTTCGCCATCCCTGGTGTAGTGTATTCAGATATCTCAACTGTTACAGCGCACAAAGTTCAATGCCGATTTTAAAAATTGTGTTGGACCGGGATTCGAACCTAGATTCCCCACGTCGGTCCAGCGCTCACCTTAACCAGTTAGAGGTTCAGACACACTTCCCGTCGTGCGCAAATTCGCAACTTACCGCGGCCGGCCGACGGTAATGCTCCCTCCTCATTACATCATCTTGCCCGCAGTCGAACTGTATTCCCGCAAGGGATCGGGCGTATTTGTGCATCTGCAGTGAAACCATCATTTGCCTCTTGAAGATACAATTACAAAACTATCGTCGGGCTCGGTGGTCTTGGGGTAAAGTGCTCGACTTGAGACAAAAAAGACGCGGGTCCGCTTTTTTCAGTCCGCACTTTAAACCATCCTTCACCTCTCAAAGATGTGAGTAGTCGCCTGAAAAGACACGTGGTTCGGATTCCGCTTTAAGCTGTAGATCCCCTTTCCCCGGTTGGATACCCGGGGTAGGCTAGGAATATGCCAGTCGCCGAAGTGGCATCCAATTGAAAGACTTGCACCAGGCCAATGAGCCACACGAAATTATTATTAATTACAAAAGTGATGACTTTTCTTTGAGACATGTACCGATGCACAAATACGTCCGATCCCTCCCGGGACTACAGTTAAAGCCGCGAGGAAGCCAGAATGACAACGATTTGTTTCTCGATGTGCACCATTTCCAGAAAAGGCAAAAAATATATACTTTTATAACCCAGCCACCCATCGTTGGCAAAAAGTCTTACTTTCAAGTGTGGATGTATTGAGAAAGAGTGAAACCATCAACAGATCTCGTGGTAGAATTTTTTTTTTTTTCATTTTTTTTTTTTTCATTCTTTTAGACGCCAGTTGTAACTGTATGACATGCCCCATAGAGATGTCGGGTGTGCAGATGCAGACAGATGAAAGAGTCGCAGCCGGCGTCACATGACGGCATCAGTACGCAGTGGCCGTAAAGCGTCTCTCTCTCTCTCTCTCTCTCTCTCTCTCTCTCTCTGCTCTCCTCTGCCACGGAGCGCGGACGTGGATGTTGATTTTTTTTAAAAAAGAAGGCACCCCTGCGCGCTATCAGGAGCGCGTCGTTATTGAGCGTCCTGTGGGGGGAGCCGGCATCAATAGCAAGGGGGAAGGGGGCAGTGAATGCGGAAGAGGGGGAGGGGGAGGGGGTAGCGCCGCAAATCCGACAGCCGGGGGCGCAGAAACACCGAGGACCAGCACGGCCGCGCTGCACCGCTGCGACAGGCACAGCGGGCGCCGACCAGCGTGCACACGCCACGCCTAGCCACCCGCCCATGTCCATCACATTCTAGATTCTAGTCGACATTTTCTATAGGGTGGTGCCCTTCCAAACCCTCAGCAACTTAGTGGCGAAATCAGAACATCTACTGCCACCTTGTTAATTGTGATTCTAGAGTTTCTCCCGGCGTATTTGATAATCAAAATATCCACGGGTGTACTGCCGGTCTACAGTGTCCAACGGCCACAATATTTCGGCGATCATACATTATTTTGATTACCTTGTTAATTGTTTGATTAAGTTGATCACAGGATGTGGAGATCGCGATGTTGATCGTGCCTATGGGTACGATCACCCATTAACCTAACTGATTTGTGATTAAAAAGTTCTTTGTATACCAATAGCCATAAGTTTTGGTTGCATTTTATTTTTGCCTGAAAATCACGCTAGAAGAGCGTCGAAACCGGTAGCAGAATCAAATTCAATCAGAACATATTTGTATATGCAGGGTGGTCCATTGATAGTGACCGGACCAAATATCTCACGAAACAAGCATCAAACGAAAAATCCACAAAGAACAAAACTTTTCTACCTTGAATTGTAGGCCCGCTAGATGGCGCTGCCATAGGTCAAACGGATATCAACTGCATTTTTAAAAAATAGGTACCCCCATTTTTATTACATATTTGTCTAGTACGTAAATAAATATGAATGTTTAATTTCGAACAATTTTTTCGCTTTGTAGTAGATGGTGCTATAATAGTCACAAACGTACAAATACGTGGCATCGCGTTACATTTCGCCAGTGCGGACGGTATTTGCTTCGTGATACATTACTCGTGTTAAAATGGACCGTTTACCAATTGCGGGAAAAGGTCGATATGGTATTTATTTATAGCTACTGTGATCAAAATGCCCAACGGGCCTGTCCTATGTCTGTTGTTCCTAATCCTGGAAGACATCATCCAAGTGTCCGGACCTTTCGTCGGATAGTTACGTTTTATAAAGAGACAGACAGTGTTCAGTCACAAGTGAAACGTCAACGAGGACCTGCAACAAATAATGATGCCCAAGTAAGTGTTTTAGCTGCAGTTGTGGGTAATCCGCACATCAGTAGCAGACAAATTGAGCGAAAATCCGGACTCTCAAAAACGTCGGTGTTGGGAATTCTAAATCAACATAAATTTCACCCGTACCATATTTCTATGCACCAGGATTTGCATGGCGAAGATTTTGAACGTCGTCTACGGTTTTGCCACTGGGCACAAAATAAATTACGGGACGATAACAGATTTTTTTTTCACGAGCTCTGTTTAATGACGAAGCGCCATTCACAAACAGAGGTAACGTAAACCGGCATAATATGCACTATGAGACAACGGAAAATCCACGATGGTTGCGACAAGTGGAACAGCAGCGCCCTTGGCGGGATAATGTATTTTGCGGCATTATGGGAGGAAGGATAATTGGGTCCTATTTTATCGATGGCCATCTAAATAATGCAATTTATGCTGATTTCTTGCATAATGTTCTACCGATTTTACTACGCGATGTTTCACTGCATGACAGAATGGCGATGTACTTTGAACATGATGGATGCCCGGCACATGGCTCGCGTGCAGTTTAAGCGATCTTAAATGGAATATTTAATGACAAGTGTATTGGTCATAGAAGCATCATACCATGACCCGCACGTTCACCGGATCTTATATCCCCGGATTTCTTTCTGTGGGGAAAACTATACTTTCATTTTGGTGTTGTTGCACCACTTAATCTACTTCGAGATTTTTCCAAATGAATATTGATTGTTGTTGACATTTCCCGACGTAGGTAAGCTTACGAAGAAGCAAATTTAATAAAGTTATTGATGGATGATCCATGACGAAGCATGGAGCGACTCACAAGAACACGCGATTTTAATTTCGGCGACTGAATAGTTTTTTTTTTTTTTTTTTTTTTTTTTTTTTTTTTTTTTTTTTTTTTTTTTTTTAACTGAGTTTTAATGCCAAATAGTCAAGGGTCCCGCTGTGGTCAGAATTCTGTACTTAATTTCATTTAACTCTGCTGCCGGGCGGTCGTCCTGACAATGCAGGTACTAATGCGAGAATTTTGCGTAAACTTTGATCTGTGTGTTTGTATTTCAGCTGTTTGTGTATCGAATGTTCCGAAACTAAAGCGGGGAAGAGCCCAGTATTTACCTAATAGAGTGTGGAAACCGCTTAAACATCGCAGCAGTCGCGGTCGTTAAACCGGTGAGCGAATTATTCCGCATCTCACTGTCCTGCCTAAAAATCCACCAGGCTGCGCGTTGTGCTGCAGACCTATCAGTATTCCTTTCTGTGTGAATCTTGAAGATGACATGGGATTTCAGTGGTTCTTTTTTTTCAAACCGCGGAAAGGTACCTTTTTTTCCATTTCACAGTGTTGCGACAAATTCAATATCGATACTACATTGTGACGAGGGTTCGTCGTTTCTACAAAGTATCTGAAGTTCATATATGTAGCATGTAAAAAGAGTAATCTGAATATACCAATTTAAATCGCCGAAACCGGTAATTCAATAAAAAAGAAAATCATCGTGATCTTGGCTTAAAAATCTTTAAAAAAATTCTAAAAACACAAACAAATGTGAGATCGCCCGCCAGTAGGCAAATCATGACGTTTTAAAAGAAACACATAACAAGTATGAAATTTTCTGCAATATGTTTACTATCTGACGAACCGGTTTTCGGCTGTTACGCCATCATCAAATACTGACTACAAAGATATAAGCATATAGCTGTGAAAGATGAAGATTTAAAGATATTAAGCTGGTGTGTACATACTATCTCAGTTCATTATTAAAGATGACAAGTGCTAAGGGCTTAGAACAAATCTGGGCTGAATTATTCCATTGAACGTGCTGTATAAATCACCGAACATAAACAAGTGAATCATGAAATGTAACCAAGTATAACATTTATCACAAGAAGAAATACAAATTGATACAATAAGTTTGTTGAAATGTTTTATCAAAATCGCCTGAACAGAAGGACGTTTTATGCAGCATCTTCAATGGAATGATTCCTTTCAGTTCAGTACTAAACCCTTAACATTTATCATCTTTAATAGCGAACTGTTATATTCTCTATACGCCAGGTTATTATCTTTGAACCTTAAACTTTCACAGTTATAGGTTTACATCTTTGGAATCAGTACCTGTTGATGACATAACACCGAAAAGCCGTAGGTCAAATAATAAAAAAATATTGCAGAATATTACACAGCTTTCTCACGTTTCATTCAAAATGTGTGTCATTCAAAATGTGTCAAATATTCTACCAAGAACTGACGGAACAGTCAGTCAGTAGCGTATATAAGAGGAGAAGGGGGGGAGCTCTCTCCCGGAAATAATGAGTATAAAAAACAATAAGTACGGTATCTGAATTATTTTAATGAAAGTTACGTGAAGGCATCGCCGCGGTAGACAGACATACTTTCTGGTATTGGTGACAGGAGCGGGGTGTTAGTGGTTCATGCCAGTTTTTAAATATATTTTTAATGATTTAATGTCAACAATAAAAAAAAACTGGATCTCAGAAAAGTAAAAGGAACTTCAGCACAAATTATCCTCTGAATATGACCAGCAAAACTGATACAAAATATCATGGGTTGTCTTCAACATTCTTTCTGTCTCATGAAGTAGAACTATACAAATGAAGAAATAATCTTTAGATTCCACATGACTTAATTGGATGTTGATGGCGCGAAATCAATAAAAATGGTTCAATATATGACGCAATCATAGAATGTAGAAACGATGAACAAAATAAAAAAATTCAGTCAACACACGAAAGATGTATATGAATCTATGGAAGTCAGAGACTACGTACATTTGGTGTCACACAGTTCATTCGCAAGTAATCGAGAGCCAAACTGGTAACTGACCACATTAAGAGACTTTAAAAAAGAAACATTGTTACCATATATATATATATATATATATATATATATATATATATATATATATATATAATTTGTTAGATAATTTAGTCCTTAACATTTTACAAGTCAATGGCTGTCAACAGTATACTATGGAAACGAGAATTCTCGCACAAGTCAGCTCACTGCACGTTGTTTCTCAGATACCATCACAGGAACCTAAAAGGTCCACCCTGAAACCCGCCTCATATTTGTCACGGAACGAATGTTTGTGTCTTGTGTTTTTTATTATTTATCTGTTGTGCGTATACCTAGGTTACAAAGGTGCAGTTCGTATCGAATGAAGTAGTGTATTCAACTACGACTAAGTCATAAAAGTAAAAGCACAAAACCTGTTCTTAGAAGGATGGGGAAATCAATCGGCCATAGCGCTCGCAAATTGGGTATCTTGGAATTCGCATTAAAGGATTTAGTGAAAGCAGGAGAAACATAAATCTGCTGAGCGGTCTTTCGAAATACTGACGGCTCACACTGTGTTGTCCCCTGTGATTCTTGGAAGTCGTCCGACTTGGTGTCGCTCCAGAATCTTTTTCTCATTGACAACTTTAGCTACGTTAACAGTATTGTGAGTTGCAGTAAGAAGTAGTCACTGAGAATATAGTGCTGACCCGCCTGCCTTAATGTCCGTAGGGTTTGTCAATAGTAGGCCTGTTTACATCAGCGTACGAAAAGGTTGTACTTTATCATTATAGTTACTCGCCGTCAACTTCGTAACAGTTTTGCGACACATCGAAACTATACAAGTTTGTGTCTCTTAAAATCTATAAGCTGGCTGCGCTGGGAGAAGTAAGTTTGACCGCAGCGTCCAATGTGTTACAAGCCAATCACAAGCTTCCGCTCCTAGCCTCTTCTGCTCAGGGTGAGGGACCAGGTAAAACTGTGCGATCGGTAAAAGTTCAATGCCTTCATCAATGCACAACATTGTCGATTCTGCTTTCCTTAATGTTTACTCAATAATAATTAGACCCTACGTTACCTAGCCGTTCATTTTAATTTTTTTTTTAGAACAGTAGTGTAGTTCATAGTATTGTGTAGTCGAATATTTTGGTGGTACATGATAGAAACGAGTTTGAGCTCTTCTCAGCATTATAAACAAATAACAGCAATAGGTTATCAAGTTCCCTTTATTTTAGTAACACGAGTAGAAATTGGTTGTATTCTGGTGTTCTATCGTGAGATCTTTATCGCATTACTATTAGAGTTATGATGTGGCGGTGTTCTGCAACGCCTCGGACGAGCTCATCTCTATTCGATTAACGGAATGATTTTTATTAAGGATTCCAACTTTTGCAATTGTCGGCAGCCCTAGAAATAATTTTTAATTTGTGTTTTCATTACATTCCGTCTGCGCAGTTTTCAGGAGTACAGTATATAGTACAATTACATCTGGGAAAACGCGAGGGCATGTGTACCTTTTTAACATTAGGAGACTATCCCAGAAGAAAAATATCGGTACATTTCTATCAATTCCAACAAATATCCGACTTGAAAGTTAATGTGTCACCTAATGCTGCTGTTCATAACAAAGGGAAGATATCAAGTAATCTGTGTTTTCATTCGATCTACCAAATCAGTTTTTCTTCGTCGGCAAATCAGCACTAAGCAACGACATTGAGCCGTATCATTATCTGCTCGTTCAAAGTTTCGTAATTACTGCGAACGCAGCATCCGGAGATGAAGGTTCTGTGTCTGTGAAGAGTGCCTGTGTGATAGAATGAGAATGTATGTGTCTCTTTCTGACGAAGGCAGACGGTTTTTATGTGCCTGTCGCGGCTCGATGAACGTATTTGCGATGAGTCACAAACTATCCCCATCATATTGTTGTGTCTACGTCTTTATTTAGTTCCGTGTGAAGCGTAGCTGCACTCTGCACAGTTGCCGAATATTGTTTCCTCGACTACAACAGAGAACTCCTTAAAAATAGAAAAAATGCACTGGGCAGAAGACTAGTAATATAATTTCGTATTTGCCCTTAGTCTTAGTATCTGAATAGCGGGGAGTGAATGAAGCGGCAATACTCAATTTATCCGCACTCTAGCCAGCGGTAAGCACTTCATCACGCGCATGCGCAAAGCCTATTGTACACTCACGTAGCTGCACGCAATAGTTGTTTTTGTCGCAATGACGTTTTGTTACAATTTCTCACCATTAAGTATCAAATAACGACGTATCAGCGCTATAAGTATTCGGGATATTCTAAGATGAATAATAATGATTAAATGTTACTTTCCGTTCCGGCAGCTTCGTGTGATTATGTTGGCAACATCAACACGGTGGCATGATAATATTTTAGGAATGCGGAGGAGTATCCGCGCGGTCTAAGACATATTGGTACGGACGGCGCCGACGCTCCCGCCGGAGGTGCGAGTCCTTTCTCGGGCATTGATGCGTGCACATTAGTTTAAGTAGCTTGTAAGTCTATGGACTGATGATCACAACAGTTTGGTCCAAAATGATTACAAATATCAGTACCTTTCAATATTTTGAACATGACTGCGTGTCAGCAACGGTTATAGGATAGTAAGCGTGAATGATTGATTGCAGATGCGTTGACTCATCTTTCCGTCTGAACCACATTCCATAGATCATAGGGATGTCCAATTCCTGTGATATGAAGGTATAGTATAGATGTATTTCTGAAGAAGACGGGTTTATATCTGTCGAAACCGTCGTCAAGTTCATTAAATATCAGTCAGTACATTTGTTAATATTAGAAAATTAGAAATCCGAACCAAATAGAATGACTTAGCCCAATTAGTGTTTCGTACATACCAAGAAGAATACAATTCCTGCTCTGTAGTTGTATGTATCCTTGTCCGCTCAGTAAAAGTAAATTCCTCCTACAATGAAGATTTCGTGGGAAGACATTGGCGTTGCACGCGATTGTCTAATGCCATCGTCACGTGATTGCCAGCATTCGGCATCCTTTGCCAACATTATCACGCCGGGACGGGAAGTAAAATTTAACCGTAATAATATACTTCTGATTATCCAAGTAGGTCTATGGCTTAGTCGTGTAGTTATAGGCGCGGAAGTAGAAAAGTGGGAAGTAGCTCAAATTCAAATGATTGTGAATTCTAAGGGATTAAACTACTCTGGTCATCCGTCCCTAGGCTTACAGACTACTTAAGCTAACTTACACTAAGGACAACACACACCCATGCCCGAGGGAGGATTCAGTCCTGCGACGCAAGCGTCAGTGCAATTCTTAAGGCGACGCTCCAAACCGCACGGCCTTTCACGCGCGGCCGGAAAGTAGCAATGCAATTTGTTTTATTTCATCTTTGCATTTCTAACAGATTCTGAAGCCAGTAATGAAATTTGTGTTCTAACTTTCCACAAATACGTTTACGTTTTCCGTATCTCTTAACTTACGAGCGTGTGGTTAGTCGGGTACCAAATGACTAAAGCTTCAATTTCCGCGAATGAAACGAGCACTTTAGGAAAGACTGACCTATTACCTCGCATCCCTTTTCCCAAATTGCGCCGCACGAATTGGTGATACAGAAAGTTATAAGAGCTGCAAGCGCAAACGTACATAGTAACTCCTACCAATGGTGGAAATGCGCGGTAAATATAATCACATCCAACGACTACAGTGGAATGAACTAAATAACAGCTTTTAAGAAATGTCTCACGATCCCTGACAATAATGCAGGCCACGCCTCACTGCAAAGCACTACGTATCAGTTACACGACAGCTTTTAGGTAACATTTATCTACTCACGGCGCTGCCTGGGACTGTTTTATAACTTTGGCTGCCCTCGTCGTGAGTCTGTATCCATCAGAAATAGGGGACGAAATGCGTAAGCCGGCGCGTTGTACGGTTCACCGCTCCGAGGAAAGTCCTTAAAATAGAACGCTTCGCCGTCGCCGGCGCCGTAACCGCGGCGTGTCGCCGTGCCCGCCGTTCATCGCCGTCTCTCTCTCTCTCCGCCGCTTCTCCTCCCGTGAGTGTATCAGCAGTCCATCATGCCGGCCATAAGGGGCAGCCGGGCGGGAGAGAGGCACGCCAGGAATCGACCTGGGCGTGTGCGCATGCGCGGACCGTGCCATCGATCGCAGCGCCGCCACCTGGGCCAGCACTTCTTGAGCAGCCAATCGTGCGCGAGAGGCCGGGCCGCGGAGCAAAGAGGGCGGAGACTTGGCCACGCCCCCTCCCGCTCGCCCCCTCTTAAAGGGCACCTATTATTAGCGGTCCGGCGGCTGTCGCCGGGGATTACCACTGGATAATCGCTTCTTAACGCAGGAATGTCAACAACAGGTCGCCGCCGTCATAATTAGCATTGATTGCGCCTCCGCCACACGCAGGAGCGGGAACAGGAGGAAGAGGAGGAGGTCGTGTTTATTACCACACCTGCTGGCTTTAGGGCTGAGCTCTTTGTGACAGCCACTCGACAATTGCCGGCGGCGCGGCTGAGCTTTTACAAACACGGTGTCACAAGTCTCCCGGTAATACGGTAGCCTAGCCTGCCCTTATCAACTTACGGCAACTCGCTCAGTGCGTAGTAGGGTCAACAAAACGCGACTGGAACAAAGACAAGCAATTGTTTTAATGGCGGTAATAAACGATGCTGTCTTTCAGAGTGAAGCATTTATTCTAAGCCTTCTAATCTAACGTACTCCAATTTAGTAAATTACATTCCTTAGAACGGGTACCGCAAATCACAGTCATAAAATGCTTATGAAATGATTGCGTCTTTCCATTTTAATTGCAGGCTTAAATTGTTACTTATTTCCACTATTGGCAGTTGTTAGGACATTTTGAAATGTTATCTTTGTAATTCTGTCTCAAAAGCAGTTAGAGCGTAATATTTAGTTCCTTTAAAAGACGTTATTAATATGAACGTCAGTAAAGTGAAACATTACTGCAAAGTAGTCGAATGAAATTAGGCATACAGTTGGAATGAGGTTGGGAAATGAGGCAGTTGAAAATAATCGATGAGTTCTGCGATTTGGGCAGCGAAGAAGCCATAGTATCAAAAATTGAGCCGCGGTGGAATGGCCGAGTGTTCTAAGGCGCCTTACTGCGGAGCGCGTGGTTGCTCCCAGTCGGAGATTCGAGTCCTCCTTCGCGCACGTGTGTGTGTGTGTGTGTGTGTGTGTGTGTGTGTGTGTGTGTGTGTGTCTGTGTGATGTCCTTGGCTTAGTTGAACATTTCAAATGTAGATAGCTAACAGTAAGATAAATACGTCTTAGATCTAGGCCTACACATCGAAATGTTAGATAATTTAAGTGTTGCAAAGTTTGGAGTGTAGCCTAGCATGGACGATAACCAATTTAAAGAAAATAAGCTTTTCAAGTCGTGCGACAGAAGAATGATGATGATTAGGTGCTCAGGCAGAATTAAAAATTAAGTCAATTGAGGAACAAAGAAATTTATGGCACAATGTGGCTAAAAGAAGGGCTCGATTGGTAGGAAGCATCCAGAAACACCAAAGAATTATCCTGGCAGAATGTGTGCGTTGTAGAAACTGTGAGGAAAGACGAAAAGAAGAATACAGTAACCAAATTAAACATGATGTAGGTTAAACAATAGCACCAAACAGTCCTCGGCCTGAACACAGATAGTGCTTCTCTCACCGAGCGAGGTGGCACGATAGTAACATACTGGACTCGCATTCGGGAGGACGGTGGTTCAAATCCACCTGCGGCCATCCAGATTAGTTTTCCCTGATTTCCCTAGATCACTCCAGGCAAATGCCGGGATGGTTACTTTCAAATTAGCACGGCCGATTTCATTTCCCATCCTTACACAAAAATCCGAGCGTGAGCTCTGTCTTTAATGATCACGCTGTCGACGGAACGTTAAACTCTAAGCTTCCTTTTTTCCACTGCTTCCCTAATGTCTACTAAACACAGAAATAGAGATCGAAGTCTAATAATCGACTAGTTGCAGAACTGGCTAAAGAATCCTTGAGTGATAATTAACTAAATTTGTCGGTAACATAAAAAACCGAGAAAACTTTAACAGAAGCATTGCCGGCTTAAAAAATTAACAAACTGTACAAGTCAAGAACTGGTTTTAACGTAAAGACAAAAAAACTGAGAGACAAGAAAATTATGGCATAAATGTGAATTTATACACGATTAATTATCTGGCTAATTTCCTATCGAAAGCGCGGCCTGCGAACGACCTATATCAAGCGCACGTCTCTTGTTGCAGAAAGAACATTTTACAGCGTTGACGAAGTTAAGAGACGATAAAAGAGGAGAGTTTCTTAATTTATAGTTAATTACAAAGGAAACTAGTAATATCAGTTACTTTAATTGTCTTCATCAGAGAATATCCGCGGATTGTAGCTATATGTAGCTGGGAGCAAAATTTCTTTTGTTTTTAAGTTAGTTATATCTTTCAGTAATGCCGTGAGATATTATACAATACACACTCTTGTCAGATAGCCTCAGTACAACTGAAACTAGAAATCAGCAATAGAGGGTTTTTTTTCCGAAGTTTGACACGCGTCTTCCATGACTGTGCATCCACATCCTAAGATTGTGATTCGACAACTGCCCATATTCCCGACAGAATACTAAACAAATTTATACAGTACACAATTGCGGAATTATCTTCGCCTTGACTAATGGATCTCGACACGTCACTCGTCACTAACGATAAATCTGAACGTAACACTACGTTCGGGTGGCAACGTGTTAAATAGTATCCATATTTACCGCCACGACGTCGCACATCCCATGTATATAGTTCCAAACCGCATGTCCTCACAAAGTTAGCCCATGCGATAGACCCTGCTTCTTGGAAACTACCAGAATCTATTAAAAAAGTAGATCAAGGTGGGTATAATAACACAGCAAAGTCAGGATGGTTTGTAATATTCTCGTTACAGTTTCATAACTTATAATGAGAATATGGAAGTTAACATTTGCATCGATTTACATTGTTAACCTTCGTTGTGAACTAGCAACTGATAATTAATAATCTGACATATGTATGTTGGCTAGATTTTGTATCTTCCAAGATCGCTTGCGAATCGAAACGGGAGCGATGTATATCGTTCTGACTGGTGTGTAACGATCAAGTGACTTGCGCTGACAACACTGTATGTTGTTTTCAGTGATAACAGGGGAATGTAATACTACCTACGTATTAGATATTGCTCTGTCTTGTTACTATCAGTTACAAGTGTGTGTAGAAATTTTACATTGGAAGTAGTGCTCATGAAATCTATAGAAATAAATACATCACGACAAAGGATTATTGGAATGTCGACATGTAGTTATCTTTCGTGGCGTCGCGGTATCGTCAACAAAGACGATGCCACTGCCAAGTAAGATAAGTGACACTACAAATTCGGTTAAATCGTACGGCCTCGCTTGTTAATGTTGGCAATTGTGTGACATTGACATTAGCCATTTACGTGGCAACGCTAATGTTTTGTCACGAAATGTTGGTTTTACGACAGCAACTACTTTTGTGAGCGAACAAGGAGACATAAAAAATCCCGTCAATAATGGAACAAGAACAGAATTATTTATTTACTTCATGGTCTATGCGAAACACTAATCAAGTGATGCAATGTGGATTTCCATGAATATTAAGATCTTAGCAAAGGTTTTCTATAACGTCGTTGATCTTGCCAACATAATCATGAAAGGCCGTCGTGATGGTAGGTAAAATTTTAGCACTAATTCGTTACAAATGCATATTTTTAAGCTTTGAATGTAGCTAAATAAAACTTGCAATATGTTCTCCCCGTTCTTAGTTTGTCGAACACGATCTTATGCCGGGACATCCTGCGCAGTGAGAACGATATATCTCGCTCTCGCTTAAATTCCCAAGAAATTCCTGTAGCCTATATTTATATTATTCGGATTCTTTTCTAAAATTCTCAACCGTAATAGTTGCAAAATTAATGTTTGTAATTAAATTAAAGGTTACCCAAACGGGAGTTACTAGCCCATCAAATAGAAATTTCACTAATTGTCACAAAGCCGTAAAATTGAGAAGAATGACAATATAAATTGAAACATAAAAGCAATATTTGAAAAATCGTTGAGCAACTGTAGTTCCTTTTTGGATAAAGTAAGTAGAATTAGTCGCAGGCAACTTCACTTTAAAACAACAAAAGAGAGAGGCATAAACTTATGCGATGACTTACCAGATATTCCCTCCGTCCCAGAAAATCCAAACGCATTTCAGTCTTCGCGTATCTTGCGTCTTGAAGAGCTACGCTACGCTCACATTTAACCGCGATGGTTTCCTCTAGTAGGTACGCAGGCTTCACATCTGGAAGATTTACTTCTGATTTGGACTGGAGAAGATCGTTACTTTTCTGTGTATCCCAGACGTCATGAAAGTACTTCCGGTGCGATGCTGAACCGCTTGGGCATCTGTTGCTAGTCAACGTAACGATATTGCCAACAATGCAAAACTACAGAATTTATGACTTAGATTGCAGATATGCTGTCCCTGTGGCATCTATATCTAACTCCAAACTCATGGAGCTAAAAAAAGTTTTAAAAAATTTGTAATTTTGAAGAATCCGTGTACATCGTAGGAAACGGCATTGTGATCGATATACATCGAACGTTCGACTCTCGCATCGCTACCAATGACGGAAAACTGACATGGCGGAACAGCTGATTTATGTAGCTAATTACGATGTTGTTTTTCGACGTGATGATTTTATGAATTTTTGGCTTGTTTGAAGACTGGGATATCACCCGTTAGATTTGACCCGTGGCATTGGCATGGTGTCGTGTACGTGTGTCTTTGTAGGTGGCGTGAGTAATTACGTTGTGGCTGAGTTGTAGATGATGGTATGCATTCTGTTGTATTATGCAATTTACGAGGATAGCCATAGCTTATTTATTATCTACAATACGTACGTATTAAGATATTATCCCATATAAGTGTTTTCCGAGATTGTGATTACGTCATGGGTTATAGCTGACGGGTGGTATCCCTGTCTGCAGTTATGTCGATATTTCGGTAATATCCAAGAATGCTAGCAATCGAAGAACCTCGGCCTGAAATGATATATATGTAACGTACAACTGTAAATCGATTGAGTGTTTCTTAACCGGAGATTCGGGCGCTACGCGCCTACACATACTTAAAAAAGTAAGTAGGTTAGGTATAGGTCAAACAATGTGTTTTTTTTATTTTTTTATTCCGAAAACATTAACTCGTTTACAGTTGCAAGTTCGATACGTACCATTTCTTTCGGTATTTCAAATGGCAACGACATATTGAGTCGGAAAAGTACAAGTATCACAAATTAAACACAATCAAAAATACAATTTAAATGAACCGCTTCGCATTTGTAATGTGGAAAGTGGAGCAACAATTGAACGTTGGATATATATCGAACGCAATGTCGTTTGCTTCGATGTACAAGGATTCTTCCAAATTACCAAAAAAAGAGTAATTTTCTACGATAATTCATATCTATGAATTATTTTCACGGATAAACGCGTAAGATAGCGTAAGTTACAGAGAAAAGTATACTACACTGTAAAATAGCTTTACCAGTATACTATGTTGACAACCCTTTTATGAAATATTTGAAGGTGCTTTTATTGCAACTTCTATAGAATTTCGAGTGAGCTCGTAAGTTTTATAACATTGACCAAAGATATTTGATAGTGTAATGCGAGCAGTGATTTCTATGAATCTGGGTCTCAAGGACTGTAAACAAACCTGTAAAAACAACTCATATTTTAAATAGTCATCGATGTGAAGGTTGCTTGGACAGTTGCCTTGCTTTAGTAGATAACTTCTAAATTTGCATATAAGGAGCAGTCAGAAGTACGGATCGGAAAGCCCTTGGTAAAATGTGGCCGGGAAATAACCTGCAACACAATGATGCCGTTCCACGATGTTTCAGAAGCAACATTCTAAAGCCGCTATACTTCTTCCATTGGTCTCGATGTTTCCCTGTGCCATTTATATATTTTTGGAGCCCAGACGAAATATGCACACATGGGTAAAATCATACTTACCTCCATAACTGCAAATATTTTTCATTTGTCTTTCTATAGGATATATGTTATAAAAGTTTGGTGTTTGCTTTTAAAATAATAATAATAATAATAATCAGTTTGCGCTTGTTCTGAGGTGCAATATCACGGATTGCGCCGCCGCACCCCTTGGATGTTCGAGTCCTCCCTTGAACATTCAAATGTTGAAATGTTTGTAAAAACTATGGGACTCAACTGCGGGGTCATCAGTTAAAAAGAATGTTGAAATGTGTGTAAATCTATCGGTCCAAACCGCGTGGTCATCAGTCCATAGCTTACAAACTACTTAAACTAAGGTAAACTAAGCTAAGGCCAACACACACACCCATGCCCCAGGGAGGACTCGAACCTCCGACAGCGAGCAATCGCGCTCCGCAGCGAGGTGCCTTAGACAGCTTTTTTTTCTTCCACCCCCCCTCTTTTTTTTTTTTTTTTTTTTTTTTTTTTTTTTTTTTTTTTTTTTTTTTTTTTTTTTTTTCCAGGCCTCCATGATCCCCTCACAGCCCGTCCTTCCGCTCGCCATATTTCGCCTTCCTCGGCGTAGGCTTCTTTGGCCTTCAAATAAACGAAATATTGGCAACTCCACCGCGGTCATCAGTCCCTCAACTTACAAACTACTTATGAACTAGCTTATACTAAAGACGGCACATACATCCATGCCCGAGGGGGGGGGGGGATTTGAACCCCCGACAGAGAACGACCTCGCGGATCGTAGTATAGCGCCTCAATGCGCTCCGCCGCGGCCCTTGGACATTTGTAAGCGTTTTGTCCTTTTTCCCGTCTAGCTTGTTTTCATTAGTCTGCCTGTCACATATACGTTGCCAAAAAAAATGGTGCATGGCGGAACTGCTAGTCATTCCCCGTTCCACTGCCAAATATAGCGAGAATAAAGCAAGCCCTGCTTTCTCTTCACAACAGTAAAGAGGGAGTAGCCATTTCATGCGCTGTGGTTACCGCCGAGTTTCTGCAGGTAAAAGGCAACACTTGGATTAAGAAGCGAATCCAGGATTTTGGTCTGGGAGTGGGGGGGGGGGGGGTATGAGCACATAGAATTTTTGTGTCGCAGTGCTGTCTCTCCAGATCTGTATTCTTAAAGAGAAATGAAAAGGGGGAACGTCTGGAATTTTTTAGAAAACAGGTGTTCTGCGGCTGCGAGGGAGATTTGGGGGGGGGGGGGGGGGGTAGGGATAGGAAGTCCATTGCAGACAGCGAGCTGCCTGGGCTAGCCTCAAAGACCGCCGCCGTTGACAAAAGTACTCAGGTAGGCAGCCGTGCGTCCGCGGAAGGGAGGGTTAGCAAAATTCCCTAACAACGCCCTGTAACAAAGAAGGATATAGTCGGCGTGGAAACGGGGAACACCCCACATCCGGTGGCGGAGAGAGGTGTGAGCACATTATTTTTAGCGCATGTTGTTTCGTGAGCTATGCAGATATTACAAGTGTGATGTAACGTAAGTTTATCAGTCGCTACTACATTTCAAAACTAATCATTCTGAAGCACAGTAAAAATGTTCAAATGTTTGTAAACCTATTGGACGAAACTGCTCTGGCTATCAGTCGCAACACTTAAACTAATGCTAACAGCAACAGATACACTCATGCCCGAGAGACGACTCGAACCTCCGATGGTGAACAACCGTGCGCTCCGCAGTAAAGCGCTTTAGAGCGCTCGGCCACTCCACCGCGACAAGCACAGTACAAGTGTGATTCCAATGAATTTAAGTGAAGTTGACGTGAATATTGCGGAGTGTAAAACATACCGAGAAAAGCTACTCAGAAAATGCAGACATAGGGCTATCTAGGTCTACTGCTTAATGCTGAATTTCGTATCAATGTGAAAGGGCAAACTAGTCGAGCATCAAATAAATGTTACTGTACAATGCCCTATTTTTATCGTACTACAAGGAAATATTGGCAAAGAAATCTGGAAAAAAATAAATAAAGCGAAACTAGTGTCGAACAAGAAAGGTGAGAAGAGAAGCGTTTGGGACCTTCAATTTAATTTCGTACTTTCAAATTTCAATGGTTAAAGCAATATGGTGCGCCCAGTTGTACACCAATGGAAACAATTTCTTTTAACTTTTCTTTCAGCCGCAGTCCACAGTACACGTTAATGATGCTTCCAATAAAATCTGAGGTTGTTGGTGACAGGGAGTTCTCCTTCTGAGTATTTGTCAGGTTACGTATCTGTCATGTCCTGGTTTAAATCTATATATCTCAAAGAGGGCAATACGAAAAATTGGGCTTTAATTAAAATTAACCCCATCATTAATTTTATTATTATTATTATTATTTGATAGCGCTAAAGAAGTTTCACATATAGGTAAATAATAAGTTGACAGTTTTACATTTTAAGTAACCCTTTTTGCATCGGTGATTCCAAGTGGCATCGTTAAGTACATCTTGCTTTTATTGAGCTTCCTAATCCTTCAATGTTGCAATTTGCTATTGCTTCACGTAGTTCCGCAGTTTTAACTCGGAAATACGCGAAGGAATGCTAGCTGGCAACACTGAAGCATTCGAAAGCACAAAAAAGCCAGGAATACCTAAAGATGCCATTTAGAATTATAGACGCAGAAAGATGGCAGCATTTGGTGGCACTTAATGCAAATCTGACCAACTTCGCAGCCGAACCTTTATCATTCGTCCTACATTTACATAAATAGTCTGCAAATCACACTGAAGTGCATGGCAGAGGGTTCATCGGACCACTTTTATTATATTTCTCTACCCTTGTACTCTCCAATAGCGCGCGGGGAAAAGGAATGCCTAAAGCTTTCAATTGTTGATCTGTGTCCTCTTATTTCATTAAGATGATATTGTGTCTCCCTATGAAGGTGGATGCTAACAAAATATGTCCGCATTCGCAAGAGAAAGTTGGTGAAATAAGTTTCTAAAATAAAAGTCGCCGACTTGTATAACGCCTTTCTGTTAACGATTTCCATCCCAACTCTACATCATTTCCATTCATAATATAAAACTAGCTGCCCTTCTCTCACCTTTCTCTAAATCGTCCGTCAGTCTCAGTCGGTGGGGATTCGACAACCCGCAACAACATCCAAAATAAGATGCAATTTTATTTTCTAAAATACGCCATATGAGGCACTGGTTGCATAAAGAAGGAACAGCATCACATCAGGTTTGACTATTGGTAGTAATGACTGGAGGCTCTGTGTGATGTTCACATGGCCCTTCATAGTAAATCGATCTTCACGATGCGTTGTAGTTGGCAGTTACCCAGTCGCAACAGGTCTTCAGACCGATTCCGTAAGTGGTGTTTGCCTCACGTAAGTGTTTTAGACCTTTCTGAAGGCATGCAGTGCGCCGTTTTTTACAATATGACTGTCTATTCAAATGTTTACAAAGCTATTGAACCAAACTACTACCGCGGTGCAGTAGCCGAACGGTCTAAAGCGTCTCGCTGCGGAGCGCGCGGTTGCTCGCCATGGAGGTTCGAGTCCTCCCTGGGGCATGGGTGTGTGTGTTTGTCCTTAGGTTAGTTTACCTAGGTTTAAGTAGTTTGTAAGCTAAGGACTGATGTTTTTTTCTTTTTTTATGGGACTTAACTACGGTGTCATCAATCCCTTAACTTACAAACTACTTATGAACTAGCTAATCCTAAGGACGGCGCAAATATCCATGCCCGAGGGGGGATTCGAACCCCCGATCGTAGTGGCCGTGCAGACCGTGACTGGAGCGCCTCAGTCCCCTCGGCCACCGCGGCCGGCTACGGACTGATGACCACGCAGTTTGGTCCGATAGATTTACAGACATTTGAACATTTTTGAAATTATTACATTTCAAGTTGATAAAATATGTGAAAGTATCATAAATTACGATATTATCCTAAGAAATTTAAATTGAAACAACAGAAATTCGCTGAAAAAAATCGACAAAAATTATTATCTTATCATATATTTTATTATTGTCAGGAATTTACACCACAACTTGAACTGTAATAATTACTCTGAGGTTAGTTCTAAACCAAAGCAATAGTTTCCCGTCCTACGTGAGCGACAAAAGCGAGCGACAGCTTCAAGCGACACATCTCAACCACAGGTATGCTTATGACCCTGTCCTACGTGAGTGACATCTGCTACGCCGCGCGACAGACGCGACAACGAGATTCAGACCTGCTTGTATCTGGTCGCTGTCGCACGCGGGACAAAGTGTCGAGGTTCGTTGAGAATCGTCTGCTTGTAGAGGTTATAAAGGACGTCGCAAGAATTCTGCGATCTAATAATACCTGAAGTTTATGAAACTGCAACCATTTCTGAAATATCAGAAAAGAAAACTGAAGTTACACATATAATAAAGAATTTTACTTTGGTTAACTAGTTTATAAATTTTCTTTAGCCTTTTATAGACAACTGAAGTAAAATTTTTCAGTTGTTTGTAAGATATCAGTCTTCTGTATTTTTATTCTGATTGATAGTTTCAATTACATCATGATGAACGTGATTTGAACAATTACTTGCATTTGTATGCTTTGTGCATTTGCTGCAACAACAAACTTATTCCAGAGAGAGAGATAATAGCCTTATAGGATTTCAGATGCGTGTAACTTACGTTTCTGAGTAACATATTATGATGTAATGTTTCAGTAGGAATTTATTGTGTTTGGTAGGTGTACAGTGGGATCAGTGCGATACGTGTGTTTACTATAAAGATGAGTACAAAAAAAAAAAAAAAAAAAAAAAAAAAGTGCTTTGTATAGAGAATACATAAAACTTTGCACAAATAACAGGTAAAGGGTTATAATTAGAGGAATTAAAATATTAGATGCAACGGGAAGCGAACCAACGACCACAAAAGTTACACGTTTCTAGCCCAGATAGCTACTCTTACGCTATGCCGACTAATAGCGTCCTGTTCGGAATTAAATGATTTACTATCGTTTAATCAAAGGTTTTCAGCCAAATCGCTTTTTTCTTTTAATTACATGACCGGTTTCGGCGTGCTAGACGCCATCTTATGACCTTATAAATGAAGTTTTTTATTTTTTTATTTTATTTTTTTTATTTTTTTTTTTTACAATATGGGCTGCATTATATATAGCCAAAAAAAACTTATCTACCTACAATTACATAGTTACAAACCTGTAGAATACTTTTTTGACGTGTAAATTTTATTTGGACGATTCATCAATGTGGATGTATACCAATTTGCTATGATAAAAATTGTTGCAATAGCAGTGAAGTCATGGCTCAAAACCTCTTATTAAACAATTATAGATCGACCCGATAATGTGTTCCTTATATAATTTACTATCGTCTTCCAATGCGATGTATTTCGTACTTATGCAGTTTGTTGATAGCTTATAGTCACAAAAATTCAATGAGCACATAATCGAAAGTATCTGTAATCATCGGTGTATTTTCAAAGAATTTGGCTGGTGACCTTCATAGTCTATTTTCGTATTTGAGGCTATGAATGAAATAGTCCACGAAAATTCCTCGCTTTGTAAATTTAATCCACAGCACTCTTTTTACACCTTATTTCCTAAAGGAAATAAAGCTTCATTTCTTTCCTCTGGAGCTATCATTATTCTGCGGTTTACGGGTGCCAAATTTTAGAAAGAGCTGATTGGTTCTAGCGGCCATCTTGTAGCGAGAAGGTGTCGCGCTCACATAGGACCAAGGAGGTTAGAGTGAAGGGAGATGGCATAATCTATGCCGAGCACATACGTCAGTTCAAGCCTGTCCGCCATCTTGGTCAGTTTTGGAATGCTATTTCTCCGTAAAACTATGCACTAAGTCGACCCTCTTACTGTTTATGGATTGAAGTGACAGTCACTGCAAAGTATGTACTTTCAAACAATATACTTTCTTCAATAAATAGTAATAAATATTCATCATAATATATTTGAAAATTTCATTTTTAATGGCTAATTTTTCATTCTTTTAAGACGTTGTACACCACGGTAAAACCGTCGGACGTTTTATCCCCGTTTTCAGCAACAAAAAATATTAGCTCTGCAATACGAACACATCTCCAAAACTTAGCAATATGGCTGAGGCAGGCTTCACTTTCTCAGCGTAAGGGCGTCTCCCTGTATTGTAACCTCCTTGTGTGGGACACCCTGCCATGTCGGCGAATGTTGCCGCCTGGAGCTGCAGTGTCGCGTAGATGGATGTGGAGCGTTGTCGCTCGATAATGTTGCTCATGTAGGTGAGTCTTAGACCACTCGGCAATTCAGCGCGGCGAGTGTCTTTTCCTCCGCATCTCAGTATGAATGATCGCACTTCTTCAAGACATGACTACAATTTTATAATCACTACAGCTACTTTGTCACGTTCGGACGCGATTCAGTCGCGATCATTTTGGGCTGAGAGGATCAAATAGGCCAACTGCAACCATCATCGTTTGGGTTTTCGATTACTTGGGCATTCAAACCATCACCACAAAAAAGGTACCGCCTATACTGCAACCCCCGCGCGGTACTGATTTCGCGGTTCCGCGCGCGGCGGTAATTATTTCAAAAGGCCATTAAGCGATAAATCAGCGAGGTCGCCATTTAGGAGGCTAAAATCCGCGCCGCGCCGCGGGAAAGACTGCGCGTCAATTCGCGGCCGTGTAAATAAGTTATCTTGGGTGGTAATTCGATGCGGCGCGGGATCGGCCCGGCCATCAATTTTCTGCGATAACTGAGTTAATTCGGCGCTCGCTTTAACAATTCCAATTTCGGTCCGGAAATGAGCAGCAGCGGCGGCCGGCGCCAGTAATTTGTTTTGGCCCTCTGGCGGTCGCCCCCCCCCCCCCCACTCTCCTTTCCCTTCTTTTTTTCCCCTCCTGGCGGCCGCCAGTGTTTTGTTTTGGGACAGCACGCGGCCCTTTGGCTGAATTAACTGCAGACTGTAAGCCGCGAAAATCTGCTGCATTGTGTTGTGTGTGCCGAATTACAGAGGTCCGTAGCGGCGGTGGCGGTCCGCGCCGCTGAATAATTCGGACGTGTTTCTAAACACTGCACTAACAGCACTGTGATGGACCCGCCGTGCAGATTACACTGGCCAGACCGCCGCCTTTAATTTCCCCCGTGTTTCCGAAATTGTGACACAATTTCTGTCCAGTAAGGACACACAACTCCAGGGTCAAATTCTTCATTCTCGATAGAAGAAACTTCAGCATTGGCCGAAATTTCATCCGTTTATTTATACAGGGTGACTCAGAAAACCGGGAATATTTCCACAATCCAATAAAACTAGAAGTTGTAACATAGCAAGTAATCCACTACCAAATGTTAAGAACCCGATACCATCAAACTCAACTGAATCATTCGATACCAGTAACTTCAAACACCTAATACTTCATTTTAGTTGTGAAACACGTTCTGATATTAATATAATTACATAAAATTCATTATTTTGGGGATTGTGACGAAGTATTAAGACAACACATTCACATATAATATACTTCACTACTGGCCATTAAAATTGCTACACCAAGAAGAAATGCAGATAATAAACGGGTATTCATTAGACAAATATATTATACTAGAACTGAGATGTGATTACATTTTCACGCAATTTGGGTGCATAGATCCTGAGAAATCAGTACCCAGAACAACCACCTCAGGCTGTAATAATGGCCTTGATACTCCTGGGAATTGAGTCAAACAGAGTTTTGATGGCGTGTAAAGGTACAGATGCCAATGCAGCTTCAACACGATGCCACATATCATCAAGAGTAGTGACTTGGCGTATGGTGACGAGCCAGTTGATCGGCCACCATTGGCCAGACGTTTTCAATTGCTGAGAGATCTGGAGAATGTGCAGGCCACGGCAGCACGGCGTATCCAGAAAGGCCCGTACAGCACCTGCAACATGCGGTGGTGCATTATTCTGCTGAAATGTATGGTTTCGCAGGAATCTAATGAAGGGTAGAGCCACGGTCGTAAAACAACTGAAATATGACGACCACTGTTCAAAGTTCCGTCGATGAGAACAAGAGGTGACCGAGACGTGTACCCAATGGCACCCCATACCATCACGCTGGGTGTTGCGCCAGTATGGCGATGACGAATACACGCTTCCAATGTGCGTACACCGTGATGTCGCCAAGCACGGATGCGACCATCATGATGCTGTAAACAGAACCTGGATTCATCCGAAAAAATGACGTTTTGCCATTCGTGCATCCAAGTTCGTCGTTGCGTACACCATCGCAGGCGCTCCTGTCTGTGAGGCAGCGTCAAGGGTAACTGCAGCCATGGTCTCCGAGCTGATAGTCCATGCTGCTGCAAACGTCGTCCAACTGTTCGTGCAGATCGTTGTTGGCTTGCAAACGCCCGCATCTGTTGACTCAGGAATCGAAACGTGACTACACGATTCATTACATCCATGCGGATAAGATACCTGTCATCTCGACTGCTAGTGATACGAGGCCGTTGGGATTAAGCACGGCGTTCCGTATTGTCCTCCTGAACCCACCGATTCCATATCCTGGTAACAGTCATTGGACCGCGACCAACGCAAGCAGCAATGTCGCGATACAATAAACCACAATCGCGATACGTTACAATCCGACCTTTATCAAAGTCGGAAAGGTAATGGCACGCGTTTCTCCTCCTTACACGAGGCATCACAACAACGTTTCACCAGGCAACGCCAGTGAACTGCTGTTTGTGTATGAGAAATCGGTTAGAAACTTTCCTCATGTGAGCACTTTGTGAATGCTCTGAAAAGCTAATCATTTGCATATCACAGCATCGTCTTCCTGTCGGTTAAATTTCGCATCTGTAGCACGTCATTTTCGTGATGTATAAATTTTAATGACCAGGAGTGTAGTAAAAGCCCTGCAGTTAACAGAATTGACTGCGGTTCTAGATAGTTTGAATTGTTATTAATAATATCTGTGCAAAGGTGTCTGCTAATTCAAATTGACTTACCTAGGGCAGGCGCCGAAGACGCCTCTTTGCTTACTGACCCACGGGTTTCCCCCTTCTACTTGCTAAATTGCTCAACGTATAGTGCAGTGGAGGAAACCACTGGCGGTACATTTGTAAAGAGCCACCGCTAGTACAATAAATAAAGGTGATTTAAATAATGAAATGTTAATTTAGATGTCAAAAATTCCTTTGTACACTTCCATCTTTATTCATCGCTGTTAGACATTGATGTTTATGGGAAACATAGACGTTCTTACATCGGTGTTAAGTTCTCTAAAACATCGACATATCGCTGGTATGAATACAATATAGGCCCATCGGTATTTCCATTCTGAAGATTCAACTGGATTTGCTAATAAAATTTCGATATTGCCCAGTATACCAAGCCAAATACGAAGTAGGTATATATCAATCTTTATTCTGTATTGTACTATAAGTCTTTGTCCAGTTGTAACATATTTTCGTCACTCGTGGTAATAGCATCAGTCTAAAAATATTTTAAAAAATTGATTCTAACACCAATGTCTAAATGTCTATCCAACAGCGATGGACATCAGTCATCTCTAGCACAGAGTATTACTCTCTTGCATTTACTTCACGAGAAAACATTTTTAAGACCCACCGGCGACAAACTGATGTACACGTATGTTACAAAATTGCGCATGCGCATAGCTGCTTAATGGGATTCGACAACAGCTTTGCGTCTGCGCAGTTCTAGCGGCGACAATCTGACACACGCTTAAGCCGCTTATGAATAGCCGGCCGCGGTGGCCGAGGTGACTGAGGCGCTCCAGTCACGGTCAGCACGGCCACTACGGTCGGGGGTTCGAATCCCCCTGGGGCATGGATATTTGTGGCGTCCTAGTTTGTAAGTAGTTCATAAGTAGTTTGTAAGTTTAGGGACTGATGACCCCGTAGTTAAGTCCCATAAGCTTAACAAACATTTGAACATTTTTGACCTTATGAATAAGATATGATCTTCCGTTAATAGCTTGTAAAAGGAAATATGTCTATGTAAACTGGTCATCTTGCATGTTTTGTTATCTGCTCTGTTATGTAAAATATTTTGAAGCCTATTACTTCATTAAGTCACTTGATATGGATTAATACCGATATCATCACTCATTTGAAACAAATTGATCATATTTTAGAGTGTTTGAACTTTATGTTATTCTTCAGAAAGCATCACAGAATCAGAAATAGATGTTATCATGATTTTTTAAAACGCGCCTTTCAAGTTGTCATTTTCACTTCTTTGCTTTTTTTTTTTTTTTATAAGTTAAATATAACCGTCAATGTCTTTCTGTTTAAATGGTCCTAAGGTTATATCTGTTAATTTCATGTCAAAATATTTTTATATGTTTTTTAGTACGTAAACCGAAGATAAAATTTACGATTTTACTGTTTCTATAATACCAGATTACACCTACCTAGCCTCTTGGTCAGTTGATGTGAGCGGCTTACAAACATAGTGTCCAAAAAACTTAAGGTCGCGGTGACTATGTACTTGAGAGTGTGAGAACCAAGATGGCAGAATGTTTTAAAGTGTTCTCTGTTTCGTGAGTTTATTTTTGGAAGTGAATAAAGTCATAATTCGTGGCTATTACTGAATTTCATTTGTCTTATATTGTTTCGACTTGTAGGGTAGACAAATACATCAAATGTTCATAAATATGCAGCTAAAATTACGACCAATGCTGGAGTTTCTTCTGTTAAATTCTATTAATGTGATCGTGGTGCACACCGCTCTCAATGGGGTCTTCATTCAACATCTTTATTGTTAGCTTTCGTGATTATCGATGAAAGCTGTGATTGGTTGTTCCGTCCTCATATACACTAAGTAATCAAAAGTATCCAGACATTCTAAAAACATACGTTTTACACATATTTTGATTTTGCTGCCACATACTGCCAGGTAGCGACGTCACTTGTCTTTAGACATCGCGAGAGAGTAGGATGGGGCGCACCGCGGTACCCGCGAACTTCGAACGTGGTCAGTTTATTGGGTGTCCCTTGTGTCACAAGTCTGTATGCAAGAGTTCCACACTCATAAACATTCCTAGATCACTGTTTCTGATGTGATAGTGAAGATGAAACTCGAAGAGATACGTGCGCCACGAAAGCGTAAAGGGCGACCTCGTCTGTTGATTGACAGAGACCGCTGACAGTTGAAGAGGTTTGTTACAGTGTAATAGGCAGGCATCTATCCAGACCGTCACACAGGAATTCCAAACTGCATCAAGATCCACTCCATGTACTATGATATTTAGGCGGGAAGTGAGAAAACTTGGATTTCATGGTCGAGCGGCTGTCCATAATCTACACATCAGACAGGTCAGTGCGCCAAACGTCGCCTCTCTTGGTGTAAGGAGCGTGAACAGTGGACGCTTGAACAGTGGAAAAACGTTGTGTGGAGTGAGGAATCACGGTATACATTGTAGCGATCCATTGGCAGGGTGTGGGTATGGCGAATGCCCGATGAATGTCACCTGCCATCGTGTGTAGTGCCAACAGTAAAATTCGGAGGCGGTGGTGTTATAGTTTGGTCGTATTTTGCATGGAGGGGACTTGCACCCCTTGTTGTTTTGCGTAACACTAACACAGCACAGGCCTACATTGGTGTTTTAAACACCTTCTTGCTTTCTACTGATTAAGAGCAATTCGAGGACGCCGATTGCATCATTCAACACGATCGAGTACAGCCTGTGACGGTTGTGACGCAGTGGATACACGGCTATAACATTCCTGTAATGGATCTATCTACACAGAGTCCTGTTTTGAACCCAATAGAAAAAAAAGTTCAAATGTTTGTATAGCTCATGGACTTAACTAGGGGTCATCAGTCCCTAAACTTACAAACTAGTTATGAACTAGCTAACACTAAGGACGGCACAAATATCCATGCCCGAGGGGGGATTCGAATCCCCGACCGTAGTGGCCGTGCAGACCGTTACTGGAGCGCCTCAGTCCCCTCGGCCACCGCGGCTGGCGAATCCAGTAAAACACTTTTGGGATTTTTGTAACGCCGACATCGTGTCAGACTTCACCGACCTCCTCGATAAAGCGTTCCGCCAAGAATGGGTTGCCATTGCCCCAGAAACCTTCCAGCGCCTGATTGAACGTATTCCTACGAGAGTGAAAGTTGTCATCAAGGCTAAAGGTGGACCAACACCATACTGAATCCCAGTATTACTGATGGAGGGCGTCACAAACTTGTAAGGCATATTCTGCGAGGTGTCCGGATCGTTTTGATCACATTGTGTACATACCAAACTTTGATGTAGGGTGATTGATGAGGAATGTCACATGATTTTTGAGGTGATCGTACATGTGAAAATAAGCCGACGACGTCCTATGAACATACGTCCGATTTTCCTTAGTTAAAGGGCATGATAACACTTTAAAACAACTGTGAAAGACAAGGGAGAAGTCTCTATATTCTATCTTGTAGCACAACTACTGTAGGTCACACTGATGGAGTCTTCCATCTCTACTACGCCATTACCTAGTCCGACGCACGTTGTTGTTGCGGTCTTCTTTCTCTGAAATCGTAGTACAAACTGAGAGCGACGTGAGTCGTGGCGGCCGCGAGCTAGGTAGCGCCAGGGGGCGCTAGAGGTCGGCGCCTTGTCTTTCGCTACGTCGATATCTCGCAGCGACTGTTTGACTGTCGGTGGCGCGCATATTGTACGGGCGTGACGTCACAGTCCATATTTGTTATTACGTTAAGTGGCATGGTGAAGTTCGCTGATGGTATGCTGACTAGCACGACGCTTCCTGCATTCAGATACAGAATGTTTCACAATTTTTGTAACGCTTCTAGAGTGACTACAGGGGACTTAATACATAAAAATTTTACCCATGAAAGCAAGTCCGAAAATATCATACAACGTCATTATAAACACTTCTTCATCTTCAATACATTGAAAAAAATCTCATCTATTGGAAGTTGTTTGCTCTCTATATTTTGAGAGAAAATACTATGGACGATTTCAAGAAGAAAGTATCTAGTGATCAAGGTCTCTAAAATACACATATTAACACTATGAGAACATCTTAATCTTCGATACTGTGGAAGAATCTCTTCTACAAGATACCAGCTCATAACTCAAAACGTATGCGTTATAGAACCCAATGGTATGGTTCTATGTGAAAACAGTTAATATTCTGATAACTTGTTGGTTATTCTATTATGATTATACACAAAAACATACATATTAGGATAAAATAAAGCAGAAGATGAAGAAGAAAGGAGATGATTTGTGACGGATGACTGTTGACTGAAACCCTTTTACTCTCAATTAGGTAAGTTTCGGAGGACAAAAATATGACGGCTTGCTGAACAAAGATTTCGTCGTAAGTACGCAAGTCACGTGCGCTGTGGCTGAATATCGAACCACTGCAGCTGTTAGATATTGTTGGCAGCTCTCATGGTAGGATCTGTGGCTCAAAGAAAATGTTACCTCATTGTATTCGTCTGTATACAATAGTAACAGCATCGGAAAATCACCGGCGGCAAAATTAAATCTCCGACTGAGACGCTCCCCTTCGCAAGTTCCATTCAGCTCCAAACGCCTCACGTGTTTCCGAGCGAGTAGAGACGTTGGAGCCGCGGCGGTGCGGCGGAGCGCATTGAGGCGCTATGCTGCGATGCGCGAGGCTGTTACCCGTCGGGGGTTCGAATCCCCCCTCGGGCATGGATATTTGTGCTCTTTAGTATAAGGTAGTTCATAAGTAGTTTGTAAGTTTAGGGACTGATGACCCCGCAGTTAAGCTCCTTACGCGTAACAAACATTTGAACATTTTTAAGACTTTGGAACGGTAGGAAACGCATGACATCAGAACCTTATAGCTACCGTGTTGTTTTTGTTGTGCTGCTGGTGGTCTTCGTTCGGAATATTGGTTAGATGGAGTTCTCCACCTTTGTGTACCCTGTGCAGGACTGTCCGTCTTTGAATAACGATTCCAGCCCATCTTGTTGAACTTGCTTATCAAGAGAAACATCACATCGCAACGCCCTCAAATTTAGTTGTAAAATGGTCCACTTCGTACGTCAAAAACTGAATAAGGATAAAGAATCAGCTTCGAATGTTTGTAATCTTAAGGTACCAAACTGCTCAGATACCTAGACTTACAAACTACTGAAACTAACTTATCGTAGGAAAACACACACATACACAAAAAATGTTAAAATGTTTGTATAGCTTATGGGAATTAACTACGGGATCATCAGTCCCTAACCTTAAAACTACTTATCAACTGGCTTATCCTAAGGACGGCACAAATATCCATCCCCGAGGGGGAATTCGAACTCCCGACCGTAGCGTATTGAAAATTAAATTACGTTACACTGCTAGTTAAAAAAACCGTCTCATTCGTTTCTACTGCAGTTGTGACGCGCAGTATAAAACGCAAAAGACTCGTTGCATATATTCTTCTGTTACGGAGACGGGCAAAGTAGTATTCGACGATTTACAATCATCAAAGCAGCTTTCGCCATCACTGACGACCTCAATTCCACGCCCAAGCTCCGTTGAAGCAATGAAAGTAACCGTGACTGGAGCGCCTCAGTCCCCTCGGCCACCGCGGCCGGCACTCATACACATACACATACACGCATGCTCGAGAGAGGTCTCGAACCTCCGAGGAGAGCGGCCGCACAATCCGCAACATGCCCCCCCCCCCCGCCCCTCCAGAGCACTCGGCCATTCCCGCAATACATACTGAAAATACACGCCTGTTTGACCTCTACGGCAGCTCCATTGAGAAATAAGAACCGAAGAGTACGGCAAGTGAGTTTAAAATTCCGGAGTGGCGTGCGGTGGTGGGCGAGCCCAGAGGCAGCAGGCCACGGCGGTGTCTGGGCGGGGCGGAGCAGAGGGCCGGGATCTGGTTAGAGACATCAAAGCGCGGCCCGTCATTAGGCTAATTGGGCGCGCGGATTAGCGCTCAAAGCGAGCGGCGCGCCTTTCCTGGCCGGCCAAAGCCACTGCTGACCGAGTCACAGGCAGGCAAGGGCGCTGGCGCCGGTACACGCCTCACGTGGGAGCACACCCACCCAGCGGGCGCCGTGGTCGCGAGGCGACACAGGCACCAGCAGCAAGCACACTGCGAAGCGCATGCGCGAATCTGTATTAAGAAAAATGAATTTCCGCATGTGTGAAAGCGCATCACTTCATAATAGCTTCGCCGATTTCGCTGATCTAATCTTTGTTCTGTTCGTAATTCTCAGGATAAGGTTCGTATGAAAGAAAATTCTCAAATAGTACACTGAAGTGGTTAGAAAGCTGCTTAAAAATAGTCAGCAAACTGTTACCTGTGCGAATGAAGAATTCTACTGCAAAAGTGTTCTTACTGGAATGCCGCGGTGGAGTAGCCGAGCGGTCTAAAGCGTCTCGCTGTGGAGCGCGCGGTTGCTCGCAGTGGAGGTTCGAGTCCTCCCTGGGGAATGTGTGTGTGTGTGTGTGTGTGTGTGTGTGTGTGTGTGTGTGTGTGTGTGTGTGTTGTCCTTTGGTTTAAATAGTTTGTAAGCTATGGACTGATGGCCATGCAGTTTGGTCCGACAGATACACAAAAATATCTGTTCTTACTGGAGTGCCACAAGGATCAGTGTTAGGTCCATTTTTGTTTTCCTTGTATGTCAATGATATTTTCTCGGTTTTAACTTTCTGTAAATATCATTTCTTTGCAGACAACCCATGCAAGATCTGAAGATATTAATACTGCGATTGGTCAGATGAATGATATGTCTTCGGTCGTGACATAGGAGAAAAACCTCGGACTAAAATTCTCAAGTCTTGATTAGTTTTAGTCGCCCATTAGAAAGTAATAAGTTCCGAAATACGCGACCAGTTACCTTTAGTTCGATTTGACAGTATCCCAATACCATATCAGGTAACAGTTAGGACTTTAGGTTAATAATCGACGAACATTTAAAATGGAGAGAGAATACCGACCGTCGTCGTATGCAGGAGCACCTCCGCTTGCCTCTACGCTCTCCGAACGTTTTGTGACATCTTTCCACGAGATGTTGGTTGCAAACTGGTGTAATTACTCGTTCTTCAAAAATATCATCATTAATTGTATGCCAGGGGATTGAGTAAAATGTTTGTGTTTTCGATTTCCGCGTTAACACACAGATCAAACACTTGACCAACTCTGCTGCTTAGGACGTACAATTGCCTTAGAGAAAATTGACCGTTTCCTTAAGAGCATCTCCTTCCCATCTCCTCTCTTTGACCATGTCCATGTCCTTATCTATCTACCTACTGTTCCTCCTCCTCCTCCTGTGTGAGAGTGTTACTGTAAATGAAGTATTTAAACATAACATACAAGGGAATACGATTTCGCGACACATCCATGTGGCGTTTTTACCATAGCACCATAGTCATTTGTTTTGACAGACGTTTTAGTGCTTCATAGGTGTGGCAACATCAAAATAATGAAAGCATCTACTTCTTTTCACCATTCTTAACGACCACAGACATACCCGATTTTGTTCACAACTGTGCCAAAACGCCTTCCGAATCAGGTAAGTTTCATTAACCTCGTTGTATAATCAATTTCCGAAATCGGTACCTCAGTTTCGTATTCACGTATTAATATAATGATAAACTGCTTCCTATAACTGTAAATGTAGTTTACCGCAACAACGCTAACAGTTACTTACTTCGTAGTGTATTCAGGGTCATGAACAGAGGAATGTCTTCTCATGTTTTTACTGAATTTTGTTGGTCGTTGATGTAGGCAAAGAGCTAGCATAGCTATGAAGATGAATTAGCGCTGATACCCATAAAGGGTTTGGTTTTCATACTACCACCTCTCAACCTTTGGTAAACGTTCATGTTAACACCTTCTACATCAAAAATATCCAAATGTTCGTAAACCTATTGGACCAAAATGCTATGGTGATTATTCCCCAGACTTACAAACTACTTAAACTAACTTACACTAAGGACAACACACACACACACACACACACACACACACACACACACACATACAGACTCACACATGACCGAAGGAGGACTCGAATCTCCGTCACGAACGACCACGCGGCTCTTGTACATCAGTGGCCAATTTGTGTGCGCTTGTTGCTCCATAGGTATACCTCGTGGTTTGCGTCTTGCAGCCTTTTCGTTTCACGAACAGTTTAAGATATCTAAACAATATTTTGAGAAAATAATAGACCACAGAGGAGTGGATAATGCTGTTGTATCGTTAATGCTTTTTTGTATCAATTTTTTTTACAAATAGGAAAAATAATTTTTAGTGCCTTTCGAAAGTTCTTAAAATATGAATATAATGATTCAACGATAGTGCTTATTGGTGGGAAAACTTTTATTTCTTACTGATTTTATCATCGGTACATTTCCACCTACTGTCTCATTTTACTTATGTTTCTTCTCACCCCACTGGCAGATCGACAAAGTTAGCTAAATGCTTGCCTAGTCACGTGATTTTTAATTTTTACGGAGTAAAGAATATTCCAGGTAATGCCACAATTGCAGCCAAATGAGATCGACTTCTTACCACAATATTGGGGCTGACAACTATTCAGTCATATTCAAGTGAATGGTTGTCTTCCGAAAATAATTCCAAAAAGTATACATCCTGCTGTTGCATGCAATAAAGAAGGTTACGGAGTAATGTCCCGTGAACGACGAGGTCATTGCAGATCAATTGAGAATGACGACAAACGGGTATGACATGACCTGTTGGAAGACAACTCCCTAACATTCAAATTAACAGAGTCCGCGAAACCTGCAGACTGCGAGCTCATTAACTTGTACTGCGCCCTCTCGATTTTTTCTTCAGTGGAATTGCCAGATATTTCTCTCTGGTGAGACAATAGAGTGATTTCTAACGCATTTAAAAGTTGTGTGGAAGGGGAGAAACAGAATAGTGCTCTCTGCCATTCCACGCAATACGTTCCATTCTACTACAAATGAGAGGAAGAAAGTAACAAGATATCAGTAGCATAGGAGGGAAATTTTACGTAATTCAGTGACGTCAGTGTATCATTACAATTTCAGTCCCAAACCCAAAATCCCTTTGCTTAATGTGACTAAAACAGTGCCGCGGAGGAGTGGCCGAGCGTTCTAAGGCGCCTTGCTGCAGAGCGAGCGGTTACTCGCCGTCTAAAGTGTGATTCCTCCCTCGGGCATGGGTGTGTGTGTTGTACTTAGGTTACTTTAACTTGGTTTAAGAAGTTTGAAAGCCTAGAGACTAGTAACCAAAGAAATTACAGATTTACAAGCATTTGAACATTAAAACTGTGCCTCAAATTGCAGGTGCGGGATTCCGATGGAGTTTTTAAGAGAAAATGGAACAGACCAGTGTGCAGACCTCACATTAAAAACAGTTCTGCATTCAATCAGTCCAATATCAAAGGTCACACTAATTACATTTTCAAATAACGATATGGGTATTTCAATGTCATACTCTGTCAGTCGCCGAGCATACTGTCTTTGGTGCACAGACAATCGATTATAAATTACATAGTGAAGTTTAATAATGAAATAACGATCATTTACTTTCATTTGTGGTTTGACACACTGTACTCTTTCGAAAGGAACAATCGTTCTGACATAAAGCTTGTATTGCAGAAAGCACATTAAGGCGGGTGATATTATTTTTGTTTTCTGCAGCAATTTCTTCAGTATAACATCGTGCGTTTTGTGGAGTTTGGAGTGGTGAAAGTAAAGCTGTGAAGACGGATCGTGTAGAACTCTGGGATAGCTACATCTACATAAATTGCAAGTCACATTGTAGTGAAATTTGGAAAAAGAAGGTGAGGTACTGGCTGAATTGAAGTTGTGGGGCGGCACCGTGAGTCGTGTCGGGATAGCTCAGTGGTAGAGCGCTTACCCGCGAAAGGTAAAATTTTAATCTGCCAGGAAGTTACATAACATTGTTGTGAGGAGAACTTGCTTATAGAGCGTACCACCGTACCACGAACCAGGCTATACAGGGAGAATCTAAATTCGGGCAGTCGGGATTCGCAGCGCGATTCCTCACATGCTAGCAATAAAAAAATGTCACTCACAAAAATTTCGTCCTGCGCATGTTTCCGGCAGTAATTGGATGTCGAAGATTGAGATGGGTGTGTGTTCCATACGTCAGTGTGTTTCAGAATTACACAACTACACCAACAAACTTCTAGGAGATGTGGGAGGTGTATTGAGGAACAAAATGAGCATGGAAACCCATGCCGGAAACACCAGTCAACGACACTACGGAGAGCTGCGGTGGAGTAGCCGAGCGGTTTAAAGCGTCTCGCTGCGGAGCGTGCGGTTCCTCGCCGTGGAGGTTCGAGTCCTCCCTGGGGCATGGGTGGCTGTGTTGTCCTTAGGTTAGTTTACCTAGGTTTAAGTAGTTTGTAAGCTACGGACTGATGACCACGCATTTTGGTCCGATAGATTTACAAACATTTGAACATTTTGACACTACGGAGAGTGCAAGTTACAGGCACCAGCTCCTGCCGCTAGACATCCCCTCCAGCAACTTCGACAATCTGTAGTGTCATTGGATAACGTTTCCGGGCATGGGTTTCTATGCTCACTTTGTTCATTAGGGTACCTCCCACATCCCCTAGAAGTTTGTTGGTGCAGTAGTGTAATTCTGAAACACAGTGACGTATGGAACACACACCTATCTCAATCTTCGACGTTCATTTACTGCCGGAAATATGTGCAGGGCGGAATTTTGAGAGAGATATTTTTTTATTGCTAGCATGTGAGGAATCGCGCTGCGAAGGCCGAGTGCGGGACTTTAGATTCGCCCTGTTTATGCCACTATCTGCTGACGCTAGAGATTTCGCAAGAATATGACACAGACCATTCCTGCTGTTTTTATCTTGGTGATGTTATTGTAAGCATGGTTTAGTGCGTTTCTGGGAGTTCGAAATCAAATGTGAGGCTTGTAAGAACACATCAGTCAGCGGACGTTACGGTCCCAGAAACGAGGTAAAGCACAAAGGGATATGCTGTTGTTTAACTGGACCGGAGGAGCACCAGATAAGAGAGGGGTCCCATTAGTCGGTTGACGTCACGGCAGGCTGTGGGTGGCTGTGTTTCCGAACGCTCCTGGGTGCGGTCGTTACAGCTGCAATTCCCTGGTTAGCGAGGCATCGGTACACTTCCTGCCGTATGCACCAAATCTCCCACAGAGGTAAATTTACATACACTTTCATACGCGACTGTTTACTATACGATACTACACTCTCTTGGTCGCCATATATAAAAACCGCGAAGGTGTACTGACGCTCGATAATAATACGTATTTGATCTAATTTCACAAGACTTAAGTAATACGTTGCCCGTCTCTTTCCGAAATGTAGAATGCAAATAGTAAGACTGTACGTGATGTACGAGTACAACGCCTCTCTTGTTCCGTCTACAACTGGACTCTGCTGAGAGCCTGAACAACGCTCTTGTTTCTTGTTAATGATTTTATAATACCTATTCAACCCCCTGCTATCATAATCTCTCAAATATTCATATTAAGTTTAGCATTAACCCAGATAGAATATAAATGGTATTTTTACTTGGGGGTGCCGGCCGCGGTGGCCGAGGTGACTAAGGCGCTCCAGTCACGGTCAGCACGGCCACTACGGTCGGGGGTTCGAATCCCCCCTCGGGCATGGATATTTGTGCCGTCCTAGTTCGTAAGTAGTTCATAAGTAGTTTGTCAGTTTCGGGACTGATGACCCCGTAGTTAAGTCCCATAAGCTTAACAAACATTTGAACATTTGAACTTGGGGGTCCCCGAGAGGTTCACGTTTCTTTCGTGAGTACGCGCGCGCGACGGGGCCCCGAGATGATGAAGTTTTATCTTCCTTCTTTACTTTCCGGACTGCATTTCTTTCCCGCTCCCCTCCTTTCCTATCCTTAATCCTTCTCCTACCCTTCAGGGGGACTGATAATCTTAGCAGTTTAGTTCCCCTACCCAACCAAACAACTCAACCCTTCACTTGGGGATATTGAGTCTCAGCTGTTAGTAGGTGTTGTAATGATACAACACAGTCATGCGAAAATTTATTCTAGGCCCGGGATTCGAACCCGGGACCTCCTGCTTACTACAGTTGGGTCGGCGTAAGTTGATCCCTGACAACTGCAGTGCCGTTGAAAGCTGTCAACAATGGAGTGCAAACATCCTCTGACGACAAATATTCTGTGGAGTTGCCAAAGAGATACTTACAAAATCGCGAAACACTACTGGGGAGAGTAGACGCACGAAGCTGTCGTCCGAAATATTGTACTGAAACTGTCAGGGATCGACTCACAGCGACTCATCTGTGGCCAGTTGCGCTACCCCTCTACTTCATTTCAGGCTCAAGCACTAAGCAAGCACGTACCCCTTCCGACCCGAACCTCCATATGTCTTATTCTGACCACACTTCTCCAGTGCTCGCAATAGGCCCTGTATTCCCGCTGGCAGTCCGGTTCTCGTATGCTTCCGCACTGAAATAAGAATTACATATCGAGTACGTGGATTAAAATTAAGAATTGCGTCTGACATAGCAGATGCCGTAATTCTTAAGGATAACTAACGTAATGAGGTTGCCTTGAAATAAAGCGGTAGGAATCTGATATATAAAATTTAATGTTTGTTTGTCTTTTCGTTCGTATTTTATGCACGGCCATACCGTACATTTGATTAGGATAGAACTTTGTCAACTCGTTGCTTGCACTCGCGTGAAGGTTGTAGGCATACTAAAATTGACTTTTATGGTGCATGGCAGAGGTTGCTTTACAGTTGGTTAATACATGGGCTACCTTTCATAAGCCACCGTATGGTGAGTGGTGAGGATGCCTTACAGTGGGGAGATATGTTTGCTACTCCTTCGCGTTGTAAGGGAGGAACAGATTTGAATGAAATTTGGAATGGACGTAGCTTATAACGTGCGTTAATACAAGGGATACCTTTCGTAAGCCATCGTACGATTCGTGGCGGAGGGTAGCTTGCAGTGGGTTAACACGTTTGTTACTCTTCGCGCTGAAACGGCTGGACGGAATTGAATGAAATGTTGAATGTAGATAGCTTATACCCCGAATTAATAGATGGAGTGCCTTTGTTAAGCCTCCGAAGGTACCTGGCGGAGGGTACGTTACAGCAAACATCCAAATTATTTGATTGATTACCACCAAAGGCAGCACATAAATGTATGTTTTCATGAAGGAGATTTTCATTATCTGGAAGCCAGTAAGCGTAGCATGGGGGAGGGTACCTTGCGACTTTGACACCGTTTGACCAGTCATCATGAAACTTGGCACATACCTGAATGTTTTCATATATAGGAGGGAGAGGAGGTGGTGGAGGAGGAGAGGGACAAAAATGGGAGGGAGGAGACGGACAGAAAAAAGGTAGACAGAGAAAGGGAAGGAGACATGGAGTGACCTAAGAATGGGGTACTCGGGCGACGCCAGGTTTCCAGCTACTAATAAATAAATTGCAGCAAGAAAACGGGGTATTTATTTCCAAAAACGAGTAATTCGGCGTTTGCTGCAGAAGACGGCAGCATAAACAAACTTGTAGATCAATATGCCACTACATTTTGCATTTTATTATTTTTTAATTCGTCAAAATACAGCCAAACCCTACCCCAATCAAACTTACACTTCGGGTTACACTGCATGTCAAACTTGTATCCACTAAACAACTTACCAATCAATCTGAAAGATTTACGCCGAATATCCGTTGAGGACTAGGACAATCTGGAGCAACAGTCCCTTGATCTAGAGGGCAGCGTGCCACGATGAAAATCAAATGTTCAAATGTTTGTATAGTCTATGGGACTTAACTACGGGGTCATCAGTCCCTAAACGTACAAACTACTTATGAACTACTTACGAACTAGGACGGCACAAATATCCATGCCCGAGGGGGGATTCGAACCCCCGACCGTAGCGGCCGTGCAGACCGTGACTGGAGCGCCTTAGTCCCCTCGGCCACCGCGGCCGGCGTGCCACGATGAATACAGGTATTAATCAGTGTAGGTGTTACAGGTAATTGAGTGCCCTGCAATCTGGAACACAAATAAAGAATGTCTAGGTTTTTCTCGTACAGCTTGGCAATTTCATTTTTCACGATAACTAAAGAAAACTGAAACGTTGTTTTTGTATATACCTCGTCCATTTTTGCAAAGGGCCAGAATCGCAGAATCGTGGTGAGGCACAAGCTTTTTCTGATGTGAGTAATTTGACTCGACACATACTTGTCTCAAGTTGTACAAATCGATGTTTCACTTATTTACACATGACATGTTCCGCCTCTTATGGGCATTAGATGTGAGAGTAGCCAAAAGATATGTATGCGCGTGCATCCGTTACTAAAAGAAACCGTACTCGTTCCAAACGTATCGTTACTCTCGTTATCAGTGCCACCCAGAAATGTTAACTGTTACTGTGAATATTACTTTAATATTTAAATTTGAGGCAATTACACTACTGAGGAAAGGATAAGTGCAGTCAATTTCCCTCGTGATTAAAATGCAGTTGTCATACAAATTGATCAAAATTAGCGAGACCCATCCACGACCTCCAGTTTAAGTACTGTTCCCGCATTTTATTTAGAGCCTTGGAATGTCAGTATCAATCGGAATATTTCGTGACGAATGTCAGTGTGACGGATCACAGTAGTAGCACTACATTTGCGAGCAGCGGGACTGTTGTACTTTATTATGTGACAGTAACGATTAAGATAATACCGTCATGAATGAAAATGTGTAGATTTTAACTAGTGAGTACTTTTTACAAAACTTTTTTATAGTAAACAAGACAAAAAAGAAATCATTAACCATTCAACTGAAACCTTTAGAGGTAAAAAAATACAATAAGACGTATGTTTGCGTTATAAGCGGACGACATAACATCGAGGATTAACCTGCAAACATGGGCTAAGAAGTATAATCAAAAATATTTAAAAACAAAAATAACCATATAAAATCGTAAAGCTACGCATTAAGCACTTAAAGTTCGCCACGGAGATCTATAAAAATTAGTTATCTCATAATAAATAGTATCACATAAAATATGCATTCTCTGTATTGGTTTTCGTTACAGAGTTCGTATCGAAACGGTAGATGCGAGTAACGAAATGTATTCACGAGTAACGATTCAGTACTTAGTATCAGCCAAAGTATTCGTTACTCAGTTCCGAAACATACGGTTTGCTACAGCTCTACCAGGCATCAGCAGACATCGAAGGGGAAATTTACAAACATCTTTAAAAGACAGAAGTTAATATGTAAAATCTTCCCTAACAAGAAATAGTAGAAGTAGGGAAGGTGCAGACTGATAAAGGTGCAGGCCCCATGATCACATTCACGCTTTGGCGGTGAGGGGGGGGGGGGGAGGCGAAGGTTGAACTAATAAAATACCGCTGAATATAATTTTTTAACGAATAAAATTACTTATCACTGAGGTATCAGGGCGTAAAATTATTAAAGTCAAATAAAATATAACTTTAAAATGGATGTGGCAATTGTTGATTGAGAACTAGGGGCAGCGAAATCAGTGGTAAACCCGAACCTAACGCAACGACGCGAAGTTTATTTACTTACGTAAGAGCTGCTCCCTGCCCAACTGCGGCCTGCTTATGCGCTCGTTATCTTGCTAGCAAGATATGTAAATAAGTGAAACATCGCTTTTGTGCAACCAAGAATTTTTTTAACCAAGATACCTATTACGGTTCGTGTGCCAGCGCCACACAAATATAGAGTGGAGTGATTTGAGTTACTTGTCTAAAGTGTACTGTACGATGCTCTTGGACGTCGGTGACTTATGCTCTTCGCTGCGCGAGATACAAAACTTTCTCGTCTGACGTTTGTACTCTTTGTGAGGAGATAGGTCTGTCAGACAAATATAGGACCTGTGAAGAGACCGATTCCGGCTTGTATCGTAGTGTACAGATAAAGTGATTAGTACATTTTACACTAGAGGAGGTGTGTTAGAATGTGTATTTTGTGGCTGGAAGGCATTTTGTTGCAAGGTGCAATTTAGTTGCAATTTGACTATTCAAAAATGTTTGTATAGCTTATGGGACTTAACTACGGGGTCATCAGTCCCTAAACTTACAAACTACTTATGAACTAGCTAACACTAAGGACGGCACAAACATCCATGCCCGAGGGGGGATTCGAACCCCCGACCGTAGTGGCCGTGCAGATCGTGACTGAAGCGCCTCAGTCCCCTCGGCCACCGCGGCCGTTTCGCCACTAGGGACGGTGCAGTATGCCTCCGAAGTTGCGTTTTGTGACGTTATTTGTGTGGTGAAGCGTCAGATGGGGCGGCGATTGGTAATCAATCCTGCTAATGTATTGCGATTGGTTGAGATGAAGTTACAAATAATCCTTCTTCGTGAAGATGGTATTAGTGTAGAAGATGAATCATTCGCATGCTTTAACACTTAAGGCCGAAATGAGCTCATTGTGATTTATGAATAATAACAGCAAATATAAAGCAGTGTTGTTGGTGTATCATTATAATAATCATTGCAATCGGTAGTGCAACGGTAAGTGCGGGAAGAGGCGATGGAAGCAGTGGCAGTGAATACCAACAGTCTTCCGAGAAGAAGGTTAAAGTTGCAACTATCATCACGCTTTTGATGACAATACGCTAGAGAACATGTACGATGATTATTACATAAGTTATAGTTAAGATATCTGCATTACATATGGCGTCTACAATTACATCTACAGTGCTATCTAGAGCATGGTGGCAGAGTTTTACATAGAAAAGACACCAAAAAATGTTCAAATGTTTGTATTGTATAGCTTATGGGACTTAAACTACGGAGTCATCAGTCCCTAAATTTACAAACTACTTATGAACTAGCTAAGGACGGCACAAATATCCATGTCAGAAGGGGGGATTCGAACCCCCGACCATAGTGGCCGTGGCCGTGCAGACCGTGACTGTCGCGCCGCAGTCCATTCGGCAAAAAAAAAAAAAAAAAAAAAGAACGACACCCATCAGCACATTGAGGTGTGAGGTGTACGTAGAGATCATGTAACCAAATGTTCATACAGATATGTTTATTCGAGCCCATGTACTTTCCTTGTTAGTTATTATATAAAAAATACACAAATTAAAAACATGGCAGCTTACAAAATACTGCAACTTGTGTCATGTTTTTAACTTGTGTATTTTTTATATGATGACTAAGTGAAATGTTGCACTTGTTATTTTATACCCTTTTTGACCAGCTTATAACACATATGTGACCAGATGATGGTGACACAGTGCACCGAAACCGGTCGTCATTTAATAAACTATTAATGTGCGATCTTGGCTTTTCATTTTGAAAACTATAGTTAAATAATAATTTGCCAGTGACATATCGGATGTTGTGTTACAACTTACTATCCACCAGGTGGCATCTGCCGCCATCGGGTCAAAGTCGCTGTTATCGTTCCAGGTGTACTCTTTTGTTTTCCGGCAGTGCGTTTCCAAAACAGTTTAAAACGGCCCGCTCCGTATACGTAGGAGCTGGCCCCTAGACACGTTTCATTGATTCTGGGAAGGGTGCAGTGTGGGTGTCCGGTGTGCTCTGACGTGCAGACCGCCTGTCGCCGCACAGAGGCATCCCCAGCCCACGCGCACGCTACGCCACGCGGCCGCCGTTGCTGCCAGCCGTCGGGATTTGCGTTGCCCGGACGCTGAATGGCCCGAGTTTTAAACATTTTTATGGTCGGGCATTTTTTTTTTTATTTCGCCGGTAATCCTCTTAATTACGTTTCGCCGTATACGCCGCTGTTTTTGTCACTGGACGTATAAAAGAGCGTCTGTGGGTGCGCCGTGTGTACGTATCTGCGCGCGTATATATGTGGGCGGGCGTGTGTGAGTGTGTGTTTTAGAATACAGCGTACGTGAAATAAATAAGCACCTCCTCCCACTGCCGCTTCCTCTCGCTCCCGCCTATCTCTCTCTCTCTCTCTGTCTATCTCCCTCTCCCCCTCTCCATTTTTCCCCTCTTGCCCACTCACCCTTTTTTTTTTTTTTTTCCTTCTCCCGCTTCCCGTGCGTTATACTTTCGCATACGTTCGCAGTTGATCGACTACCGCAAAATGAAGCGAAAGAAGGGTCGCCGTCACACTGCTCGCTTACACTCGTGCACGATTCGTTTCATCCACCGCGAGCCAGAACACATGTGATTTGCATATAACATACGTCATTACCGTCGACTTGCAGAAATGAGTTGATGAATTTACATTTAAAACAACCGAAGAGAGAGACTACAAATTCTGTCGCAATTTTGTTGCTGTTGCATATATATATATAGTTTTACTTAAGACTGCCAATTAGGAGCTGCGAAGTTATTATCATTCTTTATGACAAAATGTATCACATTAGGAGAGTAGGAGGTTTGGAAGGTAGTTACTGTAAAATCGTTCGTAATGAACCCTTTAAAAATTCAAAGCAGCTTGAATCTCCAGATTAGTAAACATTTCTTGAACGACATTACTGATGTAGTTTATTTCAATGACGTCATCGACAGAGAAAACTGTATTCATTGGTTTATTTGTCAATGGAAAGTTTTGCTTTTTAGTGTTTCCCAGGAAGAATGACACGAACGTAGATCACGGCCCTCTTACTTTATTATTTTTCATTGCCCCTTGCCTCTCAGCATGTCACCTAACATTTTATTATAATTATGTCATAGGGTTTAGTGGCGTTTTCCTGTTTGTCAGTTACAGTGGCATCTATGACGCAATCAAACAAATGGCGAATACAAAACTTATGTCATACTGATTGTCGGTTGTTGGTACAAGATTATCATACTGAATTAAAATCACAATTCTGTGTATCTTCTAGAAGTTTCCTATTATTTTGCTTACCGGATTTCGGCTTATAGGGCCAAATACAAGTTTTACTGTTTTGCAGAGAACTTACACACACTAGGAAGATATATTACTCGTCTACACTTAGATTTAAGTCTGTATCAAAAATAATGTAACTTCTCTGAAAAAAAGGTCTAAAGGTGGTTTTATAACCCAACAAAGAATGAAAAAAAAGGAACGAAAAAGTTTACAAAGATTAGAATCACAATTGATAAAATCACTTGTTTTATTATAGCAGCTACAAATAGCTACTGAGCGAGTACTTTTGCTACGGTAATAAATATAATTAACGGGAAAGTCGTTGCTCTTCAAAAATGTTTTCAAAGATAACAAAATGTAGGAAATGTTAGTGATAATGACGTGCACCATTATTTTATCAGAAGTAAGCGAGAGGGAGATCTAGTGAAAGAAGAGGGATGGATGGATGCGTTGGAGTAGTAGTAAACGGAGGCGGAAGTAAATAAAGGAGGAGGAGGCGGATAGGATGTGAAATAAGATGCATGGGGAGTGGACTGAGGGACATCGATTGTTGGGGGGGGGGGGAGGGGGAGGGGAGGGAGGAATAGGAGAAGGAAAAATAATGAGAGCCAAGATCGCTGTATTAGTTTTTTTTATGATTTACCAGTTTTCGCAAGCAACGTTACTATCGTCTAAAGTTTTTTTGTTTTCTGTACAAGCCATGGGCTATTCTTGTTGAATGTAGAATAATAATGACAAGAGGTCAGATGATGGCAACATTGTTTCCGGAAACCGGTAATCCAGAATAAATGAGCAATAAAGCGACTTTGAGTTCTTTTTTCTAGTGAAATTTAAAATCGCCCCTCTTTCCGCCATGAGAACAATATTAAATTCCGGGGTGCGGAGGAGAGGGAAGGAAAAGAAGATTAGGGTGTATTGTATATCCACTTCACATACATATCGGCGCATGTGAAGCGTTAACGGGTTTGCCGAACAAACATCATCCCACGTCCGTAAAGAACTGATCTATCAGAGGGGGGGGGGGGGGGGGGAAGGTAGGAATCACGTAAAGCGGGAGTCCTGGTTCGAGACCCGGTCCGATACTCACACAAACACATAAATAAGAGTGTGACTTGAATTCTTTTTTATTAGTTTAATTAAGGCAGCTACTAGTTGGGGTGATTTTTATTTTGCGCAATTTCTCAGTGACATCCCATTGTGTTCAGATCGAACGTAAAAAACACAATTGCCCGGAACCGGTTGGAGAGGAAAAAAAAAAAAAAAAAAAAAAAAAAAAAGAAAGAGTAATAAATATTGATATTATACTTTGACTATCTATTGCAATACCACTCTAAAAACGTTTTTATTTTATAATGCAGTATATATGATTTCCTACTCTAGAGCAAGTGACATACATTTAGAGAAGCAAGTCCTTGCGTTTATTAATACTAATAATGTAAGCTAATTTTATTGGACAATACTAGTTCGAGAGGAAGAGGATAGAGACTTGTGGTGCTACAGAAGGATGGTGAAGCTTAGGTGGGTAGATCCGATAACTAACGAGGAGCTACTGAACAAAATTGGCATAAGTTGATTAAAAGAAGGGGTCGATTCATTCTTAGATATCAAACAATCGTGAATTTAGCACTGGAGGGAAGTGTGTGGGGCAAAAATCGCAGAGGGATGCCAGAGACGAATACAGCAAGAGATTGAAATGGGTGTAGGTTGCTGTTCTTTTGAGGGGATGTAGAGGTTTACTCGCGATAGAGAAGGATGGAGAGCTGCATCAAACGAATCTCCCGAAAGAAGACAACAACAATTTATTGGAACCTGCCATTTTTTTAAATTGTATTGGCAGTCGAGTAGAAATCAGTAGTATAGTAGGGACAAGTAATGCGTATTCTTTTTTTTTCTTTTTAGTCATATGCTCGTATACCTTTGCCAGCGCCGCGAAAGAATAGCCGTGCACACAAGGGCGCCTGCTGCGGTGCGCGCGGCCGTTCGCCTTCCGAGGTTCGAGTTCTCCCTTGGGCATGTGTGTGTGTGTGTTGCTGCCCTTAGGATAAGTTAGTTTAAGTACTTTGTAAGCTTAGGGACCAATGAACACTGCAGTTAGATGCCAGAACTTTACGAAGGAACTATGCCAGGGAAATGTTAGCTCTCATATTATTAGTTAGTCGAAGTATTCGTATGCGTTGCTAAAGATGTATGCGTGAGTGTTTTTGATATGGTCTTCAGTCCGGAGACTGGTTTGATGCAGCTCTCCACCCTACTCTATCCTGAGCAAGCCTTTGCATCTTTTCATAAGAACGGCAACTCACATCTATTTGAATCTTCTTAGTATATGAGTCTCTTGGTCTCTTTCTGCGATTTTTACCCCACACATTTTCCTCCAACGCTAAATTCACAATTGCTTGATGTATAAGAATGTGCCCTACCAATCTATCCCTTCTTTTAGTCAAGATATGCCAGGAACTTCTTTTCTCCCTAGTTCTGTTTAGTACCTTCTGATTAGTTACGCGATCCACCCACCTAATTTTTAGCAATCTTCTGTAGCACCACATTTCAAAAGCTTCTATTCTCTTCCTGTCCTCACTGTTTATCGTCCATGTTTCACGCCCGTACAAGGCAACACTCCACACAAATGCCTTCAGAAAAGACTTCCTTACACTTAAATTAATATTCGATGTTAGCAAATTTATCTTTTTCAAAAACGCTTTTCTTCCCATTGCCATTATGCATTTTATATCCTCTGTACTGCGCCCATCGTATGTTACTTTACTACCCAAGTAACAAAACTCAGCAGCGGTGGAGTAGCCGAGCGGTCTTAGGGGCCTCGCTGCGGAACGCGCGGTTGCTCGCCGTTGGAGATTCGAGTCCTCCCTGGGGCGTGTTTGTCTGTGTTTGTTCTTAGGTTAGTTTAAATTAAAGTAGTTTGTAAGATACGGACTGATGACCACGCAGTTTGGTCAGATAGATTTGCAAACATTTTTGAACAAAACTCATCTACCACCTTCATTGTTTCGTTACCTAATCTAATTCCTTCAGCACCGCCTGATTTTCTAAGACCGTATTCCATTACCCTTGTTTTGCTCTTGTTAATGTTCAACTTACACACCTTTCAACACACTGTCCATGCCGTTCAACTGCTCTTCCTGGTCTTTTGCTGTCTCTGACAGAAATACAATGTCATGCGTGGGTAGAGATATTTTTTAAGCAGGTATTGATTTCATCAGCAGGTGTTGACATTAAAATTATATTTCCGAAGGTACGCCCTTTAGGTAAAAGCAAAACTAATCTTGATTCATAAGGGATAAAGAGTTATCACCCCATGTAAGTCCCTTGAGCGTAGCTTAATCTGTTTTTGAGTTTGGCGGCGCACACATTGTACACTTACTTTTATAAACTTTGTTTACAAGATAAATCTATGAAAAGTGAAGGCCGTAAACTCCACAAAATACCTAGGAATTACTAGTACTTCAGACTTAAATTGGAAAGAACACGTATATAATATCGTAGGAAAGGTGAACCAGAGACTGCGTTTTATTGGCAAAACCCTTAAAACATGCAACAGAACTACAAAAGAAATAGCATGCACTACGCTTGTCCGTCCATTTTTGGAGTATTGCATTCCAGTGTGGGATTCTTATCAGGTGGGTTTGAAGGAATACATCGAAAGAGTCCAAAGATGGGCAGCTCGTTTCGTATTGTCACGATACAGAAGAAACAGCGTTATGGAAATGATACACGATCTGGGATGGGAATCATTACAACAACAGCGCTTATCGCTGCGGCGTGGGCTACTTGCGAAACTCCAATCGCCAACATTCTCCTCCGAATGCGAAAATATATTGTTGACTCCCACTTACATAGGTAGAAATGATCATCAGAATAAAATACGAGAAATCAGAGGTCGAACAGAGAGATTCCGGCGTTCTTTCTTCCCACGCGGCTATTCGAGAATGGATTGGGAGATAAATAGTATAACGGTGAAACTTCCTGGCAGATTAAAATTGTGTGCCGGAACCGGGACTCGAACCTGGGAACTTTGCCTTTCGCGGGCAAGCGCACTACGGACTGTGCTATCCCGACACGACTCACGATGCCGCCTCACAACTTTACTTCCGCCAGTACCTCGCCTCCTACTTTCCAAACTTCACAGAAGCTCTCCTGCGAACCATGCAAGACTGGAAACATCCCTTAGGCTGTGCCTAAGCCAGATCTCTACCATATCCTTTTTTCCACGACTGTTAGTCTTGCATGGTTCACAGGAGAGCTTCTGTGAAGTTTGGAAAGTAGGAGGCGAGGTACTGGCGGAAGTAAAGTTGTGAAGCGGCATCGTGAGTCGTGTCGGGATAGCACGGTCGGTAGTGCGCTTGCCCGCGAAAGGCAAAGGTGCCAGGTCCGAGTCCCGGTTCCGGCACACAATTTTAATCTGCCAGGAAGTTTCATATCAGCGCACACTCCGCTGCAGAGTGGAAGTTTCATTCCAGTATAACGGTGGTTCGATGAACCCTCTGCCAGACACTTAAATGTGATTTGCAGAGTATCCCATGTAGATGTATAAGATGGTTAACCACAGTCGCTGAGATGGACCAATTACTAAATTCTTTTTGTATTCGTAGTAGTAAAGTTTGACGATTTTTTTCCTTCATTTTTTCATTCCACCCCATATGGGGATGGCGGGGCCATATTCGAACATTAAGTTCGTTTCAAGCCAGGGAAACTATCTACTGTTAGTACTGTGGTGACACATTTTATTTTAATACAAGGGGAATTTGGACTCTTGCTAGTTCTTATTATTGCTTAATGATTTCTCTTGGGAGGTTACCCGCTATTGTTAATCTGCTGAGGAAAAACCTCCCCTAAAAAACCTCGGCGCGGGGATAGTATTGTGTTAGCTATACATCTGATTGCTCTTCTTGGAGTAGTAAATGGTTGTATAAATCCTCTTCTCCTATAATTGATTGCAGATCATATTTACCTGGATATAATTTTTCAATAGCTTGCGCTATGGCGCTAGATGGATAGGAGTACTTATACTTAGGGTGATTAATAGTAATTGGACTTCTTTGCAGCAACTCGGTTGTTTTAGTGGTTGTTGAAATTCTATCAATTCCATATTTTGCTATCATATTTATAAGCCTTTTTCCTAGTGGCTGAATATTAGCTATTTGGTATAAATCTTCCCTACTGGTGCTAGGGCTAACTCTGGCAGCTATTCGGAGAATTCTCCTCTCAGTGCTTAATATTTTATGGACATGAGCTCTTGACGTTAGCCAAAGAGGTGCTGCATACTCAAGGTTGGGTCTAATATAACAGCAGTAGGTGTAAATGAGGCCTGATGTTGATGCTCCATTAAATTTTCCTTTTATCATTTTTAGTAAGCCGAGTCTTATTCTAGCTTTATTTATCAGATCAGAAATTGTAAATTTATAAGTTAAGTAGTATCAAAGATAATACCTAGATATTTGACCTTATACTGGGTCTGAATTTCTTTTCCCCATAAATGGAGTTGGAGCTTATCTGCGTTCTGTGGCTTATACTGCGTTAAGTTCTTATGATGGAAAGCTATCAACTGACTTTTTTCAGGATTTGGGCGTATACGCCACTTTGCAAACCATGGTTCTAAGATTTGAATATATTGTGCTGCATTTCGTTAAAGTACCTCGGACGTACATCTACATCTACATGGGATACTCTGCAAATCACATTTAAGTGCCTGGCAGAGGGTTCATCGAACCACAATTATACTATTTATCTCCCATTCCATTATCGAATAGCGCGCGGGAAGAAAGAACAACTGAATCTCTCTGTTCGAGCTCTGATTTCTCTTATTTTATTCTGATGATCATTTCTACCTATGTAAGTGGGAGTCAACAATATATTTTCGCATTCGGAGGAGAATGTTGGCGATTGGAGTTTCGCAAGTAACCCACGCCTCAGCGATAAGCGCCGTTGTTGTAATGATTCCCATCCCAGATCCTGTATCATTTCCGTAACGCTGTCTCCCCTGTATCGTGACAATACGAAACGAGCTGCCCTTCTTTGGACTCTTTCGATGTCCTCCGTCAAACCCATCTGATAAGGATCCCACACTGGGCTGCAATACTCAAAAAATGGACGGACAAGCGCAGTGTATGCAGTTTCTTTAGTAGTTCTGTTGCATCTTTTAAGGGTTCTGCCAATAAAACGCAGTCTCTGGTTCGCCTTTCCCATGATATTATCTACGTGTTCTTTCCAGTTTAAGTCTGAAGTAATAGTGATTCCTAGGTATTTTGTGGAGTTTACGGCCTTCACATTTGATTGATTTATGTTGTAAACAAAGTTTAACGGATTTCTTTTCGTACTCATGTGGACGACTTCACTATTCTCATTATTTAGAGTCAATTGCCAATTTTTACACCATACTGATATGCATATAGATATGCATATAGATGCATGGCACCAGTATGCAGTATCATCTGCCTACATGGCTATATCTTCATTCCATCTGGTAGGTGTTGGTATATGAGCTGTATAGAGTGAATAGAGTAGAGGCGAGAGAATTGCTCCTTGCGGCACACCAGCTATCGGAAAGAAAGTTGTTGAGAAGATTCCTTCTATGTATATTCTAGTTGGTCTGTTAGGTTTGTCGGGGGCCTTTATAGTCAGGGGCTGAGATGTGAGGCTGTGGCGCGTATCTCTGGGGGAGTGCGTCAGCTGCGCGGCCAGCCGTGACTGATGCAGCAGCCGCCAGCTGGGGGGAACCCGTTGGTCGCGCCTGCCGCCTCCTCTGCCGCTGCCGGCAGTACGTCTCGCGGTGCAGGACCGGAGAGGCACGGCCAGAGGAGACCGGCACCTCGCGGGCACAAAGGACGCCGGGTTTCCCCGGAAGGCGGCATTCCGCTGCCCAGCAGTCTGCGACACGCCGGCGGGAGGCGTGGGAGGGGGTGGCTGTGGGGGAGGGGGGAGGGGGAGGGGGCAGGTACGCCGGCCAAAATATTTGTCGGCGGCGCGCGTCAGTGGCTGGGTGGCGGCGACCCGCGCAGGACCTGGCATGCGGAGCGCCTGCTAGCGGCACACATGTGAGTACCGAGCCCTAACAACAGGTAGTTCCGGCGCTGACAGTGTTTTGTTTACGCCGCGCAGCGCAGCGGACGACGGCCGGAAGTGATAATCCCAGTCCGTGCCAGCGCCTACACGATTAGGCACTTTCACCAGTGGCTTGTTTTATCCGTGCTGCGTGACTGCCGATCCTGTCATTGTTTATACTTGTTCAGTGTTTCCTACTTTTTTATATACATGGTTGAGAGCGGATTTCTATGCACGTAAGTAGCACCGAAAAGTTCATTGATGTTTGATACTTGTTATGAGTGATTTTGTGACACTTTTTCTCTTCTATATTTACTTTGTAAACACGAGAGTCGTGATACTTGTGAATTGTTATCCACCCACAGTGCATTCGGTGTTAGTTTACGAATTAATCTGATTACCACTCCATAAATAAATACGTTCTTAATTGTAGTTATTGGATTAGTCATTTCTCAGTTGTTTCTTGATCATTCTTCCGGGTACGAGTCTCTTCCAAACGCCTGTCAGGTATTTTTTAATCGTGAAGCGTACAAATTACGGACAGGCTTGTGGCAGAGAGTACTTGGGCGATTTATTTTCTAAAAATCCAGTTTCCTCTATACTTATATTTACTTAAGAACAAACCTGTGTTTATGTAGATGCACTCGGTATCTTATAGGTTGCGCCAAGACAGTGCTGCTTATTTTCAAGGTGGTTTCTATAATGCCTACTTGGAAGAGTTTTTGTGTAGACTCTATAGAATAAATAAGAGTACATGTAAAGCTTCTTAAATTACTACACTGTCCACAATGTAATGTACCTGCATTCACAGTAATTTTCCGTGATGTATTAAGGATGTGTGTACCAAAATCTCTAGCACCGAAATGTACATTGATGTCTGATATTTTTGTGGCACCTTTTACTTCAATATTTACTTCGTAAACACTAGAATTGTGATACTCGTATTTTCATATTCAAGCGTAGTGCAGTCGCTTTTTTCCATCGAGCCACTCTTCGTTTCCGCAACCATATAAGTAATGCATAAAAAAAGAAAACTACAGATGTTTCTCTCTTTCTTACACACTGTTGAAGTAGGAAATTCTCAAGGAGTAAAACCTAGCTTTAGCAACTAGCACGAAAAATGCACACCGTGCAGTCGCTTTGCGTTTACGAGTTAACGTAATTACAATTCCATAAATTAATACGTGCTTAGTAGTAACTATTGGATTAGTGATTTCTCAGTTGCTTGTTTGTTAATAATTCTTTCGAGCATCAGTCTGTTCCGACACCATGTCAGATAATTTTTAAATGTGAAACGTACAAATTATGGACTCATATGTGCCAGAGAAAACTCTTACGATTTATTTTCTCAAAATTCCACTCTCCTCAATCGTCACAGTTACTTCTGGCTGAACCACTGTTTATGTAGGTGCACTCGGTGTGTTACTTTATAGGTTGTAGGAAGTGTGCAGTGCATATTTTTCAAGCTGGTTTCTATAATGCGTACTTTAAAAGTTTTTTAGTCTCTCTAGAATAAATACGAGCGCATGCACAGTTTCTTAATCCTTTAATGCGTAGTGTAGCTGATCATCTACATACATTACTTTTTCCCATTATCTCTCAAGTTGATCAACATTTTACCACAAATTCATTTGTAGCTGGTTATATACACAGTGTTACATATCCTAGTAGCTCGTCCTAGAAATTATAATTCGTAGATCGCTACTGAATCATTTCGATAGTTAGCTGCATTAGGTTACTCATCAAATGTGCGTTTCTTTAGTTTAGTATTTCTCCTTTGCCATGTAAAAGTACTAAATTACCTACTACTGTTGCATTATAACTCCTGGAAAGATGCGAGGCTCAATAGTGGCATTTACTGCATCGGGCTCATCATGCAAACACTATATAGTTGACCTGCTATTAACATTTTGTTGCTAGTAGTGCATAGGCATTTTTTCAATATTTCTCTTATTATATTCGCACTATACATTAATCGTGAGATTTTTTATAGATACAAATAAAAAGTAACGCATTGAATGGTAAAATTACTACACTGTAGTAGTAGCTGCACTGACTAATTTTCCGTGACGTGTAAAGGATGGGTGTGCCAAAATATCTAACATTAGCAGTATTATCATTCTAGCGACAGTAATTTTAAGGGTTGCTTTCCGCGAAATTAGTACCTGTTGTCAGGCATCAAACCGTGCTAATAACCTAAATTTGTGCGTTAGTAATAATATTTACGTTCCACGTAATATTTTGAACTGAGTTGCGACAGTTTCCTTTAGTTCTGGAACATGCGTTTCCATCCATAGAAAGGCAGTGTGTGGTACATTTGATAAAAAATGAATTGTGCTATAAAGCTTTTTTACTGGTTGTCTGCATACTGGTCCTTCAACTCCTTTAGTAGTCGATCATCTGTCCTAACTTTTTTTATGTTCGTCATTTACGTCACACTTTTTGTTTCAGTGTAGGATGCGTGACATCTGTTAAGACATGACAGCGCGTTTCTTCTTAACACACTACAAATCGGTTGTAAACGAAGGCTTCCGCGGCCGTTGTCAATAAAATTCTTCAGGTTTTTTTTTTACCACAACAGTGGTCGAAAAGTCGGAATTTTACATATTGCCAATATGGCAAAAAGTCCAAAAGAATTATTTTACTAACACACTACACCATATTTCTATGTAGTCATGTAATGTAACACAGCAACTCAATAAGGTAATAGTGTTACAAACGAAAATGTATTAGCTATTTTGTTGTATCTGACCCGTGTCTCTAATAAAGTACTGATTTCGCACGCGTCGCTGATAAAATGACATTATATTCTTAACCATTATCTCAGGTAGCGGTATATGTATATATCGTTTACCCGCAGCTTACAAAGTGGAAATTTCGGTGACAGTTTCTACAGTAATTGTTTATTTTTAATGATATGGTTCTAATTTTACTTCTTCATAGCATTTTTTTTTTTTTTTTAATTCTTACATGTTAGTAGTGTCTCATCTATGGGTATGTGAATATAATTTTAGTTTCGGGACTCCTGTAAATATGCGTATGGAAATAGTGTAATTCTCTGAATCTGGTAGTGCTAAACAATAGTAACGTAAGACGGTGATAGTTTCGAATTCATCAATAACAAAGAACAAAAAACGGGCATACCTCTCTGGAGTTTATGGCAATTCTTATTTGGTGAAAAACGCATTTAGTTCCCGTCTGCAGATCGTTGTATTTATCATCTCAAAGTCCGACGACATTGCCCGTCTTTAGGTCTGTTAAGTATTATTAAAACCTGGGTTTAATCCTTTCTTATAAATTCTAAAGACAGGGCGAGAGCCAAATGTCGATGGTTTTATATTTTATTTTTTATTTTATCGATTGATATATTTTTGCAAGTCTGCCTGCAACCAGTCGATTTGAGATGGTGATAACATCAAATGGCATTCGGAAAATAAGCGTATAACTGAAACTTCCTGGCAGATTAAAATTGTGTGCCAGAACCGGGACTCGAACGTGGGACCTTTGAGGTACTGGCGGAAGTAAAGTTGTGAGGCGGCATCGTGAGTAGTATCGGGATAGCACAGTCGGTAGTGCGCTTGCCCGCAGTAGGCAAAGGTCCCAGGTTTGAGTCCCGGTTCCGGCACACAATTTTAATCTGCCAGGAAGTTTCATATCAGCGCACACTCCGCTGCAGAGTGAAAGTTTCATACTGTAAGCGTATAACTGTACAGTGTGAATTATCTAAAACGGCACTGACTTCTTGTGCCTGCTTTTGCCAAGTAAAACGACCTGTGCTTCGGCGGAAAGTCGATGCAGTTCATGTATTTTTGTGTATCTAGAGGAGTGTTGCGGAATGTGAAGGTTACTCGGTGTGTTTGTGACTGCAGCAGGTTGTGATGGAACTCGAGGAACATCCCAGCATTCGCCTAGAAGTGACGAAATCCCCGTGGTGTAGTCGGCCCGTCGGTGCCTGCAGGGCGTCTGCTGAGTCGCCGTACCTGCGCGATTTCAAGGAGCGAGATCTGTCGCGAGCCGTCATCCAGAGGAGTCCGTACGGCATCATGAAGTACGTCCACCTAGCCTGACTGCCCGGGCGCAAGCTCCTGCAGCGGTTTTGCTAGTTTATTGGGTTCTAACTGTGTACTTAATTGATACTAACACTAGATTTAACATAAGACGTGTTAAGACTATAAAAATAATTATAGCGGTAATAAAACTGTCAGGCTTCAAATCGCTGGTGTCCGCGTGTTTTTAACCCCGGTGAAGCTAACAGCGTATGTAATTGCTTTTGTGGCAGACGGTTCCTTGCCCTTGCGGATCGGCGTGTTTTTTGTAATTATATTTATTATGGTAGCTTCGTCCTCCTGCAGTAGTGCCACCAAAGCCAGAACAGAGTTCTACACCGCTACACGACTACTTTAAATGAATGTTGTGTTCAAATCTATCGCAGATCCGGCAGTGCGAGACATTTTCAAATCCCTTTTCTTCTAATATATCGTCATGAGTTGTTGCTTATGGTGCTTCTTTCTCATCTTTATCCGGTATCTGTACGATTATTAGCATTTGTAATTATTTCTGTTCTTACGTCGATTTTTAACTTATTTGTACATTAATTGCCGGCCCCGGTGGCCGAGGGAACTGAGGCGCTCCAGTCACGGTCTGCACGGCCACTACGGTCGGGGGTTCGAATCCCCCCTCGGCCATGGATTTTTGTGCCGTCCTTAGGATTAGCTGGTAGCTAGTACATAAGTAGTTTGTAAGTTTAGGGACTGATGACCCCCGTAGTTAAGTCCCATAAGCTTTACAAACATTTGGACATTTTTTTGTTCATCAATTGGAAGACAAACGAGGCGTTATCCTTTATAGGCTAGTCGACTACTACACTTAAACAGATTTGCTTCGGGGTTTCTCCAGTACGCCATATGCCCAGCTTCTTTCTTCATTCTCCCCACTTGTTTCTTCGTTTTGAATTTGCCACATTAACAATTCCACATCTTAGTTTACTGTTATATCTTCATTCCCTAATTATATCCGTTCGCTTTGTTTTTTTATCTTTTTAAAATGCGAGCAATTTTTGTTGTCAATCAGTTGAGTCAATCATCTGATGTTAGCATAAAATATTTCTTCCTGACTTCTATAAGTATTTTTTTACTAATTTAAATTTTGTTTAATTGCAGAATAAGTTCTTCCCAAGGATTTTGTCCCAATTCTTTATTACGTTTTATCAACTCTAAAATGTTATGGTTTTGATGCATATGTTTTTCATGATACAGTCTGGTTGTCTATATTTGTATTTACTGGAAGGGATAGGTAGAAGTGGTTTCGTATTTTTTCGGCATCTTTACTGTCTTACACTTCTGCCGTTATTTCTCAGTTCCTTTTTGAAGTATATAGTTGCATCAGATAGATGGAAAGTCATCGCCTGGCATGTAAGGTATGCTTAAAATATTTTCCGAAACACGCTTGGAACACGTTACCAACGCGTTTAGACCTGGCTGCGACCCCACTGAGTGCGACTTGTCTGATTAATTGACTCTGTTGACCTGTGTTGAGTACTTGTAACATTAGTTCGGGTATGTCTTAAAAATGGAGGCACTCTTGCCAAATTTCGGCATGTTTATTAATTACGTTTTTAATATTACGTTCGCATCGATACACCTCGTAAGAATCATGGTTTCGTTTACGCATTATTCCTTCATTGCGTACTTTCGTTTTAATCGCAGTTAAAATCTTAAATCCAGGAAGCTCTTCGCGATGAAATGAATTTTTCGAGTAGAATTAATTTCTCTATTCAGATACTTATCATCGGGCTATCCTTGTCAGCTGCTCGCATGCCGTATAAGCATATCATCGTAGATTTTCTTCACTTTCCTTACAGCATTTTTCTCCTAATTTCAACGTAACTACACTAGACAATCTGTCATAGTGAGCTCAAGTTTACGATTATTATTTTCTATTGGCTGTTAATTTTAAACTCATGTTTGTTACGTGTTGCGACGTATAGCAAAATCGGACTCTCATATGTTTAATATATGCAAACGAAAAATATTGAAAATACTACACATTTTAGTAAACCCCAAACTATCTGTGTCATTATCTTACATTACCGTAAAAATTTCGGGAAGCCAACACGTCGGTCTGTTACAAATCATGTTCCTTAATCGTATTAGCTTTGGGTATCGTGAAAAGAGAAATACAGAGAACTACAAAAAGGAGTGAATTGGTTCCTGAGTAGTTAAAGAACAGTGTCACTCTGCTGAAAGAGAGGATTATCGAATGAGACCACGAATTACTAAGGATACGGACGAAAATAGATTCCTCTCTCCATACCTGGATACTATATTACTGAATGACGTACATTAGGATTGAGCTCCTTGAAAAGAAAACTGAAGTGGAGACAGCGCGGCAGAAGGGGGTGAGAGGTTAACGGAAAACTGGAATAAATGCATATTCAGACATCGCCGGGAGTCAATGCTATTTAGGCTACATAATTGCCCTATAGAAGCAATAATTCTTCATTTCTCTGCCCAACTGTCGAGGTGGATTGAAATCTCATGGCATCATAGGAGCTGCAAATTTAAACAGTTGTGTGACACGCTAACGCCTTGCGTGTGGCTCGCGAAACGCGATAAACAAATGAGCTGCAAATAGTCGAATCGGGGAATATTTTTCGGTCCATTTTTCAAGTTAAGTAGTTTCCAGGTAAGGAACGCTTCATTGCCCTTTATCGACGTATGAATTTTGTTGGCATCGAGCCCTTCGAGATTTCTAATGAGTTTTGTAGAACATTTCTTGGATTAAAACGGAATTATTGAGAGCTACCACTCAACGTATGTATTAGTTTCCAAGACGGATGATTCTTGTATCATTGGTTATCTTATGACTTAAGATATCACGGAAGATTTTTTTGTCGCAATAACGATTGGTACGTTCTGTCAGCGGACCAGCATGAACAATTGCTGCCGTTTTAAATAAATGTATTAAGTGGTATATTATGCCACTTGATTATTCAACCGGTTTCGCTTACATCAAGTGATCGATCTGTGACATTATTACAATCACTACTGAAATATAGCTTATCTATCATAATCAACCAACACGCGAGCGGAGCCGCGGGTTTAAGCTAGTAAGAGATAAAAGCATGTCAGGAAGACTTATAGTAATACTAAACGAAACATTACGGTGTGTCACATATATAAAAATTTGTGTAGAGGTTTGCCAAGAATACCACTTCTACGTCTTGGTAGTTGGTATACATGACAAACTCCTAAATAACTTTGTTTGTGGCACAGCGTAATGCTTCGTTTAGCATTGGGAATTTGTGATATATGCTTTCATCTCCTGTTGATGCTAGAAACAATAGTGGCTTAATATACAGCTTAAAGCTTAAAATGATTTGTTCAAAATACAAGCTGTTGATAGTCACCAGCATGAAGGTCTGAGAATTTCTGCGACCTCAGCTTGCAACGCTATGGTTCAGCCCTTGTTCGCTACCAACAACGTCATATGACTAACCCATCCCGTCTCTCAGGGTCACAAAACTATCCTGCAAAGAGTTTTTTGTTTTAAGTTTTACTAATTTTCATGTCAGTTCATTCTAAATGCAAATCGTTTTCAAAGTTTCTAACGTGTTACTATCCTTCTGATGACTGTCAGTCTGTTTCGGGGCCTTGAGTCTTTCGCGTGATAATCTGAGTTTGTAATTTACAGCTAATATTACGCTTCTATATTATATTTAGTAAAGACAATCTCTCGATCTACTTGATGTTTCAGCTTTTTTACTAGATGACACCAAGAATATACAGCTTTAACCCTATTTAATACTGCTGGGAGCTTTATTGCTGATACACCTTCCTTAATATAAAAATGGGAATATTCTGCGAAAGCCGCCATGACTAAATATTCCACGCGTTTAAATGGTGAACAATTACTGCCAGTAAAAAGTTTGAGATATGTTACGGTTATAAGTAGTATTTAGCGTAAACATTTGTGATAATTAACCTTTGCGATGTATCGGCAAACATAAGATAATTTTAACAATGGTGCAAAATCTTACGTTGTATGAGCAACGATAAATACCTACACACAGGAGTGGGTGTGTTTAAAAATGTTTTTTAAACTTGTGTTCGACGGCCACAGCACATGCAGAGCGTGTTATTTTAACGTCAAAATTATCGAGGATTCTCCCGGCAGTTCGACAAATTTTGCTGAATTACAGACTTTTGAAATATCGTTCCGTGTACTTTTATTTTTTCTCTACTCAGCTTTCTGTGTATGTTCCGTTAGCTGTTGTTGGTGATAGGCAAAATAGGTTTCTCCGTCTCTAAATATCAACCGTCAGATAAAGTATCCGGTTGGCTTAATTTTTTTAATTTTTCTGGTACAATGTTATTAAAACTATCAGCCTTTACACAGAAGGAAAATTAAAAATATATATTTTTCATTTTGGACTATTTATTGAACACAAGAGTTTGGTGATATACAATCAAGCATTAGAAAGTACTTTATAAATTTACTGGACAAAATAATCTTATTAGGCTGATCTGAATTTGTATGACATATAGTTTATTGTAATAATTTTGTCTGTGGTGGCACTTAGAAAAATAGTGTTCTGCGATGTTGAAGAAAAGCTGTGAACAGCCTTGGCACTTCAGTTTTCTTTGCCAGTGTTCTTACACCGCATGATATTTCTCACTTCGGGGAAATCTGAAATATACGAGCCTCATTGTTGTGGTCTATTTTCGCCTTTAAGGAATCGAGTCCTCATCCTCTTCTTTACTTATAGATACTGTATACGAGAGGTACAAATTTATACAAAATTTCGAAAAATGCACTCTCTTTAAACACACTAGTGCCTCGTTAACAAGTCGTATTTCTTATCTTCGTCACTAAAACGAAAGTGCTTCAGTGGCTAAATATATCCGCCATAACAATACGTTGCTACAATTTGTGTGCGTCAAACGGCGATACATGGCGAAGCTGCGCGTGTACGTCTATTTTACAACTTATTATCGACCGAAGGACGACTTAGCTTTCTTATTGTTCGGATATTCGTTCAATAGAAATCGTCTTCGGAAACGCACATCTCACAAAATTAGCCGAAAATAATGGCGAATAAATCTGATTCTAGTGTTTTTCATTTACAAAACTGTATTCTTCACATATATCAAGTACATTTGCTTACCGAAACGATGAAAAATGTGATTTCGTCATATTCACTGTATGCGTAGGACGTATTTCCAGTCACCTTCAAACGAACTTAACATTCAATCGACAAAACGTATTTGCGAATACTGGCCATATGCTCCATTTACGCAACCTTATATATTAAAAGAATCTACGAAAACTAAAGTCAGTCGGTCAGACCAAACTACCCGGCCGATTTCCTTCGTTTTTGTTTGAAACGAAAGGTATTCTTCTATAGATTTGTCATAAAGTCTCAGAATTAACTTTTATTTTTATTCAAACGCGGTCAGAGGCGCCAACTTTTGAAAATCAGTATGGGTGCTCTATATCACGGTTCACAAATGTTCGAAACCAACCCTCCTGAAAATCATGTTCATAGGTTTTTTGAATGAGCAATACTTGATAAGAGTAAATGGGCAGTTGTCTGTTCTTTTAAAGATAATGGGAAGATGGTGGAGGTAGAAAAGGAAAGCATGGCTACATTAGCACACGACAATAAAGCGATCAAATTGGCCGAAGTGGATATCTCGATATAAGTAATACCCCAAAACTTCTACACGACCAATGAAATAGTTTTTCACTGCACACTAATCAAACACTTTTTGTGCGAAGCTATTCTTTCTGACAGAAGCGTTTGGTAGAACACCGTCACCAAGGTTTAAAGAAATATTTGAAATATTTTGAGATTTTGAAGTCCAACATCGAATTTTTTGGTCAGTTACAAGAAAGAGCTGTACACTTCATCGAAACTTTCATCGCTTCGAGATAACTTCATGACATCTGTGACAGTATTAATATAGTCCAAGGTTTTTTTAAGCCTGAGAGAAATGCATTACAAATTTCAACTGAATCTATAATTTCAATAACAAGGAAAGTGACAAAGGTAAATGGAAAACGATTAACTTTAGCATCAGCATCAGATTATTCAAGCTAAATTCCTGAAAGAACGCAATTGAATGTTCATAAGTACGTGCAGCTGAAAGGTCAAAAGGACCGACGTGCTTCAGGATGATTAAAGGTTGCATAGTGGGTGAAACACGGACACTCATTATTACTAGCTTGCTTGGATCCCTGTACAAAACTGATCATTTCTTTCATTATGAAATATCGTCTCTCGCTATGGTCACGTTTTGCATTGCCTCTTGGGTGATAAGGTAGGTTTTGATTTTTCCCGTTTTTTTACATTTGTACAATTTTATTTTCCACCTAAATTTTATATGGGTGCTCAGCACCCCCAAAACCGTCTTGGGGCGGTGCACGAGCCCCGGAGCACCCACGGAGTCGGCGCCCCTGAACGCGGTATCCTCTTTTCCTTGCATGGAATGTTGTAATCAAGTTGTTTTACGATATCTTCGGTTTTAAAGGTACGAAGTTCTTTTTGACCTAACAACACTCAGCGGATCAAGCTCTTTCATTTACACGTTTAAATACTTGCATTAATTAATTCTGAAGAAAGCTATGTGTGAATATTCATTCCTTTTACCCAACTTTTTTGTCATTCCACTAAAGGTGCGAAGTATTCGCACGGGTCCTCTAGCAGTGTATTCTACTCGATTGAGTAAAAGTACCAAATGACCAGTATCTGCAAATAAGTTTTGACGATGAAATTGTTTTAATACAACCTTAAGTTGTCTCTATAGTGCTTTGAGTATTTATTAATGGTGAATGAGTCTGCATCGTTATTTTTATACGTATGCACTGTGTGTTTGTTACGTATCTGAAACGTTTTGCAGCTCTTAATAGTTTAGATAAAAAGAACTTCCGAATGCACTCTTAAGTAGGTAGATAAATTCCTGCTTCACTTCACCAAACTCTTCTTGAAACGCTTATCGGCTGTTATCTTCTTCTCTAGTTGCTTTTGTTCGTGACACAAATTTTTGCTTGCGCGTGTTTGACATTGTGGCACACTACAGTCTATTTCGCCAATTCGGTTTCAGATAAATGGTTCAGATTCTGAAGAATAGTAAGAATTAGTCTACACCTTATACAGAGTAGAGATATGGTGGTTCATATCCACGTGACACAGGCCTAAAATATACATAAAACTGCAATCGACCCACCCTTATCCGTTTCTATCGCACAAGATTCAGCAGCTGTTGTAGTTACTCCGTACGTTGTCATACTTTCCCGTACTGTCTCTGTAAGAGACATCGGAGTGTGAAAAGTATTCTTGCGAAGTGGCCAGGTAAGTTGGAAGTTCTTGATCCGTTTTTTGAATCACCACACCAACATTTGAGTAAACAATATCGATATGAAAATAATCAATGAGCTTCACAATATTCTGAATATTTATTATTCTAAGATAACTGCAAGTCCACACGCATATGCTTAAGTTTTTTCGTCAATGTACGTGAAGTGATTTTAGAATATGAACCTTTGATCATAATATCGAGTGACGTAAGGTCTTGCAGTGTTGCATGCAGATCACTTTGTCGATGATAGGACAGACATCGCACATCACAAGTTTGCAGAGTAACGTCAGTTGTCACTAGGTTTGTCAAATTAAATGAAAAAATTACCAAATATTGCTTGCGGAAAGGATTTTCTGAGATAAAGCTCAGGGTGAACAAGTAAGACATAACTATTGAAAATTATGTTACTGCTAACTACAATTTTCAACGCTTTTTAACCTAATGCTTTTAGTAAAATGTTTCTTGTTGCAATCTTTAAATTAAAACGAGCGCATATTTCCGCTTTTACTATATCGGCATTCATATTGTTTCTACCGTTGTGTGACAGAGATCTCTTTCCACTAGGTGTTGCATGCAACAACCACAATCCTTTTGATAAGTTTTTGATGTGCGATATTTTTACTCTTTAAAATTTTTCCACGAAAATGAGTTTGTGGCTCTTCGCATAAAATATTATCTTCAGTACCACTATAATTGATGCTTGCAAATATTTCCTATAACTGAAAATCTGAAGAGTTTTCGTAGTCAAATCATTTTTAACATAATTTTCGGTTCTCTGGAATGCTACGAGAGCCCCATAGTTTATTCTGTTCTATCCCATTTGGTTTTCAAATTTCGTTGGTAGTTTTATCCGCAGACACAATCGTTCTTGCGTGATTCAATATCTCTTTTATGCGACCATAATATCTCTTTTCATGAGATTTGACTCATGTATCCGCATTCCAGAACTTTAATTCCAATCTGAAACGAACTGAATGATGCACATAATAAATGTATCACTCTGGCGACCCACTTACTTAATTAGCGACAAAACCAAATAAGCTTGTGCATCTATTCCCATCTACTCGGCGGCAATAGGTTTTAATCGCTTTTCTATCAAATAAAATCTGTCCAACAGCCGACTTGAAAAATCGCAAGAAATGTTCATTGACTGGATTTTGCAAACCGATGAATAAAACAGTATTATTAGAATACCATTTATATAAAATCACTCATACTTCACTACCGAATATTGAGTACGGAGCTGAAGTATCGAACAATTCCGTAAAACACCGAACTGCAACTCAGGTTTTCATGTTGCTTTGTAGCCGCCCCCTGCTCCCAAAGTTGTACTTTAAGCGACTGAAATTAGTATGTGAATGTCGTATGTTCATTTATGGTGGCATTATAATCCGAACTGTTTGTTCTTGATGTTCACAGAAACTTAAAAAAATAAATAAATGAAATTATAAATTACCGTAAGCGGAACCTTTATCAGCGATGCAGTCTTCGGTAAATAGTTCTTCCTCAGTCAGCATATTATGATTTCTTTATATTTTAGTTACTAAGTTTTACTTCTCATATTACAGTATGTATTGGAAAAGCGTTTACACACTTAGGCGGGCAACACATCGGCGCAATAAAAGATCCGTATAAACGAATGGCTGAAAAAAATGTTTTTAATTTATTAATCAATAGCGGCTAGATACACAGCAAATTATCCATTTAACTACGGCGGACAGTTGGTTTGAAGAAGCTACTGTACATTACGCCATTAATCACGGCAATGGACGCAATGGTGGACGAAGACAAGCAGAGCCATGTTTTATCATTGTGTTGCCGGGACAGGATACAAAGCACCACAAAATATTGATCGGTGTAGAGCTGATTTCGATGGTACGCCTAACCACAATGAATAATTCTGCAGATAGTTAAGGAGATTATTGTACCAGTACACGGAAATATTTTCACATCACGTAATGAATTTCATAAAATAGAATGAGCGTACTTCCCTCATCACTGGCAATTCGTGTATCCAATTATTTTCATGAATGCCTTGACACATGAGCAGAAAATTTATAGTTTTTGAATGGAATAGTTATCAACATTTTTTTTTTCCAGAAATAATTCAAAAAGAAAAAATGGACACACATTTGGCTAGTTTGTGTCTTGGTACATGGATACGTATTCTAAATTTGTAGAAATACTATTGATACAAGAAGTAGTAAATTTCAGCTAATTAAGTTGAGAATTCTAGTATTACTGGTTTTGACTAACGTACAATCTCTTTTAAACCTCTTTCCATTTCTCCGCTTCAGTAAATTTCTCATTGATGTTTTGGTATTATTGTATTATTCAGTTATTTTGTTTCATCTTACTTTCAATGCTACAATGTTGACCATTTCAATTTGGTTAATGTTTTCATGTTGGTGTGTGAATTCGTATTTCTTGCAAACGAACGCATGTTATGATCATGCATTTATGATGAACGTCAGTGAAACAAATGTTGAAATGGATAATATCGGTGATCAATGTCTAACAGATACGTTGCTGTTCCCACTGCGTTTTCATGTGTCAGTTGAATCGGCCGCAAATAACTTTGAAGCGTTACATTTATCGTATGTTTCTCTGCTTCTAGGTAGGCATAAATAGATGGACCATGAAATTAATACATACTTACAATTACCACTTAGCGTTTATGTTTATAGACCTGCGTTAGATTACCATAGTTACTTCGTAGCTCGCGTTACAATATTCATTTGACGGGAGCAGTAAGTCGCACGCGCGCAGAGGATCTTTTTAAGCAAATCGGATGATTGGTGAATTTACGATCACTTTATTCGTTTAGCAGAAGACATTTGAGAATCGATTTTCTGTACAGTGATCATTTGAGAAAGTGTTAATATAAAAAATGGCAGCCTTTCCTTTGGAAAAACGAAGCGATAGGAATTTTCTTTTCAGTAGTAACAGATGACAGTAATTCCAATCCGCATAACACATTCGCCCGCCAATGGCCATGGCTGAACTGCGAGCCCCATTTTCAGAATACTTGATCTCAAAAATTGCTTGTCAGATTGCACTAGCATGGAAAATATTTTACACTGAAGGCGATGCCGCCTCGTAACAACTACGTCGCAGTTATGCCGCGTTGGAGTGATCGAGCGTTCCAAGGCCGCTTTCTGCAGAGCGCGCCGCTACCCGCCGTCGGAGATTAAAGTCCTCCTTCCAGCATGGGTGGATTTTTGTTGACCTTAGCATAAGTTTAAGTAGTTTGTAAATATACGGACTGATGAGCAGAATAGTTAAGTACTATAGATTCACAAACATTTGAACATTTTGAACTTCACAATTATCTCACAAACGGCGCATGTTTAGCGGGACGTGTTTGCTTCAATACAATGTGAGTTATCTTCAGGTCTGTCTGTTTTCTAATTATGTTACATCGTGCATAAATGGGCACTTGTGGAACAAACAGTTGGCCAAAAGTTTCTGTGCAGTACTTAACCTTCATGTTTTATCGTCTATATACCGAAACTATCACTTTCTCAAAACGGCAAGCGCCGAACGTGTCTTTTTGTGCAGTGCGCGCAGAGCCTTCTCTTTAATGTTGCTTCTGTTGTAGCTGACGGAGTGTGTATGTGCTGTGCAGGGAAATCTCGACCATCCATGCGAGAGGGGGCATCCGCATTCGCGAGCCGTGGTACGAGAACTCGGCGCGCTGGGACGCCGACCACCACGACCAGACCATAGGGTGAGTACACGCAGTGTGGCCAGGCGGCTGTGTGTGCGCGAACTCAGCACTTGTCAATCGCTCTTGTATTGCGTGTTTTCCTGTTACCACCAATACTGTTATAGGTAAAAAAAACTGGCAATATTAGCTGTAGTGATTTCTTTCAGAATCTTAGTGTCATTCCGTCACTTATGATGGGATTTTTCTTTTTTTCTGTTTTTCCCCCCTTCTGAGACCGATTGAATATTTAACTGCTACTTTAAAGTTATTCGGAATACAATCGCCGCTCCGACTTAAACATTTGTCACAACGTTGTAGCGTATAAATATCAACAAATAATACAATTACTTTAGACAACATTGTCTCGTTATACCAAAGGTATTAAACATATGGAGAGACATTGAATTAATATTTGTGCTGTGGTCGGGATTCGAACCTGGGACCTCCTACTTACTAGGTAGGTACTTTAAAACACTCAGCTAACACTGCGTTGCAGATAAAGTGACTACACGGACTGTCTTAAAGCACGTCTCTCTCCACACCACATACTATAATTCTGCCTCATGTTCCCTGTGAAATGTGTATGAAATTTCCAGGGCTCTAAAGCGCCTACCTAGTAAGTAAGAGATCCCGGGTTCGAATCCCGGCCAAAGCACTAATTTTCAGCATCCTTGCCGTGTGTGTTTTTCCGCCAGTTCTCTGTACTGTCTAAACCGTTTGGGTATTCTTAAAATATTTGGGTTTCCTTAAAATATTTAGGAAAAGGAAACAATGATATTCTGAAAATCTTTAAATCATTTATAAGACATTTGTATTGGGTTGTGCTTACTACGTCTGTATTTGTCGGTCGTGACTTCGGAGTCGGCCGAAACATCGATGCGCACGTCAGTAGCAAACGGTCTGTAATATTACGAAAGGCAATATATGCATTCCCTCCTGTCTGTATTAACAGAAGGGAGACTCATTTCTATTGTGCGTGACTGGTTAGACGGGGCAGCGGAATTATTGTCGAGAAGTGTGGCGCAACTCGGAAACTTTCCGGCTTGAAATCTGATATGAAAAAAACTAATTCTGAGTTACGGTCAAAAATCTCAGGTATGCAAAGCCTTTGGCTACAGGAAACACAATGAACTAGAATTCGTCATTGCCCCCTTCAACAGTCCGTCGGTCTGCCAGTTACTTCTCACCAACACCACTGTAATGAAAATAAACATTAAAATATCTAGCCTGAAATGGGAAAAAAGGCTATATGACAGCATAAGCCAAATAGAAAAAGTAACACTAACAGGTATTTGTCCAAAACTCTGAATCAAATCAGCATTCACTAACTGTGGAGGAAGAAGCAGAAACAGCGAGAAGAAAGTAACAGTAGAATGTTTTTCTAATCCTAATGTCCCATAGACAGTTTTAACAAATCTCTGGATACAGATCAATTTCTTAAAATAATTCGCAGAAATGTTATTTAATCACTTTAATTTGTACAATAATAGTTCTATGGTATACCCATCCACGCCACACATTGTGAAGTGGCTTATAGAGTATAGACGTAGATGAATATTAATATCAAATTAACGCCCAGTATAATTCAGTTACATTGAAAAACTCATATGCTGCCTTCACTGCCAACGTCTCGTGTGAAGATGAAAATCAGAGACAGCCAATTTCGTGCTATGGTATGGATGACCAATATAAGCCGATAATCAAGTAGCTGTTATTACAGTCATTATTTTGTGATCAAGACTGTTAGCATTTGTAATTATATATATATATACATCTCCCCGTCGCCTGGGGCAGGTACTATAAATGAGAGATCCTTTTTTCAACTTCGTTGTCATTTCTGGCGTCTCTTGATATTACTGCGATAGAAAAGTGCCCTTTTCTATAAGTTATTTTACACTGACAACCTTCTACCACCCTTCTAAATCTTCTGATTTTCCCTCCCTTCTTCTCCTGACCCACCTTTGAGTATTCTGTTTCCCGCCCCACTTATTTTTCACTCGATTTCGTTAATTCTGTATTAGCAAGGTTATTTCCCTATTAATATGTAACGCAATATTTCGACATAACTGTGCGTTCTAGTGCATATATTTTCAGTCATCGCATTTTTCCAGGACTAGTTAAACCGGAATACCACACTGCCTTCGACATATTTCCCCTATCGTCTTTGTCGAGATACATAACCAACTAATCACATAGTCTCGATTCTTCTGATAACTAATTTGATTTTCTCTTAAAGCCGTCCAATTCAGTAGGCTCTTTGTACATTTCGTGATACATCTAACTACTTATTTGGCTGGTGTTAACGTGTCTAAATTACTCTACTTATGAGAGGAAATTAGAGTATTGATGTTCCGTTGTTTATTTTTCTAGGATCATTGTCAATTGTACATCACAGTATAGCGTGTTGGTATTTTTCTAATACTCCTAACACAACGTTCCATGTACATGCAGCGATCGGCATCAGTTCTCGTATCTAGACAGATTTTTCACGTAATTACAGTTTTTGGACCAATCTACCCCGAAACTGAAACCACCGCGACAATCCAATTAAGCTTGTTGCCGATGTGTTGGTCAATCAATGTCTCTATATGACGGCCGTTCTCGTGCCGTTGCACCTTTCAATTCCGAACGTGTAAGGATACCTAGAACACTATTGTCTCCTAACTGGTGTGAGATGCTGAGTAGGTTCCCATGAGCCACAAAGCGTACTTAACCGTCGTGACAGCAAACGGCGGCAGTGGTATAGGAGCTCTGAAGTAAAACGTCTATGATACTCACTGTCAGGGAAGTAAGCCAGTGGTGAACATGGTCAGCGAGGGAGTCAGGCGAGTCGAACAAATCTTCTACATTGTGGAGTTCAGAAGCACCCAAGAGGAATGGTGTCGTCTGTCATTCTGCATTAAGACTTTGCTTGGCCGTACACCGTAACTACAGCGGGAATGTTCACGTAGCGTTTACTTCCAAAGCAAGCACCGAAGTTTAAAGCTTTTCTGTGATTTGATAATGCTGACATTCAGTTTGCATTGCTGGTAGATGTTCGTTAAGTATTTAGGTCACTTCTTGATTCCATACTCAAAGATTTGAACATTAAATAGTAAAGAAACAACCACACGTACACTGTAAGTGGTACCTAAATACGGTGTTAATAGACACTAAGCGTATTTTTTGTCAGAACATGACTGTTATAGCGTATTAGAAACTGCAGGATCCTGATGCCTTGCGTTTACTTGCGCACCGCCATCGTGATTCTTTATTGATGATTGAGAGAGGGGCCACACAGGCACAAAGTTATAATTTTGATAAATGAACAGGAAGCGGACGAACGTTATCCTTACACACAAAAGATTCAAAAAATGTATTACAGAGATGCAGAACTGTCATACAAAAACTATTTAAAATAAAAGGAAAACCAAGAAATGTAATTTCTATATTCTGAAAAGAATTGTTTTCGTTAGTTTGTACTTGTACGATTTGCACATCTGGTTTTTGATATGTCTACATCACGCACTAATAAAAGTTTGTGTATCGGTGTGTCCCGCATTTATCTGTTGTTTTTACTGAGGTTACTACCTCAGTTTTGATACTGAATTTACCCAGCTATATTATTCGGTTTGTAATAAATAATTATTTCCTTGTATCGCATTTATGCTAATATCTTTCCATATCGATTTCAGATTTTCACTTGTTCCCACAGTGGTGAAGGGTCATGGTACCTTCGTCGATCTTTATTAGAATGGTACATCGCAGAATTGCCGTTTTTCAATGTGGAAATTTTCTCATTTGTTTTAAATACCGTGATTGTCTTAGATCTTGAGTAAAATAGTTTTGGTTCTGAAACACGCTGAAAACGCCAGCATTACTTTTTGTAGTAGGATGTTTGATACCATCAATTAAAACGTAACATATAACTTTTACCTTTTTTGTTGGGAGTAAAATTATACATAGATTGTAAAGTGATGCTGCCTTCTGTAGCCGCTCTACTCTCAAAAAGGTTCTGTTTCGCTTAAAGTATTTACCTGGGCTTACCGAGGGCTCTTATGTACAAGTAATTTGTAATAAAGTAAAAAAAAAGTGTTAATTAGCTGTCCCGCCGTCAGAGGTCAGTGATCAGATAATCCCGGCACACACTCACTTCATCTTGTGATGCGACCGCACATTAGATTCGCCAGTCACAGCACGAAAAAAAAATTAGCATCGAAAAGTTACGACGGAACGCATTAACACTTAATGTGATCGACATTAAATTTTGCATGTAAAAGACGTGAGTAAAAGTCTTTACATTTCGTTATTTTTTTGTATCCATTGCGCCTAATTCCACTCGTTTATGTTGCAAAAATTACGTCAGTTCAATATATATATTAAAATGTTCTCATATTTTTTCTTCTAATTTTGCTGTACAGGTACTGTTATTGAGTTGTGTGCGGAGATAACAGTCGACCGCTAGTGGAATGTCTCAGCAATGCAGTTATAGACACGACGTTCAAAAGAACTGTTATAATTGATTAAAGTCGTGAGAATTAGAGGCATCTATACATCTAGGCTGTCTCAGGGCGTTAAATTAAATTGAACGCCGAAGTTGAAAATTTGACAGACCGGAAGTGACCTTAACAGGGTTTTGGTCGCGTGTCTACCGTCAGCGGATAGCAAGTAATGCGCTCTAACGACAATGCCGTGTATCTTCTTACGAGATTCGTGAGTATTATTAAGCAGTAGCAATAAACTGTTTTAGTCAAGGTGTTTGCAATACATACAAGCGCAGAAACATTTATACTCTTAACTCACCAACGAGGACAAGATATGCTCAAGATAATAGCAAAAAATAATTGCATGTAACGTTGTCACATCGTTGACACAGCTGTCAAAACAGCTGTCACATAACGACTACGTAAGAGTTATTTAAAGATATCTAAAGAAATATATCAACAGCTACATAAAGAACTATAACAGCAATTTTAATATATCTGTTAAATAAGAACCAAACAAAACGGATTAGTAGAGATCTTACAAGCAGAACAAAGAGTATATTTCTGAGTTACAATTATCCGGTTATGTATTTACAGTTAACCTGAGGATGGCATCACGCCGAAACAGGCCTGCCGATAGTAAATAATTTATTTAAAAGTAGCGTCCTTGGAATAAATACAATGCCTCTAAATGGCATACGAGCGAATGTGGTTGTCACTTCAAGTATTGCAAGTTTAGCACTGACAGATTACGTTGAATAAGCAACAAGGAAACTAGTCAGCTTGGAAATATTGTGCCTGGTAGAATTAACGAATTACTTAAATGGATATTGTGCTTTTTTAAATAATGTTTAGCCGCGGTGGAGCGGCAGATTGCATTGAGGTGCTAAGTTACGATGCGCGAGGCCGCTCCCCGTCGGGGGATCGAATCCTCCCTCTGGCGTGGACGCCTGTGTTGTCTTTAGTATAATGTAGTTTGTAAGTTTAGCGACTGATTACTCCTCAGTTAAGTCCCATAAGCTTAACAAACATTTGAACATTTTTTTAAATAATGCTTAAATGTTGTTTGGTTAATACCGCAGCTATATTAGTAATACAGGTGATATACGCTGAGTTTGACAAGGTAAAACGTATGGTTTTAGCATTTTAATTGCATCGGATGGTGCTAGTCATAAAACTAAATCGCTAGTTGCACATCACTTTGTGATATGTCGGATGTTCTTCACTAGGCAGTCGCTTTGCCGTATATGTAACTTTCTACCGAGAAGTAGTCTCCAATTTTGTTTGGGTCATTTCGTTAGTTGTGCTTACATGAGATACCATGTCATTTCGACAAACAAGATGAATTTTGCCCCACAATCTTGCCTTTCTTGTATGAATGGAACTCCCTGCAACAACGAAGTACTTAATATGCAATTACTAATATGTTTTCGACAGGAAATTGTCGACTCACGTAATTTTTTGTGGGCACCACCTCTGTTGCGTCGTTCAGACTGTGCTTTTATTCTGTAACATCGCTACAGTAAGACAGGTGTTGTCACTGCTGTGCAAATCGGGGCGCCATCCGAACTACAGCAAATACTTTCCACTTTTCAAATAGGAACCGAGTACCAACACACACAAACATAGAGATTGTGTTCTCTTTCCAACATATTTACTACGGTGCTACTGTCATTGATAGTATAGTTATTGTACTTTGTATTGAGTTAATTTACGTATACCAGTTGGCCTCTTTGTTTTTTGACCTTATAAATCTTAATTTCTGCGCTGTTTGATGATAGTAAGCGGCTCAGAAAAATAATTGGTCAGTTACGTAGGGGAGTTGGAAAATTAGTTTCCCCTGTTGAGTTGTGTATGAAAGAGGAAAAATCGATTGAGACATTAAAGACAAGACACATCTATTTTTTTCTATATAATTTCCAAGTACATTGAGACATTTGTCAAATAGCTTCGTAAGCTTCAAAAAGCCGTCCAGGAAAAAGTGAGGGCGTTGGATACAGAAGAAGCGTTGAACGGCTAAGGAGTGGAATCATCGGTCATCACCTGTCCGAGAGAAGTTCAGAAGCGCTCCGTCTGCAGATAAAGTGCTTCTCACCGTTTTCTGGGACCCCCAAGTACTTTTGAGGTTAGACTTTTTGGAGGATGCAACTATCAATGCTTCGCGGTACTGTGCCACTATGTCGAAACTGAAAGAGGTGATTCCGAAAAAGCGGCCTGGCCTTCTCAGATCTGGCGATCTGCTGTTGGATTCGAGACCACACTCAGTGACGGCAACGCAAAACCATATTGTAACTCTTGATTGGGAGCGCCTACACCATCTGTCATACAGTCCTGATCTCGCACCAAGTAACTTCCATCTATTTCCAGCTTTGAAAGAAGACTCTCGGCGGAAGGCGCTTTGGAAGCAATGCTGACGTCAAACAAGCCGTTCAATGCTTCTTCCGTATGCTACGCCCACATTTTTTCCAAGGAGGTTTCTTGAAACTTATAAAGCAGTATGACGAATGTCTTAATGTTGTTGGAATTGGTGTAGAAAAAATGAAGATATTTCTTGTCTCAATCTATTTTGACCACTCGACAGGGCAAACTTATTTTCCAGCTCTCCCTTGCACAAACCTTTCGATCTCTTTCTAGTAACGTACGATCTACTAATCAATACTTTACCCGCGATGAGGCTATTTTGCGTCTTATTTAAGCAAAAGTATCTGATGTTAGAAAAGTCTGACAGTTTTCCGGCTTGGATAAAACGCTTAAACTCGTATACATAGAAAGTAAGTAATGTACATCTACGTGGGATACTCTGCAAATCACATTTAAGTGCTTGGCAAAGGGTTTGTCGAACCACCGTTATACTATTTATCTCCCATTCCATTCTCGAATAGCGCGCGGGAAGAAAGAACACCCGAATATCTCCGTTCGAGCTTTGATTTCTCGTATTTTATTCTGATGATCATTCCTACCTAAGTAAGTGGAAGTCAACAATATATTTTCGCATTCGGAGAAGAATGTTGTCGATTGGAGTTTCGTAAGTAGCCCACGCCGCAGCGATAAGCGCCGTTGTTGTAATGATTCGCATCCCAGATATTATATCATTTCCGTAACGCTGTCTCACCTGTATCGTTACAATACGAAACGAGCTGCCCTTCTTTGGAGACTCTTTCGATGTCCTCCGTCAAACCCACATGTTAAGGATCCCTCACTGGGCAGCAATACTCCAAAAAAGAACGGACAACCGTATTGTATTCAGTTGTTTTAGTAGTTCTGTTGGATATTTTAAGGGTTCTTCCAATAAAACGCAGTCTCCGGTTCGCCTTTCCCACGACATTACGTGTTCTTTCCAATCTGAGTCTGAAGTAATAGTAATTCCTAGGTATTTTGTGGAGTTTTTGGCTTCACTTTTGATTGATTTATCTTGTAAACAAACTTTAACTGATTTCTTTTCGTACTCATGTGGACACCTTCACACTTCACATTATTTAGAGTCAATTGCCAACTTTTACACCATAGTGGTATCTTATTTAGATAGTTCTGCAATTGGTTCTGTTCTTCAGATGATTTTACTAGACGGTAAATGCGGCGTCATTTGCAAACAACCTAAGAGAGCTACTTAGATTTTCCCCTAAGTCATTTATGCATATAAGGAACAGTAGAGAGATCATAATCAGATTTTAACAGAATATGAATGCAGACTGAGTTATTTTTCGCAAAAAGTCGCTGGATATTTCTTATAATAATTACGTCAAATACACGTCGATTATGCGTTTTATTTTTAAAGTGGAATTCAGAAATTTGAGTCAGATTGTTTTTCCGACACCCAAACCATAATACATTTATTAGTAAATCAATTTCAGCTACCACATCTCATTTACGTACTCGGAAGGGAGGTATACGAGCCACGAAAGCGCGCGCGGTATTGCACAGAGATATGATACTCTGTCTCTGAAAATGGTTTTCCAGTGTTCCCGCTAGAGGCGCTGTCAGTTGAAATGCGTGCAGTAGCGCGCCCCCCTGTAGTGGGGACGGCAGTACAGTAGAGTACAGAGTACAGTAGAGTGGTGTGGCGTGTGTTGCCCGCAGCGGGCGGTCGGCAGATGCTTGGCGCCACGCTACCTGGAGCGCGGCCAGCACCACACCGCCCAGTGCTGGGGATTACCATCCTCCTCCCTCCACCCTCCTCCCCCTCCCTGTCCCCAGACTGCCCCACCCTCCCATTGTCTCCCTCGCGCTGCATCTGCACCAACGGTCCTGTTTCTCCCGTGCCTTCACTCCTTCGGGCACCCATCCCGTGATGCTGCACGTCGCTAAAACATGTCATAGCTATACTGGAGCACCGAAAGTCGAATTCCCGTTCGCTCATCTGCGTTCAGGTTCTGCTCTAGCTAATTTCCGCACTTATTTCTTTCGAAGGGTCCGTTTTCCATTCTATTGTTCCTCAACCCAAACTTCTGCAAAGTCATTAATAGGCCGCCTTATCTGCCAAGTTTTCCGGTTTTTCTGGAAGATCTCCGGGTTTTGCGGAGATCTTCCGGTTATCTGGACGAACATCGGATTTTCAACTCCCGGACTTGTTCCCATCGCATTGCATTCGTATCGCATGTCAGTTTTGACTGCAAGTGTCTGAATTTATACTGAAATTCGACCGATAATAGTATCAATAATTCCTTCTCGCAGAATGTCGCTTTGTCTTTATCATTAACTAAGGTAAAGCAGTCGACAATCCGAAGATTGAACACCACAGTGCTTTACTAGGCTTGGTCCTCTTTTGAGGTGGTATGTCGTAGCCTTCCTCCGACCTTCGAACTGACTTACCCAGCCATTTATAGGGGGACGGTATTTTTCACATGAGCAATACTGCTAGAGGTGAAAGAAGTCGTGACATAAAAATTCTAGGAATAGGCGGGGATAGAACGCGCAACCTTTGGATTTGTAGGTTGGCACTCTACCACTGTGCGACCGAGGCGCACTATCATTGACTGTGTGTTTGAAACATCGCCGGCGAAAGTCGATCGAACGTTCTATCGATAATCGCATCTCAAAATTATTTGTGCTTAGACTGCATGTTAGCGGGAAAGCTATATACTTGCTTTTATGCGGTCTCTGATTGGGATCTGGTAATCGTACTATTGTGTGACGAATTTTTGTGCGATTTAATGTTTCACTGAATTAATAAATCGTATTCAATCCGTTAAACACTGTCTCCAGTAAGAAAATGAAGGGTAGCAGTAGGAAAAGTGATAGATTTTTTACCAGCTCTGGAGCTGACCTTGATGTAATAATAGTAAAAAAATGTTCGCTTCAGTTTTAATTGAACATAGTATTCCATTAACTGCATTTGATCTTGTTGCTGCCTTCATATATAGTGTGCCCTGGTTGGAAAATCGCAAAAATATACGGTTGTACGAAGACGTAAAAATATTTGCGATTCGGGATCTTCTGGATTTCTGTTTTTTTAATGTTGGCAAGTATGGACCGCGGATTTTTAGATCGTAAAAGAGGATTTTAGTCGCGTTAAATAGGCTATTTCCTCATTTAGTCCAAATTAAATCTAAAATAGCCCCCATAAAGTACTCATCACTAGAAATAAACATTGGGTGAAAACGCAGACTATGAACAATTTATTTGTTTACAATAAGGGAAGTAAAACGTAGACAGTTCAACACCGCAAACATCTCAAAAACGTTGATGTTCAAACTGACACCAAACTTTTATTGGTCTTCGAAGATAAAAACGAAATGCAGAACCCAAGTCAGTTGTTGAAATACATATAAAATATAACGAATAAAAAGTTCTCGGTTTTCCGTCCGCGTCAAGTGGTTAAAAATCTACATCTACACGGGATACTCTGCAAATCACATTTAAGTGCATGGCAGAGGGTAACTCCACGCGCTTTCGGCAAGCACTCTTTAGCCATTGTCAAGTGGTATGACATACCACTTGACAATGGTCAAGATACTTTTGGCCGAAAAACCGTGGAGTTTTTAACCACTTGAGGCGGACGGATACCCAGGAACTTTTCATTCAATGCTATCGCCGCGAGACAATGCATTCTCAAAATTTAACGAACTCTTGTAGGTTTATCCCAGAAAAGCAAAGCCGTTGGCTGTTCGTATTAATTTACATGTCGAAAACGATCGTTCCTACATCGACGGACACGACAGTAGAGTACTTGATTTTCGGCACATGTTGGACAGGAACGCTGCGTTCGATGGAACTGGATTTTCCACTAAGCATGGATGTTGCCATGTAAAGGCCTTTCGGGCCGGTGTTCTTCTGGAAAACCTACTGCATTTTTGCCGTACTTTTTCTCCCACTTTACCTGTCGCTGAAATAATTTTTTTCATTATCTCCAGCACTGCCATGTTCTCGTATATACGTAGGTAAACGTGAGCCTTCTAATTCGGAAACAACGTTTGCCATTAACATGTAGTTCGCTCTAATACAAGTCCCGGTGAACAGAAGGACGTTGGAGTAATATGTGTTGCTTAATGTATAGAAGCGGCATCCTCAGGAAAATTTCAATTACCTTGTGGACTGACGGGGAGTGATTCCGTAGTATTCTGCTGCAGAGAGCCACCTGGCTCAGGGGCTAACAATAGGTTCTCAAGTGGCAAGGGGACATCAGGAAATTGTACTTTGAATGTCTGTACTCTGAATGGTGCCGTACCAAAAACTTTCTTTACCGTGGAAGTTAATCAATAAGGAACTCTACCCATACGTGCCCTGCTATCCAGTCGATACCATATGTTACACAAGTTACATGCAGCATTAAAAATCTGCCGACCGAGATTGTAAGTAGTTCCATCTGCATGAATCCGTGTGGATGACTCCCAATATCTTGTCGGATTCTTTGCAGTGCGTCTGTATACATTCAGTCAACATAATTTCCGGGCAATGTTGACTGACTGTACAGACCAATGGCAGGACTTTATCCTTCAGATATCGACGTCAGTACTTCTACCTTTTGATTCTCCGTAGCAAGTCTTTTGAAAACAGAAGAAATAGGTAGCTTTTAGGATTTTAGAGCTGAAGTAGGCAGAAACATGCGATAACGTCGAAACAAGTCATTTTATGTACTATAAAATTAGAGATTTCGGTTTTAATTCGTCATGAAAGGCATAAGTACAAGTTTATTTGAAAGTAGGAATCAGAAAAGAATAGATTTTAACGTAAAGATCTGCGCTCTAGTTATTAACGACGTCGTTGTGAGGTGACGCAAAGCTGCATCCTTCATATCCCATTTCGTATAACTCCTTAATTACACACCAATTGAAAGATAGCGCGTACCATAAAGTAATTAAATATGTAGCGCCAGTAAAACGAGACAAAAGCGTATGAAGTCTGTTCTCTTCAGTAACGTACGCAAATCGCGATTTAATATCTTGCAGGCCACTGTTTTAAGCATATTGGCATAACTGTCAATATTTATTGCTGTATTAAGCTACCTTTCCAACAGAGTATGGCCACGATAGAAGAAAGCCTGGAGATGTTAATTCAGGACGATGTAGGGCCACAATCCTTTAAAGATGATTGTATCCGTAAACCGCTTAAAAAAAGTTTCGTTATATATGTGACAAGCGCTACAGTTCTGCTGCAATAGGTAGTTCATCTCCCTTAAGATGTCTTTGTGTACAACATTCCTCACTGTATTTAGAATACAAACGGGCCTATTATTCATCACGCGATCCACCACAACACCATTTTTTTGGACAGTGTGAGGTGTTTTGTGCAATTCCATGCATTTCAACAGATGACCAAATTCGTGGACAGTACGTTACACGCTAGCACCTAAAATTGCACAAAATTTCAACAACTGTGTCGTTTTCGTAGTACTACCATACGAAATCTGATAGTGGACGGGAGTATCCACAAGCTAAAATTAAAACAGTCCAGACTACATATTTCTAAATTTTATTTTATTTTTTTATATAGTTTTCGACCTATGAAAACCATCTTCAGACGCATTGTCATGCAACACTGAAATTCAGAAGAAACATACAATAAAAGTGAACAAATTCAAGATAGTCTTTAAAATGACAATAAAAATAGAAAAGTTTTATTTTCGTGGTGACGGGTGGCCTATCTGAACTGATTTAACATTGAAACAAGGTCGCAGTTAAACATCAGAATCCCTTTAAGATGAACGTACCAGCATCACATCCCTCAACCAATTAATTGAATATCAAACTGGACTGTATCTCAATGCTCCACCAGTCTAAACGTACATATATCCCCGGAAACGCACGATTCATCTCGACAGCTGTGTTGTTGGGTACTGCAACATCTCTCAACTGTGCATGAAACTCGTCCACCATGTGTGTGCACTGATTTCCAAATACTGTTAAACAATGAAAATTGTGGTCCTTCGGGAAAGGGCACGTTTACCAAGCTATGAAGTGCACCGTAGTATAGTGTTACTTGACTTGCAACTGCGGCATTTGCATCTTGATACGATTTCGGTTAATATTGGCGGTGGCTGATCGAATGAATGCAATGCGAGTTTCCAATTGCTCTGTATAATGCAACTCGAAACATGGCTCTATTCAATTTTTCCTTCCCTTACGCTCTGCAAGCGCAGAATAAAATACTGTTATCAGCACCCATGCGATGAAGAACAAGTTCCTGTGTGAATTTTTGACGAAGGTTACGGTGAAACAGTATACTTTCTTTTGATATTAAAAATACATACGGTGTCTACATAAAATATCAAATCGAATTCTCTTGAATATGATCTTACATTACAAAGGATATTCGAAACCCTCATACCGTTGTTAAGCGATGACAGTTGGCTAACGTAATTTTATAGAGATGAAACGAGTTATCACGAGATAGAGGTAGACAAAAGCAAAAAAAAAAAAAAAAAAAAAAAAAAAAAAAAAAAAAAAAAAAAAAAAAAAAAAATTAAATCGAAACGCTGAGGACTTTAAAATCAGTCTATTATCTCTCGCATAATATTTTTTTTTACGAAAAATGGTAAATCAGATTTGTTTATCATCGCCGTGAAAATGTTATTGCAGCAGTGTTTCAAATTATTAAGTTTCTGTAATTGAAATTGGAGAAGAAATATGTATTGTAGTGCTATTATGATAGTGAAGCTGATAGCAAATGAAATGAGTGGCATTTAGTTTTTCGGTGGTGACTTATTGCGAGAGTTTGCATTTAAGCCGATAAATTACTTCTGTTCCGAGGCTGAGGTAGGTAAACATACATGAAATGAACGTTTATGACTTACTACAGACGAAGTAAGGTACGTTGAAGATGAATGTAACATAACGATGTTGGCATACTGCTAATCGCGTAACGCAAACTGAAGACACAACTGTGACATTTCTGAGTTAAGGTCGTCTTACACTTACATCATACTGACTTAAGGGCCTCATTGCTGAGCTGCAAAACCTGAACATGGTTGCAAATGACTAAAATCGAAATCGTCACGAGATCAACATTTAGTCCATTTTTTAAATGTTACAGATATGATTTATTATTGTGATTCCTGACATTTATAACTATTCTACCACAAGAGATCTACAGACCAATAAAATGTAATAGCTGATGTAATTGGTGAGGAAAAATTGCCAACGAGGTGTCCCCCCCCCTTGCCTCCACACCCATCCTTGAAGAGAGGTCGTTCTATAACTTCAGTAAAGTCCTTTCACTAAAGTAAGAACTAAATTTGTAATGTCAGAAAACGTTTTCAAATGAATTTTTGTAGTATTTGACGATTTCATTCACGTTGTTTGCAATGAGACCGCTTCATATCTTGATTTGCAAAAATATGAGCGGAAGTGCTTACGTAAGCACTTCCTCCCCATGTTTAGCGCTTGGCTGTTCTAAGTCTTTCCTCTAAATGTTCGATCAATTGCGTACTGCGCACTTTGACAGCACAAAACTCCCCCGTTGCTTAACACAATCCAAAATTACGACGTGCATGGATCTGTGCTACATGGGGTTTGATATGAATCATTGGAAAGCCGTAACCACAATGGGGACTGTCAATACGTTTGCTATATGCGTTTGAGAGGTGGAAAGAATTTCTGCCTTCGTGAGGAACCACTCTGCTATTACAACGTTATACACGAACGCCTGACGTTTATGGCCTGTTACTGCTGCATAACGCCTCTGCCGTTAGATCTTATCGCAAACTTCACGGTACGAGTTCCAGTAACAGTGCCCAGAAATATTCCGCACAGCGTAGCTGCCACTGTAGCGTCTGCTGTTACAATTTTTCTATTAAAAATAGGGAAAGAGTTAATGCGAGTAGTAGCGTAATTTTATCACTGGCATTCGATTTAGAAGGATGGAACAGAAAATACACCATCTCCCTCAAGGATTAGAATTTGAAAGTGGTGTCACAGTTGGTCTTCCCATTCGCCTTATAGTTGTCTGTTCTGCAGAAACTCATATTTACCCACATGATATTGCTAAATTTGTACCGCTCATCCTTCGTACATTGGATCTAAACTTCTGTATTCCGTGTTCGTATTATTAAAGCTGTAGATTTTGGGAAAACAGCTTATCCCTTCCATTATATATTGCATCTCTCTTCATAGGTGCAGCAGATCGTAAAAAAATAATTTTCCAAATTCTCATAGCTATCTTGTGTTCTTGGTAATAAGAATCTGTTTCATCCCCATACACACCTTTTGCTAGTGCAAAATTTAAGAAGTCTGTCCTTGTTTACTTTGTCGAGTCCCTTGATATAATCTCGGTCATCTCTCAAAGATGTCAGAAGTCTCTAGGAACGTACATGGTTTGGATCCACATTATAATGAAAGCCTATGCTCTTACTCCCAGTTTGCATAACGGGTTGGTAAGGGATATTAAAGTCGCCCAAGAGACGTTCCATTGAAGGTTTTGGACAGGGCCACATGAAATTATTAGCTACATACATAATTAAATTTATGCGAAACTCTTATAGCGCGGATTATACTCCTACTTGTGAAGTTTTTCCTTTACTCAATATACTGCTCAATCCGGAAATCTTTACGAGTGCAGGATATACCTTACGAAATCAATCTATTCTTTACGTATTGTGGTCTTGTTAACTTGTATAGAATATTACATGACTACTGTGGTACGATGCTGATGTCCAAAGCTAGACTCTAGCATCCTTATATTCATTAAAAAGAATATTTGAATTTTGGTTTGTAAGAAGTTGACTGCGTAGTAGGCTGGTCTGAATTCCCTTAAGGAATAATGAAATGTTTTACATCCGACCGATAGCAAGATATGCAGGCATCCATATTGTTATATATTTTCTTAAATACAGGAGTACTTTAATATTATTACTACTGTTTTAAGATCGTCGAATTTCTCTGCAGAGGTGAATCAAAGCTCCTTCATACGTAACTTGTCTGTTCCAGGCACTTCATTGTAATTGGTTACTCTCAGTAGATTGCGCAGTTAATCAAACTCAACGTTATCCACACTATAACATACAGTAGACATGCTTCTGAACCCGCATAAGTAGCCTTATCCGTCTTACCGTACCACTCTTAATTAAAAAGTTGAACTGAAATGAAGTTGGTGTGTCGCAGAAGTGAAATATTTGTCGTTTCTCTCGTTAAAACCACTGTTTGTTGAATTTTTCCTTCATGCGCATCATATAAAATTTCAATATTTACATTCCCCGAGTGTCCATGTGATATTAAACCACAATTTTTTATTTGTGACGTTAAATTTATTTTTAAATGAACTACCAGTTGCCTAAATACGAGTCACGCCAACAAAATGTCGAATCGTCACTTACACAAGAGTGTCGTCTGAAACGATATTTCCACGAGCTCTCTATAGGCGCTTGTAGATCAACAAGTGGCAATCTCTCCTAAAAATTTTAGAGGAAACAACGTTCAAATACCGGGCCAACTATACCAATTTACTTCATTTAAAAGCTTACATTGTATGTTTATCCAAAATTAGATATCGTGTTATCTAAATGACTGCATGATGTTTCCTTACACAAGATGAAGTAAGACTTTTTCCTCTCCCTCTGAGCAATAGAATGGATTCAACCGTCTTTACTGACTTGTCACTATGGCAAATGAGCGTAAAGCACAAAACATCACCACCATACAAGTCACGGTATATGTAGAACTCATGAAATGAAGGCTTTCATGACCGAAGGATATTGCTGCCTGTGAAGATTTCGGGATCTAAGATCTTGATCACGAAACTCCTCGACCGACTGACGGGTCGTTTGACAGGGACTTCTGTAGTACACTACAGAAAAGAGGCATGGCCTGAGTTACACTTGGTAATCAGAGATAATCTTTGTGACAGGTAAACCTCAACTATCGATTCTCGGCTAGAGTAAAACTGTCTAGCGATTATTCATCTACGTGGTTAATTTGCAAATCACACTGAAGTGCCTGGCAAAGCGTTCGTCGAACCATTTCCATACTATTAATCTTCCATTCTATTCTCGAATTGCGCACGGGAAGAAAGCATACCTAATTCTCTCCGAACCTCGACCTCTCGTTGTTTTGATCCCTATGTAGGTGGGAGTCAAAAATATATTATCACATACGGGTGACAAAATCGCTGATCGAAATTTCGTAAGTAGGTCTGGCCGCAACGTAAAATGTCATTGTAATAATTTCCACACCAATCTTGTATCATTTCCATGACGCTATCCTATATCCCGATATATCTGAAGAATTACATGAGGACGAACATGCCACGAAACTCGGCAACGTATAGACAGTAGCTCTGCAGAACAATAAACCATACGACAGTTGCTAGTCAAGTTCTATCTCTAACAATGATTATTTCTGCTTATGGCGTGAAACTTCACCAGAGTAGCAATTGGACCTATGTCCTCAGTTATTTGCTGTTATTTGTTATTTCCGGTTAGAAATATATTGTATTTACAAAATCCACGCCAAGGGCATGTATTTTATTGAATTCAGTGCCAGTACTGTTAATAGAGATTTAGTGTCCTTAACTCTGTGGTTTGCAAGGACTGCAGCAAACAGGAAGTTTTCATGTTTTCTCTCCTGATACAATCGACAGTCAGGAAAGAAATATTGGAACAGCTGAGGCCACTGGAATAACAGTTTCAATTTTAAAGTGTTACAACTCGTATATGTCGGTGTTATATAGCACGGAGTCTGAGTAATGTCTGGTATATAAAATATAACTAATATACTGCATAACGACCAGAATTAGAAAAAAATAGCATCATTGTTACATCGTAATCTTATGTTGTTTCACGGTGACGTTTTGAGTTTGTATACATGTAAAGATACTCCAGAAACATTTTTGTATGTAATAAAATGTCTATAATAAAAGTCTCAAGCTCGTATTTGCAATCTTATAGACTAAACTTGTGGAATCGAATATCTTCCATTAGCGATGTTTAATTTAAAAATCGATATACATGATGAGTCAAACATACACCGACAGACTTCGATGGGATGCAGATGGGACTTAAAAGTAACACTACCTAAGTGGCTATCGCCGATTACGATGCCTTTAGAATATTTCATGAAATGCATATTATTTACCATCAGCTGAACTTCGACCAGTTTCGGTTTTAAACCGTCTTCACAGAAGTAAACTAAACAGACATTAATCAATATGGTTACTTCTGTGAAGATGTTTTAGAATCTAAACTGGATGAAGTTCAACTGATGGTTGATAATATGCATTTCATAAAATACATCACGGCTGCTACCCCTCATATCAGTGAAAATGTGAACATTGTGCCCATCCTTCGAATACGTCGTTGTCCAGATCAAAATATGAGACACATTTTTATACGTGGCCATACGGCCCTTAAAGTCGTGAAAACCCTCCCGAAGAAAACGCCGTTACCCTTCTGAGTAAATATCATTGAAACAGAAGAAGATATAACAAGAAAGATGAAAACTTTCCCTAGTTGGACGTGAAGTGCAGTAACATTTCGGAATCATCCCCTTACCTCACAATTTTTGAAACGGTAAAAATTTTGCATGTATCAAGTTTAGCCGTATATTTAAGAACAAATTTAATAATGCATGATAGATCCTGAAGTCGCAATAGTCACGATATGTTTTACAGTTACAAAAATTGTGATGGGAAGTTGTACAGTACAGTAACAACCATGATAAAAATTTTATCTCCTATTGTTTTTGCAATATGCGCTCAGAAAAATAACAATCGCCTTTCCTTCGATAGTGTTTTCACTTCAACGCCCGTTTGGAGTAGACGCGTATAAAAATGTCTCGTATCAGTACCTAGACTACAAAGTCTGAAGTGCGTTGGAATCGGCGAATGCCGTTTCGAAAGTATTATTTGTTAGCAAATAGTTAGTGTCACATGGAAATCCGAAAGTATCTCATGTCATTATGAACACTTACTCAACTTCGATAGTATGAAACGCATCTGTGGTTGCGACCTGTTCGCTATCCATACTTTGGTAAGAGATGCTATGGATAAAAACACCAATAATTGTTCAGTAAATGTGAGCTCTGAAATGCATAAATTTTAAGCACTATGAGCACTTCACCAGAAGAAGAGATTCCACAGAATCGAAGACGAAGAACTGCTAGTAGCACTTACTACTTAAATTACACAGTTTAGAACTCATACTTACTGGACATTTTTCATATTAGACATATAATTCTTTTAAGGAAGAAAAATTCCGGAATAGTTGTAAAAAGCAGCAAGGCACACATCAATAATAGGATTCTCGACCATGCCATTAACATATTCTATTAGATCTGACGCATTTTTTGTTTTTGTTTTGTTTTGTTTTTTTGTTACACCTTGGTTGAGTTTAAAAAAATTATCTCGTGTTTTGCGCGGCCTTCATACTCTGCAGTTGTCATGCGTCAAGGTAATGCGTGGTTCCAATAAAGTAGGAGTTTGTATTGACTTGCCTGTCATGTTTTCCTCGCTTGTCCGTAATTAAATGGTGAGGACATTCTGCATAATGCAAGACATATATAATTTACTTACTTTTCACACACGTTTCAGCACGTTTTGTGCTCATTATTGGGATAATTTTAATTCTAATGAAATAATGAAATAATGGAATCTAGTTACATGAATTTTAATTCTGAAAATTATTAAATACTGTAAAGTAAGATTTAAAATTCATCTATATACATACATGTAAAGAGGTGATAAATAAGAATTTTTCAATGGTTTACATTTTAAATTCATTATACCTCTCTTAATTGTCTCTGGAAAATAAGTATGCCTTTTATTGTGGGGAAAATTGGGCCTAGAATACCCACTTGGTGAACGATAGATATTTACAAAATTTTGTGCATGTATTTCATTATACTATTGTATTGAATATATGTCCATACTTAAAGCAAAAATGTCCTAATTGATCACCTGCGATGAATCAGATTACCGAAGGATGAGTGCGTCGTATTTGATATAGCGCTTGGAGAATTGTAAGTGTCGAAAAAGAAAATTACTCGTATTTTACATTGTTAATGAATAAGAAGTTGTTTAAAGGTCCTGCTGTCTTAAAAACTCTTCATTCTTGGACAAATAAACGACTACAATTCGAGACAAAACACTGTTCATCTGTATCGACAACTTATGCTGTATGGCGGAAGCTTTCTTTTACCTCTTAGTACTCAGTCAGTTTCCACTCGCATATGAAGTGAGGCGGAAAAAGACAGGCGGTTTGCATTCGTGCCATGATTCGAGCCGTGATTTCTCTTACGTCCGTTGTCCTTACGCAAAGTTTGTTTGCAGCAGAATCGTTGGGTAAACAGCGTCAAATGCCGGTTCTCTACATGTTGTGAACAGTGTCCCACGGAAAAAAGGAAACGAAAATTCTTTCAGTCCGACGCAACAGTCCAATAATACTAAAGAGTAGAACGTACGTATTATCTATACATGCCCTCCGATGTAGATGTACTGGACTTTACTAAAATTATTCCAATAACCGGAACAATTTCCTTCCCCGCTACCCCACGTTCCGACGTTTCGTTTAATGTCGCTGTACAATGTTACACTTCGACTGTAATAGAAGTGACTTTGGTAAGCAATACACTAGCAACGCTGTATTTGAATGCTACTGTTGAGAATGAGCAAATTGTTGGAAAAGTGGATATAAGACAGAATCGCAGTTTGAGCACTTCTGAACTGTGAGTAGTCTCAACAAATCAGTGAACTTGTGTTGGTGGCTGAGCAAACGGGTGGCAGAGATTTAAAGAGAAGGGATTTCGAAGCATTGTGAATCGGTATGACAAATATATGAATGTGTAATGGATTAATGTTGATAATAGGTGAGAGGGTAAGTTACGTAATAACTGGTATGGATATTCTCCACAATAAAGTAGTACCAGAAAGAAAAGAAAAATGGCTATTTATTTCTTAATCACCATCATATGAGTACGTATTAGCTTTTCCCCTCTTTTTACTCATACTTAACGCCCATTTCAGTGAACTACCACCTAATTACTAAAGGTGGGTCGTTAGCCGCCTTAGACGCCGCTAATATGGGAGTGCACTCACTCCCGGTCTTGATCGCACACAAGTGCACACATGACATGCCGTCGTACCGTTGCCCTTGCCCTACCTCATGGAGGGGGGCTTATATTTCGTTTTCCTTGTCATTAATTTGATTTGGAAGGTTTTACTTGTGTAACATGATACAAATTACAAGATAAGAGTATAAGAGTGCTTTTGTATGGTATGTAGCCGGAATCGGGCCACTTGCCCAGCTTCAGATCTGTTAACAAGCATTAAATGACAATTTATCGGAAGCTAATGACAAAGCGAAAGGATTAAATTTCTAAAAATATAAAAAATGTTAATAAAACACCAATTTTACAGTTACAGAATAACCTGTCACTTTCTAAACAAGATGTTTACTGTCGTAACCAAAATAAATATCATGAGACCTTAAATCACATTGTACATTCTTCTGATTGGTAGACTTTCGTCGATTAAAATACCCAACAATTTACAAATAATCGAAATTTTTTTTAAAGTCAACATTTAAGTATTTAAATAATTTAAAAAGTTCAGAAAGAATAAAATAGGAATAATAGAAAGTGAGTATTAATAGATATATCCCGACGCTTTTTGATGCTCGAGGAAGGACGACTTTGTATATGCGTCGAGTCATTTACCTAATTTTACCTATAGTATTAACTGTGGAGTGCTAAACTAACTTATGCGGTGCATCCAGAAAGTATTATTCCTTTAAAAAGAACGAATACATAAAAAAAAGAAAAACGGCAATGTTTGAGCTGTTTTTCAACATAGTCACCAAAGGAATTGAAACACTCGTCATATCGTGGGATGAAGTTCTGTATTCCTGTGTTGTAGACGTTTGCCGGCTGCGAATGTAACCAGCGTTAATAATCGTCTCCAGCTCTTGGTCGTGGTCAAAACATTAGCGGGGGGACAGGAATTTCTTGTGGTCCAAGAAAAGATAGAAATAACTGGGGGAAAGATCAGGACTGCATGCTGATTGATGAAATAGCTTGTGCTGAAGTTCATGCGGGAGCAGGTTAACCATTCAGCACACAGTCCTGATCTTTCTCCTAGTGATTTCCATCTTCCTTGCATCTCAAATTCCTGTCCTTAGGCAAGTGTTTTGGCAATTTGGTGGGAGTGTCGGCGAGAAAAAGCTTCGGAAAGGTTTCAAATTACATGTGAAGTTTGTTGAAAGCCGCTAAGAATTATCATTGTCTAGTAACTGATATGCAAAATAGAATATTTGAGTGCCATCAACTTGGAGATAAATTCAAGCTGTATTACTTCATCTTGTTACCGTAGGATTTTAATTGTTACTGAATACAATGACAGCAATTTAAAATTAATCACACGATATTTTGAAAAAATGGATTTTCTTGCCCCTGTAAAGCTGTCACGTAAGTGTCCTATCACAAAAGTTTCGAGATACTGAAAGTCGGATTTTATAATTGAGACTACTGGCTCTTAGGCCAACTGAAATTAACAAAAAATGTTTCTACTGTAGTGAGACAATTCCATCTTTACAGCCCAGTGCAGCTTTGGAAGTCGAGCAGCATGAACTTATTTAGTAGAACTAAACCACAAATTGCGTCATACATAATAATGTAAAAACTTGCTAATAAACAGAAATGAACAGATGCAACATACTATGTCGAAAGATACGACCGCCTACGATATTCTCGTAACTGGTCGGATAATATATATAAAAAGCAATCAGCCTTTTCAATATATTCACATAATAATTTAGTTTATTATTTTGCCTGCATGATCCTTGTATACAAAGATTACTAACGCGAACGATAGTTGCATGAATTTAGTACACCCGCTAAACTAACGCTATATTTACTAAATCTGAACGAGCATTAATTCATAAATGCTGTGAAGCCGTTTAAGATGACGAAGAGCATGGAACGGACTGCTTTAAATTATAAACATAATCATACCATTAATGTGTAAATATAGGACGAGCATCCAGAAAGTTAGTTTCCCTGTCTAATATATTTTAATTTTTTATCTTATTAAAAAAAGATATAGTTAAATGAAATACATTATTGGCAACAGATACAACAATGTTTCAGCTATATTTCGACAACCACTAAAATAAATGAGATGCCATAACGAGAGATCAACTTTTGTATTCCATTGTCATATAAATCAGCCGCCTGTGTAAAGGACCAACGTATGATGGTCGTCTTTATTTCTTCGTTGTTCTCAAATCGCTGGATAGAGTGCAGGTATTTGTTGAGGTGCAAGATGAGATGGAAATCGCTGGGAGCAAGATTAGGGATTGCGTATACCTCTGTCGTAATTACTACAGTATTCAATGTATACTTACTATGAAATATAACATTCGGATAGTACTGGGTGATCAAAAAGTTAGTGTGAATTTGAAAACTTAATAAATCACGTAATAATGTAGATAGAGAGGTAAAAATTAATACACATGCTTGGAATGACATGGAGTTTTGTTAGCAAAAAATAAAAAAAAATGTCCGACAGATGGCGCTTCATCTGATCAGAGAAGCAATAATAGCTTAACAAATTAAGACAAAGCAAAGATGATGTTATTTACAGGAAATGCTCAATATGTTCACCATCATTCCTCAACAATAGCTGTAGTCGAGGAATAATGTTGGGAATAGCACTGTAATGCATGTCTGGAGTTGTGGTGAGGCACTATCAGTTATGATCGGAAGATTCACTGGAATGCCAGTGTTGAGAGCTTATCAGCTGCGACTCTCATCAAACGTTTTTACTCAGTCATTTTTTAAAACTTTTTTCTGTGTGGTTTTTTTTTTTTTTTTTTTTTTTTTTTTTTTTTTTTTTTTTTTTTTTTTTTTTTGTTCTAATAAAACCCCATGTCATTCGAAGGATGTGTGTCAATTTTTACCTCTCTATCTACATTATTTCGTGATTTATTAAATTTTCAAATTGATACAGACTTTTTGATCACCAGATATTTGAGGATTTAATGCCTTAAAGACCAATCATGTTTGTACAAAGGCGCCATAGAATTAATAAGTCATTTAAACTTACAACAATTATATCACATATAGGCGCAGCACAGCGTGAAAGGAACAATTAAATAAAAATATTTTAATTCCGTGATGCTGTAATGCAGTATTTAATTTAGGATCCAGTGATGTATAAAACATGGTCTGCTCTAATTTATTTAAACAAAAGGTAAATATGTAATAGCGTTGTGCAATAATTATAACATGTAAGATTATTGTTTTTGTAAGTTTATGGGAACAGCATAACCATGCGTAATGCATTTTTAGTGTTTTGTAGTTATTATTTACCAAAGTATAAAAATTGAAAATTACGTAAAAAGGACGGCCAAAGTTATGTTTAAATCAACATACTATTTCTTAAAAGCGTTCTACTAATAGTGTTATCAGATTTTTGCGTTCAGTTTGAAATACTATTCTTTTACAAGTCCGGTAGCGAAGTTTTATTTAGGTGTCCGATATTTCGTGTTTGTGATTTTGGTAAAGTATTTTGTAGAGAGCGCACAACATAGTAGAAACGTTAAAACACTCGCGCTCGTAGTACCGCTTTCTCTTGTCTCTACGTGTTGGACGATTACTGTTCCTGCCTGTGTTGTGTCGGCATGAAGATGCCAATTAAGGTGCCAGTGTTTGTGCTGTGTGTTCGTGTTGCCACGTGCAGTGGCGGCTGGTGATAATGTGCTAATGTGCTGCAGCACACTGTAAATATATTTAAAACATTATGCCATTTCTCTTCGAATGCAAGCGAGTAATCGCTGTAAAATTACATCCTTTCTCTTAGAATAAGAGCCAGATATCACAATAAAACTATGCCAGTTCCCTTCCAATGCGTGTTAGAATGCTAGTAATAAGGATGAAAACGCATTTTGGAGCGCTCTCGCCGCGATAGTTGAAAACCAGCTCCGTGTGCTGAAGTGGGATTCAGCCGCACTGGTACGTGCGCAGAGAGGCGGCTCAGTCGTCTGTCCGCTAGTGCGCATGCGCAGACGTGACGTCAGGCCTGGCGACTCGTGTGCTGAGACTGACTGCAGCACCAGATCAATATTTCTCTTCGCGCTGCATGTGACGGCTGCGGAATAATAGTATATGACGAATATTGCGGCTTACAGAGTCAAATAGCGCGCTGACTCGGGCGTCTTGTGCGTTGTCTCTCAAACCTACCTGTGTGAGGCTCGCATTCAAATACCTCTGAGTCTAAATTTTTAATTTCTGTAAATAAAATTAATATTTTTTTAAACGTTATATTTACTACCTGCAGTGAATACATGCAGTTGGCAACGCTGTTACAGATTTCCCTGAAGGTCTTACTGCCAATACAGTATTAATTGATATTTAATTAAAGGCAATCATACAAAGGTTGACTTTTTATTTTAGTATATTTTCATACCTGCCAACTCTCCTGATTTAGGCAGGAGTCTCCTGATTTTTTACTTTTTCTCCCCCCTCCTGATTTTGCCATTATTTTTCCCGATTTTTAGCTTATATCCTGAAACCCAAGATTCGTTTTGTGGCCAATGGTCAAAAGTCCTTTGTTCATTTATCACTCTAATCTAAATACATATAGAAATTGATAGAAATTAGGAGTTGCGCGTGACTTGTATAATGATAACTTCTGCTCTTTCCGCGTATTTGCAAATACACTTGTAGTGTTTCGATGCGCTCTTTTCGAATGTTTTGTTCTGTAATTCTACACAAGTGAAATTACTTCAGTGGTTTTTAATCGATGGAAACCTTTTGAGTGGATAGTTAGGAGTGGCAGTTTCATACACGCATTGCAGAAAGTCAACTTTGGTGTAAACAGATAGTCTACGTGACTATGGGGTTTCGATTTTGTGGTTTGTGTTCTAGGATGGCAAAAAATATAATCCCTTTTTTAAGCAGTTTCCGGAATATTATTTGTAATTTGTACTCTTTGTCAATGTGATATTTTCGGATCACATGGTAAAAACAGCAATGTACCGGCATACGTGCAAAGAAAATTAAAAGTGTGAGAGTAACAGTAAAAGACTGAAATTGCTGAGAAAAGTGAAAGTGAGCATCTGATACATGCAGAGTGCTTATTTGTATTGTTTATTTTAGAGTAGTGTTTACCAGTTCAATGCAATGACCATGTGGGTCACTTGTTTCATAAAATGTTCCCTGTTAGCAGTGTAGCACAAAAATACAGCTGTGAACTTACTTGTCTCAGTAAAAATAAAAAAAATTGTCAGTTTACCAGGACTGGCTACAAATAAAGATGTACTCAACATTTGGGTTAATGAAAGCGTCTTTCAGCAGTCATTATGTAGTGTTGTGACAGGAAAAGGCTAAAATCAGTTATGTTAAGGTTTATAGTAAAGTGCGCTGCAGTTTTTTAGAGAACGTATCTCCTGATTTTTGAAGAATCTCCCGGTTTTTTTTAACTGGATCTCCTGATTTTTAAGTTTTGAAAGTTGACAGGAAGGCTTTTGACACTGTACCACACAAGCGTGCTTATGGAATATCTCCCCAATTGTGCGGTTGGATTTACGATTTCCTATCAGAAAGAACACAGTTCGTTGTTATTAACGGTAAGTCATCGAGTAAAACAGAAGTGATATCTGGCGTTCCACAGGGAAGCATTATAGGTCCCCTACTCTTCCTCGTGTTTATAAACGATTTAGGAGACAATCTGAATAGCTCCCTTAGACTGTTCGCGGATGATGCTGTCGTTTATCGGTTAGTGAAGTCAACAGAGGATCAAAAGCAACTGCAAAGCGATTTAGACAAAATTTCTGCATCGTGCGACAATTGGCAATTGACACTAAGTAAAGAAAAGTGTGAAGTAATACACCTGACCACTAAAAGAAACCCGCTGAACTTCAATTACGCGATAAATCAGTCAAACCTTAAGGTCGTAGATTCTACCAAATACCTAGGAGTTACAATTACGAACAACTTTGACAGGAGAGAACACACAGAAAATATTGTGGGGAAGGCGAACCAAAGGTTACGTTTCATCGGCAGAACGCTTCGAAGATGCACCAGCTCCACCAAAGAGACTGCCTACATCACACTTGTGCGTCCTCTCCTGGAGTACTGTTGCCCCTTGTGGGGCCCTTACTAGGTGGGACTGACGGAAGACATTGAGAAGGTTCAGAGAAGGGCAGCTCGTTTTGTTCTACCACGTTACGGGGGAGGGGGGGGGGAAGCGTCACGAAAATGTTGCACGAATTGGGGTGGAAGTCATAAAAGAAAGACGTTATTCATTGAGGCGTGATCTGTTTGCGAAGTTTCAATCACCGACTTTTAGTTCTGAATGTGAAAATATTTTGCTAGCACCCATCTACTTAGGGAGACATGACCATCCCAATAAAATAAGAGAAATCAGATCGAAAACGGAACGATTTAGGTGTTCTTTCTTCCCACGCGCTATTAGAGGAAAGTTATGAAAGTGGTCAATGAACCCTCTGCCAGGCACTTGAATGTGATTTGCAGAGTATCTATGTAGATGTAGATGTATATTGTTTGCTGTTTATTTTTGTAATATTGTAGTACACTGGCCGGCACTGGCCACATGTGACTGCCTTGTGGTACTGGTGGTGTACGCCGCCGTGCTGAGTGTAGCTTTGGCTGTGTGTCGGCAGCAGCGGCGGCTCGTGCGGCGGCGGCGGCGCCGGCGGCGACCTGGAGCTGCCGCGCTACATGGCGGGCTACCTCAAGTCTGCGCCCGGCGCGCAGTTCCACCCGCCAGTGCCCGGGCTCGCCGGGCCCTTCGGCCTGCCGCCCGCGCTGGACGCCGTGCACCCCGCCGTCGCCTTCCCCCAAGGTAAGCCACGCTCCTTTGACCTAGCACTCTGTACACTGTCACCTTCCGCACAGACTACATGTGCAGTCCAAACTAAAAAAATTAATTTTTATTCTGAACTAGCTGCCCCGGCAGACGTTGTTCTGCCCTATTTTTCTCTAAAACAACACTATATTGAGTTTTTAAGTTAATAGGTCTTTCCCGACAGACTTATGTCAATACTTATTGGCCCTTCGCAGTAATAAAACATACCTCACAGTTAATGAAATAAATCGCAATTTCCGATCACTTATGGCTCCACTATACTAGGTTTAGATGTAATATCAAAGTGCGACGAATGAAAATTTGTGCCCGGCCGGAATTCGAACCCGGGATCTCCTGCTTACTAGGCAGACGCGTTAACCACTCCACCACCGAGGACACAGTGACCAGCCCGACTGCAGAGGGCTCTTCCCTGCACGTCTACCGCCACACACAAATCTCCATTGCCACGCTCTCTCTTTCCTATTACCACAGCCTAATTGTGTCTCGATACCTCATAGTCTGTTCTCCCTGATGCGGGAATACAGTATTTTGGCTGCGAGCATTGCGGAACAAATAGGCTGTGGTAATCGGAAACACAGCGTGGCGAATGGAGATTTGGGTATGGCGGGAGACGTGCAGGGAAGAGTCCAATGCAGTCGGGCTGCTCACTGTGTCCCCGGTGACGGAGTGGTCAACGCATCTGCTTAGTATGCAGGAGATCCCGGGTTCGAATCCCGGCCGGGCACAAATTTTCATTCGCCATACATTAGTATTACATCTAAATCTAGTACAGTGAAGGCATAAGTGATCGCAAATTGCGATTTATTTCATTAAAAATGAACACTGTAACGTGGTCAAAATATATATATCTCCCAGTGATCGCTTTTTTTATAGCTTTGTGTCTCCATAATAAACAACAATTACTTACAAATGTAAGTTTTCTAGTTCGTACATTACAGCAGCAGTAATAGTAATGTGGTGTTTTCATTGTAATGTCTTATGCTACACGATATTTTTGTTAGTTTTTTTGGCGCGTAAATAAAGCTGTCGGTTTTCCGACGCAAGAGCAAGCAACATATAACTGTCCAGGAGACAAGCATGCGTTTTCGAGATGGAGGCCGCAAACACTCAACTACTGACCCCGTGATTTATTTATGGTCATAGCGAAAGCAAGCCGCACTGGAAATTGTAGACGTTTAAATTCAAACGTTACGTCAGTTGGTACCATTCTGTTCCGGGGTATCAACACATCTTCTATCTTATATTTTCACTTTAGAATGGTTGCTTCGATCACATTGTTCAGTAATTTTTTCACTGCAAGCCGTGTGCCTTTACAAAGTCGCGGTTGGTTCATATTTCGTAACATAATGGGTATGGGATATATAACGTAAACTCTTCTTTCCTTCCTCCCTCCTCTAATTCTCCATCTCCGCTTTCCCTTTTTTTCCCCATCACATTCACACCACTCCCTCTTACCTCACACCATATCCAGATTCAATACATAGCATAAAGTTTAAATGTTTATGATATCAACATTTTATATGCTTAGAAGTGATAAACAGTTTGTAGGGTTTTTTTAATTAATATAGCAATCGCCTTATGGTGCCATGATCACTCTCCACAGGCAAAACTTACCACATGACTATAGCATTTATTTGCGATTTGATGAATGAAAGATCCGAAGTGGCAGTTTAATCTGTCGAAATCGATAATCGAAATAAAAATTATAAGCGATCTTCGTTGTCATCTTTAGTAAAAGAATAATAGTGATTATTAAAGTCACTACTATTATCATCTTTGCCAAAATTATACATAATTAGTTATGTGTTTATTTATTGCAAAGACCTGTTGCCTATTATATAATAGGTCGTATAATTTACCATTTTACATGCTACATCTTACATTTTTCCGTATTTGTATATATATTTTTGAGCAATTTAAAGAAAGATAGTTATTTAAAAAAATATAAAAAAACCTAGACACATGAGTCTTACAGAAGTTCCCGCAATCCTCATTTGAATGAAAATTTTCAGTACCAGTCTTAAAGTCGTTTTTGTTTTATATATTGACGGTTTCGGGCCACTTGCCCAGATTCAGATCTGTTAACAAGTATTAAATTACTGATCGTAAGTTACTCCTAAGAAAGTTAAAAGGATTTAAAATTGTATAAAACGTATCAATTTTGGGTTACGCAATAACCAGTCACTTTCTAAACAAGATTTTTAATGTAGTAACCACAATAAATAACATCCTGGGACTTTTAAATCACATTTTACATCCCTCTGATTGGTAGACTTTGGTCGTTTGAAATACCCGATAAGGAACAAATTATCGAAATTGTTTGTAAAGTCAACATTTAAATAGTCTACATCCGACGTCGTAATGAATGCACATTCGAAAACGAAATCCGACGTCCAACTCGTGCCTCATTGTACGTTGTTTCAAATGGTACAAATAGGTTTTCGGTGGGAGGGGGACTAGAAAGAGCATGTGGAAATTAATAAATAATGGTACAAGAAATACAGCAGAAAAAAATTTTATTCGCAAGAAAAGTATAACCGTTAAAAACGAATTTTACTGTTTACTGAAGATTATATAATTTTAGTTAAAACATAAGCTCCGCAGATTTTTGTAAATTCTTTCAACATTTTATTAGTATCTTTGAATTTCAATATCTTAGAATTTTTTAATAGTCTCCTCTCTGGCGACGCCCCTTACACAGTGGTATTTAAACACTCCTGAAGAAGATGTGCAATGTAATCACAGATTAAAAGTAGATGAATGTAAATGGCAAGACCGTACACCAATTGGGTATCGCCTTATATTTCCGTGCTACATAAATATTTTTTCGGTTTTTGTGCCCGTGCCAAATAGAAACGTACCTATAGACGCTAAATCTTGGAAACAAATATTTGTACAAACTACTTACTCTTGGCGATCGCTTTGACTGTATGCCCAGTGTTCTGATGATCTGCGAAGCTGAAAGACATTTCACAAAAAATATAAATATTCTGCAACAACGGTAATACGCATTTGTTATTAGTATCTCGACGCTCCTTCAAGCCGCATACACAATTAGTTCTATAAACACCCGCCATAAGCAGTCCGCGGTCATCACTGATCGAGTCTACGAATGCTGCTGTTTTGGCTGGCGGACGGAAAATCACCTTAACCTGGTGTTTCTTTATAACTATTGAAATTTGTGATGTTACATTACCTACATACGGCAAAAGACCAATGATGTTGGAGACTCAGTAATATCATAACTTTGCTTTCGTTGTTTCCGTCGGTACTTGCTCAGTGGTTTAGGAATCTGATGTACAGAATAACCATTTTGTTTGAAAACAAATTGTAGACATGCCACTCCGAAGGTAAATCCTATGCAGCAGACATCAGCAGTTTGCACACCTACAACTCACATTCAAAGAAAATGGTTATTATGCACATCAGATTCGTAAAGCACTGAGCAAGTACCAACGGAAACAACCAGAGAAAAATTGATACTACCGAGTCTCCGATATCATTGGCCATTTAGCCGTATGTAGGTAATGTAAAATAAATTGCAATAATTATAAATAAACAGCAGGTTGACGTGATTTTCCGTCCGCCATCCAAAAAAGCAGCAGTGTTGGTAGGCTCGATCAAAGATATTGGCCTGCGTAAGAATTGTGAGTGTGGCTTGGCATACATAGGAGAAACTACACGAACAGTGGCAATCTTCGTGCTGAACATAACTCGCAAGCTTTCTGCAACCAGATAAATCTGCCATTGCTGAGCATTGACAACCGGACATAAGATACGACGCGTATCCAGAAAGTAAGTTCCGTTTGCTAATAAAATCAAATTATACACAGATACAGAAGAAATTTTTATTGCACAAAATTCTACAACTCTTAAACTACTTTTCCACATAAGTACCGAAATTTTGCAGGCATTTGCCATAGCGAGGCACAAGGATTTGTATACCTTCTTCATAGAAATCTGCCGCCTGTGTCTTCAACCAGTTGGAAACAGTTTCTTTCAGCTCGTCGTCATTGGTGAAGTGATGACCGCCGAGGAAAGAATTGAGATGTCCTGGATCTTGTCATCAATCGCGTGAACCAGTTCTTCTGTAACCAAAGGTGGACGCCCACTTCTTTCTTCATCGCGCACATCACTACGCCCGCCATTGAACTGTCGGACCCATCTTCTCACCATCGAATCACTCATCGCATTTGGTCCGTAAACATCGCAAATTTGTCGATAAATTTCACTTGGTTTCACTTTCACCGCATTCAGAAACCGAATCGCCGACCTGATTTCACAGGCGGCGGGATTTTCAATCAACGCCGACATTTCAAACAAGCACAACAAAGCGTACGTAACTGACAGCGATCTCCAAGTGGTGCACGTTCTTCTCCTTGATACACATCGTCTACAGCGCATGTGCGGAACTGCAATCGCAGCGCTGCAGCCTAGATAAATTGAAACGGAACTTACTTTCTGGACGCGCCTCATAGTAACGCGAGTACAAAGATTTTAGCTCAGACTTCAACTTTTTGGCAGTCTGTAATACTTGAATCAGTCAAATTAAATTGGTAGTACTGTATATGGCCAAGGGGTTATTGGTCTATATATCGTGGTATAACGTTGCCCTTGCTTCGTATGATGCCATAATTGTTAAAAGTAGATTCCGCGATTATATTTTTTGGACGAAGAATTGATGGTACGAAATGTTTGAACTTGAAATAAGTTAAAGTACAGCACAAAATGAACATTATAGCAAATAAACCGCGGATTGCATATTAAAGTTGGGCACCATACAACCAACAGCACGTTATAAAACTTACGGAAAGCATCTAGCTTTATCCTGCACTTCGTATTGTAGAAGCTGGAAATAATAACCCCCCCCCCCCCCCTTTTTTTATTTAATATATGAACGTTGAAGATACTTTCCGTTGTAGATCAATGTTCAGACTGTTCACTTCGCTTTTCATTGTTGTGTGACCGTGGGTGGAACATGAAGTTACTGGTAATGATAGAATAATAATAGAGAGATCGGACTTCGTGAAATTACAAAAGAAATGACTGCAGGTTCTAAATTCAAGGAAAGTATAGTATAAGGATGATTGATTGATTGAAATTTTGCAGACAATGCGAAGCGATTGTAATGGCGTCTGAACATTAAACTATTACGGACGCAGAGGAGCTGAAAACAGTAGAAAATAAGTATTTGACATGGAGGGATTCATTTAAATAAAAGCCAAAGAGAGGGGATGATTTTAAATTTAAGTAATATATTTCTAAAACATCTTGCATCACACTTACAGGAATGGAAGACGTCCGTACAGAACGAACAAAGACAAGAGAGTCAAACTACTATCTCGGTTCCGTCTTCTCGCTTGCTTTTAAGTAAAAAATGACGAACGAAATTAAATTAGTTGCATTGCGACTCATAGGGAACCGGAGGCGATAAGTATCGCTGATCAAAGATAAACAAAAAATAAATAAAAATTTCAGTGTATCGTTACAGTGGGGAGTAAGGAGTGACATCCGGCTGTCCGCTCGACATTATTTTAATGGAGAAATTCGTCCGGGGGAAACTTTAAAATACACCGTTCAAAGTTTATTGACAGTGTTACGTCACCTTCCAAATTCCGAACCTAAAATACGAATTCATTACGAGTACATTTTTCCCTATGATAGTTGTTACGATTTGCTGTTCTTGTATACGAGGGAAACCCTGATGACGTCACTTTATGGCCACATCAGAAGCATACAGCTGAAGCGGCCTCCTTCGGTATGATACGTGGGTGGCCGAAATTAAAACGTTTAATGCGGTGCGGCCTCTGGCTGCTGGCCGTATAATAAGAGTGTCGGTTTGCCGCGGCCGGCAGCTTCGGCGCAGCCGGCGTAGATGTGGCGAGGCGGCGGCGGCCGCAAATTGCGTCAGTTCTTGGCCGCGGGTGATTGTGAGCCTCAGGAATCCTATTAGCGCGGATTATTTGACTACGCGCTGTAATCCAGCATTATTGCTTCTGAACAATTGATAGCGCGGCCGCCGCCGCCGCTGCGGTCCTAGAGCCGGCGGCTATTAGCGGCACGGAGCAGTCTGCGGCCGTAGCCGTGCCTGCTGCTAAACGCCGGGCCTCCACTGGGTCACTAGGGCTCTGCTGCACAGTACTCCACTGCTAACTGCCGGTCTCGTGTTCACTTACCAACCATATAGTCCGGGGGATCAGTTTAATAAGTCACGGTTGCAAAGTACTACCACGAATTATTTACAGACGAATCTAAAAACTGGTGGAATTCGGCCTTGATCAGTTTCAATTTAACCCTTTCCCTCCCAGTGTTGTCATATGGCAACGTCATCTTTATCTGTTCCTCTAACCACAACCGACCGTTGTCGGGTCCGGTGGTCTTGGGGTAAAGTGCTCTACTGGAAACCGAAGGTTCGCGGGATCAAAACCCGGTCGGACCTCGGATTTTTTCAGTCTGCACTTTAACCCATCCTTCACCTCTCAACGATGTGAGGAGTCGCCAGAAACGACACGTGGTTCGGATTCTTCTTTCCCCGGTTGGATAACTGGGGTAGGCTAGGGACACACAAGTCGCCGAAGTGGCGTCCAATCGAAAGACCAGGCCACTGAGCCACACGAAATTATTATTATACCACAACCGTTTGACCAAAGATTGTAAACAACACTGCAGAACTTCTTTCGACAATTCGTTGCGACCAGGTTGTCTACCATTACCTCGAGGAAACAGCATTAGACTACAGTGCATTGTCAAATTATATATCGTTGCTTCATTTCTAAGTTGGAGTACGTGCAGTAAGACTTTCAAATATTTATATCAAGGTAAAGGAAACGAAGTAATTTAAAAATTTCATTACTAAATAATTGTCCAGTGTCTAAATGAGTAGCAAACAGTTTGAAAATATTATTACTTACAAGAAAGGAATCATATCCGGTCCAATTATGCCATATGTAGTAATCCCAGATTTCCCTCCAAAAACTAAGTGATCAAATATACATTATTCGAATCATTAAGTATAAAAATATACAAAGAAATATCTTCGTTCATCAATTAATAAGATTTGGGGTTGAAAGGGTTAAGAGAAACGTAGGAACATGAGAGGCAATCCGCACATGACGACTTATCTTAGAAGATAGACTAACCAAAGGGAAACCTACGTTTTTGGCATTTGTGAATCTGGAGAAAGCCTTTGAAAATGTTGACTGCAGGTAGCAGGGCTAAAATGTAGATAGCGAAGAGTTGTATATAACTTGTACAAAAAACAGACAGCAATTATTAGAGTTGGAGGGCATGAAAGGGCCGCAGTGGTTGGGAAGGGACTAAGCCAGGGTTGTAGCCTTTCCCTTAAGTTGTTCGACCTGTACATAGAGCAAGCTGTGACTGAATGCAAGGAGAAATTTGGAGAGGGAATTAAAATACAGGGAGGGGGGGGGGAGAGAGAATAAAAACTTTCCGGTTTGCTGATAACGTAGTGATTCTGTCACATTCAAACAAAACCTGGAAGAGCAACTGAATGGACAGTGTCTCTAAAGGAAGATATAAGATGAACATTAACTTCAGTAAAACGAGGGAAATGGAATGTAATGTCAGAAAATCATGCGATGCTGAAGGAATTAGGTAAGGTAATGAATGAGACCATAAAGTAGTAGAGTTTTGTTATTTGGGTAGCAAGGTAATTTCCGATGGCCGAAGTAAAGAAAATATAAAATACAGAATACCTATAGGAAGAAAATCGTTTCTGAAGAAGCGAAATTTGTTGAGACCCAATATGAATTTAAATGTTCGGAAGTCATTTCTGAAACCATTTGTCTGTAAGTGTTGCATTGTACGGTATTGGAGTTCAGCCAAATATAATAGAAGCTTTCGAAACGTGACGCTACAGAAGAATGATTAGATGGGTATATCACGTAATTAATGAGATGCTCAACAGAATTGGGGAGAATAGGACTTTCTGGCGTATCCTGACCAAGAGAAGGGATAGGTTGGTGGGACTCATTCTGAGACATCAAGGAATTGTGAATTTAGCGTTGGAGGGAAGTGTGTGCGGGTAAAAACCGCAGAGGAAGACCAAGAGATGGATACAGTAAGCAGATTCAGACATGTAGGTTGCCGTTCATATGTGGAGTTGAAGAGGCTTGCTCACGATAGGGTACCGTGGACAGCTGCATCAAACCAGTCTCCGGATTCAAGACCACAACAACAACATTCATGTCAAACGTAAAATTAGATCACTTCATTTTTTCTGTATTAAATATATATTTCATACGGATTTATACAGATCTCGTCACTGATGAATACTCGCCGTCGAGAACAACGTACTGCGTTCTATCACTTAGGAAGTCTTCCAGCTAGTTACAAATCTGTGAACCTATTCCATAACCTCTTATCTTAGTTAGAAGTCTGCAGTGTGGCACCGCGTCAAACGTCTTTTTGAAGTCGATAAAAACACAAGCCGCCTGTTGCCTTACATCCATGGCTTCCATGATGTTTTGTGATGGGCATGGATGTTTGTGTCGTTTGTAAGTTTAGGGACTGATGACCCCGCAGTTAGGTTCCGTAATATTTACAAACATTTGAATTTTTTCTTTTTTGGTGTTTGCATCAAGATAGGGAAGTACTCAAAATGATTACGAATGGTCTAACTGAAGCTGGACTGGGGTACTAACCAGGTATTCAGTTAGTGCGATGTGGGAAGCCGCCTACATACCTCTTCCAGGTTGTCCGGCGCACCAGCCCTCGATGTTACTGCACCGAGAGGATTCGAACCGCGGCCGGCATTTCTCCCCGTTCCGGAAGAGGGCGATTTTATGCACGCGGCTATCCGGATGTCATGTAAGTGCTGAGTGCTATCGACAAGGATTGTCTAATCGATCTCATATTTTTAGATTTCGGAAAGGCTTTTGACACTGTACTCCACAAGCGTACTTATGGATTATCGCCTCAGTTGTGTGATTGGATTCGTCATTTCCTGTCAAAAAGGACACAGAACGTAGCGATAGAAAATCATCCAGTAAAATAGAAGTGATATCTGGCGTTTCCCAGGAAAGTGTTATAGGGCCCATACTGTTCCTTATTTTTATAAACGCTTTAGGGGACAATCTGAGCAGCTCTTTGATCATTCGCAGATGATGCTGTTCTTTATCCGTTCGTAGTCGCCAGAAGATCAAAAGCAGATGCAGAACTATTTAGATATCTGCATGGTGCATAAATTGGCAGTTCACGCCAAATAATGAAAAGTGTGTATGTGCACTAAAAGAAGTCCTTTAAAAGTCATTTACACGATAAATGAGTCAAATTTACTGGACGCAAATTGAATTAAACACTGATTTGGAGAGAAGACAATATCGTAGGAAAGGCCAACCAAAGCCTACTTCTCATCGGTAGAACACTTAGAAGACGTCACAGTTCTACTGAAGAAACTGCCTGCATTACACTTGCGCGTCCGAATTTGGAATATTGCTGCCCATTGAGGGATCCTCGACGACTGGAAGGAAGGAAGGAATCTTAGGATTTAACGTCCCGTCGAAAGCGTGGTCATTAGGGACAGAGCTCACGCTCGGATGTTTGGGTAAGGATGGTGGAAGGAAATCGGCCGTGCTCTGTGTAAGGAACCATCCCGGCATTTGCCTGGAGTGATTTAAGCAAATCACGAAAAACCTAAATCTGGATGGCATGATTGGGTTTGATGGAGGATATAGAAAACAAAAAAGAGTAGCTAATTATATGTTATCGCGATACAGGGGGGAGTGTGTCGCTAAAATGATGCACGAGTTGAAGTGAAAGCATTAAAAAAGAAAGGCGTTATTCAATCTTCATTACGTGTTTGATGTTTTCACAGTAATAATTATCTTGATGTGTCCTGGAGTGACGATTGTTTCAGATCGTTGGTTCTAATAGATCGGGAGACAAAAACATTGTGTACAGTACTTACGTTGATCTCCTTTTACAACACCCGATATATTTCTGCTGTCACAAAATATTAGGCACAGAGAATTTGGAATCCATTGTGATATTATTATTATTATTATTATTATTATTATTATTATTATTATTATTATTATTATTATTATTAGTTAATATGTATATGTAGATAACGTACAAAGGATCGTTATTTCACAGGTATGTACGATCTAGTCCTGTTTAATGATATATATTTTGTTATTTTTAAGCTATTCGTCCATTGTAGTATTGTATTAGTTACAATTGCAAACCTATCCACAGACAGAGTTGAGTGGAGTAAGACTGTGTATTTCCACACCGCGCGTAACACACCTGAGCTACTTACGTAGTTGGAATATTCGCCGCTAGATGGAACGGCAGTAGTGAAGTTGGAAAGAGCTGTAACTGTGACGCTCGTTGAATGCAAATGTTTCTTACCATGCTTTAGCCACCTCATGTGCGTGTTAGTGAGGTGGGGGATGTACTGTATGGTCATTTTCTAAAAATGTAGCAATCTGGTCAGATAAATTAGATTAAGGTTTTGAAAATAAATGTGTGTTAATTAAAATTAATCTTCTACGGCTTTCCTTAAACGTTACATATTTTTCAGCGAAGAATTTCACGTTTCGTAGTAAATTCGGCATTCACACTGAATGTCATTTTCAATAATTTGAAAATAGTGAAGGTCAACAACAATTAACGAAAATTATATTGTAAAGTTATGTTTTTGTCAGAGTCCTAAGATCTGCTCCTCTTGGCAGTACGCCATTGAAAGTATATTGGTATTGCTAGATCATACTTATCAGTAGCCTTCAGAAAGTACGTCGTAATGAGCAGGTGAAAAGTACCTCTCCCTCCACGGTAAACCGCTTTACGAAAAATATTGCGAGGGGTAATTGGATCTGATTCATCAGTTACGCCCTTGCAAGTTAAAAATTGAGCCTACAGGGTTAAGTTTACCCTCGACCGACTAGCGTCAAGTATAATTGTTTTGTTAAATCCGCGTGTAATGTGTTTGCCTTTAAGTTAGATAGATTTTGGAGGGAAAGGTAAACTGGTAGACGGTAATTAACAGAATTCTCTATCGGAAAATTGGTAATTTTTCTCATTAGGAAAAACACAATTTTAAAAATTAGCAGATAAGCCGTATGTTCTAGAAATACCCGAACTTTTTTTTCTTTAAACTGTAATTGGCCTTTCTCCCCTTCGAAGTATTCCCCCTCTTATGTTTACACACTTTACGTGAAAGTGTTTCTTTTTCGCTATTAGTCCAGGACAGCGTAATTTGAGATGGCATTTAACTTATGTGTGCAATTAGTTTTGTCATCAGTACTCGATACAAGGCGTACGTTCAGCGCTGTTATCATCATCATCATCATTATTATTATTATTATTATATTATTATTATTATTACTATTACGGGAATAACACCACGTCGCAAGGAGCCAGGTCTGGCGTACAAGGAGCGTGCGGGACGACTTTAATCTGATTCTTATAAATAAATAAAATAAAATAAAGAGAGGCTGGCGCAATGTCGTGGTGCAAGAACGGTACAGCGTCTCATCGCAACACTTTCCTCTTTTCACAGATTTTCTAGATAAAATTTGCGACACGTCTTAGGAGTAGGGCATAGTGTTTCGGCTTTTCCGACCAAGGTTCTTCTTTGAGTACCATTTGCCAAACGTGGAAAACGTTTGTAACGTGCCTAACGATCGTCATCTCCACAGCCTTGTATCAGAAGTCGAAATGCTCTTGTACTAACCTCTGTTTCACGCGAATGCCTACGTTCCATATTTTTTTCAGAAAATCACACGTTTCAAAAATCGCCACTGTCACTTTAACACATTGCACTCGGGTAATTAGAGCCTGTTAAAATTACAAAAACTTGGGTTAAAAATGTACGGCAATGTTGTCAATATTGCATATAGAAATTGTTGTCTTCAGTCCGCAGACTGGTTTGATGCAGCTCTCCACGCTACCCTGTCCTGTGCAAGCCTCTTCATCTGAGAATAAGTACGGCAACCTACATCCTTTTGAGTCTGCTTACTGTATTCGTCCCTTAGTCTTCCTCTACGATTATTGTCCCACACACTTCCTTTTAATGGTAAATTGACGATTTCCTGATGTCTCAGAATGTCACATCACCTCTTAGTTAGGATGTGTTAGAAACTCCTTTTCTTCCTAAATCTGTTGAGCACCTCATTCATTGCGTGATCTACCCATCAAATCATCATCATTCGTCTGTAGCAAAACATTTCGTTAGCTTCGTCATCTTTTGGTCTGAACTCATCGTCCACGTTTCACTCCACTACAATGCTGCACTTAAGACAAATATTATCAGGAAAGACTTCCTAACGTTTAGACTAATATTGGATGTCAACGATTGTCGCTTCTTCCGAAACGCTTTTCTTCCCATTCTGCATTTTATATCTTCTTTACTTCGGCCATCAGAAGTTATCTTGCTACCCAAATAATAATATCCATATACTATTATTGTCTCATTACCTAATCTAATTCCTTTAGCATCACCAGATTTTTCTGACACTACATTCCATTACCTTTGTTTTACTTTTGTTAATGTTCCTCTTATACTTTCCTTTCTAGACACTGTCCATTCCGTGCCATTGCTCTAAAAAGCCCTTTGCTGTCTCTAATAGATTTACTATGTCGTCAGCAAACCGCAATGTTTTTATTTCTTCTCCCTGAACTTTAATGCCTTAAACGAAATGATTCAGAGATTTTTGCCAAGCCACAACCTTCCATGATATCGGTCTTTATATCCGAGAGTGAGGCATCGTATGAGAATTTGTTGCTAAGTCGGTAGTCGCTCTCGTATCTCGTGCTCATTAGCTCTCGCAATGTTGTTAAATTTTAAGGCGAACATCATATAGATTGGGGCTGCGATGTGGACAGAAGAGAGGCGTGCCAGGGTAAATCACAGTGGTTAGTAAATAGGAAACCAGCTCATAGTGTTATTGGCTGCGCAGTTTGGCAATCTAACCGTGAAATATAGGTTGAGTGTACTGTCTTAAGTCAAAATTATAAGCACCAAATAGAAGTTCGTAGTGGGTATTCTTGAGCATCCTGAAAACATCGATTTATTCAAGAAAATGTAAATTGTGTTTGTTTCGCTGTAAAAAAATTTTCGACAATGTTAGACGGAGCCCATATCATTCAACAGTGTTGTGAGTACATCTTCGAAACGGTGAAACACATTGCTAATGGTGAAGCTTGCGGAGAAGAAGGTGCAACCGTAGCGTCGTTGGATGACATTTACTGACATGGATTATTTTTTCAAAGCGTTGTATACTAAGCTACCTCTGCAATACTAAAAATAAAAAACATTATAGCGTGTCTCTGAAACACACTGAATATTGAACACATGAGCAGCACGTACAATGCAGCAAATAATGCCTGTTTACATTCTGTATATTTTCTTTCTAAGTACGGAATAAAGACTTTTTTATTATTTTTAAAGACATCACCATTTCACGGTCGAAACAGTTCAAAATTAAAAACTTTTTATCTATTTACGTTGTTATTTAGACATAGCTTTGGCTGGTCCTTATCCATGTATTGTCAAACTGTATACCTTTTGCTTTGAGATACTTGGTCTCTTATAGCAGAACGCATTTTTAAAGTTTTTAAGAAATGAAGCAAAAAATGCAGAAATATTAAAAAAAAAAAAAAAAATTAACACAGAATCCATGACTAAACGTGCATGAGCGTGGAGATATCCATATGCTAACGTTAGAAGCTGGCAGACGATGTAATTGTTTTCCTCTTCATGTGCATGCGTCGTTTGGTATGTTCATGATTTTAGAGCTGGACACAGTCTATTGTCCGATGACGTCACTGATCAACACGCGGTGGGCCGATGGCACACAGGTGATTTAATCGCAGGCACGAGGCGCACTTCACCGAGTAGTCGATCGTGGCCAGAAAGACTCCCGTGTGAAGCAGGCATTAAATATTAGTAATGCTTGTAGTACTTACTGACACATGTCTCGAAGACCTAGAACTCAGCACCAAGGCACGTAACCCTCGAGAAGTATGCGTGGCAAATTACGGCGGAAGATGCCAGGAAACCGTTAACAGGTGGTGAGAAGGCCGTGAGGCGATTAATGCGGAGGTCGTTTGTAAGCGTACTTCAGTGACAGTCGCGTACGCTTTCTGCACTTTCTTTTGAAACGAGCTGCGATTAGCACACGGGGGAGAGCGAGTGCTAACATACCTCCCTACCTGTAATTGCAGCCATCCGTCATAAGGTCAAAGTGACCTCTAGCAGCCAGTGCGTTCTTTTGTTTTTGTTTTGCGTTTTCGTCGAGCATTCGTCAGTCGTCACTCTCTCATCCCACCTTGCTTTATCCCACGACCTGCGACATGCGGAATTTCTAATCCCACAGCTGCTAACGTCATGCGCAGTAACTAATACGGCTTCTGAAATCAGGCAATTTTAAAAGTGTCCGAAAGTCTCGGGATGGCTCATTTCGATACTGCCATTCTACAAGAAGGAATTTTAGTTCCTCCTGAAATTTTCTGGTATTGTTAAAAACTTCTGTGTTTAAATTGCGTAAACTGTCTATACGGACATGACGTGGTATATTAGACTTTGAAAGGTTTCAAGTGTTCTCAACAACTAGCCCTGTCATTGAAGACCAATCTTGTCTTTGTGATATTTACGCGAAATGTAATTAGGCGGTGGCAAAATCGTTCTACAGTAGTTTCCGAATTGAGTTGCTGGATCATTTCCGTGACACACGGGCGTTGGTCGAACCTACCAGTAACAAACCTAGCTGCTCGCCTCTGAAGTGCCTCCATGTCCTTCAAACTGATCTGCTGTGGGTCCCAAACACTTGAGCAATAGTCAAGACGTGGTCGTACAAGCGTTTTATACGCGGTCTCCTTTACAAATGAAGTACGTCTTCCCAAAATTCCCCCAATAAACCGAAGTCACCTTACTCACAACTGCCATATGTTCGTTCCATTTCATGTCGCTCTGCAATGTTACGCCTAGATATTTGAACGATGCTTCTGCATCAGGAAGGTCACTACTAATGCTGTATTCCAACATTATGGTATTCTTTTTTCCAACTCGTGTGCATGTCCCTGCATTTAGAACTAGATGTCATTCTTCATACCAACTAGAAGTTTTGTCTAACTCATCATGTGTGCTGTTACAGTCAATTAAATACGACACCCTCCCATACACCACAGCGTCATCAGCAAACAGACGCAAATTACAACTTACTCTGTCCATCAGATCATTTATATAGATAGAAAATAATAGCGGTTCTATCACACTCCTCTGCGGCACACCTGATACACTCGTCTCTGATGAACACTCGCCGTCAAGAACAATGTACTGCGTTCTATTACTTAGGAAGTCTTCCAGCCAGTCACAAATCTGTGAACCTATTCCAAAAGCTCGTATCTTCATTAGCAGTCTGCAGTGCGACACCAAGTCAAATGCCCTTTTGAAAGCGAGAGAAATACAATCTGCCTGTTGCCCTTCATCCATGGCCCGCAAGATGTCATGTGAGAAAAGGGCAAACTGAGTTTCACACGAACAATGTTTCTTACACTCGTGCTGATTCATAGAAAGAAGCTTATCCGTCTCGAGGAAATTTACTGTATTCGATCTGAGAATATGCTCCAAAATTCTACAGGAAATTGATGTCAACGATATTGGCCCGTAATTATGTGGGTAAGTTGTTTTACCTTTCACTAGGTACTTTGTGCTGAGTTACCGAGCGCGGTGGCGCAGTGGTAACACACTGGACTCCCATTCGCGAGGACGGTGGTTGAAATCCAATCCGGCCATCCTGAATTTTGCGTGATTTCCCTAAATCTCTATAGGCAAATTCTGGGATGATTCCCTTCAAAGGACACGGCTGATTTCCTTCCCTATCCTTACCTACCAAATCCGAACCCGAGTTCCGTCGCTAACGACCACGCTGTCGACTGGCCGTTAAACCCTAAGCTTCTTTCCTTCCTTTGTGCCTTTGTGCCGCGTGTGCGTGTGTGTGTGTGTGTGTGTGTGTGTGTGTGTGTGGAGCAATCAGGTATTACACGCTATTGATGATTCCCAAATGAAAGAAATCATTAAGTGTGTGGCATGGTACAGGTAACCTTTTATTAAACTACTTAAACGAAGCAGATTTTTGATGGTGGAAACGCGGTGGCCGAGGGGACTGCGGCGCGTCAGTGACGGTCTGCACGGCCACTACGGTCGGGGTTCGAATCCCCCTCGGGCATGGATATTTGTGCCCTCCTTAGAGTTAGCTAGTTCATAAGTATTTTGTAAGTTTAGGGACTGATGACCCCGTAGTTAAGTCCCTTAAGCTTAACAAACATTTGAACATTTGATTTTTCACAACCGCTTGTGGTAAATACGTAAGAAAGGTGACTGGTTGCTGTTATTTTCTGATTTCTTTATGTGACTTGTATTGTTGAGCTGGCTTGTCTTTTAGATAGCAGGTGCTCTCCATTAGCTGCTACACTTCCCTGTGTGTAGGAAATGAAACGCCCCAAAGTGACAAAAGAGTCCATTGGTGGGGCACGTCGCTGGAGACGGTCTCGGCTGACAGAGCTTGTCAGCAGGACACCTGTCATCCACCCCCCTAATGGCCAGGAAGCCTCTTGTGTGTGGCGGGCTTTCCCCGCAGTCAGCGGCTAGCGCTCCTGGTATTTCCCAAACACTGGCTTTGTTACGCCTTTTAACGGACCACCGCGGTTGCCGCTGTGAAATTCACAGCTGCAAATTTACAGCTCAGTCAGTGTTGGCCCACTTTAGGTTACGGTAGTAACACTAAAAGTGGGCCTTTGCGATCGTCTTTTGACAGCTCGAAATTTAAATGAAAATAACGGCTTAACTAATCATCTGACACGAAAATTGAATAACCGAATTTTGTAGAGGAGAAAATTCTCTACAACTTTGCTCTTGTTGTTGTTGTTTTTTTTTTTTCATATCTTGCATCGTTTCAGAGATATTTGCAAAAATAACGGCGATTTAATGTTGTCTGTCTGTCTGTAACGCGTTCCCACTTATTTTCTACTTTATTAAAATTTAAGAACATGAGCTTCATTTAGGAGAAATGGTATGAACAATGCTCATTTGCTGACTAACGCTCGCCGCGCGGAATGGCCGCTTGATCTAAGGAGTATTGATACGAACTGGGCGGCCGTTCTCTTTTGAAGTTCGATTCCCCTCTCGAGCATGGGTGTGTTTCATTTCTAGAATAAGTTAAAATAGTTTGTACATCTAGGAAATGATGACCATAGCAGTTTGGTCCAAACATTTGAACATTTTGACTAATGCTCAATTATTTATACCAATAAAGTCGTCATTTTTAATTTCCAAAAAGAGATAAGTTGACTTTCTATTCTGCAGATAGCGTACAACCAAAATTTCCTAATGAAACACGCATAGTGCGCTGAATGTTAACTGACAACTGAAAGAACTACAAGTTTGCTCCTCTCAGCAGTATGTGAGTAATTCCACTGTATAGCGGGTGACGCATTTGATTTCTTTCCCACTTCATTACTGGAGGGTTCATCGCAAGAAACTAAAATATAAAAATTAAGCTCCATAAACGTTACAGTATGTTAATGGCATTGCGCAAATAACTTTCCAAACATTACTTTATAAATCAAATGCTGTTTATTACTATGGGTGCCTCTGTAGGCTATAATAGCGTTTCGCCGCAGTGGAGTAACCGAGCGGTCTAAGGCGCCTCTCTGCGGAGCGCGCGGTTGCTCGCCGTCGGAGGTTAGAGTCCTCCTTGGGGCATGGGTATGCGTGTTTGTCCTTAGGTTAGTTTACCTTAGTTTAAATAGCTACGGACTGATGACCATGCAGTTTCGTCCGATAGATTTACAAACATTTGAAGAAATAGCATTTCATTTAAAAAACAAAGTTTGCAGTTTTAATTGCACAATTTTCGTGAAAGATATATACAACGCTGATGCCCCTAAAGGTACGAAATTGTTACTATTCGTTCTAAGCAAATTTGTCATGACCATAAAGTGTGCTTTCCATAACAAATACCGTAGTGTAAAAACTGAAAAATAGCAACAGCAGGACAACCGTTTCAACACGCCAAACAGAAAAATGAACCTCGGCACACACAAAATGACAAAATGTAAATAATATTAAACATTTAAAACTACCAAAAATACTGCTAATAACTTCAGTTAAAAATTAAATTTATAGATTCACTTAGGATCTGAAACGTGTGTTGGTGAAGGACTACAAAAAAGTAGCTTGCATAATGCGAATTCCTCTCCAGTTGATTCATCTGCCACCCACCGTAGAAAACCAAAGCTTATTTTAGGCACCGAAAATATTTATACCTCGTTTCCTACGGGGTGTTACTCATTTTTGAGCACCACAATGTTTGTCAGAGGATGCGAGCTAAATATTTAAAGAGTAACTAACACCACTTCTTTTTGTTACTATTTATGTACCGTTCATCTTCACATATAATCAGCTAACCTGTGAAAGTGTTACAGTCCCACTGTGCTATACGTCGATGCATTTAATTTGAATTTCAAGTTTTACATCAACGCAATTTCTCCACATCAGTAGTTACTTGCATTCCAACACCTCTTTGTATCACTGTAGAAACATTATAAATTTGACTTTGATTTTCAAATCACTGACTACCCTGTTTAATTTTTTCGTACAGAATCGTTGCTTACTTCTTGAGTGTATACAGCATTTATACCCGAACGACTTAAATTTGTTTCATGAATATGGTATTATCACCTTTAGAGGTTGTCACGTCTTGCATTATCTTCAATATTTTGCTAGCACATGGTTGTGAATTGTAACAAGATCATTCGTTTCTATAATAAATATGCACTTTAAATATGAAATTCGCACCTACGTTCAATTTGTAAAAGAATGATGTGGTATTATGAGGCTGTTAATATTTTTTTATATATATACTACTCCTACACAAAATTCAAGAGTAGTTTCCATCATTTATCTCACGCCATTTCATTTATAGCAAATGAACCTTGTTTTTCATTCTGGTATGGACTTAAGGAGGGAGAATATATTTCGTTCTTCTATCAATCTCGCGAGATAACCCTAAGGATCGGTTCATACAACGAACTTAAGTAGGAACAATCAATAAATTTGAAATTATTCATAGTTGCCTAGCAGGGTAATTCAGGTTTTGGAGACCGGATATCACTCTGAGATAGCGCGAATGGACTTCTAACGTTACAACGGATGTGATTTTTGAGCTTTGAGATGGTCGTCGAAAGGACCGCTGTTTAACACAATCTCAGAATTGTTTGTTGCGAACGTCACGATTTGCAAGGTATGTGCGATGAAGAACATAAGAGGGAAATATGGTTAAGAGGTAAACATAAATAAACATTTTAAAAAATAGGCTAAAGTGGCATCTTAATTGCCTCTGCACGGCGTTTAGGAAAATTTAAATCATTATAGGTCGCAATATAATGCATATGATAAAGAAAACTGGTTTAGATCAAATACAATTTTCAGACCATTTTGTAGCAGGCAGTGGCGGAAGACGGAGTCGGTATTGTGGCTACACGAACCTGAATTGGCCACAGACACGAGGAAAATGCTTAGGAAAACGTAATACAGTGAAATAAGACAAAGGTGTGTGACAAGCGCGTTGGTTAAATTCACCCCAGAGATTGGCTAACATTCTCCACGAACGTACTGACGTGTTTCTCCTCTTCTCCGCGCCGTTCTACCCTCATTCCTCCCTTCCAACCGCCTGTGTTATAACTCACGCTTTTGTTGGGGGCGCTTTAATTTGACAAGACCGCTTTGATGATAAAATGTTTCGATATTACTGTTCGACAATCCAATGTGATGATGTACTTTCAAAATCTGAGCACGCTCTGAACATAATATGAGGCACATTTCTATTCATGTCCGGATGTGAAGGTAAATACGAGTATTGGCACTTAGTGGCAACACTGCTGTGGAGACATTATTCAATGGAATCTACTATTTTAGCTGACAGCACACATTTTTGACATACCTACCTTAATTCCGAGCAAATGGACTCGCCCGTCCCACGTCACCGACGTGGGAACAATTGAGGGAAACAGTCACTTGTGAGCGAGCGGTCTAACGTAACAGTGTCACTGTGATTTCGAAACAGGAACAACGGAGTTGGATCAAGATTGAATGTGCCAGAGGTCGTACAGCACGACAGTGTCAGCAAGGTCTCTAAAAGCGTGCGCGGAATCGGCGTTGCCTTACAGCACAGTGGTACGTTGGGTGCAAGCCTTCAACGAAGGTAAGCAAACTGTGGCAGACATGCATCGAGCAGGTCGTATTAGCGTCTCTGAATAATTGATCGACGCCCGACGATTCGTGAGCTCTTGCACGATTGTGCTTCGCATCCTGAAGGAACGCCTGGACATGCGACAAATTGCATCACGATGGGTTCCGCATGAATGGACGGAAATGCAGAAATGGATTTGATCCCGAATATGAAGGAATCATTTCGTGGTATTCGTTTCAGAACTATTCCAGAGATTGGACAGGCAGTAGAACGCTCCATTCGAACTATCATCAGAACAGGCTCTGCTAACGGTATACTATGCCTTCCACATCGCTGGCAACTGGTTCTTCACAACGCTAGTGACTTCTTTGAAGGACAGTAACAGATGAAAACGTGTAACGCTTTTGTATCGGTTGTGAATAAATAGTTGCCATTATTTAAGTTCCAACCCATGTATTAAAATATGTTTAGTAGTTTACGCACTCTGTGTACGTTATACGCAGATTGCTCATTTGATTCAATTTTCCGTATATGTATCTATCACCATCCTAGAACGGCAGCAATTGGGCTGAACCTAGCGATGAAATGAAGCAGTTTTCATCAAAACGATCTTGGAAATTAACATCATGAACTGCTCTTCTTCCTAATCCCAATTTTTGTTCTGGTAATTCTTCATAGCCAAGGCAATTTTAAATTTGGTCGCGTCATGATATGGGATGTATTTTTAATTGGTGTAATTGTTTAATGTGTGTGATCAGTCGTGTAAACGGCGTGCTACGTACTTTCTGTGGTAAACTGCCTGGAGAAAAGTCATCGAAACAGGTAGCTGTGACTGACGATGACTTTGCATCTAATCCGTATTTCGCCATCGCTATTCCTAACGTAAAGACTGGGAAGACGACCCGAGTAGGAGTGTCGCAGAGGTCGACGCCTCAATTGCTCATTTCCCGCCGCAGAAGTGAACAGTACTGGACGCGGGAAGCAGCGCGCAGCTTAACTTGACGCGCCGCGGGGCTGTGGCGCTTGCGTAATTGGCACGATACTGGATCCGCGCTAGGGGCAGGTGACGAGGGAGTCTTGCGACGCATTCCGAGGCGGGCCGCTTGTTAGCCGTCTGCTGGAGGGCGGGATTACGGGATTATCTGCAGAAGCCGCCGGCCACCGCAGGGGTTTCCTGCTGCACGCCCCAGCACGCGGCTAATGCCGACTCATATATTCAATGCCGCCACCGACTGCCCGAGATACTGCCGCAGGGAAGCCGGTCCCCCAACCCCTCCCATTCCTAGCCCAATGCAACGCCCTCGCGATTCAGAGAAGAGCTCTGACTGACTGACTGACTGACTGCCAGATTGAAGTGCCTGACCAAGTTCAAGCTTGTCATTACCCGAAGATGTCTTTCACGGAAGTTATAACGTAAGAGCTTTTCTTACTGTGTGCGGGTCTACTTAACCCTTCCAGTCCCACATGAAATCAGCATCAGAAAAATTAAAATTCATTGTTTTCTGTATTAATACAGTGCAGTAGACATCAAAAGATGTTTATATATTTTGACGACGGTACAGCGTTCAATGAATATAATAAATCGCAATTTGCGATCAGTTATGGCTTCACTGTAATAGGTTTAGTTGGAGTACCAAAGAGGGGCGAATGAAAATGTGCAGTTATATATATATTTTTGACGAATTACAGCGCTCAAATGAATGAAATAAATCGCAATTTGCGATGTTATGGCTTCACTGTATTCGGTTTAGATGTGGTATAGGAAAGAGACAGCGTGACGAATGGAGATTTGTGTGTGGCGGGAGATGTGCAGGGAAGAGTCCTCTGCAGTCGGGCTGGTCACTGTGTCCTCGGTGGCGGAGTGGTCAACGCGTCTGCCTAGTAGATCCCGGGTTCGAATCCCGGCCGGGCACAAATTTTCATTCGCCACAGTTTGGTATTCCATCTAAAGCGAATACAGTGAAACCATAACATCGCAAATTGCGATTTATTTCATTAATGAAAATTTGTGTCCGACCGGAATTCGAACCCGGGATCTCCTGCTTACAAGGCAGACGCGTTGAGCACTCCGCCACCGAGGACACAGTGACCAACCCGACTGCAGAGGACTCTTTCCTGGACGTCTCCCGCCACACCCAAATCTCCATTCGCCACGCTGTCTTTTTCCTGTTGCAGTGAAGCCATAACTGATCGCAAATTGCGATTTATTTCATTCATTGAACTCTGTAACGTCGTCAAAAATATATAATTGTAAATGAATGTTGTATGCTACATTTCATTCCTTTGTTGGGGAGAGCTAGGGGATGGGCATAGTAAAATCAACAATTGGAGGGGCAAACAAACGAAATTGTGTCTGTATAAGGAACAACATAGCTCCATTTCTTGTGGCCCAACGATTGGATGGAAAAGTTGGCACGACATTCGGAAAGTGGCAGAATGAAGTCACAAAACATGTTGAAGCACATGGACTAGCATAGTGGAAAATAGTGAAACAACGCCAAGAGAAGGCTCTGTGCAGCAGTGAGCAGCAAATGGCTGACGCTGATGAAATGTAACTAATTACATTAAAGTAAGCAGGGAAGTGACTCGGAGAGACAAAGTTACGAAGGAGGAAAGAAGTGGCACTGCGTCTGGCCGATAAGCGACTGACACTGCGAACTCTTCATTAGTGGCGCGCAGGTCGCAGAAAGCGCTGGCTGGCCCAGGAACGAGACCAGGGGCAGGTGGAGGGGGAAAGTGGCAGTGGTGAGGGGGGGGGGAAGTCAGCGGCGCTTAATGAGCCGCGTCTGAGCGACTTTTGAAGAGGGGAGGGGGCGGGGCCGGGAGAGGGGGGCGTGTTTGCGAATGGACAACCTTTGTGCCGTCATTAACCGGCGCTTATTAAGAGATGGGATTTGGAGGCGGTGGGCGGTTCCCTTGGCAACTGGCAATCAGCCCTGGCCGGCGGTAAGCGGATCAGCGCGCCGACTTGGACTTTCATTACCTCTCTCCGTAGCGTAGCGTAACGTAACGACGCGATTGTGCGTTTAAACAAATGAGACTCCCGCCCACTGGTTAGGGCGCAAACGCTGCCCTATTCATTCCGCCAACTCGGATGCCGTACACGATAATTACTCTAGACGTTTACTGTCTCCACATCTCCGCTGCATCACGAGGTGCAGTAATTACCAGATCTCACCACTGTTGCGAACTGTTGTGACTGTCATGTTTATGGTGTCTCCAGATGGAAGAGGAAGACTTATCACATTTATGAAAGTTGCAATACCGGAAGATACGAGGTTGACTTTCACTGGATGATTTCCGAAAAATGGGACTCTATGACGGAGGAGGTAGCCAGCAAAACACCCCACACGAATGTATCTTCAGTGTTTGTTCACCACCAAAGGCAAATGTGGACAGTATCACTGATTCTTGCGTTGGCTCTTAGTTTAACATCATATTAAATAAAAAACACTATTTTTGTGTATGTGCTACAAGATAGCTACAAGATTACTTTGTTCACCGGTATTCGGCGTATGAGGTACGACACCAACTTCAAATTCGACACATATGGCAGTTTTATTTGCAACTAGCTGATAAACCCGGTTTTTCCTGGGTATATATGCATTTTTCCAGTCATATATTAGAAACTAAGATTCGGAAAAGATTTCATCTTCATGTAATCAGCTTAGAAATTATGAAACAGTAAAACTTTGTACTTCCTGTGAAATGTGCCGCGAGTAGAATTTATAGTGTAGAAGTAATAACTTGTGACGTCATGCCAAATGTCGTACATATATGTAACGAACATCGGAAAAATAGTATGCTAGAAACTTTTTTCCTTTCATCGTTTTTTTTTTTTTTTTTTTTTTTTTTTTTTTTTTTTTTTTTTTTTTTTTTTTGAGTTGTCAGCGGGAAAAAGTTTCTAAAAGTTTGAAATTATGTTTAAAGTTTATTGTAAGTTGATGAATAAAATCACACTCACGCGCCGCAAGATGGGCAGTTTTCACTGTTTATAACGTGACATCTTATGAACTATGCATCCTAGGTGGTTTTTAACACCATAGAAAATGCTTCCTGACCTTAAGGAACATTCGTACCAAATTTGGTTGAAATCGATGAATTGGTTTAGGAGCAGACGTAGAATATTATCTCATGATGCGGCCGTTTTTTCATGACGGTCATTGTTCATGACGTCAAATCTCCTTACGTATGTGTCGTTGGTGGTTCTTACTCCCAACAGCGATTGTTACCTAGGCCAACGATCCTTTCTTCAGTGTAAATGCACACCATATATAAATTGCCGCGGTGGTGCCTACATTTCACTCTGCAGCCAAAACAACACACCGCAAGCGAATAGTGTTGTATGTGGTTGTAGATATATCTTCCAAATTGCACTATGGTGGTAGAGGGTTGATAACGATAAAGGGGTGGAAGATACGGGAGTGTTAATATTTTGATCTTCATCAAAAACTACACAATGGTAACGATCTCTCTGCGTTCTTGTAGTACAAAGTCTCTCGTTGTACACCAAAGCAGTTCCGTATCGATAGCTATAAGAGGGTAGAAGATATAGTGGTTGAAAGTCGTCAGCTTATAGAAAATTCGGACTGAAGACCAGCGATGACTTCTGAAACTATAATAGCAAAGAGATTATATACAGCGAAACATAATTGACATTCTTCACTTGTTTTTCTACAACAAGCGTACGAATAAAGAAAAATAAGTGCTTATTGCAGTTTCAAAAGTAAAACTACCAAGAAAGATGCCAAAGCGTAAGAAAGAAATTTCGCGTTTTCGATTCGTTCCTAAAAGACTGAAAAATGTGCTGAAAAGTGAATCTACAGACGATAGAATCTTGAATTTTTTTGACGTTATTTATCTTACACTGTACGCATCAGCGATATTCCCATCCCTAAGGGCGTGAAATAGGGGACGAACGGTTTTTTTTAAATACGTTGTTATTCAAGCGATTTTGAACAAGAAATAAAAAAATTCCGATATAGATTTTTGATTGGAATTTTAAAAACTCATGTTTTGATATTTTTGGAAATTTAACCATTAAACGGGTGAAATAGGAGAAAATCTATTAAGGGTGCTACTAAGACTATTTTGATGCTAGAAATGTGAAAATTAGGATTTGGAACCATGGTTATAATTTAAAAAAGAGAGAAAAAGTTTCGGAATGTTTTGAATGCTGCCATCAATAGTGCAATACTGGGTGGCAATTTGAATCAAAATATTTGATTATGAAAGAATTTTTAAAGCTAAATCTATGAAAATTTATATTTAGAAGTAGAAATAACCAGTGTACAGTGCGAAGCAGCGGGAATTAAGCTGGATTATAAAATAAATAAGATGGTGCCGCACGGGCGTCGTAGTGCAAATCTTCCCTCTTCCAATCCGGACCTCTGCATGGTATCGATTGTAGATGATACCTGAACTCCATTCCCATATATGAAAGGAGATGATCGTATGGCATTCATTGGCCGGGGAATTTTCATCTGGGGCTCAGCTGCGTAGAGCAAATATATTAGTTTAATGCCACCTACTCGACTTGCGTATCGATGATGAAACATTACTCTGCAGGTAATCGAACCCGGGTGCCCTGCATGATAACCATGGATGCTGTCGCTAAGCTATGAAAGTATAGAAGTCATCTTATTTTCTCTCAGTGCAGTAATTTTTAATTTCTAACAAGGGAAACTCCCCATAGAAACCTCCGGCCCCCCTCATATTTAGTTATAAGTTCGCGCAGTGGATAAGCCGTGAAAAACTGAACACAGATCAATCGAGAAAACTGAAAGTTGCGTGGAACTTTAAAAATATATAAAAACTGCACACCATGTGAAAGATAGGCAACGTCGAGCACATTGTAAGATCAGGAGTACAGTGGTCCTGTGGCTAGCTTGCGGAACTGTGGATTGAGAGGTTCAAGCCTTCCCTCGAACGAACTATTTTTTTTTTTTTTTATTTTCGCAAAATTATGATCTGTCGGTCCGTTCATTGACGTCTTTGTTCGCTGTAATCAGTTTGGTATTTCTGTTTTGCGTCCGCACGGCAAAACCGTGCGATTAGCAGAGGAATTGCCTCTCCAATGGGAACCTAAAACATTTGATTGCGAATGATAGGTCAACCGATTCCTCCGCATGAAAACACGCCTGATGTATTCTATACGACACTGGTGACGCTATGTGTGTCACATTACAGGAATCTTTTGTTGTCTCACCTAACTTGTATGTGGGTAAAGAGATTCTGCCTTGCCCGATTTAGGTTTTCATGTGGATGTCATGATCACTGCCAAAAGTGATGAAAACAGAATAGTTTGACATTTAAACTGCAACAAATGAATACTACAGTTACACAGTCGACTGACGTGTTTAGCGTCTCCATACTACAGTACACTTGCTTCGCATCGGACGGACAGATAATAATTCTGTGAAAATGAAAAAAAATTAATATTTTCGGCTTTAGGAGGGCTCAAACCAAGAACATCTCGCTTCACAGCTCCTCACACTATCCATAAGACCACTCCTCTACTGGGCTCACAATCTGCTCGACGTTGCTTATCTTTCAAATAGACTGCTAAGTTTTTATATTTTGCTAATTTTTCATAGTTCCAGAAAAGTCTTACTGTTTTTTCAAGGCCTATCCACTGCGCCAACTTATAACGGAATCTGAGGGGGGTGCGATGGGAGTTTCCCTTGTAAGAAGATTTTGCTTTGTTCCGTTATCATGGTGTGACCTAGGAAGGGCTGAAGTGGCGGTAGGGAACCCAAAAAAAGTGGTGGTTCCTCCACGATCAGGAAAAAAAAGGGGGGGGGGACTCTTCCAAGTCGTTTACACCCGAATAGTGAGAATGTCCAAAGGTTTCCGCCAGGCACTTAAATATCAGTGCTGTGAACACGGTGAACGCCGTCATAAACAGGCTTCCGGTATGTCCAGAGGGTCTGAGTCGACGCAGCGCCGTTCCCAGAGCGGTCCGTGCAAGTTTATTTTTGTAACGGGGAAGTTGGCGCGGGAGCTGACATTAGCGGACAGGTTGCGAAAAGCGAGTGGGAGAGGAGCAGCATAGTCGCCTTGTCGCGGCCGGGCAGAGGGGCCTCCCGGGTATTGAGGCCGGCCAGCTGCGCAAACACCAACAACAAGAGAGCAGCGCCGCATCCGTCACGCGACCTGTGTTTACTCGGCGCGCCTTCAACGCCGTTGTTCAGGGGGCTTCTCGGTCGGCGGCAGCAGCGGTCCTGCGCCACAGCCACAGCCACCGCCGGGCTTCAATAGCGTGCCTGTCGATCACGGTTATCGCTGAATACGTACGGCTGCTAAGGACAATCACCACCTACATTCCGTTCACCAAAACGAGACACTGTAAACAGACCGGAGCACGTTACCAGGGGTGGACAAAATCGGAGTGCTCGCTAAATGTCACTACCTATGTATCAATAGATGTGGTTCCATATTATAATGGAATAGGGACTGCGGCTGTTGGTCCAGTTTTCATTCCAAATCATTAACTTATGCACCAACAGGCGTCAAGATTAGGTTTTATTTAACGACTGGTTTCGTTATTCCATTAATTCTTGTTTATATTTTGTATGACTCACGTTCAGCTTGATGTTACGGATACAACTTAATTTTCAACTTAATTTGTATAGCGCCTGAAGATAGTATTAATGCAATACTGAAATAAATGAAACAACAAAAACTTTACGGCTCTTGATGGGTAAGTTATTAATTTTGAATTGAAACCTCTATATCAGGTCTAAAGCGGTATGTGTTTTGCTATATAGCAGTGATATTAGACGCAACATATATTGAAAATTAATTAAGTTTAATAATTCATAGAATCTCTGAAAATTGCCCAAATCTGCATTTTCGTTTACGAGTACAGTAATAAGAACTTTCATTCGTATCACATTTCTGTGAAAATCAACACTTTCTGTAAGCTTGTGTTGTATTTTTTTTTCCTTTTTTTTTTCTTTTAGACATCAAGGAGTGTGTGACCTTGTAATCAATTACCATCTGATAAACTGGGGAACGACAAACTAGATGCAGCTGTTTTTATAACAATATTTTTCATTTATTGTTGTGGACACAACAGCTCCGTTTTATGCACATTAAGAACTTCATGATTTCTTCTTTGATCGCTTCTTGCGTGGTTTAAAAATGTAGGATGACATAATGAGTTTACACTTGCGTGATACAGAAGAGAAAGACAATAAGAAAGCTTAATACTTATGCTACTATTCAGCAACTGGACCTTTAAGACGACATTTCTAATCAACCTTTGTCACCCCTCAAGACACACAAACGAAACGCTTTATACCTGAAACGGATGTGGCGACATTGAGCGAGCGCCCATGTATTGTCCACCCCTGGTCACGCACCTCGCTGTGTTTAGAGTCCGTCTCTCGTTTCGGTGAACGGAGTATATAGAGAAGGCCGCGGCGCTCTCGTGTGACGTCACGCAGTGTAGGCATCGTTCGTGTAGCTGACTGGGTGGCTGCTGGGGCACGGCCGACTATGCCGTAGCATGCAGCCACTCAGATACGGGAGCGATTCCTACATTGCGTGACGTCACACGAGAGCGCCGCGGTGGTGATGTAGAGACTCACGACTACTAGCCTTGACATTTAAATTTCCAAACGACGTCGTTTCGCAGCTAATTCACTACAGTGAATACGTAACGAACAGCATCCAAAACCCTGTCTTCTAAACAAAGACAACAGTCACACGAAAACCTTCATTGGGAATAAATAGGTACAGCAATCATAACATGTAGGCTTTCGCGGCCGTCGTTTACATCAATTAAAATTCCGGACTAAATTGCCGTGGTCTATAGGTTCCGTTGTCAACTGCGGACATCATCTTCTGAGGTGACTCGACGACTGGCTGCTAGACCGTGGAGCTGCCGCTTATATAGAGGGCGCCACCACACCGTCACGTGCTGCCGACTATTTAATTATCACACACGATCGTCACTCTCTCGATTACAGGTAATTGTCACGTTATTGGTGCAAAGTCTACCGCCATGTCTTGTCCAATTTTAGACCTTCCTCTTTTCTGTTAAAATTGTTTTGGTGTTTGTGGGTTTCAATTATCCCTCTACACATACGTGTGTAATAGTGCGAAGTCCTCGCTAGCACACTCGTCTCACCAAATTTTTATGTAATGATCTCCGTCTTTAAATGCATGTTCTGCTACTTTGTTCTTTGTCGATATGTTCCAATCAGTAACTGAACGGGCGGATGGGTCCTTAGGGCACAAGGTCTCCAGAAAAGATACACACACCCATCGTTACCGGCATAAGAACTCGAATCACCACTATAGGCAGAAGAGAGGTGTCGTAAAAGCACTAGTGGATAGGGCTAAGCCGGCCGCGGTGGCCGACGGGACTAAGGCGCTCCAGTCACGGTCTGCACGGCCTCTACGGTCGGGGGTTCGAATCCCCCCTCGGGCATGGATATTTGTGCCGTCCTAGTTTGTAAGTAGTTCATAAGTAGTTTGTAAGTTTCGGGACTGATGACAGCGTAGTTAAGTCTATACAAATATTTGAACAATGATTGATAGGGGTAACAATATCTGTGAGCCAATCTGTTTGCAAGAGGAACTAGATGATTTGCGAATGGCTCTTAAGAAAAAGGGTTATACTGATAACGAGATCGACCGTGCTCTCTAGCCAAGTACAGAAGTGTCCGAATATAAGGCGACAGCAACAATCAATCAGCTGGAAAAGTTTTTCTCTCGTTTATCCATAACATTACGGACCGTATTAGCAAAGTACTGCCCAAGAGTCAAGTGGAAACTATTCTCAGACCCAATAAGAAAATCACTAAATGCTTAAGGTTAGTGAAAGACGCTCGACCTCCTCTGGGGTACATAAATTTCCGTGTAGTTGTGGTATGCTGCACGGCCACTACGGTCGGGGGTTCGAATCCCCCCTCGGGCATGGATATTTTTGCTGTCCTAGTTTGTAAGTTTAGGGACCGATGACCCCGTAGTTAAGTCCCATAAACTATACAAACATTTGAACATTTGAACAGTTGTGGTATGGTTTATATAGGGACAACAAAAAGAATCCTCAGTACACGCTTAACGGAACACAAAAGGAACTGCCGTTTTGGACATATAGACAAATTAGCATTAGCAGAACTTGTATTTAAAGACGAAGATGATGAAATTTTGGTGAGAAGCGTGTGCTAGCGATCAATTTGCATTATTACACACATTTGTATATAGAAGCTATTGAAATCAACAGACAGCAAAACAATTTTAATTTAGAAAAGCGCAAAATTGGCAAAATACGGTGGTTGACTTTGCACCAACTACGTGACAACAGATTACTTGTAATATAGTGTAGCGACGATAGTCAGATAGTTGCACAGTCGTCAGCTCGTGGCGTGTGGTGACGTCCTCTGTGCCTATGTAAACGGCAGCTCCAGCGTGTAGCAGCCAGTCGTCGACTCATCTCATATGATGATGTCCGTAGTTGACAACGAAACATCAGGAGGAAGAAGTTTCACGGATCGAGCACGTCAATTGAGCCCGGAAGTTTTAATTGATGAGGTCCAGCAATGTTGGAGCTATTTTTCGATGTAGTCACCAAAAGAACTGAGACGCTTCTCATATCGTGGGATCAGCTTTTGTATTCCAGTATCGCAGGTCTGCCCACCAGTGGATGAAACCAGGGTGTGTCAGTCGTCGTCAGCTCCTAACCGCGAAACAATCCGAAAACTGCGGCGAGCCATTCAGAACGAGATGGGTACAATGCTTACTGCATACGTTGTATTCGTCCCCATACTGCCCGAGGAGCACCAGCTGTTCTGCAGAAGTTCGACTAGGAGCTGTTTGAGCATTCAGCATAGTCCTGATCTTGCTCCTAGCGATTTCAATCTTTTCTTTCACGTGAACAAATTCGTGTCTTCCGATCAGCGTTTTGATAACAACGAAGAGCTGAAGTCGTCAGTCACACTATGGTTCTGTTCACAGGCAACAGACCTACAGGAATATGGATGTTGATCCCCGACAAGACAAGAGCCTCGATCCTTTTGGTGAGTTTGTGAAAGTAAGAAGAAAAGAAAGAAAGAAAGAAAGAAAGAAAGAAAGAAAACACCCTCAAATATTGCCGTACCTCGTTTTTCATGTAGGTATATCCTCCTTATTAAAAAAGAAAAGGGGTGAAACTTACTTTCTGGATACCTTACTTTGCCGTATTCGGAAGAGTTTTGTCTTCGGAATATATTTCGTGGCTTAGCGAAGAAAAAACTTTCATGATTCATATGACACGTTCAATGAATGTGTTGCTCATTACCGTAATAACATGGCTCGAGAACCATATTTACAATAAATCCGTCGTGAAAACTTCAAGCAACATATATGAACTAGTTTTCTGTTGAAAAGAGGAAGGAAAAAGGGGAAAGCCCCTTATTAAATATCCTGCACCGTGATTAAACAGCCAAGGTTGCATGGCGTTTCTGTGATTAAAAACAGATTTTCTGGTATTCTATTTGAATAGTTATGTATTTCCTTTAGCTGTAATTGCTATTTGTTGGCTTCAGCAGTACGTCGGAAGCCTCCTATACGGACAGAGCCATCAAACTCCACGGAGTAAATAACAGCAGTGAGACGCCCCCGTGCTGGGATGAAAATTTACGGCGCGCCTAATACGATCGCTGGTGCGGGATCCCGCGACCTTCGCCTCTGAAATAGAGATGCGGCGGCGGCGGCGGCGGCGGCGGTGGAGCGCAGCCGTAAGCCGAGGGCGTTCTGGGCGCTGGCCGCTTTGCATCACAATGGGCCGGCGCGGCGGAGTCGCCTTGCCGTACAATGGCAAATTACGAGCCGCCTCTTCTGGCAGCCGCCGCCGCCGCTGTGTGGGTGCCGGCAGACGCGTCAGATGCCCTACAAAGGGGCACCGTGCTTCTCCAGGAGCTTTATCACGTCCATCATACTATTTCCAGTAGCGATACGGAACACCATAAACTACGTTAATTACCGGGACTTCTGGCAGATTAAAACTGTGGCAGGCGGGTACACGAACCAGAGACCGTAGCCTTTAGGGCCGCGCTGGAGTGGCCGTGCGTTCTAAAGCACCTTGCTTCAGAGCGCGACGTTTTTCGCCGTCGGGGGTTAGAGTCCTTCCATGGGCATGTGGGTGTTTGCGTTGTCCTTAGTATAAGTTACTTTTTTTTTTTTTTTACTTTTAGTAGTTTGTAAGCCTAGGGACCAACTTACTTAAGTCAGATTTACAAACATTTGAACATTTTCGATGCTTTTGGTGTTGTAACGCTCCGCTAGCTACAAAACCAAATAGATAATCCCCAATAAAATTAAATAAAGAAAAATAAATAATTAAAAACTGAGTGGAAGCCATATTTTCTGGAACGTAGGTAATAATTGTGATCATTAATAGCTTACTCATCAGCTATTTTTGTTGACGATTCCGGCGTGAAACCTGCTTACTGCCAGCAATAATCGGCATTTGTGGATTCCACAGTTGTTTAATGACGTACGCAAACACTAGGTGTTAAATATCTTGTGAATAAACTTAATGGAAGTGAAGATAGTGCAGTCGGCTCAACGTGTGGAAACATGTTCAAAATGTTTGTATAGTCTATGGGACTTAACTACAGGGTCATCAGTCCCTAAACTTACAAACTACTTATAAAATACTTACGAACTAGGACGGCACAAATATCCATGCCCGAGGGGGGATTCGAACCCCCCGACCGTAGTGACCGTGCAGACCGTGACTGGAGCGCCTTAGTCTCCTCGGCCACCGCGGCCGGCTGTGGAAACATGGGTCACTCCGTACTAATGTTGCAACCTCTACTTAAAATAACAATTTTAGTCGAAGATAGATATATTTATATTCTGGACGGAGCTGCGCATTGATGCGAAAAACATTTTGTAGCCACCAAAGGCACACAAACATGAAGAATAAATAAGCTTAGATTCGGCCTTAGCAAAATCGTTAACTTTACACGGAAATAAGTGCAGAATCGTATGGTGGTAATTGGAAAGCAATTGGACCTGCACAACATCCGCGTCATGGCGTCGCAGGTATAGCAACCGAGAGGAACTGCTTGCTGGATGACAGATTCTTGGTGTCCCTGTAGACAGCATGCGACCTGCTCGCCCGGGTCTTACGACAGGTGTGACGTCTTACAGGTGTTCCCGTGGCCAACGGTAAAGACAGGCCTCAGCGCACACATCATGCAGGGGTTCCAACCATTAAGATTTAATCGTAATTGTTACGAAAATTCTTTAAAATTATGAGTTGAAGATTTTAGTGGTTAGAATTCCGATTTTCAGATTTAAATGACAAATCGGTGTAATTTTTTTCCCGTTAGCAAAAGCCCTGTTGCTTTCGAGATCTTTTGTGATGCCGGCCGCGGTGGCCGAGGGGACTGCGGCGCTTCAGTGACGGTCTGCACGGCCACTACGGTCGGGGGGTTCGAATTCCCCATCGGGCATGGATATTTGTGCCGCCCTTAGTATTAGCTAGTTCATAAGTACTTCGTAAGTTTAGGGACTGAGGACCCTGTAGTTAAGCCCCATAAGCTCTACAAACATTTGAACATTTCTTTTTTGATGTCATCGACAAAAGTAAACTGATTGTGAGCAACACCTTGTAGCAAGTTCTTCTGGAAATCTCCAGTATTGACAGTAACATCTACGAGCTCGACAACTGCGTAATATGCAATAAGGGATGGATCTACAGAGGCGCGCCACTGTGGTATCTAGCAGCAGCCAATGAAACTGCGGCACGTCACTTGACTCGTAGCTGCGGTCCTACAGGAAACACCGTGAAGTGTTGGGCAGTAATAAACTACGTTCATCATATAATCTAGTTCGTTAATTAGAGTTCAGAAACTGAAGTTGTTGGTTTTGTGGTGTATTGCATCGTATCTAATAATACAGCGATTTCGTGTGTGTAATATCCTATGCGAGAGTGTATTTGTAAAATAGAGTTCTACAAGGAAATCACTAACAAATGGTATCTCTTTTCATCGTTCTTCCGCCAAATGAAGTACTTTATGTTACAAGGAAAAAACTAATCATAGTTACCTGACATTATTATTCAGGTTTAGGAGGCGATCTAAAAATTGGTGATGATTCTCCTGTGAGATTTCTTTATTTGCCCAGATCGCTGGACAAATAAAGACATGTCACAGGAGAATCATCACCAAAAAACTAATCCTCTTGAAAGTGATGTATATTTGGAGAAAAAAAAAACCTTGTATCGAGCAAAAGTATTGCAAGGAATATAATAAAGCATATCCTTGTTTGAAGGTTCCGGCGAAATCTCAAAAATCATGTTTTTTTTTTTTTTTTTTTTTGTGTAATGTGATTAGGAGGCATTTCAGTATCACATGGCGGCCTAGATGATTGCCGGAAACACGTTTGGAAAATGTGAAAACTAGATCCTCAAATAAAACCCCAACGACTTTGATCAAGAACTTTGACGCTTTGCTACCCCCTCACTTTTACCCGCTAATACATATTAAGTCGCAATTTGCCGTATTCAAAAGTTGGAACCTTAGCATCATGCCACGTAAGCAAGGTAGTCCCGAGCCGGCGCGATCGCTAGCAGATTGGCCGGCCGCTGGGGCACACCCCACTGCCTCATAGCGGGCAGCCACTGAGCTAGCCGGAGCTAGCGATCGCTCCGGCTCGGAACTACCTTGCTTACGTAGCATGACGTCTGCGCTGGGGCTTGTATTTAGGGTTGGCCGCGGGTGTTCTGACCCCGACGTCGCTTGCCATTTTTATCGCTCGCGAATAGTATGGCTGCGGCGGAGTGGCCGAGCGCACCGAGGTGCTATGCTTCGATGCGCGAGGCCGAATTCGAATTCGAGTTCGAATTCTCCCTCGGGTAAGGGTGTTTGTTGTCTTTAGTATAAGTTATTTGATAAGTTGTTTGTAAGTTTAGGGACTGATGACCCCGCAGTTGTCCCATAAGCTTAACATACGTTTGAACTTTTTTCGAATAGTATGTGATAGCTGTAGTGGAACGGCTACAGGATAACTGCGATGTTTAAAATTGTTATTCATGTTCTTCTTTAGTCTCTAATCATGAAATTGTTATGACACTGGAAAAAGTATTATCAGCTGCTAGGACATTGTTGATTAGTTATTTACAGTTCCCTAGCAACGGCAACTGTCATAAGCTAACCATGTCAATTCTCTAGATTGCGTCCGAAGTGTCTCGTACCACAACATAAATTGAAATTTGCAGGAATAATTCCTTTAATTAGTTCATAAAAATAAATAAGGTTCTTGTACTAGCGGGGTATGAAAAATACTCTGTAGCCGTTACTAAAATTTCATCAAAGTTAAACACAGGCACTTCTATTTTGCTGTTGTTAACTCGTATTGAAAAATATATTAATAATCCACTGCCTTCTAAACTCAGGTTTTCCACATTCACACTAAATACAAATATGTCACATTCTAAGCTAATCAGTAGTGATTCAATCAGAATTAAATTGTTCTCTGAAATAAGTAGAGATTCTTCAGAAGAATCAAATTTCTCTTGCTATAAAATATTCTTGATCATAAATAAATCTTCATAAATGCAAGATATCTTTCAACATTAACAAATATTTATTCTTCTTTTTGTTAATACAGCGTCAGTTTAGCAAGAAACGTGAACTTGAACAACTAGCTTGGACTGAATCTCAAACAAAACTAACTATGATCTAATATTCTTTCTTCTTTGAAACGATTGAAGCGCGGCAACAAAGAAGGCACAGCAGCATTGGTAGCCCAGTAGCTGTCGGTTAAATTTTAATAGTGGCCGTCTGCTGTAATGTTGGCTGCTGCGGCGACGACGACGCTGCCCTTGTTGATTGCGGCGCCTCGATCGTACATGAATCATACAGAAACAAAAGATTTTAAGAATCATATTATAAAAAATAACAATATTTACATAAGAATAAAAAATGTATGCATTTTAAATAAAACGTTTTCTTTCATTTTTTATGTATAACTACGAAAGAAAAATGTTCAAATGTTTGTATAGTCTATGGGACTTAACTACGGGGTCATCAGTCCCTAAACTTACAAACTACTTATGAACTACTTACGAACTAGGACGGCACAAATATCCATGCCCGAGGGGGGGATTCGAACCCCTGACCGTAGTGGCCGTGCATAGGAAAATGTAGTAAGATTGTCTTGTTCCACTACATTGCCTCACTTTCAGCTTTCAGTAGTGTAGTAAAGGGATTGACTATGTGTTGGCGTTCGGGGTGTCGTGAACACAGTACAGTTTTGACAGTCGTCCAGTGCGTGTGGTCGCAGAGCCACGCCGCTGCCGCCCCCGCGCTGACTTGCTGGGCGGCGCGGCGCGGCGCTACACGGCTATTAGGGGCCTGGCGGGCGACACGGCTTGCCACTCCCCGGCCGTGAATCATTCATACGGCCGCCGCAGCAGCCGCCGGGGGCGCCGACACCCACACTCGTTTGTTTTGGCGCCGCACTGTTTTCGCAGCACTGATTGGCCGGCGCGTGGGAGAGGCAGCACGCGGCGCAGGGAGAAGGGGGGGGGGCTGTCTGGCTGGGCAGTGCGTGAGAGAGGGCGCGCCGCCTGACACCTCCCGACATGTGAGGAGGATACCACCACAGCCTTGCCGTTACTGCCTCCATGTAAACACTCCGGTGGAGTAGCCGAGCGATCTAAGACGCCTCGCTGCGGAGCGCGCGGTTGATCGCCGTCGGAGGTTCGAGTCCTCCTTGGGGCATGGGTGTGTGTGTGTTGTCCTTAGGTTAGTTTAAGTAGTTTGTAAGTTACGGACTGATGTCCACGCAGTTTGGACCGATATGTTTACAAACAGTTGAACAGTCGTCTAGAATTCTCCTCACACTGTGTGCTAAGGAACGGAACGTTCAAACATACAGCAATCCTGAATACAGGCGTGTATTTCAAAAAGTGCAGACAGTTTCGGGTATTGCTTTCAGTGTGTGGATGGAGTACATCAGGGTTAAATGACGAGTCAGATTGCTAGAGAGCATGAATAAGTACGAATCAATGTAAGAGTATGTATGCGACGTGTAACTCAATGCTTCCTTTCCGTGACTGACATTTATTATATGAGCGTGGCAACACTGCTGTGGCGACACTATGCAATGGATTCTACTATTGGAAAGAACACACAGAAATATTGTAGGGAAAGCGGACGAAAGACTAAGTTTCATTGGCAGAACACTAAAAGATGCAACAGCTCTACTAAAACTACCTACACTAGACTTGTGCGACCTATTTTCAAGTATTCTTGAGTATTGTCGGATCCACACATGGTGTGACAAACGATTTAGAGAAAATTCAGAGAAGGGCAGCTCGTTTTGTATTATCGCGATATAGGGGAGTGTATCACGGAAATGACGCACCAGTGGGGGTGGACATCATTAAATGAAAGGCATTATTTGTTGCGGCGAGATGTATTTGAGAAATTTTTCAGCAACTTTCTCTTCCGAATGCGAACATGTATTGTTAGCACTCACCTACATAGGGAGACATTATCATAATGAGAGATGAAAAACGAAGATTCAGGTGTTCCTTTTTCCCGCAAACTATTAGAGAATGGAACTATAGAGAAATATCATAAAAGTGGTTCGATGAAACCTCTGCCACGCGCTTTAATGTGACTTGCAGAGTATCCATGTAGATGTAGATTGTAGCTGATAGCACACGTTGACATACCAACCTAGCCTCCGAGAAATGGACTCGCCTGTCCCACGTCACCGGCATGCGCACTATCGAGGTAAACAGTCTCTTGTGAGCGAGCGGTCTAACGTAGCCGAGTCACTATGTCTTCTAAACAGAAATAACGAAGGTGGATCAAGGTTGGATGTGCCAGAGGTCGTAAAACTTGACAATGTCATCAAGGAAGAGGCCTGCGGGGAATGACTTTGCCGTACAGAACAGTGGCACGTTGGGTAAAAACGCATTACGTACCTCCACGGCAGATCGTTAATGCACAGTATTACTGTTCGTTTTTGGAGCATCTCCTGCGACCAACTTTACGACAACACTTTCTGCGCAACCCAACCATCATTCTGCACGACAATGCGCCGGCGCATACGCCACAAGCTGTGGCTGCTCTGTTCGGTCGATGGGACTGGGATGTACTTTACCATTCACCGTACTCCCCAGACTAGATGCTAACTGCCACGAGCTCCACAAGCACATCCAACAAAATCAGGCCAAAATTCTCCAATGAAAAAGAACTTTGCTTAATATCCTATATTGTCAATAACAAGATAATGACGGGCATTCAAAGTGTGACAACATTTCATCGCTCGAGTGTTATGGATTCCCAAGAGATCAGTTTAAAGGCAGACATAGAAGCATTTCGGAGTCGGGCTGCTAGGTGTGTGAGGTTCGATCAATGCCCGACTGTTACAAAGATATTCCAGGAACTCAAATGGTAATTGCTGCAGGGAAGGCGACGTTCATTTCGAAGAACCCTGTTCAGGAAATTTAGAGGGCCAGTATTCGAAACTCGCTGCAGAACGATTCTACCGCTGGCGGACTTCAATCTCGCGTAAAGACCACAAAAAACAAGATAAATTAGGGCTCATACAGATGCATAAAGACAGATGTTTATTTCGTCGTTCTATTTGGTAGTGGAGCAGAAAAGAAAAGAATTACTGGTGGTAGGAGATATACTCCGCCACGCACCTTACCGTGGATTGCGGAGTATGTAAGTAAATATGTAGGTTTAGAGGACTCCATCTGTCTGTTAAATTGAGGTCTTGCACTCGGTTAGTTTTTGACGAACTGATATGTCAGTGGCTTCACGTCCATGGATTTACAATGATTAACACACAATTTTAGACGCATGATGGATTTTATTAGGATGTATAAACGTAGCTTTATAATTGATCTTCTTAGTTACGTGAGAAATGAACTGACATTTAAAGTTTCAAGAAAGAAGGCGGCCAACTGGGATAACATTAGCATGTATCAATGAATATTTCCAAAGTTTGACTTTATAACTCTTTCGTTGTGTAAAATCGTAAATTTCATGACATTTCGTAAAGTTAGCCAATTTTGCGTTTTTCCATAAAACCGCCGATTTCCTGTTATCATTTTCGCGATATTTTCCTGTCCCTAGTATTTGGTTGTTCATTTCGCAATGTATGTAATATAATTTATAAAATATATTTTTTGTAAATACATAACTCTGTTATTCTTTCATAGCTGCTGAAGAATTCCTAATGATCTACGTGTTTTTGATTGGCTCCCAAGAGGTGCAGTTTTACGATTAGGCGGCTTCTTCCGTGTAAAAGTGATTGAAATTATTTTTAAAAGCAATTTTGTACTCCACATGATACGAAGCCTATTTCTCAATGATTTGTATATAACAGTTTGAGCTGACAGTCGTTTACCATCGTTGACGTTAAAAGTGTGGCGCCACAGCATTTCACCGATCGTGTACTACAAACCTATCAGTTTGCAATTCTGTGTTTAATTTTTACTGAACCTCGGTGCAAAAGCTTCATCCACTCGTTCGAAAAGCAATTAAAGTGCACGCACGTTAATAACTGAAAATGCATTTTTGAGCCCCCAGTTTCGCACTAGCAGCGCCAGTTACAAATAATCCCGCTTTCAGTAGTCATTTGAAAGTAGGTGTAATTAACCAACTAATCTGCGGTTGTGCAGCTTTTCTAGAGCTCTCTCTCTCTCTCTCTCTCTCTCTCTCTCTCTCTCTCTCTCTCTCTCTCTCTCTCTCTCTCTCTCTCTCTCTCTCTCACACACACACACACACACACACACACACAAATCATCAATTACGAATTGTATGATGTTGCACCGCTATTGTAGCTGTGCTGACTTTAATACCTAAAACAGAGGTGTTAAAACATGTAGCCCTAAAACGGCATGTTGGACAAACGTGAAGGGGAAAAAAAAAAAAAGGTGCTGGGTACTTTCGTTCGTTGACGGCCGTGCCAGCAGGAGAGCTGTGTTGCATCTGACTGTCGCAGCGGCCATGTAGCAGCCGCCATAGACCAAAGATAGCACAGACTGCGTGTGACGTTACTGTACTGAAACCACGATCTAAGTCACGTGACTTGGACAGGAACACATTTTCGTCATTTAGAACAATCTGAAGTGGAGGTGACGTTTGTAGTTTTTCTCAGTTATATGTGAAATAAAGCATAGATATTAAGAATAAATTTTACACATTTAGAAACATAGTTAACGTTACTATTCGTCAATTCCTAGCAATACTACGACGTTTACATTTTCTTGGACAAACATGTTGCTGTTCTTTTCACAAGCAATGGAATTGCTGTTCTTAAGTGAGAAATTCTGTTGCACTGTGAACCCTTTCTTTTACAGCTCTCACAGGAGTCGACCATGTGATATTACCTGAAAAATGTGTGAAATAATTTGTTATACTTTCATAAGAACTGAAACTGGTTCATATCCATTATCGTCAGATTTTTACACTTTAGAAGCGTTTGTTTTTAACTAATTGTGACATATAGTGATGCAATAAAGTAAAACAAGCAAAATATTGAGTATTCACAAAAAATTATAAGTGGATGAGTAGTCGAAATTCGTCTTCAACTACGTATAAAGCTGTTAGCGATGTAGGAACTCAGTGAAGAGTAGCCGGAATAATCCTACTGTCAGTAATAACATTCAAGAGTTAAAAAATGTGAAAGATGCTATACACTATCAAAGTATGAAGTCAGCAGGGGTAAAATATAGAAAACGGAAGGTTATTTACAACTTGTACAGAAATCACATAGTTACGAGAGTCGAAGGGCGTGAAAAGAAAGCATTGGTCCAAACCAACCAGGATTACGACGGACTTGCAGCCTTTCCAAAACCTATTCAATCTGTACATTGAGCAAACTGTGAAGGAAAGCCAGGAGAAACTCGGAGAATGAATCACAGTTCAGGGTGAAGAAATTAAAAATTTTGCATTTTGACGATGACATTGTAATTGTCATACACAGCAAAGGATCTGCAAGAGCAGTTGAACAGGATGGACAGTGTTTTGAAAAGAACATATAAGATTCAAATTATTTGCTTATTCCACAAATAGCTGTAAATCTTTGTTTAATTTGCGCGATCGGTTTCGGTATTACATTAATGCCATCTTCAGTCCATATCGTACTGACCACCCAAAACTAAAAGAGTTATTCCAAAATACAGGTCCGATTCGCCGTGAATATTTGAAAGCGGCGCTAAGGACAAAACACGCACGCGCACCGACTCGTGGCATACCTTGCGAGTTAAACGCCGCCAGTGTCGTTGTTACTGTTGCTGTGTGCTGTTGATAGTGTCAACTAACAATGTTTAAGACAGTCAGTCAGACCGCCGATTGTGAAGTAAGGGCAGTAATACGGATTTTGTCAGCGGCAGAAATCCATCGGCAGATTACTGAAGTGTGCGGTCCTAACATAATGAGTGACAGTAAAGTGCGAGCCTTTAATGAAGGACGGGGAAATGTGCAGGATGCACCACGCTCTGGCCGACCATCCGTGTTTTCAGACGAGTTGGTTCATGCGGTTGACGACAAAGTTCGTGACGATCGAAGATTCACTATTTCACGTTTAGAAGTGGATTTCCCGAATGTGAGTAGAACGATGAAGTGACAGAAGCTGTCACTGTGTGATTATCTTCGCAGGCGGACGATTTCTACGACTTAGGTATTCATAAGCTTTGTGAACGATATAACAAATGTCTAAATAAGTATGGAGATTATGTAGAAAAATAGACGGAAGGGATGTCAGTAAAACAATTGTGTTGCAAACAAGTTTGATTTTGGATGTTTTTGTTTTACCCGGACGTTACTTTTGAAATATCCCTTCTAAAAGACTCTCAGTACAGCGACAACAATCTTTCGCTTAAAATCTGTAGTTCTGTTGCTTGTAAAAAGAACTGTCAATACGTTTCATCTAGGCACACGCAAAAACTGTACCTATCGTATTCATTCTTGCAATTTCGGAGCCGGCCGCGGTGGCCGAGGGGACTGAGGCGCTTCAGTCACGGTCTGCACGGCCACTGCGGTCGGGGGTTCGAATCCCCCCTCGGGCATGGATATTTGTGCCGTCCTAGTTCGTAAGTAGTTCATAAGTCGTTTGTAAGTTTAGGGACTGACGACCCCGTAGTTAAGTCCCGTAAGCTTTACAAACATTTGAACATTTTGAGCAATTTCGGAGGACTATTCCAACTGTATTACTAAAGACGTAATAAGAATAAGGTTTTATTTTTCTAATCTATGCGTAATTTCCACTACAATGGATAAGAACTGCAACTCTCAGCTACATTTCGCATTACTCGCGGTTTCCTGTCCCGAGTCACGTGACTTAGACGTTGGTTTCAGTATACTGACGACACGCGCAGTCTGTTATCTTTGGTGTATGCTGGCTTTGGTGTGCGGGCAGCCGGCACGGGCCCAGGCAGGCAGGCAGGCATGCATGCATGCCTGCATGCATGCAGCCAGCCAGTGCCGGTGTGTCGGGACGCGCTCTTCCGCGGCGCCTGCTGCTGCTGCTAGTGCTGCCTCCGTATTGATCAGTGGGCCGTGGCGCGCTGTGCAGCCGGCAGCCGCTGTTTCTGGAGCGCCGCGCCGCGCCGGCCGCTAAGCCGGATTTGCCGACAGCGAGCAGCCAGCAGTAGCAGCCGTGTGTCTGGCGCTTCCGCGTCCTCTCTGTGCTGTCGTCTCGATAACCGGCCGCGCCGCGCCCACTGCGGTGACTCGCCGCCGCCAGTTGTATGGCCGGAAGTCCCCACATTCGTACATACACTTCCACTCGGGACACAAGGCTGCAGCCAACACCGCCTAGAAGACAAGGCCTGACAACTGGCCGTGTCTACGTCACACCAAGATGCGGCGGCTGCTAGTTGACTGGCTGCCCGCTGGGGCACGCACACATGCCCGTAGCTGCCAGCCATTCAGATTGCGTTCGCCGCCTGTTGGTATGACGTGGCACGGCTAGTTGTCAGGCCTTGTCTTCTAGGCGGTGTTGGCTGCAGCACAGTTGCAGTTGTACAAGGATACGACACTGGCCAGAGAGGAGCAGATGCGAGCATCCGGGGACATACTGGGTAGTTACAATAGGAAAAATTAAACGGTTTTTTGAGCGCTTTTCCACAGCCGACGAAGTGAATACCGGACCGATACCGAAGTCCCGCCTTCGTACACATTCGCAAACATTTAGAAAGCGGACCCTTTCGCGTGGCTTACACTACACCAAGACACGTTCTCCTCCCCGGAGATTAATGGCGTAGTGACGGGAAGAGCATGGCCGGCCGCGTTGGCCGAGCGGTCTGCGGCGCGCCAGTCAGGCTGCACGGCCGCTACGGTCAGGGATTCGAATCCCCCCCTCGGGCATGGATGTTTGTGACGTATTTAGTATAAGGTACTTGATAAGTAGTTTGTAAGTTAAGGGACTGATGACTCCGCACTTCAGTCCCTTAAGCTTAACATACATTTGAACATTTTTTGGGAAGGGCATGCGACCACCTCTTGGAGAATCCATGTTATTGTCCACAATAATCTAGGCTACGACGTGCAGATGTGGCGCCTAGGCACACGAAAGAGAAGACTTCCTGTTATGTCTCGGGATGCCGCGGGGTCAGCAGGTAGACCGAGACTAGCAAGGATGTGGATATGGGTCTATAACTAAAAATTAATTAGTCCACCTGTAATTTATTTAAAATATGAAGTGAATAATAAAATGTTCAAATGTTTGATAAGCTTATGGGACTTTACTGCGGGGTCATCAGTCCCTAAATTTACAAACTACTTACCAGTTAGCTTATATTAAAGACGGCACAAACATCTATGCCCGAGGGGAGGATTCGAACCCCGGACGGGTACGACCTCGCGCATCGTATCATATCGCGTCAATGCGCTCGGCCTCTCCGCCGCGGCGTTGAAGTGAATACTTAACTTTGCGGTGCATGTGGTGGTACAAAATTCTTCCCATCTATCACACAGTTCTGCAATGTATCACTAAGAATCCTGGCGATAGCACCCTGTTCCGGATTGTGCTAAACGTAGACTACTGGATCTAGTAGATGGAACTCTTGTATTGAACTGGTGGATCGAACTGTCGCGTTGCTGTGGTGCGCCGGCTTTGTACGCGAGACCCCTCCTTCCAACTCGCCGGCACGCGAAGCGATCAGAGAGATCGACTGTGGGCGCCGCCGGCGGCCGAAGTATACTACAGAGCGACTTATCGCCCGTCTTGTACTGTCGCGGCCACTTGCGTGGACCGCATACAAGTGCAATCGAGACTCGTTACACAAAGTATCACATTTCCAGCCCTCAACATTTCGATGTCGATGTTGACGGGTCCAGGCGAGGCATAAAGCGAAGTATGAAGTCGTCCACATGAGTACGAAAAGAAATCCGTTAAACTTTGTTTACAATATAAATCAATCAAATGTGAAGGCCGTAAACGGCACTAAATAACTAGGAATTACTTCAGACATTAACTGGAAAGAACACGTAGATGTCATGGGAAAGGCGAACCAGAGACTGCGTTTTATTGGCATAACCCTTAAAAGATGCAACACAACTACTAAAGAGGCGCTTGTCCGTCTTTTTTTGAAGTATTGCTGTCCAGTGTGGGATCCTTATCGGGTGGGTTTGACGGAGGACACCGAAAGAGTCCAAAGAAGGGCAGCTCGTTTTGTATTGTCACGATTCAGGGGATACAGCGTTATGGAAATTACACAAGATCTGGGATGGGAATCATTACAACAACGGCACTTATCGCTGTGGCGTGGGCTACTTTCGAAACTCCAATCGCCAACATTCTCCTCCGAATACGAGGGTATATTGTTGACTCCCACATACATAGGTAGAAAAGATCATCAGAATATAATACGAGAAAGCAGAGCTCGAACGGAGAGATTCAGGTGTTCTTTCTTCCCGCACGCTATTAGTGAGTGGAGTAGGAGATGAATAGTAAAACGGTCGTTCGATGAACCATCTGCCAGGCACTTAAATGTGAGTTGCAGAGTATCCCATGTGGATGTAGATGTGTCGCGCAGTCGGCAAGTGTACAGGAGTGGGTCTTCGGCTTTGAATGCCGATAGCGATGATGTTCTGTCAAACAATTGGAACGCTGACACATGTTGGTGGCGCAGCATTCAAATCCGCAACAATTTGCGGAAGCGTTGCACTTCAATCACATTGAACGATTCTCTTCAGTCAACGTTGGTCCGGTTATTGCAGGATCTTTTTTCGGCCGTGGCGATGTAGGAGATTTGTTTTACCGGAAACCCGATATTCACGATGCACTCGTGAAATGGTCGTACAGGGAAAACCATAGTCCGCCGGTACCTTGGAATTGGTGTCGCATCTCTCGTGTGCCGACTGTAATAATTCGTTCAAAGTCAAATCGCGTTAACCAGCCAATGTAGCAGACACCTTTTATATGGCCGTTACCGGACACAGCGCCGTCCTCTGAGTGTAACAGTTATGTTTGCAAACGTATGCCCATACCAGTTCCATTGGCTATGCAGTGTATTTGTAGTTACGTACAAGAGTTTGAGAGATTGCATATTACCATAAGACGTAACATATCGATCTGTTCCCTTCTTCGTTCCTCTTCATTTATGTCGTGAAATATTCTCTCCGCAAGAAAGAACACATTTATAGCTACCAAACTGCTTTGATAACTGAAACTGCCTGAAAATATTGTCTTATCGGTCGATAAAACATACTTGTTAAAATTTACAGTCTACGACCTGTCGGAAAACTATAGTAAAACTTGTGCATATGCAATACACGAAAATTATAAGTGGTGCCAGTTTGGGTAAGCAACAAAAGAAATTAGGCCTAATAAATACTTTATTGACGGTTAAAATAACAACATAATAAATTGATATTCAGAATTAGATTACAAACTACGTTAATTAGCTCCGTTTGTGTTTTATGTTGCATCTCTGGCGATTGTAGGTATTTTTACAGAACAGAAGCTTACTCTTGCGTTAACTGATGTGAATAGTTGCTTATAGCTGAGAAAGGTACCTTTGAATAAGTCTGCCTCGTTAGCACTGGTGATTAGCGCAATATTAATGAGATAGATGAAAGTAATCGCTAGCTGCGAGCACCGTTTCCTTCCGCTCCGCTGATCGCAGGCTAGACTGCCCCCACCCACCTGGCCACTAGCTAGCTACCTGTTATCTATCCAATAGACTCCGCCGTTCAACACGCAGGCGCCCTGCCGCCAGCTAACAGCCTTAGTGTCGGGATCCTCCGTAATGAGATTCTCGTTTAACAATCTGCTTAAGCTATTGTCCGACGAGGCTAATGCTCTCAACTAAGAGTGACGCCCTGCACAATGGCGATGCTATCGTCTACCGACTGACAGCGGCCGAAAGAAAATGACACCACGATAGACGCCCTTCTCGAACCTTGAATGGTTAACATATCAGAGTACTGAAGAAATTAGGTTATCTATTTGCTTTTGTTCGTTAATTATTTGCTTTACAGTGTGTAAGCAGGTACTGTAAGTAGCTGCACTCCTTTGTTATCTTCTTTAATTTGTTAAATGTATAACAGGCTCTGAAGTATAATTTAATCATCCAGAGATTTGACAATATAACGATGTATACATGAAAAGAGTCACGAACTCTGAGATTATGCCTCGAAACCTGTTACCAAATTAAAAGCAATTCAAACAATTTAAAAATTGGGTTCTTGTACGCTATGAAAAACGGTTATAAACTTCTGCCGTCCCGACTGAATGACAGCTAATATGGCTGTTCTATGCAATAATTGGTCAGTTTTAGTCTTCGAAAACACTCTTCGGATAATATGAGAGCTAGTTTAATATTTTAAATTATTTTCAGTTTTATTACGTTTTATTGATTTCTGTGGCACTTTTAGAGTTAATCAAATTTCTCTGAAGTTCTTGTGCTGGTTGTAAGTACCTGTCAGAGATCTGTGCATATACAGCATAGGAAATTCTGATTCTGAAATTGAAAATCATGGAATGGTGTACTCACAATTGTTACGTAGTTCACATTGGAAATATTTAAGAACTCTTCGCAAATACGTGATTGCGAGGAATGCATTAACATGGGTTGCAATAGAAGAGTCACATTGATTAAAGTTCTTACTGCGCACTCTAGCTATAACAATCATTTCCCGCGCGCGGGATAAGCAGGGCGGTCTGGAGCGCCATGTTACTAATCGCACGGCCTCCCGCTTCGGGGGTTCGAATGCCCCCTCCGGCATGGATGTGTGTGTTGTCCTTAGGTTAATTTAACTTAGTTTAACTAGCTTGTAAGCTACAGACTAATGACCAACGTAGTTTGGTCCCATCGGATTACAAACATTTCAACATTTTTGAATCATTTTCCATTCGTCCCAATCTTTGTCAAATGATACATATTTAAGCAACTTTCGCACAGCTAAAAATTAGGTGTTAAAATTGTAAGAGTCTGAATGAAAGTCCTTGGTCCACTTGAGCTGTTATTTTTATTGGAATCGTGAAGACCCGCACAACCGGTTTCGCAACCCACAGTTGCAGCTCCAGGCGCTTTGTACTGTACAAAATGATAATTGTTTTAATAAATGAATGTTTAGAATGAAAATTACATATTAAAAACAAAAAATCCGAACTAGTATGTATGAGAAAGCTACATGCAAAAAAAAAAAAAAATTTATATAGAAGCCAGTAGGCTATTGATAGCAATAAATATTTTTTTACATTACTTACAAAGTTTTCCATATAAGTGATTTATGATGGATAACGGGTTTAATGGTTAGGTGGTACCGCAAGCACCTTGGCTCTTTTCGTCAAAAAGATTAAAAAGTCTACCGTGCGGTTCTTGTCATTTCTTGTTAAAAGAATAGAAAAGTCGGCAGTTGGTAAAATTTGTTTGGCCTATGACAAAAAGCGACGTGATGGGCAGCCCTACAATAGACAACATTATAATGATTAGTTAAAATCACGGATGTTTTGGGAAATCAGAATTTGCGTAGAATAAAGATACATAATTATTTCAAATTACAGACTTACTTTCATTCAGACTCTTACAATTTTAACACCTAATTTTTAGCTGTGTGAAAGTTGCTTAAATATGTGTAAATATTTGAGCTGTGGTTGCCCGTCATACAAAGTTCTTTGTCAAATGAGTTTGTGTGTTTGCAATGACACTGATGTAATTATGCTAACCAAACTGTAACAACACACCATGTATTGACGAGTCTCCTAAAATAATCAATGGAACCTCGGAGTATATGAGATACTACTTCTTTGTGTAGATCGTCTCATCTTCAAATTCACTTATAGTCCGTTGTTGCCGTTCAATAGGAATATGACACAAAAGGATGAAAACAACTTATTTTTTGTTCCGCAGTAGATAGTGCATACCTTGTCACGTGCAATAATTGTTGTCATTACTTTTACACTTTATATTTCATCACGGAAAAGACAACATACTTCAGTTTTATCAAAGTTTCTTTTTCAACTATTTTATGTCATATTTCCATACTACTAGAAATCCAGCGAACATCGAAATTTACAGATAGACTCTACTGTGCTAACTTAAAATGCTACAGCTAAGTGCTGGTCGCGCGTCCCAGTGGTTTTTATCTTAATCCACTGCCTTGGAGGCCTATGTGCGGAATGCAAGACGTGAAAGAAAAACTTGCCTGATGTACTGAAGGAATATAACTAAAAACCTTGAATGTGAGTAAGCAATCTGCTCGCAACTGGCTGCATATACATGCTCGAAGACGCCGAACAGTGCATCGCAGACCGGTCCTTGTCATATTCTTTCTTGCTCCACTCGCAAACAGGGCTAGTGAGAAACGACTCTCTGCAGGCCTTCGTATGAAAAGAAAGGCGTCTTGATATGTGGTACCTGTTCTTTAAGACGTGTCGGAGAGAAACCACTACGTACATATAATTAAGACGATGACGGACCAAGATACATTCGGTACGGATTCACACTTGCGTGAAACGATGAATTGCTACGAGTACATATAATGGTTAGGGGTATAATGCCAAATGTTTGTGGGTAAGTTGAAAATTTGTATTTGATGGGAGAGGTGCTACGGTAGCCCGTCTACGTCTGTTTCGAGCAGCATGATACTATTGCAGAATTCGAAATTCAGATATTTCAAGATGGTTTTTCCTCCACACTTGCATTAACTTTTATCTATACCCATTTGGAGTAGCTACCATTCATGTGACCAAATATAAATTTTGACTGTCGTCGTGAATCCTCTTACAGTCACTCAAGCGCGACAACTTTCCATACAGACACCATTATCAGCAAACAGCTACAGCTACAGATTGCTACTCACTCTATCCAGCTCCCCCCCCCCCCCCCCCCACGGACGCCCGAGGGAGGACTCGAACCTCCGACGGAGAGCAACCGCTCGCTTCGCAGCAAGGCGCCTTAGAGCGCTCGGTCCCACCGCGGCGGACAGCATAATGAGTCGTCTCCGTTGCTCAGAATCATATTGCATCAATCCTTCGCTACGAATCGTCTGGAAGACAACGAAATGAACTTGCTGGACCTGACGTATTAAACCACGCTAATGTGTAATGTACAATCTACTAGTAGTCATATAGTAGCAAAGATTTGAGCGCTTGCGTGTTAGTGCAGGGGGTGTTTTCAGCTGGGTGGATGGTTTATCAACAGAAGACATCCATTTGTCAGGTTATAGAACCCCGCTCCCGCCCCTCTACCCTTCTCTGAACAAACACAGTTCGCGAAAAATTATCGTCCGTAATCCGCTTAGCAGCCTATACAGCAGCCAACAAAATCGCGAAATTTATAGTGGCAGGGAGTGCCCTCCAGAGTTGCCTTATCACTACTCGTTGGATGCAGTACACGCCCTCTTAGAGCCAAACATGTTTCTGTTCAGCTTGTTGGAGGGCCTGCGTGCAAATCTACGTATGAATATTATGATTAGAATTTGCTATCACTCTCTTCAGTTGCTAAGGAGAGTAGTATGCTTGGCAGCATTTCGCTTTTCCTTCTACAGTACATGCCAAAGGAACTCACTATGGATACGCCAAAAGCTATACCGACATCACTATGTACTTAATCGAAGGAAGATATTGAAGCTAGAGATAAGGATTTCAGCCAACCTAAATTTATTAAAATGACACGAGTATATGTTTGCCATCAGCCTTTACACTGGTTTTGGTAACATCCTTTTCCTTTTCCTTGAGACCAATATTCCTTGAATAAGAAATAAAGGTAAATCGTCTTAGAGATTCTTTCACTGAGAAAATGACAAAACTGAAGGACCTGATACGTACCACCGATCTGCTTTTACCCATACAGCTCGGCAGGGTTCAAAACCAACAAGTGTTATTCCCTGCTTCATTAGACCCGATAAAATAATACAATCGTGGCTAGTTGCGTCGAAACCGTTGCCCACATCCTACTTAATCGATTCGCACTTCAGTCATTTAATTTCAACAAATTTCTAGAGCGTCAATCCACTTCTCTATTTCGCCCTAGTCCGTTTCAATAATCGAACTGTAACGTGTATTCATTTTTAAATCAATGTAAGTTCCCTATCTGGCACCTCACTGAAGGTTGACTTAATTCAACGAATATTCAGAGTATTTCCTTTCATATTACCGGAGAGGAATTAATTATGTACAAACTTTTTCATTTACATAGACTTCCCTTCATTTTTGCTTTGGCTATAGCACGTCCCTTTTCCTTTTGATTGCTAATTTATCTATTTATACATATGTAATGCTGATAGCTCATTTCACCCCCAAGTATGTCGTTTGCGTCTTGAAGTGTCTCAATTAACAATTCCAAAAAGTGCCAAAACAGGGTTTGTGGTTCTGTGATCTTCTATTTGCCTCTTCTTCCACTCCTCCTACTCATCTTTCCACCCCTACAGCCATCATCTTTCCATTCCTCATCATTATTGTACCATTCTCCAGTCTCCTTATCTTTATCCTTGTCTGTCTCATCTTCGCCTTCCTTGTCCCTCTCGTCCTAGTCTTTTTTGTTCTTTTTTCTCCGCCTTTTTCCTTGTGTCTCCCATTTCTGCTTCTATCTCCTCCTCCGCTTCCACCTTGATTCATCTCCTCGTTCCTTCCACTTATGAAACATTATTCAGATCGGCTAACTTTCATGGGAATCTGTCAAGTATGTATTGCAAAATTCCTTCTACCTTTCACAATACTGTGATATACACTGAACTGAAAGGGAACGTTTTGTATCAGTTATGTCAATTTAAAATTTAGTCGCAATCCACCTAGTCATTTCATTGTGAAAAGGTAACAAACATTAATTTTCACTTGAATGAGGATGATGAATAAGAATAAGAAAAATTATAATTTAATTTGTTCTTGACTTGAAATTTTTGGCTCCTTGGCTTATATATATCAGAAAAACACATCTGTCGGAAAAGTAAGATTGGAAACGGAAGTAGTCTTGAAAACAACAGTCCTGTGTGCCCACTGAATAATAGAAGACGCATCACGTCACAGTCTACAACCCATTATTTCCATGTTACAGGAGGATAGAAAAGTGGAAAAGTTACGTAAATTATCGTTATTCGTCATGCATATGCCACTTTTGTCAGCTGAAGATGAATGCTTTTTATGATGTTTACTATCGTATTCATCAGATACAACAAATTTATAAATAAGACAAAATATGGATGCATGTATATGGAATTATTTAAAAAAAAAGTAAATATTAAATGACGCAGACTACACACGGCTGTTGGTAGACTCAATCCAGCAGAGTGCCTCTTCCTCTGCATGTATTTTCTTAATGCTTCAGGGAAACCTCTGATAGGAGAATCATTTACAATATCGCTCACTGTCTGGATGTCATTACAGTCCCACACACTGTCACTAGAAAAGCTCCACTTGTGCATCTTATATTTGTACGTGCCTTCTTCAGTCTGGTATCTGTTCAACTGTATACATCTCCGTAGCAGCTAGTTCCTGGCTCTTTATGATGATAGCTTCACCTGTACTCCCAAAGATGCTTCTAAAATACGCTTGAATGACAAATTCCTTGTTTGTAGTTTATTTAATAACATAAGAATTAAAAACACATTCCTTATTAGATGAATTATATCTCACCAAAACTATATCAAGATACAGGAATTTATCGAATATGCGTTAACTTTAGAAAAGGTGACTCACTCGCCAAGATGGATTGGCGACTCGCTTTGCTTTGTCAGTCTCTCTGTCGGTGGGAGTCGCTGCTCGTGCCTTCAACTGCAGTGGGCGGAGTGGCTGGAGGTGGGGCTTCACGCAGGTGTCTAACCGCGCGCCTTGTCTGTGTGTGGCAGGAGTGAACCCCCGGAAGCAGCGGCGGGAGCGCACCACGTTCACGCGCGCCCAGCTGGACGTGCTGGAGGCGCTGTTCGCCAAGACGCGCTACCCCGACATCTTCATGCGGGAGGAGGTCGCGCTCAAGATCAACCTCCCAGAGTCCAGGGTCCAGGTGAGCATAAAATAAGTACTTACATACATACATGTGGCCAGAGTTGTGGGATTACTCCCAATATCGTCTTGGATCTGCTTCTTCCCGTCTAAGTGCAGCAAATCGACGTGGTATGGACTTGTCAGGTGGTTGGAAGTTATGTCGCGGAGTATTGAACCATATTGCCTTTATAGCCTTCTGTATTTGTGAAGGTGTCGTCGGTGGTGGATTTATGTCTCGTAAATTCTTGAATGGATATGGGCGATTATGGTGGCCAAATAGTTCACTGAAACTGTCCAGAATGATCTTCACACCATTTGCCATTCCATATTGTTATCGATGGACATTTTGTTTTTTTGTTTGGGAATATCACGTCTACGAATGTCCTCAAATGGTTTCAAAGTAGCCGAACGAACCTGTTTTTGGTCAGTGACTGACTCACATGCATCAGAGGAAACAGTTCATTGCAGTTGGAGCAACCAGCAGTTCGCACAGTGCTTTAGGGGTCGTGCAGCCGGCGACACACTCAAACTCTACCATCTGCTCTTACCAGTTGAAATCAGGAATTTTCACTCCCAGCCATGGTTTTGAAGTTCTTACACGGTTCAACCGTGGCGAACGAGAAAGGCTGCGGAGTGTGCAAGTCATGCGATAGAGTCCTGACCCATGGCGATCGCTAGCCGACTGGCTGGCCACTACATGAGTGTACTGGGCCGCAGCGGCCAGCCAGTCAGCTAGCGCTCGCCTTGGCTCAACACTACCTTGTTGACGTAACGTGGAATGACGTACGCGACGCGGTCTGTTTTTCTCGTTGGCCTCGGTCCAACCGATGTCTATGGTTACTGTATGCTATTAGGTAAGGCACGAGAGTCGGTCTTCTGCTCCTATAGCCAGTTAACGCCAGATTTCGCCACACCGTCGCAATGGATATGACATTCTGCTATTGTTTCACGCAGTGTTGCTTGTCTCTCAAAACCGACCATTCTACACGAACGCCACTCCTTAGTGATGGAGGCCGTCGCCCATTGCGGGATCCGTGATATTTTCGGAATACTCTTGACACTATGGATCTCGACATAAAGAATTCCTTACCGATTTCGAAATTTGAATTTTCTATTTACCCAGCACCAACTACCATTCCGCATTCAAAGTTTAATTGTTGCTTTGGTAATGAACCGCCCTTTGGTATCTTTGTACGTGACATTACCACTATTACCCCCGCGATTTTTGTCACCTCTTACACTTCGCAGCCGAGCGCGGTGGCCGAGGGGACTGAGGCTCTCCAGTCACGGTCTGCACGGGCACTACGGTCGGGGGTTCGATTCCCCCCTCGGGCGTGGATATTTGTGCCGTCCTTAGTCTTACTTAGTTCATAAGTAGTTTGTAAGTTTAGGGACTGATGACCCCGTAGATAAGTCCAATAAGGTATACAAACCTTTTTGAACACTTCGCAATCCATCATACGAGACATGGCAAAGGCCACCTCACATCAGTGTTGGCCATTCTAATTCCTGGTCCAGTCGCAAATTTAGCGAGCGCACACACACACACACACACACACACACACACACACACACACACACACCTGCCTGCACATACTTACTTACGAACTCAAGACGCACACTCACATATGCACAGGAACACAGACGACACGGAGTTCATGGATGTCGTGTCGTAGTATATTTTCGAAAAGAAAGCTCCATAACCCTTGTAGCAAGAACTTTTTTTTCTTCTTAGAGACACTACCCGTTTTGTGGCCTAGAGCCACATTAGGTGAGAATCTAAACAATAATAAGCATAAATGTAAATCATTTTATTAGGAAACTCCTTAGAATGTGATTCCGGAAACGTTACTACCTCCGTGTGTAGTGTTTATCATAGCACCTGACAGGTACCTACGGCAGAAGTTGCTAGCACTTCCTTTATTTATTTATTTATTGCCGACCGCGCGAGGTGACGCAGTGATAACACACGGGACACGGACACGATCGTTCAAATCTGCCTCCCGCTATCCAAATTGAAGTCTTCCATGATTTCCCCAAATCACTACAGATAAATACCGGGATAAATCCTTTCTTTGTCCAACCGTAACCACAAATAATCCCAGCTTGTGCTTTTTTTTTTTTTTTTTTTTTTTTTTAGGTTCACTTATTACGACAGTTTCAGATTTTAATGCATGATAGGAATATAAATGCTAGTATTGCTTATGGCTAAACAGTTGTGTTTACAAAGTAATGAAACCTGTAATTAAAATTTTGGGTGTGCAGATCCGTAGTTCCTATCTAAACCCTGTATTTCGACATAATAAATAGGAATAATGAAGTAATTCAAAATTTGGAATTTACTAGAGTTCTCTGGTAGCAGCAGCAGATGATGGTCACAAAGAACTTTCAGGATAATACGCGAACAGCGACGTTAAGAAATAACGTTATTTCGTTATTCTGATTTCCACTGCTGACGATATCGTAGACCTCGTAGTTCCACCTATTGTAACCGCTAGATGGTTCTCGCGCTAGACATATACCTTTCGCAGCGTATCGTCGTCTATTATCCCGTTTACGTATGAAAACTACTTCTTCCTTTAACCCTCTTAACGGCTATGTACACACATGATTCTTGAGTTTTTGCGTTATTGGCAAAGTCCCTTTCGATTTATAAGTTTCAATTTCCTTCTTCTATAATTAATGTTAAAATTAGTATTTCAGCTTTCGTTTTCGCTTTTGTGTCGCTTGTAAATGGAATTCAAACTGTAAAACGAGCTGGCAATTTCTATTTCTGGATAAATTATTCAGATCAAATTTTTCGGAAAAATTGGGCCGAACACTTTTAAAAAGAGTTGACCGCACCCAAAAGTCGGGAATACTGGCTATGACGTACACACATTTCTCCCAAAAATGCATAAATCAAGCGGACGCAGCTGTGCCGGCTGCTCGCCACGTACGCGGCTGGTGAACTATTAGCTGGTTGTGGGGTGCGTTCTTTCCGCCTGGTCGGAGGTCAGAGGTGTGTGCGATGGGGGTGGTGGCGGGGGCAGCGCGCACAATGCGAGGGCGTGCTGTTTGTCACGCGCCCCGCCACTGAATTACGATCTGTTTGCCAGGAATAAACTCGGTTAGCATTCGTTTCACACATCTGTGACCCGCGCGGTACGCTCCGCCTCCGCCCAGAATGGTCCTCGCCATGCAGGGGAAACAGTAGCTGCACAACTCACACTCGTTGCTGGTAGCTCAGGTAGGGGCGGACGAACGTTAGTGGCCGACAGTGTAGGCGGATCTCAATATTTCTGAAGTGATAATTGTACTTACGGCACCCTTTCGGAAGTGCCCGAAAGGACAGACGTCATATCCACACTGAAGAGCAAAATACACTGGAAACCTGGCTAATACATTGTAGAGTCCCCACGAGCTGCAACCCGACGTGGCACGAATTCGACTAATGCCTGATCTAGTGATGGAGGAAAGACACCATGCGTCCTCCAGGGCTGTCCGTGAATCTGTAAGATTACGAACGGGTGGAGATCTCTTATAAATCTCATTGCGAGGCATCCCAGATACACTCGATGTTCATATTACGGCGGGATAAAAGAGAAAAAGATGGGGTAAAGTCTTTAACGTTAGAGAAAGTTAATTATTTGAAAGTGAGTTCTAAAGTTTCCAACTTATTCACGTATCTCTACCCTCGGTCTATATGAGACAGGAAAAAAGCACTGCTCGTGAGGGGCCGTACTGTTTCGTACCTCGTCAGGGTATGAAGACTAGAGTTTCTGTTCTCTAATCTGATACCTTCTTTCCCTGCTGTCGTCCCCTGCGCAGCAGCAGCACTCACGTCGCAGATCCTTCGTGTGGCTATAGTTTAACAATAATGAATGTCACATGAAGCCAGTGGCTTTTCTTATTTTATTTATAATTCACTGTGCCTATACAGAAAGCCGTAAATGTATAATAGAAATTCACAAATAACTAACAATCTTATACGCGATACACGAACGCAATTGACTTTGATGTTATGCATCCGATGCCCCTTAGATGCCTCTTAGATGTCAACAGTCTGAGGCGCCTAGCTCGACTGACTGCGGCAGTAGTAACACTCCGCTCCAGTGTCTACATTTTGCCTCGAACGGAACATTCTAGAGTGTTACGCTTGTCATCTTTCTATTAAACTAATATTTAAATAATTTTTTAAATAACAAAAACGTAGTTTAATACAATTGAACTGAATAAACATAGTTAATTTAACTGCAGTGTACCAAACATTAATAAAAGTGCTCGAGGGTTTTGGCGGACTGAGACTACGTGTAAGAGCCAATCAGATTTCACAAGGACATATGGGCGGAGTCTTCCCACAGGATACTTGTTCATCGGACCACATGCACTATGCTTTACCCACACCAAATAGTAAAAGATATCTCACAAAATAAAAATATGAAAACCGACCGCGGTGGCCGCGGGGACTGAGGCGCTCCAGTCACGGTCTGCACGGCTACTACGGTCGGGGGGTTCGAATCCCCCCTCGGGCATGGATATTTGTGCCGTCCTTAGTATAAGGTAGTTCGTAAGTAGTTTGTAAGTTTAGGGACTGATGACCCGTAGTTAAGTCCCATAAGCTTAACGAACATTTGAACATTTGAAAAATATGAAAGACCCGTCACAATGTCTGGGAAGTTAAGTGGTCAACGGAGAAGTTAAAACTCAGTATAATGTTTCTGGAGTCACGCTGTAGCAGTTCTGGACGTGTGGGATGTCGCATTGTCCTGCTGGAATCGCCAAGTCCGTCGCAATGCACAGTGGACATTAACGGTTACAGGTCATCAGTTAGGTTGCGTGCGCACATCTAACCTACCAGAGTCGTATCTAGACGTATCAGGGACCACATATCGCCGCTACTGCAAATGCCCCACACTATTACAGAGCCTCCACAAGCTTAAACTCTCCCATGTTGTAATGCAGGATCCAATAGGTTTCTGAGGCTGTAACCACACCTATAAACGTCCATCCACCCCATAAATTGGAGGCCAGACAACGTGTTTACAATCATAAACAGTCAAATGTAGGTTTTGACGGGCCGAGGCGAGGCGTAAACGTCTATCTCGTGCAGTTAGTAAGGGTACGAGAGTGGGCTATCGGCTTTGAAAGCTGTTACCGATGGCGTTTCGTAGAATGGTTCGCGCAGTGACACTTCTCGATGGCTCAGCACTGAAATCCGCAACAATCTGAGGAACGGTTGCTCTGCTCTCACGTTGAACGATTTTTATCAGTTGCGGTTGGTCCCATTCTTGCAGGATCTTTTCCTGGCCACAGAAATGTCGGGGATTTGATGTTTTACCAGATTACCGATATTAAAGCGGCAATTGTGAAATGGTCGTATGCAAAAGTCTCTACCTCCTAGCTACCTCAGAGATGTTGTGTCCAATTTATCGAGCGCCAACTGTAACAGCGCGTTCAAACTCACGTAAAACGTGGTAACCTGCCATTGTAACAGAAGTGACCAATCTAATGCCTGTTCTAGACACTTGTTGTCTTATATAGGCGTTTCCGACCGCGTCATCTATTACATATACAGTATGTCTGTTTTTGCATACCAATACCAGTTTCTTTGGCTTTCAGTGTACTGTATAACCGTACGCATATCTGTAGCAGACAAATTATTTCTGTGCAGATACTCAAATACTGATGATCATTTCTACCTATGTAAGAGGGAGTAAACAATATATTTTCACATTCGGAGGAGAATGTTGGCGATTGGAGTTTCGTAAGTAGCCCACGCCGCAGCGATAAGCGCCGTTGTTGTAATGATTCCCATCCCAGATCCTGTATCATTTCCGTAACGATGTCCCCCGTGTATAGTGACAGTACAAAACGAGCTGCCCTTCTTTGGAGTCTTTCAATGTCCTCCGTCAAACCCACTTGATAAGGGTCTCACACTGGGCAGCAATACTCCAAAAAAGTAAGGACAAGCGTAGTGTATGCAGTCTCTTTAGTAGTTCTGTTGCATCTTTTAAGCGTTCTACCAATGAAACGCAATCTCTGGTTCGCCTTAAAAAAAAAAAAAAAAAAAGTGTTCAAATGTTTATAAACCGTATGGGACTTAACTACGGGGTCATCAGTCCCTAAACTTATGAACTACTTATGAACTAGGACGGCACAAATATCCATGCCCGAGGGGGGATTCGAACCCCCGACCGTAGTGGCCGTGCAGACCGTGACTGAAGCGCCTCAGTCTCCTCGGCCACCGCGGCCGGCGGTTCGCCTTTTGCACGATATTATCGACGTGTTCTTTCCAGTTTAAGTCTGAAGTAATAGTAATTCCTTGATATTTTGTGGAGTTTACGGCCTTCACTTTTGATTTATTTTGTAAACAAAGTTTAAAACTAGTTGCCATGACAAACATGTTCTTAAGAAACACCATATTCCAAAATTATCACACACACACACACACACACACACACACACACACACCAGAAAATCATGAAACGTGTCTGGTCAGGAAAAACCGCTATGGGGATATATTTAGAGCAGAGCGCGGCCGCACCTCGGCTCCCCCCACCCCCACGCGCCGGCCCAGAGGGCGGTGGCGGTGACTGGCAGCTGGGCGTGTTTGCGGCCGATAGGGCGGCGCCGCCTAATCCTCGCCAACGGACGGCCCAGCCGAGCCGAGCCTGCCTGCCTGCCCTGCCGACTGCCGCGAATTAATCACCAGGCCAGCCCTCTCCCTCCCCTCCCCCTGGTACACCAGTAGAGCGGCCACTCCACTACTCGGCACAGCGCTGGGCCCGCTCGCTGCCGCTCCATTTGTCACCACATCTCCATGTCTGACGCACCCCGCACCGCCCATCTGCTACCTGGCAGCCTCAAACCAAGCCAGAACTTAACAACGCGAGCGAAATACCCATTCACATATTACATAAAGTACATATACATACATACTCCGCAATCCACTGTAAGGTGCGTGGCGGAGAGTACGCTGTACCACTACTAGGCATTTCCTTTCCTATTCCACTCCCAAATAGAACGAGAGGAAAAAAATGTCTATATGCCTCCGTACGAGCCCTAAATTTCTCTTCTTCTGCTTCGTTAACACCCTTCAGAATCACGTGTGGCTTGTTTAGCACGTCTTCTTTCTTCCCAATACCTCTTCATTCCCTCGCTTCTTCTGTTTCTTTCTTCTTCTGTTATGATTAATTTTGGTGTCCCGCCACCTGTGACCGTCCACCAACCTTTTATACTTCTCCCTGTCCGGCACCAGTGCCTGCAGATTTAACCTTTTATTCCTACAGTCACACTGACTGCACATACGGAAGTTTGCGTCGTTCCTGGAGTCGTGTTCGGGTAGCTTAGTGGTTAAGGCGACCTCTCGCGATAAGCGGGAAACCTGGGTTAGAGTCCCGGACCGGCACAAATTTTCATACGTCACCATTTGGTAGAACATTCATACCTTATTCAGTTACGCTAAGAGAAATTCGCTATTGCGAAAAAATATTGATAAAATTATCATCACTGTAATTCGTCACCATATCCTAATTTATAAAGCTACGGGTTGGCCGATGCCCCCCGAACTAAATCTGGCGGTCGTGCCCCTGTCCTGGGGATGGTGTCTTTGACCTTATTCTATTTAAAACTAACTCATGTAACTTAAAACTAGCGTCGTAATAGGGGATGGCTGCTCAGTCCTCCTGGTCCAGGGCTTGGCGGATCCCGGCCATTCCGGAACCCCGGCGGCACGGCATGGTGCAGCAATCACAGCCTGCAATAAAGTCTTACATTCGGTTTACAAATTCATCCCTCATGTGGCTTAAAATTTTGTCTGCCAGTTCATCCAGAGTATGAAAATGTCTCTTGTCTTAGGAGTTGGTAAGTGTCACTGTTTGGTTGATATTGGCGTAGTTCAGATGCGAGATTGTCGTATGCAGGGCATTCGAAGACTTGTTCTGGAGTTTCTTCCGGAACTCCACAGCACACTCTGGAGTCGAGTGCTTCCTGAACCGACGTAGGCATGTCGGATACGAGCCATGGCCAGTGACAAACTGAATGAGCCCTCTACTTGGCTGAAAGTACATTTGCAGTCTTTCATTTATGCCGGTGAGGAGCTGATATCGCTCATACGTTTGCTTTACATCTACATGGGATACTCTGCAAATCACATTTAAGAGCCTGACATAGGGTTCATCGAGCCACCATTATACTATTTATCTCCCACTCCATTCTCGAATAGCGCGCGGGAAGAAAGAACACCTGAATCTCTCCGTTCGAGCTCTGATTTCGCGTATTTTATTCTGATGGTCATCTATACCTATGTAAGTGGGAGTCAACAATATATTTTCGCATTCGGAGGAGAATGATGGCGATTGCGTTTCGTAAGCAGCCTACGTCTCAGCGATAAGCGCCGTTGTTGTAATGATTTCCATCGCACATGCTGTATCATTTCCGTAACGCTGTTTCCCCTGTATCGTGACAGTACAAAACGAGCTGCTCTTCTTTGGACTCTTTCGATGTCCTCCGTCAAACCCACATGATAAGAATCCCACAATGGGCAGCAATACTCCATAAAAGGACAGACAAGCGTAGTGTATGCATTTTCTTTTGTAGTTCTGTTGCATCTTTTAGGGGTTCTATCAATAAAACGCAGCCTCTGGTTCGCCTTTCCCACGACATTATCTACGAGTTCTTTCAAGTTTAAGTCTGAAGTAATAGTAAGTCCTAGATATTTTGTGGAGTTTACGGCCTTCACTTTCGAATTGATTTATCTTGTAATCAAAGTTTAACTGATCTCTTTTCGTACTCATGTGGACGACTTCACACTTCTCATTATTTATTGTCAATTGCCAATTCCTACACCATACTGATATCTTTTTCAGATCGTTAAGCAGTTCGTTTTGATCTTCAGATGATTTCACTAGACGGGCCGGCCGCAGTGGGCGAGGGGACTGAGGCGCGCCAGTCACGGTCTGCACGGCCACTACGGTCGGGGGTTCGAATCCCCCCTCGGGCGTGGATATTTATGCCGTCCTTAGTATTAGCCAGTTCATAAGTAGTTTGTAAGTTTAGGGACTGATAACCCCGTAGTTAAGTTCCTTAAGCTCTACAAACATTTGAACGTTTCACTAGACGGTATATGACGGCGTCATCTGCAAACAACCTAAGGGAGCTACTTAGATTTTCCCATTAATCGTTTATGTAAATAAGGAACCGCAGAGGACCAATAAGACTACCCTGTGGAACGCCCGATATCACCTCTGTTTTAGTCGATGCCTTACCATCGATTACTATGTACTGTGTCCTCTCTGACAGCAAATCCCCTATACAATCTCAAATTTGGGGCGATATAGCATAACCCCGAAATTTGATTAAAAGCCGTTTGTCAGGTACGGTTTCGGACATGAAAGTGGAGCGACCGCTTACTGTACCAGGTATGTGAAAGGCAGGTGCAGGAGAATTAGTGTCCCGCGCGGCTACTGGGCTGCTGCGTTAGCAGGGCGCACAGTGTCAGAGGGCGGCTGGAGAGGTCGTGCGGCCGCAGCCGCGGCGCGGATCTGCGGAGCTCCCTGTGTGTGGCTGTCGCCGCCCCTGCCGCCTTTCAGCACGCCCTCCTGCCACTGCCGTCTCCATCTGCCGATGGGACGCCTCACCACTAACGCCTTGGCCCACTCGCCCTGCCGCTGATACCCTCAACAGTCGTATTATTAACGAGGCTGCATTGTGCTCAGATGCGTGACGGCAGTAAACGACTTCGCGAAAGAGGGAGACGGCCATTTCTGCTGATTGCTACTCTGTCGGACATACAAAATGCAACTTAGAGTAGTACCGGAAGTATCGCGGCCAAACTGACCGAACAGTTGCGTAGAATTTCGTAACATCCAAATGAATGGAGAACCAGCTGAACAGCTGAATAGCTCCCTGATGCTGTCGTTTATCGGTTAGTGAAGTCAAGAGAGGATCAAAAGCAACTGCAAAGCGATTTAGACAATTTCTACATTGGAAATTGACAATAAAGAAAAGTGTGAAGTGATACATCATCATCATAACTCGTTGTGCTCAATGCTGAGCGTCGTGACTCCATGAACCAAGCGTCTCCATCCCGGACGGTTGTCAGCTTCTCTCTGTGCCTGCTGAAGAGGTAGAACGGAGATCATCTTGATTTGGTCTATCCATCTGCTCGCTGCTCTTCCTCTTGATCTTGTGCCCTCGATCTTTCCTTGTAACAATATTTTTTTCTAGGTTTTCTCCGCCTCTTCTCACAATATGGCCAAAGAACTGGAGAATTTTTTCGTCGACTCGAGAAGCAAGGCGTCTGGAGATATTCAGTTGTTCAATAATGGACACATTTGTTCTTCTTTCGGTCCGTTTTATGCGTCGCATCCTACGCCAGCACCAAAGCTCAAACGCATCAATGCATTGTTTGGATCTGGCCTTGAGTGTCCATGATACGCAGCCATAAAAGAAGACAGAAAACACGAGTGTTTCAACTAGCCGGATCTTTGGGCTATTTGTTATTGCTCTGCTCTGCCAGATCTTCGTGAGCTGCTTCATATCCACTCGTCATAGCGTGATCCGTCTTCTTATCTCTCACAACTACCTGTGCTGCAGATGGTTGACCCAAGATAGGTGAAGGACTGCACGACTTCCAGTTCCTTTAATTGACCTGTGAGCTGGTTCTGTTGTTCTCGATCAATTAACATGAGTTTGGATTTACTGAGGTTGATGTCTTGTCCATATGCTAGACTGTCTTTTATTCTAGTTAGTAATACATATGATCACTAAAAGAAATCCGCTGAACTTCAATTACGCGATAAATCAGTCAAAGGTCGTAAATTCTACTAAATAACTAGGAGTTACAATTACAAACATCTTAGACTAGAGAGAACACATAGAAAACATTGTGGGAAAGGCGAACCAAAGATGACGTTTCATTGTCAGAACGCTTCGAAGATGCACCAGCTCCAACAAAGAGACTGCCTACATCACACTTGTGCGTCCTGTCTTGGAGTAGTATTGTCCATTGTGGGATCCTCACCAGGTGGGACTGACGGAATATATTGAGAAGTTTCAGAGAAGGGCAGCTCGTTTTGTTCTATCACGTTACGGGGGATAAAGCGTCACGGAAATGTTGCACGAATTGGGGTGGAAATCATTAAAAGAAAGACGTTTTTCATTGCGGCGTGATCTATTTGCGAAATTTCAATCGCCGACTTTTACTTCTGAATGTGAAAATAATTTGCTAGCACCTATCTACTTAGGGAGACATGACCATCCCAATAAAATAAGAGAAATCAGATCTAAAACGGAACGATTTAGGTGTTCTTTCTTCCCACGCTATTAGAAAATGAACGGTTGAGAAAAGTTATGAAAGTGGTTAATGAACCCCTCTGTCAGGCACTTAAATGTGATTTGTGGAGTATCTATGTAGATGCAGATGTAGAAGGCCAAAAGTGGTCGTGGGTTAGTTAAGTCACCTATAATTTTGTGGATGATTACGTATCTTTCTCTGTTCCCTAGGACAGAATTGACTGTGAACTTACACGGAATCACAACCAGTGAAGTTAGTAACGTATCGAAACTAGCTCTTCATCGCAAGCTGCTATCACATTCCAGGTGATGTAATTGTCCTGGATAGAACACTTTATGTGCTCTTCCTAGAATTCCCGTCGCGTACATTGTTGTAGATCCGTTTGACACTTCCTGATCCATTCCCAGTCGCACAAATGTGCGCGACAGGTGAAACGGTAAAGCAGTGTATCAATTAGCTCGCACTTAATATAATTGTCGGTGCGTTGTAACACTATGGTATGCAGCGGCGGATTAACCGTGCGCATTGGGGCGCCGAGCTACGGTGCGCGCGGCCGATCGCCGTTGGGTTTAAGAGTCCTCCCTCGGCGTGTGTTGTTCTAAGGTTAGTTTACCTTAGTTTAAGTAGTTCGTATGCTACGGATTAATAACACAGCAGCCGGCAGCAGTGGCCGAGCGGTCTGCGGCGCGACAGTCACGTTCTGCACGGCCACTACGGTCGGGGGTTCGAATCCCCCCTCGGGCATGGATATTTGTGCTGTCTTTAGTGTTAACTAGTTCATAAGTAGTTTGTAAGTTTAGGGACTGATGACCCCCTATATTTAAGTCCCATAAGCTATACATTTGAATAACCCAGCAGAGGAGTCCGATAGATTTACAAACATTTGAGCATTTTCGATGTACAACTTTTCGTTAGTGGCGATTAGGTTCTGTACTACAAGATACCAAGTAGATGCTTCTTCCATTGTAAGAGTTTTCAGGTTGGTGTCATTTAAAATAATTTTCCAGTGTCAGGACGGGCATTTAGTTTGAATTGGCTTATTCATGGTGTGCTATTCCTACTGCGTTAGGTGCTGGTTCCCCAATTCAGCATCCCCTACATAAATTGCGTATATTCAAGTACATACTGTAGCTGTTAGATTTTTGTTCTTTAAGCCTATTGGCGGCTGCATACTCAAAGGTCGGCCTGACTGGAAGAGTTTTGTGGCTAGGGTATGCGGATGTTCAGATGCAATCTAAGTCAATTACAGCACACTTCGCTACACCGTTAGACAAATAACGGACAACAAATTTTTCGCGTATCTGTGGAGCATTCGCGGGATTCTCCCGTGAAAGTCCTGTTGCTTCCAGCAAGAGCGCTGATCGGTCGTGAGTTCACGGGTATCCTTCGTTTCACTCAAACTCGGGCGTCTGTTTCGTCATGGTGAAGTAGTGTTGTTGTTTGATGCAGCTCTCCACGCTACCCTGTCCTGTGCAAAACTCTTTATCTGAGAATAGGATCGGCAACCTACATCCTTTTGAATCTGCCAGGGTATGCCAGAAACTCCTTTTCTTCCCAATTCGGTTAAGCACCTCATTAGTTACGTGATCTACCCATCTAATTTTCATTATTCGTCTGTAGCACAATATTTCAAAAGGTTCTATCATCTTTCTCTCTGAACTCCTTATCGTCCACGTTTCACTCTCATACAATGCTACACTCCAGACAAATGCTTTCAGAAAGGACTTCCTAACATTAAAATTAATATTGGATTTTAACAAGTTTCGCTTCTTTAGAAACTCTTTTCTTCCCATAGCCATTCTGCATTTTATATCTTCTTCACTTTGGCCATCAGAAGTTATTTTGCTACCCAAGTAACAAAAGTCATATACTAATTTTATTGTCTCATTACCGAATCTAATCCCTTCAGCATTGCCTAATTTTCTGACATTCCATTCCATTACCCTCGTTTTACTCTTGTTAATGTTCATTTTATATCTTCTACTGTCCATTCTATTCAATTGATCTTTCAGATTACTGTCATCGGCATACCACAAGGTTTTTATTCCCTCTCCATGGACTTTAATTCCCACCCCAAATTTCTACTTGCAATCCTTCACAGCTTGCTCAATGTTTACATTCAACAACATTGGGGAAAGGCTAGAATCCTGTCTTACACCCTTCCCAAACTCTGTGTCTCTTTCTTGCTCTTCGACTCTAATAACCGCTGTCTGGTTTTTGTATAGGTTGAATATAACTCTTTGCTCCCTATATTTTACCCCTTGATACCTTCAGAATTTCTCCAAATCAACAAACGCCAAAAATGTAGGTTTCCCTTTCCTTAGCCTATCTTCTAAGATAAGTCGTAATGTATAGCCTCCCGTGTTCCTACATTTCTCCTAAATCCAAACTGATCTTCCCCGAGGTCGTATTCCACAAGTTTTTACATTCGTCTGTAAATAATTCGTGTTAGTATTTTGCAACCATGACTTATTGAACTGTTACATCTGTAATTTTCACATTTAATTAATAAAATCTTCTCGGGTAATCAGCCGAGTGATGGCGTCGTCTTGTCGCAACATTTCGATAAGCTTCGTGCTTATCTTCAACTTCGCCAGAAGATGATAAGCAGGAAGCTTATCGAAACGTTGCGACAATAAGACGCCATCACTCGTTTATTACTCGAGATGATTTCATTAATGGAATACGCCGAGAAAATCTACAATCGCATATTTTTACATTTGTCTGCATTTGCTTTCTTTGGAATTAGAAGAAATATCCTCCGACTTCAAGAAGAATATAATAATTCTATCTCGTACATCTTGCATACCAGGTGGAACAATTTTGTTCAAATGTCCCTAAACTTACAAACTACTTATGAACTAACTAACACTAAGGACGGCACAAATATACATGCCCGAGGGGGGATTCGAATCCCCGACCGTAGTGGCCGTGCAGACCGTGACTGGAGCGCCTCAGTCCCCTAGGCCACCGCGGCCAGCAACAATTTTGTCATGACTGGCTCTGCTAATAGTGTCAGCAGTTCAGACGGAATATTATATACAGCAAGGGCTTTGTTTAGACTCTAATCTTTCAGCACTCTGTCACATTCTTCTCGCAGTATATCTTCTATCTCATCTTCCTCCACTTCGTCTTCCATGTCTAGTGCAGGCGTAAATAAGCTCTGTCGACCGTATAACAATATATAGATTTCAGCGCGTGGCAACATTAAGTATCAGATATTCGTAGAAAAAGGTAAAGTACTTTTGACAAGCAAGACTGAAGATGTCATTCCTGCCTAACCACCATCTTTAAAATGACATACTCGGAAAAATAGTAGTCCTTACTTTAATCAACTGCTAGTATCACCCACAGCAATTTAATATTAGGTTCCTGGCTAATATCATTCTTCTAAATGATGCCGCATTTCTTTATTAAACAACCGATTAATCAAAATTATCTATTTAAGCCGCGGCGGAGCGGCCGAGAGCATTGAAGCGCCATGCTGCGATGCGCGAGGACGTTCCCCGTCGGGGGTTCGAATCCCCCCTCAGGCACGGATGTTTGTGCTGTCTTTAGTATAAGGTAGTTCATAAGTAGTTTGCAACTTTAGGGACTGATGACCCCGCAGTTAAGAGCTATGAGCTACAAAAACATTTGAATTATCTATTTAAACATGTCTCCCGTGCTGAAGTAGCTATTTATCGCGGTCGGTGTACTTGGATCGTGGACATACGCCGGACGCATCTGAGAAAAGTAGTTCAGTGGTTTGCTTGTAGGACAATATTTTGTTTTATTAACTGTTTTTCGTCTTAACTAACCACACAATCGGAATCGCCACATATTCGGAAGTCAGCCAAATATTTACATCATTCTTTGTTTCAGTGTCAGATTCAACTATAAATATCCGTCGAATATTGCAGGACATAATATTACGCTCATAAGACAGATCGAGACTGATTTTTAAGAAACGTTAAAATCGGTGCAAATTTTTTGACGCCGTGTGGATTCGAACCCAAAACAATTATCACCTACGGCTTTATACGTCAGATTCATAGCCAGTACACCTGCGACGCCTGGGCAGATGTAGTGTTTAGTATATTAGTATCTTAGACGGAAACTTACATGATGTGTGTCCTTTTAGATTTTAACTGCATAGTTGAGCCGACTATGTACCAACCTGATTTCCCGGATATTCCGGAATTTGGGGTAGACTTACGGTTGACGATCGTTGTTTTTTTCCGTATTTTGAACTCGTGGGGCATATATACTCTAAATTTATATCGCATTTCGGTTTCGAATTTCGCTAAGAGTTGTTATTCTGGGATGCGAGAGTTTAAAATTCGACTGATAGTCGACCGATTTTACTATCGATAATCTCTTCTCGCAGGATATCGCTGTCCGTTTGTCATAAACTGTGTGTGTTTGAAACACAGTCAGTGAAATTCGATCGAACGTTCTATAGAAAATCACACTTTGTGCTTCGACTGCACGTTAGCGGGAAAGTTTTGTTTGTGCTTGCTTTTCTGTTTTGTTTGCTGGGGCTCTGGTGTTCGTGCAATTGTGTGTGACGAAGTTTTGATCACCATGGTGACTTTTTAAGAAAATATTTGCTGTTTCGAATATCGCAAAATGGTACGGTTACGTTCTTATAAATACTTCATATATTTTGAATGAAATGGCTACAGATTAAAGAAATGAATATCTTTCAGTATACATTTTTCTCGCTATGTTTGAAGACATTGCGATGCATGCACGTGTTAAATTTTCTGCGATTTGCAATCTTCTGAATTTCTGATTTTGAAAGTTGGTAAATATGGAATAGTATAACATTTTTTATAAAATTGAAGATTTCTGGTAATACCACTACGACTGCTTGCTTCGTGAGATTTCGGCACCGATTGCAATCATTCGGTGCGAAGAAGTCAGTTTCTTACTTTTGTTATGGTTGCTTCAATCAGATATTGGTTAAGTTCACGAAATACACAATAACTCTCACAAAGCAGACCTGACGATTTATATTATAACGTTACAGGATCGATATTAAAGTATTTGAATATCGGGAGAGTATAATCGATAGGCAAAAAGTGGCAACTCGTTTGTATTAATGCCCCCACATCCTACGAAAAATACTGTTAAATATTCTGAAAATAAATGGAAATTATTGATAATCGCAAGCAGATTTGGCATGTATATATATTTTAGACCTATGTAATACTTGTAAGGATGTTAATTATATAATATAAAGTGGAAACTATTTTATGTATGAAAAAGGGCGTATGTAGCGCGGGACTCGAAAACGGGTGCTTGCGGACTTTTTCCGTAGGGGGGTTGGAGTGTGAACATGCATTAAAAAAGTATGTCTTGAAATTAGTGATTTTCATTTCTTTTGGCCACACCACCTGCATATATCTGACCTGATGTTACATTTCCCCTAGCGATCTTATAAATCAGTGACGGTTAGTGTTAGAATATCAAACATATATTTTCCTTTAGCTTTGGGTTTTAGCAGTACAAAATGCTCTATATTCCTCGGATGGTGGATATTCCTCGGATGGTGGATATTCCTCGGATGGTGGATATAAACTTGTTTGTGTCAGTTATTTATTATTTATCGTATGGCATACATAATTCATCTACATCTACATCGATACTCTGCAGATCACATTCAAGTGCCTGGCAAAGGGTTCATTAACCACTTTCATAACTTTTCTCTACCGTTCCATTCTCTAATAGCGCGCGGGAAGAAAGAACACCTAAATCGTTCCGTTTTCGATCTGATTTCTCTTATTTTATTAGGATGGTCATGTCTCCCTAAGTAGGTGGGTGCTAGCAAAATATTTTCACATTCAGAACTAAAATTCGGTGATTGAAACTTCGCAAACAGATCACGCCTCAATGAATAACGTCTTTTAATGATTTCCACCCCAATTCGTGCAACATTTTCGTGACGCTTCCCCCCCCCCCCCCCCCGTAACGTGATAGAACAAAACGAGCTGCCCTTCTCTGAACCTTCTCAATGTCTTCCTTCAATCCCACCTGGTGAGGGTCCCACAAGGGGCAACAGTACTCCAGGAGAGGACGCACAAGTGTGATGTAGCCAGTCTCTTTGGTGGAGCTGGTGCATCTTCGAAGCGTTCTGCCGATGAAACGTAACCTTTGGTTCGCCTTCCCTATAATATTTTCTGTGTGTTCCCTCCAGTCTGAGTTGTTCGTAATTGTAACTCCTAGGAATTTGGTAGAATCTACGACCTTAAGGTTTGATTTATCGCGTAATTGAAGTTCAGCGGTTTTCTTTTAGTGGTTATGTGTATTACTTCACACTTTTCTTTATTTAGCGTCAATTGCCCATTTTCGCACCATACAGAAATTTTTTTCTAAATCGCTTTGCAGTTGCTTTTGATCCTCTGTTGACTTCACTAATCGATAAACGACTGCATCATCCACGGACAATCTAAGGAAGCTATTCAGATTGTCTCCTAAATTGTTTATAAACACGAGGAAGAGTAGGGGACCTATAACGCTTCCCTGTGGAACGCCAGATATTACTTCTGTTTTATTAAATCTTATAATTTTATACAGTAATTACAAAAAGACATTAAGACATTGAATATAATCAGATGCCTCCCTTGTTGCATCGAGGAAATAGTAGAAGGATCCGTTTTAGACTCGGACTGGGCATTCTTCACTATGTGTTGGATCGTTTGCCTCTCAGCACCGCAGTCGCAATTCTCGTTGGCATCTTTTCCCATTTGTGGAGGGCGTCAGCGCTTATGCGGTTCATTGTTGCCCCACTTTGCGTGGTTGGTTGAAGCCAGGCGGTTTTTACGTAGGTACTTCGTTACGATGACGAAACGTTCGCCTTAGTTTGGTGAGACGAAAGCTACCCTGAGGTTACCGACGGAGTGTAGCCTTCCAGGAGAACCGCGTGCGTGTCTCCCCACCGGGCAGCTGTCCCGATCGCGAGGGCTGCCACGTCGTCGCCGGCTTATGCTGCCCGTCGTCTCTCCCGGTGTCCCTTTCTCCCGATCTCGGGCGGAATGCAATTTTTATGAGCGCGCGGAAGACGGGCGGCGCGTATATTTTTTATGCGCGACACGCCGCAGGGGGCGTGCCATTGTGGGCTGGCGCCCGCCCCCTTGTCCCATTGTTGTTTCCGCCGTGGACCGCCAGACACTAGCTTTTATGCTGCGCGATGGGCCGCAGAGGAGCAGGGGAGGCGGGGTCGCGCAGCTTTCGCAGGGGGTAGGGGGAGGGGCAGGGGCCGTTTCCATTAGCGAAGAGGATTAGTCCTCGGAGAATAGGGCCGCGCCGGCCTGTTCTACAGGGGTGTAAATGACTGGCCCAATGTTTGCGCGGGACGCGAGGGCGCTACTCGCTACAGGGGGAGCGCGCCCGCTCACGGCTCAGCGGAATAATGAAATCACATCAACTGTTTAAAATGGCTTCACCGTGAAAACCGATAGGGAGGCTGCGGCTGCAGCGTCTGCGCTAGGGCGGGGCGGGGGGTGGACGGCCGGGCGTGAACCGGGAGGAGGCGCGCGCAAATTGAGTTTCAATTTTCGCAATGAATTGATAAAGCTCATCGCGGCCGGGGCAGGGGGCGAAAATAAAAAGCGCCCCTGCGCCCGCCGTTATCAATATTCAATAAGCGGGCCGGAAGAGCGAGGCGCGGCGTCGCGTGTGAGCGGCTGCAGCTGGCTCGCCTACCTGCTCCTGGTCGCCCTGCCCCCTCTACCACTGCCACTGCCACCCACCGGCCCTTTTCAACGCGTTTTTTCCTTCCATTCTTCCTTCCTCTCTTTCTTTATTCCTCTGCATTCAGCCGCCTGCACCACTGCAAATAATACTTAGCTCTGCTCGTGCGCGCTTGAAACGGGCGAGAGATTTTTCGGTGCGGTTTTAACCGAGATTTATGGCTCTATTTTAGATACGGCTGTTGGGTGATTTAAAGGACGGGGACGTTTCCAGCCATATCATTTTTTTTTCTTTCGTTCTTTCTCTCGAATGAGAACCACTATCGTACTTTTTTCAGCCAAGACATTGACACGGGTACGATACTAACGAATGAATAAAATAGTGACATTTCTAACGGAAATAGTAGATAGTAGAGATTTCTACAATGACTCTACAGTCCATTGTGACCTCTACGCTTCATTAACCCCTTACTGCATTTTTTTATTTGTCTGAAAAAAAAGTCACATGTTAAGTACAATATCCTGACTTCAGAAAAAAATACTTAAATTATAAATTAATTGATTTTTCCGTTGGTACTTGACAGAGCATAATAATATAAAAAAGGAACAACTTCCTGATGTTCTGCAAAACTCTTTTCATTTGTCTCAAACCGGCTTTCGGCTTCTTAGGCCATCATCAGGTGACAACTGAATGTAGTACACATGTTTTCAAAGATGTTAAGATTTACAAAGATGTTATGTTATCACAGACAATTGATGCTTCACAGGAAAGTTCATCGTAAATACTTATTTATGAGAGTTATTAACATTTATATAAAAATATAATAAATATGTGTAAAGAATCAAAACTAATAGGATTATTTTTGTTGAAAAGGAAGGTTGAAAATAACTTATTTCTGTAGAGGTGTAGAGGGAACTGCATCTGATCGTTTAATACTAAACTAGCATCCTGAGCCAAAACTGTATGTTGGTCAATCTGGCAGGGCTGTAGCTATTAGATTATCAGAACACGAGAGAAGCTGGAGGTTAAAAAAGACAGATTCAACCTTTGCTGAACATCTGCTCAGACAAGGCCATGATTATAATGTAAACTGTGAGATTCTACGTCCCCCGAAAAAAAAAAAGCAGAAAGATGACACTACTGGAAATATTGGAAATCAATAAACATTTGGCTCAGGATGCTAGTTTAGTATTAAACGATCAGATCCAATTCCCCTCTACACCTCTACTGAAATAAGTTTTATTTTCAACCTTCCTTTTCAACAAAAATAATCCTATTAGTTTTGATTTTTTACACATGTTTATTATATTTTTATATAAATGTTAATAACTCTCATAAATAAGTATTTGCGATGAACTTTCCTGTGAAGTATCGATTGTCTGTGATAACATCTTTTTAAATCTTAACATCTTTCAAAACATGTGTACTACATTCAGTTGTCACCTGATGATAGCCTAAGAAGCCGAAAGCTGGTTTGTGACAAATAAAAAAGTTTTGCAGAACATCAGGAAGTTGTTCCTTTTTTTATATTAAATTATAAACCTTATGTTGGGCTGTTCATTTTGGAATTAACGGTTTGTGCCATATATGGGACAGCATTCAGTAATGACTAATAACTTGTGACAGCAGTTTTGATGCACAACATGGAAAATATACAATAACATATATACATGTATCAGCAGAACTGTATTTATATAAACCAATTACAACTTCTATTCATTACAATACACATTTTTGAGAAGATAACACTAATTCAGTTTCCATTATTCTCTACTCATTATGAAACTTGATGAAGCAAATTCTCTCCTTATTCAAGCACAATGTCGCACTGCAATTCAGACATGCTATATACGATTTTCCCTTGCATTATGGATGCTTGCAATGATCACGGTTTTCCAGCCAAATATGCATGTGATCTATCCTACCCTGACGCACCTGACGCTGTGGAAGATCTGCTGTACCGCCTCTCTTACTGTCAAGCTGTTTTTTTATTTCATTGTTTGGCCTACCACTTCCTTGGATAAGGATTTCCCAATTTTACAGAGGGAGTCTGCTACAGCGACATTTAAATCATTACGGGGCATGCTTCGAACGCTGCATGTTGTGCCATATTTGTCACAGACCTATTTTTCAATATTAGATGTATTCTAATTCACAAATGTATTAACTTGCATCTCTATAATTGTCCACAGATGTCCTTTTCCCTCTGCAAATAATCACCGAATTCAAGCGTTTACTGTAACTGATAGAACGGTTTGTGTGACCAAACTTGAACGTAAACAGCTCGCAACACACACCAAAGATTCACACAACGCAGTTCCTTACACTCTCAACAAATGGCACACACGGCTAGCACAGCTGCTCTTGACTGCGTGCCATATGTCCCAATATACAGTTTGGAAATATATGCTCTGATACGAGTTTGACAAAGAGAAAAGTGGTATATGCCATATCGGGCACAGTATGCAGTAACTCAGTAAGGGGCTAATTCTCATCCAATTATCACGACCCAGCCTTAAGCCTTGTCTCATTTGAGTACTCGAAACGAGTCGGTCTACTGCAACTGATCATCTAGGTCGGCTATGACGAGTTTTTGCACAGATCCGTATTATTCAAATGTTCAAATGTATGTTAAGCTTATGGGACTTAACTATGGGGTCATTAGTCCCTAAACTTACAAACTACTTACGAACTACCTTATCCTAAGGACGGCACAAATATCCATGCCCGAGGGGGGATTCGAACCCCCGACCGTAGTGGCCATGCAGACCGTGACTGGAGCGCCTCAGTCCCCGCGGCCAGCGCGGCCGGCGATCCGTATTATTATTAGTGTGTGTAACTGTTTGCATGATCCGTTATGCCTACAAAGACTACTACTTGCAGGTGTGGTTCAAGAACCGGCGGGCGAAGTGCAGGCAGCAGTTGCAGCAGCAACAGCAGCAGCAACAGCAACAACAGCAGCAGCAGCACCAGCAGCAGCCGCCGTCCAGCCTGGCCTCCAAGACGCAGGCGCGCTCCGCCCCCGGCTCCGTGTCGGCCGTCACCCCCAAGATGAAGACGGCCGCCTCCAAGAGCACGCCGCCGCCCCCCACAGCCGCCGCCCTCGCCAACAGCTCCCCCAAGTGCAAGGTCAGTACTCCCACAGGCTACTTCTTTGGCGGATAGTACAAACCGTCGAACCGGCATTTGCGCTCCTTACCAAAGGTAATTTGGCTGATGGAATGAAGTCTTCCCTGTAGACTAGATTCCTCTACCTGCATATCGTGCTTTCTTGACGTTTGTCTGCCAAAACTCTAGTGACTAAGTACGCTGATGAGCATCCAAAGTCCAATCTTACGCATGCACAAAGGCTGCTCTCCCTCACATCTTTTCAGACAGTTAAATATTTGTTACAACAAAGAGTATAAATGTCGTTTACCCTCAAAATCGCGACACATTTGCAAAAACGTCCAGAGGTATGTGGCAAGTAATACAAAAGTCATTGTTGTTCACATATCTGTCCTGTCATCTTTTCCAGCCCTTGCCCCAATCCCTCCCTACTTGCCCCAATTCCTCCCTACTTGCCCCAATTCCTCCCTACTTGCCCCAATCCCTCCTCAACTTTGTCCCCCCCCCCCTACACCCCCAATCTGTCTTCAACATTGTTCTTCCTTGTATCCTCAACTTTCCATCTGCCCCCCCCCCCCCCAATTTATCGATCTCTGCCTTTCTTTACCCCCTCCATACCCCCCCCCTATTATAACAGTCTAGTTCCAACAAAATGTCTTCTAAATGTTGAACGAGTAGAGAGACTATATAGCTATGGTGTCGGTTGTGTAGATGTCTTATTGGAATGGTCCATTTTCGGCAGGTGGAGCCGGGTACGACGACGTTCCCGCCGCTGCCGCTGACGCTGGCCCAGCCGCAGCCGCAGCCCCAGGCGCCGCCGCAGCAGCCGCAGCGGGCGAGCTCGGCCAGCGCGGCGTCGGTGTCGTCGGTGCTGACGACGCCCAGCCCGCCGGTGACGCCCGGCTCTGGCTACCAGCACGACGCCGCCGCCGGCTCGGCCGCCCCCGGCGCCGCCGCCGCCGCGGCCGCCGCCTCCTCGGCCACGGCCTACAACGGCTTCTGCTGGGGCACGCCCGCCTCCACGTCCTCGGCGCACTGCTACTCGCAGACCTACTCGCCCTACTACGGCAACATGGGCGTCGACTACTTCCCGCCGTCGGCCGGCCACCACCAGTCCAACTACACGGCCGCCCACCACGGCCACAACCACGTCATGGCGCACGGCTACCACCATCACCACCACCAGATGGGCTCCTACGCCGGCGCTCACCACCAGGCCTTCAACGCCGCTAGGCACCCGGATTGTTCGCTCGACTATCAGATCACCTCGGACAAGTACCAGATGGTCTAACGATCATTCAGCTACTGGGTCTGCGGTTTCGACACGCGTTGAGCCAGTGTGTCTGACATCGAGCTCGTGAATTCGTCGGCCGGCAGTGGGATATCTGCCCCCGGTTATTCAGCCTGATGGCGGGGTCTATACGGCTTTACACTTCAAGAAACTGATTTGTTGCCATTCTGAGACCTGCTTATAACTGAACGTCTTCCTGTGGAAAAACCGTGCAGCCTGAGGAGAATAACAGGACAGACTAGTGAAGCATTCCACCATGTGAACTATACACTGGCTGAATACTTCAGAGCTCTCTTTGAGAGGGTCCTAACGAACACGAGGTGGCGGGCTCACGCACAATGCATAAACCAACTGCCGTATGAACACAAATTTTTGGATGTGGATTGCACCGTGTCGTCAGTTTCTGTTACGAAACACTGGAATCTTCACAGTATTTCCACCCGTGCAAACGTGATCTGCAGGACTCAGATGTGCACGGCGTAAGACCAAGCTAAACTGTGCTCGGACCTAGTCGGCAATTAGCACCACAGATTTAAAACCCATGCTACAGAAGTGGGTCAGATTTCCTTTTCGTTACCAGAGCTTGTGTCTGGACTGTACCTTATTAACATAATTTATTCTAACGTGAATCGTATATTCAGTTTTATAAACAATTGAAGAGCTTTTTATATGGAGAAATATGTACCAACGTATGCTGTGATGTTTTAGACGCGTGCCCGCGTTATATTAAGTAACAATGACTCTTTTTCTCTATGGTGAGAAATTAGGTCTGAAATCGACCTACCATCGACGAGTAGAAATTTTAGAATACAACAAGTATGTTCATAATCACGGTTAAATTTCACTAAAACTTCATGGACTTCACCGTCTGTCAAAGGTCCATCCCAGACCTGTGATGTGCTAGCCTTCTGGAAGATTGCATTAATTACTGTTACTAAGAGACTGTGACTCTTGGCAGCTTCAGTGCCTTTTGTACTATAGGAAGCGCAACTTGCTCTATACCACTGACGTTTACGTTGTGTGTGTGTGGTGGCCTATTGTTCCAGCCAGCAAGTAGTCTCCAGTGTTCTGAAAGGAGAGAAATAGTGGAGAGGTGGTGTGGACACTGAAGGATAATGGAGAAACCCGCAGTGCGCTCTGTCGACCGTGGAATGGCCACCACTCATCTCGCCACCAACTGCATTAAAATTCTCAAAATTCGACATTAATTACTTTCCATTTACTTCTGATTAGTGCTTAGATAAACTCAAAAGTGCAGTCTTTAATTACTTCATTTCATGTTAATACTGTCACCTTCTTAACGCTGTTTAATTATTTCCAGAAACTTTCCTACTACCTCGCAATGTCTATCTTCTAATGGTTGTCTTTATAAACAAATTTAATAATTCTTATTGTACAAAATCGTACATGTAATTGTAGAATTTTCAAAAAAAAAAAGGACGCTATTGTAAAGATCATAGTGACGTGTTGTTGTGGCTTGTATTTTAATATATTTTGTCTTAAATTAAATAATATGACTTAAGTTACTTTAACTTCTAATTGAAAAAGCACAAATTAAATGGATCGCTGTATATATTTTCTTTCTCTGTTTTCATTAGTATATGCTGCGTTTGGTCAGCATTTCCTTAACACCAATAATTCTATTACATTTCGAAGTACTGTGTGTGTGGTGTGTGGTGTGTGGTGTGTGGTGTGTGGTGTGTGGTGTGTGTGTGTGTGTGTGTGTGTGTGTACACGCGCGCGCGTATGGTGGCATGGTGGTATGTCTCACATTTCATGCTACTGGAATTGGTGTCAGATGGGTCCAGCATATTGCGACAAAGATGGTCCAAATTGGAAGACAGTTTTTAGTGTTCTCAGCGAGACTTGACGACTCATTTTAAACGAAATTATAGATTTTTAACTATTAATATACTCACCCATCGAAAACAATTCACACTAAAAATATTTTTACACACACACACACACACACACACACACACACACACACACACACACACACCAAAATAGTACTAGATTTTAGCTTTCAGGACCAACAAGTGGAATTACACAGCCAGAGGTACGCACTTCAGCCATAACATATAATCACCCATGTTTTATTTAAAAGCTTCATTCTACTGACTCCTTTTCAATAGCCAATATAGAATATTAGAAACAGCAAATTGCCATTAGCACGCCAATAGATTTCATCGCACGAAATGATCATCATGTAAAGCGATGGGCGTAAAGAATAAGACCAGTCTTTCGAAATCATCTGAATAACATGTGTTAAATTTTATGGTTATCCTCCCTTTTGTTTGCACATATAAAAATTTGGGTATTGAGATGAAAAGGTACAAAACGCTGTAGCAACCAAACCGGCTGAAATGTGGATATGCTGCTTTGGGATAACGTAGTACCATGCGGAATGACCGCACGGCCTAAGGCGTCTTGCTGCGGACTGAGAGGCCGTTCTCAACGGAGGTTAGAGTACTTCTTCGGGCATGTGTGTGTGTGTGTGTGTGTGTGTGTGTGTGTGTGTGTGTGTGTGTGTGTGTGTGTGTGTGTGTTGTCTTTAGTGTAAGTAGTTTGTAAGTCAAGGGACTGATGACCATAGCAGTTAGGTCCAATAGGTTTACAAATATTTTATTGATAACGTAGTGCGTCATGTAGGGACGTGAAGCATGCGTGAGCCATTAACAGTGGCGTGAACTGAGGCACCCCGTAACCTACTTAAGTCCAGCAACGCCGGCCGCGGTGGCCGAGGAGACTGAGGCGCTCTAGTCACGGTCTGCACGGCCACTACGTTCGGGGTTCGAATCCCCCCTCTGGCATGGATATTTGTGCCGTCCTAGTTCGTAAGTAGTTCATAAGCAGTTTGTAAGTTTAGGGACTGATGATCCCGTAGTTAAGGCCCATAAGCTGTACAAACATTTGAACATTTGAAGTCCAGCAAGAGCAAACGGCCTGAGTTGCTCACGGAGGGAGTGATTCTGCTCCATGATAACGCGCGTTCGCACGTCCCCAAGGTCACACAAAGTTTATTGCTCAAGTTCATGTGGGAACAGCTAGAGTAACCGCCCTAAAGCATGGACATGTCGCCCTGTGACTTCTATCTGTTTGGTCCGCTAATCATCATCTCAAAGGCAAGCGCTTCAACTAGGACGAGTGCAGGACACGGTAGAAGACTTTCTCTTCTCAAAGCCACAGGAATTCTGGGAACTGGAAACCCTTCGGCTCGTTAAACAGCGGGATAGTTGTGCTCAGGCCTGTGGTGATTACTGTTGAATAGAGACTACAATTACACCCACAGTGTCGTTTCGTACCTTTTCAACACTTCTCGTACCTCTACACGAAAGCACTTTTCAGAATAAGAGAACAGTTTTCAGTGTATTACGTTGCGATGTGTGACTACCGACAGTAAGAGATACAGCTATTACACAGATCAACTTTATAGCCTGCTTGAAAATACGAATTCGAAGTACTCTAACATCTCGATCGTTTAGCATTGAAAGAAATTCAGTGGTGAAGTTGAAAATTTATGCTGGCTGGAATTCGAACCCGGATTTTTCGCTTCGGATCATCGGTCACCTTCAGCGATTATTTTCCTCTCTCTCTCTCTCTCTCTCTCTCTCTCTCTCTCTCTCTCTCTCTCTCTCTCTCTCTCTCAATATATCGACTCTTAAGGGGGGTCGTTGTATTGGCTTCATTCTGTGTTCTTGAATTATTATTATTATTATTGTTGTTGTTAGTACAGAGGGTGGCTAGCCCTCTGACCGAACGCGCTGAGCTACCTTGTCTCGCCTACTTAGGCTATCCAGACGCGTTTCCCATCTAGCCTAAATTCTCACCTTACAGCACACTGCTTACTTCCTCTTGCTTGCAGCCTCTACTGTATTCCTGCATGGGATCGAGCGTATTTATTCTTCCGCGCAGAAAGAGGAGACGCCATGTTAGTAATTGTTTGAAAATACTTATCAGTATAATATCCAAAAAATTAGAGGGTTATGTATTGTTCCAGCGTACATTTCAGGTGCATTTATGTCGGATCTACTTGTATTTTGTGTATTGAGGCAGTTGCAAGACGAAGAAAATAGTTCTCAGGTAAAGGGTTACTACAATATTAAGTCTTCAGCGATTGGTTGACAACTATTCGTTATTTTTTCTTACTACTCGATCACTGCAGTCAACTAATTTTAACCCATTGTCTTTACGGTTAGGTACTACCTATCCTCATCGTATCGCTGATATTCCAATCTAGTCCGTCTATTGTTAATAACTTGTTCGTTCTCTCTTCTCTGACTGTAGTACATCGCCTCTAACACACCCTGCAAATGTCTTTTCAATTGTAGTGTTATACACACACTTCAGCTGACTGTGAAATGTTGTGTAACTCTCTGGCAGCATAAAACCGTGTGCTGAAGTAGGGCTCGGATCCATAATAGCGTCTTTCGTGGAATGTGATCCATCAACTGAGCGATCGGGACTCACCTCACGACTCGCCTTTGTAGTATTTCCCGAACTTCGCAGTAGTTCTTCACACCTTGCGAGGGAAATGGTACTGGTAGAAGTAAACTGGGCAGGGCAAATCGCTCGTAGTGCCTGGACAGCCGAGTAAGGAAGACCATTGACCACGAAAGGCAATGTTCGAGGTTCGAGTCCCGGTCAGGCACACAGCTTTATCCTTTCATTTGTTAGGTATGTCCTTGGGAACACAGTATAGTCAAAAGTCTGCAGCGGCTGAGCGTCTATAGAAAGATAGCAGAACTGCTCTCACTTTTAGATAGTCGTCATGCTCACATACAGTACTACAAAGGACGGAAAGCTGGTTCAGACCAGACGTCAACAATAGTGAATTCCTAAACTCGCTCCTAAAATCGCTCAACAGGGCAAAGTCCTCCCGACCTGATGGGATACCAATTACATTTAACAGGAGTATGCGAACTGCGAAGGAACTTGCCCCCCCCCCTTCTTGCAACAGTGTACCGAAAGTCTCTATAGAAGGAAACGTTCCTAAGGATTGGAAAAACGCACAGTTAATTCCCGTTAACAAATCTGACATTAGTTACTTACAGAATTTTGAAGCACATATTATGTTAGTGTCAAGTTATTTCTGGAAACCGGAAATCACCTTTTAGGAATTAACATGGTGTCAGAGAACAGCGATCCTGTGAAACACAACTCACGCCATTCATCCACGAGATCCAGGGGGTAGTAGATATGGATCCCAGTGTTTCTTGACTTCAGCAAAGCGTTCGATACTCTTCCGCACCGTTGCCCGAGGAACAAAGTGCGGACGTATGGAATATAAGACCAGTTGTGTGACTGTATACTAGCCGGTAGCGTCTTGGGTCATATATACTGTACTGGAATTTTAAAGTTGGCTGTGTGGGCCAGAAGGCGATTAGATGCAGGTGCAGTGCACTTTTCAACGTTTACTGACAAATAAATTGCATTGATGGATTAAATTAAGAATCAGTTGCCGCTTATATAAATGACGACGATGCTTACCTGGATAGTTTTCCTTAATATACTGAAAAAGGTCATTTTAATTAATACATGGCAAATAATAATAATAATAATGATGATGATGATGATGATGATGATGATGATGATGATGATGATGATGGTCACTATGAGTGCGAACCTTTTGGTAATAAATAACATCCCTTTTCACACAAATATTTTTTATTTACTATTTCTACTACACGATAAGCCTACACCATACAATAATCATTACAGAATGGATGCTGGCGGGAGACTACTAGACAGATATTGCAAATAAGTCTAATGTGCGCAGCTAATTATTGTTCACAAATGAGGGGAATGATATTGAATCTCATCTCTTTCTCATTAATTCTTTGATACAGTGATTACAGTTGTCAAGGTATATTTTTTTTCGAATTTGATGATAAATTTGTCAGATAGCCTTAGGGATACAGCACAACTGGATTGAGTCGTTTCTACGAGGGGGAGTTGTAAAATAAGTTTCCCCTGTCGACTGTGGCCAGAGTTGTGTATGAAAGGAAAAAAAAAGTATGAGACATTAAAGATGTATCTTTATTTTTCTACATAATTTCAAAGTACATTGAGACATTTGTCATACCGCTTTATAAGCTTCAAAAAACTCTTCCAGGAGAAAATAAGGGCGCTCCCAACCAAGAGTTGCGGTAAGGTTTTGCGTTGCGGTCGCCGAGTGTGGTCTCGCATTGTCATCCAACAGCAGAACGCTAGATCTGAGAAGGCCAGGCCGCTTTTTCCGAATCACCTCTTTCAATTTCGACTGAGTGGCACAGTGCCGCGCAGCACTGATAGTTGCATCCTCCAACAAGTTCAGCAACAAAACTCCTTGGGCGTCCAGAAAACGGTGAGTAGCACCTTACCAGCACACGGAGTGCTTTTGAACTTCTTTCGGACAGGTGTTGACGAATGTTTCCACTCCATAGTCGTTCAACGCTTGTTCCATATGCAACGCCCTGATATTTTCCTGGACGGATTTTTGAAGCTTATAAAGCTCGTGAAGTAGCATGTCATTCTCACCGGAGAGAAGTGATCGCAGGCGTCGGAGGTTCAATGCGGCTGTTCGCGGATGATGCTGTAGTTTATCCAGAATTCACAATACTGGAAAAAAGGTATCGAAATGCTAGAGTATTTGCAAGCTCATTGACGCATGTTGCAGGGAATGGTAATTGAGCCACGACATAAGTGTAAAGTGCTGCGTTCACATAGAAACAAAGATCCTTTATTACGTAACTTCGCGATGGTAGAACAAACGCCGGACGCAGTTACTTCCATAGAACATCTGGGAGTAGACACAAGGGGTGATTTGGAATGGAAGAACTGAGCGAAATCAGTCTTGGGTAAGGAAGATGCCAGACTGAGGATCATTGGAAGAATCCTCAGGTAGTGTAGTATGTCAACAAGGTAAGCAGTTTACTAAACTGTGGTTCCGTCAACGCTTGAGTATTGCTCATCAGTGTGGGACCCGTGCGGGGTGGGGTATTATAGGATGGGGCTCCTCTACGCCAAAAATATTCAAAATGTTCAAATGTTTCTCAAGCTTGTGCGGGTAGTCGGGCCCAGTTGCACCGCGCACATCTTTGTTTACAAGATAAATCAATCAAATGTGAAGGCCGTAAACTCCACAAAATACCTAGGTACTACTATTACTTCAAACTTAACTTGGAAAGAACACGTAGATAATAACGTGGGAAAGGCGAACCAGAGACTGCATTTTATTGGCAGAACCCTTAAAAGATGCAACAGAACTACAAAATAAACTGCATACACTACGCTTGTCCGTCCATTTTTGGAGTATTGCAGCCCAGTGTGGGATCCTTATCAGGTGGGTTTAGCGGAGGCCATCGAAAGAGTCCAAAGAAGGGCAGCTCGTTTCGTATTGTCACGATACAGGGGAGAAAGCGTTACGGAAATGATACAGGATCTGGGATGGGAATCATTTACAACAACGGCGCTTATCGCTGCGGCGTGGGCTACTTGCGAAACTCCAATCGCCAAAATTCTCCTCCGAATGCGAAAATATATTGTTGACTCCCACTTGCATAGGTAGAGATGATCATCAGAATAAAATTCGAGAAATCAGAGCTCGAACAGAGAGATTCAAGGTGTTCTTTCTTCCAGCACGCCATTCGAGAATGGAATGGGAGATAAATAGTATAATTGTGGTTCGATGAACCCTCTGCCAGGCACTTAAATGTGATTTGCAGAGTATCCCATGTAGATGTAGACGAGTGCGAGGCACAGTGTGCCGTCGAGGACCGCGGCCGGTCTCACTGACAACCGGGTCCGAGTCCTCTACAGAGCTCGGTGCAACAGCCAAACAGACGCCGCTGCCATCGGGGGGATACAGACAGTTCAGCGCTACTGTGGTAGCAATCAGAGCGTAGGCCTCTCGCGTAGTTTATTATTATTATTATTACTATTATTATTATTTAGAAATACAAATCATATGCTTGTAAAGCTTATGGGATTTAACTGCGGGTGCATCAATCCCTAAACTTACAAACTACTTATGAACTAGCTAACACTAAAGACAGCACAAACATGCATGCCCGAGGGAGGATTCGAACCTCCGACGAGGAGCGGACTCGCGCATCGGAGAACAGCGCTTCAACGCGCTCGGCCACTCCGCCGTGGCGCCCTCACGCCCACACCAACGCCAACGTGGTGACCAAATCAAAAGTTCTGTTGTCACCTCCTAATTTGTTACTTTTTGTTATAGTGCAATCACGGGATGTGGGAGCCGCAATGTTATCCGTGCGTGTGGACGCGATCACCCATTAATACGGTGCGTCTGGACACAAAAGTGATCGAATGGTAACGAAGGGAATGCATGGCATGTAAGGCTAGAGGCAAAAAAGTAAAAAGGCAAGTAACAAGGGGAAACACCTCTGCAACACTAGGGTGGGTAGCAGGGCAGTAGCGGAATCTTTGCTATCTGCAATAGATCATGCAAGGTTGTGGTTGTATTAGTAGTGGTTACATCTTACAACGAGACCACATGGGTATCGGATTTTAGAATTTTTTGACATTGATGTTAAGTGAAGTTCAGACCTTAAATAACAATCAGTCAAAGGCATTCGCCTCAACTCTCAAAAATAAGGTTTGCAAGTTTAAATGTTTGTGGGACTTAAATGCGGGTTCACAGTCCCTTAACGTACAAACTACTTATAAACTAACTTATACAAAAGATAACACAAACATCTATGCCTGAGGGAGGATTCGAACCCCCGACTGGGAACGGCCTCGCGTGTTTTTCAAGTACACGTAAGTACCAATAATAATAATGGATGTAATATCCATTGGTGTAGCTCATGTTTTGGCGTTCTAGCGTTGGAAGCACAGTGTCAGGGTTTTTCCTATTTCGTTGGGTTCGAATACTTACAAAATTTTGATATCTAATGGTAATTTTTACGATATATGCACGTATTTTTGTATATTCGTAATTTTATATATTTTACTAGCGGACCCGACAGGCGTCCTGTATACACACATCTTTAATTAGAAAATTTCAAACTTTTTAAATAAGCTGAAACTATCTGGACAATTATAATGGAAATTTATTATTAAAAAGTTATTACAATATCTAACGTCATTACACGTACATTTATCATAATTCGATCAACTGATAGCGTGAGTGTGTGTGTAAACTGTATGAGTGAAGTGAATGTCGAATAGCTCTGTTAAAAAATAGCAGAGTCTTAATTGAAAACTTCAACTTGTTTTTATTGAAGGTAAAAAAACTTATTCTCAAACTATTTTATAACATATATTTTTAATTTACAAAAACTTAATTTATCGCAGTGCCATTGGATGTACAATATTCTTAGTTAATTCTTGAGGAGTATAAACAAACAAATATGATGGTTTTCCAACTCTGGATCGTGCAACATATAATTGGCCGTGAAAAAAAAAAAAAAAAAAAAAAAAAACGGATTTTCTAAATCTAAGCCACAAATTGTCATTGTTTGGACTTGTGATTTGTTTGTCATAGCATATGCCAAGCGAGTTGGAAAATGTAAACATGTGAATGGTATAGGTAAATCTGAAGAAATCGTTGGGATTCGTGGTGGAAGTACAACTTCACCTTGGAATTTTCTACTTAAAATAGTTCCTTCAAGAATGTTGCCCATAATTTTTAATAACTAATCACGTGTCATTACAGAATTTCGGGGCATTTAAATTTCGAAGAAAAATTATATGAGAGCCAATTTTCAGTCGCAAATATTGTGGTGGCATTCTAGGTAAATCAAGTGAACTTAAAAATTCTACAGGATAGTTGACAACTTCGTCAGGATCAACGACAGTGTCAATCGATTTAAATGTAAATTCATTACCAGGCAATGACTGTTGTATTTTGAAATTGATGGCATCAACATCTCATTTTTTTACGGCTAAAATAGCTCGCACTCGTAGTCATACATGGTTAGTATAATTGTCTCAAATCTGGAAAGATACTTTTTCTTAACTCCTCTTTGGTAGCCACCATGTTGCAAAAAATTCTTTGGAAGTCGAATGTATTGAGTACCTTCATACAATTGAATTTTACCGTTGCCAATGTCTAACAATTTCGCACTAAATTTCTTCTGGGCGTACTTTATCCACCAACCAAATCAAAATATGCATATGAGGTAAACCTCGTTTTTGCCACTCAACAGAGTAAAGCCAACAACGAGTTTCACCATAATCGAGTGATGTATAATTAAATTCATGAAAGATTTTATTTTTTGTTTAAAGACACGTGCAGTGATATCATGGCGATGCCTCGAAGTTTGACCTGACAACAGCAAATTTTGTATTTCATCCAGGTTTGGAATACACGTAAATGTTATAAAGAGATTGCGAAATATTTTCTCAATCTGATCGCATCACTGTCGGGACAAACTAAAACTAAAACAGAATATTACTGAATATTTGATACTGCGATGGTAACGCAGTCTGCGGGTCCAATTCCAAAATCAACTACTTACAAGTAAATTTCATTAAAAAAAATCATTTTCCAGTGGACCAAATTATTAATCTAATAAGTATTCTAATATTTGTTACAACTAAGAGTATAAATTTCATTTACCCTCAAAATTGCTACACATTTGCTAAAACGTCCAAAGATATGCAGCAAGTAACAATACAATAGTCATTGTTGTTCCCGTATCTGTTAAAAACATTGGGTTTAAAAAAATATTGCTTGCAGTCGGTCTCGACCCCACTACCATCGACGGCGCAACGCGATGTCGCTAACCACACGATTATTCTTGCTAGGTGGAGAGTAGTGACATCATTATTCATTATCGGATCTTCTGAACCTTTTACAGTTGATTTGTCTTTATAGATGTATTTCACCGAATATAACGCCGGCCGCGGTGCCCGAGGAGACTGAGGCGCTTCAGTCACGGTCTGCACGGCCACTACGGTCGGGGGTTCGAATCCCACCTCGGGAATGGATATTTGTGCCGTCCTTAGGATTAGCTGGTTCATAAGTAGTTTGTAAGTTTAGGGACTGATGACCCCGTAGTTAAGTCCCATAAGCTGTACAAACATTTGAACCAAATATAACGTGTTTTTGATGAATCTTCAATGCGCCAAAAGCAAATATGTAGGGCGGATGTTGCCTTAACAGAGGATTTGCGGATGTGCGAGGCGAGGTGCGCAGCAGCTCCATTATCTTTGCTTCGGAACCATTCGTGTATAACCGCCAGAGGTCGAGTAACCAGGAGCTGGCGTGTCTACCAGCTCCAACACCAATGCTAAAAGCGACGGTTTCCCTGGCCCTTACCTGTCGCGGGAGCGCCCACATGCTGGCTCCAGGGGATTCAGAAGAGAATATGAACCTCAGTCGCGCATGCGCTTTGCAACGCTGCTGCCCCTGCCGACTATATTAAACGGCCGTGCTACGACACGTATACGTGCTGTCTCCCATGCGGGAAAAATACTTTGAATGTGCATATAAAATGATCTAATAGAAGAATAAAACGAAGAACGATAGTTAAAAAAAGTTTTTTATTATTATTTATTTACTTCCACGGCGTGGTTTCTTCTGGGGGTTCACTGAACCAATAATAAAAATAATTTCGTGTGGCTCATTGGCCTGGTGGAAGTCATTCAATCTTTCAATCAGACGCCACTTCGGCGACTTTTGTATCCCTAGCTTACCCCAGTTATCCAACCGGGGAAAGGGGGGACCTACACCTTAACGTGAAATCCGTACCACGAGTCGTTTCTGGCGACTCCTCACATCGTTGAGGTGTGATCCAGCTTATCAACCATACAGTGCGGTATATAATCCAAAAGCGTGTTTGCGAGATAACGAAAAGGGCCAAGGAATACTGTTCATGATGTGTACATGTATACTGTGTAATTAAGCCACCGACACACTGAATGAGAAAGCCAAAGTTCATACGGGCGCACATGGAAAAATCCAGCATGTGGACGAGCTGGTCAGTATAATGTGATTTGCGCACTCAGTGCTATCCAGTGGCAGCTGTCGGGTTCATTTGGCTCCTAGACCCCACATTATTTTTACGGAAATGGACGCATGTAAAATTCGTTCAGCTCTATTAAATGGCATGTCCTTCCATATACTAGTCATGTAGGTCTGTCTGAAGTATAGTTAAATAAAAACTTAAATATTCACGTATATGTAACAAGGCAAAAAGGAAAGTTATGTCTCAAGTCATCGAGAACACTGGCTTATACAAATTAGCAAAATGTGACAAACTCAGTAATTCATTTATACAGCGCAAATTATTAATTTAATTATCAAGTTCCACAGCCCTTTAGAAAAGGCAGAGATGGAAAAAATTTGATTTGGCGAGTTGAGAACTTGCTACACATTATTTCATAATCCACGCGTCTTTACCATCTGTCCTGCAGAATGTGACTTTGTATTTTGTCCTCCTTCGTTCTAAAAGTTGTAAGACACGATTTGTTATTAATGGACATTTAATCATAACAAATTTGATTCAGATCAACTTAAGTTTGACGGCGTAGCATCATAGGTCGAATCATCATCATCTTGCAGAGTTCCTACCCTCAGGCTGTGTCTATTTAGAACACCCACATTGTCCTGTCTCCCCACCATCTCTCAGTTATCACTCTGGCCCAGTCCTCTCGTCTCTTCTTGACACAATCCTCCACTCTCTTTAGTCATTTGTTACTTGGTCTTCCTGTTGGCCGTTTCTTCTGCTTCTGTATTTCGTGCATTTTCCTGGGGGACCTTTACTGCTTCAATCTCTTTAAATGACCAGCCACAGCAGTCTTCATGTCTCGATCCTATCTTGTAAGGTCTCCCCTCTCACGGTTCACTGAGCTTCTCATTCCTCATCCTGTCTTTTCTTGTTTACTCCTATTCTTATATGAAATACACACACTCGATTGACATAGGTGTTATCCGTCTGACATAAATGTTATCTGTTTGAAGCCCTTAGCACGATATAGGTTTTAACCGACTGCGGCCCTTAGATCTGCGGCATGAGAAAGAAACTTACTGCGACAGGAGTAACACTCTGCGCCTAACATTCAAACAACTTTTTTAAATAACAGAAACATAGCTTAACACAAGCTTTAAATGTAGGCTGAGGCCTATCTGTAGTGCAGTCTCAGCTCTAGATAAGGCTTAAAGGTTACAATGTATTTATTGAGGTGACGAAAACATCGAATATGATATTATTAAAATAACAATGATTTTACGTTTGTCAAGTATTTTAGACATCTGTAACTTGTGTGTTTCTTGTCTGTCAGACTGATGGCATGAAAAATTAATTCAGATTGGTGGTTCAAGGATTCCCAGAAACTTAAGTAACCTTCTTTATTTTGTGCTTGTGAAACTGCATGATGAATGTAACATTAAACTCAGAATTTACCTCTTTCCTCCCTACTTATTTGCGACTAGCAGAAAAAGACCTACCTTTCCTGATTTAAATTTACCGTAGTCATCCTAAATATATCTAGTAATTTCTTCCTACAAGGGCATGGTCAATTTTGTTGTGCTCTCCTTCCAGTAATCCAAAGTATTCTGGGTTTGTTTGGGGACTCCCTTTGGCAAAATGGCGACAGAACGAAAACAAAAGACAGAATCAATTATATTTATCCGTTCGAAAGGCGCTGAGGAATACATCCGCTTGTGGCTTGCCATTCGTTAGTGTTTTCAGTGGATGTTCTTGCCTGCAGCATTCTGTCGCTGGAAGCTGACGGGAAGGTGGTGTTTAAAACCGTCAGGTGCAGTAATGATATCAGTTAACGCGTTCTACGCTCTTGGCACCCGATCCACCGTTTTCCTCCGGTTACAGTATCTCATTTTCTGTACCTTTAAGGACATGAAGTATGGCAGTCTTTATCTTGCAGAGAGCTAGTCGAATTGCTCTACAGCTTGATCACCATTTTTCTGAGTAGGTTTCCATATTTATGTCGACAGCTCGTACACTATACAGATTTGATTGTCGTACAAGGTTTTCGGTACACTGCGATAAATCAGAACGTATGTTCTCACACCAAGAAAATCGAAGAAGAGTGACTATGTCAGGGCATTATGTATATAATAATGCCATTACAAAGAAAGCAAATGCGGACAAGTATGAAAATTACAGAACTATCAGTTTAATAATTAATGGTAGCAAAATACTAACACGAATTATTTACAGGCGAATGGTAAAACTGTAGCATCAGATCACGGAGAAAATCAGTTTGGTTTCAGGAGAAGTGTAGGAACACGTTAAGCAATACTTACATTACGACTAATCGTAGAACAAAGCTTAAGGAAAGGCAAAGCTACATTTTTAGGTTTTATATATTTAGAGAAAGCTGTTTATAATGTTGACTGAAGTCACTGTTTCAGATTCTGAAGGTAGTCAGGGTACAACGTAGAGAACGAAAAGTTAAGTACAACTTGTACAAAAGCTAGACAGCTGTTGTAAGAGTCGCAGGACATGAAAGGGACACAGTGCGTTGGAAGGGAATAAAACAGGGTTATAAACCTTCCTCGTTGTTATACAATCTGTACGTTGAGCAAGATGTAAAGGAAAGCGAGGAGAAATTTGGAGAAGGAATTAAATTTCAGGTAGAAGAAAGGAAAACTTTGCGGTTTACCAATGCCAATGTGATTCTGTCAGAGACAACAGAGGAACTGGAACAGAGAAATTGAACGGAATGGACAGTGTCTTGAATGGAAATTATAAGATGAACGAGAGCAAAACGATGCTACTGGAATGAGGTTTCAGTAAATAAGGGAGTTCTGAAGGGATTAGATTAGCTAATGGGACAATAAAAGTAGTAGATGAAGTTTTCTTATTTGCGTAGTAAAATAACTTCTGATGTCAGGAGTAAACAAGGTATAAAATGCTGAACGGCTTTGGGAAGGTAAGTAATTCTGAGGAAGAGAAATTTTTTGACATCCAAAAAGAATTTAAATGTTAGGAAGTCCTTTCATAAAACATTTATCTGGAGTGTAGTATTGCACTGGAGTGGACCGTGGTCGATGTGTTCACAGAAAAGGGTGATAGATACTTTTGAAATGTGGTACTACAGACTACTGCTGAAGGTTAAATTGGTACATCGAGTTAAAAATGAGGAGGCGGTGAACAGAATAGGGAAGAAAAAAAAATTCTGACATCTTCACTAAGACAAGGGGTCGGTAGGTAGGACACTTTCAGAGACACCACAGAGTCGTCGATTTTGTATTGGATGGAAGTGAGTGGAGTAAAAATCACAAAAATCGCAGAGGGAAACCTGCAGACTGAGAGACGAATGAAATGAGTAGATTCAAATGGATGCGGATTGCTATTCTTATGAGGAGATGAAGTGGCTTGCAAAGGATGAGTACGTTAGGGTGGAGAGCTACATCAAAACAGTCTTAGAAATGAAGACCGATACAAAAATATGTATATAATCAGAAATATACAACTTCTAAAATACTTTAGTGAAGTACTATTGTAGAACCAATAAAATGATACTTCTGCCAAAGAGGCAAGTCGAAGTCCTTTAACCATTGGGTAGCTTGCGTGCTGACTGCATGGAATTGGGTTATCCCTTCTGAAAATGATTGCAGAAAATTGGTAATTATAAGGTCATTGTAAGTCCGCTCCCTAGTAGCCACATGATTGGTTAGCTAGCTGCTGTCCCATTTAAGTTTCCAATAGTTGCAACGACCAACACCAGTGCGGAAGTAGTTATTCAAAGACCATTCCCTCCATTCCTTCTAGGGGTCGTGCCGCCAGTGGAACAGTGCGTTCGGTTTACTCACCTGAAGATGGCAGCCAGTTGGTCCGTTTGCATATTTTGTCAAGATGACAACATTATCCGTCTGCAGACCCGAGAATGATATCACCGCTCTCATGTAGTGCATTGCTAACAGTTGGTCTGCACGATTTCCATCAACCCTAGTGGAGAGTCTTGCAAAAGAAGATGGGAAATGACGAGAGTGGACTTCGATTCTCAGTACACTCATGGCAGTACGTTTCAAGAATTAAATTCCCGGAATGGAATTTTACAAAACCGAAAAGAAAATGTAGATGGACGCAACGGGCATCAATAATATTTTCTTCTTCGATAGTCTGGTGGGATGGTGTAAGAAGTCATTTAGTTCCAAAGTATCTGCAGCTGAACTGCCGAAACGTCTCAGCGCTTAAAATTGGTGCACAGACAGGAGTGTGATATGCGAGAAAAATCTCCTCCTTCCTTTGTCTACAACTCTTTAGGAGCTGTTCAGTGTTGATCGCAGAATCAGACCCGTTGAGTACTAACAGGCACCAGTCCGAGGGGGAGCTGTGGTAAACCAGAGCTAAGCATTAACAATCGTTGCTTCTCAGAAGGGTTCGTGTCGCCTCAAGACCTTTACGATTCGGGAACAGTTTGAGAGACAGTTGAAATATTTTGGGGAGGCTACAGGTAAAACAGCTCTTTGTTACTTTATTCCGCCTTAACGCTATTGTAAGTGCTCTCCATCGTCACATGACGTTGGCACTATAGCGTGCAGCGACCACGTGCACAGGTTGCGTTGGTGAGGGAGAGTTGAGCTAGCGGCACTGCGTTGTAAGCGGCGGACAGTCTTACAGCAGACGTTGCGAGAAAATGGTGGGCGGGACTGGAGAGCACGAGGTCACAGCGCTCCTGTGTCCGGCGGTGGTTGTTGCGCGGGATTTCCATTCATTACCATTTATTACCAGGTCTGCGTCGTTCATCTACCATGGCCGGACAGACTGCGTTAACGTTACAATCTCAATACAATAATTTACATAATTACTTCCCATTTAAACTACATACAGTATAGTGTAAATACATTATATAATGATCACTGAGTCTGTTCCCTTTCTTCACAGTCAAATAATTTTTGGACCGAGTATCGTGGACTTCTTTTTAGATTTTCTGTCTTTTGCGTCTTGAACCGCTTCAGCGGCGACGGCTCACTTTCGAAAGGTAGGTTTTGAACATTCTCATAGCAATTATTGAAAAAAAGTCTCTTGTTTTGAAAAGTCGATAGGATGGAAAATTTATGTCTCTTTGTTGCGGGTATTATGTTTGTGGATATCAATTACAGGTCTTCAGTGTTCTTCTGCTGCAACAAATAATTCTTACTGCCTTCTTTTGCAACAGAAGCACATCCTTGCAACCTACTGAACGACCCCATAGCTGTAATCCATAGACAATGTGGCCATGGAACAAAGCATGATAGATTTTAGATACTGGTCATTAAACACTTTCTTTAATCTTCTTAGGGAGTATATCACACGAGAAAGTATTATTGTAAAGCCTAACAGTTTTATTGTTTTTATATGACTCTAGTCTGTGTTTCTGTTGAGGCATCATTTATTTTCATCTTATTGGCGATGGACAATTCTTTAACATTTTCGAATAATACTTCAGACCCCAGGACTGCTTCGGCAGAATTATCTTTCTTGGGAAAGAGAGTGGTGTCGTCAACAATTTGTAGTGTGCCACCAAATTAGTTTAAAAAGAACGAGAAAGAGGAGCGGTACTACTACGGAACATTGTGGGCCACCGTGTTCCACCTTCTCTTCTTGGGTTGCTGTTGTTTGTACTGAAACAGTTTGCCATTTGTCTTCGAGGTAACATTGAAGCAAAGCTAGGACTGTGTGTCCCACACCACAATGTTTTAACTTTTTGAGCAAAATCTTGTGGGGCATACAGACAATGTGAATGCCACAGACTCTCCCTCCTCAGAAAACTGCTTTACGTTTCTTAATAAGTCCAACGCGGTATTAATACAAGACTTTCCTTTCTGGAACCCATGCTGTGCATCATGCAAGAGTTTTCCCCTTCAGAATAAGTTTAGATCTGGTTTTTAATTGTAGTTTCAATTACGTTTGCTAGTTCATGAATGATAGAGATTTTTGTAAATCTTAACACATTATCTGGGTTTCCTTTTTTGTAAATTGGCGCTGCCTGTACAGTTTTCATAAAGCTGTGGAAAAATCTGTCAGATAAGCAGTTCGTTATGCTGAAGTATTAAAGCAATTATTTTCTTCGTGGCAGTGAAGGATATCCATAGATATCTGGTCTCCCAGAAATTTTACAAGCTTTTACTACTTTCACTATATCATCGGGTTGTACTTTCTTCCATGTACCCATTTTACTATGGGTTTTATTTGGTACGTAAACAGAAACAATCAGAACCCAGTCTGAGATTTCAGCAACAGTCTCCTGTATAACTTTGATAGTCACTAAAATCGCCGCAGTGGAGTAGCCGAGCGGTCTAAAGCGTCTCGCTGCGGAGCGCGCGGTTGCTCGCCGTGGAGGTTCGAGTCCTCCCTGGGGCATGAGTGTGTGTGTTTGTCCATAGGTTAGTTTACCTAGGTTTAAGTAGTTTGTAAGCTACGGACTGATGACCACGCAGTTTGGTCCGATAGATTTGAACATTTTTTCACTAAAATCACTAAAGGTTGTTTTTCCTTTTTAGCTTTACTAAGAGTCCAGGCTGCTTTTTTTATATTTTAATTTTTTTTTAATTTTTATGAATAACACGATTCTCTTATGAATCTATCATTGTTCTTCCGTTTAGTTTCCTCTACTTTTTTCTAGACTCTTAGTCTCTAAGTATTTATTGTAGTACGAGTGTCTTCTATCTAGATCTATGGCTGATTTAGAACGGTCATTCAAGATTAGGACAATGCTTTTCATATTGGCTAGCTCAGGTGTACTATATTTTTCTGTTTCTGTCGTGATTTACCTGTGTGGTTTTTCTTTTGTATCAGTGGGAACAACTCATCAAATTTGGTATTAGTGTCTGGAAAAAGGCACTTAAGGTATCATTGGGCTCTGATTCTGTAATTACCAGTTCCCAGTTAATACCAGATAGTGAAATATTGAATGTACCTTGTTTCGGAGCTTAATGCAGTGACCAGAGCGAAGGTGGGCAGCTAGCTTGGGACTTGCTGCCTCAGGTTGCTCAGAGAGGCAGGGGTGTCATGTTCATGGCATGGTGGTGGCAGAGTTCTGACTCGTAGACTAGTGACAACAGACGGCACACAGTAGGCGCTGTCTGGCAGCAGCAGACGCAGAACACAGGAGTAAAGAGGCTCTGCTGGTCTGCGCACACTGCGCGCAGCACAGACACCACCATAGGTGCGTTCCACTCACACCATGCAATGTGCGGCATGTCCATTGCAAACCACTTGATGCAATTCATTCAAATCCTGGGTGTATCACTTAACATAATTTTTGTGGATAGTGCATACGTAGGATATATACATATTTCCTGGCATATTTCAAGGTCACTGGTGTCATATTACAGCCCCACTTTTCAAGGGAAGATGTCATTATGGGAATTCTGATTCAAAGTCGCTGGTGAAAGGTGGGGAGGGGAGGGTACCTATACCCTTCTGAGTATCAGATTACTCAGTTACTCCGTGTCCAATCAGACCACCTGCACGACACTGCATCCAGCGTGCGCAGTGGAGACCGGGGGGTTTAGAGGTTAACATAATCTATGTTTGCATTACAGACCACCATAGATTCGGTTATTACTGGGTACAAGATCACTTAGCCCCCCAAGCGACAGGCTTTGAGACTAGGCAATAACATTTTTTTCTTTACTGTTATTTTATACTGAACAGTATACGTCAGTAGGCTGGCAGCAGCATTAAGTGCTGCTCTCCAGCCGAGAGATCGTAAAATACAAGAACATGAGGAATTATAACATGAAACGGAGTTAAAACAATGGAGATTTAAAACATAGGCAAGACGATAAAAATCGGAGAAATGACAGTTGTGATTGATGAATAAAACATACATAGTCAGTTAAAATGAGCCATGGTGACGTTAAACAAACATGCATTATGACATCAAAACAAGATGGTGAGCACTCGGAGACATAGTATTAAAAGCAAACGATGCGACACTTGTCTGTAAACGGCGGATGCAGATAAAACACACACATTGAAGTACTTGACACACAACTCTGAATGAGGCAGTGTTATAACAGGACCCCACGGGGTAGGGAGAGGAAGGGTGAAACGCGCGCCGCGGTGGAGTAGCCGAGCGGTCTAACGCGTCTCGCTGTGGAGCGCGCGGTTGCTCGTCGTGGAGGTTCGAGTCCTCCCTGGGGCATGGGTGTGTGTGTTGTCCTTAGGTTAGTTTACCTAGGTTTAAGTAGTTTGTAAGCTACAGACTGATGACCACGCAGTTTGGTCCGATAGATTTACAAACATTTGAACATTTGAAACGCGCGGGGGAGGGGGAGGAGGGAGGGTGGAGAGGAGGTGTAGGGACTCCAGGGCAGGAAGACGAAGAACCAAGCGGTGAAAGGAATAGGAGGGGGAGGGGAGAGGGGGCGCTTCATACACGAAAGGAGATCAGGGTTGGTAGGACAGGTATATTTAAGGATGGAGGTCGTCATCTGGGAGGGGGAGGTGGCGGAAGTTACCCTGGGGAAGGATGTGGAGAGTGTGTAGGTGAAGGGAGGGAGGGATGCAGCGGTAAAGGCGTGTTAGAGGCTCGAGGTTGGTGAGGATTGGGTATATCAGGGGGTGTTGTGGGAGTCTGTCTTGCGGTTGGTGTGTAGGATACGGATGTGTTAGTGGTATTGGAGGAGATGGGGCAATAGGATAAGGTCATTCAGTATACCGGTGGGGGAGGGGAGCCGGATACAGAAGACGAGGTTGAGGGCTTTAGAGTAGGATGGGGTAGCGGAAATCCAGGTGGGATGGAAGGTGCAGAGGACGGGATGCATGAGGAGCGGTAAGTGTATAGGATGGTTGAGGGACTGAGACCCCATGTCTGGCTGGTAAGGAGTTTTAGGAGATTGAGGTGGAAGAGAGCTCTCTGGTGGACAATGCAAAGGTGTTGCAGTAACAAAATTTCATTACTAGTTATATAAGAAGTCCCAGGGAATGTTGCAATGAGTATCTACCAAACTGTGTATAAATAATTAAAAACCAACATTTGCTTACAGTATGTAAATAATTAACCAGTAATAATCAGTTGCTGACAGGGATTTACCTTAAATTATGTAGCACTAATCGTGCAAAATAACAGCCTTTGTAGTCTAACCTCTGAGTTGCTCACCTCTAACTGCAGGTCACAGCACTGAGATCCTAGTTTGCCAATTCTGTCAACAGATGGAAGCTACAGCAAAATATTTATATCGAATAATGTAATCTTATTCTAAAATTTATAGCTATGAACTCTATGAAGTAAGTTGTCTGAAACTATTTCCAAACTAAATAACAGCCAAACTTCTGCAAAATATCCTAAAAGTAAATTGTTGTCATTAAGAACTTAACCTGACAGCTGAATCTTCGTGAGAGGGCTTCACTAGTTTGGTACGAAATTATTGCCAGGGATTAATAAAAAATCGTAATGCCTATAAACTCTATAATGAAAATTTTCTGATACTATTTGCTTGCTTAACTACATGTGAAGTTCTATCAAAATATATGCAAACCATCGTTCTTTGTTTAATTGCATTCACACATAAAGTGTCTCTTTTCTTAGCTCTTTATTCATAGCTATTCACCGGCTCCAGTACCATGATATTGGCGCTTGAGCTTTTCTTCTCTTTACCTAACAAACTGCCCCACCGGTGCCTCCTCCTACCGTCCAATTTGCCTCACCCAGTTTTCAGCAAGGTCTTTGAATCCATCCTATCCCATTGCATCCATCACAACCTCCAACTTCACCACCTTCTCCCTGACACCCAATGTGGCTTTCGTCCTTCCTTCTCCACTGATGACCAACTCCGATGCCTTACCCAACTCCTGTCCCTTCAGCTCAATTCCCGCCATGCTGCCATCTTTGTCTCCATAGACCTCAAACGGGCCTATGGCCGGGTATGGCATTCCAGCGTGCTCTTCAAACTCCAAACCTACACACTTGCCATCAAACTTTCCCGGGTCATGGCCTACTTCCTCTCCAACCGCCCTACCTATGGTATCATGTGCTACACCGATTCGCGTCTTTTCTGTGCCTCTGCTGGCGTGCCCAAAGGTTCTGTTCTTTCTCCCCTCCTTTATCTCCTGTATACTGCAGACAGGCCCAAACCTGCCCCTCCCGTATACCTCTTCCAATACAGTGCCTTAGCTCCCACCCTCGCCCGATCCAACCGCCTTCTCCAAGAACACCTTGACATTTTCACCACTTGGTGTAACCAGTGGCTCCTATCTATAAATCCCGAAAAACCCAGGCGATCTTTGTAGGTCGCATCACTCCTTCCTTCTGCCCCCGCGATTTCTACCTCAACCTCCATAACCATCCCATCTGCCTCACTCCCATCCTCAAGTACATGGGCCTCACCATAGATCGCACCCTCTCCTGGGCGCCCCCACCTCTGCACCATCCAAGACAAATCCCGCTCCCGCATCTGCCTCCTCAAACACTTTGTTGTCTGAACCTGGAGCCTGAACCTTTCCACCATCCTATATACCTACAAATCCCTCATTCGCCCCATCCTGTCTCCCATCCTGCCTGGACCTCTGCTCCCCATCCTTCCACAAGTCCCTGGAATGGCATTCTCTCCGCCTCGCCTTCCACATTCTTTCCTACCCCCATCCCCCATGTGGCACCTCTATGACCTCATTCCCTTCCCCCAACATGTCCGCTTCAATGAGCACCTTCGTCTCCGTTTTCTCTACCGAAAACTGGATCCCCCTCATCCTATTTTCCATCCTCTCCTCACCAATCGTGGTCCATTGCTGTGCCACTAACACTGTATACCCCTGGTCTCCACGTGTGCACCCTCCTTACCCTTTACAATGTAATTTCCGCACCGTTCCCCTCCATGACGATGCCTTCCGCCCAGAGATTTATCCCTCTTACCAGTTCTGATCTTTCTCTTTCTCCTCCTCCTCTCTGCTTGATCCCCCTATGGGGCTCCACATCCTCACCTTGGCACAGCGGCGATTTGGTCACCATATGTGCTGAGGGCATTATCCGAGTCGTGGCATCGTCGATCATCGGGAGTACGTCGTCCAGTTGCAACGACATCGTGATGATAGGCTGTGGCGTGGTGGACTGACGACACAATTTGATGGCGCCATTCGTGACCAGTAATTTCTGTTTAGCTCTTCCCTCGATACAGTTCTAGGTGCTGTTCTAAAGATTGTCCTGTTAAACTGCGTAATGGCCAGAAGACAATTAAAACATTTTATCAGAGGACATGTTTATTTCAATGCATAGCAGTCAGTACAAAAAACAAGCATCGAAATAAGCAGAATGAAAATCGTGATCTGAATCTGGGACAGACTGTCATTTCCTCTTCTTAATAACAATAATATGTTGGACACCAAAACCACGGATTTTCTAGAAATTATGTCAATCAAAGCAAAGGATAGATCAGCAAGGATATCGAGATTATAAACGTGAAGAGGACTTCCAAAGGACACAGTTTATTGATGTGCAGCATCTTATTTTAACATATAACACTAAAGCAACTCTGATAAAGAGAAAAGTAAAATTTGTCTCTGTACTTTAATACAGTATATTCGATGCTGACGCAGTTGATTTTTGGTCAATATACTACGCTGATGTGACTTATGTCATGAGATACCTCCTAATATAGAATCAGACCTCCTTTTTCCGGCGAGTTGATAAATCAAATGTTTTTATTTGTAAGGAATCGAACAACACTGGTCATCGGTCCGTAGACTTAGAAACTGCTTAAACTAACTTTAAGTTGAACAACACACACTCATGTCCAAGGATGAACTCGAAACTACGCAGCAAGATGCCTTAGCGCGCACGGCTATAACGCGCAAGCTGTTCACAGGAATTATTGTGAATGTTCTTTAATTTCGGAACAATTGTCACACGCTGATGAGAAGTCCATCATTGTCTGTTAACATGATGTTCATATGTATAGTAAGAGATTCCCAATACCACCACACTACCATGTTCTGAACGGATTTACAAACCAGTATTCATGATTATATATCCTTACCTGCCCCCCCCCCCACCCCGCACCTACCCTATTCAGGTTTCTGCCCTCTCACGACCTACCAACGTAACCACCAACCACACCTTGGCAAACTATCGCCCCTAGCCGCTAACCAACGCACCCCTGTTCTGGCGGAAATTTAGACCACACTTCCCACTCTATATGAAGTCATCCAAAATGGCGTATGCTACGAAATCTGAATTTTGAGGTTTACGTGAATGCATTGGCACCCTCTAAAATTCACTGCCACCAGTTCACTAGTGACAAAACTGGGATGGATCATCTTCTCTGGTATGTTACTGAATACAAGAGGTAGATACATGAATTCGGCTTATATAAACAGATTAAACTAGCACAATCAAAGGTACAGCTAATACACACAAAGTTTCAGCTAACATACATAAAGTTTTCGCTCCACACAAAGTTTCAAGTATCCCATATAAAGTTTCAGTTACTAAATATAAAGTTTCAGAAACCACACAGAAAGTTTCAGAAATCACATATAACGTTTCAGGTGCGACGTATAAGGTTTCATCTCGGTTGCACAGTGGTCGAGTGCCAGACTACAAAGTGAAAGGACGTGGGTTCGATCCCCGCCAGGTCCTAGGATTTTTATCTGTCAGTTTCCATTTCTTTCACCTGTGGCAGTATTGCTCATGTGAAAAATACGGAGTAGCACCGTGGTTCGGAACCCACGTTAAACTGTAGGTCCCCCTATATATGGCTGGGTAAGTCAGTTCGAAGGTCGGACGAAGGAAACGGCATACCACCTTCAAACAGGACCATGCCTAGTAAAGCACTGTGGTGTCCAAACCAAACTTCGGATTGTTGACTGCTTTACGTTTATACCGAAACTAGATCCGTTTAAACGACAACACATCCAACAAATACTCCCTAGTAAGGCACAGAAGTTATCTTCGAATTATGCTTATCAGCAATTTTTGTGAGTGAAGAACCATTTAAAACCCTGTCCATCTTTCGATACTTGACCTGTCTTTGTGTATCAGATTACCGATTTAGGTGTTACTTGCAATTAATTTTCTAGCCGTTAAAAGGCCATCGCTGACGACCCACTGTTAGTGTTGTTAAAGCGGGCTGATACCCACTTACGGGGATTAAAATCACCGGGACCGCAGGTTTCCTGGAAATGCCCATCATCCAATACCTGGGCGCAGCCTCCTTTGTTGGGGTTCCGGCAGCCTACAATTAGGGGCGTGCCGTTAAAAGAGGCGCACGCGGCGGTGCGCCGACGTAAAGTGCTTCTTTCTGCCGGGGAATAGATGACCTAGGCGGCTGAGCCGGGATTATTGCCAAAAATCGATGCGGCCGGCCGCTGTAGAGCCGGGACAATAGGCGAAGAACAAGGGCAGCGCTGGGCGTGCGGCAGCGTGAATGCCCGGCCGGTGTTTGCGCGCTGCCGTTTTTCCGGCCGCGTGATTGGCGGCCGCGGATTAGGCCGCTGCAATAATGATGAAGCATTACGCAACGCGCGCATTGTGCGCGCGCGCGCCGCGCGCCGCGGCCGCCCTGTTTGCTCCCACGCGACAGCGACAACGACACAGCCAGCGCTGGAGCCTGCAGCGGCCGCGGCGCGACTATTAATTAGGGACTATGCAAATGGCGACCCCGCGCGCCGCGCGCAGCGCCGCCCGGACGCTGCCGCGCTCCCGTCCAGAGTAAATTATTCCAGGCTCGCGGCCTGCGCAGACGGTTCAGTTTTTTGCACTGCGTACGAAACTTTCCCCTCAGTCCGTGACGTAGGCGGTTATTCCTACGGACCATCGGAGCAATGAACCTCCACAGAAATATTCACCACTGACAGAACTTTACGGTATATATCGATGTTAACCCTTAACTACTATCGACATTGACAGAAACACGATTGCTATGGAGGGGTTCAACAGAACGCCTTTTAATTTCTTATGTACCAAACCAATGATTGCGGAATGTATATTTTCTTGAATTCCTGTTGTTCATTACACTTCTTGGAAGTAGACTATGCTGAAACTTGACTTTGATTCCATATTCACAGAATATATGACTTCAACTAGGAATGGGCAAAGCTGAAAATGTGTACCCAGCCGGGATTTCTAATCCGGGTCTCCCGCTTCCCAGGCAGTTGCGCTGACCCCTACACGATTGACCACAGTACTCAAAGTCGTAGTCACTATGTACTAATTCGCGTAAGAGTAAGGGCTCCAAACTTGCCCACCCCTCCCCACTAACGAAAAATCATTGCTTGTCATTGGCATATAATATATAGACATGTGGCGTCTATTCCGAAAGAACAGACGTCACTTCTGATCCTGCAGTTGTTATTGTTTTCGTATTCACAGAATATATGATTTCAACTGCGATTTGACAAAGCTGAAAATGTGATCCCAGCGGAGATTCGAATCCGGTTCTTAAGCTTTCTAGGCAATTGCGCTGGCCACTACACCACTGGGGACACAGTGATCACCGCACTTCCAAGGACTACCTACTTACAGAAATTAGTACATAGTGACTATGAGTTTGAATACTGTGGGCAGGGTAAAGGTGGAAGTTTGAGTCTGACGGGAGGTGTGCTTAGGTAATCCTTGCAGGTGCTGTGAACACTGTTCCCCCAGTGGTGTAGGGGTCAGCGCAACTGCCGAGAAAGCGGGAAACCCGGGTTCGAAACCCGGTTGGTTACACATTTTCATCTTTGCCCATTCCCAGTTGAATTCATATATTCTGTGAATATGAAAACAATAACAACGGCAGGATCAGAAGTGACCTCTCTACTTTCGGAATAGACGCCACATTTATATTGACTTTTTTTTTTTTTTAACAACACAGTATTTATAAAATGTCGAAAAATAAAACACTCCGAAATTTGCTGTATTTTTTTATTTCATGTGTTACGAAAACAACTTCAAATAGGTACCTCACTTGCGTTAAATGTCCAGCTTTCGCCGCCATGAAGAAACCACAATGTTTAGTAAAAGCGTGACACATTAACTCTAGGGTACGTCCCTGAGACCTCTCAGGGCTAATAAATACGGAAGAAAGAGCAGCAACAATGCAAGAATGCTGCTACGTGTAGCTCTTCAGCCAGTAGGAAAGTACACGGAAGAGTCAATGTCTCTCTGCAGAGTTCAAATATTTGTATAGCTTATGGCACTTAACTACGGGGTCATCAGTCCCTAAACTTATAAACTACTTATGAACTTGCTAACACTAAGGACGGTACAAATATTCATGCCCGAGGGGGGATTCGAACCCCCGACCGTAGTGGCCGTGCAGACCGTGACTGGAGGCTCAGTCCCCTCGGCAACCGCCGCCGGCTCTATGCAGGGGCGCGTGAAATATTTCGACACAAAACTTCATAGCGGTCTGAAACACGGTCGATACTAGTTAAGGGTTAAATAACGTACCAGTGGCGCAGCCAGGATTTTGTTTTGGGGGAGGGCTAAATTTTTAAAAATAAAGCCTACTGAATTTATTAATCTATGACTTACTTTTTATAAATTAACCAATTATACTACGAAAACAATTGCACAAGAAATAAAATGAGTAGGTTCGCATTAATTTGAAAGTTGAAGAGGAGCAATGTGGTGGAAAAGGAGTATCATAATAAGCTCATAAAATAATTCAGCAGCTACTATGTTACTAGCCAAAGAGAAAGAAAGGTCTTTACAGTTTAATGCATATGAGACTATGTGTAAAACCTGAACAAAAGTAACACTGTTGTTGTTGGCGCCACTGACCTGCTAAGCAGCTGGTCGCCGCATATGAACAATTGGCTCGTAACTTCAGCATAAAAAAGGTAAAGCAGTAAACAATCCGAAGATCGGTTTGAACACCACGGTGCTTAACTAGGCATGGTCCTGTTTGGAGGTGGTATGCCGTTGCCTTCCTCCGACCTGACTTACCCAGCCAGTAATAGGGGGACCTACAGTTTAACATGGGTTCCGAACCACGGTGATACTCGATATTTTTCACATCAACAACACTATCAGAGGTGAAAGAAGTGGAAAGTGACAGATAAAAATGTGGTGTCGCACAAGTACAAAGTGCGCGCCACCTACTTTCGCCGCGTGCCGCCATGCACGCACGGCGCGGCGTTCTCACGACGACAGCCACGAGCGCCCTCTGCTGCAACCCCGCTCGTGGCCACCACGGAAAGACACCGGTCACTTCGGACTGAGTTAGCAACCAGTTAGGACCTTCGTAATCAGATAGGCACCAGTGAAGACTTTGCTATCGTACAGGCACTAGGCAGGCCTCTAACAACCATGTATCAACATTCTGCAGTACTATGTAAAAGTTAAGTATTGTTACATTCTGTGCAATATATATATCTTTCTAATCTACTCTAGTGTTTATAGTTTCTGGCTGCTCCCCTCCGTACCTGCACCAGCGTGCTATCCTTGTTCCTGTGTCGGTCTTATTCCACTCGGCCACCGACACCTACGACGAGGCTGGGACACAAAAGCGGCGACGAAGTTGGGACACAAAAAAAAATCCTAGGACCTGTTGGTGATCGTACCCGCAACCTTTGGATTTGTAGTCTGGCACTCTACCACTGTGTTAACGAGCCGTTGAATTTATGGTTTGAAAAAGATTTTCCTGTAGGTTTTCATAGAATATTTTATTAATTAAATAATTTATAGTGATGATAATGGTTTTTCATTTATTTGAAATCGAGATAATGCTAATTTTACTCTCCTGTAAAACTGAATTTTTTTGACAACACTATCGATATGTGTTTTTTAACACAAGTTTATGTTTTTCTAAATAGACACCCTATATTATTTCGTCAGCAATCTATAGCATGAAAAACGATATGGCGTTGATTGTATCGCAATAGACAATTACATTTGACGCTTGAAATAGGGGAACGCGCGGCTAGCGCCTACACCACCTAGAGAGAAGGCGGCGGCGCTCTCGTGTGACGTCAGGCAGAGTAGGTACGTGGCCAGCGAGAGTGACAGGCCTCGGCACTCAGCCGGTGACGTGGCAAGAGTAGTGCTGCGCCGACGGGATCGCGGATTTGACTGGTTGGCCGCTAAGAGGCAGTGGACCGTGCCCCAGCGGCTAACCAGTCAAATTCGCGATCGGTCGGCGCAGCATTACTCTTGCCACGTCACCTGGCTGAGTGCTCAGGCCTGTCTCTCTCGCTGGCCACGGAGTAGTTTGCGCGCGCATAGCTGACTGGGTAGACGCTGGAGCACAGCCCACTATGCCGAAGCAGCGAGCCAGTCAGCTATGCGCGCGCAACCTACTCTGCCTGACGTCACATGAGAACGCCGCAGCCTTCTATCTAGGTGGTGGTGCTCGGACCCGGTGGTTAATCAGACCTGCCGCGGGCCTCCACGGCACACTGTGGCTAGCGCTCGGTGTGCGCAGTGCAACTGGGCCAACACGGCCTGTAGAGAAGGCCTCCGCGCTGGCGTGCGACGTCACGCGGAGTAGGCCCTGGTCGAGTAGCTCACTGGCTGGCCGATGGGGCGCAACCCACCGCCTCACACCAGCCAGACAGTGAGTTATACAACCGCGGCCTACTCTGCGTGACGACGCATACCAAAATATTAGAGATGGGCAAAACCGATCTTTTCAGAGATCGGATCAGAAATAGTCATTCACTGGGATTAACTAGTTCTTTTTCATGGTTCACCGACTCACCAACTGTTAAAAAAGTAAAACGATGTAACATTGCTTTTTTGTCACTATACCTTTATCTGATTTGGCCATATTGTGAAAGAAGAGTAATAATTTTATTGTAAGTCAGTAGTTTCGAGAATTAAAATTTGTTAGTTACACCTATATTAAAAATTAATCATGTTATAACAGAATTTAAATATTTTTGCATGTGAAATAATTGGAAAAAGCAAAATTTATTATTTTTATATTTTTATACTTTCATTAAAAAATACAATATTTTGCAGAATAAAAATACTAGTTCCATATTTATACAGTGAGTAGTTTAAGCGAGTTGAATGAAACGTGATATATCGCGAGAGTTCCGTGCACAACGTGGCAACTGCTGCAGCGGAATAGCCGTGCGCAATAAGGCCGTGTCCCACGTGAGCGACAAAAGCGAGCGACAGCGCGCGATATTCAGCGACGCGACACGGCAGCTACAAGCAGCGACATTCGGCGACACGGCCGGGTGTCTTACGTTAGCGCGACAGATTGTCGCTACAAGATGGCTGCTAGAACCCATCACTTGTTATCTAAAAACTAAAGTCTGGCACCCATAAACAGTAAAATAATGATAGCTCCAAAGTAAACAATGAAGTTTTATTTAATTTCGAAAATAGGGCTCATAGAGTAATGTCCATTAAATTTACAAAGCGAGGAATGTTCGTGGACTATTTCATTCGTAACTTCAAGTACGAAAAAAAGACAGTGAAAATCTCAAGCCAAATTCTTCGAAAATACGATGACGAGTATTTATACTTTCGACTATGTCGTCAATGAGTTTTACTTTTGTGAGTACAAACCATCAACAACTGATGAAGTACGAAGAGAGTCTTACCGAAAGAAATAATTAGGTAAATAACGGCAGTGATACTCTTACGGTCGGCGCAGTACTTGGGTAGCGTTCTGGGCTCCTATATTCTAAGTTTTGCAGTTGCTGGTAAGATTTCTGTTCCACCTTAAATTTTTAGTTCCTGTAACTATAACCCTTTTACCTGTTATTTGTGCAAAGTTATATATTCTCTATACAGAGCAATGCGAATTATTTTTTTAAGTGCTTCCCAATATAGTTTATCTTTAATTGCAAACACTCACATCCTACTGTACCAAACACATTAAATTCGTAATGTAACATTATAGCAAGATATTTTACTCAGAAACGTAATTATAGACATCTCGTTTGACATCCTAGTGTTCTCTCTCTCTCTCTCTCTCTCTCTCTCTCTCTCTCTCTCTCTTCGGAAACAAGTTTGTTGTTACTGTCAAAGATTTGACGCCAGCAGCAAAAATTTCAAATGGACACATTCCCGAAACTGAATGGTTTCAGATATAGAAAACATTAATGCACATTGTTGTTTTCTTTGTTATTCGATTATATAGTCATTGTTTTCAAGGTGGCAAAATAATGTAGATGCATAAAAGACGCATACTTTCTTACAGGACACAAGTCTATCAAGTCAGGAAACTGCGTGATATGGGCTTACAAAGTTTAAGCAACATAATGCACATTGCACAAGACTTTGTCTTTCTTGCTCCCTTCATGCAAACTACAAGTGTTCGAGAAAAGTAGGATCTTTTTCGCACAAATTTTATATAGTTTAATTTTGTCCTGTAACGCGTTTTTGCTACCGACTGCAGATTTCCTGTTATTAAGAAAAAACATGTAACGTTAAATAAATACGTTTCATCTCGAGTACTATTCGAAATAGGAATATGACGGTTTCTGTTGCTTCAGATGATCGTTTCTGTAAGTGAGCTGCAAGCTTTATCAGAACACATAAGTTTAGAGAACAGAGAGATGCGCGGCCTCGCTTTGTTCGGCACCATGCGGTTCGCCAGAGGAGTGGGGGGGAATAATGAGCAGCGCGCCACACGGACGGCTCCGCAAGCGAGCGGAGTCGGAAGAGTGGTGGAGAGAGGTGAACCGGTGAACCATTTAACTCACTGACTCATTTGGCGGTCGGATCGCCCCGATCGCTGGAGTCGCGCGGAGCAGCGAGCAAGTGGGATTCGGGAGTTGCACGCTCACTGAACCGCAGTGCTTGTGTGACTTTCCGACTCTCGACTCACCGATTCTCGACTCGCTGTACGTGTTTAGGCGCTCATTTTTTGCAGTTTTATACTTGCACATGGTCTTTAGTACATTTATTTTGTAGCTTAGGAAACTTCTGAAACATGCGGCAAGGGGTTTAGGAAACTTCTGAAAAATGTGGCAAGGGGTGCTTATGCAGCTCATTGCTGTCACCAGAGGGACTTTTCGGATTAGATGAACTGGCACTCTTTTTTTTGGATTTATCCATCACTCACTCCTTAGAAGGATCTGGCTCTTTGAATCAGTTCAGGAGCAGATTGCCCATCTCTGCAAAATATATACAGACAGGAAACGTTCATAAGGGCCCGGTCCCACGCTCAGGGGTGCGGGGCGGGAGGTGCTGAAGCAGTTCCGTAAGATGTCCCATGATGATGCTGCTGTCAGAAGCAGCCCTTTAAACTGGCCAGAGCAGGCGGCAGGTAGCGGCTGTCCCCACCACCACCTCCCCTCAAACGCCAGCAAGCCGGACACAGCCATGGCCTCGTGGCAGGCGGCACGAGCTCTCCCCTCAGTCTCCCCTCCACGCTATGCGCGCGCAACCTACTCTACCTGACATCACATGAGAGCGCCGCGGCCTTCTCTCTACGTGGTGGTGCTAGCGCACGTCCAGAGACTCGGGAGAGAACCGCATGCTGCTCAGGACATGCGCTAGCCGAGCGTTTCCTGTAATTCAAGCGTCAACTTCGTTTCGCAATATCTCCGGATGAAATTGACGTATTGCGATGCAATTAACGCCATTGTTTATGTGATTTGTCATCCTATAGATTGCTGAAAGTATAATACAGGGTGTCCATTAAAGAAATTTCACAATTTTGAGTTAAAAACACATATGTTTTCGTTTTAGAATGTTTTAAAATATGTACATTCATCAGCCCTAGTCGTACGTTAATACTGGTGAAAGTCGTTCTACAATAGCTGTTGTCGTTTCAGAGATATTTTGGGTGAGGAAGATAGCTGGGACACCCTGTATAATGGTAGTTTTAATCTGAAATATACATTATATGTAATATGAAACCGAAGTTTACATATGTATATGTAATATATGGTCACGAGAATTATTCCAGAATGTTTGTGTGGTCCCATTACCAGGAAGACAGGAAACTACTGTCTCAGGCACACCGTCCAGCGAGTGCAGCAAGGTTGTGGATCCCTGACATTTTTGGATGGAGTTACGTGCGGCACCGCAGGCCATTGCTGGTCATACAAAGGAATCAAACGGTAATACGATACAGGGGTGACGTCCTGCGGTGTAAAGAGGAGCCATTTCGGCAACATTTTGCAAGGTTTCCAGAATAAAATAAATAAATTAATTAATTTTATATATAAATTTACAAGATATCCAGAAGATTAAAGTTTAATGGTAATTGATCAATAGTGCGTAATACGTACGTGAAAGAAAATTTAAACCGTTAAAAACTGAACAATGTGATAACTACGACCACCGAGATAAGCCTTAGAAAACATTAATATGCGCAACGGACACGCCCGGGAAATGGGGAAACTCAAAGACTACAATTTATGGCCCTGTCTAAAATATTTCCAAAGGGTACAACGAAACTTATGAACTTGAATAATGAAAGGGGGGAAACAATCTGACTGTGACACAGATAAAAATAAATAACTGACTTACCTCGTATCTTCTTATTACAAAACTGGAAACAGGAAACAGCAAGAAGCTCGTGTCATGCAGTATTTTAGTATTAAAATTTTTCAAATTTGATATGTGGGTAGTAATTAAGTGCAACAATCATAAATGAAGAAAATGAAAGGAAGGGGAAACTAACTACCAAATGAGGACGCGGAACGCAAATTGAATATTAGAAATTATATATTCTTAAAGAAATATAAAAATAAAAAAAAATATTACACAAAATTAAATTAACATCATGCATCACAATAATGGCGTGCTGCAACATATACTTAACGACTGCATTCTCCAACAGCGTCCTCGCGCTACCTCACCCAACTGCTAACTCTCCGCCACGGTGGAGTAGCCGAGCGGTCTAAAGCGTAACGCTGCGGAGCGCGCAGTTGCTCGCCGTGGAGGTTCGAGTCCTCCCTGGGGCATGGGTGTGTGTGTTGTCGTTAGGTTAGTTTACCTAGGTTTAAGTAGTTTGTAAGCTACGGACTGATGACCACGCATTTTGTCCGATAGATTTACAAACATTTGAACATTTTTTTTTTTTTTTTTTTTTTTTTTTTTTTTTTTTTTTTTTTTTTTTTGCTAACTCTCCGCAACTGACTCCCAACACAGCTCGCAACTGACTGGTTTCTCTCGCAGCCAGAGCGCTTAACTCTACAATCGAACTTCCAAAGATTACTGTGTCACTCACAATATACATCTGTGGCCAGTTTACATATGTACAAAATATACAGAAATCTGACATGTCGGGACCATAGGGACCTCTGTGGCCAGTTTACGTATGTACAAAATGTTACAGAAAAGTGACATGTCGGGACCATAGGGACCATTTATATAGGGGTTCATTTTAATGGTCGAAATTCTCGCGCTCATAGCGCACGTCTTGTGAATGCACTCCTTCATGATAACATCTCAAGATTAGAATCACGAGCATCTTCTCCAGTCATATGGAATACGCTTGCGATACACTGGACGAGACGTCCCACCAGTCAGTCTGGGAGGTCTACTCCGAATCGTCGTTGAGGAGGAATACAGAACATGACAAAACTGTAGACACCAGGAACATTACCACTGCTCACATCTAACAATCGTAACCGCCAGAGCCCGAGTCCGCCCGGGCAATCCGTCAGCCTCCCTTGGTCGCCAATTCGCGCTTCCGCCACACGCTGCACCGTTACGCGGAGCAAAACGAAAACTGTGCAGCTCTTTTTTTAGGTATTTTTATACTTCGCTCATTATTTGCCTACATAGGATTTCACTTTTATATTAAGTGATGGCAGTAACACCAGGAACAAAATGACTCCTCAAATAACGCGACCACATGTCCCTCTTTGAACGGTACAATACAGTATCTTAAACGGGAACTCTGCAGCGAACAGGACACGATTTTTCCATTGAAACTCTCGGGATATTGAATGGATGGTAACAAACAAACACTGCCTTTTACTCTGTGCATCTGCCACATATCATAAATGCCGTGAAATACTTGAGGCAGCTTCTCCCGTGGTATTCGTCCGCTGTTTTTTTATTTATTTACTTTTAGAAACTGTTGCAGGATGAGGAAGAACAGCTTTAGTACTTTCAGTGGATTATTGCGCTCCTATGTCTAGCACGGTCAGTGCGACATTTTGAATTGTGCTATGGCTGCAAATCTCTTGCACTCATTTTACACATTTCTACAGGACAAAATATTTTGATGACCCTCGATTGTTGCTACTAGTGTTGCAATGAGTAAGAAGAGAAAGTTTGCAAGTATTCACGGGTAGTAACAACGCACTCGTATTACTATCACGGAAATATAGTAATTTAAGGCACCAGTGCACTATCCAAAACCTACAGATTCGTTTTTACTGTCTACAGTCAGCGTAAACATTTCCGGTACCATGCTTTAAACAGGCGTAGGTTCTTTCGATGAGTTTCCCAGAAACGACTTATTTGTCTTTCTCAGATTTTCGTCTTTCAACATTCATAGGATCTTCCTGATCGGTATTTATGTCACATATATTAACGATCAATATAAACATAAACATCACTAGAGACTGATTACGTCTTTCAGCGTTCAGTCTGGAGCAGAGTCCCCTAATCAAATTCCTCCATGATCCCCTATTCAGTGCTAACATTAATGCCTCATTGATGTTAAGCCTTTTACTTGAAAATCATTCTTCAGCGAATCTAAGTACTTTCTTCTTGGTCTGCCTCGACTCTTCTTACCCTGTACTGCCGAGCTCATGAGTCTCTTAGGTAACCTTGCTTCTCCCATTCGTGTTACATGACCCTAGCATCTCAGCCTGTTCGCTCTAACTGCTTCATCAATGGTATTCATTCCCAGTTTCTCTTTGATTTTCTGTGCTGCTTGCAGCGTGTGCTGACCTGCAGAAGCCCTGGGCCTCTCCTCTGTCTGTGCTTCGTCAAGTGTGCGCCAGACCTTACCAACACCTCCTAGAAGACAAGGCCTCACAACTGGCCGTGCCTCTTCGCAACGAGAGGCCGCGGCCGCCAGCTGACTGACGGACCGCTGTGCACGCCCATCCGGCCAAGCCCGCTTACGCCCAGCCTCTGCCCTCTGCAGCCCGCACTGCGGGTAGTCGGGCCCAGTCAACACCGTCTGTAGAGAAGGCCTCCGCCACAGAGTAACATGTACAGAGAAGCAGCCCCCCCCCACCCTAAACCACTGTCCTACGCTCCCTTCGTAGTTCTGTAAGATGCAAGCAGGTGTCAGGCGGTTCCATGGCTTAGTACCGGTAGACCACACTAGAGGCACTTTTGAGGGTGTCTCTCGCACGTCAGAGGGTAGCGTGGAGGGGAGGCTGAGTGGAGAGCTCGTGCCACCTGCTACGAGGCCACGGCTGTGTCCGGCTTGCTGGCGTATGAGGGGAGGTGGTGGTGGGGACAGCCGCCACCTGCCGCCTGCTCTGATCAGTTTAAAGGGCTGCTTCTGACCGCAGCGCCATCATGGGCCATCTTACTGAACTGCTTCAGCACCCCCCCCCCCTTCCGACCCGCACCCCTTAGCGTGGGACGGGGCCCTTACGAACGTTTCCCGTTTGTACATATTTGTCTGTGCCTCCGCGCTGGTATGCGACGTCACACAGAGTAGGCCGCGGTTGTATAGCTCACTGGCTTGCTGGTGTGAGGCGGTGGGCTGCGCCCCATCGGCCAGCCAGTGAGCTACTCGACCACGGCCTACTCCATGTGACGTCGCACGACAGCGTGGAGGCCTTCTCTACAGGCCGTGTTGGCCCAGTTGCACCGTGCACACCGAGCGCTAGCCACAGTGTGCCGTGGAGGCCCGCGGCAGGTCTGACTAATCACCAGGTCCGAGCACCACCACCTAGATACAAGGCCGCGGCGTTCTCATGTGACATCAGGCAGAGTAGGTTGCGCGCGCATAGCTGACTGGCTCGCCGCTTCGGCATAGTGGGCCGTGCCCCAGCGGCTACCCAGTGAGCTATGCGCGCGCAACCTACTCTGCCTGACGTCACACGAGAGTGCCGCGGCCTTCTCTCTAGGTGGTCGTGGTCCGAGTCCTCTGCAGAGCCAAACAGACGGCGCTGCCAGTGGGAAAATGCAGAAAATTCAGCGCTACTGTGGTGACAATCAGAGCGTAGGTCTCTCGCGCAGTTTTTTTTTTTATTATTTTGAAAAAAAAAGTTTAAATGTTTGTAAAGCTTATGGGACTTAACTGCTGGGTCATCAGTCTCTAAACTTACAAACTACTTATGAACTAGCTTATACTAAAGACTGCACAAACATCCGTTCCCGAGGGGGGATTCGAACCCCTGACGGGGAACGGCCTCGCGCATCGTAGCATAGCGCCTCAATGCGCTCGGCCGCTCCGCCGCGGCTATTATTTTGAAAGCCTTTCTCGATTTTTATACGTTATCGTTTTCATGGTGTGGTTTTCTGTAGTCATGTCCTAGTTCAGGAACCACGGGCAATGTATGAGTGGCCAGTCAAGTGGTCCTGACAGTTGGGATACCAGTTCGTTTGGAAAAGGTTGGGAAACTCGGACATATTCTTAGTCGTGGACACCTTTATGCTCAGACGGCAAAGACTACCAAATTCACCGGTTGGTCCCTCAACCGTTACAGGTAAAACCCAAGTAACGTTAGCAACCTGCTTCTCAGCTACTTCGATAGGTTGCTGGCAACAATCAGAGCTAAATGCCTCGGACCATTGGAGGTGACAGAGTCCCACTTCTAATTGACAGTCCAGGGACTCCTCAGAGACGACTTGGCAAACCGTCTGAAATGAGATGGGGAGCTATTAATATCAAGAGGAATTACACTGGGAAGAAGGTAGAGCTGTCAGAGGCTGCAAGTAAGACGGTGCTAGATGTTTTAGCTATTAGTGATGTTAGGGCAAGGGGAGAGAGAAAGAGGACGAAGTGGTAGAATACAAGGTCTACCTGTCAGGAGTCAAAGCTGGAAGAGCACAGTAGGTAGTAGGGTCTTACATTAGGAAAGCAATGGAACTCAGCATAATTGCAAAAAAGTATTTAAATGAAAGACTAATTTGAATAGATTTGGTCATCTCAAACAAGAAAATTAGGATTGTGGCAGTGTATTCGGCCTATGAAGGGACATATCAAGATAAGATAGACAGATTTTACAACGCACTTAGTGGTGTAGTTGTTAAAGGACAAGGAGAGTGTTTTGCTCATGGGCGACTTCAATTCCAGAATAGGAAATAGAAGTGATGGGTACGAAAAACTTAGGGGTAAGTTTGGAGAGGATACGGAGGCCAACAGAAATGGAAAACCGCTTTTGTATTTATGTGCCATTATGGGCTTTGTTATCACAAATTGGCCTTTTTAAAAAAAAAATTTAAGTATAAGAACATTCACCGGTATACTTGGGAACCAGATCTGTCATTCACTGTATAATAACAGACCAAGAATTAAGGAAGGTAGTGAAATACACTCGTGTTTTCATAGTGTTCTTTGATGACACTGATCAGTATTTAATCTGCAGTGAAATTGGAATTGGCTATGTGAAGCCAAAAGTGCAGAAAGTCAGGCCTGTATATAGAAGGATAAGCGTGAAGAAACTTCAGGACGAGGAAATCACGCAAAAATATATGACAATGATCTCAGAAAGGTACAAGTTAATTGAATGGGCAGCATACAGGGACACGCTAATAGAAGTGACTAGGGAATGTCTTGGTACAGTACTGTGTAAAAGAAGGAAGAGGCAGACAGCTTAGTGGAATTACACGGTCAAAGCAGCCTGTAAAAGGAAAAAGATAGCATTTCAAACCTGGCTCCATACTTGAAACCAGGCAAACAGAGAAAATTTTTTTGAGGAAAAAAACAAAACCAAACTGCAAAACCCAAGCAGAAATCATGGGAAGACTTTGGCAATAAGCTAGAAACTATGCGTCATGCTGCGGGAAAACCATTATGGAGCATAATTAGCAGTCTTCTAAAGGGAGGGAAGAAGGAATTAACAAATGTTTTGAACAAGTTGCGAAAGCTGCTTGTGAATCCTGTGGAATACTTGGGCAGATGGAGGGAATATTTTGAAGACTTTCACAATGTGGTTGAAACGTTCAATGATGTGTGAGATTTTGAGGTAGAAAGGGATAGGAATGATGATGGAAACATGATGACATTTGTGGAAGTGGAGAGAATGGTCAGTAGTTTGCAGAGCAACAAAGCGGCAGGGTGGATGAAATTAAGCCCGAACTTGTCAAATACAGTGGCATATCAGGTCTCAAATGGTTACACAGGATAACGGAGTCGGGAAAGGTTCCGCCTGACTCTACGAAAGCAGTAATCACGCCAATTTTCAAGCAAGGGAACAGAAAAGATTGTAACAACTACAGAGATATCTCATTAATTAACGTTGTGGGGAACATATTCTCAGATATTTTTGAAAGGGGAGTGCGAGTAATAGTTGAAGACAAGTTGGATTAAAATCATTGTGGGTTTAGGCCTCTTAGAGGTCTTCCAGGAGTGCTAGTCTTGCGTGTTTGCAGGAGAGCTTCTGTGAAGTTTGGAAAGTAGGAGGAGAGGTACTGGCAGAAGTAAAGTTGTGAGGCGGCATCGTGAGTCGTGTCGGGATAGCACAGTCGGTAGTGCGCTTGCCCGCGAAAGGCAAAGGTCCCAGGTTCGAGTCCCGGTTCCGGCACACAATTTTAATCTGCCAGGAAGTTTCATATCAGCGCACACTCCGCTGCAGAGTGAAGTTTCATTCTGGAAACATCCCTTAGGCTGTGGCTAAGCCATGTCTCCACCATATCCTTTCTCCCAGGAGTGCTAGTCTTGCGTGTTTGCAGGAGAGCTTCTGTGAAGTTTGGAAAGTAGGAGGCGAGGTACTGGCAGAAGTAAAGTTGTGAGGCGGCATCGTGAGTCGTGTCGGGATAGCACAGTCGGTAGTGCGCTTGCCCGCGAAAGGCAAAGGTCCCAGGTTCGAGTCCCGGTTCCGGCACACAATTTTAATCTGCCAGGAAGTTTCATATCAGCGCACACTCCGCTGCAGAGTGAAGTTTCATTCTGGAAACATCCCTTAGGCTGTGGCTAAGCCATGTCTCCACCATATCCTTTCTTCCAGGAGTGCTAGTCTTGCGTGTTTGCAGGAGAGCTTCTGTGAAGTTTGGAAAGTAGGAGGCGAGGTACTGGCAGAAGTAAAGTTGTGAGGCGGCATCGTGAGTCGTGTCGGGATAGCACAGTCGGTAGTGCGCTTGCCCGCGAAAGGCAAAGGTCCCAGGTTCGAGTCCCGGTTCCGGCACACAATTTTAATCTGCCAGGAAGTTTCATATCAGCGCACACTCCGCTGCAGAGTGAAGTTTCATTCTGGAAACATCCCTTAGGCTGTGGCTAAGCCATGTCTCCACCATATCCTTACTTCCAGGAGTGCTAGTCTTGCGTGTTTGCAGGAGAGCTTCTGTGAAGTTTGGAAAGTAGGAGGCGAGGTACTGGCAGAAGTAAAGTTGTGAGGCGGCATCGTGAGTCGTGTCGGGATAGCACAGTCGGTAGTGCGCTTGCCCGCGAAAGGCAAAGGTCCCAGGTTCGAGTCCCGGTTCCGGCACACAATTTTAATCTGCCAGGAAGTTTCATATCAGCGCACACTCCGCTGCAGAGTGAAGTTTCATTCTGGAAAGTTAGAACAGGTGGACAGTTTCAAGTACCTAGGATGTAATTTCACACAGGATGGCAACGCAGTGAGTGCTCAGCTAAGATCTACTCTCTTCTGCAAGAAGGAAGTCAGTATCAAGACTAAGTTAGCTATGCATCGCTGTATCTAACGTTCAACCTCATTGTATTGCAGTGAAAGCTGGGTGGATAGAAGTTACCTTATTGATAAGGTTGATGTTACAGATATGAAAGTAGCAAGGATGATTGCAGGTACTAATACATAGAAAGAATGGCAGGAGAGTGTCCATAATGAGGAAATCAAAGAGAAACTGGAAATGAATACCATAGATGAAGCAGTTAGAGCGAACAGGCTGTAGGGTCATCTACAGTGACAACGTCTAGATGATGCACGAAACATAGAGAATGCCGGCCGCGGTGGCCGAGAGAACTGAGGCGCGCAAGTCACGGTCTGCACGGCCACTACGGTCGGGGGTTCGAATCCCCCCTCGGGCATGGATATTTGTGCCGTCCTTAGTGTTAGCTAGTTCATAAGTAGTTTGTAAGTTTAGGGACTGATGACCCCGTAGTTAAGCCCCATAAGCTATACAAACATTTGAACATTTGAACACAGAGAATTATAATTCTCTAAATTGAAACGCCTACGTTAGCACATTTTCTCAAAGTATCTACACTCTACAGGGGTCTACGTTACAGTCGCTGGCTTCTTGTTGTGTTGTTCAGTTCGAAGACAGATTTGATCCAGCTCTACATGCTGCTCTATACTGCACAAGTCTCTTTATCCCTTAATAAAAATGTGAGACTGCTTTACTAATGTCTCAGAGTCCCAGTAAAATCTTCAAACTCCTGACTCGATGAAACCATCTTAATATCTGGAAGCGCTAATAAATTTTATTAAATTAGTACTCCGACACTCAAAATTATTTTATTTTATTTTATCATGATTCTTTCCAATACGTGACTTTTCTTAATCATCAGGTTCAGATCTGACTCAACATGTCAGTTATATAACTCCAAAACCCTTTTCTAATCATTGTCAGATAGACATGGAACTGCGCACGACGCCGAAACATCTTTGTTGCACTTGAGATGACGTCAAGTTCACCGCTTCAGTTCTCGTCTCCACACGAAGCACAGAAGAAATATCTGGGACAAATAAATAGAACAACCACAGGAACGTGCTGCATATTAAATTTCCTTATACGATTAAGATACCATTAAATCTTCGTAATACTCTTTCCTAATAAACTTATGTGAATGCCAGACTGGTCACGCTCTTCATTTATGTATGTCATGAGTCCCGGGTATCCCTAACAGAATAAAACCACAGAAAATCTCGTACCCTTACACGCAGGTAATAAAATTACCCGCCACAAGTTATCGTGAGTTCTATCTTCCAAAACGGGTAGTTATTGAAGAAATCTCTGATATTGCTACTCGTGCTCTTAATTCTTTGCGACGCAGTGTTGTAAGTTCAATTTCTCAGTCAATTCATTTAATTGTTTTGCCAATTATACTTGAATAAAAAAATTAGGCATGCGGATAAGTTACTATAAACTGCACAGTGAACGCATTATCTCAGAAAAGGTAGACACGAAGCCAACAACGACCGCAGTAGTACAGGTTTATATGCCAACTAGTTCTTCCGATGTTGATGAGATCGAAGAAATGTATGAGAAGATAAAAGGAGAGATAAACTTCATTGTGATGGGGACTGGGACTAGGTAGGAGTAAAGGGAAGATAAGGAAATTGACTGGAGAAAAGGATTGAAAGAGGAGATCGCCTGGTAGAATTTTCGCAGAGCACAATTTAATCATCACAAAGACTTGGTTTAATAATCATGAAGGTAGGTTGTATCTGTGGAAGAGACCAGGAGACACTGTAAGGTACCAGATTGCTTTATAATGTTAAGTACATAGGTTTAGAAATCAGTTTTTAAACTGTAAGACATATTCAGGGGCAGATGGGGCAACTACAGACTCTGATCATAACATATTGGTTACGGACTGTAGATTAAAACTTCATAAACCGCAAAAAGTTAGAAAATTAAGGAAATGGAATCTGGACAAACTGAGTTGAAAGTTTCAGAGGGAGCATTCGGCACGGATTGTCGGTAACATGGGAAAGTAATACAGTTGTAGAAGAATGCGTAGGTCTGTGAGATAGATTAGTGAAGGCCGCAGGGGATCATATAGGAAGTAGTCCTTGGATAACAAAGGAGATAATGAAATTAATTGATGAAAAGAGAAAATGTAAACATGCAGCAAGTGAAGCAGGCAAAATGGAGTACAGACATATGAAAAATAAGGTTGAGAGAAAGTGCAGAATCGCTAAGCGGAAGTGGCTAGACGAGAATTACAAGACCGAAGAAGAATGTATAACTAGGAGAAAGATAGATACCGTGTACAGGAAAATAAAGGAGACATTTGGAGAAGAGGAAAGCAGCGGTATGAATATCAAAAACTGAGATGGAAAACCAGTACTAAGCAAAGAAGGGACAGCTGAAAGGTGGAAGGAATATATAGATGGCCGATACAAAGTATATAAACTTTCAGGCAGTATTCTACAAATGGAAGACGAATTAGAGGAAGATGAGAGAGGATACGGTACTGCGAGAATAATCTGACAGAGCGCTGAAAGATATGAATACAAACAAGGCCCCTGGAGTAGATGATATCGTTAGGAGAGCCAGTCATGAAGAAATTGTTCCACTGGTATGCAAGATGTATGAAACGGGGGAAATACCCTCCGACTTCAAGAAGAATATAGTAAATCCAAATCCAAAGAAAGCTGTTGCAGACAAATGTGAAAATTACAAAATGTTCAAATGTTTGATAAGCTTATGGGACCCAACTACGGGGTCATCAGTCCCTAAACTTACAAACTACTTATGAACTACTTACGAATTAGGACGGCACAAATATCCATGCCCGAGGGGGGATTCGAACCCCCGACCGTAGTGGCCGTGCTGACCGTGACTGGAGCGCCTCAGTCACCTCGGCCACCGCGGCCGGCGAAAATTACAGAACTATCAGTTTAGTAGGTCATAGTTGCAAAATACTAACACGAATTACTTACAGACGGATGGAAAAACTGGTGGAATCGTTGAGGAAGATCAGTTGGATTTAGGAGGAATGTAGGAACGTAGGAGGCAATATTCGCATTACGAATTATCTTAGAAGATAGACTCAGGAAAAGTAAACCTACCTTTTTAACATTTGTAGGTCTGGAGAAAGCTTTTGACATTGTCGACTGGAACACACTCTTTCAAATTCTGAAGGCAGCAGGGGTAAAATGTAGGGAGCGAACAGTTATATTCAACTTGCACAGACAGCAGTTGAAAGAGTCGAAGGGCATAAAAGGGTTGCAGTGTTTGGGAAGGGAGTAAGACAAGATTGCAGTCATTTCCAGTGTTCTTCAATCTGTACATTGAGTAAGCTATAAAGCAATGTAAGGACAAAATTGGAGTATGAATTAAAGTTCAGAGTGAAGAAGTTAAAACTTTGTGGATTGCTGATGGCATTTTAATTCTGACAGAAACAGAAAAGAAATTGGAAGAGCAATTAAACGGAATGGACAATGTTTTGAAAGGAAGGTATAAGATGAACATTAACTAGAGTAAAACAAGGGCAATGGAATGTAATGTCAAAAAATCAGGCGATGCTGAAGGAATTAGATGGTAATGAAACAATTAAAGTAGACGAGTTTTGTTATTTGGGTAGCAAAATAACTTCTGATGGCCGAAGTAGAGAAGATATAAAATACAGGATGGCTATGGGAAGAAAAGCAATTTCTAAAGAAGCGAATCTTGTTAACATCCAATATTAATTTAAATGTTAGGAAGTCCTTTCTGAAAGCATTTGTCTAGAGTGGAGCATTGTATGGGAGTGAAACGTGGACTATAAGGAGCTCAGACAAAAAGATGATAGAAGCTTTTGAAATGTGGCGCTACAGAAGAATGATGAAGATTAGATGCGTAGCTCACGTGTCTAATGAGGAGGTGCTCAACAGAATTGGGGAGAAAAGGAGCTTCTGGCATATTCTGACTAAAAGAAGGGATAGGTTGATGGGAGACATTTTGAGACGTCAAGGAATCGTGAACTTAGAGTTAGAAGGAAGTGTGTGGGGTAAAAATCGTAGAGGGAGACAGAGGGACGAATACAGTGAGCAGATTCAAAACGATATAGGTTGTCGAGCATATTCTCAGATGAAGTGGATTGCACAGGTCAAGGGAGCTGCATCAAACCAATCTGCGGGCTGAATACTGCAACAACACAACAAAAACTTGAAGTAAGAGTCATTTCAACACTTAATCGTTATACAGGAAAGTGTCAAAAGTATTTAAGATCAAAAGGAAGTTAGTGTTGCTATATTCGACAAACGCGTATGATACGATTCACTATGCTAGAGATATAATAAAATGTATTCGAATATTCAGTGCAAACTATTTATCACTCGTTAGACTCTTCCCTATTGTGCAATCTTTCTTGTTGCTAATCACACCTGTATACTTTCCCTTTATACGTAATGTCTTTCTAAGTCGTTCTTTTCTTGGATGTTTCTCAAGAAAGTATAATAGCGAAAGGAGCATGTCCCTCTCTACCTAGGAATGTGCACACAATTCACACGTGGAATGAGAGTAGCCCGCAGTTGAAATTCAACTCTATGAAATCTAATATCGGTTATTTCGATGTACTGGTACACAGACTCATCTGCCAACACAATCGCAAATGCTCTGAATGTATTGTGGAGACGCAGTAAAGTTTATGAATATTCCCAAGAAATATAATTACCTTCACACATAGCCAAATAATTTATTTACAGGTAAAAAAATAAAATAAAAAGGCAATGGAATGAAGTTGCGATGTGAATGCTCTGAATGTATTGTGGGAGACGCAGTAAAATTTATGAATATTCCCAAGAAATATAATTACCTTCACACATAGCCAAATAATTTATTTACAGGTAAAAAAATAAAATAAAAAGGCAATGGAATGAAGTTGCGACGTGATGAGGACTCTCTACATCTATATCTACATGGGATACTCTGCAAATCACATTTAAGTGCCTGGCATTACTTGTAATCTTCTACAAATATGATATCTGGATCACCAACACTGTCCTCTTATCCAGTGTAATGTCAGAACTTTCTCCGAGAAACAATTGGAAGGAAAATAACTGTTTTTTTTTTTTTGTGAACTGCATTTGGTATTTTAAGAATTTCCATCAAAATCCTGCTGACGGTAGTTCAGTCGATATCTCACTTTCACGTTAAAGACGAAAGCCTCGCCCCAAATGTTACAACCACAGCTTTACTTACACACCTTTACGAAAGAAGCGAGTAGAATATCGGTATCCTATATTTGCTTTTATACCCTGACCGTCGAATTTAGTCCTTCATTCATGTTTCCGTGTTTACCAGTGAAACACGTTACGTTCGTCCTCCAGCTCTTACGTGAACGCATAAAAAAGTTTCGGTGCTTTCTCGCTGTAACCGGCAAAGAAGACGAAAATACAAGGGAAGAAAAGCAAAGCCTTTCGTTGAATAGCTTACGTACAACACAGGAAACATTTTACATAAGATTTACGCCGATATACCACATAAGCTTCGCGGAAACTCCAGTATCAATCACTTCTGAAAGACCTACATATTTCTCGGAAGAAGCGTTATGAATCCATCGCGAATATATTGTGCAACCTTGTTTGAGTGATACATGTTACAATAAATATAGGAATGAATGGCGAATGTATTTTTGTCGTACGCTGTTGTGAGGTAGAAACACAGATCGACGCAGGTATGCAACCACAACACATAAAAATTAGCTATAGTGGAGTGAACAGTGTCTCTTCAAACGTGCTGGACTTTATTTTCCATACAATGTTTTACGACGGTTTCTTGTAACACCTCGAGGAATATCATAAAAAGTGTTCGATGAACCCTTTGCCATACACTTAAATGTAATTTACAGAGTATTTATGCAGCTGGACATGCTGCCGCAATTTGATTTTGCAAGAATTGTTAACTACCAATTTCGAGTTTTTAATTGTAAATTTAAAGGAATATAAACATAAAATAGGTCGTGTTTACTAAGTACACGACTACAGGACATTTCCCTATAAATTTTATTATCCCGAATTTTCCTTCGGCTCGAATGGCAGTGGGAATGAACACGGCCTCGGTGCAGTAGCCGAGTGGTCTGAAGCATCTCGCTGTGGAGTGCGCGGTTGCTCGCCGTGGAGGTTCGAGTCCTCCCTGGCGCATGGGTGTGTGTGTTGTCCTTAGGTTAGTTTACCTAGGTTTAAGTAGTTTGTAAGCTACGGACTGATGACCGATAGATTTACAAACATTTGAATGAACATGGCTGGATGGAATTTCCCAATAGACTATTGTTTGCACTGATCCGTTACGGCTGTTTTATTAATATTTCCAACGCGGCAGTTCCTCTTGTGTTCGGCAAAACCAAAGTTAACATTTACTTTTGAAATTACACTCTATACTTTTTGCCGCGGCGGATTGGTCGAGCGCATTGAGGCGCTATGCTCCGATATGCGAGGCCGTTACCAGTCGGGGGTTCGAATCCTCCCTCGGGCATGGATGTTTGTGTCGTCTTTAGTATAAGGTAGTTTATAAGCAGTTTGTAAGTTTCAGGACCGATGACACCGCAGTTAAGTCCCATAAACTTAACATTTTTGTATACTTTTTCAGATCTGAATGGATTTTTAACACATTAGGTGTCGCTAGTGGGTGCCGTACATTACTTCTCGTTCTCGAAACTTCTTTAATTTTCTTGGTGTCACTAGTTACGAATTGCGTCTGAAAAGTGTTGTGGATGGTCTCGACAATTATAGGAGACAAGAGTTACAACTTTAGTGGTCTTCAAAGTAATCGCCATTGGCTATAATACATTTCCGACATCAACTGTATAGCTGTCGGAAACTTTCAGCAAACGCTTCTTGCGGAATCGCTCTAAGTAATAAGGTCACGTATTGTTGGATCTTCGCAACCACTCACTGCTTCAACACCATACACTTGCACTAACATCCCGTGGGTCTCCGTCGCCATTTTGCCTAATGTGAAACAGTAATTGATGTTAACGCGTTGCTTTATTTTGCGCTCTTTGTTGCAATGTCCCGAGTTGTCACTCTGACCCTGTTAGCTGGGTCGCAGCGTGTACCACGTCTCCACTGCACGGCTCGATCGCCGCGCTGGAGTGGCCAAAAGGCACCTTGCTGCGGAACGCGCGGTTCTTCGCTGTCGGGGGTTCAAGTCCGCCCTCAGTCATGGGTGTGTGTGTTGTCTTTAGCTTAGTTTAAGTAGTTTGCAAGCCTAGAGACTGATGACCAAAGAAGTTAAGTTCCATATGTTTACAAACATTTAATTTGCACTTTTTTACATGTCCCTCATTGCGTATGCGCAGGCGTCTCATCCTCCCCACTGTTTGTAAAATGTGGGATCATTCACCGAACTTTTCAGACGCGCCTTGTATAAGTTCAACTATATAATTGGTCAACACCTTCCCTCTCCGATACGTAATCTCCGTAAAGAAAAGGAGCCGCTGCGCAGTGGCTGAGCGCATTGAGGCGCTATGATATGATATGCGAGGCCGTTCCCCGTCGAGTGTTCGAATCCCCCCCCCCTCGGGCATGGATGTTTGTGCTGTCTTTAGTATAATTTAGTTCATAAGTAGTTTGTAAGTTGAAAGACGGCTGTCTGCCGTCTTCCCAGGGTTTTTAACTTTGTAATTTATCTAAGTTCAATAAACGTGATTTTTGGCTAAACGAGAACGCCTTTCATTCGGAGGCATGAGGAATAGCATTTCATTTCATGTTTTTAAATGTTAATTTCCGTAATATTGCTGGGATTTTTTATGCTAATAATTTATCACTGTGTCTATGAATGTGGCAAGATGAACGGTTTCTCCGTGACGGCACTGTCCCTGTGAGAATGCGTACTTGCTTTATTCTGTATGTGCAAGTATGAGAATCTTATAGCATGGGAGTCTGAGTGTATGAATGAGAATTTTCGTCGTCAGCTGCTGGCTGCTCGCTACTAATGTTCTCTGGCTTTGTATCGATAGGTAGTCGTTACCAACCTCTGATTTTGATGATACCAAAGAGGTTCCTCCACCCTTTGGTTACAAGTTGGGTTGGCAATGCCCAGCAGCGAGCCTCCGTAGGATGCGCGAGTTTAAGCTCTCCCCACCACCTCGTTTTTCCTGGATTTTTACCGATTTCCGGTGGAGACAAGGACTGGCTGGCCGACTTGGACACTTAGTGGCTGCGCTTCGACCTGGTAAGACGTTCTGAGTTTCTTTCCTCCCTTGAGATGGTCGCGATTCTTTGTCTGGTGTTCAATTACGTTTCAGAACTTAGGTTCATTTTTCGGAATAAGTTTCTCCGATCATGTACGGAAGTGTATTCAGTTTAATTTCGGTGATTTTGCATAGGTAAACCCGGTGAATATGTAACTAATTCGGTTTGATAATGGCTGAGAATCGGTAACCTTCGTGAGACTAGTTAGCGGTGTAATGTCTTTCTAGCTTTGTGGGATGCAACTAATGTGAGGGAATATTTTTCATTCTGTGAAACATTCTTTTCCATTTTCTGCTTCCGCGAGTGATATGTACTCCTCGTGGTGTGTTCTGAGAACAAAGACTTCACCTACCCCTGTGTCTGTTTCTATGCCCTTCAGGCAAGAAACTGTGGATGCATATTTCTGATTTCCTTTGTGTCTATTTTAAATTGATGTTTCCTACTTTGTATTCGGACTCCGTCAGTAAATTCACTTCTAGCCTTGTACGATCCCCATTATTAGCTTGCTTATTGAAATACCACGTATTTCTAGGGGCTGCATGCCGTATTAATTAGTTGATTTTCTCAGACTCTTAATTTATTCCGTTTGTCTGATCTTTGTAGACTGGACTTCGTCCATCCGTGTAAACCCTCCCAATCACGTCTAACTGTATTTCTTTAGCTTCCTTATGGCATCCTACGCATTTCTAAGGGTTGCATGCCGTAGCTGTTTTTCTTTATTTTTCGGAAATTGAATTTTGTATTTTTAGCCTACTGGTTTTCAGAACCACGAGGTTCCGAACTCCAACTTCAAGGGTTTACAGGTAGTCACTTGAGTTCCCGCCACTCCTCACATACCAGTGCCTTACTATTGTGTATTCTCGCTTCGTAATCTATGATACCGTTGATTTTTGCTGAAATGAATTCGACCTTTAAGCACTTCACCTTCAGTGGGGTGCGAATATGTAATGTAGCAGACACATGTCGTGTGTCTCAGTAAGTCTGTATGCTCCCAGTTTGATTTAAATGGAAATTAATCTCGCTATTATCGCGTACCATCTCAAGTAAAGAAAGAAAGAAAGAAAGAAAGATTATAGTGATCTGCGATGTGTGTTGGCCACCGTCTCTTTATCTTCCTGCCGCTAAAGTAAATTTTGAGTCAGTTCTAAATTCTGGGCCAGGGAACAAGATTCTGTTGAAGGAGTAGTTAGTAGTTCAGGCGAATCCTTTAGCTGGTTTTTTACGGCGAGAATTATATGTTTAAAATAAGCTTTTAGCTGGCCCCTTTCAGCCAGAGTTAATTTTACAATTAACGGTGGTCTTTCAATGTATATAGTCATGTTCCACAAATCTATAAAGAAATTAAACAGAGTTCATACACCGCCAATTAGTCTCACAAAGGTTACCGATTCCCAGCCATTATCAGACCGAATTAGTTGCATATTCACCACGTTTACCTATGCAGAATCACCGAAATGAAATTGAATACATTTCCGTACATGATCGGAGAAACTTATCCCGAAAAATGAATCTAAGATCTGAAGTCTATCAAACCAGACAACGAATCGCTACCATCTCAAGCGAGGAAAGAAAATCAAAACAGGTCGAAACGCAGCCACCGAATTTCCAGATCGGCCACCCAGTCCCCTCCACCACCAGAAATCGCACCGGAAATTGGCAAAACCCAGAAAAATGTGGTGGTGGGGAAGAGCTGAAACTCATGCGTTCAACCGAGGCCCGCTAACTGGGCATTGCCAAACCAACTTTTAACCAAAGGGTGGAGGAACCTCTTTGGTATCATCAGAAGCAGAGGTTGGTAACGACTACCTATCGATACAAAGCCAAAGAACACTAGTAGCGAGCAGCCACGCCCAGCTGATGACGAAAATTCTCAAACATACACTCAGACTGCCAAGCTAGAAGGTCCTCATTCATGCACATACAGCATAAAGCAAGTTCACATTCTCACAGGGACAGTGGTGTCACGGAGAAACCGTTCATCTTGCCACATTCATAGACACAATGATACATTATTAGCATAATAAAATCCCACTTTCCTACTTTCCAAACTTCACAGAAGTTCTTCTGCGAACCTTGCAAGACTAGCACTCTCGGAAGAAAGGATATGGTGACGACATGTCCTAGCCACAGCCTAACAAACTTTCATCTGTTGGTTTGTTTAACAAAAGTCGAATGTAGTAAATTCTGCAGCACGCTTTCAGTGTCTGTGAGGATCAATAAAGACTGCTGCTGCATCGTAATACATAGTTGTAATTTGCGCCTGTTTGCTGATGATGCTGTGGTGTATCGCAGGCTGCCGTCTTTAACTAACTGTAATAGCATACAATATGACATACACAAAATTTCTTGTTGGCGCGAAGAATGGCAGCTAGCTTTCGATGTAGAAAAATGTAAGGTGATGCGCATGAGTAGGCAAAACAATCACATAATTTTCGAATATAGCATTAGTAGTGAGCTTCTTGATGCTGTCGCGTCGTTCAAATATCGAGGCGTAACATTGCAGAGCGATATGAATTGGAACGAACATGTAAGAACAGTTGTAAGATGGACAGCCAACCTCGGTTTATTGGGAGAATTTTGAGAAGCTGTACTTCATCTGTAAAGGAGACCGCGTATAAAACACTTACGACCACGTCTTGAGTATCGCTCAAGTTTGTGGGACCCGCAGCAGATCAGTTTAAAGGAAGACATAGAAGCAGTTCAGAGGCGAGAAGCTAGGTTTGTTACTGGTAGGTTCAACCAATGCGCGAGTGTCACGGAAATGCTCTGGGGACTCAATTGGGGATCGCTGGAGGAAAGACGACGTTCTTTTTGTGAATTTCTGTTGAGGAAATTTAGAGGGCCGGAATTTGAAGCTGAGTGTAGTACGATCTTACTGCCACTTCGCTTAGTGATCACAAAGACAAGATAAGAGAAATTAGGGCTTGTACGGAGGCATATAGGCATTTTTTTCCTCGTTCTATTTGGGAGTGGAATAGGAAAGGAAATGCCTAGTAGTGGTACAGTGTACTCTCCGCCACGCACCTTACGGTGGATTGCGGAGCATGCATGTAGATGTAGATGTAATTCTCTAGGTTTCTTGTTAGATATCATACTCTCTGTAGTTTGCATTGGTATCCGTATACACATAATTTTTCCCCATTTTTTATAGTTTTAATTGTTACTTGTTAATATTTCGAACATAAGGAGGAGAGATGAATGTGGTAATGAGAGGAGATGTGTAGAGAGCATCTTCTTTATGGCTGTTCCTTTTCTTAAATTTTAAATTTTTTTTTCTTTATATTTAGCTGCTGAGATTGAACAAGAATACTTACTTTTGTCTTAGCTGTGTTAGAAGTATGGAGTTGGGCAAGACTCCCTCTCTCAGTGATCTCTCAAAAAATAATACGAACATTTTTTTTCAAGTCAATATGATCAAACATTGTTAACCCCGTTTATTAGAAAAATGTATTCCTTTTATTAAGAGAAGAAAACGTACGTTCAACAATCTCTAAGGTAACAAAGGAAGTACGAACAAAACTACCAATGGCGAATTGTAATAATTTCAGTTAATGAATACTTTTAATCATTTTGTAAAGATTGAAATTTAAAGTTTCTAAATATATTAAGCATTTTGTCCATCTCAGTAACTGTAGTTCATTTTAGGTTAACTGAGACAGCAGGGTCGTCATTTTTAATTTTCAAAAATGAAATTTACAAATTTTTGTAAACCTAAATGTCTTAACTTTTCGGTTGTCAGTCCCTACACTTAGAAAATGCTTATACTAACTTATGCTAAGGACAGCAGACACACCCATGGCGGAGTGAAGACTCGAACCTCCGACGATGAGAAACCGCGCGTTTCCCTTAAATGCGCCTTAGAGCGCTCGGCCACTCCACTGCGGCCCAAATGGTTTCTGTCAAGTATTGCTATTTTCGAGATGTATAATTGTGTCCTCTATGTTCGATCTGAACGCGACGGAATGACTGTGTTATTGCAACAGCTTGAGATGGAACGTATAGGGCACAGCTATAAACCTGTAGAAAGGCAATAGTTCCTCCAAAATATTCTTATATAAAAACCACGACCCCACAACTGGTTGCTGTCTTATTTAACCTAATAATTTCTGAATATGTTCAAATGTTTGTAAATCTAAGGGACTTAACTACGTTGATCACCAGTCCCTAAGCTTACAAACTACTTAAACCAACTTAAAGTAACTTATGCTAAGGCCATCACAAAAACCCGTGCCCGAGGGAGGACTCGAATTTCCGATGGCGAGAAACCGCGTCCCCCGCAGCCATGCGCCTTAGAATGCTCGGCCACTCCACCGCGGCTTCTGAATATGTTACCAGCCAATATAATGTTCAGTTATATTTAACTGGAATTTCAACGGATTAATGTCATTAATTAATTAGAAAAACAGGACCACCTTGTACCATTATCTACATCTACATGGGATACTCTGCAAATCACATTTAAGTGCCTGGCAGAGGGTTCATCGGACCATCTTTATACTATCAATAAAATTCTTCCGCATATGAGATCGCGTCGTCATTTTATAAACACCTTTATACTATTTATCTCCCATTCCATTCTCGAATAGCGCGCGGGAAGAAAGAACACCCGAATCTCTCCGTTCGAACTCTGATTTCTCGTATATTATGCTGATGATCTTTTCTACCTATGTAAGTGGGAGTCAACAATATATTTTCGCATTCGGAGGAGAATGTTGGCGATTGTAGTTTCGTAAGTAGCCCACGCCGCAGCGATAAGCGCCGTTGTTGTAATGATTCCCATCCCAGATCCTGTGTCATTTCCGTAACGATGTCCCCCGTGTATCAAGACAATACGAAACGAGCTGCCCTTCTTTGGTGTCTTTCAATGTCCTCCGTCAAACCCACTTGATAAGGGTCTCACACTGGGCAGCAATACTCCAAAAAAGGAAGGACAAGCGTAGTGTATGCAGTCTCTTTAGTAGTTGTGTTCTTTTCTTTAAGGGTTCTTCCAATAAAACGCAGTCTCTGGTTCACCTTTCCCACGACATTATGTACGTTTTCTTTCCAGTTTAAGTCTGAAGTAATAGCAATTGCTAGATATTTTCTGGAGTTTACGGCCTTCACGTTTGATTAATTTATCTTGTAAACATGCAATGAAACGGGAGCAAGTTACAAAACAAATAAAAATAGATGATTTAGACCATGATCATTTTTATTGTTACAGATCCACAAAGAAATCATCTATACGAGTCCGTCTGTTTATCAGTGAAAATAGCATCAAAATTCGTACAGTAGCACTTGAGATAATGTCTCATACACAGACAGCAATATGGGGCATGTGTCTGTTAACTTAATAGTAGATCTACGTACAGTAGTCTCTGTCGTCGATGCCATCTCAAGATGCCAGAATAAAGTGGAAACCAGTTCAAAAGAAACAAATATTAAGGGAATAAAAACTTAGTTTGTTTCTCTGTCTTAAATGGAGAATGTTTACTCTCGGTACGGCGTAGTGTATTGGGCTATGAATTTGTGCAAATGGTTATTGAGTCTCTAAGGGCCAAAGGCTATGCCACACAGTATTCATCAAAGTCTGATAAGAAGACTCGACGAATATTTTTAAACTTTTATTTCGACGGACGGCGCTGAACCGGTGAATAAGTGCGATAGCCTCTCGAAAAACTTTTCAAATTTCCGCACGCAGAATGTTATTTGCCGGACGCGCCGCAAATGTAACTGGCGCTAACAAATGGGCGAGAGGGCAGTAAACAAAAACAGTTATCTCGCCGGCGAGGTCCGCAGAGCCGCGACACAGCCCCCCTGCCCCCCCCTGCCCCCCTGCAAACAGCGCCGACTTTTATTCGCAAATAAAGCGGGCCCCTCCTGCCCGGCCGTGCATATTTTATTGTATTTCACGAGCTCCGGATCGGTTCTTATGCAGAGCTGATCGGATTAATGCGGGCGAGTTCGCAGCGCGCGCTGGCTGGATGCCGCAGCCAAATATCGGCTGCAGCCGAGCGCGCCGCCCGCGCAGCGCGGCACAGTGACGACACAGCACAGCAACGAGCGCGGCGCAGCACGGCGCAGCACAGCAGAGGACGCCTGGGAACCGCCGGCTGCCGCCCGGGGATTACGAGGCTCCGCCGCGCGCAGCTCCTCGCCGCCGCCACCTGCCGACACAATCGATACCGCTCCTTCACTCGACTATTTATTCGACGCCCCAGTTATCACAACGGCGCGCTCGTGTAGCTACCTGACACACCGGCGCGTCTCAGTCAGCAACTTGTACGTCACACAGCTCCCAACTTTATTTTCGTAAGGGGAGTGGTACCGCCCAAAGAGGAAATGTAACATTTTTTTTTTACTTTTATGCAAATTATAAAAATATGAATATATTCACAGAATATATGACATCAACTGGGAATGGGCAAAGCTAAAACTGTGTACCCAGCCGGGATTCGAATCTGGGTCTCCCGCTTTCTAGGCAGTTGCGCTGACCACTACACCACTTTTTTTTTTTTTTTTTTTTGGGTGGGGTTGAGGGTGCGGGGGGTGGGTGGAGGGCGGTCTCCTTTCTCCCCTTCAACCCATCCTTACGCTCGGCAACGTTTGCCTTCTCGGCCCGGCTTTATCGCCTTTAAGCGAAAGGTCTTCTGAAGGTAAATGAAACTACTTCTTGGTTAATGTACTGGGTGCCAATTGTTGTTATCCTCTTTTTTTTTCTTTTCGTGGTCTTCGCAGCAGACTGTCTTCATTCATGTGGTGTCGCACAAGTATAAAGTGCGCGCCACCTACTTTCGCCGCCATGCACGCACGGCGCGGCGTTCTTACGACGACAGCCACGAGAGCCCTCTGTTGCAACTGCGCTCGTGGCCACCACTGGACTGCATCGTTCACTTGGGACTGAGATAGAAACCAGTTAACACTTCGGAATCAGATAGGCACCAGTGAAGACTTGGCTATCGGATAGGCACTAGGCAGGCCTCTAGCTCAACTAAGTATCAGCATTCTGCAGTACTGAGATATGTAAGTTAAGTATTACTAAGTCTCTAAGAAATATATATCTCGTTCTAATTTACTCTAGTGTTTCTAGTTTCTGCTGTCCCACTGGCTGGTCACCTCCTGCCTGCACAAGTGTGCATCCTTTATTCCTGTGTCGGTCTTTCTACTCGGCCACCGACACCTACGACGGAAACGAGACACAAAAGCGGCGACGAGGCTGGGACACAAAAATGCAGTGCTCGTCTTAACGTGGTTTATATCAATATTGTAATAAACAGGCACTAAGCTCGGTCTCACGACACCTACGACGGAAACGAGACACAAAAGCGGCGACGAGGCTGGGACACAAAAATGCAGTGCTCGTCTTAACGTGGTTTATATCAATATTGTAATAAACAGGCACTAAGCTCGGTCTCATAGCTAATTTTGGCTTCTCGTAGCCCTGTGCGTTACAGTCGGCGGAGCCACACGATGGCCTGCTGTACATGGTCGTAATAAATAAATAAAAATCAAAGAAAAACAACAGCAGGAGAAACCCGCAATAACAAATCTACATCTACATAGATACTCTGAAATTCACATTTAAGTACCTGACAGAGTGTTCATTAACCACTTTCATAACTTTTCTCTACCGTTCCATTCTCTAATAGCGCGCGGGAAGAAACCACACCTAAATCGTTCCGTTTTCGATTTGATTTCTCGTATTTTATTGGGTTGGTCATGTCTCCCTAAGTGTAGGTGGGTGCTAGCAAAATATTTTCACATTCAGAAGTAAAAGTCGGTGATTCAAATTTCGCAAACAGATCACGACGCAATGAATAACGTCTTTCATTTAATGATTTCCACCCTAATTCGTGCAACGTTTCCGTGACGCTTTCCCCCCGTAACGTGATAAAACAAAATGAGCTGCCCTTCTCTGAATCTTCTCAATATCTTCCGTCAGTCCCACCTGGTGAGGGTCCCACAAGGGGCAACAGTACTACAGGAGAGGACGCACAAGTGTGATGTAGGCAGTCTCTTTGGTCGAGCTGGTGAATCTTCGAAGCGTTCTGCTAATGAAACGTAACCTTTGGTTCGCCTTCCCCACAATATTTTCTATGTGTTCTCTCCAGTCAAAGTTGTTCGTAATTGTAACTCCTAGGTATTTGGTAGAATTTACGACCTTAAAGTTTGTCTGATTTATCGCGTAATTGAAGTTCAGCGGATTTCTTTTAGTGGTCATGTGTGTTACTTCACACTTTTCTTTGTTTAGTGTCAATTGCCAATTTTCGCACCATGTAGAAATTTTGTCTAAATAGCTTTGCAGTTGCTTTTGGTCCTTCATCCTCTGTCTCTATTGTAGGAAATGAAAGTCTCCATGTAACAATAAAAATAAATGAAACTCAAGAAACGAAATCATATTTGAGTGCCAGCGACCATACATTTGCTACAGACGCTGCCAGGAAAAACCATTCCTTCGTGTATGTCTTCCTCTCTGTTCGTACTGTGTCTATCGCTTCGTTAAAGTTCGTAGTTTCACCACTGGGGACACAGTTATCACCGCACCTGAAAGTACTACCTAAGCACGCCTTCCGTCAGCCACAAATTTCCAGCTTTCCCCTGCCCACAGTACTCAAACTCGTATCACTTTATACTAATTTCCGTAAGAGTAAGGGCTCCAAACTTGCCCACCCCTCCCCACTAACGAAAGGATCATTGCCCCTCACTGGCATGTTATATATATATATATATATATATATATATATATATATATCTGTGGCGCCTTTTCCGAAAGAACATACGTAACTTCTGATCCTGTAGTTGTTACTCTTAGAATAGAACATAGTGACTACGAGTTTAAGAACTGTGGGCAGGGTAATGCTGGAAATTTGTGTCTCACGAGAGGCTTGCTTAGGTAGTCCTTGCAGGTGCGGTGATCATTGTGTCCTCAGTAACTTTGGGAACATGATAGGAAATTTGTTCGAGAAGGAGGGAATTGGTTAAAGAAGATAATATAAGAGGAAGTAGAAGAAAAAAATGACGAAACCGTTGATGTTGAAATCGATCCAAGTATATAGATACCAATATATATAATTTTTTTTAAACATATTACAAGGAAAACAATTTCAATTATACAATAAGATGTATCATATTTTTGCATTGGTTATGGCAATGACATTTAGTTTCATCACAGTAGAGATGTGGACTTCATTTCTCGTTCTTTTTCTCAAATCATAAGAGATTTTTTTCTTTAAAATTAGAAATTTGTTTAGTGGGGAAAAATGTATTGTGTTATATTGCCAAGAAGAAATTAACAGCACCATGGGAATATTGGTTGGATTATTTGATATATAAAAATATATATAACGTGCTAGCAGAAATTACTTTCCTGATGTAAATCGACAGTAGCATGAGCGACTTCACTTACGAAGAATTGTTATTGAATTCTTTTTTAAATAAAAAAAAATCAGCAACTGAGCTTTCGGAGTTTTAGAGAAGACAAAAATAAAGAAAAAATGTAAACATTAGTTTATAGACGAAAGGTAACGACCAGGAATCTTACTGCATAAGCAGCTTATTTTTCGAGAAGACAAGCTTTGAGGTCAGACAGATGCTGGAAAATAAAAATAAAATAAAATAAAAAATAAAATAAATAAATGAACTAAAATAAAAATAAAAAAGTGCTGTAGTGGTTAGCGCAACTGCCTAGAAAGCGGGAGGTCCGGGTTCGAATCTCGGCTGGGTGCACATTTTCAGCTTTGCCCATTCGCAGTTGGTGTCATACATTCTGTAAATATGGAAAAATATGAATGTTTATCCTTAATTTGGTGTTAGTTTTATTGTATATTCGATGATTTACTGTTCATAATACAAAGGTTGGAATTTAAATAGTGGCATTACTGATATGAAGACTATATGCATTGAAATCTACTATTGTCGCTGATATCACACGTTTTTGACGGTGTCGCGAATTTTGGGCCCAGTGAATTCTGGGCCCACTGAATTCTGGGCCCGGAAAAGGTCGGGCCACTAATCCTCCTTTCTCCCCTCCCCCCTCCCTCACGCCGGGGTGTGTGCCGGCCGGGCCGGTCGCGGTGGCCGAGCTGTCTGCGGCGCGCCAGTCACAGTCTGCACGGCCACTACGGTCGGGGGTTCGAATCCCCCCTCGGGCATGGATATTTGTGCCGTCCTTAGTATTAGCTAGATCATAAGTAGTTTGTAAGTTTAGGGACTGATGACCCCATAGTTAAGTCCCATAAGCTATCGATTGATTTTCTCAGGGAAGCCAAAACAGTCTTGGTCCAACCCGCCACTGCCCCCACCGAAACTAAGTTTATTGTGCGGTCCCATAAGCTATACAAACATTTGAACATTTGGTGCCGGCCGGCAGGTAAACGAGCCGACTTCATTATTTTGCGCCGGTAGCTTGGTTCATGTAAACACACTCGTCCCTGAAATACTTTTCTACAAACATTACAAGGCAACAGTGACCGGCATTGTTATAGTACATGTGGCTGCAATTCGAGTGGTTCCAATGTTGCCAGAAAACATTGTGGGCCAGTGTTATCGGCAATAACAATTTTTATGGCCCGTGCAAACGTAGCTTTACGTGCTGTACTGATGAAAGAGATGTGGAGATGATCAAACAAGAAACAAAAGTGATACAGTTGGAAGTGGTCATGTAATGTCTGTTTGACAACTTTTACGTATGATTGGATATTCAGAAGCTACCATGGAAAACCTGGAAACCAAATTACAAACACAGAATTTCAAAATATCGTCTGTTTGACAAAGAACATTTAAATTAACGTAAAATAAAATATGTTCCACACCCATCGACCTGCGAATGTTAGACCTACATGTAATGGACATGAACCAGGAGTGTGCACGTATAGGTGAAATAATCTGCGTATTGCTTCCCATCTCACTCATAGCGCTTAATGTGCATGGCCCCTACATATGACTTCGAAACAGGAAAACCCTTTCTATTTTGTAATTATAATCATGCATAACGTTATTAGTATTGCCAAATGTAAAATATATAAAATCAGCAATATGAACTCGCGTATTGAGACACACATTAAAACGAGAGTGTGTGAACCATAAAATAATTTACATAATAAGACTGCGTGTTTACGGCTACAATGAATGACATGATTTTCCATACCATGATAGAGAATGCATCGCAAAACAAGGGAAAACAGGAAAAAAATTAGAGGCAGTGCAATACGCGTTTAAAAGCAGGAATATCGTTTAACATTATGTCAACATTCAACGTTGTTCTTCCGGCAGCAGGACATTTTGTTTCCGTTGGTGGTTATTTGAAGGGCGGTGTTAACGCGGCTCTGACAGGACGGCATAACATCATAAATCTTAAAGTAGGCATTAGGAATAAATTAATTTTGCTCATTTCTTTTTGCAATCTGTATCTCCAACGTAGAGTCGCCTTTTGTGCACCATTTCCATTTGATCTTCAATATTATCTATGCCACATTTCTCCTTGTCAAAATGCAAACCTAATGCAATTTTCTTTTTGCTACCATAAGTATTTTCTTCAAATCGCCACGTATGAAGGAGCTTCGAATCTGGCCAGTGGAGGGCTCCTCAGCGACAGGACATTCATAAACCACGAAATTTGCACATTTGGCTTCTTTTGTGGTATATTATCACGCAAACGCACTTTAAGATTGTGTGTCGTTCTGAACGCAGTTTTAACTCTTTGCTTCCAAAAATGTATGTTTTAGTTTTTCTGACGGCTTGCCAGTTGTTATTCTGTTTTGAAATCACGTGCAGGGGATATGCGCATGAAGTGATAGGAGCGAGAGAAGAAGCCATGTACAGCTTATGTCACCTACGCACTGTATGTGAGTTATATCCAATGATCTTTAATTATATGCATAATCCTACCCTTTTTTCGAACGCCATCATATATTATGTTCTTTACATTACATATGCCACCCAGAGGTATGAGGAGTATATTATTTTATATTTATTTTAATATAAAGTTTTGTAAAGAAGAATAGATACAATTTTTAAATTACATTTTTGTAATTAGGTTTTAAGTTTTCCATTGTTTTTGGAGGTAGTTGACATTGGCTGAAATTGGTCATAAGTAAAACCTTTTTGAAGATTTAGATGTAAATGATTGCGTCAGAGAGACAATATATTACAAAAAGTCACAGTGCTCGATATAAGAAATTCGCTTTTTCCAGGAAGTGATCATGTTATGTAAACGGAATTTTCGTAATAAACAGACTCCGATCACATTTTATCCAGGCTTTGGACTGGCTAAATGACAAGAATACATTGTCATTCAGGCGTTTTAAGATCAGTTATTTTATTTTATTTTTTATTAACTTTTAAATTATTATTTATTTGTACATTTTTTTCACATACGATGTCTCAAACTAGGCCAATGAATTTATTCAAATTTTTGAAGGTAAGAGATCGCTTTCAAACAGGCCCTGATGTCACCATCCTCTTCGTACTTTTGTACTATTTTTGCCATCCTTTCATCGAGTTTCACATATGTTTTTTTTTTTCTTTCCTTTTCCCTCCATACCTAACTCTGATCTCATTAAAGCACGTGCCGAGTTCTCTGCTTCCGTCTTCATGCACTTGATTACGTCTTTAATTTTAGGATTCGGTTTCCCAAGCAAATTATTAATCTTGTTGTGCCAATCTTCTACAGCGTTGGTGGTACGATGGCGCAGTCTGTAGCAGCTCCAAACACTGATCGGGACTTTATCGTTTTCTAACCACCTGTCTACGAAATAGTCGAAAAACTGAGACAGCTTGGTGATATCTGGTGCTTGTGAATGGATTTCGAGCCAGCCATCGCAGACATCTTCCGGTCGAAGGAATGCCAGAGAAGCACACGTCTGAATTTGCAACCTTACTTCTTCATTTTCTCTGTATCGGAATCAAGTCCCAAGTCTTGCACTTTCCTCCAGAGAGATTTCTTCATGTGGAAACGGCAGCCACGAACTTGAACCGACGGGAGCACAACTTTTAATGCAGAAGTAGCAGCTATTTCAAAATCAACGGTGATATTTTGAGGATTCCATTCTTTTATATTTTTTTAAGAGTGCTGAAAAGATGAATATATGTCTCCTTTCTTTTGTTGGCTAACAGTGCAAAGGCCACCGGATAGATATTTGTTTCATACTTTGAACTTTCAAAGTCTGCATGTATCGTATATATTTAAGCAAATTGCTTGCTACAACATTTGAAGGTCCCATCCATAAAAAAGTCTCGTTTAGTCTTTAAAGCCTCTCTTCCTGCTTTTCCGTTAAAGACTATCACCCTATCTCCAATGTTGTTATCGCTCAAGAGAAAACTGCTACCGGCATTCATATTTAGTAGCTCAGGCGAAAGATCGACTTCTTGTCTCGTCTCTGGCTCTTCATGATCTCCGCGTGCTTTGGACCGATGCTTGTATAATATCCGCTTCATTGATAGCTCTTCTGGCATTTCAGAAACAAAATGATACCCTCGATTGTGGAGGTCACCTAATTCTTCAGTATATATTTTAGAAATCGAAGTCTCTTCGTCTCTTGATCTCTTCTTAGCCCGATTTACTGCCTTCTGTATTTCTATGCGTGCGTCATCCGGTGCTCCACATTGATGCTCGTTTGAACTAAGCATCTCACAGTCTTTCGTCTCAAGCATTCCTCGGCAATACTTTGTTCTTTGCTTTGAACAGCGCCAAATCACAGTCCCATCTGCTTTGGTTCTCCTTATGCTACATGAGTAGCCGTCATAGTGCGCATATGGCTTACCACGGATGGTCGTTGACACTTCCAAGATACACGAACTGAATACTACGCAAGTTAGAGTCTACTGGCAGTGACCGTCTAAGCGGCCAGCCACTGCGTTGGACGAGACCTTCGCGACCGTGACTGACAAGGAGCGTTCCCAGTGGAGGGGGGGGGGGGAGGGGCAGGGAGGCTCTGCCCTCGCGCAGGTAGTTTCCAGGAAACTGGGCCCAGAATTCGCACATTTCTGGTTGGGCCCAGAATTCACTGGGCCCAGAATTCAGTGAACCGTTTTTGACATACTTAACCTACTTCCAAGCAAATTTACTCGCCTGTCCCACGTCACCGGCGTGCGCACATTCGAGGGAAACAGTCACTGTCTAACGTAACCGTGTCACTATGTTTTCGAAACAGAAATACGTTGTTGGATCAAGATTGAATGTGCCAGAGGTCCTACAGTACGAGAGTTCAAATGTTCAAATGTTTGTAAATATATCGGGCCAAACTGCGTGGTCACCAGTCCGTAGCTTACAAACTACTTAAACCTAGGTAAACTAAACCTAAGGACAAACACACACACCCATGCCCCAGGGAGGACTCGAACCTCCACGGCGAGCAACCGCGCGCTCCGCAGCGAGACACTTTAGACCGCTCGGCTACTCCACCGCGGCACAGTACGAGAGTGTCATCAAGGTTTTGAACAGCCATGCGGGGAATCGGCATTGCCGTGACACGTAGGGTAAAAGCCTTGAACAAACGTCGGCAAACTGTGGCAGACATGCATGCGACAGCCGATGCACATTATTACTGTTCGTTTTCGAAGCATCACCTGCGACCAGTTTTGCGAAAGAAGAGGCAACACTTTTTGCGCAAACACCCATCATTTTGCACGACAATACGTGGGAGCATACGGCGCAAGCTGTGGCGGCTCTGTTCGGTCAATGTCACTGGGGAGTACTGTACCATCCACCATACACCACAGCGAAGTCCTTCTGACCCTGACTTGCTTCCGAAGATGAGGGAACCACTTCGTGCCATCGTTTCAGAACTGTTCCAGAGATTTGAAAGGCAGTAGAATGATCCATTCGCACCATCAACAGAACTGGCTCTGCTAACGGTATACTACGCCTTCCACATCGCTGGTTCTACACAACGCTGGTCAGTACTTTGAAGAACAGTAACAGGTCCAAACATGCAACGCTTTTGCATTGGTTGTGATTAAATAGTTGCCACTATTTAAGTTCCAACCCTCGTAAGTACTTGAAAATAATCATGCACTGATATTTTGATTGCCATCATGTCATATATTGGCAATTTTTCTCTGAAACTACACTCCTCAAAACAGGGCATTAGGTGAGATATCGAACACAATAAACATACGGTAACCTTTTCCTTCATATTTTTTATTACAATTTCCATGTGATAAAGTACAATATTTATGGCCTTAACTATTTACTTCATGTTTACATGGCGTTTACTTACAGAGAGGCACCAGGAGCTACAATAATAAAGTATTTCTTTTTGCCCTCTAATATGTGTTTCATCAACTAGTACAGCCAGTACAGTTGCAAATCGGCGTGGCGTGGACAGTATGTCAGCTCTTCAGGGATATTTGGCAATTTCTCCATGATTGCAATATACAGCTCTGCAACCGTTATGGAATGCCTGGCCTGGCTGCAATCGTCTGTCAAATGCATCACAGACTTGCTTGAACGGTTTTAAGTCCCGTGAACAAGCTGACCATTACATTCGTTCAATGCCCTCAGCTTCAAGCACGTTGTCCACCAGTGCAGCTCTGTTGGACGAGTGTTATCGTCCACGAGAAGGAAACAATCTCTTATGGCAGCAGCGTAGGGCACAACAAAAGGAACTCGTATCAATACCTCTGAACAATCAAAGCGCCATTCTGAACGACATAGAGGTCCGTACGTCGGCCAATACTGACTGCTGCCCACAGCATTCATCCACCACCATGATATGTTGATCTATGCTGCACATAAGCAGTATTGTTCAGAGTTCCAAGCTCTCTCCAGATAAGGAAACTACGATTGAACACAAAATCTTGACTCATCTGCGCCATCCCTTACGGCTCTAATCCTGATATTCCTCTATCTAGTTTCTGCGTGCTCTTGGTCGGATATCGTGGTTTTAATGGGACACACAACATAAGCAAATCAAATTCAAATGTTTGTAAATCTATCGGACCAAATTGCGTGGTCATCAGTCCGTAGCTTACAAACTACTTAAACTAAGATAAACTAACCTAAGGACAACACACACACCCATGGCCCAGGGAGGACACGAACCTCCGACGACGAGCAACCGCGCTCCGCATCCAGGCGCCTTATACCGCTTGGCTACTTCACCGCGGCCACAACATAGTCATCCGTGCGTAGAGGCAGCATTCCTGAAGGCGATTTTCGCACTGTCTGTGTTGATACTGCGCGTCCTGTCGCTGTATGGAGAGTGAGTTGTAGCAGAGTTGCATTCAGCCTTCTGCCACGACGGACAGGACCAGAGATAACGATCATCTCTTGCTGTTCCCTGTGGTCGACCTTGGCCTAGCCTTGTTTTAACGGTTCCGGTTGTCTGAAATCGAATCCATACCCTGTAAATTACTCTTTGGGATATTGCAATAGCTGCAGCCACCTCCCCCTGTGTCTGACGCACTTCCAACCTTTCTAAGTCACGTTGTTGTTTCGTTGCACTACCTGCTCACTACACTGTCTGAGCTCAATTGCTTGTTTTATTCGCTTGCTAGAGTAAACCCCTCTGCAGCGACTTTCTGTTATTACCACTATCTAAGTTCCTGTAATGTTGTTGTCTCATCTCAATTGATCCCCCAATTGTTTTGACCGGTGTATATAGTGTAGAAGGCTGTGTTTTCTTTTGTTCTTTAGAGGACTGTCTTTTTGGTAAGTTGCATACACTGTCAGTACTTCGCAGTAAATTCTTAGAACTGCAAATATGTTTGTGTTTGGCAACAATTGCTACACACCTAGTCGTGTTTTAGTTTCTGTGTGTCCTGTGATAGATTTCATCATGACTAAACCAAAAGGAGTGTTCTTACTTTTGATTATGGCTATTCTGGTAGACTATAGGTTCTGTGGAACATCTTGGAATATCAGAGGTTATATTACCACTAAAAGTTTTATGGATTTTGGACCACAGACATATATTACTAGACTGGCGTTGCCATATACAGTATCATTAGTGTCACTGAAAAATGTTTCAATCACTCGATATTTAACTACCAATGTACATTCTTATGGAGTCAAGCATCAGCGGCTACTTATTTTCCATTCCAGCTTGTTCCAACAGGCTCGTATTTTCACTTAATTAGTCATTCATATTTTCTTTTATTGTGTTCCTTCTGATCACGGTGGAAGCTACTTCTAAATTGCTTGTAAAGCTTACTTACGGAATAATTAGTTGAAATGTATGTACCGCAATATGTCTAATTTCAAGTTCCCTTATGAAATGCCATAGTTGTCTAACATTTTAGTTTAACAAACGTTAATTATAATTTTCCCACAGGCAGCCTTCGGAAGTTTGGAATTGGATTGTATGGCTACCAAATGAATCGATGTTAATTTGGGTTCTTTTCGTTAATAATTATTCAAGTAGAGACTGAATACCGAATTATTCGCTGTACAGTGGTGTTATTTTTCAGGTCCCCCCCCCCCCCCCACACACACATATATGGCTATGCAAAATGTAGGGAATAGCATTAGTGGAAAATTAATAAACTGTAACGTCTGATGAAGAGTTTTACTGCAAGCAAATGTAAAAATAAGGTCTTTTTGACTTTTGTCTGTCTCGTCATAAATCGTTAACTATATGCCGAACAGTGTTATAGTTTTACCTGTACTTTCACTGATACACGTAGGTAGATACTGTCTGCAAAGTATATTTTTTTCAGTTTAGTTATTATTTAATGTGCCCCATTACATAGTAATATTACATGGTTGATGGTTAGATTCAGGCGGTTACATCAGGTATTTTTGCAAGCACAAGTATAGTACATAAGTTGACAGAATTTACAAAGGAACAAACGATTTTATGCATCAGGAAATCTTATCGAATTACAAAAATCGTGAAAGTCTGTAGTGAAAGAGCTAGAGACGTGATAAACTAAAATGTGATGGCTGTGAATGACCGCATGAACACTACTAATGCAAAGAAAAGTTTCGCAAAGGCTTGAAATTATATGTACAATTTGATGGAAGTCGTTAATTGTTATCGTTTTCGAGTACTGGATCAAACAAATTGGAAAATTTGAGTGCCGTCAGCTTCAAGACAAACATACAGTTTCTATTTGTAATACGGGCTTTATCATGTTCAATTTAACATAAATTTTACATACCTCTTAATGAGTGTCTCATTTTAGCATTTTCAGTTATAGCATTTTGCCAATAATTATGCAAAATATTGTAATTCTTTTTCCAGTTAGCCGTCAGATAGGCTACCTGCTTCGAAAGCTGTAGGACACTGAAAAATCGAATTTTAGATTTTAAGGAGTTAATTCAAAGTAGTTCAATTTTAAAAAAGCAATTTTTTAACCCCTCAAGCGAGTGTAACGTCTTATTCCAGCTGCGCTTTTTTATTCCGTTTTTCATTTATTCCGATGCAGTTTGAAGGACGGCCTCTATGTGGCAGTGCTAAATATTCGTTAAGCATCATGTTGACGGAGTTGTCATTAAGTTATTTGCGTGGGCTATAATCTGATGAACGTTTTTGTCTTTCTGTGCGTGCCGATTTTCAAAGGTTTTGTACAACGACCGGGCTGACTATAGAAGTTATAAGTTATATGAATTTTGATGGACGTTTATAATGATGAAGACGAGTTTTATAGTCTGATAATACTTCAGAAGACGAATTGACAATGCAGTCTCAAAATGTTCAAATGTTTGTTAACATTAAGGGACTTAACTACGGGGTCATCAGTCCCTAAACTTACAAACTACTTATGAACTAGCTACAACTAAGGACGGCACAAATATCCATGCCCGAGGGGGGGGATGCAAACCCCCGACCGTAGTGGCTGTGCAGACCGTGACTGGAGCGCCTCAGTCTCCTCGGCCACCGCGGCCGGCAATGCAGTCTCGTTAGACTGGGAGGAATGTGAATATTTTTACCTCAATAGAAATTAAATTTAGTACTCCTGAAGGAAGGCTAAAATTATGAATGCCCACTAATGCAGAGTCATTAGCTTACTTTGAATTGTTTTTTGAAAATGAAGTAATAGAAATGATAAAGGAAAAAGTGGATACATGGAACTTTTTCTAAGCAAAGAAAGAGAAAAATACATCGAGATTTCCAAAGTGATGGTGGGGAAATCAGAATTTTTTAGCTTTATTTTTACTGATGTGGATAGCGTCTAAAAGATCGTTTAGAAAGTATTTTAGCCGTGCCTTCAGGTTTCTCACTCTCATAAAAGTCTTTAAGTAATTAATTTTAATAGTCTGATTAAAGCTCTTTGCCCGTAAAGTGTTACTTCCAGTATTTCAGTAGATGCAGCGTTTGCAGCACTGGTGTGACATGAGCAGTAGGTGTCACGCTGCAGGTGCTGCAGGTAGAAGGCAGCGTCGCGCTTGAGAGGTTTAACCATGAAGTGAATATAAAATTACAGTCAATGATAAAGTACATATTATATTCAAAATAAAAAAAATAAAGTTTTATACTGAACGGTGTAAGGTGCCTGCTATGGGAAGGTATACATTTCATATTCAAATGTACTGCGAATTTGAGACCAGTGTCAAGATAGTCAGGCATGGGTCGTTTATATTTGGTTGTAGGCTTATTTTTCGATGGCAATACTATCGATATTGGAGACGATGATAGTATTGTTGCCGGGAAGTAAGGTTGTGATTATTGAGAGGGCAGACTTTGCTAGGCGCGCAGATGAGATTGCAGAAGCGTGGGGACCGCGGTTGTGTGCAGTTGTTGTTCCGGCAGGATAGCCGAGGAGATGAGATTTTGAGACTTGAATGATGAGCCAAGCTGTTTAAGATATGGAGACGAAAGGAATAGATGAAGTTGGAGAAACGATCTTTTGAAGTTTTTATAAGGTAAAATTTTTCTTGAAATACTTGGCCTGTTTCTATGGCACAACGTCGCATTGTTAAGCTGAGCTGATGGTAACAGTAACGGTCGGGAAAGATCTTGTCCTTAGCTTGTGGTTTGACGATTCATGCTAGGGACCCCTTTCTGTGTTAGGAAAATTATTTATTGTAATAGTTTAGTTTTGAAATTGCGTTTTTTTATGAAATAGTAATTTCATGGGTAGTATTGTTAAAATATGGTATTGTTGTAACATTGTGTGAAACGAGTTAAATTTATTAACAGAAAGAAATGTTTATCTTTGTTTAAAAATAATTTTGTAGGCAGATTAAATATCTGAGTTATATTTGTCTCTGAAAGATTTTAAAATCCAAAACATGACGTTGTTAGTAATTTTCATGAAGTTACATCAGTTAGAAAATAAACCAGATATATTTTTTAAAATTATTCGTTAGAGTTTCTTAAACAGATTACCAGTTTATCCCTCCTCACATTTTTATTAAAAGTGCCATAGATGTTTTCTGTACTTAGTTTTACAGTAGTTATTACAGCAGGAAGCAGTTTGGTGTTGCGCAAATTTATTCAGTAAGTGAAACTGAGAAAGAATCAGTTTTTGTTGTCATGCTTACAGTTCAGTATGATTTACAGATTTCAGGGTAGGATAATTCATAAAGTGTTCAGTACAGGTTAACAAGTGTTTGCACTGAGTCAGATTGCATTGATAAATATTGTGTTCGTTACATTCATTTGAAGATTGTTAGTTCAGTCAGAAACAAGTTTGTAAGGCCAGAATTATTAACACATTGATTTTTAGTATCAGTAATTTTCAGACAGTTAACTTTTTTACGACATCTTCATACAGGAACAATTAGCAGTTTGTGTTTCATTATAATAAACATTACACAGTCAGATAGGTTTTGCAATACCTTTACATTCACATTGAATACAGTTAAAAATAGGCAGTCAGATTAGCATAACGTTGTGCATAGGGATTCAGGTAGAACAAGTTCAAACACATTCAGTTACATTTCATTCAAGTAGCGTCAGTCAGTTACATTTCGTAGATCATATGGTAAAATACATAACTTTCGCAGCAGACGTAAATTTTGTAAGAGAGGAGGACAAGCAAGAAACTTTCAACGGGAATCGTATATATAGCAATTAAATTGTAAAATCCCAGGTCAAAAATGTTCAACATCTTTCGACTGAATTACGTACACCGGTAGTATGACTGCTGTCCTTCCCTTGGCGTTTGTCGTGCGGACTTGCGGAACTGAAGTCTAAATCCTGAAGAATCTTCCCAAAATACCGCCCGCGTTCCGTGGCACGGTAGCGCGGTGTATCGGCAGAAATGCTGCGCCGCGCCGCGCCGCGCCGCCTCGCTTGCTGCCTTTTCACATCACAGGGCTCTGATCTTACGGATCCGCCTTTCGCAGCTTTCGCGGAAGCCTCGGGAGAAGCTCTTTACGGAGAACAAGATAAGCTGCGCTTTGTGTCCCAGAAATCAAAGTTAGCGAATCCAGAGCCAAGGCTGCGGCTGCGCCGGCGTCTAACGGCGCGCTCTGTTATTCGACACACATCGTCACACGCGCCTTTCGTAACTGCACGCTGTGCCACGTGCGTGGGCCGCGTGTGCAGGGGATTATTGCTCATGTGATAGGGTTAATCTGCTAGATGACTGTTCCAACATTACCACTGTCGGATCAACTTTTTAGTTAGGGCCGCTTTGGGAATAAAGCTATCTGATGGCTGATTGACTGTACTATCCAAATTCTGAGGACAATTTACGTTGGCCACTATTACTAAAAAGAAACATCTTATATATTAAAAGAATCTACGAAAACCAAAGTCAGTCGGCCAGACAAAACTACCCGACCGATTTCCTTAATTTATTTGTAGTGTTACTGGGAGAGTTTTTTTGTGTTGTTGAAATGTTCTTAGGGTGAATGGCCGTGAAATCAGTATTTCGACACTAGTCAGGATTACGATTGAGTCTTTTTCTTGTCTTCTTTCATCCCTATATGAAGAAATGCCATAAGAGGTCCAGCTAGTCTGTACCCCAAGCATTTAGTTTTAGTCTTTTTTACCTAAATAAAACATCGGGCTTTCTTCTCCAAAAATTATTTCAGCATGAGAAAATAGAGAGAGACGGCTACTTTTGAAATAATTGTCTCTTACTCGAGGTTTAATGTTTAACACATATTTATTCTCTCCGAAAACTACACAGAGGCACTTCCATAGTTTTCACAGAATCCGATAGAATATGACTGTTCGTCAATCTTCTAGCACATTTTCAGGTAATCTCTCTTTACCAATGTTAAACAAAGAACATGTATTAATTTCAACAAGCAATAAATAAAGTCTCTGTTTAGTAGTCCAGGGAAACTTCAGCAAGTGAAACCCATCCATTATTTATCTGAAAAAAAAAAAAATCGGAAAGAAATGTCTGACTGCTAATATTTCCTAAATAAATATATTTGACATTCTTATGTAGGGTCATAGGTTTGCAGTGCAACTCGTTACACTACGAGGTGAAGCAATGAATTAAAATTTGTGATGTAGCCAGGACTCGAACCCGGACCTCTATGCTTACCAGGCCGATGTCTTACCTCTACACCACCGCACCACCAACGATTAAGGCGCTTCGGAATAGCCTAAGTACGACTTCCCTCCACGTCACAAACTTTAATTCAACTTCTGTGTTCCATAGATAATCGCCACTACTGCCAAGGCTCTCCATGCAGCGGAATAGCACCTTGGCAATGGAAATATTGAAACGTTCCTGTTAAGGTGATAGAAATATCAATTTAATATAAATTCCGCTGCATGGAGAGCCTTGGCAGCAGTGACAATTATCTATGGAACACAAAACAATGTTCAAATGTTTGTATAGCTTATGGGACTTAACTACGGGGTCAATAGTCCCTAAACTTACAAACTACTTATGAACTACTTACGAACTAGGACGGCACAAATATCCATGCCCGAGGGGGGATTCGAACCCCCGACCTTAGTGGCCGTGCAGACCGTGACTGGAGCGCCTCAGACCCCTCGGCCACCGCGGCCGGCTATGGAACACAGAAGCTGGATTAAAGTTTGTGAAATTAATATAATTTGACATAATGTCAGTTAGGAGTGCAACTGGAATAATTCATATAATAAGGAATACAAGAGAATTCTAAGCCACAGTCTTCTACAAACTGTTACCAAAGATCGATATTACTAATGAGCTAAACACAGTGCGGTTTTACTCTGTCTTACAATTACTGTTGACTCTATGTTCAGCCTGCTCAGGTATGAAAGTAAATTCACATGCTAAAATGAGGTATATTAGTTACTCTAAGCATTTTAAATAGTACTTTGTACTTAATTACAGATAGACATATAGAGCTCCTTACACAGCACTATCAATGTGGCGAAAGTTGCTTGACTATTTTCCTTGTTGGGACAATCTGACTTCTACGTAATTTTAAATTTTTGACTCTTATCCAGTTTTATAAATACATATAAAAAGAGGAGATAATTTTTTTTAAAAAAATATGACTGTTCATTACCAGTTCAATAATAGAAAGAAATATAGTACACAATTTATTTTATTTTCAGGTTGAATTGGACTGACCATCTCTCTCAAGCACAGGCTTCTGTACAACTTGGTCCTAAAACAGCTGCTGGCCAAAATGATACATATAAGATCATATGTTATAACACTCTTTTGACCATTTCCAAAATTGTAATGTATCTTACTTTTTGTCTTTACTTTGTACTTTTATGAAACATTTCTTTACTGTGGAGCACTTGAAAATGATGCCATAGTGCATCGAAACTGGTTGTGCATTACACAAGTATTAAAAATTTTCCTTTTTTAACAAGGAACTGTAGCTTTGAATACACTTGTATTCCTTATTATAAAGTTTGTAACGTGGAGAGAAGTCGTACTTAGTCTATTACGAAGCGCCTCAATCATTGGTGGTGCGGTGGTCTAACGGTCGTCACCTACTGCGGTGCTGAAGGTCGCCTGTTCAATCCCACCCACCAGCAAAAATTTATAACCGGGCGCCGTGGCTCAGCGCGCCTGGTCAGAGTGCTGAACGCCTTCTGTAATAAAAAAGCTGAGGCAAGAACAAATAGAAATACAACGAACATACACGATCAGCGACCGCAAAAAATCGAACAACCCCTAAACAAACAAACAAACAAACAAACCAAAAAAAAACAGGGGGGGGGCGTCTAAGACGTCTGCCTAGTAAGCATGGAGGTCCGGGTTGAATTCCCGGCTGCATCAAAAATTTTAATTCATTGCTCCACCTTTATCTTTAATGTATTGGACATGTTCGAGACGATAAACCGTCTCAGGGTTTCTGAATTGATATTTATATCCTTCATTTTTGTTTTAAACGAAAGAAATTCATCCACAGATTTGTCATCAAGTATCAGAATTCACATTACTCTCGCCTTCCTTTTCTATATTCAGACGCGATTTCCTTCTGTATATTTCTGATGGGGATGTCCTTGCTGTAAAATAAAGCCGGTCGGTCAGGCTGTACTATCCGACCGACTTCCTTCATTTTTGCTTTAAACGTAAGGTATTCATTCGCATATTTGTCATCAAGTATGAGAATTAATTCTTTCCATCCGTTTTTTTATTCAGACGCGGTATCCTTCTGTTCTTGCACCGAATAGTTTAATCGGTTTCTTTTACGATATCTTCAGTTCTAATTAAGGTACGGAGATTTTTGAATCAACAACTCTCAACTCTTTCATTTGCGCTTTTAAACGCTTGCATTGATTGATCCTGAAGAAAACTATGCGTGAACTGAAGATTCAACCTTACTTCTATTTTCCCCAACTTTTTTGTCATTCCTCTAACGGTGCGAAGTATTCTCATGGGCCCTCTTGTTTTACTTAATCTCGGCATTTGCAATCTACATTAAATACACTGACAGAAAAATATTAGTACACCTAAAAGAACGACGTTAATTTTGATCCTATGACGGCAGATGCCACTTGGGGAATAGAAGATGTATTGATAATGGTTTCAACGTCGTATAGCGAACAATTAGCGAAGTGACGTAGCTGCCAGAGCACCATCCGAGTGTATCGCTTACAGGGCTCGACGGCTGCGATATTAGCGGAATACTGACCACAGTCCGAAAGGGCAACCAATATTGATCACTTGTATCCTCTTCAAATTATCATCTGTGCGGGATTAATAACTAAATAAGAGCCGTATCCTCCGAACAGCGACCGATCGGAATCGCACAACGAGACTTTTACTTGAAAAACTCCGCGGACACCCCATCCGGCCACACATATGGAGATCTGACACCCGCCGACATACACTTTATTGGTGGCAGGTATGGGAAAGTATACTTAACTCCATCCTACCGACAGAGGTCTGCGGGTTACGACATCGAGTGGTATATGATGTTATCAAGACAAATCAGTGACTCGCCGACGTACACTTTATTGATCTCCAAACTGTACACTGTAGCGTGTTCATGACACACTTGAACATTGGCTCCAGTATCTCCATGTGTAAGCAGTATGGGAGCTATTCCGAGGCATGATAGCCGAAACCACCCCAATGAGTGTGAGTGAAGTGGTTCACCATGCCTGACACACAGCTGCTCCCACTCATGAGGGCAAAATTCCACTCCACAGAGATTGCTCTGGAACAATAACCGCTCTTCGGTGCGGGGACGGTGTGACGTACATGACCTATTTGTCGAATGCCCACCAACAGACGAAAACACTCCACGCGTATGACGAACTCTACACCAACTTCCTCACGCTGACGCTTATCCATGGCCAATAACGAGTCTTAAGACACTGAATCGCGACTATGTCATTCAGTGAAATACTGTCAAGTATACAAATTGCCATAAATGCTTTCCTTTGCATTTGCTTTCTCCACTTCATGATGTGGTAATTGGATCTCCCATTTACTTCAAGACGCATCGGAGTTGGGCATGGTTACAGCTATAAAGATATGTGTGATATGATAGTGTAAAGCAAACAAGTGCCATAACACGGACTCACACTCGTGCTTCCTACAGGCAACTGAGCGAGTTTTAAAGGGTTGATATTGTAGCCTCCCGAGTGGCGAGATAGTTCTTTCGTAGAATTGTCACTCAGGTGGTTTCAGTGGTCACGTGAATACTGTCACACGTTCAAACGAGTGTCTGGACGTCCACACAGCACAGACGTCCGCCAAGATCGTAGTATAGTAAGGGTAGCAGTCGCAGTCCTACAGCTGACTCAGCACAGATAACAGGGTTTATGACCTCAGAAGTGTTAACAAGAACTGTTGTCTACCGGTTACTTGCGGTGGGACTACTGGCACGCACACCTCTAACTCGTCTTCCCCCCACGCCACAGCATTGACGTGCTCGGCTCCGCTGGTGCAGTCAGATAATCGCTTCAAAGATGGATTGGCGGGCCGTGGTCTTCAGCGATAAAAGCAGATTTGCCTGCATGCAAGTCATGCTCGTTTGCGCGTACGTCGTAGATTTGATGAACGCTGTCTCGTCGAGTGCATTAGTCACAGTCCCCCAGCCTAGGCCTTATGGTCTCGAGTGCGGAAACTATGGTATTTGTGGAGCGAACACTGACCAGCGTTTGGTACGTGTATAGTGTCGTAACAACCGTTCTTTTAGCATTCTTGCAACGGGAAGACGATGCATTGTTCGAAAAGGATACTTTTCACCCATACACCTCGCATGAAACTCATCGTGCTCTGCAAGACATGCAGCAACTTCCCTGGTGAACATGATCAGCTGTCTGTAAAATTTGGTGCCGATCGGTCGAACGGTTCGATCTAAAAAGTGGGAACACGTTACAGCCAGGCAGACATCGCCAAATCGCCGTTATTTTTGCAAATATCTCTGCAATGATGCATAATAGGGCGAAGTTGTAGAGAATTGTCCCCCCTACCAATTAGGCTATTCAATTTTCGTGTCAGATGAACGGTTCGTTTGCAAATACAGTTATATTACAAACGGCTTTTTTTAGTATTACTACCGTACTTTTTGTCCGAAAAATTTTAAAAAGGGAGGTTCTGGTCTCTGGCGGCCTACAATTATGTGTGCAAAATTTGGTGCTGATAGGTTGAACGGTTCGTCTGAAAAACAGGGAACACGTTACGGACAGACAGACAGACAACCCAAAGTCGCCGTTGTTTTCGTAATTATTTCTGAAACGATACGAGATATGAAAAAATCATAACAGAGCAAAGTTATAGAGAATTTTCTGCTGTACAAATTCGATTACTCAATTTTAGTGTCAGATGAATGGTTAATCCGTTATTTTCATTTAAATTTCGCGCTGTCAAAAGACGATCGCAAATGCCCACTTTTAGTGTTACTACCGAAACCTAAAGTGGGCCAAAAATCTTGGGGAGGTGCCGGGGGGAAGAAGGCTTCAGTCCTATTAGCCTCCCCCCTCCCCCCTCCCGTGGCTGCGCCACTGATTAGTATCATCACTTCGGAAAAAGAGGGGGAGTGGACCATGTCCCATAACAACATCAGAAGCATATGTAGTCAATTGAAAAACTGCCAAGGTCACTAAAAAAACATAAAGACTGACAGTCACGGAACAAAGCGTAGATGTAGATGCAGGCACAATAAAAAGCACACAGACGATACTTGTAGTGCCGGAGGGCAGAGGAACGGCAGGGTGTAGTTTTTACGACAGCTTTGGCGGTACGCGCCGGTGAGCGTAATCCGCAGTGCCGCCGTAACGAGCGTAATTGAGCGTGCGGCGCGAGCGTACACACCGGGCAGTGAGCAGCCGCGGCTTTGTTTGAGCAGTGCAGCAGAGACACGGCCGAGATTCGGCCGCTGCCCGCGGGCTTCCCCGCCGCGCAATCGAGCGTTAAGGAGTGGAGGCTGGAGGCCGGAGGCTGGCCGCGCCACGTGCGCGGCACGCGGCCATTGTGGCAGGCATCGCGTGATGCAGATTACGCGCCACGTGCCGGGCTCGGCTTTCTGGTGCGCTAATCACGCTGCCACGGCCGGCCGGCGCCTAATCTGTTACCGCTTCCGCGAAACACACCGCCACGCCGCACGGCCCGGTTCACGGCCGCTCGCTGCAGCAGCGGTTAAATGACGGGTTGCGGTTGGTTCACAGCGTACAGCTCGACACCGACATTTCTCAACTTGATATTCATGGAGCGTATGACATTAGCTGCAAATGGGTAAAGTTGAAAACGTGCACCCAGCCGGGATTCGAACCCGGGTTTCCTACTTTCTAGGCAGTTGCGCTGATCCCGAGCATCACACCTGCATGGAATTACTTAAGCACGCCTCCCGGCAGATACAAATTTGCAACTTTACCCCTGCCCACTAGAACTCAAACTCGTAGTTACTGTAAACTAATTCCCGTAAGAGTAAGGGTCTACGAGTACTCCCGCACTCGAGAAAGAATCATTGCCCGTCATCGGTAAATAGTATTAGTTTATATATACTGGGTGTTTCACTAAGTGTGTGTGCCTCTGTAACTTATAAAATAATAGGTGTCAGGAAATTTTAATGCGGTAGGTCAACACATGAAATGTTACAATTTCTGCGTAGCTATGAACATAGTTTATTGTATCATTTTCCAAAGAGTTACACCACAAAGATATAACTTTTTAAATGGAACAATAGTTTTTTTCTATCGTGTATTGGATTCGTTTAAACCACCTGCGTCCAAATCAATTTAAACTACATTCCTATCACAGTTAGTTTGGGAGCTACAACCCTTCAAAGTGGAGGCTGCGATAGCGTAGCTGACTGGCCGAGTGGCTATCCCCTGGGGCACGGCCCACTGTCTTATGAACACCAGTCAGCTACGCTGTCGTAGCCTCCGGCCCCTAAACTTTGAAGGGTTGTAGCTCCCAAACTAACAGTGATAGGAATGTAGTGTAAATTGATTTGAACGCAGCTGTTTCAACGAATCCAATGCAAGATAGAGAAAAACTATTGTTCCATTAAAAAAATTATATCTTTGTGCTGTTACTCATTGGAAAATGATACAATAAACTATGGTCATAGCTCCGCAGAAAGTGTAACATTTCTTATGTTGACCTACCGCATTAAAATTTCCCGTCACCTATTCTCTTATAAGTTACAGAGGCAAACACACTTGATGAAACACCCTATATATATAGGGTGTTACCAAAAGGTACGGCCAAACTTTCAGGAAACAATACTCACACACAAAGAAAGAAAATTTGTTATGTGGACATGTGTCCGGAAACGCTTAATTTCCATGTTAGAGCTCATTTTATTACTTCTCTTCAAATAACATTAATCATATAATGGAAACACACAGCAACAGAACGTACCAGCGTCACTTCAAACACTATGTTACAGGAAATGTTCAAAATGTCCTCCGTTAGCTAGGATACATGCATCCTCCTTCCGTCGCATGGAATCCCTGATGCGCTGATGCAGCCCTTCTCTGACGCTGACTTTAGGGTTATCGTCAACTGCACGAAGAATTGCCTCGTCCGTTGCAGGTGTCCTCGTCGTTCTAGGTCTTCCCCAGTCGCGAGTCATAGGCTGGAATGTTCCGTGCTTCCTACGACGCCGATCAATTGCTTCGAACGTTTTCCTGTCGGGACACCTGCGTTCTGGAAATCTGTCTCGATACAAACGTACCGCGCCACGGCTATTGCCCTCTGCTAATCCATACATCAAATGGGCATCTGCCAACTCCGCATTTGTAAACATTGCACTGACTGCGAAACCACGATCGTGATAAACACTAACCAGTTGATGCTGCGTACTGATGTTCTTGTTGCTAGTACTGTAAAGCAATGAGTCGCACGTCAACACAAGCACTGAAGTCAACATTACCTTCCTTCAATTGGGCCAACTGGCGGTGAATCGAGGAAGTACAGTACATACTAACGAAACAATTGGGTATTTTGACAATTGTCTGCACGAATTATTTCAGTTTACATTTAAAAAGAAATACTAAAATGAGCTCTAACATGTCCACATAACATATTTTCTTTCCTTGTGTGTGAGGAATGTTTCCTGAAAGTTTGGCCGTACCTTTTTGTACCCTGTATATATAGAGGGTGAGTCATAAATGAGGAAAAATATTCCGTGCAAATTGTTACACACTGAGCTTAAAACATAAATTTGTTTTCCGCATGTTCTTATGTCAATAAATGACAATGAAATTGAATGTTAAAAATGGAAATATGAAGTGGACTTTTGGGTGGTACAATGCACGAACATTAGCCAAGGGAACAGATTGGCGCCGGCTGTAGTGGCCTAGCGGTCTGCAGCGCGGCAGTCACAGTCTGCACGGCCGCTACGGTCGGGGGTTCGAATCCCCCCGCGGGCATATATGTTTGTGTCGTCTTTAGTATAAGTAAGTTCATAAGTAGTTTGTAAGTTTAGGGACTGATGACCCCACAGTTAAGTCCCTTAAGGTTAACAAACATTTCAACGGATTGGCAACTTTTTTTTTTTTTTTTTTTTTTTTTTTTTTTTTTTTTTTTTTTTTTTTTTTTTTTTTTTTTTTTAACAGATGGCACGCATACTACCTTCTCTCACATCATCCTCGGACGGACATATTTGTATTTGCTGCATCTTCTTGTTTACTGAACTTTTTCGTAAATGTGAACATAGAGTTCTTCTTTTTTTAACTCACATACATTTTGTGAATAATCAATTTGCGATGCCAAGCAAAAGTAGTGTCGCTGTTGCTGGTATCCTTAGGAGATCCCGATGTCTGCAGTATGGGCTTAGTTCATGTTTGTAACTGTTAGCCAACTCCTAACCTCTCAAAAGTAATTTTTAGCATGTTTCCAAATTGTTTTTTGTGTTCCGTGTATTTTTTACTTTTATAATATTCACACATCATGTATGCGGTAAATTCTGTATTGTTATCCGTACCTAAATTGTTTATGACATATCTGACGAACTTGCCCATCAACCAATGTATGGCGTTGTTTTTTGGAGCCGGATAGTGAATTTTTTGTGGCCTGTAAATTGCCTCCGGGTAAATGTAATCGGGCGAAGACCTCGACAGGAAAGCGATGCTCTGTCTGATCCATTTCCAGTTTTCAAAATGACCCGCACAAGTGAATCTGTGTGTTATTGTGTCCACCAGTTGGCATTTGGGGCAAAGATTGGTATCACTTATACCCACTGCTTGTAATCTTTCATTTGTTCTGCAGATGTTGTGCACTACCTTATACCATGCAGAGACGACATCAGATGACAAACATTTCAGGTTTACGTTTTTCCAGACAGCTGTCCAGTTAATATTTGGGAACTTAGTTGCTATTTTGTTTCTTCCCTCATTTTCCTTCTTTTTGCGTATAATATCTCTTGTCGTCACATCCCTCGAGCTGTTGACAATATCAGTGTGGTAACTCGCTTCGATATAAAAGGTCCTTATGTGTCGGAGACGGGGGTTTATTGCTTGTACATCCACCGGAGACTGCAGGCTAACGGGTTTAACACATTGAAATATCTTAGCTGTAATGCTATCTGGGTGTGTCCTGAGTATGTTAACAGTTCTTTTTATATATAATGCAGAAGCCTTGTTCTTCATGTCCACAAGACCGAGACCTCCATTTTTAGGGTCTAACACTGCTGTTAGAACGTCTACCCTGAAGGTTTCCCCTCTCCATAGGAAGTTTGTTGCAATAGACATTATCTTTTTTGTAACCATTACGGGGGCTGGGAACACTTGAGCCGTATAATAAGCTTTCGAAAAAATGCAGGAGTTTATGAATTTTACTCTTTGGATCTGGTTCATACGTCGATCTCTATTCCCGATGATGGATCCTTGTATTTTCCCCAAAGTGTTTTTCCAGTTCACCGCAGACATTTTTAATGGGCATTTAGTTAGGAGTACGCCAAGAGTTTTAATCTTCTCTACTTCTTCCGCCCATGGTATTCGGAATTGAGGAATGCCCCGTAAATTTAGGAATTTGCTTTTGGAAGCATTGATTGAAGCGCCGGACGCAAGGCAGTAGTTTTTTACAATCCGGTCTAGGTTCATTACATCATCGTTACCTCTTAATATGACGGCCACATCGTCCGCATACGCTCGGATAGCTGCCTTATGCCCAGATAACAAAATGCCTGTTAGATTGGCATGGACGTGTTGCAGAAAGGGCTCTAAGGATATAATAAATAAGGACATCGACAGCGGGCTGCCTTGTGGAAACCCTCTGCTAATATTTAGTTGCCTGGTGTTTTGGCCGTTAACAGTTATGTTTGCCTTTATTCCTGTGGCGGTATTTTTAATCATATCGATATATCTGGGTAGGAAGCCCATTTTCTTCATTGTTCCGAAGAGATACCTGTGGTTTACTAAGTCAAAGGCTTTGTGGAAATCGAGAAAGAGCAGGGCACACTTGATGTTGGTAACGGCCGTTAGAGCTATTACGTCCCGGTATTCTGAAATATTGCGAAATATGGTCCGATTGGCAACACCTGACTGGTAAGGATGAATGATTTTCGTGGAAATGCTTAGAAGTTTGCCGTTGATCATCCTGCATATAATTTTATAGTCGGAATTCAGTAAAGAAATAGGACGGAAATTTTGCAGGTCCTTCCTCCCTGTATTTTTCGGAATCAAAACTATTTTGCACACTTTGAATTCTGGTGGTACCATTTTACCAGCAAGAACTTCATTTGCCATTTGCGTAATTTTGTCACCTATGAGAAACCAAAACCGCTTGTAAAATTCTACTGGCAGACCGTCAGGGCCGGGAGATTTCTTGGGCGGAGAGTTGCATATTATGTCATACATGTCTTCTTTGGTGACAGGGGACAACAGTTCGTCATTGTCTTCCTCTGATATGTGCGACTCAACGATGTTTAGAAAATCTGCGGGAGAATTTTCATCAGTTCGGTTATCTGAATATAAATCCTGGAAATATCTATAGATCTCATTGACGATGTCTTTTTGAACAGAGAGTTTCGTCCCATCTTCCGTCTGTATCTCCTCGATGAAACTTGTTCTTCTATTTCTGGCGTGTCGCAGAAGGTGATAAAGCGAAGTGGTTTCGTCTTCAGATACAGATTTTGCCTTAGATTTTATTTTCAGACCTTCTAATTGACTTCTTTTCAGATTCAGGAGCTTCGCTTTGACTTTCCGGATGTCTTCAATGCGAGGAGGTGACACACTTGCCCGTTCGTACAGTTCCCTCAAAACGGTATAATAATGCTCCATGGTGTCCTTCAGCTCTCTATTCCTCCGTGCACTGAATTGCATTAGAACTGTCCTCATCTTCGGCTTCGCTCTTTTGGTCCACCAGTCTAACACTGACGGATATCTCTCGATTGACCGAAGACACAAATCCCACGCTGCTAACATTTCCTCCTCGAGATCATCCTCATTTAAAAGGGAGATATTGAGGCTCCACTGATTTTTGAAACGTCTTGTTGCTTGAGGACTGAGATTAAGACAAGAGACGACTGTACTATGATCACTAAAATAAGCAGGTATGGTCTCTACTTTCAGGACAAATTGTCTCAGATTCTCAGATACATAAAGCCTGTCTATTCTACTTCGTGGAGTGCTGGTCACGAAAGTGAACTCAACGGCCGTTGGGTTAAAAATTTCCCACGCATCTTTAAGCTTTAAGTCGTTTATTAAATGTTTCAGTTCAACAGAGCCATTAAAATTAGGTGTCTGGTCCTTGCGGTTAATAACACAGTTAAAATCTCCGCCCAATACCAAATTGCTTGGATTTTTCCGCAATAAATACACAATGTCTTCTGCAAAAATGTGGCTCTGTCGGATCTGTTGGTATTCCCTGACGGAGCATATACATTAATAAAAGTGATATTGAAAATCTGTACAGATAATGCCCTCCCGGATTCAAGTCTTTCGATGGTCGTCACAGGTATCCCTTCGCGTATTAAAAAGGCTGTTCCTACATGCGTTACAGGACACACATTTAAAATTTCTACATAGCCTGAAACCTTGAGGTCAGTTGTCCATACCTCTTGCAATAACGCAATGTCTGTTCCAGACTGATATAAATATTCCTTTAGTGCAGCTATTTTTAAATCTGAAGTTATTTTATTTATGTTGATAGTGGCTATAGTGTATGCTTGCATTTCTTAACCTTAATTTAAAATAAAAATTGAAATAAAAAATCAGTTGCAGTGAGCAGAGAAGTAACGGTTCTCAGTAATAAATCAAATAATGATCAGACTTACAACAAATTCGTTGAACAATTGACAAAATTCCTGCTATCCATACTAAATCGTGAGGCAACCTAACTGAAATCTTTGGTATGGTCATCATCATGATATTCTTGCACTATTTCATAACTGATATTTTTTTGCGTCTTCTCCGGTCCCCCTGGTTTCGTTTTTCCTACATTTCGAGGAACAGTGAGATTAGGCTGAGGTTTGAGTTTGCGACGTCTTCCTTCCTGAGTGCCCGCGGTGGTTGTAACGTAGCCGCTGGTTTGTATGGGAGTTGCGGCTACTGTAGCGTACGTCACGGGTTGTTGTGCAGTTAAGGTGGTTGGAGAGCATGAACTAGTCTGCGTTGTAATTGCAACGTGACTAGCACTTATGACAGGTTCTTTTGCTGTCGAGGTTGTGGTAATGCAGCCACCAGACTGGGTGGGCGTAAGAAGCACACTAGCCGGCGTAACTGTTGGCACGGTTGGCCCTACGTCATGCATGCCTCTTGCTTCTACCTGTGGTAAGGCTTTGCTTAGAGGCCGCTGTGTACTGCTGTTTACTTCCTGCTTACAGCCGGTGTTTACCTCGGGCTGCCCGCTCTGAGGCGGAAGTTGCGCGTCACTCGCGGCGGCACTGGTCGCAGCTACCCTGTCCTGCTCTACCTCTTCTGCCTCCGAGTCTACCGGAGATTCGAGTTTTTCTTCCGGTATTACAGGATCGATCTGCATTCCGTCGTCATCTATTAATTGTTCCTCACCAGAGGCTCTTGGTTTACGAATTGCAGGGGACTTGCATGAAATTTCTTCGTCCGAGTGATCCTCACTTTGTTCGTGCGGCCTTTTTTTATTCTGTATTTCATTGTCATGAAGGACAGGATCAGAACCCTGTTGAACTTTCAGAACTGGAAACACATTGATTTCTTCAGCAAGGTTCTCGGGACCGTTGGTATTAACCTTTTCAATTTCCGATTGTGCAGACTTGTCACTCGATAAAACTTCATTCAACGTTAATTTTCGTCGCAGTGTTAAATTGGTTTTCAACACCGTTACGCGACGGGGACAGTCTGACCTAAAGTGACCCGACTCGTTACATACGTGGCAGGTTGGCGTTTGTCCAGTATATATGACGTGTGCTTTGCAACCGTCAACTGTTACATGAGATGGAATGTTAGTCTTAACTTCCATGTCTACGGATCTCACACCACTAAAACATTGCAGTTTGTACTGCGGACCCCACCTCTCATTAATGATTTCTTTCACTTCCCCGTATTTACACAGGACCTCCCTGATTTTCTCGTTATCAATTTCAATCGGCAGATTGAGCACGCGAACAGTCCTATAAGTTGTATCTGCCCTTTTTATAGCGACTCTACTTTTGGCGCCGTTTCTATGTAGAAATTCTGCACTTCTACCAACCGTGGACAGGATTTTATCGACAGTTACCGGGTCATAAAACTTCACAAATACACAATATTCGTCTTGGTCTAACTGAATGGTATGAACAGAATCAATGCTGATGCCGATTACCTCGGTAAGCCAGTCGTCCAGTTCAACTCGTGACGGTTGGATTCGCCGGGTCTCTTTGTCGAAGTTAAAGGCCAGGGTGTTCTTCCTCTTGGATGCAGACATGTTTTGCAGGTGCTGTGGGATTCCGGTTACAACCGAAATTCCGTAGATCGACGATGAATCGCCGAACACAAGGAAAACACGCACAAAAGAAAAAAGTAGACGGCGTAAAACGGCACAGAAACAAACACTCAGAACAGAGAACTAGAATCACGACTCAATACAGCACTGGCGTAAACACTGGCGAGGCGGAGCGGTAGCGTGTACTTCCGTTCGCAGCGACAGCTGAAGCCAGAATGGGCACAACATGCGAGTGTTGTAGGTGGTCTATCCGCTCACGAGAAGGCAAGAAAGCGACGGTCTGCGTGACACTGCGAGCAATGACAGCACTCACATCTATCTCTTACCATTTTCGCTGGCCTGTAATATGTATTTTGAGCGGCTAGACTACCTACAACACTCCCATGTTGTCCCCTGTTGCTGATCTGTCCCCTTGACCAATGTTCAAAATGTTTGTAATTCTATCGGACCAAACTGCGTGGTCATCAATCCGTAGCTTACAAACTACTTAAACCTAGTTAAACTAAGCTAAGGACAAGACACATACCCGTGCCCCAGGGAGGACTCGAACCTCCACGGCGAGCAACCGCGCGCTCCGCAGCGAGACGCTTTAGACCGCTCGGCTATTCCACCGCGGCCTTGACCAATGTCGGCGTACAGTAACACCCAACAGTCCACTTCATATTTCCATTTTATAACATTCAATTACATTGTCATTTATTGACATAGGAACATGCGGAAAACGAATTTATGTTTGTAGCTCAGTGTGTAGCAATTTGCACGGAATATTTTTTCCTCATTTATGACTCTCCCAGACACCACATTTATATGTAACTTATATAAATGCGAAGACGGACAATGATCCTTTCTTCAGTGCGGGGGCACCTCAAGGACCTTACTCTTAGGGTATTAGTTTACAGTAACTAGGAGTTCGAGTTCTAGCGGGCAGGGGTAAAGTTGCGAATTTGTATCTGACGGAAGACGTGCTTGAGTAATTCCGTGCAGGTGTGATGATGGCTGTGTCTCCAGTGGTGTAGGGGTCAGCGCAACTGCCTAGAAAGCAGGATACCGGAGTTCGAATCCCAGCGGGGTGCACTTTTTCAACTTTACCCATTCGCAGTTAATGTCATACATTCCATGAATATGAGTAAACAGTAACTGCAGGATCAAAAGTGGCGTCTGTTCGTTCGGACATGTGCATATCTTTGTCCCGTGAACGCCGGTCTGATGGTCAATGGGAAAAGTGCGCGTCTGGAGAACACTGGGCCGCGGAATCGAACCGCTTTCGACTTCTGCACTTAATCTTCTCTCCCCTTTCGATAAAGTTTCGGGAATGCTGCCCACAAGGTCAACTTGCTGGCACGATATTATGGCTGAAAATCGTTCAGCCACGCCCAGGTGAGTGTCAGCCACTAGAGATTTCTAGTTTTTTTCTTTTCTTTTTTTTCTTTTTCCATCTTGCTAAGCTGCACTTAAGCCGACAGCATTATTATATACACCAGGAGGTTAAAAATACACGATCATTTTTTTCCCCGAGTGTAGTTCAAGGCGACGCATATGTAGCGAAACATAACGCAGGGACGCATGTGTAAAAGCAGACGTTACATAAGCGCCCTTTATCGAACTCCGCGCCCTCTACGTATTTAACTGTTGTTAGACGTGTCGTTAGAAAATAATATCATCAGCTCCCAAGCCTTGTCCACTTTAAAACCGCCGTCACCATTAGTAAGATCTTGTGCCGAACTAATTTCCACAGAGTCTTTAATCAGTGGATCCCCTCCTTACATGTGTGGATTCGCCAGAAAAACTTGAGCTTTGTATTATAAGTCAGCAGGGGAGGAAGGAAGATTAAAAGATTGGGGTTTAATGTTCCGTCGACAGTTCGTATTGGTTAGGAAAGTATGGGGAAGGAAATAGGCCGTAGCCTTCCAAAGTAACTACCCCAGAATTCTCCTTAAGTGATTTAGGGGTTATGTTGACTTGTTTTTACCAACAGAATTACTGAAGCAGTTGGGTTTAGATAGCACTTCGGTTGCACAGTGGTAGAGTGCCAGACTACAAATACAAAGGTCGCGGGTTCGATCCCCACCACGTCCTAGGATTTTTATTTTTAACCTCTGGCAGTATTGCTCCTGTGAAAAATACCGAGTAGTACCGTGGTTCAGAACCCACGTTAAACTGTAGGTCCCCCTATAACTGGCTGGGTCAGTTCGAAGGTCGGAGGAAGGCAACGGCAAGGTCATCCATGGGTAACATGATCAAGACATGACCGTTATCTCCGGTTAACGACCTATCGAGGCAGGAGGCTGAATGCAACTCAGCTGCAGCTCACCGTCCAGGCGGCAACTGGACGCGCAATATCAACACAAACAGATCGATATCGCCTTCCTTTATGACGCCTGTACGTACGGTGGCCCATGGCGTGTGTCTCATTAAAATCACGTCAACGTTTAGCTCGCAGCAACAGGGCAGAGGAACATCAGGATTGGAGTCATAACGGATGGTACCGGGTTCTGTTCACAGATGAGTCAAGATTTCGTGCTCAGCCGGACAATCGTCGTTTCCTCATGGGAAGAGAACGCAGAACCCGCAAACAATCCTGCTTATGTGCACGAAACATTACCATATTACGGTGATGCACGAATGGTGTGGGTAGGAGTCAGTAAAGGCGGGACCTCTATGCCTTTGAGAACGGGCTTTTGACTGCTCAGAGGTATAGAGACGAGGTCCTTCGACCATTTGTTGTGCCATACGCTGGTGCGATAGTAGATGGGTTCCTTCTGGTGGACTATACAGCTCTTCCCCACAGCGCTGCACTGGTGGACGACATGCTTGAATCTGCGGGAACTGAACGAATTGACTGGCCAGCTTGCTCACCGGACTCAAACCCGGTTAAGCAGGTGTGGGATGCGATTTGACAGAAGCATTGCAGCCAGGTCAAAACCTTCCACAACGCTTGTAGAAGTTGATATTGCACTCGTGAAACAATGGCCAAATGTCACTCAGGAGCTGATTATAACCTTAAACTGTTCATGTTACACAGGCATGCCACTGTTCTGGCCGTTGGAGGTGATCATACACCATATTAGACGTTAACGAGTATGACTTTTTCACTGTTACGGTAACCCCGTGAACCCTTGCTCTTAAGTAAACTCCGTGTAAACTTTAAGTAAAGCGTTGAGATAGGACAATATCCTACTGTATCACGCAAAAATTACCATTTTAACAAATATCTGAATAAAATATGATACCCTATGTATAATGCGTATGATATCTCACCTGTTCACCTAATTGTTTTGTTTTGAACAGTGTTGTGAGGTTATTTTATATTTAAACTAACAATTTCACTGCATTTTAAGTGCTTCTCTGTCAAGGGGATGAAAAAAATTCGTCCAGTCCCCACCTGCATATGCTTAATTAAAACAAACGAAGATTGAGAAGAAGGGTGCATTAGATACATCTGTTTATTTATCGGATCAAAACACTGTCACCGGTAACAGCACTGTACGTTGGCGTATCTAATATAGCTCGTGAGCCCCCAGACAAAATTTACTTTGCCGAAAATATTTTGAATTAGCCTACCAGGCTACTGTTCATTGCATAAAACAAGTTCCATTAGTCTGTGCCTGACCGCGAATACTTTGTCTTTATATTCACATATTCAACAACAGATATCGAATGCATGAATGTTTATGAGAACTTGGTTAATACTGCCTGATAAGATGCTCTTTTACAATCAATTTCCAACGGACATCTATTGATGTCACAGTGCCTAAACTTCACACGCTGCAATGTTCAAATTGTACGTAGTACTCGGCAACTCAAGAAGAAATCTTGCAAGTTGATCAGTAACTCGCGACACTCGATAAATCTTTCTGAGTTCGACCCCACTTTTACAATCTGAAAACTTTTAAAGTCTCACACTTCCGAAGGTCGCGGCACAGACCGACATAGCTTGCCGTCGCGATGCTAGCCAAACACAGACTGCCCCATGTGGGCCTACCTCCCAGCCTTTATACCTGTTCACAGGAGAAACCCATCATCAGGAAGGGATCGATTGGTAGGACATATTCTTAGACATCAAGGAATTGTGAATTTAGCATTGGAGGGAAGTGTGTGGGGTAAAAACTGCAGAGGAAGATCAAGATAGGATACAGTAAGCAGATTCTGACAGATGTAGGTTGCCGTTCTTATGTGGAGTTGAAGAGACTTGTTCAGGATAGGGAATTGTGGAGAGCTGCATCTTTTGTGTCTTTAGCCTCGTCGCCGCTTTTGTGTCTCGTTTCCGTCGTAGGTGTCGGTGGCCGAGTAGAAAGACCGACACAGGAATAAAGGATGCACTCTTGTGCAGGTAGGAGGTGACCAGCCAGTGGGACAGCAGAAACTAGAAACACTAGAGTAAATTAGAACGAGCTATATATTTCTTAGAGACATAGTAATACTTAACTTTTACATAGCTCAGCACTGCAGAATGCTGATACATAGTTGAGCTAGAGGCCTGCCTAGTGCCTGTCCGATAGCCAAGTCTTCAATGGTGCCTATCTGATTCCGAAGTGTTAACTGGTTCCTATCTCAGTTCCAAGTGAACCAAGTGAACGATGTCGTTCAGTGGTGGCCACGAGCGGAGTTGTAGCAGAGGGCGCTCGTGGCTGACGTCGTAAGAACGCCGCGTCGTGCGTGCATGGCGGCGCGCGGCGAAAGTAGGTGGCGCGCTCTTTAGACTTGTGCGACACCACAGCAGGAAACCAGTCTCCGGACTGGGAACCACAACAACAACAGCAAAAATTTTGTGTGTTCTTTCCAATTTAAGTTGTTTGTAATTTTTACTCCTAGGTATTTAGTTGAATTTACGGCCTGTAGTTTTAACTGATTTATCGTGTGAAATTAGTTTAACTGGCTTCTTTTAGTGGTCATATGGATGACTTCACAATTATTAAGGGTCGATTGCCATTTTTTGCAGCATGTAGGTAATGTATCTAAACCAGTTTGCAGTTGCTTTTGATCTTCTGGTGACTTTACTAACCAATAAATGGCATCATCATCCGCGAACAGTGTAACGAAGCTACCAAGATTGTTTCCTAAATTATTTATAATGATAAGGACCAGTAGGGGGCCTACAATGACCTCTGTACTACCTGGATGTAGAACTACGGATTTCTGAGCGTGTCAGCCAAAGATGTTCATATTCCGTTTCTTCACTAATTACAACATGGCTGCTATGAAGTATTACAAGAAAACGAAAAGGAAATATGTTTCGATTCCGTACTCACGATAGTCTGTTGCTTCGTTTACTGACATGAATTTCAAATCCAGAGGCAATCTAGCACTTATTTCTCAAGTCCTAACTGACTGAAATTCGTTTGACTAATTACAACATGTTCATAGAATATATGACATCAACTGCGATTTGGCAAAGCTGAAAATGTGTACCCAGCCGGGATTCGAACGCGGGTCTCCTGCTTTCTAGGCAGTTGCGCTGACCCCTATACCATTGGGGACACAGTGAGCACCGCACCTGCAAGGACTACCTAAGCACGCCTCCCGTCAGAGTTTGAGTACTGTGGGCAGGGCGAAACTGGGAATTTGTATCTGACGGGAGGCGTGCTTAGGTAGTCCTTGCAGGTACGGTGATCACTGTCTCCCCGGTGGTGTAGGGGTCAGCGCAACTGCCTAGCAAACAGGAAACCCGGGTTCGCATCCCGGCTGGGTACAAATTTTCAGCTTTGCCAAATCGCAGTTGATGTCATATATTCTGTGAATGTTAAATAATAACAACTGCAGGATCAGAAGTGACGTCTATTCCTTCGGAACAGACGTCACATGTATATATAATTACAACATGGCGGATAATTCAAATTTTTGTGCGAAACATACGAATATGGAGACACGCTACAGTTCTATGCTCAGACACCAGAGTTATACATCCAGGTTATATAGAGATCACTGAGGCCCTATAACATTTACCTGGGTAACGCCAAATATCACTTCAATTCTAGTGGATGACTTTCCGCCAATTTCAACGTACTGTGTCATTTCCAACAGGATTTTGCGAATCCAATTGCACAATTGTGGCGATGTTCCATAAGCACGTAGCTTGATTATAACACGCTTGTTAGGCACAAGTTACTAAAGTTGTAGGATCTTTGTGTTAAAGTGAACGTACGCACGCCTTTAACACCTCCAGACCAGTATTTCGCGATTGTACTAGGGGAAAAACAGAGTGTACTGCCGACTCCACCTGGTACTGGGAGGGTTAATAGGAGGCCGGATATTTTCGATCAGATGGTGCAGCTCCGCCCTCCTGCAGCAGATGGTGACTCGGCCGGGCTGTTTACGCGCCGGTATCGGCACCGTAGGCGGGTTGCCCCGGAGGACGGACGCGCCAGACGGAGCGGCGCCGCTAACGAGCACCAATCAGCCGAGAGTGGGCGGCGGGGGAGGGGGGGGAGGGGGGAGGGGGCACAAAGCACGGCCACCTGGCGGATTAGCAGCGAGCCTCATTACCGGCGCTGAATGCACTTGCCGCGCGCTCAGCCGCCGCCGCCGCCGCCCCCGCCTCCCACGCCGCCACTGTGCGCGCACCGGCGCGTGAAACGCGGATTCCCGCCGCCGCCGACTGCGGCCTTCCTTGCCGTCAACCCGGCCGGTCGCTTTCCTCATCGAGGGCGCGGCATCCGCTAGTGTGTCACATCACTGGGTCACCATTCACGGCCTCGTCATTCGTGCGCCGCGCCGGTTTGTAAAGGTCCGGAATCTGCCAGAGGAAAGGTCCGGCACATAATGGACAATAGGATATACAAATAAAGGACTCGAAGAAGATACACACAATCCATTTCCGACACGTTACATCTTAAATGTTCCGCCGCCGTAGCCTTCTGGTCGCTGCCACGGTAGCGTGTTCGGACAGAGGTCTGCCCACCCTCTAGAAACGCGGGGGAAAGCGATGGTGGCACAGTTATTCGCCGAAATATTGCGGACATTCAACACCTACATCTACATGGAATACTCTGCAAATCACATTTAAGTGCCTGGCAGAGGGTTCATCTAACCACCTTTATACAATTTATCTCCCATTCCATTCACGAATAGCGCGCGGGAAGAAAGAACACCTGAATCTCCCCGTTCGAGTTCTGATTTCTCGTATTTTATTCTGATGATCATTTCTACCTATGTAGGTTGGAGTCAACTATATATCTTTCCATTTGGAGGAGATTGTTTGGAGTTTTGTATGTTGACCATGCCGCAGTGATAAAGCTGTTGCTGTAATGATTCCCATCCCAGATCCTGTATCATTTCCGTGACGCTGTCTACCCTGTATCGTTACAATACAAAAACGAGCTGCCCTTCTTTGGACTCTTTCGATGGCTTCCGTCAAACCCAACCGATAAGGATTCCACACTGGGCAGCAATACTCCAAATGAGGACGGACAAGAGTGGTCGAGAACCCCTTCAAACAGTAGGACCCATATATAGAGGGAAAGCTTCACATCACACGAGGCCAACGATGTTTACGGAATTAGAAGCTCCACATATTGTGTACCACGCAATAGTAATATTGGCTGCTAATGCAAAGCGGTGGGGTAACTGGATGTATCCACAGGTGAGCGAAACGTGTGGCTAGGGATCGTAGTTGAACGACGAGTACCTCACAGCACTGCTAAAGTGCCAGCAGTGGTCACACAAAGCACAGCATTGGCAAAGACAAACAAAGCAAATACGGTATTATATAGGCTACAGTTACCTTACTGCCATTCGAAATAGTCACCTCCCGTAACTGTTCATCGCTGAGCTCTGTGATACATGTCCCAGAAACTTTGCACAAATTGTTCCTTTGGAATGGCGTTCAAAACCGTTGGCACGTTTCGTTGGATATCAGGAATATCATCATATATGTTTATTTTCACAGCGAGTTTGAGTCGAACACTCGCCCACCCACAGCTGATATCGTCAAACAGTTCTTGGCAAAAAATAGGGTGCTGCAGCTTGAACATCCACCATACTGAACGGATCTCAGTCCTCCAAACTTCTTCCTATTCCCTCGACTCAAGCTCGCTTTGAATGCAAACATATTTGACGACTCTTCTGACATCCAACGAAAAGTGACAAGGCTTCAGAACACCATCCAAAGGAAGATTTCCGGCAAAGTTTGCAGGAAGTATCACGCAGCTCAGCGGTGCTTAGTTATGGGAGCCGAATATTTCGAAAGACAGTAAGGTAACTGCAGTTCATCTATGTTAATGTTACAATACTATTCACTTAACTTTATTGTCAGAGGTTTTATCTACAACTTTTGTCAAAACTGACAATTCGTCCAACATCAAACTAATGAATTTTCAGAATGAGAAAGAAATGGCACATGAAATATTAACGTTTTTGCAAGATGAGTCAGTGGTGGGGACAATGTGGGCAATGTATCCTACATGAAGTATACAGTGACGATGATAAGTGATTAACAAGCGAAAGCGATACTGAAACAGGTGTTACGCCATAAATTTCATCATCCTTGTCGGAAAGAGGACCCATAAATCGTAACTGCAGTAAAACGTAGTAAAGGGAAAAATTCCAAATGTAAGTACTGAACAAAATTACGTACATACATAGCTCATATAAAGCATAGGAAACAAAAATTAAACAGATTTGTAATAAGTGCAGAGCATAAGAAGACGATGTATATTCAGCGGAGAACGAGGCACAGTTATTAAATAAATAAATTCTTATCGCGTTTGAGAGATGTTCGACGCAATTTACAGCATTTGCATTATAGTGAAGTCCTACATGATGGACATCAAATTGCACGCGACTTACATCACAGTACATTCTTCTACTGATATGCATTTGTCCTCTAGCTAGTCCTGCTTAATCAATCTATTCTTCCCATCATTTTTTTCGCCGTCTGTACTTACTGTATTTTTATATTTTCTCCTTTCAACAATTAAGATCATTATCTCCTGTGTTATCCAAGGATTTCTATAGGCCTTTTTCTTCTTTCTACGTGATCTTCTGCGGCATTCACTACCAGCTATCCATTCTTCTTCTATTGTATCACTTTCCCCCATTTCGGTTAATCCTTGCCTAACGCACCCTTTGAATCTCATGACAACTTCTGGTTCCTTCAGTTGAATGTTCAAATGTTCAAATGTTTGTAAAGCTTATGGGACTTAACTACGGGGTCATCAGTCCCTAAACTTACAAACTACTTATGAACTACTTACGAACTAGGACGGCACAAATATCCATGCCCGAGGGGGGATTCGAACCCCCGACCGTAGTGGCCGTGCTGACCGTGACTGGAGCGCCTCAGTCACCTCGGCCACCACGGCCGGCCCTTCAGTTGATCCAGGTTTCATTTCCTTGCTTTTTTTTTTATCTTTTTCCAGTTTCAAATGTTTTAATCTACTAGTCTTCATCAACTCATCAAATTCCTACCTCGAATAACCTTCACCATCTGTAAGCTTTGACTCGAACCGTACTATTGTAGCTTGCTCCTTTGCAGTCCTGGTGCGCTGCAGCGCCCCTATCGACACGTCCCATGAATCCTTCATGTTATCATCTTCCACGTCCTCTCCCAAGAAAATTAACCCCCTTCCTCACCACGAATTACGTTCCGGCATACAACCAGCATACCAACTCTGGATCCACTCTACGTTAGCCATCACCCCCAAGGCTCCCCATCCGCCCAATCCCATATCACATCGACCTTTCCTATCACACTTTATCACCTTGTCCGTAACAGTCACTCCTATCTCGCCTTCATCTCGTACCACTCTCGTGTGTCTCTTCATAAGCCCCTTTCGTTCCATAAACAATCTACTATCATAGAACAGGTCCTTCCAGTGTTACGGAGTGCGAAAGTCCTCAGTTTTATGAATCCGTCTAATCTGTGGGGCACAAGACTTATTTAATAACTTTTCAAGCATTTTTAAATGGGCTGTTTCCTTTTTAACCATTGTTTTTAAACCACACGCAAAGAGCCCTCATCTTACTACAGACTCATTCATTAATATCACCTCTTCAAGAATATTTCAAATCATTCGTAAACATGTCGCCTTGTTCTGTGTTTTATCAGTCTAATGTACATGTCCATTGTCTGAAGAGTAGAAGGATTATAACAGTCTCAGCATATACCCTCCCCCATACCGAGAAAAGGGAATGAAATACCAATTTAAAAAATCCTTCCATATTTAGATGGAATAATTATGTGTTCCCTGAGATAGAAATAGTCTCATTTTAATCAATATAGGCTGAAGCATAAAGATAAAATGTGTAACAGGTCTGGGGTTCGAATCCCGGCACAGGTGAAAATTTTATTTCATTGCTTCAGCCTACATTCATTATCATTGGATGTTTATCTTAGGGTTCTTGGATTTTGTCCCTCCGACAAGTGTATTAAGCAGAGAAGCTGTGATACAATATGTTTGCTCTCACAAAAGGCGGAACAGTCTTAGTCTCACAGATCCTGTAACATCGGTTAAAAATTCCCCATTGGCATTCTCCTGATCTTTGTTAGGAGGCTTCAGTGTAATCGGCCTGTTCCCGTCGAATCACTCCGCGTAATGTACAAGGCATCCCCGAATTAATGACAATTATGCTACTGTTCTGTTTACTGCGAGCTGTTTCCGACGTCTGCTTCTTCCGATCCTACTACAACTGCATCTCAAGCTAAAAGATATGATAAGAAGTTTTTGTTCGAAACGGTTCTAACAGTTAAAACATTACTGCTGTATTTCTGTACTTGTATCAAAGAAAACAAAACTTAATGCCTCAGTGTTATTGGCAATTGAAGCAAAACCTTTGCGAAGTGAGGTGTTTTAAAATGAGACTTGTTCGACGCCCATTAAGTAACTTCGATCACAGATGGCAAAAAAAAAAAAAAAAATAATAAAAAAAAAAAATTAAAAAAAAATAAATAAATAATATATATATATATATATATATATATATATATATATATATATATATATATATATATATATATATATATATATATATAAATTTGTTCAATGGGGATGAATATAATGCAGTCATCCATGTCTATAAGAAAAAAAATGAAAAGATGTTAGCTTGACATAAAGGGAATATTGAATTTTAGTAAAGGAATTCTTAAGACTGATACGAATATTATGGCTGACGAATAAAGTTTTCATTTCAGAGTATCTCTGCTAATATTCGCAACTGTCGTCAAAAAGGCGAAAGGAAATAATATTACTTTAGGTTCGATTTTATTTTATTTGATTTTATTTTTAATGGAAGCTAAATGAGAAGTCCCTTTCAATGAAATGTTTGGATAGAGAGGATAGCTTGGATTAAAGGTAATTTATACTAATAAAGGTAAAAGGTAGCATCGTTTCATTTATCAATATCTATAGATTTTCAGTTAATTTGAAAGGTAATCTTAATTTTATTTTGTATGGTGTAGTTAAGTACTATGATTTTTACGTATAATTGTAAAATATAATTACAGATAGTTGTTTTGTAATCGTTGATTACAGACCGCGCTTACATTGGCAACGTATTTAATTGACGATATACTGGTGTATAAGCCAAAGGTGTATACTCATCCTGAACGGTATTTAACTTACTCTAGAACCTGATAGGAGTTTATCTGAAGCCATTCATAGTCAGATGCGTTAAATATATTACGTTAATGCCGTATATTCTAACACGATCTTTTCTAACGTGATATGCGACCAAAGGGCTAACAAATAATAACATCTCGGAATCTTCAACTACGTTAGACTAGACGGGGTGTTGCAACTGACAGACTATTTATAGAAAGCACAGAGAAGGGAAGCTCGTTTTGTATTATCGCGATATTCAAAATTAAATATCTCGAAAACAAAGATTCATAGAGTTTTGTGTCCCAACTTCGTCGCCGCTTTTGTGTCCCAGCCTCGTCGTAGGTGTCGGTAGCCGAGTGGAATGAGACCGACACGATGGTGCAGGTACGGAGGGGAGCAGCCAGAAACTATAAACACTCGAGTAAATTAGAAGAGATATATATTGCACAGAATGTAACAATACTTAACTTTTACATAGTACTGCAGAAGGTTGATACATAGTTGTTAGAGGCCTGCCTAGTGCCTGTACGATAGCAAAGTCTTCACTGGTGCCTATCTGATTACGAAGGTCCTAACTGGTTGCTATCTCCGTCCGAAGTGACCGGTGTCTTTCCGTGGTGGCCACGAGCGGGGTTGCAGCAGAGGGCGCTCGTGGCTGTCGTCGTGAGAACGCCGCGCCGTGCGTGCATGGCAGCGCGCGGCGAAAGTAAGTGGCGCGCACTTTGTACTTGTGCGACACCACACCCCTCCCCCCCAAACCGCCGCGCCGTCGTGGCGTAGGGCTGAGGGCCACGGCGACGGCACTGGGAGGAGGGCCTGGGCGGGGGCGTTACTGGTGGGACGGGCGTCGTAGCTGAGGCCGGGATCGAGACGCCGTCCGCGCCCCGGCATCTGCCTTGAGATCCTCCAGGGAACCCGCCGAAACCTGGGGAAGGGCGCCCGCCCCCGCCCAGAGGGAGCAGGTCATCTTCTTCTGAGGTGCGTGGCCCAGGCGGCGGCGGCACGCACGGTCCCGGAGTCCCTCTCGGTGACGCTGTCATCTGCGGCGGCGACAGCGGCGGCGTCGCGTCGATCTCCATCGGGACGATCTCGTAGTCCGGGAACGCTGGACCCGTTGACGAACGATGTGTTTGTGCTCCCTGGCGGTGAACTGGGTCTGGAATCAAGAAACCCGAAACAGGATCGCGTGGCCTGTGCAGGCGCAATTGGTTTGCGTGGCGCCGCAGCTCCGACCCTGTGGAAGAACGTACAACAAACATATTGCGCCCGAGCACGCGCTGAATGATGCCCGGCATCCATTTCTTCTTGTTTCCAGCAAACACCCTGCACAGCACCGGCGTAGAAACCTGAAAACGCGTAGCGCCATACGAACCGACTCGGTGCGTGGGAGGCTGCAGCAGGTGAAGGAGAGTGCGGTGACGGCGGCCGTGTAGCAGCTCGGCAGGAGACGGGCCGTCACGTGGCATGCACCGATACGTAGACAGGAAAAGTTGAAGAGCTTGCTGCCTGGAGTGCTGACCTTTCATCTTCTCCATGTGAGACTTGAATGTTCGAACGAAACGTTCTGCTTCACCATTGGACTGAGGGTGAAAAGGTGCGGTGGTGATATGCTGAATGCCATTCGCACGACAAAACTGTTGAAATTCCGCACTAACAAACTGAGGTCCATTGTCACTGACGATAGTTTCAGGCAAACGTTCGATGCAAAATACTGATGTTAAGGCACTGATTGTACTAGAAGCTGTCGTTGAGTTCATGGCAATCACAAAAGGAAACTTGCTGAAAGCGTCTACAACAATTAACCAGCGCGTATTCCAGAAAGGTCCGGCAAAGTCAATATGTAAACGTTGCCATGGTCCCTTGGGGCGTGGCCAGTCTGAGAAACGCTGTGGAGGAGCCGCCTGATGCTCCGCACAAACTGTACACTGTGATGTCATGCTCTCTATCTGAGCGTCCATACCAACCCAGGTACAATGACGTCTGGCCAGTTGCTTTGTCCTAACAATGCCCCCAATGTCCTTGATGCAGTAGGCGTAACACTTCTCGTTGCAGAGAACGAGGAACAATCACTCTTGCTTGGTCGTTGTCGGTATGCAACAACAGTACACCCTGACTTAAAGATAATGCATGACGTTGTGCAAAATAACGTCGAACCAGAGGCCGATCAATGTCTTTGGCTCTGGCAGGCCACCCTGAGCGAACAAAACGTGCTACCACACTTAGGTCTGCATCCGCAGCTGTTTCCTGTGCAACCCGACGAGAGTTCAAAGGAAAGTCTGCGACCGCGGAAGCATCTCTGGAGTCTATCTGACAACATGCCATTTCTGAAGAATCAAATGATACATCCTGGCCAACCGGAAGTCGGGAAAGTGTGTCCGCGTTAGCATGTTTAGTGGTAGGTCGGTACAAAATCTCATACTGATAATTAGACAATATCAAGGACCATCTCTGAAGCTTTTGTGCCGTACGTGGCGGAATCGGCTTTGTGGGTGAGAACAACGACGTGAGAGGCTTGTGGTCTGTCAACAAATAGAATTTTCTGCCATAGAGATAATGATGAAACTTTGCGACGCCGTAAATGATTGCTAAGGCCTCCTTTTCTATCGGCGTCAGTAGCTTGGATGCAAAGGCAATAGGACGATCGTGACATCCAATACGATGTGAGATTACAGCGCCCAGACCATACGAAAGGAAGATTCATATACGTAAGTGATGCAGTGGAGCTGCAATCTGAGAGGCATTGGGAATAAACCTGAAATAATAGTTAAGCTTTCCCATCACTGCTTGCAATTCATGCACATTATTAGGAGGAGGCAAGTCTGATTGCTCGAAGATGTGACTGTAAGGGATGAATTCCTTGGGCATTAATCACATGGCCTAGGTACTCTATTTCAGTTTGAAAAAACGAACACTTTGCTTTATTGCAACGTAGACCTGCTGCAGTCAAAACTTTGAAAAGGCTCTCCAGGTTTGATAAATGTTCTTCAGCTGTACGTCCGGATACCACAATATCATCTAAATAGTTCGAGCAACACGGTACAGAAACTGTCAGCTGTTCCAAAAAGCGCTGAAAAATAGCGGGGGCGGAAGAACTGCCAAAGGGTAGGCGTTGAAATTGAAAAAGGCCCATGTGAGTATTAATGACGAATAATTTTTTTGACTCGTCATCAAGCGGAATTTGTAAGTATGCCTCTGCTAAATCAATCTTAGAAAAGAAACGAGACTGTCCTAATTTGTCCAACAGTTCCTCAGGTCTGGGCAGGGGATAAGTGTCGACAATTGTTTGACTGTTCACTGTTGATTTAAAGTCCGCACAGAGACGAAGTTTTCCTGACGGCTTGGGTATAATTACTATAGGCGAGGCCCACTGACTCGCAGAAACAGGAGAAATCACCCCACTATCTTGCCAACGTTTAAGTTCTTCGGCAACTGTATCACGCAATGCGATAGGCACTGGTCTAGCTTTACGAAATTTTGGAACTGCAGATTCTTTTAAAGTCACATGTGCCACGAAGTCTTTTGCACAACCTAGTTCCGGCGAAAACAAGTCACTGTATTTGTCACACAATGCATTGATTTTATCCTGAGGCACTATTGACGAAATTTGAAGCACATCTCTTTGAATTGATAAACCAAACAAGTCAAAAGCATCTAGTCCAAAAATATTCTGCGTAGATTTGGCCTGAAGAACAACAAAAGCAACTGTTTTCGTAACACCTTGAAAAGAGGCAGGCAGGCTACACGTTCCTAGCACGGGAATATTTTGACCTGTATAAGCTGTTAACACTTGTTGACACAGCGATAATTTTGGCGAACCCAGAAGTTCATAAGTATCTTTATTAATTAAGGTAACAGCGGAACCAGTGTCGAGCTGAAATTGCACTGTCTTATTGTCAATGGAAAGATTCACAAAAAGTTTTTGCTTTCGGCGCTCGACAGGTGCGCGAATGTGGGCAACGTCTGTTACGGTTTGTTTACTGCGCTTGCGCGGGCCGCGTAGTGAGGTAAGCGGCGCAGACTCGGCACGCAGCGGATTAACAACACTGTCACTAGATGACACTACCGCCGGATCGGCGTCCGCGCAATGCGAGGCTACTACAGAGTCACTAACTACTGCACTACACTTTTGAGTAGCTACTTGACGTCTACTGTCACTAGCTACGCAGTACTGGGCACTATTACAAGGAGCAGTTGCAGAAGGCACTATTTTCACTACAGGAATGCACTGTTCATAGTCATTTTGCTTGTCCCGAACCCGTTTCCGTTGCACTGTTTTACGCGCTCGTCGGCGCTTGCGACGTGGCTCACTATATAGGTTTGCAGTAGGCGCAGAATAAATGTCTTGTATTTGAGAATCACGAGAAACACTGTCAAAGTTCACAGCGTGTATGACATTTACAGCCTGAATTGTTCTTGCATTGTTTCTAACGGCGCCGTTCTGTGAAATTTTGTTTTGCATACACACTGTCCGTACATGACCTATTTTGCCACATTGATAACAAGTTGCGTTGCGACTTGGGCACTGAGCACGTTTGTGGCGAGATACACACTGGGGGCAAGATTTACGAACATTTTTCTGAAATGAGCGTTGGCGCCCGTTATGCAAATTACTGTGTCTAACACTACGGGGCGACCTTTGCGTCGCACTTTTACTCTGGCTACTGTTCACTGTCTGTTCAGCACGGCCGGTAGAAAAATAAGAATCACTAGTGCTATACTGAGAACTACGGCTAGGAAAGCGTCCGTTGCGGCGCACTGAATTTACACTATGGCTTTGCATTTCTACATCAGCTAAGTCAAAAGTATCATGCGCTTCTATAAGCTGCAGTACACTGTCTAAGGAGGGGTCAGACTGTTTCAGAATTGCTGCTCTAATTCTGGGGTCCTGAATATTCTGCGTAATCGCATCCCTCAACATCACGTCACTATACGAAAGTCCACAAGAGCAAGTAAATTTACATTGGCGGGTTAAGCCCTTCAATTCCGTGATCCATTCTTGGTGTGACTGCTGCGGTAATTTTTTAAGTCTGAAAAATCGGTATCGTGCAGCGGCTACAAGAACTTTTCTCTCATAATGAGCATTCAGTGCATCTACAATATGTTCAAAGTCTACATCACGAGGAGATGCGTGCGGGAATAGTTTTTGCAGTAACACGAAAGTTTTGGGGCCCACCACAGACAATAAAAGATGCTTAACAGTCTGACCTGTAAGTTGATGAGCCGCGACGAGTTCTTGAAACTGCGCCAGATAATCACTCCATTCTTCCTCACGATCGTTGTATTGGCGAAACGTAGGAAGTGTTGCGGCGGCAGGTGTGGGCTGCTGAAGCGGCGGCTGTTGTTGTTGGTTAGCTGCCTGCGCTGTGAGCTGGGACACCGCCTGGAGGAGTTGCGTTATTTGCGCCGTCTGTAACTGAATAATTTCCATTAAGTTTGGGTTCGGGGTAGTGACCATGCTGACCGATTAGGCGCCGCGCATACAAGTAAATTATAACAAAACACAAATGCAATATGAAAGAGGACGCTCTGCAACAAAAAAGTCCACAAAACACGTAACTGAAAATGTTCCCCCAAAATTGTTATAATAAGGGTGGGTGGGCGGGAGCAATTTTTGCGTGCTCCGACTGCTGCTGTCTGGCTGCTGCAAGCGGGCTGGTCCAAGGTTCTATCCCATCCTCGTCGCCACTTTTGTGTCCCAACTTCGTCGCCGCTTTTGTGTCCCAGCCTCGTCGTAGGTGTCGGTAGCCGAGTGGAATGAGACCGACACGATGGTGCAGGTACGGAGGGGAGCAGCCAGAAACTATAAACACTCGAGTAAATTAGAAGAGATATATATAGCACAGAATGTAACAATACTTAACTTTTACATAGTACTGCAGAAGGTTGATACATAGTTGTTAGAGGCCTGCCTAGTGCCTGTACGATAGCAAAGTCTTCACTGGTGCCTATCTGATTACGAAGGTCCTAACTGGTTGCTATCTCCGTCCGAAGTGACCGGTGTCTTTCCGTGGTGGCCACGAGCGGGGTTGCAGCAGAGGGCGCTCGTGGCTGTCGTCGTGAGAACGCCGCGCCGTGCGTGCATGGCAGCGCGCGGCGAAAGTAAGTGGCGCGCACTTTGTACTTGTGCGACACCACATAGAGGAATGCAGTAAACGGTATGTTTATTGTGAAAGCTGTAATAAGTTTATACAACAATTTGAAATAATAGTTACAAAACCTGCTAACAGATGGCGCTGTACGCTGTACAGCTCATATCAGCATACATAAGTGAAATAATCGTATGAAAACTCTCTTTGGAAACAATCACATCACAATGTTTTCAAAATGTTCACCATTGGCACTACAGAGGTGACACAGACGAAGAATGATATTCGCCATCACATTTCGTAGTGTCTCAACCGATATGGTTTCACATGCCACAGAGATCGCCGATTCAAGCTCGTCCAGCGTGGCGGGATGCTTCGGCTAGACCATGTCTTTCACTGTGCCCCACAAACAAAAGTCACAGGGAGTTAAATCCGGCGAATATGGAGGCCAATCCTTGCCTGCAGCAGTAAATTTGGGATATTGCAAATCAATGACTCGATTCCCGAAGTATTCCTCAAGAAAGTGAAACACTTGTTCGGTCCGATGTGGTCGGGCTCCATCTTGCATAAACTATTCAGTACCTGGTCGATCCTCTAACGCGTGCTGTGTGGCGACAAATTGTTCCAAAATTGTAACGTAACGTGCACCAGTGACCGTTTCTCGAATGAAAAAAGGGCCAATAATGCCTCTGCTGTATACTGCAGCACACACAGTAACTTTAGGAGAATACAGGGGTTTCGCTTCACACCAATATGGCTTTTTGGAACCCCAAAATCGCCAGTTCTGCTTATTCACGTATCCATTCAGGTGTAAGTGTGCTTCATCTGTAAACCAGATGCACACAACATCAAATCCTTCACTATCAATCATTGTGAGCATCTGATTAGCAAAGGCAACCCTTTGTTGAACAGCTCGTACGGGTATGGCCTGGTGCGTTTGAATTTTGAATGGAAACAGGTGTAGGATCTTTCTCAGTATTTTCTGCGTGGAAATTTTGCGAAGAGCGTAGGAATGTTTTTCGCATCGGGTCCTTTTGGAACATTAAATCGTGCTCGAAACCTTCGCCTTGTTGTCGTAGGACTCTCTTCTAACCTGTGGTACTCTAGCACTAGAAAAACGCGTTGTTCAATGGAGTACATGGTTTTAATCTCTTCCTTCGGTACGCTAACCTCCTTTTTACGTTTCAATAGTGGAACTGATCACTCTGGGCTTCGGATCACTATTTATACTAGGCATTACGTTTGGCGGTTACAGCGCCATCTGTTATCAGCTTTTGTAACTATTATTTAAAACTGCTGTATAACTTCTTACAGCTTTCACAATAAACATACCGTTTACTGCTTTCCTCTATCGATCTTTGTTTTCGAGATATTTAATTTTGAAATTAGGGAGTCCTTTTCTGGACTCTCCCTGTAGGGGAGAGAGTGTCACGGTAACGCTGCACAAGTTGGGGTGGAAATCATTAAAACAAAGGTGTTACTCGTTGCGATGAGATCTATTTGGGAAATTTCTGTCACGAACTTTCACGTCCCAATGCGAACAGGTTTTGTTAGGTCCCACCTACATAGGAAGACATGATCATCAAAATAAAGTAATAGTAATCATGTCGAAAATGGAAAGATTGAGCTATTAGAGAATGGAACTGTAGAGAAATATCATAAAAGCGGTTCGATAGAACACAAACAGTTTGTTTGTTTTCAACGTTAAACATTTTGGAAGATTTGGAAATTGTTGTGTACAGAGACACCTTGCCAAGTCAACTGCTTAACGAACAATTTAGCGGCACAAGGAAGAGGTATTTTCCAAATTTTCGAGTCAACTTTTTTTTTTAACAATTAGGTTTTGAAGATATACCTCTATTTTGAAAAATATTATTGACGCAGCATTCCATTATGACGTTCATGAATCCCCCTTGTATTGTTTTATTTATTTTCAAAACGAAATGAACGGAGCTGCTACCTTGACGCTTTTACCTTTATTTTATTTTTCATTTTTTATTTTTATGGGTATTTGACTTTTGTCTTTGGTATTTGTTTTAAAATGACGCGGATTAAGCCACTTTATTTTCACCTTGGATCTTGCACTCAGTTAGGTAACATGTATTTTATTACTAACTTCCATGCTGCTCGCATCACATCGCTCTTTATCTTTATTTCTAAAATATTTTAAGCTCTATGTCATGTAGTCTTCAGACCACGAGATGATGACTATGTCCGAAACATGTTGTGAAATTAGAATAATCTACTTTCAACAACTAAGAGATTATTATAGCAACCTCAAAGCATTTTTAGAATTATTTTATATTTTATATATATACCAGCCACCGGGCACGACTTCCAAGGAATGCAGTTTATCTTCTGTAGCTATAGAAGTCAGTGGTGGCGCTAGACGAATAGACGAAAACTGGGCGTCGGCGAACTCGTCTTTGTGAGGCCTGTATCATTTTCTGAGTAAGGAAGAAAATGTTAAATAAAATGAGCTGAATTATGGATCAATAATCATTATACTAAAATTTTATTAGTATAATACAAAGTATTATTGCAATGACAAAAATTAAATAAACAAACAGAATTTAAAATAGAGAAACTTTTCGGCTTTTCGTCTCACTGAATTCTTTTAAGATCACATCTTAATACTAGCCGCTATTTCGGCGTCAATTGATAGTACTGACAACGCAGATAGTCTTTCTTGACTCACTGTGCTTCTCAAGGTTGTCTTAATCAATTTTAACTTTGTGAAGCTCCTCTTGGCCGAAGTTGTGCTGACTGGAACTGTGAGCATGATTCTTATTGTTACATAAACATTTGGATTTAACTTTTTCCAAATTGTTTTCTAAAATGTATGGAAGAAGTTGTTTTGCAAGTATTTAACTAAAAACTGCTTCACTGCTGCACTCATACGGAAATAAATACGGACAACTAACGGCTGACGGCCGCGAATGGCCGAGTGCACTAAGACGTCATACCACGGTGAGCGAGATCGCTCTCGTCGGGGATCGAATCCTACCCTTGGGTACGGATGTTGTGTTCGTCCTTTGGCTAAGCTAGTGTAAGTTAGATGCAGGTCGTCGCTACATAACCTAGCAGTTGAAAAGCGCCGTTAAACATCAAATATAAAAAAAAGAAAAAATCTAAAATTTTAACAATGTTTTGGGAGGCCCCCATAGGCGCGAGGCCGTCGGCGGTTGTCGACGTCGCAGACGCCTAGCGCCGCCACTGTTAAAAGTCAATGTCTGCATATATTTTATTGGTTGCGATATTCCACGTAATATGATCACACAATGAATACCATATTTACACAAACTTCTGGTGCTTAACCCTGTGGGCCACACCACCAGGCTCCTACGTCTGGACACACCATATGCCTCAGAGGCCCACACGATATATAATAATGGAAAACTCCTTAAGAAATTCAATGTCACGATCAGGATGAGAGTATAATACATTAAATAACCTTGAATAACAAAAAGAAATATATATTTCCTCAAAAAATACAAAACAAAATATCCAAAGTTCCATAAATTAAACAATAATAGTTTAAACTTCATATAACCCAAAAAATCCATGATATTCGAAAACCACGTTCAATTAATAATGTTTAAAACTAAAATTGGTATCACAAAATTCAGCGGAAGTTTCTCATTTTTTACCGGCACAATTTGTACTATTTTTTTTTTTTTTTTTTTTTGTTGCTGACCACACTTTTTGTGATTTTACACAAATCACACTGCATTTCTGATTTCGTTTGTTTTTGTAGTCTCAAATTTTACAGTAAGTTCTATTGGGAATAGCTCCTTGCTCAATTTCTTCACGAGCTGCCTCTGTAAGTGGAACCATGTTTAGGCACTTATAAATAGTGTCCCGTAGGTCACGGAGAGTTGGTGTGTCAAGCCTAGCCTTCATCCAAGGGTCTGTAAGGTGTTCAGAAAGCGTCAACATAAACTCAAATCGGGACAATGGTTTTCTTTGGCCGTTGTGTCTCCCTATCTCTTGATTTTTGTAAAGTTATGGGGATTTAGGAGGCCTAGTTGTTTACCTGAACGGGCCGACAGGGGTGGAAGTGTTGTGCACTGTACACTGGCTCAGAGACAACTCACTAGAGGAGGCTTACATGCGAGTCACGTCCCCTCCAGCTGTGTTGGAGCGGGATTAGACAGGTCTGAATGAGCACCTGGGCTCGAGAGGCCTATGGTGTGGTCGGCAGGGTTAATCAAGAAACATGCGACAAGTATGCGACCACTGAGTAAAAAAAAAAAAAATGTTCAAATGTTTGTAGAGTCTAAGGGACTTAACTACGGGGTCATCAGTCCCTAAACTTACAAACTACTTATGAACTAGCTACAACTAAGGACGGCCTTCTTTATTTCCTGTGACTGCATATAATTAATACATATTGGTATAAATATACACCATTATATTTTGTACAAATCGAAGCGCTAAGATATAAAACAGGGTGCTATAGTCAAGTAATGGCACTATGGCAGCATTTCAAGAACTGGAGTTCCCAAATAGTAGTTGTGATTCACAACCCATCAGTACCATTGTTTTTATTTGTGTTGTTTGTTGATAACTTGCAAGTGTAACACGAATATAGCCAAGTACTGACTTACATGATGCATAGAGCTACGTGAAAGTCTATACTAATACTAATAATAAATCTGTAAATGTAGGCCTGTCGCTGTTCACTTCAATCTTCGAAACTACTGGACTAATTTTCATGCGGTTTTCATAGGAAGCATGAGAAAACTTTGGGTCAACATATAGTAATTTTATCAAAATTGTATCATGGATGACAAAAGATATTTTAATTTTAGGTGTTTTCAATAAAAGACGTCTCTGTTTGTTCAGATATTGAAAACCTCTTATCTCCAAAACTAACTGACGATTTTTAATGGCGTTTTCACACATAACTTGTGCATATCGTGCGGTTACATAAAGGCTTCAATTATTAAAATCGGATCAGAGAATATAAGATGTCATTATTTAATCTTTTGTTTAAAAGCCATCAAAATAATCAAATATTTGTATAGCTTATGGGACTTAACTACGGGGTCATCAGTCAAATCAAATGTTCAAATGTTTGTATAGTCTATGGGACTTAACTACGGGGTCATCAGTCCCTAAACTTACAAACTACTTATGAACTACTTACGAACTAGGACGGCACAAATATCCATGCTCGAGGGGGGATTCGAACCCCCGACCGTAGTGGCCGGGTAGACCGTGACTGAAGCGCCTCAGTCCCTTAATTTTTTTTTATTTTTTTTTTTTTTTTTTTTTTTTTAGTTCTATGATTTGCGGTCGTTTTTCATTGTTCGTTCTTGGTCGTTCGTTGATCAGTTGGCTCAGCTTTTTTATTACAGAGGACGTTCAGCCCTCTAACCGGGCGCGCTGAGCCACGGCGCCCGGCGTCCCCTCGGCCACCGCGGCCGGCCCACTGAGTACCCTGAAGTCCGACTCTGTCGCGCACCAACATTACAGGGCGGGAATTGACGCACAGTGCAGCCGCGTACGGACAGCCACACCACAGTGTGCAGGCAGCAGTGTAGGGCAGCGCGCAGCCGGCTGACGGCGCGGCGCGGCGCCCTCTCTCGGTCGGGCGGCGCTCCCCGGTGCCGCCCCCCGATCGCTGCGATTGCGCGGCCGCCCCTAATTAATTAGGACGCCGCGCAGGCAACATAATGCAATCCTGCCGGCGGCATTGTGCGCCGCGGATTACCGGGCCGAAATAATTTTGATATTCGCAGCCCCTCGCTTTTCAGCGGAGACGCGGCCAAATTAATTAGTTCTTTGCTGTCGCAGCGCGCGCTCCCGCCGGGTAATCTTGGCCGCCGTCTTCCTCTGCCCCCCCCCCCCCCCCGCTCGCTCCTCGTTGTTCCCGGGCGTGGGCGGGGCCCGGCGCCATCTTAAGAGGTCCCACAGCGCAGCAGGGCGCCGTACAAATTAACGAGTGGCTGGCTGCGGCGCCGCCCTGCCGGACCGCCAGCGCCGCTGTGTTTGAGTTCCGCAGTACCGCCGGCTTAAGAGGCGCCTTCTCTTTCTCCGTGTCTCCGTCTGCTCCACTCCGCCGGCATTACGTCGCTCAGGTGAATTCGGAAGCGTCCCGACTCGCCATTCACCTCCACACAAAGGAACTGTAATTTCGACGTTAACCGTTGCGTGCAGCCGAGTGAATGTTTCGTTTCTCGTCTCACATACAGATGTTCATTAATGAATCAAAATTAAACGTTACGACTATTATGGAGCTGTTTCTGATGAGTCGAGGTAGCTACTCTGCAACAGAAACATCCCACAATTTTAGTTAACATACTAGTTGAAACCCGGGCGTCGCCCGAGTATTTACCGGAAAGAAAGGAAACTTGGTGTTTAACGTCCCGTCGACAGCGTGGTCATTAGAGACGAAACTCACGCTCGGTGTGTTTGGGTAAGGATGTGGAAGGAAATCGACTGTGGCCTTTCAAAGGAATTAACTGGCATTTGCCTGGAGTGACTTAGGGAAGTCACGGAAACCTACATCAGGATGGTCGGAGGTGGATTTGAACCACCGTCCTTCTGAAAGCGAGTCCAGGGTATTACCATTACGCCAAACGCCACCTCGCTCCGTACCGGTATTCATTCCACTCTTAAGCTAGTCCAATTCACATCATCTTGTGCAGATTGCAGATCTTATTACATCCGTTCTTGCTATAATAATATAGAGAGGAATTCCGCCTCACGCAAGACACCTCTTTAGTCTTCATTCACTTATTTATTTATTTTTATCACCCAAACATGTTTCGCACCTTATTGTGCCATTTTACATGCTTTTCTGCCTTTAATTTCTACACGAATGCCTGCCGCAGTGGCCGAGAGGTCTGCGTCGCGTCAGTCACAGTCTCCCGGCCGCTACGATCGGGGGTGGCGGATGTCTTCAAATGTTTGTATAGTTAATGGGACTGAACTACGGGGTCATGAGTCCCTAAACTTACAAACTACTTATGAACTAACTAATACTAATGACGGCACAAATATCCATGCCCGAGGGGGGATTCGAACCCCCGACCGTAGTGGCCGTGCAGACCGTGACTGGAGCACCTCAGTCCCCTCGGCCACCGCGGCCGGCTCGGGCGTCTTCAAGCACAATTGAAATTATACTAAGCCCAAACGAACTCCTGTGCGGGGAGGCAGTGGTATACTACCGTTAAGTACCACGTGGTGTACGACCATGGTGAATTACATAGAATTTACAAAATGAAATTAACTTAGAACAAGTAAGTAAAACACACGTGAGAATTCAATAGAAAAAAGCTAGTATCAGTAAAAAGCATGGCTGAAGGCCGAAGTAATGAACGGTATGAAAGCACGTTGTGCAATCGGTCATACCAAGACAGGAAAGACGGAATCAATCGAGAAATTCCGAGACATAATTTAGCATGCTCGCGGAAAAGATACTACACAAGAACGTTAGTTAAAAACAGCAAGGAATTCAAACATACTAAGTTTGCGCAATTGCTGAAAGCCACACAATTGTATTCTAACTTGAGAAACCGGACACAAAAGTCATTACTGGAATGAAAATACAAATACTAAATTTACAGTGAATTACTCGCTTTATGAAAAAAAGGAAACAATTCCCCTCGCATAGCGAAAGAATTACACAAGAAATACTATCATTGATAAACAAAAACTGACTGATCACAAATAAAATCCTAACAGCATGCCATCCCCTCATCATGATTCGACGAAATACATCGGCGGTCGCGGCAAGAGTCATGCCTCAGACCGCGGTCACAGCATTCCCTCTTCTGCATATGATGTAGGGTGCGTTCTCAGAGCCTACTGTCTACCAACCTTCGTTACCTGAGGGAGACAATAGCGTCTACTACCGCTCCAGAGAGGTCTCTCTTGTCACCTCCTTCGTCCATAATTAAGTTGGTGCTACACTAAGAACAGCCCGCCTCGCCATCTTCCAATCGGACGGCGGTGCAGACAACATACGAACCCATGTGTTATTAACTAAAGTAAACGAGGCCTAAAGCGCGAAGCGGCGACTGTAAGCCATTGCGCGGCAGCCAGTCAATATTAAAATCAATCTTCCGTATTCATACGAACCCACAAGTTCAATCACCCGGGTGGAGACACATATGAACATGGGGCATTGATCATTAATAAAGGAATAAAATAATTAACGAACATATAAACAGTATTAATGATGGAGAATCATTGTAGAGCAATGAATAACTCAAAATGGAACACTGTAAGCTTACCACCCTTCGCTTTCCTATCAGTTGCCACACTGTTCGAGGTATAAAAAGATGTTAAAGCAGATCTCAATGCCCTGATTAAATAAATGACGCACAACGGAATTCGCATTACCACGGAAACTATGGCAAGTGATTGGATAGCGGTGGCAGTAGCTTATCTCAAGGGAAGTGCCTAACATGATTTCCTATCTGAATATTTTGCATACAAACAAGAACGGGGAATTAGTATAAAGAAAGCAGTTTCCCTTTTGACAAATTTACATTTATTCACAGATCTTGTCGTTACTGAATTAAGCAAGAAGTATTATGGAACGTTTCAGTTAAACCTTTTAGAATACAATTAATATTTCGTGGAGGGATTAAGAAAGGGACCAAAAGCTTTCACACTCATTGTCTGCTGGCTGGATTCCTCAATCGTAGTACCATGAGGTAGTACCCACGTGGCGACACACACGTAAATTCAAAGTGCCGCGAAGAAAATCCCCACATGAACTGAACCTAATCCGCAAAGAACAGAACTCGTCCTAATTCCCTGAAAACGCTCAAAAAATAAATAAATAAATAAATAAAATAAAATAAATAATAATTAGAAAATGGACTTCTCCTAACATTGTGCATTTACTGGACCATTTCCCTGCTAATCTGTTCCAAAATTGTCACAAATCACACTCAATTCCAAATACATTAGCCTCGGAGACCAACATACTCACGTCCGTCCTCAGCCAGTCCAGGAAACATTCTGCCGAAATATGGCTGCCCTCTACCCTAAGCGTCCTTCCCATTTAACTTGGCCGGAGCCGTGGAGACCTCTCTGTCCAATACATACAGAAATAAGGTTGTCTAACCTTCTAACTATGAGCATTTCTGCCTTCCCAGCTGCAGCCTCACACACACACGAAGACACACATACATACACACACACACACACACACACACACACACACACACACACACACACAAAACACACACTTGGTAGGATGGGGAGATGGGTGCTGTGGAGCAAAGCTCCTTATGTGAGCGGGGCTCATTTATTATGCCTGTAATTACAGTAGCAATAATAATCATCATGCATTCTTGTCTCCACTGCCCGCAGCAGTAGCCCCGAAATGAACGATTAAGGTGACACGAAAGGTTAAACACAAAAATAAAATTAGAACGTAATGTGCACACAACACTGTGGCTTGCATGAAACACGTATAAATTCGAGTAAGTCAAATGGAATGATACTACAGTATCATTTCAACACGACCACACATTTAGTGGACGTGTTTCAATATCTCCTAGCTATAATCCGTACAATGAAATAATTTTGTAAGTACATCATTGTTATAAATGGATACTGTTTGCAAAATACTTTGTGAATACATTTAGTACCAAACAAGTAAAAATTTAAAAATCATTCATAAAGCAGCAAATGTTGAAGTACATCAGTGTTTATGACATCATATCTCCTGAACTATGTGTCGTACAGTGATATAATTATGCCTATAACATATGTGAAAGTGCAAGTAACATATTGACAATGTTTCATCGCAACTGGATGAACGACAAGGCAGTGCATAAAATACGAACAAACTGTCGTGCGAAAATTTCCGTGCGCTCTAAGGCTCCTTGCTGCAGAGTGCACGACTGCTCCCCGTTGGAGATTCGAGTCCTCCATCGGGCATGTGTTGTCCTTAGGATAAGTTCGTTCCAGTAGTTTGTAAGTCTAGGGACTGATGACCACTGCAGTTTACATAAATGAACAAATATTCAATTTTATGCGAGGGTGTGTTTACATGAAAAGGTACGGAACTACACTGTTGGTGCAATTGAAGTCATTTTTCAAAAGTAATCACCAGATGCCTGATCGCAATTATCCCGCTGTTTAACTTTAGCGACTCAAGCAGATGGAAGTCACAGGGTGACATGTCCGGGCTGTAGGGCGGATGCTCAAGCTGCTCCCACTTGAACTTGGCCAGTACACTTTGTGTGACCCTGCAGACGTGTAGACGCGCGTTATCATGGAGCAGAATCACGCCCTCCGTGAGCAACGCAGGCCGTTTGCTCTTGCTGGACATGCGTAGGCTACGGAGTGTCTCACAGTACACGTCACTGCTAATGGTTTTTCTGTGTTCGAGGAATCTGATGAGTATCCGTCTTCGGACGGCGAAGAAGACGGTGAGTATCACCTTGCCTGTTGATGGCACAGCCCTGAAGCTTTTCATGGGGAAGGTTACGACGCATGCTTCGCGTCCCTAGATATCACGCTTTGTTAACTTTATCCGGCATATTCAAGTTTTGTACATTTCCATCTGAACAACCCTCGCACATTAAAATAAATTCGTTAGAAAGAAATGAACAGTAAATTTTGGGTGTTACAGAATTACAATCAAACTGATCAAGTCAAAGTCCAAACATCTGTATGATTACTTCTAACCTGTAAAATGTAAACTTTCACGGTCGGAATGGTCAAAATTACTAAAAATTTCCGGGCTATTATGTCGTGGTCTAGTGGATTTATTCTCAAAACCCAACGTTTCGTCCCCGACTGCGGAGGACATTCTCAAGGGGGATGGTGGCACTTTGAATGTACGATACAACCCTGGCTCGCTACTGACTAAGCCAAACTCCGTTTACGAGGGCTCACGCACAGGGGTGTGACGTCAGATGTTTGAAATGCGCGCGCAATTCGTCGTTGCCGATTGCCGCCGTCCGTTAATATCATCCCATGGTGGAAGACTGTTACATTTATTCTTCAAAACCGGAATCCATATTTCATTTAGTTTCACACCCTTCTCCATCCTATTGAAATTATTGGGATGTTTTACAATTTCTATAGCCTCCCTGTACAGTCTTTCGTGGTATCCATTTGTGGCTGCTAAAACCTGAGTCTTATCAAATTGAATAAGGTGGTCCCCTGGTTGAAAAACATGTTCAGCAACAGCTGATCTGTCAATCTCTCCCCTTCTACAGTTCCATGTGCTCATCTAGTCGTTTTTTGACTGTTCTTTTTGTGGTACCCACGTATACGTCTCCACAGCTACACGGAATCCTATAAATTCCTGCTTTTTTTCCAGCGGTTTTGCGAGCATCCTTTGCCGATTTCAGGTGATCCTGTATAGGTGATCCTGTATGTTCCGAGTAGGTTTGTAAATAACGGCAACATTCCGTTTCGTCGAAATTTTACCGATGCGGTCGGTGACGTCCTTAATAAAAGGTAGGAAGACTTTAGATTTCACGGGAACCCTTTCATCGTTTTGTTGCCAAAAGTCCACAAGGAAAAGGAAAACGTCCCCCTCTGAGACCAATTGTCAATGCTTCGCCCACCTATTTGATTGCCAAGTTCTTGACAACACTATTACGACCGCATGTGGGGCGCTCAGATTCCTATATCAAGAATTCGAGACATTTTATAAGTAAATTCAATGATATATTAGTCATCCAGAGACATATTAGTTTTGACGTGGTATCCCTGTTTACTATGGTTCCAGTCAATGAGGTGCTGCAACAGCTGAATCTCCTCTTTTCACCCGACATTGCAGATCTGATCAAATATTGCCTCACGACTACTTATTTCAAATGGAAAGATGTTTTCTATGAACAGACAGATGGTGTAGCTATGGGGAGCCCTTTAAGCCCAGTTATAGCAAATCTCTATATGGAAAAATTCGAGGAACAGGCATTGTAAACAGCAAAAAAGAAACCTATTATTTGGTTTCGCTATGTAGACGATACGTTTGTTGTGTGGAGGCATGGTAGAGAGGAACTAGATCGTTTTCTTCAACACCTCAACGGGATTAATTCTAGAATCCAGTTTATCATGGAGAAGGAGGCAGACGGAAAACTGAATTTTCTTGACGTGACAGTTTTCAAAAAGGGGAATAGTAGTTTGGGCCATACAGTTTATCGGAAGCCCACGCACACAGACCGTTATCTGCACCGGGATTCAAACCACCACCCACAGCAAAAGTGGGGCATTATAAAGACGTTGACGGACAGAGCAAGGAACATCTGCGAACCGGAATTACTCGACGCGGAATTGAAACACCTGAGTAATGCTTTACTTAAGAATGGCTATTCGTCTACAGAGATAAGGAGAGTTTTGAGACCGACACGTAGAGTTGAAAACGATGAAAGGGTTCCCGTGAAATCTAAAGTCTTCCTACCTTTTATTAAGGACGTCACCGACCGCATCGGTAAAATTTCGACGAAACGGAATGTTGCCGTTATTTACAAACCTACTCGGAAGATACAGGATCACCTGAAATCGGCAAAGGATGCTCGCAAAACCGCTGGAAAAAAGCAGGAATTTATAGGATTCCGTGTAGCTGTGGAGACGTATACGTGGATACCACAAAAAGAACAGTCAAAAAACGACTAGATGAGCACAAGGAGAACTGTAGAAGGGGAGAGATTGACAGATCAGCTGTTGCTGAACATGTTTTTCAACCAGGGGACCTCCTTATTCAATTTGATAAGACTCAGGTTTTAGCAGCCACAAATGGATACCACTAAAGACTGTACAGGGAGGCTATAGAAATTGTAAAACACCCCAATAATTTCAATAGGATGGAGAAGCGTGTGAAACTAAATGAAATATGGATTCCGGTTTTGAAGAATAAATGTAACAGTCTTCCACCATAGGACGATATTAACGGATGGCGGTAATAGGCAACGACGAATTGCGCGCGCATGTCAAACATCTGACGTCACACCTCTGCGCGCGATCCCTCGTAAACGGAGTTTGGCTTAGTCAGTAGCAAGCTAGGGTGTGTATCGGATATTCAAAGTGCCACGATCCCCCTTGAGAATGTCCTCCGCAGTCGGGGACGAAACGTTGGGTTTCGAGAATAAATCCACCAGACCACGGCATAATAGCCCGAAAATTTTTAGTAATTTTTTTACTTCTAACTTCTCTTGACAATCCACCATAACGGCAAGTCTCAATCCATAAACAAGTCTTGAAATATTGCGAAGCACTCTACCAAGGTCAGGACTTTGTTCTGCGTAGCGTAGCACTCTCTGACTAAACGATGCACCCTGTCCTGAAGCAAACTACACTCACGTGACTCGATGAAAGAGTTCATATCCTTTCCCAAATGAAACCCCACTGTCCCGCAGGCCGTATGTGCCCACTATTTAATTGCGACACCACCAATTAGGTGTACCTTAATGACACGCAGCCTCTGTGTAATTGTATAACTTGGTATTAACAACTGCCTGTGGCCCGTAACCGTATCTATACATTGGTGGTCATCACAATACACGACAGTATAGTGGCTACGGACACTTTGATGGCTTATTCATTGATAAACCTGTCCACGTTTTTTTGTGACTCAGCTTGATACCTAATGAGTGGGTAAGTAAATAAAATAATTATTGCGAACATAAAATTTACGAGAATATGCATCAATCAAATGAACAGCTTCCTTTCAGTTCTTCAAGTGTTCACTGAAAATCGTTATTTATTGTAAAACCTGCGCAGAGTCTGAATCTTTCATTTGTCTGTTTTCTCCCTGCACGTAGACTACAGCTCAGACGGTTTACCAATTAGTCCACATCCTCTTCCCACTCTTTATCTTCCTCCTCCCCCTCCACCCTCTATCCATTCTCTCCTTTCCTTCTTCTTTCTCTCATTTCTTCTTTCCCTCTCTCTCTGACCATCTCCTCCACTTACCTCTCTCTTTGTTAGCTACTCAAAATGTAGAAATTAAAAATGAATAATTTATTTCACAGTTTCTAGTAAAGGCGACATGAACGTTCCTAGCATCCGGTTTCACGTTTTTATTTTACTTTATTTTTTACCAATAGAATCTTATCGGTACGTAGGGTAGAGGTTGGTAGCACTTCAATACTCTATGACCACTTATTATGACAACTAGATATTTTATTGAGTGATAGAAAAGGATTTTGTGATGTGGTCTCTGTGAGTCGACGTGTAACAGAGGATCCCAGTAGATTTTTCAATTTCTTTAGATCCTCAGATCCCTGTTGCCAATTGAACCAAGCTGTCTTACCTAGATCTCTGTACAAAGTGTCTGAAGGTCTTCTTTTTGGTCGTTTTTGGTAATTTGGGCTCCAGTCTAGATTTTGTGTGGACCATCTAGCATCTTTTGTTCCAACAATAAGAGCATCCCACTAACATTTTAACGTATTCATGTCTTCCATTATATGAGGGTTGGAATTCAAATAGTGGCAACAATGCCATGGAGACACGATGCAATGGAATCTACTATTGTCGCTGATAGCACACGTTGTTGACACACCTACCTTACCTCCGAGCAAACGGCGGGTGTACAATCGAGGTATACACAGTCACTGGTGAGCAAGTGGTCTGACGTAACGGTGTCACTATGTTTTCGAAACAGGAACAACGGAGATGCATCAAGATTGAATGTGCCAGAGATCGTACAGCACGTCAATGTCATCAAGGTCTTCAAGTGCGTCAGAGCCCCAGTGTGGTTATGGTGATTCTCGTGTACGACTGTGATGGTGTTATCCTGACACATTACGTTCCTCCACGGCAGACCGTCAGTGCACTGTATGTTCGTTTTTGGGGCATCGCCTGCGACCTGCTTCGCGAAAGAAGCGGCAACACTTCCTGCGCAATCCACCCATCATTTTGCACGGCAATGCGCGGGCGCATACAGCACAAGCTGTGGCCTCTTTGTTTGGTCGATGGGACTGGGAAGTACTTTACCATCTACCTTACTCCCGGGACTTAAGTCCTTGTGACTTTGATTTGATTCCGAAGATGACGAAACCACTTCGTCGCCTTCGCTTCAGAACTGTTGCAGATATTCGACTGGCAGTAGACCGCTCCATTCATACCGTCAACAGAACAGGATATACTACTGGTACACTGCACCTTTCACATCACTGGAACGGTTTCTGCACAACTCTGGTGACTACTTTGAAGGACAGTAACAGATTCAAACATGTAACGCTTTTGTATCGGTTGTGAATAAATAGTTACCACTATTTAATTTCCAACCCTCGTGTCTATGACCTTTCTTGTATGTCTGATCTTAAATGCTTAAATGCTCTCATTCTGTCTACCTTTTTGTAACGATCTTTTCATTCATGTTTGTGTTATTATTAGTTTGATAGTAATGAACTCATTTAGTCTCCATGTATCACAGCCATAATTTATTACTGGAGGGATATACAGATTTTTTTTTTAGGTCAATCGACATATTAGACTTCAAAAGTTTGGAGTGCCTCCCGTAAGCTTACGAAACCAATTTCGTAAGTCTAAATATTTAAGTTTTTAAATTTCCTTTGATGATAATCAGATGACCGAGATAGACGTATTCTGTTATCCTTTGCAGTTGCATACTTTCGACAAATATAGAGTACTTTCCTCCGGTGTCCATTCACTGACCATGATCTTGGTTTTGTTAATAGTCTTTTTCAAACCAACTACAAAGCATGCCAACGCAAGTTTGTTAACGAATATTTCAGTTCTACTATATCATACGAAAATGCAATAAAACATTTACAAACGTCAAATCTTTTAGTCTTTTTCAATGTTATTGAAATCACCTTTTTCCAATTTAATTTAGACATAACTTTTTCTAGGAATGCTGTAAAGTGAATAGAATTATAGATATGAAAGTATTTACTTCCTTATACTACTCTTGACAATAACGTACACACATGATGTCTGTTTTGTGCACATTTATGACAAAGCACCTTTCGAATTACATAATTTTCATTAGCCTCTTTTTATAAAAATTCGATAGTTCAGTTTTCGCATTTCACGTATTAATATTATGATTCTTGTCGGGTCTGCAGCCGGATTATATTCTCATCTTCACACTTTATTTCAACGGTCTTTCTCGCCACCAAGTTCACGTAACAAGGTTGTTTGTATTTTTCTTTAATTCTACTTGCATTTTTCTTTTTTATTTATTTATTGGAAACTTCCGTTCCTAACTTATGAAACCAGCCAAGCATTCAATATGTCTGGGAATGGACACAAATACTTGGTAACGCGTCTCGCAATTACGATTCACTAGTCAGTCTGGGGCCAAATTAATCCTCTGCTCCGAGTGCCAAGCTGAGGAGGGCACCAAAAGTACAAAAATGGTAATATGTATGTACAGTGATCCACCTGGATGGGACTTCAGAGTCGACCAACTACGAAACTTGTGTATAGTAGTTAGTGGAAACTGACACAGATTGCAGTGTGTAACAGGAAGGAGGGAGGGGACTCGGAGCACCAAATCATAACTCGCTAGCGTGACGAAATGTTCTCCATCTGGTCCTGACACGCACCCTGTTTCAACCGATACAGAAAGACAACAGTTTTTCACTCGGGTCTCGGCCGGCGGAGGCATGTACTTCTTATCGATTGAATGTTTCCACAACCTTTCACCACTCTGCATTTGGGGGAGCAGCGAACATCTCTGGCAGATCAGTTTTGTTCTTCTTTAGTATAAATAAGCCACCAATTACGCTTGTCTGATAATTGGCTGAATAGAACCGCTACTCTTTATGGGCCTGCTCCTCTCCTTGGAGTGGAGAATCAAAAGAGTGAGGAATTTGCTGTCCAATGGATATATGTAATAATCTTCTGACGCTGTACGAAGCCCCGAACCTTATTGGCTGTGTGTGTGTGGGCATTATCACTTTGAAATACGGCAGTGTATGTTAGTCATAACCAGTTTGCTAACGAATATCGTGAAATATTCATTTACTGCTATCCGACCCGTGAGGGGAATAAGAAACAGCTAAATACCACGGTATAGGACAGCAAATCACTAAGGGACTTCCCCCATGCTTGACACTAGGAAGCACGAATGCCGAATCGAGAGCTTTTTTTCCGGTTTTTGATACATAAACACGGTTGTTTGTAGGAAGCACTGTAAACAATAATTCATCAGACGATAACTACAGACATCTAGTCATTAAGTACCCAGGCTTTATGATTTTGCACCATTTCCTTTGCAGCGTTGTTCACTTCTGTTGTTCAGGATTTAGCATATTGCCTTGCCATGAATGTTAAGCACCAGTCGGACTGTTTTTATCGTAATAGAATTAGTCCAGTGAGAGTTGAGTTTTGCATTCGTTTTTATTGTGACAGTTTTATGCTGTCTGTCCACATCGTTCTTAATGTTCGTCCATCATTGTCAGTTAGCTAAGACGTTTGCCCACCAATCCTCTTCGTCTATGATGTTTTATCTACTTTAACTACATCTGCATCTACATGGATATTCTGCAAGTCACATTAAAGTGCATGGCAGAGGGTTCATCGAACCACTTCCATGATGTTTCTCTATAGTTCAATTCTCTAATAGCTCGCGGGAAAAAGGAACACCTAAATCTTTCTGTATTCGATCTGATTTTTCTTATTTTATGTAGGTGGGTTCTAACAACATATGTTCGCATTCAGGAGCAAAGTTGGTGAAGGAAATATCGCAAACAGATCTCGTCGCAACGAATAACGCCCTTCTCTTTTAATGATTTCCACCCCAACTCGTACCTAATTTCCGTGACACTTTCTCCCCTATATCGCGATAATAGAAAACGAGCAGCCCTTCTCTGAACTTTCTCTAAATCGTCAGTCAGTCCTATCTGCTGTCGATCCCACAATGCGCAGCAATAGTCCAAAATAGGGCGCACAAATGTGACGTAGTCAATATGTTAAGCAGAACTGTTGCATCTTCTTGGTGTTTTGCCAATGAAACGTAGTCTTTCCTTCACCTTTCGTGAGACGTTATATATGTATTCTTTCCAATTTAAGTTGCTCGTTATTATTACTCCTAAGTACTTAGTTGAATTGACGACCTGTAGATTTCACTGAGTAAATGAAGTTTAACGGATTTCTTTTACTAGCCATATTTGTTTAAAAGACGCTTGTGAGGAACAGTGTCAAAAGCCTTTCTGAAATCTAGGACCACGGAACCTAATTGTAATACCTTGTTAATAGCACGCATCACTTCATGTGAGTAAAGCGTTAGCTGTGTTTCACAGGAACGATTCTTTCTGAATCCGTGTTGACTGTGGTCCAATAGGTCGTTCTCTTCGAGGTAGTACATAATATTTGAGGGAAGTATATGTTCTAAAATCATGCTGCAAACTGACGTCAAAGATAAAGGCATGTAATTTTGCGGATCACTCCGATTGCCTTTCTGAATCTTGGAGTGACTTGTGCAACCTTCCAGTCTTTGGGTACGGAACGTTTGCTGAGCTAGCGGTTGTATATGATAGGTGTGGGGCTATTGCATTGGCATTCTCTTAAAGGAACCTAATTGGTATACAATCGGGGCCGGGAGACTTACTTTTGTTAAGTGATTTATGTTGCTTAAATACTCCAGAGGTATCTACATCTAAATAGACGTGCTGGCAACTGTTCTTGATACGAATTCTGGGATATTTGTTTCATCTTCCGTAGTGAAGGAATTTCGGACTACGCTGTCATTATCGATTTAATTGAATCGTTAAATAGCGGAGCCATTTTCGTCACAGATGCTCCCACTGACTTGTGACCATCCATCAAGTTAGACTCTTAGAAAATCTGAGAGGCCACGTAATTTCATCAGTTATCTGTGCAGAACAAAATGTGTTGTCTAGTGGAAGCTAACATTTAAGACTTCGACCGTCAAATGTGGACTGCGGTCACGCCTCGGTGTTAACATATAGACAGTGGTGTCGACTTCTAACATGATATAGTATACTGCATGGTGTTCACATTATTTTTGTACGCCCTGCATTTGTAAGTTTCTTCGCAGAAATGAGAAGCTCCAGATGCACCATTACTGGTGAGACTGTTTTGTCGACATAAACTCGGTAACATAAGTAATCCTAATTGAGGCTGCATTTACGTGTTTCGTTTACAGATGGCGGCTACCTCAGAACTGGAGTACTTCAGTACTTGAGGCTCGTAATAGTATTTTGCGAAATCGGGTCTTTTCGCTACACCGGGACAATAAGGACAATAACCGTAACGTTGGCGATATATCGGGACGCATGGTAGTCCTACTCTCTGTGGATGCGTCTCTGCAGCTGCTGTACGGTACGGATCTCGTTCTCACGTGCCAGGAGCACCGCGCCTCGTAATCGGATTGGTCGCGGGCCGCGGCGTTTGGAAGGTGCCGCCACGGCTACACAGCGGCAGTTTCGCGCAACACCTCACTCAGCAACGGCGTCAGATCGCTTAGCATCCCAGCTATCCAGTTGCAGGTGGAATGCAATTGTGTTGAATTTCACACACTCTATCTCAATATTTGTCGATACTTTAGACGGTATGCCTTTTCTTCATAATCACATAAATTTTCAAGAAATAGTAGCTGCAGAACATGAGACGTAAGATTCGTTCAAAGAACTGCAGGACTGCAACTTCCTGCAGAAACAAAGCAGGCACTGCCGCGCATGCGCGGTACCGATGACGTCAGTCAGGCTGCAGGAGGAAATTTTCCATGCAGCCAGGAAGCTGCAGGACGCTGCAGCTGGGAGCTTCCTTAAACAGCCGTTATGCTGCAGCATGCTGCAGGATTGCTCTTTGAACACAAATTTCCGTACTGCGCATGCGCAGTTGCAGCCCTGCAGCTCTTTGAACGAACCCGTAGTCTAATCAAATCAAACGATGCCTAGGAAACTAGATTCGGAATCCATTGAAATTTATTTGGACAATAAAATAATTGATGATGGCATAAAATGCTGTCCGTACTCGTAGTTCTGAAAAAGAGCAATTAATTAACGACGAAGTCTTTTCGCAAAGTATTTGTACGGAAGTGACACCCAACATAAAGAGAATAGAAGTTTTTGAAAAGTGGTGCTGTCAAAGAATGCTGAAGATACTTGGCTATGTTGTGTCAGCAATGAAGTTATATTAAAGTTAATTGAAGACAAAAGAAACTAATGGCACAACAAAACTAAATGAAGAACTCGCTAGATAGGAAATATTCTGAGGAATCAAGGAATTGCCAATTTGGTTCTCGAGGGACGGTTGTTGGGTGAATATTGAGAGGCCAAGAGAGGAATATGGAGACAAATATGTGGGATCCCTCTCATACCTTTCTGCCTCCTTGTCTGTTAATTTGTGTTTTTCTCTTGTTATATGTCTGCGTATGTCATCAGCGACTCGGAAAGAAGTTTCTCATATTTATAAAGAGTATTTCTTATGGACATCTGGTTGGCATCTCATGTTGGGTGCTTGACGACATTTTAACATAAGTCTCTGTTTTTGCCAGTCTGCAAATGTATGTTTCATGTTTCTACAATTTGGATTTGATGTTAACATTGTTATATTGTTTTGGTGATGAATTGTACAGTTTTTTTATATTCTCTTTTGTACCCACGAGGAGAATATTACTGCCTTTATCACATTTTGCCTTATCATAATATTTTCGGCTTGCAATTTTTTGCTTTAGATCTGTGAGTTATCATTCTTTACAATTGTTTCTTTATAAAATGGTTTTTGTTTTAATTTGTGTTGCTATGTTTTTAATTTTCCTTTTTATTAATTCCCTGGTTAGCGCTGTATTTACAATACTGCTTTTATTCTTTTCTTCCGTAGTGAAAATATATTCAGAATCTATAATGAGATCCATTTGTTTTCCATCTTTTGATCAGTCTCACTTTGCGTTTTAAACATTTTTCTGTTTTTCGTTATCATTGATGTTACGTTTGTAATATTGCACGACACAAAACCCCACAACAAACATATACATACACATCATATCTACCCAAGAGTTGTCAATTAGAGATTTTCGAAACCAGAACGCTTGTATTAACTGTAAATAAACATCATAAAATTTTTAGTTTAATGTTTATTTATTTATTTATTTTCAGATACAACGGTTTCATCTGTTGTTACAGCCACTCATTTTGGAAAGCTTCTGTCGCAGCTTTTGCTGTATTTGAACTGTTCTTGATCTTAACATTTATATACTTTTTTTAGAATCATGATTTTTACTACAGTCATTAAATTCGATAGTTTCTACAGTTTTATACAGATTTAGATGTATAATCTTGAACTGATAATAGGGCCCAATTGAGACGAAGTACAAGAGTGAGGGGCAAGAGGTACAGAGCTTGGGGATAGCGAAATGGGTGTTCAGTTAGAGACGGTGAGGTGTGGAAGAAAGGGAGTTTTCTGTGATTTTTTAAAATCGTCTTGTATAGTATGCCGTTACCAATATCTATTTGGTCGACGAATAACTATTTGTTGTATATGTTATTGCTTTGTATATGTGGACGTTCCCTTAGAAAGGGAAAAGTCTCTGTCTTTGCTTAAGTTTATGATTTTCATATATTTCTATGTAGAGGTTCTCCTGGGTTGTAGAGTATCAGACTATGAATCCAGAGGTCGCGGATTCGATCCCCGGTTGAGCCTAGGATTTTTATATGTCACTTCACAACTTTATCCTCCCTCAGTGTTGTTAATGTGAATAATGCTCAGTTGCTTTATGGTTCGGGGTTTACGTTAAACTGTAGGTTCCCCTGTTATTGGGTGGGAAAGTCAGTTTAAATATGAGAGGAAGGCAACGGCACACACATACAAAGCCTCTAATATGATGTATGATCATCTCGGAGTGACTTGTCAGTATGAGGTTATCAATAAGCTCTTGAGGGGTAGTTGGCCATTCTTTCATGGGGGCAATATACAGTTCTGGAACCGTTGTTGGAGGTATTGGTCTGGCTGCTATGCATCTGTTAAGTACAGACAGTTTCATTCGGGTTTAAGTCCGGTGAACAACCTGGCCACCCCAATCGTTAAATTCCATCTGCTTCAAGCATGTTGTCCACAAGTGCAGCTTTGTGGGAACGAGTGTTATCGTTCGATAGAAGGAACCCATCTCCTATGGCACCAGCCTAGGGTACAACAAAAAGTCGAAGGAGCTCGTCTCTAAACCTCTGAACAGTCAAAGCACCACTCTGAACGACCTAGAAGTCCGTACGTCCGCCAATACTGACTCCTGCCACACCATTCGTCAACCACCATGATACGGTGATGTTTCCTGCACGTAAGCAGAATTGTTCCGACTTTCACATTCTCTCCAAATGAGGAAACGACGATTGTCCGGCTGAACACAAAAACTTGACTCAGCTGTGAGCAGAATAGGGCACAATTGGTAACAACTTAAATCTCGTTTTTCCTCCGCCTAGTTTCTGCAGGCTAACCAGTGTAGTGGTATTGATGGAAGACACACAGTAGGCCCATATGCGAAGAGGCCACATAGCCGAAGGCGATTTCGGACCGTTTGTGTTGATATTGGACGTTCTGTTGCTGCCTGGAAGGTGCGTTGCAGCTGAGTCACATTTAGCCTCCGGTCTCGACGGGCTGTTAACCAGAGGTAAAGGTCATCTCATGCTGATGATACCCGTGGACGACCTTGGCCTTGTCTTCTTCTAACGGTTCCTTTTGTCTGAAATCGCGTCCAGGGCTTCAGTCACGGTCTGCACGGCCACTACGGTCGGGGGTTCGAATCCCCCCTCGGGCATCGATATTTGTGCCGTCCTTAGATATAGCTAGTTTATAAGTAGTTTGTAAGTTTAGGGACTGATGACCCCGTAGTTAAGTCCCATAACCTCTACAAACATTTGAACAGTTTTTTGGAGTTAACTGAAGCGTTTATCATTCCCTAGGCTTACAAACTACTTAAACTAACTTATTCTTCGGACAACACATACAGCCAATACTATACATAGGTAGAAATGACCATCAGTGTAAAATATGAGAAATCAGAGCTCGAACGGAGAGATTCAGGTGTTCTTTCTTCTCGCGCGCTATTCGAGAATGGAATTGGAGATAAATAGTTTAACGGTGGTTCGATGAACTCTCTGCCAGGCACTTAAATGTGATTTGCAGAGTATCCGATGTAGATGTAGAGAAAGGATTCGAACCTCCGAAGGCGAGGAATCGCATGCTCCGCAGGAAGGCGCCTTAGAGCTTAGCCACTCCACCGCCGCCCCAGGTCCTGGAAATTAGACTTTGGGACACTCCAATATCTGCAGCCATCTCTATCTGTGTCTGTCCCGCTTGCAAGCTTGGTATGACTCTCCATGCCATAGCTTCGGATAAGTCACGTTGTTGTTGCATTGCGCTACCTGCTGGCTACACTATCTGCACCCAACTAATTGTATAATTCGTTTCATAAAGTAAACAAAAGTTATCATCAAAGTCCTCTGCAGCAACTATCTGTTATTAGCATTATCTCTGTTGCCGCAATGTTGTTGTCTCTACTCCGTAGAACCGACAGAAAGACGATGACAGTATTTCAGAACCTAGATATCTCACCTGATTTCTTAATTGTTTTGACGAATGTATTTAGCGGTAAACAGATACATCTTGGAAGGCAGAAAGGTATATTACGATTTCTCTCAAACACATTTAACATGCATATTTCGAATGCATGTGTGTGTGAACCATCATAGTCCGTGAAAATTTTATTTCGGTGTATATTATGTCCTCAGGGAATGTGTTGTTCATCATCTTCGAGTATGCTACCTGAATATGGCAGAACAGACGTTACTTTACGTTCTGAATATAGAGACTCGCATACTTTTTCGTGTAGTTTGTTTCATCTGCACTGAGATATGTCGACTTCGTTGATACGTCAACTCGTCAGCACGTACAGTAGTAGTCGGACTTAACATATAGAAAATGAACTGGTTGCTTTCGTGATCATTGAAACAATTAGCATTTAACAAATCCCAATATACTCAGACATTAAACTTCAGTTATACATATATGCAGGATCTTAAAATGTATTTTGTGGTGTATTACCTTTGAATGACAGCGTCTGTTACTGTCGTAAGCTAGTGTGGTCCTCATATCCTCCGGATGTCCCAATGGTACGTCTCCTTCTTCGACGTACTACCCTTCAACCGCTTCCGAGGCTTGTAGAATGCCAAGACGAGGACGGTAGACCTATAGTTACTGCGAGCTTCCTAGGGGTCCACTTTCTGGAACTACATCAGAATAAAATACGAGAAATCAGAGCCCGAACGGAGAGATTCAGGTGTTCATTCTTCCCGCGCGCTATTCGAGAATGGAATGGAAGATAAAACAGTATAACGGTGGTTCGATGAACCTTCTGCCAGGCACTTAAATGTGATTTGCAGAGTATCCCATGTAGATGTAGATGTAGTAGAGGGCGATTACCGAGACGGATGAGGTCTTGTCTCAGAAAAACCTCAAAAATGAAATAATTACAAAGTCGGAAAAATAGAAATAAGTATTACGGTAATGCAGCCTATAGAAATGTTTAGAAATGCATGAAGAAGTGAAAGAAATGCAGCTACATGCGATAGGGAGCGCTTACAGAGACGGATGAAGTCCAGTCTCAAAAAACTCGCAAAAGTGAAATAATTACAAAGTCGGAAAAATAAAATTAAGAATTACAGCATGCAACCCATAGACATGTTTAGAATTACAGAAGGAAGCTATTGAAGGAGGTTGTACAAGGCTCAGAGAGAATTACTGACAAAGACAGAGTGCTTACTACCAGTCGGAAACGAAACAGCAAAATTAAAATATGCGGGGAGAGAAGATTGCGAAGTATTAGTGGAAATCAGAAGGATATCCGCATAGTTACTTGCCTGATGGGCATGGAACAAGCGTGGAAGCTGAAGGCTTTGTTCTACGAACCAACCATGTGGAACACATGGAAGGAAATGATGAGAAGATTTTTACATGCACTGTACAAAAATGAACATATCATCTATTAGAAATTAGGCCCCACAAAGCTAGAACGTATTTACACAGAGTTCATACACCACCACATGATCACAAAAGTTTTTAACATACCAGACCGCTATGCAACTAGAATCACACACACTGTGTTTATCTATTGGAAATCACTGAATTGAAAAACGAGAACACATTTCCACACAAGATCGGAGAAAATATTCCACAAAAATGATTCTAACTTCATGAATCTAAGTTAAGTGTGCTAGAACATGAATCGCTACCATCTCCAAACATAAGAGCAGAACCAACCTTTCCTCACCAGAAGACCAGCACAGTATGATCAGACCGAGCAGCTACAAGATGCGGGGACCCACCGGAAGCCGGAAAATCCAAGATACAGCGGTGGTGGGGACAGAGAGCGAGCAGACTCACACTGAGGGAAGGCTCGCCAACTCGCTCGCAATCAAAGGGTGTGAAAACCTCTTTGGTAGTATCAGTAGCTACCGACACTGAGCCAGAGAGAACGATGCAAAGCGAGCTATCACTCGCCATATCCAGACAGCCATAGATTCTCACACATCCACTTAAAAGTAAAACAACTGCACATTCTCACAGGGAGAGTGGCTTAGCGGAGAAGCCGTACTTTGCCACATTAATAAATATAATAATAAATTATTGACATAGCAAAATAAGAAAAACCTAGCAATATTGACTAATAATTTAACACATGAAATAAAAATGCTATTCCTCAAGCCTTGAAAAGAGTGTGATGCAAGTTTTAACAAAATGATAATCTAGCGATATTAAATAAATTATAAAAAGGTAAATCAGTCAACAATCGGAAGATTGGTTTGAACACCACAGTGCTTTACTAGTCAAGGTCCTGATTGGAGGTTGTATGCCGTTGCCTTCCTCCGACCTTCGAACTGACTTACCCAGCCAGTTGTAGGGGGTCCTACAGTTTAACGTGGGTTCCGAACCACGGTGCTACTCGGTATTTTTCACATGAGCAATACTGGCAGAAGTGAAAGAAGTGGAAAGTGACAGATAAAAATCGTAGGACCTGTCGGGGATCGAACCCGCGACCTTTGGATTTGTAGTCTAGCACTCTACCACTGTGCAACCGAGACGCACTATTACAGAAATATACAAAAAGTATATGGATGACGACAGACGGTCGTATTTCAAGTGTCAGAGCTATTGGAAGATTTATACATATATAAAAAAAAAAATGATAGAGCTTCGCAAATTGAGCCTGTGACGCTAGTGCGTGCGGCCTGGGGCGGTGTTGTTTTTTGCGGGGGCAGACGGCGTGAGAACGGGTCCGGCGCCGCGGGCGCGAAAGCAGAGCGGGGGCGGCTGCGGCTGCGGCCGCTGCTGCTAATGCAGTGTCAACAGCGGCGCGCTAAGTGCGTAATCCCGCAGGCCCAATCAAAACACGCCGCCGCGCCGCCTGCTGACGTTTCCGCCGCTTTCAAATTAGCACTGACTCACGCCAGCCCGAGACCACCACTCTTCCACACCCACAGCCGCACCCATTTCTTCAACCCTCACTTGGTCCAGGCTACCTCACTGGCACTGTGTTGTCCTCCATAACAGAGTCGTATCATTTTTAGAGTTGTCCAGATTATCATTTCCGACTGCTTGCTCCTGTCTCTGCTGCAACCATTCACGCAGTGCTGCCCGTCGTGACGAAAGCGCAAAAGTGCAAATATACTAAAGTACAGTCGTTGAAGCAGCTAACTTGGCTTTCAAATAGTCCGAAAAAACTTCACGGGACCTGGCCAGCTTCGTGAAACTGTCAAACTTATTGTATCGGTGTGGTGTCTGTCCTTTCCGACACGTCCGAAAAAACAGGCACCACACCTGCTTCGCAGTCATATTGCATTTGCAAATTATCGATGAAGAAGAGAAAGGAAGAAGGATTAGGAAGGTAAGGATTGACAGTAGCCGCGTTAGGGCACTGAAGTTAAACAATGGCGACAAGTGAAAATGTGATCCGGGCCGGGAATCGAACCCGGTTCTCCCTCTTCGGGCCGGCGATCGCCTTAACGACTTGGCTACCTGTGCTCGCCTCCCGTCCGTCTCAAACTTCCACAAGTCGTAGGCTATGGTTGTAGCGCCTCTAGGATCCATGCCCTCTTACACTCGCCATTACGGATTCCCGTGCGAGGTCGAACGTATGACCGCTGCGGTTATCTTTACTTACTTCACCGCAGATACGATCACACGTTCGACGTCGCACGGGAATCCGTAATGGCGAGTGTAAGACGGCATAGATGGTAGGGACGCTACAGTCATAGCTTGCGACTTGTTTGAAGCGAGGACGAGTGGCGAGCACGGATAGCCAAGTGGTTTCCCGGCCACAGCACAAACTTGAATTCAGTGGCTCTCCTTATATTTAATGCCGGACGCCGTGGCTCAGCGAGCCCGGCAGAGGGCTGAACTCCCTCTGTAATGAACGAGCTGAGCTAAGAACATATCAAACAACAACGAACAAACACAATCAACGATCGAAAGGAACGAAACTACACACACACACACACACACACACACACAGAGAGAGAGAGAGAGAGAGAGAGAGAGAGAGAGAGAGAGAGAGAGAGAGAGAGAGAGAGAGAAGGGGGGGGGGGAGTTTAAGGCGACCGATGGTCCGAAGCGGGATACCCGGGTTCGATTCCCGCCCCAGCTCACTCTTTCACTTGTTATTGTTTAATTTCAATGCCCTAATGCAGCCACTATCAGTTCTTTACTTCCTAATCCTCTTTCCTTCATAAATAATTAGCAAAAGATACTGTCAAACTAAAGAAACTACATAATAGCCATTCTACGTTTTTGTAAGTAGTTAAACTATAGCTCATTTTGCTCAAGTGACATTTACTGTCCTCCATAAACAATTTTGAATTATTTGTTTTTGTATATTATTGAGATATATTTTAACCTTTCTTTCCCCATCCTTCAAGTCTCAAGAAGCCCAACAGGTACCTACTGGCCGCTGTATCATCTTTTACACGAAGGCGTCAACAGATGCAGTACTGAGCGGGAATGGTCAGCGTTCCACGTTCCTAGCCGTTATCTCGGTTTTCGTGACCGGATCCACTCAAAATTTATATGTTTGTAATTCTTATGGGACCAAACTACGTTGGTGATCAGTCCCTAGACTTAAAAACTACTTAAACTAAGTTAAACTAACATAAGGACAACACACACATCCATGCCCGAGGGAGGATTCAAACCTCCGACGCGGGAGGCCGCGCGATCCATGACGTGGCGCTCCAGACCGCTCGGCTACTCCCGCGCGCCGCAGCCACTATTTTCCAATTATATTCCTCCTTTATTGACCTCACAAGGGCTGAATGCACCTTCCCTCTTACTAAAATCGCTCGACAGACGCAGATGGTGACCCATAGAAGAGGTAGCCAAATCCGACAATGGTTACTTCAGTGATCCATGAGCATACGGTGTATTTTCTGCGGCACGGCTTTTGACTCCTCAGTAACACAGGCGCACCATTTTTAGAGTTATACAAATTTTCCTGCCACCCTGCATGTCCTTGTTTCTGCAGCATCCATTGAAGCAGTTGAGCTAGTAGTTGATGAAAGCCCAAGTAGACAGGAGCAGATTGGAAATTATGCTCGAGTGCGCCGCGCTCGGACTAGCCTGTCGTAGCAGATATGCTTTGCTCGATCGAGGCGGAACGACAGACAGAGCCCGGCGTGGTACGCTCGGCGCTCTGCTGTTGTGGTCCACACAGAAGCTCTGGGGGCACGAGCACTGATGCTTCTCGTGATACATTGTGTTCCTACCAGCTGGTGGAATATGCTCACATCAGCTTAGTTGTTTCAAATACGGAACATTCATGCGTGGTTCTGTCTAAGGCTCTACACAAATAAAAATAAAATAAACAATGAAACGACTAGAAGGTTTTAGAGATCACGTTAGTTGTTGCATAGAAACTTCACGCCAGTCCACTGTTGCGTGCTGTTTAGGCAGCTATGAAATTGCAGGTATGCATTCAAGAAATGTAACCTTTGGGGAGAAAAGCAAGAAATGTAATGAAATAAATATGATAAGGGTGATTTCATTAGTCAGAAATAAAATGCCCTATAAATGGGGCAGCAAGACTTGCCCTGTCCTAGTCACTCACTTCATTTCTTCGGTCTTCACTCGCTCTTCCATTTCTCTCACAAGCCGCGCATCTTCGGGGCACAGTAAAACACAGGCATACGACCGGAGGTCGACAAAATAACGGCTGAGATGTGGATGAGGTTTCCTTTCCGCAGTAGAATTACTGATTACCTTTGAAAGAGTAGCCTCGTTTTAATGAGAATTTAATCTTTGCATGTAATGGCTTATTGATTGAGACTGAAACAATGTTATCATGTTTTGCTGTATTCAACAAGCTAGGCTGTTACAGATATTTTTACCAAGTTCATAAATCAAAATAATATCATCAGAGTAAGATTTTCAGTAACTCATGTTTCGTAATTTTAATGTATTCTGCCGATACAAAAATGATACTACTTTCTTTAGTTAAGTATTTATTTTTAAGAAATTTAAAATTTAGTTACGAACCAAACTAGGAAAAGAGAAAGGTATTTACATACGAACAAATCAGTATTAGTTTAACTCGCTGTTGTTGTCGGAGAAAAATGTTCAAATGTTTGTAAATCTGTCGGACCAAACTGCGTGGTCATCAGTCCGTAGCTTACAAACTACTTAAACTAAGTTAAACTGACCTACAGGACAACACACACACCCTTGCCCTAGGGAGGACTCGAACCTTCGACGGCGAGCAACCGCGTGCTCCGCTCGGCTACTCCACCGCGGCTTGCCGGAGAAGCATGATGTCAAAATTCACTGTGATTGTTCCTTGCGTGCCTTTTGTGCTACATGACTGCGTGATTACGTGGCGAACTGTCGTGTACACAATTCGATGAAATTGTTGATACCGCATAGGGGTGGAAATATTATGTCAACTGGCCGAAGTCAGGAAACGAGCTGCATTGCCCAGCGTTATTCTTTGCGGAAATATGATTTATGACATTGTAGTCAAGAATAGTCTACTGTGGATGACACTGGAAAAATGGATGAGACAAGACAAATACAGAATAACAAAGTGAAGTGTGAATCAGTGCGGCGAGTGACAGAAGGAAGTCTGTAGTCATCGCCTTCGCAGCGGGGGTGGACCCCTGTGGACGAGCTGCGTCGAGTAGGCTGCTGGCGGGTGGAGTCACGCGGACCACGCTCGGCTCTTCTCCGACTCTCGGCAAGAAACAACACCCAGCGACTCGCGAGCGGTGAAATACTGTCTCGCAAGGAACCCCTAGTAAGGCTCGTTTGAAAGTGGTGTGCTATCAATTATGACAGAAGGAAAACTAAATGCTAATGACGCACTATGTGCATCAGGAGGGCGACAGATAACTAGTGCCCGGCAGGTGCAGAAATCAGTCAGTCCTCTGTGGGATACATCTATTACAAGACATTCGGGGACTGGGTGTTGTGTTGTCCTGATCATCATTTTATCATCATCGACGCGCAAGACTTCCACCAGGTAGAGCGAACACGATTCCAGCTGAAGTCTAACGGGCAAAAATGCCCCACCTTTATTATAACCTGACCAGAAATCCTGTACATCTTTGCACCGAACTTCACTGAAACCCGCCACATCTAACTTCAACCTACCCATTTCGATTTTGAAATTTTCTAACTTATCTACCCGATTAAGAGGTAGAATATTCCACGCTCCTATTCGTAAAATGCCTGTTATGTTTTTTCTGATGACGACGTTCTCCTGAGCAGTCCCCGACCGGAGATCATAATGGGGGACTATTTTACCTCCGAAATATTTTACCCAAAATAACGCCATCATTATACATTCATACATCGGGAAAAGTAAAGACTCTAGTTTCTCTTTGCTTTCAGCTGATGTTACAAGGTCAGCTCAGTCAATCATCCAGATCGGTGCCCCTGTAACGTCTGAAAAGGCTTCAGCCTCTCTTCAGAAACCACACGTTTGTCTGGCCTGTCTACAGATACCCCTCCACTGTGGTTGCACATACCGTACGGCTATCTGTATCGTTGAGGCACTTAAGCCCACCACCTAGCAAATGTCTATTATTTATGAGGGTTGACGATCTTTCATGAAGAATCAGTTTCGGAAGATCGAATTCAGAACTTCGGCCTTATCTGTGTCATCACCCGGTTTGGTGGTACTATCGTCCCTGAGCCCTTGAATTCTCGATTCGTTTTTGGGCTTCACTATACTCTTCCTGAAGGTATCATATGTTGCGTGGTGGAAAGTACCTCGTACCACAACCAGTTATTTCCCTTCCTGTTAGATTCCCAAGTAGAGTGAGGGAAAAAGACTTTTTATATTATTCCCTAAATGCACTAATTTCTATTATCAATATTTTGTGGTCCTTACGCGAAATGTAAGTTGATGAGGATAGAAATGTTCTGCTGTCAACTTCGTAACCGATCTTCTATATAATCTCAGTAGTTTCCCTAAGAGAGAACTTCGTTATCTATCTAGGGATTCTCATTTTTCCCAAACAATGTCCATAACACTCGCATGTTGATCGAAACTACCTGTAGCAAATATTGCAACCAGCCTCTGGGATTGCTCCTATGTCTTCCTCTGGAACGATAGGATGGGGATCCCAAACTCTTTGGCATTAGTCTAGACTGGGTCTCACTAGTGTTTTATAATGTGGTCTTCCTTCACAGATGATCCACATCCCAAAATTCTGCCAAAAAGCCTGCGTCAACGATCCATCTTCCTCGCAAATCTTCTTAAATGCTCGTTCCAGATCACTATGCAACAATATGCCTAGAAATCCTATCGACGCGACTGTGACAAGCAGTACACTAGTAATACTTTATTCGAACAGCATGGCATTGCATTTCTTGCTCATCTGCAATACCTTACTTATTTAGCAATATACGGCTGTCTTCCGTTTAACATAACAAGTAGAAATTTTGTCTAAGACGCTTCTAACCCCGCGACAACACTTTCTTTTACAACATGACATGATCATCAAAAAGCCGTAGAATGCTATACATTCTCTCCGTCGGATCACTTAAGTAAACGGAAAATAGTAGCGGTCCTATCACATTTCCCTTAAGGCACTCTTGACGATATTCTTTCTTCCATGGGTACTAACCAGCAAGGCACGCAGGAGAATTTCTGTAAGTCTGGAAAGTAGGAGTCGTGGTACGTGAGGTAGGGCGACCAACTCCCCTGTATTTTAGCAGCTTCATTTTTTATTCTCCCGTCTCCTTTATTGTCCGCCTCCCGCATGTTTCACCAGGGATCGCTGTTACAACCCGAAGCCCGCGAGGTACTGTCGCTAGATGGAATTCTCTAATCGAGGTATCTCGAAAACTTTCCTTATAATAATTGATAGTAGTCTCGTTTTCTGATTGTACTTCTACAGCATTTGGAAAATCAAATGTTTTTAGAGCTTATGGGACTTAACTAAGGGGTCATCAGTCCCTAAACTTACAAATTACTTATGAACTAGCTTATATTAAAGACGGCACAAACATTCATGCCCCAGGGGAGATTCGGACCCCCGAACGCAGCGGACGTGCAGACCGTGACTGGCACGCCGCAGACAGCTCGGCCACCGCGGCCGGCCAGCATTTGGAATGCATGGAGGTGTGAGGGAAGCGTTTAATTGCGTCTTTTGGTCAACACTACCAACTCCAGAATGCGCTAACATCCTACCGATCAGCAGTTGGCGTTTTTAGCCACGGCGGATTGCCGAGTGTTCTAAGGCGCCTTGTGTGGAGCGCGTGGTTGCTCACCGACGGAAGTTCGAGTCCTCCCTCGGGCATGGATGTTTATGTTGTCCTTAGCATAAGTTATTTTAAGTTAGTTTAAGTAGCTTGTAAGCTTAAGAACAGATGACCGTCGTAATTAAATCTCTTAGATTTACAAAAATTTGTACATTTTGACGTTTTTATAGCGTAACAACACAGGCGAAAGCAGATTATAGATGGCGTGATGTTTAACGTCATCTTTAGTCAGGAAGCTGTCAGTATAAGTATCATAGGTAAAAAATGAGAACTTTCACATTTACAGAATTAATACTAAGTAAGAAGGAAACACCCAATGTGCACTTTTTATGTATTGATCATACATAAAGATACTTAACACTTGACTATTGTAACCAAATAAGAAGAGAAAACCAATGAGCATTTACAAATAAACTACAATTTCTATTAAGCGTATCATTATTGAGTAGCTGGCGTTACGAAGCAAAAAATCTGTCAAACAATTTTTTAAACTGTGCTTTGTCTTTAACTTGAGATCTTAATGGATATTGGAAACTTATTGAAAATATGACTTTTTGAATAACGGTCCTCGTTTCTGACCAAGGTAAGAGATTTCATGTCTTTTGTACATGGTTTACATTTCTAGTATTGATTGGTGTAATGAAATCTCAGCAGAGAAAGGAAGCTTAGTTAAGAAATAAACATACTGTGCAACAGCAATTAGTATGTCCAGTTCTTTTAATTGGTTTTGGCATAGTGTTCTTAAATTTCCACCACAAATGAGTCCTGTTAATGCCATTGAACTCTTAAGAACTTCATCTCAGCTTTTAGAGCTACCCTGAAATACATCATAATAAAACTAAGCAAAATATGATATTTTTATGTTTACATCTCCGGTGTATTTATTCCAAGGAAATACATATAATTGTACATTTGAAATTTACTGTGACTAAATCTCCGCCAGCCGCGGTGGCCGAGGTGACTGAGGCGCTCCAGTCACGGTCAGCACGGCCACTACGGTCGGGGGTTCGAATCCCCCCTCGGGCATGGATATTTGTGCCGTCCTAGTTCGTAAGTAGTTCATAAGTAGTTTGTAAGTTTAGGGAGTGATGACCCCGTAGTTAAGTCCCATAAGCTTAACAAACATTTGAACATTTTTTTTGACTAAATCTCCCTTATTCTCCTTTATAATTGTGGCCAAATAATGGTCATCTCCCTTAAACCCGTGATCAAAATTTGGTCGACCCGGTCTTGCGAAGTAGAGAGCTGTGAGGATGGACTGAGAAGCGTACGGGGATAGCTCACTCGGGAGAGCGCTTTCTCACAAAAGGCAGTGGTCTCAGGGTCGAATTCCAGTAACGGAACTCAGTTTTAGTCAGCCAGAAAGTTACATGTTAGCACACATTAAGCTGCAGATTGAAAATATAATTCTGGAATGCTGATAACAATAATATACGCACAGTGAAAAAGTTTTGCATCATCACGATTCTACGGGTTCATGACCCTTTACATAAAAATGGAATACAGATATACGAAAACAACATTTCAAATGTTCAAATGTTTGTAAACCTATTGGACGAAACTGCTAATGTCAACAGTCGCTAAACTTACGAACTACTTAAACCAATTTACACTAAGGACAACACATACATCAATGCCCGAGGGAGGACTCGAACCTTTCACGGCAACAACGTTTCATTTCTCTTTATTGCTCATTAAAACAGAAATTGACAAGTTGCTCGACAGTAACCTATACAGTCTAAATTTCTGTTCCAGATTGCAGCATACACCCGTACCTTTATTCCCGCTAAGACGTCCCCTTGCACTGATGCATGCTTGTTTTCGTCGTGGGATACTGTCCACTACATCATTAAGGGACTATTGGTCCTGATTGTCTAACTCCTCAACGGTGATTTGGTCTATATCACTGACTGACTGGTGGGTCGTCCCGTAAAAACTAGCCCTTTTCCATGCATCACAGACATGTTCGATAGGGTTCATGTCTGGCCATTTTAATCTTGCGAAGTCTTATCATGCATGGACGCATCCACGACGAGCACGAGAATTTCCCTCCATTAAAACGCTGCCGATATGGTTGCACTACACGTCTGAGGATGCCATCCCTGTACCGTATAGCCGTTTGCTTGCCTACTAAGACCACCCGAAGCCTACAGTGGTCTCAAATACTCGAGCACATCAGGGAACCATCACCTTGCAAAACTCGCTGGAAGTTCAGAGTGGCCAGGTATCCTGAGATGCCGCTGCGGACGTGAAATAATATTTTTAACAGAATTGTGACAAATAATATTTTATCACGTAAGTAGCGTTACGACGGAAAATTGTGACCACGAATACCGGTTGGAGCTTTATTGAATTTATGTTGGGAAAACAATGTGATACTTCATTTATTAGTGAATATCAGTGCATTTTGGTGACAGACTGGAAATGCCGGCCGCGGTGGCCGAGGTGACTGAGGCGCTTCAGTCACGATCTGCACGGCCACTACGGTCGGGGGTTCGAATCCCCCCTCGGGCATGGATATTTGTGCCGTCTTAGGATAAGGTAGTTGATAAGTAGTTTGTAAGTTAAGTCCCATAAGCTTAACAGACATTTGAACGTTTTTGAACAGACTGGAACGGTCAGTAATTTTTTATGTCACTGGATTCTCATTTACAAGATCTACGGTATTCTAAACTGACGAAAGAGACAGGATTACCAGTGCTTTTAATTTCAGAACAGATTTTTTGTTATGAATTTATCTTCTGCATATTATGCTAGCAATAACATCAAATAAAATACATGCATGCATTTTACCATTTTGTTTTAACACCTTTTTATCCATGAAGATGGTCTATGTCCGAAACTGGTAGATGTATAAGGTTTTTAATAAACAGCTGATGGTTTTGAAAAAATGCATTTTATGAAATATATTACGGCTGTTGACACTCGCCTAACCAAAGCATGTTTCAATATTGACGGAAATTATGTAGAAAAGTAGTTTAATGTAAAGCCTTTCAGGTAAAAATATTGTTTTAATTACTTAGAAAACATGCCTCGTATTTTAAATTATTAAATCACTACCTATTCCAGGAAAAAGTTCCATTCTCATATATAAAAATAATATAGTATCGTAATTTGAAGTGAATATTCAGCGGGTAGGACAAAGATTTTTAATACCACGTCAGTAGCTGCCATATCGTGCAGTCCAGTGTTATAATAAGCCAACTGAATTTAACAGATTTATCAGATCAACCGTCACAACGCTGGACCTCGTCATGGTAGTCGAGAGCAAAGTTGCCTAGGCCTATTACGTACAGTTTGAGTCGAAACACGAAGTCCTGTGGCTGCACGAAAATCATTATTCAGCAAAGTGGCGTTCCTCTCAGGGTTCCTTCGACCTGGAATCGGTAAGCAGCGGGCATCAGCTGCTGTGATAGTCTTTCGGTGGCCAGGGAGAGAAGCAAGTCATCGACACCTCCTGTATCTCTTCCATGTCCAAACAACTCCCTTTGGTTCACTCCAAAACGTGTGGAAACTTCTCATGATGAGAGTCTCTCGTGACACTAAGTAACAATGCGGATGCGATCGAACTTCGGAATTGATCCACTGGTATGGCAGAACTAGTCAGCCGGCCGCAGTGGCCGAGCGGTCTGCAGCGCGCCTGTCACGGTCTGCACGGCCGCTGCTGTCGGGAGTTCGAATCCGCCCCCCCCCCTCGGGCATGGATGTTTGTGCTGTCTTTACTATAAGCTACTTCATAGTTAAGTCCCATAAGCTATACAAACATTTGAACATCTTTAAAGTTGTGAACTTTAAAATTCTCGCGGCGGATCGAATATTCATAGAAGTTTCGGGTATGTAGCCGGTCGTCGTCTAAAACATCGCACGATATTTCGGCCAGACACCTACTGGCCATCCTCGGGTGAGTCGATGGAGACTGAAGAGTGCGTCCGGCGTTCCACTATATATAGGAAACTTGGGGTTACAGCGCCTGCGTCAAAACATGAACAGACAGACCACACTGCGGGACGGCAGCGCCCTCGCTGGTGGAGCCGCGGAATTCAGCTGTCCCTGCACTGCCGCTCACAGCCGACGTCGGCGCTCTCTGTCGTCTTCGATCTGAGCCAATTTTAGTAATGACGGGATTCCACGCTTTGTCAAATTGGTAGCCACTATCCCGATTCATCAAATTTTCCGCGACACGTATTTACACAGATTCTTTGATAATGGAGTCCCAAAAAGATGTAGCTGTTGTCAAAATTACCGTTTTATCATACTCCATAGTGTCCGGTGGAAATGCAAATTAATTCTGGAAATAAGATTTTGTAGTCTTTGTGAAGATATTGCAGACCAACAGCTCTGTAAATTATTCCATAGCTCTGCAACATTAGTCGACCTCAGTTTTCAGACATCTCCGTTAAGATCATCCTATAACAGTTCAATGGGATTTAAGTCTGGTGACTGACTTGACCAAATCATATGTTTCAGTTCCCCACATTTCTCTTTTATATTAGCATACACTCTACAAAATTTTGAAGAATGTTTCGGGTCATTGTCCTGCTGCAGAACAAAGCCATGAGCATCAAGCCTCTTGCCAGATGGAACTGCATTGTTGATCAGTATCCTGTGATATCCTTCCTTCTTTAATGTTCTATTAATTCGAAAGAGATCAACGACTTAATCACTCGCAAAACATCCCCACGCCATATCCCCGACCCTCCACCATGCTTCACCGTAGGTGTCACACACTGACTCTTCATACGTTCTCCACGAAGTCGACGAACAAACATTCGACGATGCTCCCCAATACATCAAACTTCGATTCATCCTTGAATAAAACCTTGGACCGTAGCTGCATTTTTGTGCCCTTTTCATCCTTTTCACCTCATTTTGTCTCCGTAATAATGGTTTTTGGCCGCTACGCACCCCTTTAAACCTCGTTCACGAAGACGGTGTTGCACAGTTGAGTCAGAGATTGGAGGAGCTCGCATATTATTGACTTCCTCGCGAATTTCAGGTGCCGTACGAGTCCTCTGACGTTTACTCTGTACACATATGAACTGTTCTTTCCTGTATGATGTTACACGGGGTCTTCCAGATCGCGAAACATTTGCATTGGCACTGATTTGCTTGAACAACTCTAATGTATACACTTCTGTAGATTGGACTACGCCAACGTTTTTTGCTATTGTTCCAATGGAATACCCTTCGTGATTCAGATTCAATTACAGCACCTTTTTCAATACCAGTCTCCTTCCTGCTTCCGTCCCATTTGAAGGTAATATGGTAGGCACCTGATCAAATACACAAACACACTGATAGAGGCATACAGTGTACTGAAAACTAATATGAACTGCTTGCTACGCAGACAGCTGAATGAATGAGGGCTATTCGAGTGGACACGTCATTGTTGTTGTAGTTACTCATCAGCGCCTACCATCAAATACACAACTGATGATCGAAAACTTTTGACCGTTAATGTTTTTAAAATGACTTATGCTAAGAAGAACACACACACACCCATGCCCGAGGGTGGACTCGAACACCCGACAGGCACTCCACAGCAAGGCGCCTTAGAGCGCGGCTAGCTGCACTTCGATGGGTCGCCGTACTGGTGTGCCAAGCACTGTTGTGTAACGAATGTACACAGCCCTTGCGGGGTCAATTGAAGAGCTACTTTACTGAGAAGTGGCGTCTCCGGTCACGAAAACCGACACACTGTACGGGAGTGTGTGGCGCTGGCCACGTTCCCCTCCATACAGCATACGTTGTCGCGTTCGAGCGGAGGATGACAGCGGCCGAGCGGTACCTGGTTGTCCTCTCGAGGTCTGTAGAACGCCGTTTACGGTTCACGGATTAAGCGAAACCCCGGAAAACCTAAATCTGGATGGCCGGAGTCGAGTTTGAAACTTCGCCCTGCCCTTTGCGAGAGAGGTATGTTAGCACAGAGCCACCACGCTCGGTGCGACTGTAATAGGAAAAGACAGTAGTACCCCCCGCCACAGACCACGAGATGGATTGCCGAGTACAGATATATATAATCGGTTTCGATGCCGTCATAATCACTGAGCGGCTGAGTAGATAAGCCTTCACAACAATAAAACGTCTTGGAATCATTCGGATCAGTTGGCCAAATATTACTTTGGAATACTCTCATCGTGCTATCAATTTTGACACACTGCTGAATAAAATGCGAGAAGTAACGTTCTCAAATAGTGCACTGAAGTGGTTTGAAAGCTACTTAAAAATAGACAGCAAAATGATGTCCGTCTGAAGAAAAATCCTCTTGGAGAAATATTGTTTCTGTAGTGCCATAAGGATGTGCTTTACTTCCACTTTTGTTCTTCTTGTATGTTAATGATATTTCACCAGTTTTGACTTTCTCTAAATATCACTTCTATGCAGACAAACGTCAGCTCCACCAAAGTACCAGACCTGAAGATATAATAAATAGTGCGATTGTGCAGATGAATGATGATGTATCTTCAGCCGTAACATGGGCGAAAAACCTGGGGCTAAAATGAAATGCAAAAAATTCGCAAGTAATCTTAGTCATCTATCAGAGATTGATAAGTTCCGAATTTCATGACCATTTAAATTGACGGTATCTCAAAACCATACCATACCGTGGGTCCCTTGAGCAACGAATTGTTTCTTGTGATTAGAAAACAGCTCAAAAATGTTCAAATGTTTGCATAGTTTATGGGACTTAACTACGGGGTGATCAGTCCCTAAACTTACAAAGTACTCATGAACTAACTAAGACTAAGGACGGCACAAATATCCATGCCCGAGGGGGGATTCGAACCCCCGACCGTAGCGACCGTGCAAACTGTGATTGGCGCGCCGCAGACCGCCCGGCCACTGCGGCAGGTTATAATATTTATGACAATTTTGTTATTGGAATAATAATTAGTTTTCTAGAATGCATTTTCATGGCCATTAAATGTGATTCATTTCCGACCATCAAGAACACAGTTCCTGACAAAGATGTAAACAACAACGCATGAGCACTGCCATTGCCATGCTAAGGGTAAGGCGGCCAATACGTTTCTCAGTCATAACACCGGGAAGGAAGTAGACTGCTTGTGTTGACTAGTTCTCAAATGCTCAAATGTTTGTAGAGCTTATGGGACTTAACAGCAACATGGAGTTTTCCTTTTACATCTTTATACATATTCCGCAAGCCACATCATCATAGGCGTAGCCAGGATATGATTTCGGGAGCGGTTTTCAATGAATGGGTATTGTAGTATTCAAATGTTTGTATAGTTTATGGGACTTAACTACGGGGTCATCAGTCCCTAAGCTTACAAAGTACTTATGAACTAGCTAAGACTAAGGACGGCACAAATATCCATGCCCGAGGGGGGATTCGAGCCCTCGACCGTAGTGGCCGTGCAGACCGTGACTGGAGCGCCTCAGTCCCCTCGGCCACCGTGGCCGGCTCTTCGCGTTTCTGCTGCTCCACTCTGCACGGAAGCCGACCACAGGGGCAATGTAAACGGCTGGCTACTCCGAGGCGGAGCCATGCACATTTGCACCACGAACCACGTCCAAGTTGTGGCATCCACTAGCAGCCCTCTGTTCCAGCTGGCGGGCAAGCCATTGCTCCACGATGATCCGCCTCGTACTGCACGGAAAATCAGACTGAACTCGCGGCAACCCGGAGACAAGTTAGGAAGAGCTCCCCAGACCACTCACGCGCCTTCTCCGCGCCCTATAGCTCGAGGCTAGCGCCAAAGAAATTATCAAGTACTTTCGATGTATCGAAAATGCGCATGGCACAGCAATGAAAATTAATATAGCATGTTCAGTATCTGTGCCGTCTGCAGTTCTATTAAGAGTACATGTTATTACAGCGTCCATCCACTGAAAACCCCTCCGGAAATGATATCCTGGCTACCCCTGGTGTGGGTGGGTGCGGGTACCTGGCGCTGTGAACCACGTGGTCGGCTGTCGCTGCCACACTATAGTCGAGCCGCCGAAAGAACGACTCTGACAGCTAGCGGCTATGTTGCCAATGCTGCTAAGCGTCTGTTTGTTGTTGCGCCGTGTCGGTCGCCGGCATACGAATATCACGTCCGAATGTTTTGGACCGTTGCTATGTATTACTAAAGCGTGAACGAACGAAAACAATCAGGAAGTAATGAAAAACACTCTTTTTTGCAGCTGAAAAGAAAATGTTTCGAATTATATGTCGAGTTAAAGTAAAGCTTCATGTGTTGTTGTTGTGGTCTTCAGTCCGGAGACTGGTTTGATGCAGCTCTCCACAATACCCTATCCTGAGCAAGCCTCTTCATCTCCGCATAAGAACGACAACCTACATCTGTCTGAATCTGCTTACTGTATCCACCTCTTGGTCTTCCCCTGCGATGTTTTCCCCATACACTTCCCTCCAACGCTAAATTCACAATTCCTTGATGTCTAAGAATGTGTCCTACCAATATATCCCTTCTTTTAGTCAAGGTATGCCAGAAATTCCTTTTCTCCCTAATTCTGTTCAGTACCTCCTCATTAGTTACGCGATCCACCCACCTAATCTTCAGCATTCTTCTGTAGCACCATATTTCAAGAGCCTCAATCCTCTTCCTGTCCACACTGTTTATCGTCCATGTCTCACTCCCATACAAGGCAACACTCCACACAAATGCCTTCAGAAAGGACTTCCTTAGGTTTAAATCACTATTCGATGTTAGCAAATTTCTCTTTCTCAAGAACGCTTTTCTACCCATTGCCATTCTGCCTTTTATATCCTCTGTACTGCGACCATTATTTGTTATTTTACTGTCCAAGTAACAACACTCATACCCCCTTTATTGTTTCGTTACCTAATCTAATTCCTTCAGCATCACCTGATTTTCTTACACTGCACTCCCATTACCCTAGTTTTGCTCTTGTTAATATTCATCTTATATGCACCTTTCAGCACACTATCCATTCCGTTCAATTGCTCTTCCAGGTCCTTTGCTGTATCTGACAGAATTACTATGTCGTCGGCAAAACGCAGTGTTTTTAATTCTTCACCCTGAACCTTAATTCCTTCTCCAAATTTCTCCTTGCTTTCCTTTATAGCTTGCTCAATGTACGAATTGAACAACAATGGAGAAAGACTACAACCCTGTCTTACTCCCTTTCCAATCACTGCATCCCTTTCATGCCCTTCAACTCTGACAACCGCTGTCTGGTTTTTGTACAAGTTGTAAATAACCTTACGTTCCCTAAGTTTTACTCCTGCTTGCTTCAGATATGTTCCAGTATTCCATTAAATATAATGCATAATTTAGTCTTCAGCCAAAAGTCGCTAGTTGAAGAATTTTTTTTATATATTTCATCTTCTATAACCATTTTCCACAAACTCGGTGTTATTACCCGGACACTGTATTGTGGCAGTCTGCCGAGAGGGTAAATAAATAAGGACTACCACTTTGCCAGCCGCGGTGGCTGAGGGGACTAAGGCGCTCCAGTCACGGTCTGCATGGCCACTACGTTTGGGGGTTCGAATCCCCCCTCAGGCATGAATATTTGTGCCGTCCTAGTTCGTAAGTAGTTCATAAGTAGTTTGTAAGTTTAGGGACTGATGACCCCGTAGTTAAGTCCCATAGACTATACAAAAATTTGAATTTTTTGACTACCACTTTACAAGTAGTAAAATAGCCTCTTCCAGTGAAATGATTTGTCTTCTTACATAAAAAGAAGAGTGTTATTTTGCTTAATTCGTTTACGGTCGCGGTTGACTGCCATAGTATAGTGTCCGATTAATATCATCAAATCAATTTCGACAGCCAGTCTATTGGTCACAAAAGTGACTTTCTTATGGTTAGAGGAAGAAGCCATCTCTCACACGTCTGAAATTAACGACACGTAACACGGCACGAACAAAACCGGTAACGATGAACACACGGCAGATGCTTTGCAGCGACTGAAGCATGCCACCCCGTGTGACTTTGAGAGGCTGGGTGGCAACGCGGCACCGTTACCCTGGCAACGTTTAAGAATTCCAGAGCTCAGGTTGGTACTCGAGTGTCCCCCCACCCTCTGCGGCCCACGTGCGAGAACTATCAGGGTCGTTCTTTCGGCGGCTCGACTATAGACGGTGTCGTCTGGATAGGAGTGGCGTGACAGCGCAGGCGCGGCCAGCCAGCATTTAGCCGTCAGGGCGCGCTGACAGCGGGCGTGTGTGGCCCTCCCAGCGCCAGCAGCGGCAATTAGCGGCGCTCCCCAGGGGCCTCTGCCACCACCGCGCCTGCCTCCGCCTCTGCAGGACCTCCCGGCGCGCGCGGCTCGGGTTCCTCTCATTACCCCCGGCCGCCTATTCGCTGCCACTCAACGTCCGCCCCTCAGCCGCAGATTGCCTGCCTGCTGGGCACGCGCCGCCGTCTGCCGCTCTGCTCATTTGCCTGGCCTGCACTGACAACTGCGGTGCTGCGTTCCACCCGCTCTAGCCTTACTGTCACAGCGCTCACAATGACTCACGCGTTTTTTTCTTTTTTGTTTTTTGTTTTTTCTTTGTTTTTTTTTTTTTTCTCCGAAGATCGGTTGGCGGCAGTGCGAGGGGTCGGTAGAGTGCTTGCCCGCGAAAGACAAAGGACCCAAGTTCAAGTCCCGGTTCCGGAACACAATTTTGATCTGCCAGGAAGTTTCATATCAGCGCAAACTCCGCTGCATAGTTAAAGATTCATTCTATATGTAAGACGTTTATATATTTTAATTTGGTAACAAGTTTATGTACTTTAAAATGTAAATATGGTTATTATTTTTTCACCGATTCCAAATCCACCAGGGTTGTGTGGAAGGTACACTAGCATATCAGTCATCTCTTTTTTTTTTTTTTTTTTAATGTGATAAGACCGTTATTATTTTCTTTCTATATAAATCATCTGACGGACAGAGTTGAAATCTGCGGCTGTTTGCTGATGATGGTATGGTGTACATGAAAGTGTCATTAATAATCCACTATAGTAGGCTCCAGGAAGACTTTGAGCAAATTTGTAGGTGGTGTGAGTAAAGGCAGCTAGCTCTAAAAGTAGAAAAATTCAAGGTGATGGAGACGAGTAGGAGAAACGATCTCGTAATGTTCGAATACAGCATTACATCTACATCTACATCCATTCTCCGCAAGCCACCCGACGGTGTGTGGCGGAGGTTACCTTGAGTACCACTATCGGTTCTCCCTCCTATTCCAGTCACGTATTGTTCGCGGAAAGAAAGATTATCGGTATGCCTCTGTGTAGGCTCTAATCTCTCTGATTTTATCTTCATGATCTCTTCGCGAGATATACGTAGGAGGGAGCCATATACTGCTAGACTCCTCGGTAAAAGCATGTTCTCGAAACTTCGACAAAAGCCCGTACCCAGCGACAGAGCGTCTCTCCTGCGGAGTCTTCCACTGGAGTTTATCGATCATCTCCGTAACGTTTTCTCGATTACCATATGATCCTGTAACGAAGCACGCTGCTCTCCGTTGGATCTTTTCTATTTCCTCTATCAACCCCACCTGGTACAGATCCCACACCGGTGAGCAGTATTCAAGCTGTGGGCGAAAAAGTTTACTGTAACCTACTTCCTTTGTTTTCGGACTGCGTTTCCTTAGGATTCTTCCAATGATACAGGATCTTTCTTTCTATGTATTCGCAGCACATTACACTAGTCTACATTGACATTCAATGGCCAAAAAAAAAAAAAAGTTTGTAAATCTATCGGACCAAACTGCGTGGTCATCAGTCCGTAGCTTACAAACTACTTAAACCTAGGTAAACTAACCTAAGGACAACACACACACCCATGCCCCAGGGAGGACTCGAACCTCCACGGCGAGCAACCGTGCGCTCCGCAGCGAGACGCTTTAGACCGCTCGGCTACTCCACCGCGGTGATTCAATTGCCATTGGCTGCACTATCCGTCAATTCGATTCAGACCCTCCTGCATTTCAAAACACTTTTCCATTGTTACAACCTCTCTATATACTACAACATCATCCGCAAAAAGCCTCAGTGAACTTCCGAAGTTATCCGCAAGGTCATTTATATATATCGTGAACAGCAATGGACCCTCGACACTCCCCTGTGGCACCCCTGACATCACTCTTACTTCGGAAGACCTCTCTGATTCAAAGCTCTTCATCTCACAGTGGCACGTACACCAAACGTCTCAAATTATTTATCCGATCTACAATGTGGTGACGCACACACACACACATACAGATGCCGGCAGCGTCGCGTAAAGAATAAAAAGCAGAGCTGTATTACCAATCCAGGTACCCTGCTACGGCTGTACATCCACATTTCGTGCACCCACATGCTTTATCTAACCTCTCAAACAACGAAATACCTCGTGACATATTTCCTTTCTTCCAACCCTAATAGAAACGTTCCACTCGCACAGCTTTATTTTTTTAATTCCTTCCCACTACCTTCAATTTCATTGAGTAAACTGTCCGAAACCAATAATTTAAAATTTAAAACATTTATTTACGTGCAACTTCGACTGGTAATTACAGACAATTCGTCAAGTAATCAAGTTGCTACCTGCAACACAAGTCCCCTAAAAGCCAGGGTCCCACGACCATTGTTCGGGGTTGTCCCTCCCCCTCTTATAATATTCAAATGTTTGAAAATCTATGAGACTTAACTACTGTGGTTATCAGTGCCTGCGATTACAAGACACTTAAACTGACCTACGGATACACCCATGCACGAGGAAGGACTCGAACCTCCGACAGAAAGCAACCACACTCTCCGCAGCAAGTAGCCTTAGAGCGCCCGACCATTCCAGCGCGGCCTCTCATATGAGTGACCCTGCTGGCCAGTAGCCAACTCATCCTGTTCTGATGATCAGTGGTTGTGTAAAATTTGCAATAGCTTCCATATGTCACCAGAACATGGGCGTGGCCACGGGGTGGTTTCTCGGGTTCAAACCTCTCCCGAAATGTTTACAAAGTTAAAAAAAAAAAAAAAAAAAAAAAAAAAAAAAAAAAAAAAAAAAAAAAAAAAAACTACCATAATTAAGACTGTCTAGATTTTGTTATATGAAGCAGATATACATGCTCCATACAGTACCAATTTCTCCCCAAACGAATCCCATATGTTTTGGAGCTGTGAAAAGAGACATTCACGGCCATCGGTATGTTTCTGGCGAAGAGGCGCACACAGAAATGTTCAAATGTTTGTAGAGGTTATGGGACTTAACTACGGGGTCATCAGTCCCTAAACTTACAAACTACTTATGAACTAGCTAACACTAAGAACGGCACAAATATCCATGCCCGAGGGGGATTCGAACCCCCGACCATAGTGGCCGTGCAGACCGTGACTGGAGCGCCTCAGTTCCCTCGGCCACCGCAGCCGGCTGCATGGAGGAATTGACCGTCTTGTCTCACAATGGGTTAATTGTATTAACAGTTGTGGTAATTACTACGGAAATAATGAGCGGTTTTACTATTGGTAATTACAATGTCAGTCATATATTACAAGGCCAGTCAGCAGTATTTCTTGATGCTCCTATGCAAACGACTCTAGGTTCAAATATTTGTAAATCTATTGGACCCAACTGCTATGGTCATCAGTCACTAGACTTACAAACTACTTAAGGTAAGTTAAACTATCCTAAGGAGAACGCATACACACCCATACCCCAGTGAGGACTCGAACCTCCGACAGCGAGCAACAGCGCGCTCCGCAGCAAGGCGCCTTAGAACGCTTGGCCACTCCACCGCGGCAGCTCTAGGATCCTGTCTAATCAAAGATTATCTGTACACTTTTTTTTGTCATTGACAATTTACAAGTACCGCAAAAATTTGAGTGGTTCTCCGATCGAGCTTCACGTACTGCCTTTCTGATTACCATCCGTGTTTCGATCCGAATTATCCTCTATATTTTGGAGAATAGGTAGATTTTTAAGAAGTTTATTAATTTTGTATCTATACCCCGGTGACACCCTAATATACAGTCCTTTGGAATAAAATATAATATACAGGGTGTTCCACTCAACTGTTTCACCCCAGATATCTCTGAAACTACAAGAGATATTGAAAAACCACTGTCACAATCATGAACATACGGCAGGTACTATGAGACACTCCAAAACGTGAAGAAATATTATTTTCAACACAAACTTATATTTTCTAAATGGATACCCCATATTATTTCTTAAGCAATCGATAGGATGAAAAGTCACAAAAAGAATGGCGTCGGTTGCATCGCGATGCGTCAATTACTTCCGGAGAAACTGCGAAGCGAAGTTGACGTTTGGAATACATGAGGCGCGCTGCTAACGCGTGTCCGAGACTCGACCGTGAGTCTCGCTTGAGCCTCGGACACGCGCTCGCAGCATGCCTCATGTATTCCAAACGTCAACTTCGCTTCGCAGTTTCTCCGGATGTAATTGACGCATCGCGATGCAACTGACGTCTTCTTTTTGTGATTTTTCATCCTATCAATTGCCTAAGAAATAATATGGGGTATCCATTAAAAAAAAGTAAGTTTAATAATATTTCTTCACGTTTTGGAGTGTCTCATAGTACCCATTTTCATAAGCCCCTGCCGTGGTTTTCCAATATCTCTTGTAGTTTCAGAGATATCTGGAGTGAAACAGTTGATTCGGACACCCTGTACACAGTATTAGTGCCGTTTGCAGTTCTATTTACAGTACGCGTTATTACAAAGTTTATCATTTAAAACCCCTTCCGAAATCATATTCTGGCTACGCCTATGCACCAGAATAATATATTTTTTCATCCACGTACTTGCAATTATTGAAATAAATTTCTGTAAGTAGTAAGTGTTTTCATAGTGACGTTATTTATAGTTTCCTGTCCACACCTTTTCATTGATTTACTTTTTTTTTGCTGGACGTGTTGGGGGAAATATATGACGTTCTTAGCAACGCTGTCCCATATGTCTCTATATGAAGGGCTTATCTCTCTCTTTTTCACTCTGCCGGAAACGGAGTGTGGGAAAAGTAAAGCAAAAGTGCCATCAGAAGGCGAGGTGAGAAACGGAGGGGCAGGGTGCAGTGTGCTGGCGGGCGGAACGCTACGCTGCCTTTGAGCCGGCATTGTGCGCGGCCGGATATATTAACCGGCAGCGCGCGGGGGACCACACCAGGCCCGTGGCGAATATTTCAGGAGGGGAGCGGCCGCGTAAATCAAGAGCTGTCGGAAGGCGACACAGGCAGCCAGGGACGACAGAGGTGGCGAGCGCTGCAGCTTCCGGCGCTGAATGCCCGGGGCGTGAGTTACGGCAGGAGAACAGGTGCGCGCCGCCAGCACCAGCACCAGCACCAGGCACCTGTCGCAGCCGACGCCCGTCACACAAGCCCCCGTAAGCCGCTCCCAGGGCCGGCCTCCTCCCACGCGGAAATCGGCTCCCCTTCTTTCTCTCCTACCAGTATTGATTCGAAATAGCGGGACCGTAGGTGAATGACAAATCGCGCGAGACTCATATTTAATTATCCACCTGCGCAGAAACTGGGACACCAGAACAGGTTACATTCCAATGTAACCCGCTAGCACATCTGACGCCTACAAGGAATGACAATATCGTCAGAATAATACGAGGCCCCGATGCTCATATTTAATTATCCATCTGCGGAGAAACTGGGACACCAGAACAGGTTACATTCCAATGTAACACGCCAGCACATCTCACACCGCCGGCCGCGGTGGCAGAGGGTACTAAGGCGCTCCAGTCACGGTCTGCACGGCCACTACGGTCGGGGGTTTGAATCCCCCCTCGGGCATGGATATTTGTGCCGTCCTAGTTCGTAAGTAGTTCATAAGTAGTTTGTAAGTTTAGGGACTGATGACCCTGTAGTTAAGTCCCATAGACTATACAAACATTTGAACATTTTGAACATCTGACACCTATAAGGAATGATAATGACATGTCAGAATAATACGAGGCCCCGATGCTCATATTTAATTATCCATCTTCGGAGAAACTGGAACGCCAGAACAGGTTACATTCCAATGTAATCCGCTAACACATCTGACGCCTACAAGGAATGACAATGACATTGTCAGAATAATACGAGGCCCCGATGCTCGGAATACAGCGTAGCCATTACACACTGCTCAAAGCAATTAGAGGATCGAGTGAAGTAACGTACACATTATACAGGGCGATTCTGAAGTCACTACAGGAGAACCCTTCTAATCCGTCACCTTCAGCCTGGCTATTCATTTTTGATTATATATATATTTCACGAATTACAGCGTTCAAAAGAATGAAATAAATCGCAATTTTCGATGTTGTGGCATCACTGTATTAGGTTTAGATGGAATACCAAACCGTGGCGAATGAAAATTTGTGCCCGGACGGGATTCGAACACGGGATACTGCTTACTAGGCTGACGCGTTGACCACTCCGCCAACGAGGACACAGTGACCAGCCCCACTGAGGAAGACTCTTCCCTGTACGTGTGTGTCCATTGTGTGTGGCGGGAGACGTGCAGGGAAGAGTCCTCTGCAGTCGGGCTGGTCCTGTGTCCTCGGTGGCAGAGTGGTCAACGCGTCTGCCTAGTTAGCAGGAGGTCCCGTGTTCGAATTCCGGCCGGGCACAAATTTCCATTCGTCACAGTTTGGTATTCCATCTAAACCTAATACAGTCATGCCATAACATCGAAAATTGCGATTTATCTGATTAATTTTTGAGATTAACAAATTTACAGAAGGAAGAAGTTTGAAGTTAGAAGCTATGAAAGATCCCAATCAGAAAATTGCGGGGAAAAATTTGGAAAAATTATTACATGCATTTAAATGAAATGGCAAGTTAATTAACGGTGGAGTGTTGTGTAGGCAGAACATTACAAAAGAATCGACGAGCAGTTACCTTTAACAAGAGATTCATCGATGGTTGAAATTTGGCTGTAAATGAAATTTTCATAATATAACCACTCGACGAACAGTGGATGGCAGTTTGTCAGTATCAAACTACGACTCGAGTAGCAAACCGTAAAGTAAGATAAGTGACATGATAAAAATCGTATAGGAATATTACGTAAGTCAAACACATCAGACTTCTAAAAATTTACAAGAAAATCGACTGCAGATTCTATTGCCGGTAAATGACAATATTATGGAATAAATTTTGAAACAAGAGTGCAGGTTACACGAAATATCACCATTCAATATTAACTAAAAACAGTGCCATCCATTGTTGTGGAGATTCAACAAGGCTGAAAAAGACTTTATGGGCGGAGGGAGGATAAGGCAAAATTATTAATAAAATTCATAAGTGCGAATTTAACTGAGAGGTGGGGTTTATTTATAAAAGTAAGATACGCGCACAACACATATATTTACCTGAATGTAGAAAATCCATATAATATCGGCCAAATAAAATGATAAAGTACAGCTCTCGTCTGCAAGATGCTATCGCTAAAAATTACAAGGTAACAGTACCTTCTGTCTTAAAAAAAAATTGAAAGTGATGTTCTTAAATTATTTCTCTGACATTAATAGATAATTATTTTTACATGCAGAAAAAATATAAAAATACAAAATTTTCTCTGATAATATCGGGGAAAGGAAACTGCGTCATTATACATGGTCGGAACGACAAAAAGGTCTGACTATCCAAAAAATCTTATTTATCACAAAAAATATAAAAAAATACATTTAGTACAAAAATTAAATGATTTAAGAACTAAAAGACGTCTACAGTAATATAAAAAGATGTTTTTTACACAGTGTTAAACAATATATTAACTAAAAAAACAGCTACATAGACTATAATATGAATTGGTTTTAAAAGGAAAAACGACAAACTAATTACAGTACTGCACTTACTGTAAAAACAAATCGGACACCATGTCGAGTTTTCCAACGATCAATCCAGCCTTCACTGGCAGGAAATTTAATTTCGGCGTCCTGCTTTTTGGGCAAAACTTTAGCTTTTTCTTTGAGAATTGGCCCGGATATTGGAGTTCATTTCCTTCTTCCTTGACAAAACCACATCCACAGTACATTACCAAGCAGTTCAAGTTTAGGCTTTTTTTAATGTTTTGCGATTCTTCAGAGTGTTTTCAACCATCAGTCGTAAATGTATAGGATTCAATGTCTTTCCTATTCTTCCTCCAATCCTTAACAGTCTTAACATCTACATTCAGTTCCTTTCCAGTTTTTTTCAGAGCAATTCTCCTTTGTCAAGTCTTTTTAGCACTGCTAATTTTTCTGTTAGTGAAAGAGTTAGTGTTTAAGTTTGAATCCAGACATGTTGAAAAACAGACAACTGTATACAGACAATGAATGTAATAAGGACTGTAGGGAATAAGGCAAACAACGACGTTTTTTAATCTCAACAAAGGATAAAACTGCACATTAACGTACAGTATAACAATATGCACAGCGACAGACACCGCAACAATGGCCCGACAGGCGTCCAGTCAGTGAAAAGACGGCACATGCTCGCGAGCCTGACCATGGTCGGACTAACCAGAGTGACGGACCATACGAGGTCGGATTAGAGGGATTCTACTGTATATATTTTGTGCTTAAACACATTTTATTAACCAATATGTAAAGGTGCTGCAACTTATGTTACAATAGGACAATTTCAGTACATTTCAATGTGACCACCTTGGATATCTAGGCACACACCCCAGCGCTCCACTGTAGACAGAAAAACTTTCCCACGCATATCTGGTGCAATCTCAGCAGCTGCGGCTCAAATCCTCTGTGTTAAGTGTTCAGTGCTGCGGATCTTCACCTGGTATACCTTAGACTTGATAAACCCAAGAAATCTAAGGAAGTCAAGGCAGGAGAGTGGGGTGCCCACATCCACGAAGAGGCACGACCAATCCATCAGCCGGTAAATGCTTGCTACAGATAATCCCGAATAACGAGGGCAAAATGGCGTGGTGCACCATTATCTTAAAAAAAAAAAAAAAAAAAAAAAAAAAAAAAAAAAAAAAAAAAAAAAAAAAAAAAAACAATATCCACAATCCCATTAGATATCAAATGGAGCTCCAAAAACTGTTCCAACGTATCTAGGTATGTGGTTCCAGTAATGGTTCGTTCTGCGAAGAAGGGCCCGTACACTGTTGACCTCGTTATCCCTATCCACACATTCACTTTTGCGGTGTCCCGTTGCCATTCCTGCAGCACACTTGGTTGTTCGTCTGCCCAGATCCTGCAGTTGTGTCTGTTCACTTCACATGTCCACAATCACTGAACAAGACATTTTGCATCAAATTATCATTTTCCACAGCTTGTAGCAGGTCATGACGCATAGCCTAACTGGCTAAATAGTCCTCCGCTTCAAGCTTATGTACCGCCTGGATATGGTAGGCACGTTTTTGCAGCTTTTACGAAGAACTCTCCATACAGTGGTTTGAGGAATACCACGATCCCTACTATGTCTCCTGGTAGATGCCGAAGGGCTTCGTGTAATCGCATCCTGCACACTTTGCACGGTGTCTAACGTTTTGGCCGGCCTCTCTGGACGTTCTTCCCCTGCAGCACTACCAGTACGCTGGAATTTATTGACTATGGTCTTGATAACAAGCCTAGTGGGGCATGTTTTCCGGAATCTACGGGCAAAGTCTGTCCGTTCCTGTTCATATGTCAGTCCACGAAGTCGAGCAAAAACAACAGCGATTCGTTCTAAAATGTTTCAAATGTTTGTGGATCTATCGGACCAAACTGCGTGGTCATCAGTCCGTAGCTTACAAATAACTTAAACCTAGGTAAACTAACCTAACGACAACACACACACACCCATGCATTCGTTCTTCCTTGTTTAGCATTCTGTCATAGTACCTGCAAGAAACAAATATTTTGTTACTATGTCACTGAGATGTATTCTGTCGTATGACCTGAAGAAACAAATATTCCGTGCTATATCACTGAAATGTATAGTGACTCTAGAATCACCCTGTACATATGGTACCGTATTTTATTCAGATATTGGATACAATTGTAATGTGACTGTAATACTGTACCATATTTTGCTGTCTGAACTCTTCACCTGAGGTTCTATTTTCTTAGAGCGAGGCACCATGGGGCAACCATAATAGTAGAAAAAAAAGAAAAAAAATTCTCTTTACCCTCTAATATGGTGTGTAGTCACCTAGGACAGCCAGTACAGTTGAACACCTGGATGGCATGTACAATATGAGATAATCAATCAGCTCTTGAGGGATATTTGGCCATTCTTCCGTGACTCCAATATCCAGTTCTGTATCCGGTGTGGGAGGTGCTGGTTTGGCTGCAATGTCTCTGCCAAGTGCATCCCAGACATGTTCAATCGGATTTCAATCCGGCGAACAAGCTTAACAGTCCATTCGTTGAATTCCCTCAGCTTCAATCTTGTTGTCCACCAGTGGAGCGCTGTGGAGACGGGCGTTATTCCACGAGAAGGAACCCATCTTGTATGGCATCAGCGTAGAGCATAACAAAAGGTAGAAGGATCTCGTGTCTATACCTCTGAGCAGTCAAAGTGCCATTCTGTACGACATACAGATCCGTACGTTCGCAAAGTCTGACTCCTGCCCACACCATTCATCCACCAGCATGATATGCTAATGTTTCCTGAACATAAGCAGGACTGTTCCGAGTTCCACGTTCTCTCCAGATGAGAAAACTACGATTGTCCGCCTGAACACAAGATGTTGACTTATCTGTGACCAGAACAAGGCGTCATTCGCTATGAATCTAATCCTGTTGTTCCTAGGCCTAGTTTCTGCGGGCTAAACGGTGTCGGGTTTGAATCACACACACACACACACACATTCTCTCTCTCTCTCTCTCTCTCTCTCTCTCTCTCTCTCTCTCTCTCTCTCTCTCTCTCTCTCTCTCACACACACACACACACACACACCCCATAAGCCTTCGTGCCTAGAGGTCACATTCCCAAAGGCGATTTCGGACTGTCTGTGTTGATATCGCGCGTTTTGTTACTGCTTAGAGGTTGTGTTGCAGCTGAGTTCCATTCAGCCTCCTGCCTCAATGCGCTTTTAACCGGAGGTAACCGTTATCTCTTGTTGGTGTTATCCATGTACGACCTTGGCCTTGCCTTATTTTAAGGCTTTCTGTTATCTGAAATCGAGTGCAGGTCCTGTAGATTACACTTTGGGTAGCTCCAATAACTGCAGCCACGTCTCTCCGTGTCGCCAAAACGCTACAGCAACATGGAGTTTTCCTTTTACATCTTTATAAACATTCCGCAAGCCACATCATCATAGGCGTAGCCAGGAGATGATTTCGGGAGGGGTTTTTAATGAATGGACATTGTAGTAAGGTGGACTCTTAACAAAACTACAAACGCACTTATTCTGTAAATTGCGTTTCAGTGACTGTTTGCTAGAGAGCGACCATGGTACAGAAACAAAATTAGTAAACTTTTTAAGAATATACGTATTCTGCAAAAGAGGAACAAGGCCAATCATATCAGGAAGACAGGAAAATGCAAATGGAAACAGTAAGGCAATCTGACAGACAGTTCGTAAAGCTTTCAATAATTCCTGAAGCATTCTCGAAGATTTACTCCCTAACTCAAATTTTTGCGGTACGTATAAGTAGTCGATGCCAAAAAATAAGTCTTCAGATACTATTTGATTAGACAGGAACCTAGATACGTTTAGATAGGAACATCAATAACATTGCTGACTGACATTGTAATGTATCTCTGACATCGTTATGTATCACAGACATTGTAATTACTGATAGTGGTATTGATAAGAGAGGTGAAATCTCTAAGGCACAATGAAGCTCCAGGGTTCAACAGGGTGATTGGCAGCAGTTTTTACACAAAATCTCTGCCCGATTTAGTTCCCCACTTCGCCATAATTTACCGTGGTTATCTTTAACAATGAATTGTTCCCAATGATTGAAAAACAGGCACGTCACACTCATCTATAAAGAGCAGACAAATTAAAAGAAGACATCTAGAAGAAGCAAAGTAAATTGCTCATTATTTTAGCAGTAATCATCACAACAGTTAATACGTTCTGCCCATTGTGAGACAAGACGGTCATTTCAAATTCAAATATTTGTAATTCTATGGGACGAAATTAATTTGGTTATCAGTCCCTAGACATACAAACTATTTAAACTAAGTTAAATAACCTAAGGACTAAACACACAAACACACATACATGCCAAAGGGTCGACTCGAACCTCTGACGGGGAAAGACCGCTTATTCCGCAGCAAGGCGCCTTAGAGCGCACGGCTATTCTCGCACTAATTCGCCAATGTTTGTACCTACCTACATCACCATTATTTATACCCAGTTGTGCACCTCTTCGGCTGGAAAATTCCAGAGCTGCAAAAAATATGCGAATAGCATGGGGAGATCTCGTGACTATGGTGCACGTGTATCGGCTTCCCAGGCAAAATGCAGGTTGGCTCTATCCTCATACAGATACTTTCTTCTCGCAGCTCAGCCGAGTATGGTCGCGGAGAAAAGCTATTACCAGTATGTCTCCGTGTGGATTCCACTCTCTCTCATTTTATTTCTGTCGTCTTTTCACGAGGTATACGTGGGAGGGAGCCACACAAATTGTTTCAGAAGTGATGGTCAATAACTCACACAGGAAAAGTACACGCCAAACCCAGTCAAAAGCTCTAATAAACATGGGTTTGCGAATCAGCTGTTATCGAGATATCAGCGCATGTTCTGTTGCCGTTCATCAGTGACAAGGAACACATGGCATCTCTCAAATATACAGTAGTTCTTCGAAACGTTGTCCAGCAATTTGAATGCGATATTGAACTCGTCTCTGAAATGAATTGCGAGACCTCTCAGGCAGTCCCGGGGAATTCTGTAAATAATCTGCAAGCGTAATTCCTCAAGCGAGTTGACCTAGACAGCGTAGATCATGCTATTGACATCCATGTGGTTTTAATTCGTAGATCTTGGTAGCCATGGCACAGGCCGTTTTCTACCAATCCGAAGTTGACCTTAAGATCAGTTAGAGGACGGCGCTCTGGTAAATGAAAATGGCCGGCCGCGGTGGCCGAGGGGACTGAGGCGCTCCAGTCACGGTCTGAACGGCCACTACGGTCGGGGGTTCGAATCCCCCCTAGGGCATGGATATTTGTGCCGTCCTAGTTCGTAAGTAGTTCATAAGTAGTTTGTAAGTTTAGGGACTGATGACCCCGTAGTTAAGTCCCATAAGCTTAACAAACATTTGAACGGTCTGCACGGCCACTACGGTCGGGGGTTAGAATCCCCCCCTCGGGCATGGGTATGTGTGCCGTCCATAGTATAAGTTAGTTCATAAGTAGTTTGTAAGTTTAGGGACTGATGACCCCATAGTTAAGTCCCATAAGCTATACAAACATTTGAACATTTGTAAATGAAAATGTGCTCAAGCACCGTCATGTATGAACCACATGTTCAAGCATTGTTTCAGTGGGACATCGACAACTACATAGTGTTGTGGAAGCACCGTCCGTAGTAAACGCGTCTACTGCTGTGCGGTTAGTCTCTGTGGTAAAATTTGTGATCCAATTATTAGGTTTCCCAGCAGTTCAGCCCCGATGTTTAGCGAATATCACCACTGTTGTCGTGATACGGTGGAAAATGTTCAAATGTTTGTTAAGCTTATGGGACTTAACTACGGGGTCATCAGTCCCTAAACTTACAAACTACCTATGAACTACTTACGAACTAGGACGGCACAAATATCCATGCCCGAGGGGGGATTCGAACCCCCGACCGCAGTGGCCGTGCTGACCGTGACTGGAGCGCCTCAGTCACCTCGGCCACCGCGGCCGGCGATACGGTGGAAGTACGTAAACAAATAGATAATCGATCCCAAACCTTGAGATACCAACATAAATACCACGGCGACGAGGGACGTTTACACTTGGTTCCCAAAGAGAATTAATATGATAACTCTGAAACGGTTGATTTGCTGACCCAAGTTTACTGGAGTTTTCACCAACTTTTGGTCTGTATTTTCAATGTGAGTTATTGACCGTCACTTCTGGAACACTATGTATATGGAAATTTGACATAAGCCCATACGGCTATAGAGAACGTTTCTCTTGCAGGTCCTGCCACTGGATATTCCCCATTTGTGAAGATTTTGCTCTTATTAAACGAGCATTTAACGAAGCGTACTGCTCTCCGTTGGGTATCCTTTATGTCTTGTATCGAGCCTACCTGGTACGGATCCCACACTGATGAACAATACTCAAGCGTCGGCCAAACGAATCTGTTGTACGTACTTCCTTTCCTGACGGACTACACTTCCTGATGATTCTTCCAGTGAACCTTAGTATGTTGTCTGCCTTACCCACGATTAATTACATTTGGTCGTTCCATTTCACATCGGTTCCTCTGTCTACTTTCAGATATTTTATACGAGGCGCGTCCAGAAAGTAAGTTCCTTTTCAATTTATCTCCGTTGCAGCTCTGCGATTACAGTTCCGCACATGCGCTGTAGACCATGTGTATCAAGGAGAAGAACATGCGCCATTTGGAGATCGCTGTCAGTTACGTACGCTTTGTTGTGCTTGTTTGAAATGTCGGCGTTGATTGAAAATACCGCCGCCTGTGAAATCAGGTCGGTGATTCGGTTTCTGAATGCGAGGAAAGTGAAACCAAGTGAAATTTATCGGCAAATTTGCGATGTTTACGGACCAAATGCGATGAGTGATTCGATGGTGAAAAGATGGGTCCGACAGTTCAATGGCGGGCGTAGAGATGTGTACGATGAATAACTAAGTGGGCGTCCACCTTTGGTTACAGAAGAACTGGTTCACGCGATTGATGACAAGATCCAGGAAAACCGTACGTTTACAATTAGTGCTCTCGTTATGGAAGACGAGCTGAAAGAAACTGTTTCCAACTGGCTGAAGACACAGACGGCAGATTCTTATGAAGAAGTATACAAAACCTGGCGCCACGCTATGACAAATGCCTGCAAAATTTCGGCAGTTATGTGTAAAAGTAGTTTAAGAGTTGTAGAATTTTGTGCAATAAAAATTTCTTCTGTATCTGTGTACAATTTCATTTTATTACCAAACGGAACTTACTTTCTGGACGCGCCTCGTATAAGTAACTGCTTGCAGTGTTAGACATGTAACTGAGTGGTTATATAATAAATGATCTTTCTTTCTATGTAAACGCAGCACTTTACTTTTGTTTATGTTGAACGTCAATTGCTATTCCGTTCATAATGCGCCGATACGCTGCAGAACCTCCCACATTTAGCTTCAGTTTGCCAATCTTGCGACTTCTCGATATATTACAGCAACAACCGCGAAAAGCCTCATTGAACTTCTGATGTTATCTACAAGGTCATTTATATGTACTCTAAAACGCAACGGTCCTCCCTTGGGGCATGCCAGACGTCAGTTTCATGTCTGAAGCCTTCCCTCAGTTGAGAATAACATGCTGAGCTCTGTTAACTAGAAACTCTTCAATCCAGTCACACAGTTGCTCCGATATTCCATATTCTTGCACTTTATTCGTTAGGCGACGGTGCCGAACTGCATCAGACGCCTTGCGGGTGTCAAAAAACTCGGCATTACCCTTTGGGATGAAGGAGTGAATAAGTACAAAGAACATATCAACCCATTTCGGAGGTCAGAGGCACAGTAACAGATTCCAGAACCGAAGAAGGAACCGACACAAAGTTAAAATGATTCAGAAGGGATAAGCACATAAGGCACCCTTGCGAAGAATGCAAAACACTTCATGCCAAAACACAGCCACGAAACACTCAACAGGCAGTTATTACAAAACAGAGAATGCCCTCACACAAGCAGTGACCTCACATACTAAGTTTCGAATTAGGCTTGAAGAACGTTTTTCCGAGACTCTTTCTCCCCAACGAAGCATTATGTATCATACCGCGCACGGAAATAAGGAGCCCGAGGTTACTTATTATACACTTCGTGGAGGTCAACCAAATTGATCAAATCAGCTGGCACATTACGTGTGTTCAATGGAAGGCTTTATCCGGTTCATATAAGCATCATTTAGTGATCGCCGGATCCTGAGAAAACAACGAAAAACGAAGATTTTTGGGGTAAAGAAAAAAAAAAAATAAAAAAAAAAAAACGAAACGAAATGTGGGGATTGCCACGACTTTATATCACAACATAAATGACTCTTTATTGTCTTTTACATGCCGCCTCGACAGTCTGAGCCATGTATGAAAAATAACTATTTTTATGACGTATGATTTCCCATGCGCAGTGACGGAATTGGGTGCGTCGCGCGTTGGACATCAGAAATATTAACTCTAGGTCTGGCTCGGTAGGACAGTGGGAGAGTGCCAGATTATGAATCCAAACATCGCGGGTTCGAGCCCCGCCATGTCCTAGGATTTTTATCTGTCACTTTTCACTTCTTTCACCTCTGACAATGTTGCTGATGTGAAAAATATCGAGTAGAGTAGCACCGTGGTCCGGAACCCACGTTAAACTGTAGGTCCCCTATAACTGGCTGGATAAGTCAGTTCGAATATCGGAGGAAGGCAACGGTACATCACCTTCAAATAGGACCATGCTTAAAGAAGCACTGTGGTGTTCAAACCAATCTTCCAATTGTTGACTGCTTTACATTTTTTAGAATGATAAGATATATTGTTCTGCTCTCAATTTTAAATAAAATTTCGATAACTTGTCGCTATTTCGTATTCTGCAATGTACGAGTTACAATCAACTATATACAGAATCTACACAATGTGCTTTTACCTTTGCAAATTTGTTTCAACTTTTCGGCAGTAAACTCAGTTCTGTATCGAGCGAAGGTATTAGATTGTCAGACGTGCAAAAATCATATTTCTTTGTCGAATAGTTTTCTTAAAATTGAATGACATGCAACTGCCAAGTCCATATAAACGTAAATGCAAACACTTCGCTTGACTATTCGCCGGATATGAAACGCTATGTCTCGATGAGGTGTAAACATGCTCTCAATTTTTAAAATACATTTAGAAGCCGTGTCCACATTTCGTACACAACAATGTAAAAGCTGCAAGCATCCATTTACAAGGTCTACGTAATGCCATTTTAGCTTTTTAGATCATTTAAAAATATTTTTTTTTAATTTGTTGCAGCACAGGACCTCCGTCTAATTTCGAAAATAATTCTAGATCTTTGAGGAGTAGAGATATCAGTCTGTAATATGTGCTACAATAATCCTTTTTTCCCAGAATTCTTTTCTTAAAAAGTAGTGTATGGAGGACGGAAAGTCGTCTATCAGCACAGCCGAGCAGCAAGGCAATACAGAGAGGACGTCTGTAACACCAAAACGATTAATTAAGTTTACTTTCAGCATTTTCTTACCGATGAAGTACGTCAAGGATCATATATCTAGATGATGACGGAAACATAAAGGAATCCGGGACGAGTATTCTGTAGTAGTTACAAGGAAAAGTTGTACACCTCTCATACTTAGGCGAAATATCAGAAACAAGTTAGTCATCAGTTGAAATCACACGAACAACATATTAAAACAGTAATGATAAACAGTAATCCTTGGGAGATAGGAACACCTAAATCTTTTCGTTTTCGGTCTGATTCTCTTATTTTAATATATTCATTATACCTCTATGTAGGTGGGTGCTAACAAAATATGTTCGAATTCGGAAGGGAAATTTGGTGAAAGAAGTTTCGCAAATAGCTGTCGCCGCAACAAACAGCGCCTTTGTTTTAATGATTTACACCCAACTCGTGCATCATTTCCGTGAAATGTTTAAATGTTTGTTAAGCTTACGGAACTTAACTGCGGGGTCATCAGTCCCAAAACTTACAAACTAATTATGAACTACCTAATATTAAAGGCAGTGCAAACATCTATGCCCGAGGAGGGATTCGAGGACGGCCACGCGCATCGCAGCATAGCGTCTCAGTGCGTTCGGTCGCTCCGCCGCGGCATTTCCGTAATACTCTCTCCCATACCTCGCGATAATACAAAACGAGCTGCCCTTCTCTGAACTTTCTCTAAATCTTCTGTCAGCCCACTCGGTGGGGATCCCACAATGCGCAGCAGTACTCCCAACTAGGACGCACAAGCGTGGTGTAAGCGGTCTTTTCAGTAGAACTGTTGCATCTTCTTAGCGTTCTGCCAATGAAATGTAGCCTTTCGTTCGCCTTCCCTACAATTTTATTTCTGTGTTCTTTCCAATTTAATTTGTACGTAATTGGTATTCCTAGGTATTTAGTTGAATTTACGCCCTGTAGATTTGACTGATATATCGTGCAAATGAAGTTTAACGGATTTGTTTCAGTGCATCATACGGATGACTTCACACATAATTCTTAAGATTCAACTGCCAATATTTGAACCATGCTGTTATCTTATCTAAATCTTTTTGCAGTTGCTCTTGAACTGGTAAATCAACTCAGCGATAAATATACATGTGGCGTCTGTTCTGAAAGAATAGATGTCACTTCTGATCCTGCAGCTGTTATTTTTTCATATTCATAGAATATATGACATCAACTGCGATTGGGCAAAGCTGAAAATGTGTACCCAGCCGGGATTCGAACCCGGGTCTCCTGCTTTCTAGGCAGTTGCGCTGACCACCACACCACTGGGGACACAGTGATCACCGCACCTGCAAGGACTACCCATGCACGCCTCCCGTCAGATACAAATTCCCAGCTTCGCCCTGCCCATAGTACTCAAACTCGTAGTTTAACTAATTCCCGTAAGAGTAAGGGTTTTAAACTTGCCCACCCCTCCCCACTAACGATAGGATCATTGCCCGTCACCGGCATATTATATATATACATGTGGCGTCTGTTCTGAAAGAATAGACGTCACTTCTGATCCTGCAGCTGTTATTTTTTCATATTCATAGAATATATGACATCAACTGCGATTGGGCAAAGCTGAAAATGTGTACCCAGCGATAAATGACAGCATCTTCCCCGAACAGTATAAGACTGCTGCTTACATTGTCTCCTTAATCGTTTATAACGGTAAGGAACAGTAGGAGCCCTATAACACTTCACTGTGGTACGCCAGATATCACTTCTCTCTATGAATTTCCTTTACTTACAACGTAGTGTATCCTTTCTGACAGAAAATCATGAATCCAATCGCACAACTGTGGCGATATTCCGTAAGTATGCAATTTGATTAGAAGACCCTTGTGAGGTACAGTGTCAAAAGCCTTTCCGAAATCTAGAAACACGGAGCCGCGGTGGCCGAGGGGACACATCCTCGCTGCGGCCGGTCGCGCGCGCAACGTGTGTGGTGAGTTGGACGCTCTTGCGGCGTAAATACTATCTGTAGTTTAGAATGGATAGAGCATAAATATGACTGAGCCCCTTCGCAAAGACACTGTGAAGTTCACATTTGATGACCGATATGCGAGACCCAAAGCACTAGAAGTGGAAGCCTTCTTAAGAGACGTTGTAAAACTCAGCCTTAGCGAAATTATTGGTATCCATCTGTCGATCGTTAGTTGCACAGTTTACGTGAAAATGATCAGTACTGCTTGTTGCGCTAAAGTCATAGAACAATGCGGAGGGTCCCTAAAATTCAATCATTGTGATGGGAATGTTGGAGACGTCAAAGTTGACCATGCAGGTTTTGCTACCCGAACTGTCCGAATCTTTGAACTACCATTCGAAATACCCACGGAAGCGATCAATTCAGCTCTTAAGCCCTACGGACGAATTATCAGCAATGTAGCAGAAAAGTGGACGACCTTTCAAACTTTCCCTGTTCTCAACGGTGTCAGACAGGTCAAAATAGAACTCCGAAAGCACCTGTCTTACCTGTACGTGTGTGGGTATAGAGCCATTGTAATTTACGACGGTCAGCCACGTACATGTTCCGGTTGTGGTCAGACCGGCCATGTACGAACTGAGTGCATTCAACGGAGAGTGACACAGCTGCCAACCAAGGAGCCGATCGCGCCTATGGTGATGACGGCACTGCCAGTTACGTATGCCTTAGCTTCCCGCGGCACAACAACCAAGACATTCAGCGACGCTGAGGACAGACAATATGAGCCCCTCGAAGACAACCAATGTCTGCCAATGGAAATCAGTAACGCAGAAGCACCGATCATCCCTCCCTCCAACGTGACGAGAACGGTTATTGAAAAAGAAGTGGAAGCGAATCCTGAAAAAGACACCGAACAACACGTGCGTAAAGATGAGGAGGACATTGCCATACAAGATCCAAGCTCACATTCAGAGAATGAAGAGAGCTTGAAATCTGGTTCTTCCCCTAAAACACACAAAAAACGGCGTTTAGCACCACCTGGCGCAGAACACAAGGCACAGACGCTCCGCGAAAAAGCGCAAGAAATTGGCAAAAAGTTAAGTGGAAAAAAATCAGTAACGTCACAACGAAACCAGCAGACTACAAAAAAGGAAGACTCAAGAAATATAGACATTCATCGCCAACAGGGTGATGAAAAAGACAGCACCACAAGTAAAGAATCGAAAAACAGAACGATGCCCCAGCACTGTCCGGGGAAGCAGACGGCAGAACAAACTGATGGATCTTCCTGGGCAGATGATAATATAGAATTTCCTGAAGACGAAGAAATGAAAGAAATAAAAAATGCGGAAAATGACTCATCTTCACCAGGGAGAGACGATAAATCTAAAGAAAAATCCCCGCAGCGTTCACTGCTCTGAGGAGCAAGAGGTATTGACGAAAATGAGCGGTGACAGTAAACAAGCATAGGCAGCCAAAATATCTGTGCAAGCCTATAGGGTCGGCACGATAAATATCAACAAAATTCGAAGCCACCTCAAAATCAAGGCCCTACAAGACATGCTCTACGCCGCTGACCTCGACATCGCCTTGCTGCAAGAGGTGACAGACATTAAATTGGAAATAATAACTGGATATAACGTAATCGAGAATCCCGGAACTGACCAAGACCTTGGAACGGCGATACTCACGAAAGAAGGAATAATCGCGAAAGACGTTGAAAAATTGGCAAACGCCAGAGGTATTGCAGGCACCATCCACAACGTAAGACTGATCAACGTCTATGCACCATCTGGCTCCGGCAACAGGCGAAAACGAGCCGACTTCTTTAAAAACGACATAGTGCCCCTCTTCCGTGGAAAATATGAACACATCATTTTTGGAGGCGACTATAATTGTGTTTTATCTGCTAAAGACCAGACACCAAATTTTAATTATTGTGCAGAACTGAACGCAATAGTTAGAGAATTCAATTTGATCGACACGTGGGAGCAAAAGAATGGGGAACGGCCAGGTTTCACTCACATTACTAGCCACTCGGCCAGCCGCATTGACAGAATCTACGTTTCCGATACCTTGCAGACGCACATTCTACAAACAGAACTATGGCCTACCATCTTTTCAGATCACATATCTTACATATGCACCTTGAATTTAAGAAAACAAGAAACCTACAGGGGACGTGGTCTCTGGAAAATGAACGTAGACATCTTAAAGGATCCTGCATGTCAAGCGACATTTAATGATGTATGGCAAGAATGCGAGAAAAGATTCCACTCATATTCCTCAGCAGTTGCATGGTGGACAAAATGCGCTAAACCTATGATCAGAAGAGCAATGACAAATTACTCTCGTGAGAAAACAACCTGGCACAAGCGGACAGCTGAATTTTATTTCAAAGTCCTCAGGGATTTATACGCATCTGATGCGTCAGTTATTGACAACCATGCAGAAATCAAAAGAATTCAAGCCAAACTCCTGTCATTAAAACGCAAACAGCTTGATGGTTATAAAATAAGATCACGACTTCAAAATGAAGTACAGAATGAACAAACATCTATTTATCATTTAATAAACGAAAGAAAACGACAACACAGAAAAATAATAACCGAATTACGAACGTCAGATGGGAGACTACTAACTCAGCAAAATGAGATCAAGGCGGAAATTCACAATCACTTCACCGCTTTACTAAGCAATACACCCACGGATATAACGGATCAAACTGACCTTACAACCGGAATGACACGACAACTTGTCCAGGACGAAGCAGACAGCCTGTTAGTCGAAATATCAGAAGAGGAAGTTGAAGATGCGATAATGCGGAGCCCGAAAAACAAATCCCCTGGTCCTGATGGATTTCCGGCAGAGTTATACCACACATTCAAACGACAGATGATACCCAAGCTCACATGTGTATATAAGGAACTTATGAACCCCAACACCAACATCCCAGTTGATTTCCGAGAAGGGGTAGTTGTACTGATCCCGAAAAAAAATACAGGAAAATCAGTAGAAAACCTAAGACCTATCACCCTACTCAATAGTGATTACAAAATCTTTGCGCGCATTCTGAACGAAAGACTGAAATCAGTACTGAACTCCGTCACCGGTTCTTATCAATCGAGCGTACGCAAAGACAGATCCATTCACCACACACTATGTGACTACAGGGACATAATTTCATTATCAGCAGCTTGTAATCTAAAGTGTGCTTTGGTATCATTAGACTTCGAAAAAGCATTTGATAGAGTCAACCATGATTACCTATTTCACGTTATGAGTACTATGAACTTTCCGCAAAGCTACATCAGGATCCTGCAGAACCTCCTCAACAATTCAGCCTCTATAATAATGGTAAATGGTCAACTCAATAGACCAATAACTGTAAAAAGTTCAATGAGACAGGGTTGTCCTCTGTCCATGTCGCTTTTTGCAGTAGCCATAGAACCCTTGCTTTTTCGACTGAGTACAAATTTACAAGGCATATTACTACGTGGGCAAAAGATTGTCTGTCAGTCATATGCTGACGACGTCACGGTCTTGGTCAAGGACAATAATGAGATCTGCAAATTATTAGAGGTAATAAAAATGTATGAACTCGCGTCTGGCGCCAAACTGAACCGACAGAAATCCGCAATAATGAACATTGGACGAGGTTTAGAAGTTCCCATTCAAGGGGAAATAAAGGAGACTGCTACATTGAAATGCCTCGGTATTGAATATACGCCCAATATCCAGCAAACGATTGCACGGAATTACAGAAGACTACTTAATAGTATATGTGCCAGTATATATCAGAATGTACTCAGAACACTCGACGAAATACAAAGGGTGGAAGTGGTGAATATATATCTCACATCCAAAATAAATTATGTGGCACAAGTTTTACCAGTTCCGCGGACTGTGGCTGATAGGATCTTGGCAGCCTTTGGCCACTTCGTCAGCCGTGGCCATATCTTCAAAGTCAAATACGAGACCTTGACACTATCGACCGACAACGGTGGACTCAATCTAACAGATGTCTACAATAAAGCGCAAGCCCTGTTTGTTAGCAAAACGTACAAGCAGTGGACAAAAACGCCGAACACCATAGCGGCATTCCTTTTAAATGAAATAGCGCCACCTAACTGTGCTGCCCCAATCGATGTCCGCCACATTCCCACCGCCCTGTATCACTTTAAACATTTTTTAATCGAATACAGCTATATAAGCATGAGAATGGCAGAGAAAGACATGTATAGAGTCAAAGAAGTCTACAAAAATTTAATGAAATTTCATAACAAGAACATCATTGAACGAAAGTATAAAGACTTCAACTGGAAAATGATCTGGAGAAACATCCATAATCCCCACTTACCGACAAACGTGAGGGCACTCTGGTATTACGCTGTTAATCGAAAAGTCCCAACAAACCAACGACTTCATAATATACATCTCGCAAATTCTCCCTTGTGCACACTCTGCAACCTGAATGACACAGACGAACACCAATTTGTCTGCAGAAACATTGACAACATTTGGCAGTTACTCAGGAAAAAACTTGCAATTATGCAGAGAACGTCGCCAACCACCATAACACCTGCGAATCTTTTACATCCGGACGAAGAACTTTACCCCAATACGAAACAAAACGCAGTGAATTGGCTAAAGGGACATGCAATATATTACATACTGACAACTACGGAAAAGAGTGAAGGAGATTTCTGGATATACATTAGAATGCAGCACGACAAACTACTGCAAGTAGAAGACTATCAGAAAAAATACGCAAACTTTCTCAAAAGAACCATCGTGTGAAACATAAATAAAACGACATCCTTGATGATGTGACCCAATGGGCATATCAACAGGTTAAATTATTACAAATACAATTTCTAGGAAAATGTAAGAATAACGAATAACGATCAACTAAGGAACGACTATTTTGACGAAAATAAACTTTTCGAAACAGAAAAAAAAAGGTTTTATTTCACAAGTTTGGCTCTAGAAGAGAGACATTTTTTTTTTTTTTTTTTTTTTTTTTTTTTTTTTTTTACATTATTTCAGTTCCCCTTTTTTTTAAGTCTACAGAGATCTAATTTTCAAATGCATAAATTCTACCACCAAGAATTCATGTTACGTTGTATCATTAACAGAAACGGAGTCTAGCTAGCTGACGCATTTCAAAGTTAGAGAAGATAAACAAAACGAGAGCAAAAAGAAGAACCAGATCAAGTACACGGATACGTGTGGAAATTACAACAGTTACACCCGAGAAGACGAACTTTGACATCGGAAGTTGGCAAAGACACCGAAAGATACAATTTATATAGCATTTCAGAAGATATGAAATTATGTTTCACACCGAAGAAGGCAATCTTAATTTAGGGAAGACATTAAACAACATTATATTTTGCTTTCAATTTTTTCCTATAATTGGACATTAAATCATAATAGGCAATACAGAAAAAAAAATTGCTCTTGCCTTTATCGTTCCAGAAGCAGAAGAGGAATTTTAAGTTTATTCAATATATCAAGAAAAATCCTTTCGTTTACCAACATCTCTCAAAAGAAAGGAAGATGAGATGCACAACACAAAAATAATTTTGAAAAAGCCAACGCCGAAGAAGAAGGCGCCATTTGGAGAGCGAAAGGAAGGGCTGTGAGGGGAGGTTGGAGGCCCTAAAAAAAAAAAAAAAAAAAAAAAAAAAAAAAAAAAAAAAAAAAAAAGGGGGACTAAGGCGCTCCAGTCACGGTCTGCACGGCCACTACGGTCGGGGGTTCGAATCCCCCCTCGGGCATGGATATTTGTGCCGTCCTTAGTTATAGCTAGTTCATAAGTAGTTTGTAAGTTTAGGGACTGATGACCCCGTAGTTAAGTCCCATAGACTATACAAACATTTAAACAAACACGGAATCGATCATCCTGCTAGAAACTGACGTCATTTTTTTGGTTTTGTAATTTTGCGCATCAGTGCTACTGCCTTTCTGGAATATTAGAGTGACCTGTGCAACTTTCCAGTCCAGATGATTCACTAAGAGAACTGTTGTATATGGGGCTACTGTACAAACATACTCCGAAAGGAACCTAACTGCTATACATTCGCAACCGGGAGATTTGCTTTGGTTATGTGATTCAAGTTCCTTTAATACTTCAGGGATTTTTTCTTCTAAATCACGAATTCTGGCAGCATTTCTTTATTCGAATCTGGAGTATTTGCTTCGTCTTCTTTGGTGAAGGAATTTCGGAAAGCTGTGTTTAGCAATTCAGCTTTAGCAGAACTGGCATCAGTAGCACCATCATTGCTATCGCGTAGTGAAGGTATTGATTCTATTTTGCCGCTTACATATTTTACATGCGACCAGAATTTGTTAGGATTTTCTACCAAATTACGCAGCAGGATTTCATTGCGGACACTATTCTAAGTTTCTCGAATTGAAGTTCGATCTAAGTTACGAGTTTCTGTAAAAGATAGCCAGTCTTAGAATTTTGTGTTTGTTTAAATTTGGTATGGTGTTTTTTTTTTTTTTTTTTTTTTCCCCTCGGAAGAGCTATTTAACCTGTTTTGTGTACTACGACGGGCCAGTCCCCTCTTTTGTTAATTTGGTTTGTATAAAGCTGTCAGTGATTGTCGATATTATATCTTTGAATGTAATCCACATCTGATTCACACTCTCATTGTTAGGTTGGTCACTGGTGGCCAACAAATTCGACCGTAAAATTTGGTGAGGATCGTTTGAACGGCGAGACCTAAAATCTGGGAACGCTGTACAGACACACAGCATGGCTCCGTAGTACAGTGCTAGCGTGTCAGACTGTGAATCCAAAGGGCGCGGTTTCGAGCACCGCCAGGTCCTTGGATTTTTATCTGTCACTTTCCACTTCTTTCATCTTTGGCAGTGTTGCTGATGTGAAAGATATTGAGTACTACCGTACTTCGGCATCCAGGTTAAACTGCATGTCCCCCTATAACTGACTGGGTAAGTTCGAAGGTCGGAGGAAGGCAACAGCATACCACCTCCACATAAGACCATGTCTAGTAAAGCACTATGGCATTCAAACCAATCTTTGGATTGTTGACTGCTTTACTTTTTTTTTAGTGTCAGATCGTCGTTACTTTTGCAAATATCTGTGAAACCGTGCTACATATGGAAAAACGCAGGGGTAATAATTTGTAGAGAATTTTGTCCTCGACGAATCTGTTTTTTGAACTTTCGTCTCAGATGAACGGTTAGGCGTTATTTACAATTATATTTGAATCTGTAAAAGCTCCAACGCAAACGGCCCGCTTTTAGTGTTACTAGACTAAAGTGGGCCAATAAATAAATCAAAGACTGTTTCGTAAAGTTGCAAGGTTTTATTTATTTATTTATTTATTTTATGCTGAACTACGTCGTCTTATCGACTGGTCATGAAAATTAAAATCACGAAATGGCACATATAGCTGCTGATATTTTCCTGATAACGCATCCATCTGCCATAACCAAACAATTTTTTATCATTGTTCAAATTAATTTCGGGCGTGCAACCACATGAAGTTTACTTCTTCTAATATTTCGGCTGGGTACCTTCCCGCCATATTCAGAGAGAGTTGAAAACTAACGCTCTAGTACGTGCTTCGCCATTATAAACGCGGGGACCGTGCTACTGCGCATGTGGCAAAAGATAGACAGGTGCCAGGAACGTTACCCACCGGCAAGATATGTATAAATTATGTCTGTGGCTGCACGGTCGATTGTCACAGAGGTGTCGATGTATTATGAGCTGTGCTGTGGCGGCGTCTTTGTAAATTTATTAAAGAAAGTGCCGGATTCCAAGATTTATAGAAGCAGAAGTCATTGTCTCTGTTAATTATATTCGTCCTCAAGAGAGTTTCAGTAGCTTCATTGACCACTGAGTCCCGGAAATATGAAGTAGAAGCTAAAATATTCTCTGAAATGGCCGGAAAGTACACAGCAGAAATATTAGAAGAAGTAAACTTTAAGCGGCTGCACGCTAGAAATTTATTTGAACAGCCACTGCGCCGCGTAAAGTAGATGCGGTTGCATAGACGTTCCCGGCGTAATAACTGATAATATTCTTCTCGGGTCTGCAGCCGGATGGCATCGTCAGCTAGACACAACATTTCAGCAGACGAACTGCCTTGCCAACTTCAGGTGAGTACGCCGAATACACTTACTCGCCGGAAACCGAGACAGAACAAGTCCCTACCACGCCGTAGCGGAGAAGCGAGGCAACTGTCCCCGAATTGAAGCAGCTGATCGCCGCCATTTGCAGGGAAGAATCCTAGAAGTGAGGTTGTGATTTCAAGTGTATGAGACGCGACAGGAGCAAAATGAAGCACAAAATAACGCATGTTTGTTTAAAAAAAAAATACTGAGTGCTGCAGTCTGTTTAAAACGTATTCTTAAATGAATGAAGTTTCCCAATTTCGTAAATACGTCTGCATAGAAAGACGCAAAGAGTGTAAGGCTCTTTCCTGAGAAGGTGGAGCGATTTTGCATCGATGTATTTGCATAATATGATTGCATGAAACTTGTAAAGTAGCAGACAGTGCAATTATTGTCTGATTCACGTAATTTTCTGTCAGGTAATGTATACGTTTTGCCGACTACTCTGTACGTTTCGCACGCTCATTTTTGTATAGCATAGTTTTGTCTACATTACTTTCCATATTACACAGTAGTTTTCTTTCAGATTCCTCGAATTTCGGTATGAATAATAGTAATAACCTATACGACTTAAAATACGCAATTCATTCGCATATTACTTTTTACCAGAGATAGTACCCCGCAAAGTGGCTGAGTATGCAACATGCGGTCAAATATTTGGCCATTTACGAAGTACAATCAGCACCTGTTAAGTATCTAAAAGCAATTATTCGACCTACTTCTGCATCATACTTATATATATGATTAAAAATGTAAATACCTCTTATACGCCTAGTATTTCATTCAGCTCAACTTAGTACATAAATCGTGTTAGTATTTTTAATATTTTATATGCAAATAAAATATGAGTACTTGACATGCAACAAAGTACTTTTATCAGTGCTAGACAATCATTGCCGCGGTGGAGTAGCCGAGCGGTCTAAAGCGTCTAGCTACGGAGCGCGCGGTTGCTCGCCGTGGAGGTTCGAGTCCTCCCTGGGGCATGGGTGTGTGTGTTGTCCTTAGGTTAGTTTACCTAGGTTTAAGTAGTTTGTAAGCTACGGACTGATGACCACGCAGTTTGGTTCGATAGATTTACCAACATTTGAACATTTTTAGACAATCATTTGTAAGAGGAAACATAAGCAAAAACAAACGCTTATGATTTATTATTTCATCACGAAAATTCTATATGGTATACAAGTATGGCTGATCTGTGAAATGTAACACCGTTTCCGATTTTGGCTTTGCTACCATTGTTACTGTTACAATTAAAAGCAGCACACGAACGAAGAATGTTGACGCACTGTTTCCCGGTAAATGGCGGCTTCTGTCACGTTCAATGTGGTGACGGGACACTAGCGTCAGCGAGCTGTCTAGTTTTTATTTAATAAGTTCAAAATGTTCAAATGTTTGTATAGCTTATGGGACTTAACTACGGGGTCATCAGTCCCTAAACTTACAAACTACTGATGAACTAACTAAGACTAAGGACGGCACAAATATCCATGCCCGAGGGGAGATTCGAACCCCCGACCGTAGTGGCGTGCAGAACGTGACTGGAGCGCCTCAGTCCCCTCGGCCACCGCGGCCGGCTATTTAATAAGTCTATGAGGCAGAACAGAAACAGCTACTCCTTTATACACTGCTGACGGCCCACCGCACGTGCGCGAAACCAAGGTAGAGGCCCTCTAGGCGCAATAGAACTCGTAGCGCGCAGGCGGAGAAAATCGACAAAACGATGGGTCGAAACAAGACTATAGTGCGATTAAAACTAGTTCGTACTTGACAGTTCGATGGGCCAGGGGTGCTACGTTGCCAGCGGCCGCTGTTAGCAGACTTCTGCTAGCGCGGTATCCTTGAAATGCTTGTGAATTAATGCGGGGCGGGGACGGTGAATGCAGCACATTTACCGCCGCTTAGGGAGACTTACTGTTACATTTTCACTTGTCTCGTGAATTTCGCAACGAATAATAAAAATAGTAGACTTGGCGGTTCCGAATTAAGATTTGAGGGATCGGAATGTGCATTTAGTTTTTCATTTTGTTCCTTTCCTATATTAATAACGGTTGTTCTGCGTACTTTTAAGGCCGCTGCAGTCCTCTCGAGAACCTTATTAATGGGAATAAGAGGCCCTCTATTCTCCCTTTCCATCTCAAAATATTGTCTTACGTTGCACACGTATTCACGCGATTGTCCTCGTAATGGTATTCCTTGTACGACTTTTTTCAAAGATGATTTCGGACTGTGGATTCTAGGACATTTCGTACGCACAGGATACTGCAGTAATCTGACACACACGCGCGCAGTCGAAACAGACGAATAGCAGACGGCAATATAACACGGAGTTTACGACACGACGCGCATAACACCACGTGTTAGCAGCTACTCACCGCTAACGAGGAAGTAGTGGCAACTATGCAGGGTGGGGGGCGTCGAACTCGCCGTGGGGTTGGCCCGCACCCTCTCAAGGCCACGCGCGCGGCTAGCTGTCAAGTACAAAGTAGTTTTAATCGCGCTATAGATAAAACAAACTGCAGGTCAAAAAGAAGATCGTTGTTTTTTTATGTCATATACAACTGGGTTCCAAGTTTTACTTAAAGGGAAGCTCTTGTCCCTACAGCCATAAGAATTTCCATTGATTTTCTAAGAACACGTTCCCAGTAGCTGGAGGGAGAAGCAATCATTTTTGTTTCATCACATACCATCTTGTGTCCCTGATTCACAAAATGTTCAGCAACAGTCGACTTTTCAGCTTGAAGTAAACGAGTATGACGGTGATGTTCCACACACCGATCCTAAACTGTGCGGATCGTTTGGCCGATCTATGTATTAACCACAGTGAAACGGGATTGTATAAACGCTGGGAGTCCTCGTCTTTTACTGTTACCTTCAGATGTTTTCCGTTACGTAGTTTCTCTGACTATGGGGGAAAGACTGTGTGGGGAGAGGAACTGAAGTGAAAGTGTTAAAGGGCGTAGGGGGTGGGAGGTGGTGGTGGAGGCTTTGGCTCCGGAGTCGAGCTGTCACGCGCTATCGATTCCGGCGCTGCTCGCTGCGGCACCTGCCCCCGCCGCGCCGCGCCGCCTCCTAGACGCGACAAATAATCTCCTGACTCACCCAAGCCGCTTACAGCCCCCCGTCACGTGACCCGCCTCTCGTCGTTTTTAGCCGCGCCCTCCTCCCACAACCCTCTGCGGCAGCTGCGGTCCCGCCGGCATACTCACACACCACCACCGCTGCCGCTGCCGCTCCCCCATCATCAAAGCTGGCTGGCCTGCCGCATCGACTCCCTCAATCACAAAGACCCGACCCTGTTCAGCTACTTTCATTAGTCTCAAAATGTCTCAATTTTATAGCTTTAAAAGTGGTCAAGAGGAGCAAAGATTCAGGATGAGGAGTTCTTATTGGGTTTAGAATGGAAATGAGCGTATGGCTTTCTTGGCCGGGAGAACCCTTGCGGGTTTGTTTGGCCGCTTTAGTGTAAGTCTTTTTATTTGACGCCGCGTGGGCGGCTTACGTGCCAATGATGATGATTAGAACAACACACAACACCCAGTCCCCTGCCGGGAATCGAACCCGGGCGTGGTAGTCAGCGACGCTACCACTGAGCCACGGAAGCGGACATTGGCTGTAGAAATTGTCAAAACAATCTTACATCAATATATACATTCCGCAATCCACCTAAAGATGAGTGACGGGGGTACCTATTTCCCCTACTAGTTACTTCATATTCTTTTCCACTTCCATATAAACTAAACTCCGTCCCACACAGGCCTCGAGGTCCCAAAGGGAGCCGACCGACCGCCGTGCCATCCTCCGCCCGAAGGCATCACCGGATGTGGTATGGAGGGGGACGTGGACAGCGCCGCGCACTTCTGCATCTACATCTACATGGGATACTTTGCAAATCACATTTAAGTGACTGGCAGAGGGTTCGTCGAGGCGAGGTACTGGTGGAAGTAAAGTTGTGAGGCGGCATAGTGAGTCGTGTCGGGATAGCACCGTCAGTAGTGTGCTTGCCCGCGAAAGGCAAAGGTCCCAGGTTCAAGTCCCGGTTTCGACACACAATTTTAATCTGCCAGGAAGTTTCATATCAGCGCACACTCCGCTGCAGAGAGAAAGTTTCATTCTGGAAACATTCCTTAGGTTGTGGCTAAGCCATGTCTCCACCATATCCTTTCTTCCAGGAGTGCTAGTCTTGCATGGTTCGCAGGAGAGCTTCTGGAAAGTTTGAAAAGTAGGAGGCGACGTACTGGCGGAAGTAAAGTTGTGAGGCGGCATCGTGAGTCGTGTCGGGATAGCACAGTCAGTAGTGCGCTTCCCCGCAAAAGGCAAAGGTCTCAGGTTCGCGTCCCGGTTTCGGCACACAATTTTAATCTGCCAGGAAGTTTCATATCAGCGCACACTCCGCAGCAGAGTGAAAGTTTCATTCTGGTACCATTATACTATTTATCTCCCATTCCATTCTCGAATAGCGCACCTGAATCTCTCCGTTCGAGCTCTGATTACTCGTATTTTATTCTGATGGTCATTTCTACCTATGTAAGTGGGATTCAACAATATATTTTCGCATTCGGAGGAGAATGTTGGCGATTGGAGTTTCGTAAGTAGCCCACGCTGCAGCGATAAGCGCCGTTGTTGTAATGATTCCCATCCCAGATCCTGTATCATTTCCGTAACGCTGCCTCCCCTGTATTGTGACAATACGAAAGAGCTGCCCTTCTTTGGACTCTTTCGATTTCTTCCGTCAAAGATCCCACACTGGGAAGCAATACCCCAAAAATGGACGGACAAGCGTAATGTATGCAGTTTTTTTTGTAGTTCTGTTGCATCTTTTGAGGGTTCTGCCAATAAAATGTAGTCTCTGGTTCGCCTTTCCTACGACATTATCTACGTGTTCTTTCCAGTTTAAGTTTGAAGTAATAATAATTCCTAGGTATTTTGTGGAGTTTACGGCCTTCACTTTGATTGATTTATCTTGTAAACAAAGTTTAACGGATTTCTTTTCGTACTCATGTGGACGACATCACACTTCTCATTATTTAGAGTCAATTGCCAATTTTTAAACCATAGTGATATTTTATTCAGATCGTTCTGCAGTTGGTTTTGATCTTCAGATGATTTTACTAGACGGTAAATGACGGTGTCATCTGCTAACAACCCAAATCGTTTATGTAAATAAGGAACAGCAGAGAACCAATAACACTACCCTGTGGAACGCCCGATATCACTTCTGTTTTAGTCGACGCCTTACCATCGATTACTACGAACTGTGTCCTCTCTGCCAGGAAATCCCCTACCCAATCGCAAACTTGGGGCGATATACCATAACCACGCCGTTGTGTGGGTTTGCGAGACCGGAGCCGCAACTTCTCAATTAAGTAGCTTCTCAAATGGCCTCACAAGGGCTGAGTGCCACCCCGTTTGTCAACAGCGCCCGGCTGACGCGGACGGTTACTCGTCCAAGTGCGAGCCAAACGCGACAGCGTTAAGCTAGGTTAATCTAACGGGAACCGGTGTATCCACTGCAGAACAGACGTTGGTTTCCACGTCCTTATAGAACGAGGGAAAAACGATTACCTGTATGCATCTCTACGAGCCCTGATCTCTTTGATCTTATCCTTGTGGTCGTTACGCGAAATATAGATTGGCGGTAGTAAATCGTTCTGCCGTTAGCACTAAATACCGGCTCACTAAATTTCTCAACAGTGTTTCTCGAAAAGTACGTCACCTTCCCTCCAGCGACTCCCATTTGAGATCCCGAAGCATCTCAGTAACACTCGCGCGTTTATCGAAACTCTTCTTCTTCTTTCAGTAAATCTGTCCTCAGACAGATATCAAGTGCACATCCTCCCGTCTTTCTATCCTGGGTATCCACCTTCATTTGCTTGTAACTTTTTCCTTTTTTAACGTCTGTTATCATTCCAAAGCTCCATATTTCTCTCCTTATTTCTATTTCTACTTTTTCTTGCATTACCCTTTGCAGTAGACAGTTCCTGCCTTATATGTGTCCCTCCCAAGATGTTTTCCTCTTCTGTATTATCCTCATTAAGTTCGTTTCCTCTTTAACCCTGCTCAATACCTCCTCATTCCTCACGATGTCAGACCACTTAACTTTCTCCACAGCCACATTTCAAAATTCTCTAAATATATTTTGTTCTTTTTTTCCTAACCCTCAATGTCCAGATCCATAAGACACTACGCTCCACACAAAATATTTGGCGAACCTCTTCCAGAGATTAATAGGTATGCTCCTGGCTGTCAGCTAATATTTCACTCTACCAAAAGCTTTTTTCTCCTGTATACTCTGCGTTTCACCTATTCTGTATAACTTCCATTGAAAGTTATCAAGCAAATAATTGAACCTGTTGCAGTTTGGTTTCCTCTAGTGATATAGTGATTGAGTCACCTTCTTTTCCAATTTTCATCACTTTGATCTTATCGATATTCACTTTCATTCCAAATTCTTTCCCCTGCCTTACAATATTCTCCATTATTACCTGGAGCTCTTCTTCTAATTCTCATAGTACAGTCATATCATCTGCATACTTTATAACTTTTATTCTTGCTCCTCCCTCTACAAGTCCTTTTGTTTTTTCTAAAGCCTTGTTAATTAGTTTTTCAGCAAATATATTAAAAAGTGGTGGTCACATACAACAACCCGGTCTCACACCTCTTCCAACAGCCACCTCTTCAGTTTCATCTTCATATATTCGTACCACTAATTTCTGTCTCACATAGAGATGTTTTCTCAGCCTTCTACGATTCAAATAGATACCAGTATCTTTCAGCATCTTCAGCAGCATACACCAGTCAATTCTGTCAAATGTTTTTTCCCAGTCGACAAAACAGACATATATGATCCAACCTGTAAACTGTGAACTCCGTCCGACAGGCCTCAGGGGGTCCACTGGGTACTGACCGACCGCCGCGTCCTCCTCTGCCCGAAGGCGTCACCGGATGCGGTATGGAGGGGGACGTGGTCAGAACCCCGCACTCCCGGCCGTTATGTCAGTCTTCGTGATCGGATATGATCGAACTTACCAGTAACAAATCTAGCCGCCCGTCTCTAAATTGCTTCTATGTCTTCATTTTAAATGATCGGGGGGGGGGGGGAATCCTACGACCTGAGCAATACAGAAGATGGGGTAGCACAAGCATTTTACATGCGGTCTCCCTTACAGACGAATCACATCTTCCCAAAATTCTCCCAATAAACCAAAGTCGTCCATTCGTCTTCACCACGGCTATCATTAGCTCGTTCCATTTTATATCACTGTCCAGTGTGACGCCTAGATGATTAATAAACGCGGCTCTGTCAATCAGCACACTAGTAATGCTGTACTCGAACATTAAGAGATTGTTCGTCGTAATCGTCTCCATCGCCTTACATTTTTCTACATTTAGAGCTAGCTGCTATTCTTAACACCACCTACAAATTTGCTCCAAGTCTTCCTGGATCCTACTACAGTCGTTTAATGATGTCACCTTCCTGTACACCATACCATCATCACCAAACAGCCGAAGATTGCAACTCTGTCTGTCAGATCAATTATACAAATAGAAAATAATAAAGGTCCTATCACATTAAATACTAACAAAAAAAAAACTCATATGCTAGTGTACCTTCCACACAGCCTTAATGGATTTGGAATCGGTGAAAAAATCATAACCGTATTTACATTTTAAAGTACATAAACTTGTTACCAAATTAAAATATATAAACATCTTGCACATAGAATGAATCTTTCACTCTGCAGCGGAGTGTGCGCTGATATGAAACTTTCTGGCAGATCAAAATTGTGTGCCGGAATCGGGACTCGAACCTGGGACCTTTGCCTTTCGCGCGCAAGCGCTCTACCGACTGAGCTATCCCGACACGACTCACGATGCCGCCTCACAACTTTACTTCCGCCAGTACCTCGCCTCCTACTTTGTAAACTCCATAGGAGTTATCCTGCGAACCTTGCCCACGAAAAGCAAGGGTCTCAGGTTGGAGTCCCGGCTCCGGCACGCAATTTTGATCTGCCAGAAAGTTCCATGTCTTGCATATATTTATATTTAAAAGGAACTGAAAGCTTTTTACCAAATAATAAACTTCACCGTACTTACGCGAATAAGATAAATACTAGACTATTACAGCCACGCATCGTTACATAAAAGTAAAATAATAAGATCTGCCGACACACTTATTTACTATGATCGCCTTACTGCACAAAATTTCTGCAGAAGTCAGATTGTGCACAATATTCACATAATGTGATATTATTAATAACATACACGTATTAATATGTTAGGCTAAGAAATTCGTCAATGAGTGGAAGGAGTTGGCTACCAAGAAATCCTTTAGACTTTTCTCTGTCTTTGGGAACAGTTGTTCGTGTCCGCAATACCTTAACAGCCCTCTGCTGGATGTTCTTGAGTTCACACCACAAATAATTCATTTTGAACTTTTTTGTGCTCGGAAAATTTTAGCCTAGCTTGCCGAGTTATCCCAGAAAATAATCCCGTACGACATTACGGAATGAAAGTATGCACAGTACGCTAGCTTGTACATTTTTATATCATCTATCTCTGAAAACATTTGCATGGCAAACAGAGATATGTTTAGGCGATAAGCAATTCTGTGGACTGCTCCTCCCAGTTAAATTCATTATCATCAAGATATAGTCCAACAAATTTAACACTGTCAACTTTTAATCTCCTTGTCGTCATATTTTAGCCATATACTGGGTGGAAACCTTTTACATGTTCTAAACTGCATATACTACGTTGTTCTACGTTCTTTTTTTCCTTTCAGTTTTTAGAGACAGAGCATTTGGTACTAACCATTTATTGATGTCCACGAAAATTTCATTAGCTGCCTTTCTGAACCTATACTTTGTGTCATCTGCGAACAAAAAAAAATTTGCAACCTATAATGTGACTGGTGAAAGGTCACTGATATACAGAAACTGATTATAACGAGTGCTGAGATGGTTCCTTTAAACAGAATACCGCTGATTTCCTTACCTGAGAAAAGCAAACATTGTCACCTGATTTGCAGTGAGATCAAATAATTTTATTATTGCATTTTTTCTTCTTTGAACACTTTCTTGCCAATAGTCACAATGAAGTATCTAAATTGCCCTATTCCCTTAAGATTTATTGATGAAATAGTGCATATGGAGACTCAAGTGGAAACGGTATACCAGGTCAAGCTGAAACCCAAATTACTGCAGAGAAAGGCAGCCCGTTTTGTATTATCGCTATAAGGCGAGAGAGTGTCACGGAAATGATGCACACGTTGGGGTGCAAATCATTAAAACAAAGGCATTATTCGTTGTGACGAGGTCTATTCGCGGAATTTCTTCCATCAACTTTCTCTCCAAAATGCGAGAGACATGATCATCAAAATAAAATAAGAGAAATCAGATCGAAAACGGAAAGATTTAGATGTTCCTTTTTTCCGCGAACTATTTCGAGGAATGGAACTGTAGAGAAACGTCATAAAAGCTGTTCGATGAACCCTCTATCATGCACTTCACTATGTCTTTATTGTAGATGTAGATGTAAAGTACGTGGAGTTGCCTTTTCAGGCGACAAAGCAGGCGATGATTCTGGCATTCATTAGGTCACACAGGTGGCTAATTCTGCGTTAGGATACAGAACTCCACGCCTGCTCGACCTGTTCACGTAGTTTTGACAAGTTGCCCGTGTAATTCGTCGTCGCAACATATCCCATACGTGCTGTATAGGAGACATGTCCAGAGAGCGTGGTGGCCAAGGAAGTTGCTGCACGGCTTACAGGGCACATTGAGAATCACGCGCAGTTTGTGGACGAGGAGTATCCTTTGCAATGACACTTCACCTTCCTTGATAACTGTTGTTGTTGTGGCCTTCAGTCCAGAGACTGATTTCATGCAGCTCTCCACAATACCCTAGCCTGAGCAAGCCTCTTCAATTCCACATAAGAACGGCAACCTACATCTGTCTGAATCTGCTTACTTTATTCATCTCTTGTCCTTCCTCTGTGGTTTTTATCCCACACACTTCCCTCCAACGCTGAACTCACTGTTCCTTGATCTATAAGAATGGACCCTACCAATCGGTCCCTTCTTTTAGTCGAGGTATGCCAGAAATTTCTTTTCTCCCCAATTCTGTTCAGTACCTCGTCATTAGTTATGCGATCCACCCAGCTAATCTTCAGCATTCTTCTGTAGCACCACATTTCAAAAGCCTCTATCCTCTTCCTGTCCGCACTGTTTATCGTCCATGTTTCACTCCCATACAAGGCAACACTCTACAGAAATGCCTTCAGAAATGACTTCCTTAGGCTTAAATCAATATTGGAAGTTAACAAATTTCTCTTTTTCAAAAACGCTTTTCTACCCATTGCCATTCTGTAATTTATATCCTCTGTACTGCGACCATCATTTGTTATTTTACTGCCCAAGTAACAAAACTCATCTACCTCCTTTATTGCTTCGTTATCTAAGCTAATTCCTTCAGCATCACCTGATTTTCTTACACTGCACTCCATTACCCTAGTTTTGCTGTTGTTAATGTTCATCTTATATGCACCTTTCAGCACACTGTGCATTTCGTTCATCTACTCTTACAGGTCCTGTGCTGTCTCTGACAGAATTACTATGTCGTCGGCAAAACGGAATGTTTTTAATTATTCGCCCTGAACTTTAATTCCTTCTCCAAATTTCTCCTTGCTTTCCTTTATAGCTTGCTCAATGTACAAATTGAATAACATTGGAGAAAGGCAACAACCCTGTCCTACTCCCTTCCCAACCACAACATCCCTTTCATGCCCTTCAACTCTGACAACCGTTGTCTGGTTTCTGTACAAGTTGTAATTAACCTTACGTTCCCTATATTTTACTCCTGCTTGCTTCAGAACTTGAAAGAGTTTATTCCAATCAACATTGTCAAAAGCCTACCCCAAATCTACAAAAGCTAGAAATGTAGGTTTGCCTAACCTTAATCCATCTTCTAGGATAAACCGTTAAGTATTGCCTCTCGTGTTCCTACATTTCTCCTGAACCCAAACTGATCTTCCCCGAGGTCGCCTTCTAACAGATTTGCCATCCTTCCATAAATAACTGATAACTTGTTTCGGCAAATTAAATTTAAATTATTAAAATTATGTCGAAAATTTTCTTCACTGACTTTTGTCATTATCATAACAATAGTCAAGGCTAAAATATGTCTAATTATGCTATGTAAAGAGCTACTTTTGTGTTGACAGCTGACTGACGTCAATTGTGTTTGTCCTTCCATTTGTGCACTGTACAAGCTGTTAATGAAATAAAAAGTTAAATGTTTGTAAACTTACTGGACTAAACTGCTATGGTCATCGGTTCCTAAACTTACAAACTACTTAAACTAACCTAAAGACAGTACACATACCTGTGCCCAAGGAAGGACTCCAACCTGTGACAGAGAGCAACCGCGCGCACCGCAGCAAGGCGCCTTAGAGCACTCGGCCACTCCACCGCAGCCTGTTAATGAAACCAAGGTGACATTTCGAAAGGCAGAGGAAATAAAATCGTTTCAGGTTTATCGATGACAGTGTAATTCTCGAAGAGAACTTGGAAAATCAGTTGTTGAAATGTATGGTGTCTTGAAAAGAGGCTAGAAATTATAAAAAAAGTAAGAATTTGTTTAAGAATATCACCAGCTGTTGATCGAATTTCATTCGAAAATGAAGTATTCAAAGATGGCTCTGATGGACAGTAACGCCGTAAAGCGAATGTTTCTGGAAGCACTGTGGCCTGGCTCACACAGTATTTTTAATATGAAGTTAAGCTGATATTGTGTTTTATTTTTTACAGTACCACGATGGTTTCTTTATATTATGAGCTGGTCTAAAGAAATTATATCTTACGATGAACATCACGAAGTGGACCAAAGTTTGTGATCAAAGACGTAATTGAATAATATTTACTCTCCTTTCAAAATAATTTGTGTAGCAAAGTAACGGTGACGGAACTGCAGAGGATGAAAAGTTGGAAAAGCCAGTAGCAGGAAACGCACTCTATGAGTTAGAAATGTATTAACATCAGATATAAATTTAATTATTAGAAACTCGTTTGTGTAGCTATTTGTGTCGAGCATAGCCCTCTGTGTTACGGTAAGGTGCACATTAAAGCGTTCCGACGAGAAGGGGTATTTTTAAACATCTATATCTATACAAGTATACTCCCCGCACGAATAGCCGAGTGCGTTAAGTCACACGCCCCCAGGACGGAGAGGGGAGCCGCACTGGTTTGATCCTCCCGGAGGATTGACGGCGGAGGCTTTGATGTGGCTTTTTGGTGGTTTTCCACACCCCAATAGATGATTTCCGGGATGGTAGTCAACCACTTCTCCGGAAACGTTTGCTCACTTTCACATGTATAGTACAATAGGCAGGCATTGGGAACGCATAGTTCCTCCCGGCAGCTAATGGGATGGCTACAGGATGGGCATCAGGCCAATCATGCCAAATCCGTAGTAGCAGACCGACAACGTTTGAGTGTGTAACAAAGGCAAGCAAAATAACAAGACTAACATGTATACTGTGCATGCAACCTGCAGCATGTGTGGCGGAGAATCCGTCGTTCGAGTGTCACGTACCCTTGCACTCCTCCCGTGTGGTCTGCGGAAACCGGTGGGCTTTACGGAAGATAAACGTAGGAGGAAGAAATATATTGACTAGCAGTTCTTCTAGGTACATCTACATCTACATGGGATACTCTGCAAATCACATTTAAGTGCCTGGAAGAGGGTTCATCGAACCACAATTATACTATTTATCTCCCATTCCATTCTCGAATAGCGCGCGGGAAGAAAGAACACATGAATCTCTCTGTTCGAGCTCTGATTTCTCTTATTTTATTCTACTGATCATTTCTTCCTGTGTAAGTGGGAGTCAACAATATATTTTCGCATTCGGAGGAGAATGTTGGCGATTGGAGTTTCGCAAGTAGCCCACGCCGCAGTGATAAGCTCCGTTGTTGTAATGATTCCCATCCCAGATCCTGTATCATTTCCGTAACGCTGTCTCCCCTGTATCGTGACAATACGAAACGAGCTGCCCTTCTTTGGACTCTTTCGATGTCCTCCGTCAAATCCACCTGATAAGGATCCCACACTGGGCTGCAATACTCCAAAAATGGACGGACAAGCGCAGTGTATGCAGTTTCTTTAGTAGTTCTGTTGCATCTTTTAAGGGTTCTGCCAATAAAACGCAGTCTCTGGTTCGCCTTTCCCACGATATTATCTACGTGTTCTTTCCAGTTTAGGTCCGAAGTAATAGTAATTCCTAGGTATTTTGTGGAGTTTACGGTCTTCACATTTGATTGATTTATGTTTAACGGATTTCTTTTCGTACTCATGTGGACGACTTCACACTTCTCATTATTTAGAGTCAATTGCCAATTTTTACACCATACTGATATCTTATTCAGATCGTTCTGCAGTTGATTTTGATCTTCAGATGATTTTACTAGATGGTAAATGACGGCGTCATCTGCAAACAACTATCACCTCTGTTTTAGTCGATGCCTTGCCATCGATTACTACGAACTGTGTCCTCTCTGACAAGAAATCCCCTATCCAATCGCAAATTTGGCGCGATATACCATAACCACGCAATTTGATTAAAAGCCGTTTGTGAGGTACGGTGTCAAAAGCTTTCTGGAAATCAAGAAATACGGAATCGATTTGGGAACCTTTGTCGATAGCACCCATCACTTTGTGTGAGTAAAGAGCTAGTTGTGTTTCGCATGAACGATATTTTCTAAATCCGTGTTGACCTTGGGTCAATAGATCGTTCTGTTCGAGATAATTCATAATATTTGAATACAGGATATGTTCCAAAACCCTGCTGCAAATTGACGTCAATGAAATAGTCCTGTAGTTTAGTGGGTTACTCCTACTGCCTTTCTTGAATATAGGTGTGACCTGTGGAACTTTCCAATCTTTTGGTACAGATCCTTCTATGAGAGAGCGGTTGTATATGAATATGTTGCACATGTATCACCACGTTTCCTACAAGAGTAGGAAAATGTTCATGTTTATCACGTATTAACCAATCAGTGCAAAAAATGTGAATGTGATACACATGCAGTGTAAAAGAACAACTCAGTTTGCCGCTATAAATACCTATTACATTAACAGGTCGCCTTGCGTTTGACTTTTTATTATAGTTCAGTGACATTAGTCAGGAGCAACCTTGTCGACTGAGTCAATAATCATGCAAGTAAAACTCACTCTCATCGTACACTGATCTCTGTATAACACCGTCTTGTTTATAACGCCTCAACTGTGTCACACGAGTGTATTTAAGCTTACATTTAAGATCCTTATACCAAATCACTACCTATTAGCATAATACCTCCTAATTCGTGAGAGCTCTAGCGGTCGATATAACTCATAAAGGAATAAGCCATAAAGAAACCAGAGAGAGAGAGAGAGAGAGAGAGAGAGAGAGAGAGAGAGAGAGAGAGAGAGAGCGTAAAAGTGTGACGAAAATGGCTTTTGGTAACCTTGCATTTCGCATGAAGAGGAATATCTACCTATACGTCCAGATATTTTTGCTTTGGTTTGCATCATATGTAGGACGATACACTTTCTTTTATTTTATGGCTTTATTGTAAGCTGAAACGAAATTAAGGTTAAAAGAATTAATATGGAAATTTGTAACGTGCGTTAATGGTTGTCGATGCAATTGGTAAAATTATTAGCCAAAAATTCTTTCCTTTATATATATACAAAAGTTTGTAGGAAGAAATATTATGGGTAGTATATTGCAGTTGTTTTATATCGTGCCGAAGACTAGCACGAGCCTCTCCTCATTAGAAATAATAACTGGAAAAGGATACATGCGACTGAAATAAACACTGTGCCAAATATTTGAACGATACGCTGCAGAAATGTTTAGAATTTAAAAACTTAACACGATCTCACCGACTAGGAAAATTTTCTGTGCTTTCAAGCCTCTGTGTGTTGCAAACCTAGCAATTTGAATAGCATGACGTGGAATCTATGCAAGGCTGCTAATAGAGAGGTTTTTCTACACATAGAGGGCAAGTCCACATTTTGTTATCGATGATTGCTGAAGGACTGTAACGAATCGCATTCCAGACATTTTCGATGAGCGACATGTAAGGCTGTCACACAGTTTGGATGTAGTCTAAGGTCGAAGGATTTATGTAGCGTGTTCTGACTAAATGAAAAGGAACGTCGAGTTGAAACATGTCTTTTTTTAAACAATAACTTGAAACTCATCCAGATTTCCAGTCAGGTTCATTACTGGTAATGAGTCATGCTTCTATGGTTACGACCCAGGAACAAAACAAGTTAAGCCAAAGGAAGACGTCATCGTCACTCCGTCCAAAAAATGTTGCCAATCAAATCAAATAAAAAATTATTTGCTTTCTTTGTCGCAAAGTAGGCAGTTCATTCAGGGTTTGTTCCCCCAAGCCAGAGTGTCAATCAAACCTTTTATCTGGAACTTTTAAGAAGATTGCGCGATTTGTGTCAGAGAGGAAACTGGTTCTTCCATTGCGACAATGGACTTGCACACACAGCCATCTCTGTTATAAACGTTTGTCTGAAAATAGTATGGTTCCCCTGTCGCATGCACCTTACTTGTCTAATCCAGCTCCGTGCGACATTTTCTTATTTTTGATTTTGACGAAATAGTGCCTATATGTTGGCCCAAACTTCTGACGTTTCTTGTGCAAAACCGCAATATTAATTCGTTTACCAATTTTATGAAACAGTTGTGAAAAGAGTGACGTACAATACATTTACAGTTTTATTAGTGGTGTAAAAGAAGATAGTGGGTTGACAATTATTGATTACTTGAAGAAAATGTAAATCAGTTGCAAACTATACTGTGCACACACTTTATGCAACATGTAAATGTCATGACAGATATTCCGATTTAGGTTATGACATGTTCTATTTGCCTGACTTCCGTGACGATAATGTGATGTAGAGAAATAGCACGGTTCTGATGACCAGCTGAAGTGAAGGAACATCGATGCTGTCGATGACTTTCTGGATGGCTGTTTTCAGCTCAGTAATCGTTTTCGAACTATTGCAGTAGATCTTGTCTTTAATATAGCGCAGAAAAAGGAGTCGCGTGTTTTCGGATCCGGAAAATATGGCGGCCAATCTAGGCTGATGCCAGTGGCCTTTGGGCACCCCGGTGCCAGTATGCCGTCTCCTGAGTGCTCTCCTGCTTCAAAGGGGTCGAGATTCGTCTGGCATGAACCACATCTTGTCGAAATCAGGGTCACTTTGGATAACAGGGATAAAATCCTCTTCGATCAGCTCCACGTACCATTCGATGGCACCGTGCTATTAAGGAATACCGCACCGGCTATTCCGTGACCGAAAATAGCACACTACACAGTCATTCGTTGAGGATGAAGAGACTTTCCGATGGTAAAATGCGGATTCTCCGTCCACCAATTTTGCTTATTGACGAACTAATCCAAATGAAAGTGGGCTTTGTAGCGAAACAAAAACATTTTCAAATCAAAATCTTGTTCGTCAATTCTTTGGATGATAGTGTTGGTCGACACAATCGTTGTTCCATGGGCAAATCAAAATCCTGTTCGCCAATTCTTTGGATGATAGTGCTGGTCAACACAATCGTTGTTCCATGGGCCTAAGCCTTAATGGTTGCCGTGTTCGAATTTTGAAAGGAAGAGATGTACGTCTACAACAACAATTGGTCGCAGTGTCTCCCAGTTTTATACCCAACTGCTGTGCTTCTCGTCTCATCGATTTTTTGGGGCTGGCTTGAAAAACTGCGCGTGTCTACTCGATGTTCTCAGACCTTTCACCCTTTTTGTATGACCGACATTGCTAACACTGTCATCACGAACACTACCCGTTTTCTTAAATTTGTCAGTCACATTGTTAATCGTTAGCACTTATTTTAAGCTTGATCTTGGTCGCAAAATACCTTGGGGCCGCAATTGGGCTGTTATTGCTCGCACAGTAGGCCATCACAAGCGATATACGCTCAGGCACATTGTACCGTGCAAGTGGCAAAAATGTTCAATTGTTTGTAAATCTATGGGACTTAACGGATTTGTTATTAGTCCCTAGGCTTACAAACTACTTAACCGAAGTTAAACGAACCTAAGGACAAAAAAAAAAAAAAAAAAAAAAAAAAAAAAACCCACACACATGCTTCGGGGACGACTCGAACCTCCGTCGACAAGCAACCGCGCCCTCTGCAGTGAGGCGCCTTAGACCGCTCTGCTACCCCACCGCGGCGTGCAAGTGGCCAACAACAGGTACGTTCGCATGCGCATACTATACTGCTCAAAACAAGTAGGGATTCGGGTGAGACATCATACAAAATATACATATGGTAACGTATTTTATTCATATAAGGGTCACAGTTGCAATCTGTGTGTGATACTGTACGATATTTTCCAGTCTCAATTATTTACTTGAAGGATTACATGGCATTTACTTAGAGCGATGCGTCATGGGTCTACCATAAAACGAAAAAGTCATTATCTTTGCCTTCTAATATAGTGTGTGATGATCAGTACAGTTGCATACCTGTGTAACATGGACGGTATGAGGTTATCAATTAGGTCTTCAGGGATATTTGGCCATTTTTCCATGAATGCAGTATCCGACTCTGCCACCGTTGTGGAGATACTGGTCTGGCTGCAATGAGTCTGCCAAGTGTATCCCACACATGCTCAACCCGATTTAAGTCCGGCAAACATGCTGGACCCTCCAATCGTTCAATTCACTCAGCTTCCAACATGTTGCCCACCAGTGCAGCCTGTGGGGACGAGCGTAATCGTCCACTAGAAGCAACCCATCTCCTACGGCACCAGCATAGAGCACAAAAAAGGAGGATCTCGTCTCTATATCTCTGAGCAGTCAAAGCGCCGTTCTGAACGACATAGAGGTCCGTACGTCCGCCAATACTTACTCCTGCTCATGCCATTTACCCACTATTGTGATATTATGATGTTTCCTGTACATAAGCAGGATTTCTCGAGTCCCGCGTTCTCTTCAGATGGAGGAAAGACGGTTGTCTGTGTGAACACAAAATCGTATCCGTGAACAGAACCCGGCGTCATTCCTTACGACACCAATCCTGAGCCGGCCGCGGTGGCCGAGGGGATTGAGGCGCTCTAGTCACGGTCTGCACGGCCACTACGGTCGGGGGTTCGAATCCCGCCTCGGGCATGGATATTTGTGCCGTCCTTAGTATAAGGTAGTTGATAAGTAGTTTGTAAGTTTAGGGACTGATAACTCCGTAGTTAAGAACCATAAGCTTAACAAACATTTGAATTTGAACCAATCCTGATGGTCCTCCCATCATTTTTTGTGGGATAAACGGTGTCCTGGTTTTAATGGGAGACACACCACAAGTCTCCATGCGTAGAGACCCTATTCTCGAAGACAATTTCGGACTGTTTGTGTTGCTATAGCGCGTCTTGCTACGTTGCAGCTGAGTTGCATTGTCCCTCCTGTCTCGACGGACTATTTAATGGAGATAATGGTCTTGTTAATGTTACCCGTGGAGATCTTGGTCTTTCCTTCTTTTAATGGTTCCTGTTGTTTGAAATTGCGTCCATATTCTGGAAATTACACTTTGGGACACTCCAATAGCTGCAGCCACGTCCCTCTGTGTCTGTCCCGCCATCAACCTCCATATAGCACTCCATAGCTTCGAGTAAGTCAAGTTGTTGTTGCATTGTACTACCCGCTTGCTACATTATGTGTCATTCGTTTGGTAGAGGAAACACAAATCAATACCAACCCCCTCACTGAAGTAACTTATTGTTATTATCACTATCTCAGTTACCTTAAGATGTCTCCACTCTATAGGAACGACAGAAAGACATCGAACCATTGTAGATGATTCTGCCGATGACAATATTTCAGAAAGTAGATATCTCAACTGATCGCCTAATTGTTTTGACTAGTCCAGTTCACTAATATACAGTAGTTAGGAGAGAAAATGATGACAGACCTCTGAATGTGGATGAGAAAGTCTTTGAAAGACTTTAAATACCTTGGGGCAATACTGAATGAAAGAAACAAGATGGCCCAGGAAATTGCCGCACGAATACAAGCTGGAAAATGATCAAGGTTTGCTCTGGGAAAGCTACTAAAGTCCCAGCTACTGTCGAGATCCTCAAAGACTAACATTTGCAAAACAATAATTAAACCTGAAGTCTTTTATGGAGCAGAGACCTGGACTATTACCCAAAAGTTGGAAAGAAAAACTCCTGACATTTGAAGATGCCATCCTCAGACAGATTTTTAGGCCAGTGAAGGATGGAGATGAATTTGAGAAAAATGGAAATCATGGCAGTGATCAAAGAAAGACGACTGAAGTGTTATGGACACGTAAGGCGCCGAGAGGGCCAGATCATAAGGGCGGTACCTTTTTGTAACACCCTGTATATCGTATTAATGTTCGTATAGAGAGATGCTCAACAGAATTGGGGAGGAAAGGAGTTTGAAATATCCTGACTAAGAGAAGGGACACATTGTGAAACATCAAGGAATCGTCAACTTAGAATTAGAAGGAAGTGTGTGAGCTAAAAATCGTAGAGGGAGACCGAGGGTCGAATACAGTAACAAGCAGATTCATAAGGATGTAGGTTGGTCGCGGCGGAGAGGCCGAGCACACTGAGGCGCTATGCTACGATGCGCGAGGCCGCTTCCCGTCGGGGGTTCGAATCCCCACTAGGGCATGGATGGTTGTGCCGTCTTTAACTCTGTAGGCCACACCACCAGGCTCCTACGTCTGGGCCACACCATAGGCCTCAAGGCCCACAAGATATATAGTAATGAAAAACTCTTTAAAAAATTCAATGTCATGATAAGGATGAGGGCATAATACATTAAATAACCTTGAATAACGTGAAATATATATTTCCTCAAGAAACCACAAAACAAAATAACCAATCTCTCATAAATTAAACACTAGTAGTCTAAACTTCATATAACGGAAAAAAATCCATCATCTTCGAAAACCACGTGCAATTAATAATGTTTAAAACTAAAATCGGTATCACAAAATTCAGCGGTACAATTTGGACAAATGTTTTCTGGTGCTGACCACATACTGGCAACTTACAGAAATCACACTGCATTTTGGCTTTCCTTTGTTTTTTGAAGTCACAAAGCTTACAGTAAGTTCTTTTGGGAATAGCTCCTTGCTCAATATCTTCACGAGCTGCCTCTGCAGGGGGAGTCATGTTTAGGCATCTATAAAGACTGTCCCGTAGGTCACGGGGAATTGGTTTATTAAGCCTGGCCTTCATCCAAGGTGCTGTAAGGTGTTCAGAAAGCGTCAAAATATACCCAAATCGGGACAATGGTTTTGTTTGATCGTTGTGTCTCCCTTTCCCTTGGTTTTTGTAAAGTTATGGAGGTCTCGGAGGCCTAGTTGTTTACCTGCATGGGTCGACAGGGCCGGACGTGTTGTGCACTGTACAATGACTCAGAGACAACTAACTACAGGAGGCTTAAATGCGAGTCACGTCCCGTCCAGCTGTGTTGGAGCAGGATTAGACAGGTCTGAATGAGCATTTGGGCCTCAAAGGCCTATGGTGTGGCCGTCAGGGTTAAGCTGGTTCATCAGTAGTTTGTAAGGTGTTCAGAAAACGTCAAAATAATCCCGAATCGGGACAGTGGTTTTGTTTGATCGTTGTGTCTCCCTTTCCCTTGGTTTTTGTAAAGTTACGAAGTCTTGGAGGCCTAGTTGTTTACCTGAATGGGTCGACAGGGGTGGAAGTGTTGTGCACTGTACACTGGCTCAGAGACAACTAACTAGAGGAGGTTTACATGCGACTCACGTCCCCTCCAGCTGTGTTGGAGTGGGATTAGACAGGTCTGAGTGAGCATGTGGGCCTCAGAGGCCTATGCTGTGGCCGGAAGAGTTAAGCTGGTTCATCAGTAGTTTGTAAGGTGTTCAGAAAACGTCAAAATAAACCCAAATCGGGACAATGGTTTTGTTTGATCGTTGTGTCTCCCTTTCCCTTGGTTTTTGTAAAATTATGGAGGTCTCGGAGGCCTAGTTGTTTACCTGAACGCTTCGATGGGGGCTGAAGTGTTGTGCACTGTACACTGGCTAGAGGAGGCTTACATCCGAGTCACGTCCCCTCCAGCTGTGTTGGAGAAGGATTAGACAGGTCTGAGTGAGTGTTTGGGCCTCAGAGGGCTATGGTGTGGCCGTCAGGGTTAAGCTGGTTCATCAGTAGTTTGCAAGGTGTTCAGAAAACGTCAAAATAAACCCAAATCGGGACAATGGTTTTGTTTGATCGTTGTGTCTCCGTTTCCCTTGGTTTTCGTAAAGTTATGGAGGTCTCGGAGGCCTAGTTGTTTACCTGAACGGGTCGACAGGGGCGGAAGTGTTGTGCACTGTACACTCGCTCAGAGACAACTAACTAGAGGAGGCTTACATGCGAGTCACGTCCCCTCCAGCTGTGTTGGAGCGGGATTAGACAGGTCTGAGTGAGCATGTGGGCCTCAGAGGCCTATGCTGTGGCCGGCAGGGTTAAGCTGGTTCATCAGTAGTTTGTAAGTTTAGGGACTGATGACCCCGTAGTTAAGTCCCATAGACTCTACAAACATTTGAACATTTTTATGTAGGTTGTCGTTCGTATTCTCAAATGAAGAGCGTCGCACAGGACAGGGTAGCGTGGAGAGCTGCATCAAACCAGTGTGCGGAGTGGAGACTAAAACAACATCTGGGACACTGGTAAGGCTAGTCTACACGACGACACCAGGTTGCGACACTCGTTGCGTGAAATGAGTTGCGCGCAACTGGTTTGGTATGTGTCTGTAGACACGACGCCGATACTATGCTCTTCAGTTTCGAAGTTTTGTGAAAGCCGTAGTCGTCGTAGGATAAAAGTTTTTTGTAGGAGTGACGGAGCTATTGCTTCTCTGTGTGAAGTCGCTACATAAGACTAAACATAAAAAGAATAAGAAACGTTTTTCCGTTCTTGACTGGATTAAAAAAGGACGTCAGCTCGGTTGCTCAGCGACCTTGCTGAAAGAAATTGTGGTTGAAGATCCTAGACGTTATTTTAATCAACTTAGAATGTCATCATAGCAGTTCACGTTCCTTTTAAACAGAGCTCTTAATGCAATAAAGTAACAAGATACTGTTATGCGTGAAATATTATTACCAGAACTTAAATTACAAATTGCATTACGTTTCTTGGCACGTAGACATTCATATTGGTCTCTGCAGTACCTGTACCGTGTTCCTAAATCCAGAATTGCCATAGTTCGTTTGTATAGGTATTTCGAATTGAATGTATTTTAGTCTGTAATTCACTATTCGTTAATCCATCAATATTTAATTCACGAATAATTGGTTCAAGCGCACCAACATGCTGCTGCTTTTTCCTGATATTGAAACGTGTCCATAAAAAAATTGTAAGAAAATGTCTAATATTGTGCCTCCTGTTTTGTGTCGAGTAACTTGCTTGCAAGGAAATGTATGATATCGCTTCTACTGTGTGTATGACATGTGTACTTAATTGTGAAGTTTCATCTTTGGCAAAGATCATGTATTGCATAGCATTGTAGCTCGCGCAGAGAGTGAGTGGGACTTGTGGTTTAGCTCGCTTAGAGAGCGGTTGAGTTGTGTGTATGGCTACGATGTAGAGCAGAGGCTGCTGTGCCAGCAAGTTGATTTGATTGTATTTGGAATATATATTGTATTTTTTATTACTATCAAAACGTTGTACCACCGCTGGAATGAAGGTAATTGCATTTAATGTCATTATAAAAGGTTGTATTATGTAGGTAATGTAATGGTGATTATTAATAATAAGTAACAAAGTTTACCTTTCTTTCCTGTTTCATTTACGTAGTTAGAAGATTAACCTACTTCCTTCATTTGATAATTAGTTATTTGTGGATTTAAAGTGCAGTATTTATTTTGGTAATCTTGTTGAACAGATTCCGTTATTTGTGCCATAGTAAATGATTGTTATGCAACACTGCAGTTAATTGATTATGATACTGAATTTTGATAATCAGGTACTGATCTGCAAAAAAAATTATCGCAGTCAAACATTAAGAAAGTGGTTTGTCGTTTTTAATATCTTCCTTACAGTCAATTCTTTTTAGTATAGTCAGTGTCTGTTTCATATGGTGACTTGCCACAGCTGATTTGTTAAAAGATCTGTTGCGCACATAATCAGTTTAATGCACTGTTTCTTATTTAACGGTATATACATCAATATCAGCACCATAATTAAACCAAATTACAGTGTTAACGAACAATTTGTTGTCTGATTTAACGATAGGTTCAACATCAAACTACACACACACACCTTTTAATATGTTCATCGTTGAAAGCCCACAAACACTCATGCATCACATATGTGTCCAAAAACCGAACTATCCTTCCCTTTCCCCCTTTATGTTCTGTTTTGGTTTAACCTAACCTAAGAACACGCGCAATCAGTTTCGACAAAGTTGTAAGTTGCCGAAACTGTTTAGTTTCGCCAACGAGTTGCGCGTACGCCTGACGCGCATGCGCGCTGGCCAGTAGCGCAGTTTCATGAAACCTAGTGTCGTCGTGTAAACTAGCCTGTAAGCGCTCGGGGCGTGTGTCGGTTTCAGCCAGCGACGTCCGGCCGCGTGGGGTCGCGATCGGCCCGCCCCGGCGACTGGGCCCGGCCAGCCAGTGGGCGGATTAGCGCCGGTCCCGCGGGCAAAGCGCGCGCGCCGCCAATTTCCGCCGGCTCCTAATCGCATCGCGCGCCGCTGCCGGCCCCGCGGCGCTGCGCTGCGGTCGCCGGCTGGCCACCGCTCCGCTGATTCGATTCTTTAAAGTCAGTGGCGGTGGCCGCATATGCCGGCGCAGCCCAAACAATGGGCAAATTGCCGTTTAGCGGGGGCCCGCATATCGCATCACGCCGCCGAATCCTTTGATGTAAACGCCAGCCAGCGTTTGAGCATTTAAATTGTTTGCTGCAGAGTCAGGAGGCCTTCATTAAAGTGTCCCGCGCCCTCAGCTTTCATCTGCCGTCGGACCCCCCGCCTCGTCTGCGATACAATTAAAGGAACATCTCCCGAATCTGAGTGCTTCACGATTGCGTGTCCGTACGTCAGATTCAGTAGCGATGTACACATTCCGGTGAAATCGAAAGTTTGCCTGTCTTTCATCTACATCTACATGGGATACTCTGCAAATCACATTTAATTGCCTGGCAGAGGATTCATCGAACCACCTTTATACTATTCATCTCCCATTCCATAATCGAATAGCGCGCGAGAAGAAAGAACATCTGAATCTCTCCGTTCGAGCTCTGATATCTCGTATTTTATTCTGATGACCATTTCTACCTATGTAGGTGGGAGTCAAAAATATATTTCCGCATTCGGAGGAGAATGTTCGCGATTGGAGTTTCGTAAGTAGACCACGCCGCAGCGATAAGCACCGTTGTTGTAATGATTCCCACCCCAGATTCTGCATCATTTCCGTAACGTTGTCTCCCCTGTATCGTGACAATACAAAACGAGCTGCCCTTCTTTGAACTATTTCGATGTCCTCCGTCAAACACACTTGATAAGGAATTCACACTGGGCAGCAATATTCCAAAAATGGACGGACAAGCGTAGTGCATGCAGTCTTTTTACTAGTTCTGTTACATCTTTTAAGGGTTCTGCCAATAAAACGCAGTCTCTGGTTCGCCTGTCCCACGACGTTATCTACGTGTTGTTTCTAGTTTAAGTCTAAAGTAATAGTAATTACTAGATATTTTGTGGAGTTCACGGCCTTCACTTATGATTCATTTATCTTGTAAACATAGTTTAACGGATTTCTTTTCGTACTCATGCGGACGACTTCACACTTCTCATTATTTAGATTCAATTGCCAATTTTTACATCATAGTTATATCTCATTCAGATCGTTCTGCAGTTGGTTTTGATATTCAGATGACTTTACTACACGGTAAATGACGGTGTCTTCTGCAAACAATCTAAGAGAACTACTTAGATTTTCCCCTAAATCGCTTATGTAAATAAGGAACAGCAGAGGACCAATAACACTACCCTATGGAACGCCCGATATCACCTCTGTTTTAGTCAATGCTTTACCATCGATTACTACAAACAATGTCCTCCGTAAAAGGAAATCCCCTATCCAGTCGCAAATTTGGGGCGATATATCGTAACCACTCAATTTGGTAAAAAGCCGTTACTGTCACGTAGTGAGGGTATAGTTTGTGTTTTACCCCTAGTATATTTAACATATGAACAAAATCTCTTAGGGTTTCCAGTCAAATTTCGAGAAAGGGTTTCGTTGTGAAAAGTATTGTAGGCATCTCGCATTGAAATCCTCGCTAAATTTCAAGCTTCAGTGTAGGATAGCCAATCCTGGGGATTTTGTGTTCGTTTAAATTTAGTATGCCTTTTCCGTTGCTTTTGCAACAGTGTCCTGGCCTGTTTTGTGTACCAAGGGGGATCACCTCCTTCTTTTATTATTTTTTTTGGTGTAAAACAGTCAATTGCTGTCAATACCACTTCTCTGAATTTGAGCCACATCTGGTATACACCTACGTTTAGTGTTAGGAACGAGTGCATAGTGCCTTTCACAAGGACGTTCCAGATTGCACAGGTAAAACTTAGGGACCGATCGAATATTCGGTTTCGGCCAGTTTCGGTCAAAATATTGGTTTCGGCAGCAGTTTCGGTTTCAGCTAGAAGGAAGGAAGAAAGCTTAGGGTTTAACGTCCCGTCGACAGCGTGGTCGTTAGAGACGGAGCTCACGCTCGGGTTTTTGGGTAAGGATGTCGAAGAAAATCGGCCGTGCCCTTTGAAAGGGAGCATCCCGGTAATTGCTCGGAGTGATTCAGGTAAAACACGTGCGACCTTCCTATCGGTTCTCACCAATAAGACTTGCGCAATACATAACTCAGGGTAGTAAAAGTTTATGGCTCGTTGTTTCTGTTCATAGGGGTGAGTTATGTATGTTAGCTCCTATGCCCTAAACAGCTACCCAACCTGTTTAAACAAGATCAATAATTAATGTGTAGTTTAGCCACTCTATGAATCTGCATATGATTACGTGAAAATATATTTATACAAACATAAATTAAACTATCAGGCTTGATTCCAGGTTGGAATTGGTGCTCCACGACTGTATTTGATCACTGTGTGGTCATTATCAATGCTTAAAACCAATTAAAATACTTAAAACATCTCGACCTCCAAGTTTTAAGTATTTTAATTGGTTTTAATCATTGATAATGACCACACAGTGGTCGTAAGCTAGATTTGCAAACAAATAAATATATATTTTTACGACTGATTGCTGAAAGAATTACCATATAAATTAAACTTTTGAATAACCAACAAATTGGATTAAACGATAAAGAAGTGATTCACTGACGAAGTAATTCTGTATAAATGGAGTTTATTACTCTTATTAGACATTAAAAGCGGAGGACGACCATCTTGATTTATCGGTAAGCAATTAAATATTTCCCCAAATATTGTTCATGAAAGGCAGTATAAATATCACACGCACTCGATAGTGAAAGTTCCAAATTGTCACTCGTAAGTTAGAGTATTCCATCGAACATTGCAGTTCCAAGTTAATTCACGATAAAGTATTTGTTATAAAACACAGTTTGTCATCACACGAGTACACGATTGTTGAATTATCACAGTTCCGAAGCCCTACCACCGTGTATAGTTCATAACTTTTCAAGCAGAGAATAAGTTCTGCAGTCACAGTCCCGTAAATTTTCTAGGACCACAGAGGCCTATCTCTTAAAATCACAAGTTCGTAACGTGGCTTCAGACTGTCCAGCGTCACAACCTTTCACCACCATGTCGAAGTTACGAGTCCCTTCCCAAGCGTTCGAAAAGCGTGCTCTCCCTGCTCCCAAAATTGTATCCTTCCGCGCATCCTAACGCCTCATCTTTGAAATACAATTTCTCTTCCAAAATATTATACATTGAATGTCACAGAATTAAATGCTTTGACCACCTCCCTACAAATATTTTTTCCATTTAACAAACAAATATATATTTAACAATACTAAAAAACTGTTGAAACTGAAGCTCTCTGCTCAGATAGCCATTAAGCGTGACGTCTCACTGTTCAAATACACTATCGCCGTCGAAATATAGTGGATTTGAACCACCATCCTTCCGAATACGAGTCCAGTGTGTTACCACTGCGCCACCTCGCTGAAATCGAAGATTCGGCTGAAATTGGTTTGCAGCGTTCTGGATGGATACAGTCAACAATAAGGCTCTACCTCAGCCGACGGTTCGCCGTTTAATTGCCAGGAGCAGTATATAAAGCAGTCGTACCTTTTTTTCTAGTGATGTAATACGTTAGTAACAATTTAACTTAAGCCGTATTGTACGTAACGGAACGAGTTATCAAATTGTTATGCTGTACAGTTTCGTTAATGAGTTTACATGAAAGCGAGGAGTTTTTTAAATAACTAATATGGGTTTAGGAAACATTGATCATGCGGTACACACCTTTTCCTGTTCAGTTTGCGTAAATCTGTACTGGCAAAAATTATACTGTAGATCGGAACTGTGACTTTATTTTTCGAAATACTTTCTGGAGACTGATTGAAGCTGCTATGTATTCAGGAATACCAAAAAGAAGATAATAAAGTTGTTTGTTGATTGCGAAACACTGAAGTGAAGATAGCAACATAAAGCTAGCGCTCTCAAAAAGAGCCGGCCGCGGTGGTCGAGCGTACTGCGGCGCGTCAGTCACAGTCTGCACGGCCACTGCGGTCGGGGGGTCGAATCCCCCCTCGGGCATGAATATTTGGGCCGTCCGTAGTAGTAGCTAGTTCATAAGTAGTTTGTAAGTTTAGGGACTGATGACCCTGTAGTTAAGTCCCATAAGCTCTACAAACATTTGAACATTTCTCAAAAAGAAAAGCGTGAAGGCTACTTATGTGTATTTTGTATTGTCATGTTCAGGCCCTGACAATTCATAGCATCTATTTGGCATGTTTCTTGTGTACCTAAAGAATAAAGACTATCTTCCTACAAGAAGGTATGCAGAACTGTGGAATCTGTGGTAGCTATACAGTAGCCTCGTTAATTCGAAGTGAACGGGACCGGGACCACATCGAACTATCGAAATTTACGTGTGAGAAAGACGAAAATCGACCTTGAAAAGAATAAACGCGTAAAATAAAATATCGCCTTATTTAAATCAAAGTTTTAAAATAGTGATTTACCTTGGCAGCAGAAAGGTTTTAAAGTCTTTTTACCATTTGCTTCGCGTCATTATGGTGGAGTTTGTGAAGACAGAATGTACCCGCAGTTGTTGTATTGTTTTATGACAGTCGTATTTACGGCAAACTCGTAATTCCGAGACTCGTCATCTCGAGACTCCACGGTATCGAGTTCGGTTTACTTATTGTCTAACTTTCTTTACTTTTCCCTCAGAGGAAAATATCTGTAGGTTTGAGATCCGGCGATAGCACTGACCAGTGGCCGGGACCTCCGATAACCAACCAATGATGAGGATGCGTGTTGTTCAGGTGTTCGTGAACCTTTATTATCGATGTGGACTCTTGCTCTGGCACGTTGAAAGCGTAGCCTTTCTCAGACGACAAGGGGCACAGTGTCAATCAAATATGGTAGCACATCTCGTAGTAACATTATAACGTGTACCGCTCAAACAGGAAGGCAGCAAATAACGTTCTATTAACTGATCTTGGACAGTTCCCGCCAATATATTGATAGAATCGTTGCTGCTGACTACAAATGTGAATTTGGATGGCGTGAGAGATATCCTCACCCCACATACATTATATTTGCTTTGAGACGTGCGGTCTTCGCCTTAAATACCTAGTATCAATTACGTGTTGTTATGAGGTGTACGATTGTATGTTCATAACAATATAAATATGCATTATCGATTATTGGTTCCCAACGTCAATATAATCATTTGTGGACCCATTATAACCTATTTCAACCTGCCTTAAGAAAAGAAACTTAGGGTTTAATATTCCATCGACAGCGTGGTCATTAGTAGAAGGAGCATACGCTCGGTGTTTTGGGTAAGGATAGGGAAGGAAATCGGCCGTGCCCTTTGAAAGAAATCATTCCGGCGTTGGCATGGAGTTATTTAGGGAAATCACAGGAAACCTAAATCTGGATGGCTGTAGGTGGATAATCTGTGATACTCGATTACAGACAGCAACAGGCAAATGTCTACATGTCTATTGATAATCATCTACTGCAAGGCAATGGTATGTGAACATCACACGTTTGCTAGTGGGGAAAGGTTGTAGAAGAGAGAGTTACTACAAATGAGCCACGGCAAAGTGGCCAAGCGCATTGAGGTGCTGTGCTCCGATGGCGACGCCGTTCCCCGTCGGAGGTTGGAATCCCTCCTCTGGCATGGGTGTTTGTGCTGTCATAAGGAGTTTGTAACTTTGGCTACTGATGATCCCGCGGCTAAGTCCCATAAGCTTAACAAACATTTGAACATCTACAACGAATCGGCACCGCATGCCCACTTTAAAGTCGCCGGCAAGTCCTACGACCTTACTTAAGGTCACCGTAGACTCGAATTTGTTGCCGGAGGCAAGTGACTCGACGCCGGCAGAAAGGAAGAGTGGACTACTCGCGACTATCATCGTAGATTCATGGCATTGACGCAACATGGTAAACAGCTGGAAATTCATACTCCGTAAGCCTTCTCACGCTGTACTGTTGTCATGTTCTCCTATACCAGTCGCGTATGGTATACGTAAAAAACTATAGCCGGTATAGCCGCGTGTGGGCTCTAATCTTTCCAGTATTAGTCTTATGTCTTTTCGGGAAATATACAAAGGAGGAAGCAATATATTGGTTGACTCCTTGAGCAACGTCTCCTCACGGTACTTCGATAAACGCGATACTTGAAGCGTGTGCCACCGGAGTTTCCCAAACATCCCTGCGACGCTTTCACTCTTACAGGGAGATCACATGGCTACCAGAATTTAGAATATTTTTTGTTATTTATGGTACGTGAAGTTCACAAGTCAAATCGATCAGCAAATGCCTTTCGACGCAACTCTCAAAAATTCTCGTGAAAACTGACTTTGAAGTTTTTATATGTAAGTGCCAATTGCAGCATCTGCCAGTGCAGCGTTCTGGCTTTACAACAATAGGGTCGATGGTTCGAATCCCGCCGTGAAAAGTGATTTTTTTTCTTTTTTCTTTTTTTTGTTGTGTTCCAATACTTACACAATTTTAATATATAATGGTATTTTTTACTGGAAATGCACGTATTTTGTTTATTCATAATTTCCTGTATACTTAAACGGTCATTAATAATGACAGTTTAAGTCAAAGAAACATAAGAAGTTATAATCTGCACAGTATTTATTTCACTATTAGGTGACGACGGTAGTCTTTGATTGTTCACTTTGTGAAGAGCTACGATGCTGTTTCTGGAAAGTCATATGCATATCTACTGATTTCAAAGCAGCTAACCTACTCACCCATCGTTTTAGGTGACGACAAGATGTTCAGCTCGTTTACATACACATAAACAAAAACTGACACGTGGAATTAGAGATCCCAAATGTCTTATATAACTGAATTTGAAGTGGCGTAAATTTGTTTACTTCCTCCATAAAGTTACTCCTCGCACACGAGTTCGATTGGTTTGTTGGTTTTGTTTTCTTTTATTTTTTTCAAATATAAATCATCTTTATTGACAGCCAGTTATAAAATATATAAAATTACGAATAAACAAAAATACATGCATTGCTCATAAAAATTACCATTAGCTATTAAAATGCTGTAAGTTTTTGAAAACAACGAAAAAAACTTATATCCACCGACTCTACATTTGCGAGGCCAGAACGCTACCACCTGACCTACATAAAGAGATGCTGCAGCTGCTTTAATTATCGGTACTTACATGTACTTGCAAAACGTCAAAGTCGATTTTCTCGAGAATTTTTTAGAGTTGCGTCGAATGGCTATGCCTGACTGTTATTTAATTTCTGAACTTTACGTACCATAAAGATAAAAAAAATTCTAAAATCCGATACCCATTTGGTCTCCTTGTTAGTAAATGAGGTTGTAATGAAGCGTACTGCTCACCGTTGGATCTTCTCTACATTTTAATCAAGCGTACCGGGGCGGATACCACACCGCTCAGCAATAATTAAGCGTCGGCAGAATGACAGTAATAAGAACGATAAGGTGGAAGTGCACGGAATACAGTAGGCATTCGGTAGATGTGTAAACTAGGTGTTGCCTGCCTTCTTTCTTTGTTTGAAAAGCTCTAGAAAAAAAGGCTGGAGAGGCAATGGCTTAGTGGTAGCCTGTGTGTGTGTATGTGTGTGTGTGTGTGTGTGTGTGTGTGTGTGTGTGTGTGTGCAGTGTCGTGCATCCGATGCGTCCTGCCCCGCGGCACCTCGCGTGACCAGTTTCTTGCCTTCGGAGATGAGCCGGCATCAGCACGAGCTTGCCGTCGTTTCGATGTAAATTGCTCCAAGGGCTCTGCAGCCAATACTCGCAAAGCCGCCCTGACGCCGTACGCAGCTGACCGACCGAGTTTATCTCTCCGGAACAAGAGAGTCCGTTTCTCCATAAAGGTGAAAACTGAAATGATATTTCTTCACTCTGTATCCTGCTTATCTTGCATCTATCTCACTCACTCACTGCCTTTCCTCCCCCTCTCACTCCCTTTCTGTGTGTGAACAAAGTTGAGTTCACTTCTAGTTGGTAAAACCGCAGTGTAGCAAGACTTTATTATGAAATGCATTTAATTACGTTTATTTAACATTAGCTGAAAACCCGGCTTCGTCGGGGTATTTTTTTTATTTATTCCTGCTTTGAGTTAGTACTTCTTCTATCCTTTCTCTCTCTGTCCATCTCCTTTCTTCTAAAAACATGCTATATTTATCGGAGAATAAATAAGAAATAAGGTTGTCTCGCATAATGTACAAAATTATAAGTATCCAAACAAAGAAAGATAGTAATCAAAGCACAAATGGCATATAAAATGCGTACGATCTCATATTTATTGAGTTATATGTTGTACAATTGTATAATTTTGCAGGTATGTATTCATTTGTAAAAGTGCTGTTTGTCTGTATTAAAAGAAATTTCTTTTTTACTGATTTATTATTATATTTCCCTATTGGTATGCTGAAGACATTGTAGCACGCATAGACCAAAGATATGGTCTGTGTCATCACGTTTTGCTGTATGCAACCTCATTGCTATAGAGTCGCAAACGTCATCTCTGGCGTTCAGTCCGAATTATTTTATAATTTGACGACCTTCAAACATCTTATCTTCCACCCCCTTATAGCTATCGGCATGGAACTGCTATGGTATACAACGGGAGACTTCGGCCAACAATTACACACAGACCATTCGTTTGCGTTCTGTAGTTTTCGCTGCAGAGCGAGATATTAACACAAACAAATGTAGAATTTTATATACATCGATAACTTTCCATCCCAATATACTCCACCCTTTTATCATTATCAACCCTCAAGCAACAATGCGACCAATAAAACCATTTTCAAAGAGTAAATGTAATTTTCAAAGAGTAATTATTGTTCCGCATTTCGCGTTATATTCTTCAAATTACTAAATATCTATCACATCGCTGCAAAACAGTGCCTAAAACCTTCCTCAGGTATAAATTAGTAACTGTACAAATATTTAAGTCTCTGCGTCTTGTCATTCGGACGTGATAAGCGTACACCGAACATACATACATACATACATATATATATATATATATATATATATATATATAGAGAGAGAGAGAGAGAGAGAGAGAGAGAGAGAGAGAGAGAGAGAGAGAGAGAAATAGCTATCCGATCGCCATAATACCGTGTCTAAAACCTTCTCCGGGTAGGCATTAGTAACTGTACAAATTTTTATCTCTTTATGTCTTGTGGTCCAGACGTGATAAACGTACACCGAACAGACATTCATATTTATAGATATGGATGTACGATATAAAACACAAATGTTTTGATTAAGTACCACTGTGCATGCATGTAGAAAATTGCAGAAATGTGCAAAATTATGTTCTTAAATACGTAGATAATTTTGATTCTTAATGTCGCTACAATAAACAGCATTCCTATGTAGAAAAGCGTAGAGGTATGTACTAAACCTAAATAGAATCAAAATTAATTTGAAGAATATCTCTGAAAGAATATGGCCATACTTGCGAGGTCTCTTATTCTGTTAGATTTTGTATTAATTTTATTTTTGTACAAAACGTCGTCTAAATTTAGGTCTTTGGAGATGAGCTCGTATTTCAGTTGTTTCAATAAAGGTTATTATTCAAATTCCATTACACTGGATTTAAAGCTTATGAAAAACACAGTAATTACTTTTGGGTCATTAGACGGAATTTGTTCATTACGCACGCACCACTTAATTTTTGAAGCATAGTGGTCAATTAAATTACATAAAAATCCAATTCCAGTGGTTCATTAATAATTATTATCCTGATGACCGTGTTATTTTCAATTTGTTGGTTTTCTCTTTGCTAACTTTATTTTTTCCGCTCATGTTCATCTGACGCACTGCGTGATTTCATAGTTTCATGTAAACATCTATCATTTCTCTGTGTTACTATGTGAAATATATTAAAGCTTATCACAGTATTAGGCTGATTAGAACAAGTGCAATATCAGCACAAAAATTTCGGAGAATTGACAAATAAAAATTAGAGAAAAGTTAAGAATGAGATTTTAATGCATCACGTCTTTTCATAGTTTTCATGTACTGCAGTAGAACGCACGGAACATTCCTACAGCCTTAGTTAACTGTGAGGTATAACCTCTGCCCCTACCAATTCTCAGAAACTATCTACTTCAGTTACGCTACAAGATAAAACACTCGTGACAGCAATAAATACACAACCAGCTGTTTTATTCAATCTATCCTTTCTAAACACCTTTTCCCGTTATCTTTGACTTGTACCCTTTGAGACTGAAACCCTTCCTGTGTGTTCCCCAGCCTTCTAACATTTTTTTTTTTTTCGTTTTCTTAAAAAAAGAAAAAAATAAGGCCCAGTCCACGTCAAAAAGGTTGCGCTACCCGTGTAGCCTCTTCCTGCGTATAGTGAACTCCTGATCTATTCAGCGGGCCACGGCGGAATGGCCGAGCGTATTGAGGCGCTATGCTACGATGTGCGAGGCCATTCCCAGTCGGGGTTTCGAATCCTCCCTCGGCCATGGATGTTTGTGTCGTCTTTAGTATAAGGTAGTTTATAAGCAGTTTGTGCTATATTTAGTATGAGGTAGTTTGTAAGTTTAGGGACTGATGACCCCACAGTTAAGTCCGATAAGCTTAACAAATATTTGAATTTTCTATTCAGCGGAACCCGGAACCCAACCACCCGATGGCGCAAGTCCAGGAATCTGCAGTCCTCACGGTCGCAGAACCGTCTGTGCTTCTGATGCAGACCCTCCACTCGGCACTGTGCGAAAGGTCGACAGTCGACGCTGTCAACAATGCTGCAGATGGTGAGGTCTGCTTTTATCACGTAAGCAAGATTAGCAGTCCTTACCTCTTCAGATAGCTGCTCATAAGCTGAGAGGATCTCTTCAGTTCCACATCATTGGTACCGATATGAGCCACCGCCAGTAGCTGGCTGCACCCGGTACCCTTTATGGCATCCGGAACGATCCGTTCGACATCTGGAATGTCTCCTCCCGGTATGCACACCGAGTGCACGGTGGCCTCCTTCCCTGGTAGCCATCTTCCGTCTGGGGTGCCTGTAACAGCTTCACTCAACCATTCACGTTACATCATGGATTCAGATGTTCAAATAATTGTAGAGCTTATGGGACTTAACTACGGGGTCATCAGTCCCTAAACTTACAAACTACTTACGAACTAGCTTATACTAAAGACGGCACAAACATGCATGCCCGAGGGGGGATTCGAATCCCCGACCGCAGCGGCTGTGCAGACAGTGACTGGCGCGCCGCAGACCGCTCGGCCACTGCGGCCGGCCCATGGATACGTGAATGAACATTTCTGCCTCACTGCAGTCGCAATGCCCATCCGTCAAACAATGAAGTCGTTCGAATGGCATCAGCTCTCAAAAACATTGCATGTTACACAAATAAGTCGCTTAACCACATCACAGGAGGCCTTCTAGATGACGGTACCTCTTATAGAGGGAGTGTGGTGCGCTAACAACAAACCTACTCCATCTGTGCTCCGTTATCCCAAGACATTTGTTAATACAGGGAACATAAATTCGTAGTTCCAACTTTTTTTTTTAATTGCCATCTACAATAAGCATTTCCACGCTTATGCTACATTACACGCATACCATATGAAGGTCCCTCACGTTGAATAATAATAAGATAGAAAGGGGGGGTATATCTGGGATTCTGCCTGTGCCATATTACTTCAATCAAGTTCTAAAAAATTATTTTATAATAATTTTATAATAAATTATACACTTTAGTTTATAATAAGCACCAACATGAGACAAATAGGTCTGAGGATGATCTTAGTATAACATCGAAACTGGTCACATTATTATAAAATAGAGCGTATAATATTTTTGAGGTACACATATTTCCATATTAAAGCATTATACCAGTTCGCTGCCTTCCAAAATGAAACTATGTTTTCCAAACTCATGTATAGGTATTTATAAGTTAACGTCTGAAACTTGGAGCGACTGTAGTGAAGACAGAATGAACAGTAGCAGCACTATCACCTCGAACAGTGATGGCAGGCTCCTACCACGCCATAGCGGAGGGTTGAAGCAACTACTCCCAAAGTGTAGGTCGCCATCTTCAGGGAGAGAAATTTTCCGCCAAACTAGGTTGTCATCTGGTACGGTGACTGATGACAGCGGCGTTCAATGTAGGAGATACCCTCCGATTCCAGGTCGATTGACAACTTAGATTTCGTCGTCATTATGATTATTGACCTGTGATGTAAACAGTACGAGAGACAACAAAAGAAAACATAAATACAAAATAAAATGAATTTTACTGCACAATTCGTACTGAGCAATCAAGCCTGTCTTAAATGACTGCAGTTTCCTAGAACTCTGTATTACATCTCTGTCCAAATATGAAAAATTAAATATCTCTATTCAGAAATATAAGGTTCGATGATCACAAATTCGATCGTGTAAGTGTTATATTAGAACCTAATTTCCTACTATCGATTACAAATATTTGCTTGAAAATTACAAAGTAGCAATAATAAGCTTATTTTATCACTCAGTTTTTCACTTTTGGTTACAGTTTGGTATTTCCTGAAGTTATTTTTAAGTGCGTTTTGTTGTTATTTTCAGTCTCTATTTGTATGGAACAATTTTATCTGCATTCCTCTGCATACCGCATTTTTATTATCATTTTTCGTCATCTAACTTCGACTTGATTAATTGTAATCTTCAAACTAGCGTCAAATAACGATTTTATATTTACAATTTTTTCCAACTTCAAGGATTCAGAGTCCTGACGAACGTTATTTAGATCTGTTAAGTCACTGTGTCCACCCCCATGAACCAAAAACATTGCCGAGGTGGGGTGGCTTGCGTGCCTCAACGATACAGATAGCTGTATCGTAGGTGCAACCACAGCGGAGGGATATCTGTGGAGAGGGCAGACGAACGTGTGGTTCCTGAAGAGGGGCAGCAGCCTTTTCAATAGTTACAGGGGCAACAGCCTGGATAATTGACTGAGCTGGCCTTGTAACATCAGCTAACATGGCTTTGCCATGCAGTTACTGCGGACGGCTGAAAGCAAGCGGAAACTACAGCCGTTTTTTCCCGAGGACATGCAACTGTACTGTATTAATATATGATGATGGCGTCTTCTTGGGTAAATTATTCCGGAGGTAAAATAGTTCTCCATTCGGATCTCCGGGCGGGGAGTACTCAGAAGGATGTCATCAAGAAAAACATAACAGACATTCTACGGGTCGGAGCGTGGAATCTTCTAACCCTTAATCGCGTACGTAAGTTACAAAATTTGGAAAGAGAAATAGATAGGTTAAAGATAGATATGGTAGGGATTAGTGAAGTTCGGGGGCATGATGAACAGGATTTCTGGTCAGGTGAGTACAGGGTTATAAACACGAGATCACTTGGTGGTAACGCAGGAGTAGGTCTGATAATGAATAAGAAAACAGGAATGCGGCTACGTTACTATGAACAGCATACTGAACGCATTATCAAAGCAAAGGTAGACACAAAACCAACACCGACCACAGTAGTACAAGTTCATATGCCAACTAGCTCTGTCGATGATGACATCGGAAAAATGTATGTGGAGATAAAAGAAATTATTCAGAAAATTAAGGGCGACGAAAACTTGATTGTGATGGGGAACGGAACTCGGTAGTAGGAAAAGGAAGAGAAGCGAATGTTGTAGGTGAATGTGGACTGGGGAAAAGAAATGAAAGAGGAGATCGCTTGGTAGAATTATGTGCAGAGCATAATTTAATGATCACCAACACTTGGTTTAAACATCATGAAAGAAGGCTGTGTATGTGGAAGAGACCAGGAGACATTGGAGGGTACCAGATTGACATTATAATGTAAAGAATAGATTTATAAACCAGATTTTAAACTGTAAGACATATTCAGAGGCAGATATAGACTCTGACCATAACTTATTGTTAATGAACTGTAGATTAAAAATTAAGAAACTGCAGAAAGATAGAATAGTTAAGAGATGGAACCTGAACAAATTGAAGGAATCGGAGATGGTTGAGGGTTTCAGAGGGAGCATTAGGCAAGGATTGGTTGAAACGGGGGAAAGTAATACAGTAGAAGAATAATAGGTAGTTCTGAGAGATAATAGTAGTGAAAGCAGCAGAGGATCATATAGGCAGAAGGAGAAGGCCTAATAGAAATTCCCGGAAAACACAAGATATACTGGACTTAATCGATGAGAGGAGAAAATAAAAAATGCATCAAGTGAAGCAAGCAAAAGAGACTACAAACGTCTGAAAAATGAGATTGACAGTAAGTGCAGATTGGCTAAGCAGGAGTGGTTAGAGGGCAAATGCAGAAGCAAAGAAGATTGTATAACCAGGGGAAAGATAGATACTGCCTACTGGAAAATAAGAAAGATATTTGGGGACACGAAAAGCAGCTGTATGAATATCACGATAACCAGTACTAAGAAAAGAGGAAAAAGCTGAAGTGTGGAAGGAATATATAGAGGGGCTGTACAAAGGAAATAAACTTCAAGCTAGTATTCTAGAAATGGAAGACGAATTGGAGGAAGAGGAGATAGGAGATACTATACTGAGAGAAGAATTTGACAGAGCGCTGAAAGATTTGAGTCGAAACAAAAGGTCCCTGGAATAGATGATATTCCGTCTGAACTGCTGATATCGTTAGGAGAGCCAGTAGTGGAGAAATTGTTCCACCTGTTATGCAAGGTGTATGAGACGGAGGAAATATCCTCCGAGTTCAAGAGGAATATAGTTATTCCAATTCCAAAGAAAGAAAGTGCAGATAAATGTGAAAATTTCAGAACTATCAGTACAATAAACGATAGTTGTAAAATACTAACACGAATTATTTACAGACGAATGGAAAAACGTGTGGAATCCAACCTTGGGGAAGATCAGTTTGGATATAGGAGAGATGTAGGAACACGGGAGGCAATACTCACATTACGACTTATCTTAGAAGATTGGCTAAGGAAAAGCAAACCTACATTTATAGCATTCGAAGATTTGGAGAAAGCATTTGGCAATGTCGACTGAGATAAACTCTTTAAAATTCTGAAGCTAACAGGGGTAAAATACAGGGAGGGTAGAGTTATATTCAGCTTATACAACAGCCAGACAGCGGTTATTAGAGTCGAAGGGCGTGAAAGGGACGCAGAGGTTGACAAGGGAGTAAGACAGGGTTGTTCAATCTGTACATTGAGCAAGCTGTGAAGCAATGCAAGGAGAAATTTGGAGATGCAATTAAAGTTCAGGAAGAAGAAATAAAAACTTTGCGGTTTGACGATGACATAGTAATTTTGTCAGAGACTGCAAAGGATCTGGGAGAGCAACTGTATGAAATGGACAGTGTCTTGGAAAGAGGGTATAAGATGATCATCAACGAAACAGGGATAATGGATTGTAGCCTCAGAAAGTCAGGCGATGCTGAAGGAATTAGTTTAAGTGAGGAAACAATAAAAGTAGTAGATGAGTTTTGTTATTTGAGTAGCAAATTAACTTCCAATGGCTGAAGTAAAGAAGACATTAAATGTAGAATGGCTATGGGAAGGAAAGCATTTCTGAAGAAGCAAAATTTGTTGACATCCAATATTAATTTAAATGTTAGGAAGTCCTTTCTGAAAGCGTTTGTATGAAGTGTAGCATTGTATGGGAGTTAAACGTGGACGATAAGGAATTAAGGAGTTCAGACCAAAAAATGATAGAAGCTTTTGAAATATGGTGCTACAGACGAATGACGAAAATAAGATGCGTACATCACGTAAGTAATGAGGAGGTGCTTAACCGAATTGGGGAGAAAAGGAGTTTATGGCATATCCTGACTAAGAGAAGGGATAGATTGGTTGGACACATTCTGAGACATCAAGAAATCGTTGACTTAGCATTAGAGGGATGTGTGTGGGGTAAAAATCGTGGACGGAGACCGAGGGACGAATACAGTAAGCACATTCAAAAGGATGTAGGTTGCCGAACTTATTCTTAGATGAAGAGACTTGAACAGGACAGGGTAACGTAGAGAGCTGCATCAAACCAGTCTGCGGACTGAAGACCGCAACAACAAGTCACTGTGTTTTAACTATGTTTTAGATATAATACGTGATTTACTTAGGGCAAACAGGCTGCTTCCCTGCAAATAATGGATGTCAATATGGGAGTGTTACACCAGCGCCAGTGAGCAATCTGGTTGTGTTTAGTAAGTGTACAGTGATGGAAGCTCTCCGAGCGGCAGCAATGTGGTTACAGAAGAATGGCGATTAGCTCTTTCTCGGCTAGAAAGGCTTACTGTCGTTCCAAGTGCCAGACGTACACTGTATGAACAAAAGTACCAGCACACCCCCAAAATATACGTTTTTCATATTAGGTGCATTGTGCTGCCAGATACTGTGTATCAGCGATCTCAGTAGTCATTAGAATCGTTCAAATGTTCAAATGTTTGTTAAGCTTATGGGACTTAACTACGGGGTCATCAGTCCCTAAACTTACAAACTACTTATGAACTACTTACAAACTAGGACGGCACAAATATCCATGCCCGAGGGGGGATTCGAACCCCCGACCGTAGTGGGCGTGCTGACCGTGACTGGAGCGCCTCAGTCCCCTCGACCACCGCGGCCGGCCATTAGAATCGTGAAAGAGGAGAATGCGGCGCTCCGCCGAACGCACGAACTTCGAACTTGGTCAAGTAATGGGGTGTCACTTGTGTCAGAAGAATGCACACGAGATTTCCACACCCCAAAACAGCCATAGATTTACTGTTTTTGATGTAATAGTGAAGTGGGAACGGGAGTGGACACGTACAACACTAAAGCGTCCAGGCTGGCCTCGTCTGTTGACTGATGGAAACCACCGACAATTGAAGAGGTTCGTACAGTGTAATAGGCAGGTATCTATCGAGACCATCAGACAGGAATTCCAAAATGTGTCAGGATCCACTCCACGTAGTATGACAGGCGGGAGGTGAGAAAACTTGCATTTAATGGTCGAGCTGTTCCCCATAAGCCACACATCACGCAGGTCATTTCCAAACGACGTCTCGCTTGGTGTAAGGAAACATCGTACGACTGGACAGTGGAAAAACTTTGTGTGGAGTGACGAATCACGGTACACAATATGGCGATCCGATGGCAGGGCGTGGGTATGGTGACTGCCTGGTGAACGGTATCTGCTAGCGTGTGTACTGCCAACAGTCAAATTCGGTGGTGGTGGTGTTATGGTGTGTTGCGTTTTTCATGGAGGGGGCTAGCACCCCTTGTTTTCCGTGCCACTATCACAGCACAGGCCTACATTAATGTTTTAAGCATCTTCTTGCTTCCTACTTTTGAAGAACAATCCGGGGATGGCGACTGTTCATGATGCACGGTCTGTGGCGGAATGGTTACACGACAATAACATCCCTATAAAGGACTGGCCCACACAGAGACCTGACTTGAATCCTACAGAACACCTTTGGGATGTTTTGGACGTTTTGCGCCGACTTCGTACAAGATGCAGTGACGTACATTGATACCTCTCCTCAGAGTTACACTTCGTGAAAAAAGAAGAAAAAAAGTGAAGCGAGCTTTTTGAGATCCGCCCCCTAAAAGAATCGCGGATCTATTCAGCGAGGCAAACTGATAGTGGCTGAAAGAGGTATCTCAATTTGGGAATCCGTGGGAAGGGCTTACCAGCTCCGTCGTACACTTACGACTAGAGTTGGCCACTGTTTCGTGGTTCCGAAACCATGTTTCGATACGCGGAACTATTTCAAGGTTTCGAAAGCGCCATATTTCACGGTTTCGAAACGGCCGGCTTTTATTCTGCTCGCTTTCGAATCACATTCGCGGTCGATACTTAAACTGTTTCGTCCTATCGGTTTCACGGTTTCAAAACAGCGGTGTTTGCAGACCAATAATGCAGGAACGCGGAACAGACGAATTGTATCGAAACCATGGTACTTCATTTTGCTGTAGCTCTACAAAGATATACATTTAACTTACAATTATATGAGCAGTTTAAAGAGTGTCAAAAACTAAAGGACAGACGTGAGTATGTAGCTTAAGATTAAATGGTCAAATGTTTGTTAAGCTTAAGGGACTTAACTGCGGGGTCATTAGTACCTAAACTTACAAACTACTTATGAATGATAAAGCAGTCAAAAGTACGTGACGTAAATTCAACTAAATACCTAGCAGTAACAATGACAAAGAACTTAAATTGGAAACAATACGGAAACAATTTTGTAGGGAAAGCGAACCAAAGAGTATGTTTCGTTGACAGAAGATGCAACAGTTCTACTAAAGAAGCTGCCTACACCGCACTTGTGCATCCTGTTTTGGAGTGTTGTTGCGCATTGTGGGATTCACAAGTGGGACTGACAGACGATTTAGAGAAAGTTCAGAGAAAAGCAGCTCGTTTTCTACAAATCAAATGTTTGTAAATCTATCGGACCAACCTGCGTGATCATCAGTCCATAGCTTACAAACTACTTAAACCTAGGTAAACTAAGGACAACACACACACACGCATGCCCCAGCGAGGACTCGAACCTCCACGGCGAGCAACCTCGCGCTCTGCAGCGAGACGCTTTAGACCGCTCGGCTACTCCACCGCGGCGGCTCGATTTGTATTATCACGATATAGGGGAGAGAGTGTCACGGAAACGATGCATGAGTTGGGGAGTAAATCATTAAAACAAAGGCGTTATCTGTTGCGAAGAGATCCGATAGCGAAATTTCTTTCGTCAACTTTCTCTTTCAAATGAGAATATATTTTGTTAGCACCCACCTACATAGGACGACATGATCATCGAAATAAAATAAGAGAAATGAGATCGAAAGCGGTAAGATTTAGGTGCCCCTTCTTTTCCGCGTGCTATTAGAGCATGGATCCCTAGAGAAACATCATAAAAGCGCTTCGATGAACCCTCTGCCGTGCACTTCAATGTGACTTGCAGAGCCGCGGTGGAGTAGCCGAGCGGTCTAAAGCACCTCGCTGCGGAGCGGGCGGTTGCTAGCCGTGGAGGTTCGAGTCCCCCCTGGGGCATGGGTGTGTGTGTTTGTCCGTAGGTTAGTTTACCTAGGTTTAAGTATTTTGTAAGCTACGGACTTCATGACCACGCAGTTTGGTCCGATAGATTTACAGACATTTGAACATTTTTTGGCTTGCAGAGTATTGACGTATATGTAGAGGAATAGGATATCCCCGTAATGAAAATGACAAAGTTATATGAAATATCATACGCCTCGGTTGCACAGTGGTAGAGTACCAGACCACAAATCCAAAGGTCGCGGGTTCGGTCCCCGCCAGGAGCTGGGATTTTTATCTGTCACTTTCCACTTCTTTCACCTCTGGCAGGATTGCTCACGTGAAAAATACCGAGTAGCGCCGTGGTTCGGAACGCACGTTAAACTGTAGGTCCGCCTATAACTGGCTGGGTAAGTCTGTTCGAAGGTCGGAGGAAGGCAACGGCATACCACCTCCAAACAAGACCATGCCTAGTAAAGCACTGTGGTGTTCAAACCAATCTTCGGATTGTTGACTGCTTTACCTTTTTATATGAAATATCACTCATGGTATAACTGAATGTGCTCGTGTGGAAAGCCGTATAGGTTGACGTGAAATGGAAACCATAATACGTTTGGGTTTTTTATGTATGAAGTAAAATACATGTCGGATGTTAAGTAATAAAAATGTAGGATGATATCTAAAACGAAAAAAAAGCTCCAACCACTATTAGTTAATACGTATATTTTCTTTATTAATCGCTGTTTAGACGATGAGCGTGAAATATCGTGTATACAAATAGTCTGGCTGTGCAGCGTCGTTATGGAGATCCCGGTTGGACCCGCATGGGGGCAGGCAGGGAAAAAGTGGAGAGCGGGGCTCGCGTCGGCCGCAGTCCATAAATCACAATAAACGGGAAGCTTTGGCAGACGCTAAATCCGGACAGCCGCCGCTGCCGTGATGGATTAAACGCGTAACGTATGGCGCGTCACCGGGGCGAGGCTCCTCGCCTCCTTGATGCCGCAGAGCAAACGTTTCCGCGATCTGGGCGCGCCAGTATCCGCTTCATTTTTTCGCCCCTTTACATCGCTGCAGGAGGGGAGGGGGCGGGGAAGACACGGCGAAAATGAAATAGAGTGACGTCCGCTGGGGCCGGCGCTAGGCCCACTGCCCGCCGAGGACGAAAGAAAGGAGAAGAGAGAAAGAAAGAGGGAGGGGGGTAGGAGGGAAGGAGAGCTCAATCAGAAAATAAATGGCCCTCGGCCGAATTAGACAAGTGGATCGAATGTCGGGGGGCATTATACGAGCGCGGGCCGGACAGGGCGGGCGTAGCATTTCGCGTTTCCATCATCGGGATTTAATATCGGAAGCATCGCCGCCGCCGCAGCCGCCTCCCGGTGGTCTCTTTTTCCGGTGCGGCGGCCGCTCGCCGTTTGATGGACGAGGATCAATAATTCAGGGCCGGCATTAGGGCCGCGAGGGAATTCGGCCGGACCGGCGCCACAGCGCGCCTCAGGAGCGGCCGCTACGGCCCGGCAGACGGGTCGTCCCGAGGGAGCGCGCAGCCCGCACCGCAGGGAAACCTAACACGCAGGCGCAGGCGCAACCTCGGCCTCTGCCGCGGTTGCGGAGTGTGTTTATTAAAAACCCATCGCGGCTAAATAGTACGGCCGCCTGGCCTCCCCCCGGGAATATTGCAACTGTGGGGCGCGGTCTGGCCGGCCCTTTCGTGGTCGGCAGCGCGGAAAATGAACGCCGGCGTAATTACGCGCCGAGGCCTAATCCGCGGACCTCCCAGCTGTGCTCGTCAGAGGCGAGCGAGCCGCAGTCGTCGCGACCTCGCCAGGATGCGCTCCGGCGTCCGGGCCAGAAGACGAGCGAGCTCGCCAAAAGCTCTCCACAGCAGCTTCATCGTAACATTTCTGAAAAATTTTACATCACTTTTAATCCAGTGGCGGTGCGTCCTATCTGTTCACCGGTTCAGTAAATCCTCGGAAAAAATCTCCTCGTGGAAAAAATTAATTAAATAAATAAAAGTGTTTTTAAACTATCATTCTTTGTTTCTGTTTCTCTATCAGATCATTTTATCGCATGAGTAACGTTTCACCGTTGAGGAGACAGCACGTATACGAGTCGTAGCGCGGCTGCTTAGCCGGCCGCGGTGGCCGAGAAGACTGAGGCGATTCAGTCAGGGTCTGCACGGCCACTACGGTCGGGGGTTCGAATCCCCCCCCCCCCTCGGGCATGGATATTTGTGCCGTCCTAGTTCGTGAGCAGTTCATAAGTAGTTTGTAAGTTTAGGGACTGATGACCCCGTAGTTACGTCCCATAAGCTTTACAAACATTTGAACATTTTTTGCGGCTGCTTAAAGGCGCTAGTTGCCGCAGCATTGCAATGTGCATGCGCGGCTGAGGTTCAAATTCTCTTCTGAACCCCCTGGAGACAGCACATGGGCGCTCCCGCGGCAGCAGGGGACGAGGAGAAACGCTGCTTTTAGCACTGGCGTTGGAGCTCGTAGAAACGCCATCTCCTGGCTACTCCAGCTCTGGCGGTTACGCACAAATGGTCCCGAAGCCAAGGCAGTGGAGGTACTGCGCACCTTGTCATGCGCATGCGTAAATTCTCCTTGAAGGCAAGAACCGCCCTTCATTTTATTTATTTTTTTTTTTTTGCGCCTTGAAGATTCATGAAAAACACGTCATATTTGGTAAAGTATCTATAACTATAAATTAAACACGCAACGTTTGTAAAAGCCTTCAGAAGATCCTACCATGAATAATAATGAAGTCACTACTCTCCACCTAGTAAGAATAGCAGTATGGTTAGTGGCATCGCACTGCGGTGTCGAAGGTAGTCGGTTTAAGACCGACTGCAAGAAATTTGTTTTAAACCCAATCTCCTTTTAAACATGTACGGGAAAAACAATGACTTTTGTGTTGCCACGTATCTTTGGACGTTTTTGCAAATCTGTCTCGAGATTGAGGGCAAATGACATTTATAAAAAAAAAATGTTCAAATGTCTGTAGAACTTATGGGACTTAACTACGGGGTCATCAGTCCGTAAGTTTACAAACTACTTATGAACTAGCTAAGACTAAGGACGGCACAAATATCCATGCCCGAGGGGGGATTCGAACCCCCGACCGTAGTGGCCGTGCAGACCGTGACTGGAGCGCCTCAGTCCCCTCGGCCACAACGGACGGTGACATTTATACTCTTCGTTGTAACAATTATTCAACTCTTTGAAAAGATGTGGGGGAAAGCAGCCTTTGCGCAAGCATAAGTTTTGGAGGGGGTGCTGCTTACAGTGTCATGTGACTTAAAGGTAAATTGTCAAATTCATTTTGTTACGGTCACTTAACAGTGTAATCAGTTACTTACTGTATTTTAGAGTTCATGTGCATTTCATGTTGTTACAGTCACTTAACACTGTATTTTAGTGTTCATGTGAAATAAAGAAGCTTGGTAGGCGAGGCCTAAGCTCGAGTTGAAGGATTGAAGCAGGCACAAAGCGCCGAATGGGGGGGGGGGGGGGGAATGGAGGGGGGGCGGCTCCACTATCAACATCCGGCACTGAAAGTTGTGAATCCCCAGCCATTTGAAGCATCGGCTGAACTTTACTTACCACCCTGGCGGCCTCACGTTTATGTTTGCAATACCAAGAACACTGTGGAAAATCTTTGCCAAGATGTTTATAATCTTCCTGCTCTGTGGTTGACAGGTTCTCGTATGTACCCTTGTCCACTAAGTGAAGTAATTGTCCTCGTACACTGAAGATTTCATGACAAAACATTTGCATTGTAATGCTATTCGCTAATGCCAACGTCACATAATTGCCAACATTATCACGGGAGGCCGCAAGGACGATAAGTAACATTTAAACACTGTACCAAATGCACTGCTTTCGGAATAAGTGACGTTCCTGCCTTCCCGTTTGCTGAGAACTGACGTTTTTATGTCTAATGTATAGGTTTTTATAGAAGTAAATATTTATTAATACATATTGCTTTCCTTTATTCTGGTGCCTACTATTGATAGGTGTTATGTATGATAATTTACATGTGATATTAAAAAGGCAAATTGTCACATAACATTTACTGAGATAACATTTCGTTATTGAACTGCTAGGCACTTGAGTAAAATAAACCTTGATATCTTTTATGCGCGGTTTTATTTATCGTCCAAAGTTTCTTAATATGGAAGTAGAATTTTACTGGATATTTCAATGCAAATAGTGAGCAATGTTTTATTTTTCATTTACGTTTCTAAAGCAGAAATTATGTCATTTCGAAATACTTCAGTCAATTTAGAAACGAATCTTGATGAAGAAATCTTAAGTACCGGCCGCGGTAGACGAGCGGTCTGCGGCGCGACAGTCACAGTCTGTACGGCCGTTACGGTTGGGGGTTCGAATCCCCCCCCCCGGCATGGATATTTGTGTCGTCTTTGAAGTTTAGCAGGTTTCTTTTAGTGGTCACATGGATGATTTCACACTTATCATTACTAAGGGTCATTTGTCATTTCTGGCACCATGCTGATATCTATTGTAAATCATTATGAAATTGGTTTTGAGCTCCTGGTGACTTTACTGGCCGATAAGTTACAGCAACATCCGCGAACAGTCTAAAGCAGCTACACAGATTTTCTCCTAAATCGTTTATAAAAATATGGAGCCATAGGGGCCCTAAAACACTTCCCTGGGGAACGCCTCATGTTCAAATGTTTGTTAACCTTAAGGGACTTAACTGCGGGATCATCTGTACCTAAACTTACAAATTACTTATTAACTACCTTATACTAAAGACGACACAAACATCCATACCCGAGGGGAGATTCGAACCCGCGACCGTAGCGCCCGTGCAGACTGTGACTGGCGCGCCGCAGCCCGCTCGGCCACTGTGGCCGGCAACGCTCATGTAACTACTGTTCTATTCGATGACTTTCCGTCATTTACAAGGTACTGTGTCCTTTCTGACAAGAAATAACAAATCCAGTCGCACAACTGTGGCGACATTCCATAAGGACGCAGTTACATAAAACAACAGCAAATATCGCTAGTCCTTTTAATAAACACACAGGGTGGTCCTATATGTCAAAATTGTAACGGCGGCTAGAGGGGACTGAAATATGCAGACGTCGTATAGGAATGTGTGTGCGATTCTGTCGCCTTGAACCAGTTGAGAACACTGATGAACTGAAGCATCTATAAGCACTTTGCTAGCTGGATGCATTATTACCTGCGCGGATCACGAGCAACATACGTCGTTTCACTAATGGGTAGCTTGGCCAATATGCATTTCGTGTATGAGTCTGTACATGGAAACGGATTAGCTGCTCAAAGGATGTACCGAGAACGATTTCCGGATTGAAATCAGCCGGATCGTCGAACAATCGTGCGTCCCAACCACGATTTACTCACTAGGGGAACGTTTCATGATTCCAAGCGTGGAACTGACATTACAACATATTGCAGAAGTCCTGCAGAGAAATAAACAATACTAAACACAGTAGAGGACAATCCTGCGACAGGAACGAGAGATTTAGGTCGTGGGTGGGGTGCGAGTCATCAAAGTGGTTTGAGAACTTGTGAATCGTGTACCGCTGTTGGTCGCCGCTCTTTGGAGCACCTCATGTAAACTTTTAATAAGTATCTGTTTTTTGTCTTTACATGCCTTTTCAGTTTCCTGTAATTCACACTGCTGTACGAGCATTCCTGCAGGAAATCTGCTGCTTTAGCGACCCTTTATCAGTCTTTAAATTTTTAACAAATTGTTTAGGACCAACGGTTTTGGCAGGGTATAGTGCAATAATCAGATCTATCTTTACCATACTACACTCATCACATAGGGAACTTAATAAAACTGACGTTTTTCGCTAACATAATCATTGCCATGTCATAATGACATGCTACTATAATGATGGGGTTTTAGTCACGTCAAAACATACCCTCACTTTCAAAATGTGTGCAAATATATGTAGCGACGTAACTCAAACCCCGTCTGTATAGCAACAACATGTGGGAAGCATTCTATTTTCATTATGACATGAAAGTCACCGTGTTGGCAACAAACGTCACTTTTATTAAGTTCCCTATGCCTATATGATGAGGGCAGTATTGTAAAGACAGATCCGATGATGGCTGTATAATCTGCTGAAACCGGTAATCTTGATATTGAAATACATTTGGCTATCTCAACCCTTGTTCTATGTAGCATGGGGCGATATTAATGACTCACTGTCGTTTTCAAATATACGCTCAGATCTATTGTTGTTTCACAGTGTTTCCGTGTCGCAGCGTCGTTGTATGCGATACAAGAAAAACAATATTAATAGCCGGTGTTACTACCTAACGTCTTCATATGTATTAAACAGGAGATACTCTCTTACTCTTCATGGTCTCTAATTAGTATACTTGCCGGAAGAAATTACAACACAATCACAACACAATGCAAAATAAGTGCAATACAACAAAAAACCCGAAGGTTCCCATTAATAGCCAGCGAGGCGGAGCAGTGCTGATCACAGTAGATTCGTATTCAGCGACCGAGCGAAGTGCTGCAGACGTAATGCACTGAACAAACCTTCCCGAGGACGGCGGTTCAAACCTGTCTCGCCGGCCACGGTGGCCGAGGGGACTGAGGCGCTCCAGTCACGGTCTGCACGGCCACTACGGTCGGGGGTTCGAATCCCCCCTCGGGCATGGATATTTGTGCCGTCCTAGTTCGTAAGTAGTTCATAAGTAGTTTGTAAGTTTAGGGACTGATGACCCAGTAGTTAAGTCCCTTAAAAAAAAAAAAAAAAAAAAAAAAAAAAAAAAAAAAAAAAAAAAAACCTGTCTCCGGCCATCAAGCCTACATGCCATATGATATGTAAACTTTCCAGTATCCGGTTGATAGTGACAAAATGTTTTCCTTATGTTTTCTATCACCCTGTTTCTTTCCAAAGCCTTATTTATCTTGTTTGAAATGACAGCCATTTTCAAATAGACACAACTCCTTCTAGTTCCATTTCAAAACTGTCACATTTCACTGCAATCGGCAGGAACAAATTTATAATTCACATGTTTATTCTTTACAGAAACAAGGAAGTCTCAAAGTAAACGGTTGCTGGATTTCCGTGCTACAAACAACGAAAGCTGCCAGTAACAAGGGTAAAACAACATCGGTAATCACCACGGACAGGCTCTCAAACTTTAGCGTGGCAGGGCGCGAGATTAGCTACATATCAGCAGTGGAGGGTAAAGGGTTCACAATGGGACTAGAGTTGATGAAGCAGTAAGAGAATTATTGTACAACAGAAACGTCGACCGAAGACGAAAGCAAAAGAGGCAATGTGTCAAAAAGTGGTCACGAAAAGGTGAACAATTTCTCACTCTATTTACTTTGACGGCAGTAGTTATGCAGTCCTCCGTGACAGCGCATATTTACAGGTTAAAATTTCGATAGAACAGGCTAGCCAACAGTGATCAGACAATTAAGTACGCAACTCCACCTTATCAGATGAAGTAATTACTAAGTCCGATTAGTTGTTCAAATGTTTGTTAAGCTTATGGGACTTAACTACGGGGTCATCAGTCCCTAAACTTACAAACTACTTATCAACTACCTTATACTAAGGACGACACAAATATCCATGCCCGAGGGGGGATTCGAACCCCCGACCGCAGTGGCCGTGCAGACCGTGACTGGAGCGCCTCAGTCCCCTCGGCCACCGCGACCGGTCCGATTAGTTACCTTGGCACGTGCAGCCTTGCAACTCTGGCAACCTACAATATACTGAGAATTTCGCAATGCCTAACGGAATGCGACATTCTTCTTAGAATAGATTCGCATTACGAAAGCACTGGCTTTTATTTGCAGTTTCTCGGCAACTAGCTATGAACACATATATGTAAGGTCATGCAGCTAGTATCAATCAACATACAAAGTAATATAAGCCATTAGCTGCCAGTGAGCACTGAAATAAATCAATAGGGAAAGTTGAAACGTGGACACCTATAGGTGGGTTGCTACGTGTATGGTGATAACACTGCTGTGGAGACACACTGTAATGGAATATACTATTGACGCCGATAGTACACGTTGTTCACATACGTACCTTATCTCCGAGCAAATGGACTCGCCCGCCCCACGTCACCGGCATGAGCACAATCGAGAGAAACACGATCACTTGTTACCAAGCGGTCTAATGTAACGGTTTCACTATGTTTTCGAAACAGGAACAACGGAGTTGGATCAAGATTGAATGTGCTAGAGGTCGTATACTACGATAGTGTCATCAAGGTCTTCAGAGGCGTCAGAGTCGCAGTATGGTGAAAGTTATGATGACTCTCGTGTACGACTGTGATGGTGTTATCCTAACGCGTTACGTTCCTCCACGCAGACCGTCAATACACAGTATTACTGTTCGTTTTTGGAGTATCACCTGCGACCAGCTTTGCGAAAGAAGCGGCAACACTTTCGGCGCAATCCACCCATCATTTTGCTCGACAATGCCAAGGCGCATACAGCGCAAGCTGTGGCTGCTCTGTTCGGTCGATGGGACTGGGAGGTACTGTATCATCCACTATACTCCCAGTACTTAGTTCTTGTGACTTTGATTTGATTCCGAAGATTAAGGAACCACTTCGCGGCATTCGCTTCAGAACTGTTCCAGAGATTCGACAGGCAGTAGACCGCTCTATTTGCATATCAATAAAACGGTATAATAAGTCTTCCACATCGCTGGCAACGGGTTCTACACAACGCTGGTGACTACTTTGAAGGGCAGTAACAGGTTCAAATATGTAACGCTTTTGTGTCTGTTGTGAAAGAATAGTTGCCACTATTTAAGTTCCAATCCTCGTATATATGCTGGCTAACCTGAGAATGCCAGGGACATCAGTCCGCCGAGAGTTTATTTTCAGTTTCCTAAACGGTAATCAGGGAAACCATTAGATAAAACATGGTTTTTGTGTGACTTCTCAGGAAACGTCAGAAATTTATTTATGATTTCTTTTTATTAATTTCGCTTAATCTCCAGCAGTTTGTATAGTAATGAGTTCTGTAATTTCATACTTGCAATTGCTGCTTTTAATGAAACCAGAAACATTGATTATTTAAAGTTTGTGATAACGCACCTTTTACAGACAGATTTTAAAAACACCTATTCAGCGCCGACCGAGGGTTCGAATCCCCCCTCGGGCATGGATGTTTGTGTCGTCGTTAGTATAAGGTAGTTCATAAGTAGTTTGTAAGTTTAGGGATTGATAACCCCGCAGTTAAGTCCCTTAAGGTTAACAAATATTTGAACATTTTGAGCCTATTTAGCGATTGGAACGATAGAGAGTTAGGGTTTATCTATTGTAATAAGATGATGCTTTGCTTTCGATACTTTATAAGTGCTGTACTTTTCTTCTGTCACTATTCGTGAGTAAGGCATTGAAAATTATCGTTTTATGCCTGTCCGTAACCGTAATTCAGGTGACTATATTCGATGAGCGAAGGTGGTGATTGTTTTCTTGAATTGGAGAGTAACTGACCGTTTGTGATCGATCAAGTGTCTTCCTGCAGTAGAGAAAACCGACATGGTTTAAAACTGCACTACTGTGCATGGACGTGGATCTCTGCTTACGCGTTTCCAAGTTTTGCTAGCCGACTGTTAGTTTTGGTAAGAGAGCATAACTTTAGAAAACGGAGAAATAGAATATCTTGGTCAGTCCACTGGCTTTACAATAAATAAGGTTTTCTAGCTTTCATTGCATACCGTACAGCCATAGAAAAACAAAGCACGGCACATATTAAACTATATATTTCCTCGGTGAGTTAATGTTTGAAAGAAAGATTTACTTTTCCGTTAATTTCATATCAAACTGAGCCAAAACGAAGCGTAAACCGGTAGAGCTACTTCTGTCAAATTTTCTACAAAGCAGAATGAAGTGCAGCCAAGTATTGGATAAGTTAACCACTTCTTTTGATAAGTCTGCTGAGTAAAGCAAAGATTACGAGGGACATAAACATTTCAAAGTAGCATTGAAGATAACGAGTGCAAATGGACCCTATAGCACGTCATCAACCGACCATTCCCTAGAAAAAAATTAAGGAACTGGTAATTAACGGTCACTGAATCATAATCAAAGAAATCGCTGATGATTTTGGCATGTAAAATGGCTCGTTTAACTAAATGTTTCGATCGAGTAGAGTATGAAGCGTGTAACATCATAAACTTTCTCAAACTTATTGACTTTCGAATAAAAACAGAGACGAATTTTTTAAGTGTATGACACGTATCTCGAAGGCAAAAAATAATTCAACAAATGTGGTCAAGTGTGGCGGCTATGTTCACAGTTTCCTACGAATTTCGTGGCATAGTACACCACCGGGTCGATCGATCAGTGTGTACTGTTTATGTAAGAGTAAAGCCGCTTGCGCTATAAACAAGGAAAGAACGGCCAGGTTTGTGACGATACAAAATGTTCAAATGTTTGTTAAGCATAAGGGACTTAACTGCGGGGTCATCAGTCCCTAAACTTACAAACTACATATTAACTACCTTACACTAAAGACGACACAAACATGCATGCCTGAAGGGTGATTCGAACCCCCGGCGGCGGGCGGCCCCGCACACCGGAACACGGCGCTCCAGTACGTGCGGCTAATCCGTCGCGGCTGTGACGATGCTATTCATGGCCTTTGCATCACGACACTACATCTGTCCACGTTTCATTATTTGTGATAATCTCCCAGCGTTCATATTCACCGTACATATAGCTATGTGATTTATTCTGTTCCCAAAAGTAAATACAATCGTAGGTAATCGTAACTAAGATATCTGAAAGGAATCGCAAAGACGCAGTCCGAGAAGTACTTCGGGAATTTGAAAAAAGTGTCGTCAAAAGCATGTAATATCCAACGGAGATAGACCCTAGGCACACAGACTTTTGTAATTAAGATCTCTCGTTATTTCTGAAACACAGCTCGTACATGTAAACAGTGTGTTTACTCATAAGGACATCCAGCTCCCTGACTCCCAATTTTCCGCGATCTTGTCCTCCACTGAAGGACCGTCGCTGAACTGTCGTACACGTGATTATCGTGTAGAAACGACGAGCTCAAAAGCTTTCACAGCTGGTCTTCCAGTGGGTTGCGCGTCAGCGAACAAACAAGCGCCTGTTGACGGCGTACAGCTACACGGTTTTTCCTGGAAGCAGTCCTTCAAGAAAGAGACTGGAGCACGGGTCCTTTGTTGCTTCAGAAAGCAGGTAGGGCTGCCCGGCGCAAGGGACCACCCCCGCGCTGGCGAGTGTCGGAAACACAATGTCCACCACCGCCTTCCCTCCCAACCCCACACGACCTTATCGGCTGCTAGTGACAGACAGACAGGCGCCCTGACTGAGCGCTTAGCTGTAGCTCGAATCTGGTCCCCGGATACATTCTGACGGTCATGGCGAGCTACAAATATTACACAATTTTTACTTCTATAGTGATTAGAATTTGCTGTGCTGGTCACTGCCACTTAATTTCTCATTTGGTAGTTGGTTCGGTTGAAGGAGATGGCAAATTGTCGATGTAGCCTGGGACGAACTGGCAGTGTAGTTGAGAAATTTTAAGAGAGAAGGTGTACGTGAGATTCATCACTCTGTGCCACACATAAGCTAATCGCCTCGCAACTCAGTACGAGAGCACAACTACCATTGGCTGTAATCGTTATTGGATCGTATTTGGATCACGGCACCCGACGAGCGGTTGAAACCTCCGTATGGTTATGGAAGCATAGTTGTATGTACGTGGGTTGTTGTTGTTATGGTCTTCAGTCCGGAGACTGGTTTGATGCAGCTCTCCACCCTACTCTATCCTGAGCAAGCCTTTTCATCTCCTCATAAGAACGGCAACCCACATCCACTTGAATCTGCTTACTATACGCGTCTCTTGGTCTCCCTCTGCGATTTTTACCCCACACACTTCCCTCCAATGCTAAATTTACGATTCCCCGATGTCTAAGAATGTGTCCTACCAAGCGATCCCTTCTTTTATTCAGGGTATGCCAAAAATTCCTTTTCTCACCAATTCTGTTCAGTACCTCCTCATAAGTTATGCGATCTACCCACCTAATCTTCAGCATTTTTCTGTAGCACCACATTTCAAAAGCCTCTAGTCTCTTCCTGTCCGCACTGCTTATCGTCCATGTTTCACTCCCGTAAAAGGCAACACTCCACACAAATGCCTTCAGAAAAGACTTCCTTACCCTTAAATTAATAGTCGATGTTAGCAAATTTCTCTTTTTCAAAAATGCTTTTCTTCCCATTGCCATTCTGCATTTTATATCCTCTGTACTTCGACCATCGCATGTTATTTTACTACCCAAGTAACAAAACACATCTACCACCTTCATTGTTTTGTTACCTAATCGAATTCCTTCAGCATCGCCTGATTTTCTAAGACCGCATTCCATTATTTTTGTTTTGCTCTTGTTAATGTTCATTTTATACGCTCTCTTCAATACGCTGTCCATTCCATTCAACTGCTCTTCCAGGTCCTTTGCTGTCTCTGACAGAATTACAATGTCATCAGCAAAACGCAATGTTTTTATTTCTTCACCCTGAACTTTAATCCCTATTCCAAATTTTTCCTTGCTTTCCTTCACTTCCTGCTCGATGTACAAATTGAATATCATCGGAGAAAGGCTACAACCCTGTCTTACTCCCTTCCCAACTGATGCTTCCCTTTCATGCCCTTCGAGTCTAATAACTGCGGTCTGGCTTTTGTACAAGTTGTAAATAACTCTCCTTTCCCTGTATTTTACCCCTGCTGACTTCAGAATTTGAAAGAGTGTATTCCAGTCAACATTGTCAAATGCTTTCTCCAAATCTACAAAAGCTAAATATGTAGGTTTGCCTTTCCTTAATCTATCTTCTAAGATAAACGTAAAGTGAGTTTTGCCTCCCTGGTTCCTATGTTCCTCCTGAATCCAAACTGATCTTCCCCGAGATCAGCTTCTACCAGCTTTTCCATTCTCCTGTAGATAATCCGTGTTAAAATTTTGCAGCCATGACTTATCAAACTGATGGTTCTGTAATTTTCACACCTGTCTGCACCTGATTTCTTTGGAATGGGGATTATTACATTTTTCTTAAAGTCTGAGGGCATTTCACCTGTCTCATACATCCTACACACCAGTTCAAATAGTCTTGTCATGGCTGGCTCTCCCAGAGACTTTAGTAGCTCTGAGGGTATGTCATCTACTCCTGGGGCCTTGTTCCGACCTAGGTCTTTCAAGGCTTTGTCAAATTCATCTCTCAGTATAGTATCTCCTATTTCATCTTGATCTACTTCCTCTTCCCTTCCTACAACATCGTCTCTAAGTTCATTTCCTTTGTAGAACTGCTCTATGTACTCTTTCCACCTTTCAGCTTTCCCTTCTTTGCTGAGAACTGGTTTCAAATCTGAGTTCTTGATATTCGTAGAGTTGCTTTTCTTGTCCCCAAATGTCTCTTTTATTTTCCTGTAGGCGGTATCTACGTTTCCCCTTGCTATACATTCTTCTACAGATTTGCATTTGGCTTCTAGCCACTCCTGCTTAGCCATTTTACACTTCCTGTCAATCTCATTTCTTATTCGTCTGTACTCCATGTTGCCTGTTTCATTTACTGCATTTTTATATTTTCTCCTTTCATCAATTAACTGTAGTATTTCCTGTGATATCCATGGATTTTTTGTAGGTCTTGCCTTTCTACCTATTTTGTCCTCCGCTGCCTTCACTATTTCATCTCTTAATGCTACCCATTCCTCTTCTACTGTTTTATTTCCCCCTGTTTCTGTCAATTGTTGCCTAAATCTCCCTCTGAAATTCTCCAGAACTTCCCTTTCCTTCAATTTATGTAAGTCCCATCTCCTTATTTTGCTACCTTTCTGCAGTTTTTTCAGCTTCAGCCTACAGTAATGGTCAGAGTCTATATCTGCCCCTGGGTAGGTCCTGCAGTTTATAACCTGGTTCCAGTACCTATGTCTTACCATTATAAAATCTATCTGATACCTTCCGGTGTCTCCTGGTCTCTTCCACGTATACAACCTTCTTTTGTGATTCTTAAACCACGTGTTTGTTACGATTATATCATGTTCCGTGCAAAATTCTACCAGGCGACTTCCTCTTTCATTCCTCCTGCCCAGTCCATATTCACCTATTATTTTTCCTTCTCTTCCTTTTCCTACTACCGAATTCCAGTCTCCCATCACAATTAAGTTTTCCTCTCCCTTAACTGTCTGAATAATTTCCTTTAGCTCCTCATATATTTATTCGATCTCCTCATCTTCGGCAGAGCTAGTTGGCCTATAAACCTGTACTACTGTTGTCGGTGTTGGCTTCATATCTATCTTGACAATGATAATGCGATCACTGTGCTGCTCATAGTAGTTTACCCGCATTCCTATTTTCTTATTCATTATCAGTCATACTCCTGTGATACCCCTAATTGATTTTGTATTTATAATCCTTTACTCACCTGACCAGAAATCCTGTTCATCCTGCCACCGAACTTCACTAATCCCCACTATATCTAACTTCAACCTATCCATTTCCCTTTTTAAATTTTCTAATTTTCCTACCCGATTAAGAGATCTAACATTCCACGCTCCGATCCGTAGAATGCCAGTATTATCTTTCCTTATGACAACATCCTCCTTAGTAGTCCCCGCCCGGAGATCCGAATGGGGGACTATTTTACCTCCGGAATATTTTACCCGAGAGGATGCCATCATCATATTTCCATACAGTAGAGTTGCATGTCCTCGGGAAAAGTAACGGCTGTAGTTTCCCCTTGCTTTCAGCCGTTCGCAGTAGTGGGTACGTGGTATAATAATACTAGAAAATAAATAGTAAACAATTTTTTTGTCATTTAATTAACGTAGATAACGGGGCTTGACGGTTGAATTACGTTAAAATATGTTTAACTTTTACTATATTTCAATATACTGGCACTTTACCAAGAGATTATAACTTGAGAACTCAGCAACGTATCGCCACTGCTAAAAATGTAAGGAAATTGGATATACATCCTTACGTTCTTTCCCTCAACTCTCTGCCCATCTCTCCTCTTCCCTCTTTGTCCATCTGTCCCTCCCTTTTCTGTATCCATCTCATCTTTCCTGTCCCCCTCTCTATATCCGTTTCTGACGCCCTTCCTCTTTCATTGTTTTCTTACCCCTAGTTTATTCTTACTCCAAATGTAACCTTGATTGTGAAATGAAGTTGCTTAAAATCAACGGCCAAACTGGTTAGGATCATTCCTGCATGCTATATAAGTATTCCCCATCCGCGAGGATCGTATTATTTCACAGTATGGTATTATTTCACATTGGTTTCATTTGCGAATGGTAGTATTAATAGTTTTCGGACTAATCATTTTCCTTAGTACTATTTCAACTAACTTTCAACGGTAAGCTGCCTGGAGTCTTCGGATATCCACCTATGATGACAAATGGATATCTCAACTTCTCTGAGGTATTGCCAGCTGTCCAACTTTCGTCACTGCATAATGTATAACTACTTCTACCGATTCATATTGCTTTATCTTTTATCAAATTATTTGTATCTAAGCTTTAAGCTAAGTGAATAACCATTCCAATCATAAGCCAATAAGCTATGAGAACTTCTTTATCGTTTTCTGTAAAGCCAATGACAAAGACGATTAAGAAAAACAGCCCATTGTTATGCATATAGTTTTTGTCTGAAATTATTTGTTGCTCTTGTCTTCAGCCTAGTTTGATACAGCTCTCTAACCAACTCTATCCTCTGCAAGCCTACTCATGTCTGAATAAGAACGACAACCCGTATGCAGCAAAATCTGCGAACTCTACTCGTCTCTTAGTCTCCTTCAGCGTTTTTTATCCCAAAACTTCCCTCCAGTACTAAATTAATGAATCCTCGATGTCTTAGAATATGCCCAATCAATCCTTTCTTTTAGTCAAGTTATGCCGAAAATTTTGTGAGAATTACAGAACTATCAGTTTAATAAGGCATGGTAGCAAGATATTGACACGGATTATTTACAGACGAATGGAAAAACTTGTGGAATTCAACCTTGGGGACGATCAATTTGGATTTAGAAGAAATGTAGGACCACGGGAGACAATACTCACATTACGACTTATCTTAGAAGGCAGGCAAAGGAAAGGCAAACCTACGTTTTTAGCATTTGTAGATTCGGAGAAAGCTTTTGACACTGTCGACTGGAATAAACGGGGTAAAATATAGGCAGCGAAGATCTACATTCAACTTATACAAAAACCAGACAGCGGCTATTAGAGTCGAAGGGCATGAAAGGGACGCAGAGGTTGCGAATAGAGTAAAACTGGGTTGTAGCCTTTGCCCAACGTTGATCAATCTGTACATTGAGCAGACAGTGGAGGAATGCAAGGAGAAATTTGGAGAGGGAATTAAAGTTCATGGAGAAGAAATAAACTTTGCTCTTTGCCGATGACATTCTGATTCTGTCAGAGACCGCAAAGGATCTGGAAGAGTAATTGAATGGAATGGACAGTGTCTTGAAAAGACGGTATTAGTTGAACATCAACAAGAGTAAAACAAGAATAATGGAATGTAGCGTCAGAAAGTTAGGCGATGCTGAAGGAATTAGATTAGGTAATGACAAAATAAAAGTAGTAGATGAGTTTTGTTATTCGGGTATCAAGATAACTTCTGATGGTAGAAATAAAGATGATTTAAAATGCAGAATGGCTATGGGAAAAAAGTGTTTGTGAAGAAGCAAAATTTGTTGACATCCAATATTAATTTAAATGTTAGGAAGTCCTTTCTGAAATCAATTGTCTGAAGTGTAGCATTGTATGGGAGTGAAACATGGACGATAAGGAGATAAGGCAAAAATATGATAGAAGCTTTTCAAATATGGCGCTACAGACGAATAATAATAATTAGATGGGTACATCACGTAGCTAATGAGGAGTTGCTTAACCGAATTGGGGAGAAAACGAGTTTCTGATATATCCTGACTGAGAGAAGGGATAGATTCGTTGGACACATTTTAAGACATTAAGGAATCGTCAACTTAGCATTAGAGGGAAGTGTGTGGGGTTAAATCGTAGAGGGAGATCAAGAGAGGAATACAGTAAGCAGATTCAAAAGGATGTAGGTTGCCGCACGTATTCTCAGATAAAGCGACTAGCTCAGTACAGTGTAGCGTGGAGAGCTGCATCAAACAGGTCTGCGCTCGGAGGACCACAACAACAACTTTTCGCCGAAAACGAAAAACGGACCCTCGTGTAAATACACTACTGGCCATTAAAATTGCTACACTAAGAAGAAATGCAGATGATAAACGGGTATTCATTGGACAAATATATTATAGTAGAACTGACATGTGATTACATTTTCACGGCCGGCCGCGGTGGCCGAGGGGACTGCTCCAGTCACAGTCTGCACGGCCACTACGGTCGGGGGTTCAAATCCCCCCCTCGGGCATGAATATTTGTGCCGTCCTTAGTCTTAGCTGGTTCATAAGTTTAGGGACTGATGACCCCATAGTTAAGTCCCATAAACTATACTAACATTTGAACATTTTCACGCAACTTGGGTGCATAGATCCTGAGAAATCAGTACCCGGATCAACCACCTCAGGTCGTAATAATGGCCTTGATACGCCTGAGTATTGAGTCAAACAATGCTTGGATGGCGTGTACATGTACAGATGCCCATGTAGCTTCAACACGATACCACAGTTCATCAATAGTAGTGACTGGCGTATTGAGACGAGCCAGTTGCTCGGCTACCATTGACAAGACGTTTTAAATTGGTGAGAGGTCTGGATAATGTGCAGGTCAGGGGAGCAGTCCAACATTTTCCGTATCCAGAAAGGCCCATACAGTACCTGAAACATGCGGTCGTGCATTATCCTGCTGAAATATAGGGTTTTGCAGGGATCGAATAAGGGTAGAGCCACGGGTCGTAACACATCTGAAATGTAACGACCACTGTTCAAAGTGCTGTCGATGCGAACAAGAGGTGACCGAGACGGGTAACCAATGGCCCCTCATTGCATGAAGGTGATACGCCAGTATGGCGATGACGAATACACGCTTCCAATGTGCGTACACCACGATGTCGCCGAACACGGATGCGACCATGATGATGTCGTAAACAGAACCTGGATTCATAAAAAAAATGACGTTTTGGCATTCGTGTACTCCAGGTTCATCGTTGCGCGTACACCATCGCAGGCGCTCCTGTCTGATACAGCGTCAAGGGTAATCGCAGTCATGGTCTCGGAGCTGATAGTCAAATTCAAATGTTCAAATGTTTGTAAATCTATCGAACCAAACTGCGTGGTCATTAGTCAGTGGCTTACAAACTACTTAAACCTAGATAAACTAATCTAAGGACAAACACACACACCATTGCCCCAGGGAGGACTCGAACCTCCACGACGAGCAACCGCGTGCTCCGCAGCGAGACGCTTTAGACCGCACGGCTACTCCACCGCGGCTAGTGTCAACACATTGTAGGTGTCGCCACCTTGTGTAAATGCTCTGAAAAGCTAATCATTTGCATATCACAGCATCTTCTTCCTGTCGGTTAAATTTGGCGACTGTAGTATGTCATCTTCGTTGTGTAACAATTTTAATGCCCAGGAGTGTATGTCTGCTGCAAGTGGCAGTCGTGTTCCAATATACAATTCAGATCGCTTTTCCCCACAAACAGAGTCTAAATTCGTGACAGTAAAGGGGCGATTTCCGCGTGGCCAGATGGAGCACACTCGGGAGCAGTGCCCGGCCGGTCAGCGGGCAGCGGGGTGAAACCGGAGCGCGGCGCCCTCCCCTTCCCTCCCCCGCAGTAACGCTATCTGCAGCCGGCAGCCGGCAGCCCTGAGTCAGTCGGCGGTAAATCTGGCAGGTGGCGACGCACCAGCATCAGCGCAGCCCTTATCGGCCCTCCGCGGCCCCGTGTTTACGGCCCGCCGAAAATATACAGCGCCTCCGGGGTGCGGGGGCGGCGCCGGGGGGTGCCTCCTCTGCCAGCGCCGGCAATAAATGCTGATCCCTTGTCATGCTGCCTGTATCTGCCGCCATTCTCCCTCGGTTGCTGCATCGTTTATACGGTTACGAGCGAGCCCGGCAATGCTTCGCAACTGCTAAATGTGCATGAGAATAGGATCTACAGCCCACAACTCTTTCCTTAATCTCTCTGTACATCATTTTCCCCACACATATGCCTGTTTCTTACCTCTTTTTCCTCACTGTATTAACTGACTCAAACCCGAAGTTGGTCGGGTATTTAGTTATTCTAGTATTCAGTGAGTCCATCTAGTCCCTCCTCTTTCTGTCCATTTCATCCGCTCTCTGTCTGCCTACCTATTCCGCTTCCTCCTCCTCATCCTCCTGCTCCACTCTGTCAAGTTATCCATCCCCCCCCCTTCTGTTATTTAATCCCCCCACCACGTTCTCTAATTGTTCAAATGTTTGTTAAGCTTAAGGGACTTAACTGCGGGGTTATCAGTCCCTGTGTTGTTGTCGTGGTCTTCAGTCCGGAGACTGGTTTCATGCAGCTCTCCACAATACCCTATCCTGAGCAAGCCTCTTCATCTCCACATAAGAGCGGCAACCTACATCTGTATGAATCTGCTTACTGTATCCATCTCTTGGTCTTCCCCTGCGATTTTTTCCCCATACACTTCCCTCCAACGCTAAATTCACAATTCCTTGATGTCTAAGAATGTGTCCTACCAATCTATCCCTTCTTTTAGTCAAGGTACGCCAGAAATTCCTTTTCTCCCCAATTCTGTCCAGTACCTCCTCATTAGTTACGCGATTCGTCCACCTAATCTTCAGCATTCTTCTGTAGCACCATATTTCAAAAGCCTCAATCCTCTTCCTGTCCGCACTGTTTATCGTCCATGTCTCACTCCCATACAAGGCAACACTCCATACAAATGCCTTCAGAAAGGACTTCCTTAGGTTTAAATCAATATTCGATAGTAACAAATTTCTCCTTTTCAAGAACGCTTTTCTACCCATTGCCATTCTGCATTTTATATCCTCTGTACTGCGACCATCATTTGCTATTTTACTGCTACAGTAACAAAACTCACCTACCTCCTTTATTGCTTCGTTTCCCAATCTAATTCCTTCAGCATCGCCTGATTTTCTTAGACTGCACTCCATTACCCTAGTTTTGCTCTTGTTAATGTTCATCTTATATGCCCCTTTCAGCACACTGTCCATTCCGTTCAATTGCTCTTCCAGGTCCTTTGCTGTATCTGACAGAATTACTATGTCGTCGGCAAAACGCAATGTTTTTAATTCTTCCCCCTGAACTTTAATTCCTTCACCAAATTTGTCCTTGCTTTCCTTTATAGCTTGCTCAATGTACAAATTGAACAACAATGGAGAAAGACTACAATCCTGTCTTACTCCCTTTCCAACCACTGCATCCCTTTCATGCCCTTCAACTCTGACAACCGCTGTGTGGTTTTTGTACAAGTTGTAAATAATCTTACGCTCCCTATATTTTACTCCTGCTTGCTTCAGAACTTGAAAGAGCTCATTCCAATCAACATTGTCAGAAGCCTTCTCCAAATCTACAAAAGCTAGAAATGTAGGTTTGCCTTTTCTTAATCTATCTTCTAGGATAACCCGTAAAGTGAGTATTGTCTCTCGTGTTCCTACATTTCTCCTGAACCCAAACTGATCTTCCCCGAGGTCGGCTTCTACCAGCTTTTCCATCCTTCTGTATATAATTCGCGTTAATATTTTGCAACATAAACTTACAAAATACTTATGAACTACATTATACTAAAGACGACACAAACATCCATGCCCGAGGGGGTATTTAAACCCCCGATCGTTGCGGCCGTGCAGACTGTGACTGGCACGCCGCAGACCGCTGGGCCACTGCGGCCGGCACCACGTTCTCTACGTTTTCTCCGTCCCCTATGTCTGTTCAACCCTTCCCTCCCCTGTATATGAACAAATACAGTACCTGCTATATTCATTTTGATCGATCAAATGATCCCAAAGTCTGGAGTCTGGTACCCTCCACCATGCATCGTACGAAATGTTATGTAGCCGTTGCCATTGCTCTTGTTTTGAAGCTCAAGAGTGTAGATGGGTGAACAGTATGAAAGTGCATAAAATATTAATCTAATTCAAAGCGGAGATGCCCCCTTACAGAATTACCAATCTCGATTCTGAAGATTTTTCAGCTGTTTCTTTCGGGTTTCCCGATTTTTTCTAAACCACCCCTGTAATAAAACGAAAAAAAAAAAAAAAAAAAAAAAAAAAAATACATTACTGCAATTGGTGAAGCCATTTCTGAATTTTAATTTTGTGTTTATATTGATATATTTCACTATCACAACTACTATCGTGGAGTCAGTAGTGACCCCAAAAATTATTATCATTTCCACTTATTTCGATTCAATTTTTATGGTGATTGTTTTTTACACAGTCATTTAAAATTGTTTGCAACTGGTTTAATGTAAATATGAGGCATAGGAAAGACAGACATTCATACAAAACATATTTACCTAAATGTCTACATTTTTTCAATTTTCAATGCACAGGTTATTTTAAAGTAACAAATATTTCCTTTTTGGTCGTGACTCTCCTTTGTTGCTCCATTTTCCTTGTTGATTAAGGTCCAAATTACTCCTCAAAAGAGGAAATGTAATTTTTAACGCATAGTAAATAAATTAAGAGCTGTGAACAATAATATTAGATTTCCTAGTTGTACAAGGTGTCTCATGAAAGACACCTGACAAGCGTCCGCGGATCGCACGGTACGGCTCCCGGCCGCCGACACCACATTCTCCGACCACGGCAGCGCCCGATTCTTGAACTCTGTAGTACCGCGGGCGCATACACTGAGTTTAAGTCTAAAAAACATTGCCATCTGAGTAATCTAAGCTTACCTTTATTTACAGTAGATGTTCAAAATGATGTCCCTCTATGGAAAAAGTGCCCTGACATCTTTTGAACACATTTGTGAACACTCGACGAATTTTGGCTGCCGAAATCTGGGAAATGACTAGTCGAATCTTTTTTCACGAAACAATAAATTCTGACAGGTATGTGAACAACATCCAGCATCCACTTTTTCAAGAACTTTCACCCAACGAAAAGCTGCACGGTTATTTCATGCACGACAATGCAAGACCACACATTGCCAATGCTTCTATGGCAGCAATACGAAGTGGTTTTGATGATAGGATAGTTGACTGGCCTCCTCGTTCTCCAGATCTAAATCCCTGTGACTTTTATATATGGGGAATGTTAAAAGACTAGATGTATGCAAGCAATTCCCATACAGTCGAAGAGTTGGAAGACAGGATTCGACTAGTCATTTCCCAGATTTCAGCAGCCGAAAATCGTCGAGTGTTTGCAAATTTGTTCAAGAGATGTCAGTCCGCTCTTTCCATAGCAGGACATCATTTTGAACATCTACAATAAGTAAAGGTAAGCTTAGGTTAGTCAGATGGCAATGTTTTTTAGACCTTAACTCAGTGTATGCGCCCGCGGAACAATAAATTCCGAGAATCGGGCGCTGCCGTCGCCGGCGGATGCGGTGGCGGCGGCCGGGAACCGTACCGCGCGATCCGTGGACGCCTGGCAGGCATCTTTCGTGAAACACCCTGTAGAACTACTGGGCGGGTTCTGCGACCATTTGAATCCATTTTTCCCACAGTAGCAACTACTAGAATCATTTTCAGACATTTCCTGTTCTGAGCCATCCAAATCAGAAAGTGTTGCATCTGTATTGTGAGCAATGTATTCACTTTCACAATCACTTGTATCAGAATTATGTTCCTGGCATTGTTCTGCTCTTGCAGATTCTTTTTCTATGTTATTTAAATACTCCATAACCTTTAGCTGTTATAACATGTCGGTAGATGTGAATAGATTCACTACTCATTGTTGGATAACACACACTACTTTGTAAATAAAATGGAATATTGACAAATAATGTGCACATGACCCCAAAATCCAATTTCTCCATAACAATCAATGTCACAATTTATACTACCACATTTCCTTGAATACGACTGACTTCTAAAAGAATACATAAAATCTTTGGCGGAATTGTCGGCATTCCAGAGATGAATAAGATACGATAATGTTTAATCTGCGATCAAAAATGACACCACGATAGTAACTGAGAGTTAATGAGAATAACGCACAGCGATTTATTTTTATATGTACAGAAAATACACAGCAAAATTAGAATAAAATTAAACACACGAAAAATTTAAAAAGCATGGATGTGCTTATGTAAATTTGAAAAAAATGTGTATAGTGAAATAAATTGTAGTATCAAGGAAACATCATAAATCGAACATAGTAATTTTTTCGTGTGGCTGAGGGACCTAGGGAAGTCTTTCTCGATTGGACGCCAGTTTAGCGCCTAGCATGTCCCTAACGGACACCGTTTATCCAGGCGGGAAGAGGAGACCTACAGTTTAACGTGTAATCCGAAATACGTGTTGTTTATGGCGACTTCTCATATCATTAGAGGTAAAAAATATGTTAAAACTCATAGTAAAAAATTCCATGATCCTTTCACTCTGCAACAAAGACCTTTGGCGCTAGCTCACACATCAAGTCGGGTTACAGCCACAATTATTGGATACTTACCGACCATAGATAAACACATTTAGCGTATATTAATTAAAATGAATTGCCACATGTATGAAAGCGCATCACTTGAGAATTGCTTCACCGATTTGGCTGGTCTGTTCTTTGTTATGTTCGCAATTCTCAGGACAAGGTTTGTATGAAAGAAAAATTTTGGACAATCTACCGAAAAATATCAGAATTTGAGAAAAACTAAAAGTAGATTTCCAGACGAGTGGAATCACGTCGTAAAAATGACCCTTCACTATTATAGTACATGAAATCTTGTTTCTTTGAAAGGCCCTCCGTGTTATTCTTATCTCCATGGTGTTATTGTTGGTGATCATAACTTTGAAGCGTTGCAAACACAGAATTGATGTCAGTTCGTGGTATTTTGGAGTGTTGCAAATAAATTGAGTACAGATCGTGGTTTTTTTATGTCTCCATTGCGGATTCCAAAAATACCACTGATTCCAACCGACTTGCCGTTTCAATTTAAGGTCACTTGCCAGTGAGTCAGCTTCAAAAATTCGATTTTTTTTTTTTAAATCTCAAATCAATATTTAGAGTTTTGTGAACAAAATGGTAGTTAAATGAATCGATTCGGACATCGGAAACATGTTTAAAAACATATTTAAATATGTCGGTATGCGGCAACGACTGTTTCCGTTGCTCTCGGCTGTCAAATGGTGTCATTATCTGCCAATTAGAAAAGATACACTGCGTGATCGTTTTCTGAGTTGGCAATCCTGTTAACACACACATTCCGATGCTCCTTTGTTTCCCTTTGTATATCTTTGGTTTTCGAGAGTTATTTGCATTCAAACGTGTGTATGTGGTTTAGTTGTTGTTGTTGTGTCATTCTCGGTAAAAGTTATGCCTCCAAAAAAGTGTTTTGGAAGGGGAAAACAGTTTTATGGTAATCGGTTTACTTCGTTAGGAAGTAGAGACTGTGTAATTACATCCACAAACCAACAGGATGTTATGTCGACTCCGCCAAGTGCCTCAAGACAGAAGCTCAAATATTTGAGTGACGTTTCTACAAACGACGATCAAAATACTTTAACGGATTGTGTTTCCATTATTGCTGAATTGAGTGCTTTATGTTCACTTCTAAAGAATGCTGTTGTGTGTGCGCTTTGTGGAAAAGGTGGTATTAAAATTGAAGAAGATTTTGAAGGCAGGAGAGGTGTCGCAAGTAAGTTACAAGTGGTTTGTGATTTCTGTGGGGTAACTAAAACCGGTTATTCTTCTGGATTGTGCAAAGGAAGGGCTTATAACACAAATATCAGACTTGCATATGGAATGAGGTGTATTGGGAAGGGTAGAAAGGCAGCTCAAACATTTTGTGCTATTATGAATTTGCCCCCACCTACAAGATTTGAGAAGTACACACAGTTACTTCTTGAAAGTCTTGGTCAAGTGAGTGCTGTGTCTATGAAGAAAGCAGTAGAAGAAACTGTGTTATACAATGAAGGTGACACTGATATAGCTGCAGCCTTTGATGGGACATGGCAGAAGCGTGGTCACCTATCACTGAATGGTGTTGTCACCGCAACATCCCTTGAAAATGGAAAGGTGATAGATATAGAATGTATGACAAAGTACTGCCATGGTTGCAAGGTAAATAAACAGGATCATGTATGTGTTCAGAATTTTTCTGGGTACAGTGGTGGAATGGAATCAGAGGGTGTTCTCAGAATCTTTCAAAGGTCGGAAGAGAATTATGGTGTACGGTATGTGAAGTACCTTGGAGATGGAGACTCCAAAGGATTTGGAAATGTGTTGGAAAATATGCCTTATGGAAGAACTGTGAAAATTGAAAAGTTAGAGTGTGTTGGTCATGTCCAAAAGAGGATGGGCACACGTTTACGTAAGCTAATAAAAGACATGAAGGGGAAAAAGCTTAGTGATGGCAAACCAATTGGTGGTCGGGGTCGACTTACTAAGGAAGAGGTGGACAAACTGCAGCTTTATTATGGTTTAGCCATAAGAAGGAATCAAGGTGACCTTGAGGCCATGAAGAAAGCGGTATGGGCTACCTACGTCCATAAAGCTTCTACTGATGACCATCCACAGCATGCTCTCTGCAACAGTGGTGTAGACACATGGTGCGGATACAAAAAAGCTATTGAAAATGGTGAGATTTACACACACCATCACTCCCTGCCATTTCATGTACTGGAAGCAATTAAACCAATATACAGGGACCTAAGTGACAATAAACTATTGTCACGGTGCTTACATAGAAAGACACAAAATGTTAATGAATGTTTCAACCATGTGATATGGGAACGGTTGCCTAAAAATGTGTTTGTTGGTTTCAAAACTATGAGATTAGGTGTATTAGATGCTGTTATTTGCTTTAACGATGGGGCAGTTAGCCGGTGTGAAGTTTTGGAGTTGTTGGGAGTAACTCCTGGCTTCAATATGAGACAAGCACTAACTGCAATTGATTCCTTGAGAGTGGCCGAAGGCGACAAATGGGTTCTTCAGGCAACTAAAGAGGCCAGAATAGCAAAGAGGAGCAAGAAAAGGAAGAGAGAAGATGAAGAACACACAAATCAAGAATATTATGCAGCTGGAGGGTTCTAAGAACAACAGAGGTGTGTAACAGTTGAAATGTAACTTTAAATTGAATTTCCCGAGAATCACATTTTCTGACATGTTAATTTTATGCAAAAAATAACTATTTGAGTTACAAGTCTGAAATTTTTTGTGATGTTTCAGGCTCCCATTTGGAGAAATGTAGACTACAGACAGCAGCATACTATCACCAGGAGGAATAATACAGCCTTATTAATTTAAAAAAATACCTTAATTTTGACTGTTTAATATATGTATTTCTAGAATAAAAACTATTGATTGAAATCATCTGATTGTAGTCTACTTTTTAGATAGTAAGGTCATCAGTGTGTGCACAAAGTTTCAAGCATCTAAGAAAAGTAGTTAATAAGTCTATAGACTTCAAACATAGACCCGCAGAAAAAATTTTAATTACTGACCGATATAAATGTTTATAAAATGAGGTGTATATCAAAGCTATTCTTATTAGTCTTATACCAAAATCATCAGCCTTAAAGGACGTTCATTATCCTACAATTTCTTTGTAATTGGAGTTCACATTATGTAGCTAGAGCCTTACAAACTTTATGAAAATTCTTACTGTTTTTCCACCCGTTCACTGGCAAGTTACCTTAAGCGTGTCAAGTTCCCCGTTCGCATTGCACATGCAGTGACGATTAATAAAGCGCAAGCCCAGTCGTTGGAAGTTTGTGGAATAAATCTTGAATCGCCCTGTTTTTCCCACGGGCAGTTGTATGTGCCGTGTTCGAGAGTTGGTAAACCATCTACAGTGTTCGTTTTCTCTCCGGACGGAAAGACAAAAAATATCGTTTATCAACAAGCGTTACAATGAATGTAACACAAAGACTTTCTAAACGTTGTATTTCCATTCCACTTGTTGTATTTCAATTAATTGGCTTATTTCATATGGAATTTTTATCATTAAAGTATGCTCAATCTACAATTATTTTGTTTTCAATTCAAATGCTCTCAAGAAGATATAAACATGTTATAAAAAGCATTTCTGTTCTGCTCGCTACGAGAAAAACATGCTAAGCTATGCTGTAAAATTGTGCGTAGGGGAGGAGATAGAGAATGGGGGAGAGAAAAGGATTTAAAAGGGGGAAATGATATAGACGCAGAGAGGAAGAGGGAAGATATGGATGTGGTGTGGGATGAGAGAGAGTGGTGTCAACGTGATGGAAAATAGGGAGGAGGAGATGACCAAAGGAAGGGGGAGAAGGCTATGAGAAAATAGAGGAGCGAGGAAGGGATAGGGAGAAGAAGAGAGGAGGTTACGGCATATATCCCATACATATTAGTTACTACGAAACGTTGCCGGGTTTGCTAGTTTGCGATAGAAATAATATTGAATTTATTAACCAAGATGAAATTGTCCTGTCTTTTAAGTTGGACCAAATCACACAAACTAGAGAAACTTCCATTATGACCAGTTGAGTAGTTTCATAGTTTATCGAGGACAGATATCGTGACGCAGGATTTATATAAATATTGGTATACGGTGTGATAACATTGGTTGACATAAACGGCCCTATATTTACGAATAGGAAATTTTCAAACGTGACGCTTGTTACAGGCCGTTGATATAAATTCAATAGCGAGGTTGGAAATTTTCGCTGGACTGCGATTCGCACCCGAATTTCGCGCTTTGGTCCAACAGTCGCGTACACATTTTACTTCTCCTATTTATTTATTTAGATATCTGCATGGTGCAAAAATTGGCAGTTGACCCCAACTAATGATAAGTGTAAACTTACGCAGATGAGCACGTAAAGAAATCCGTTAAACTCCATTGACACTATAGATCAGTCAATTGTACAGGCTGTAAATTCAGTTAAATACCAAGGAACAACAACACCAATAACTTTAATTGAAAAGAACACATAGGAAATATCGTAGGGAAGGCGAACAAAAGTCTACGTTTCATTGGCGGAATGGCCGCCCGCGGTGGCCGAGTGGTCTGCGGCGCGCCAGTCACGGTCTGCACGGCCACTACGGTCGGGGGAAACGAATCCCCCTCGGGCATGGATATTTGTGCCGTCCTTAGTATTAGCTAGTTCATAAGTAGTTTGTAAGTTTAGGGACTCATGACCCCGTAGTTAAGTTCCATAAACTCTACAAACATTTGAACATTTTATTGGCGGAACATTTAGAAGACGCAACAGTTCTACAAATGAACCGCCTACACAACACTTGTGTGGCCAATTTGGAGCATTGCTGCCCATTATGAAATCCGTATCAAGTGGAACTGGCGGAGGTTATAGATAAAGTTCAGAGAAGGGCAGCTCGTTTTGTATTATCGAGATATGAGGGAGGCAGTGTTACGGAAGTGTTGTACGAGTTGGAGTGGAAATCATTACAGGAAAGGCGACATTCGTTAGGGCGAAATTTATTTGCGAAATTTTTATAAACAACTTTCTCTCATGAATGCAAACCTATTTTGTTAGCACCTACATACATAGGGAGACATCATCATAAAATTAGAGAAATGAGATCGAAAAAGGAAAGATACAGGTGTTCCCTATTTTCGCGCGCTGTGATTTGTATTTATATCGATGCAGATACAGACACTGTCAGTTGCCTGTTGGGGGCACACACACAACTAATGATATGCTGTCTGTTGTTTTGAGACTCGCAGGTAGTTGACGAGATCTGTCTGGAAGCACAGACACTCGATCTGTTACGGGAATACAGTCAGGCGCGAGTAAGTGGAAGATTAGTGTGTGTGATATGTCGAGAATTTAGGGAGAACGGGAAGCGTGGCTGGATTCCCGCCTAGTAGGTTTAGGCGGCCAATGGCTCGACACGAGAATTTCGTTTTCAAACTTCGGTCCATCATGGGTTTTCAATTTTCCAATGTATTTATTTCAGTATCCGGGAACTGTTGAGACGTTTGAATATTCTGTATCCGTACTTCATGTATGTTTATCCTGTAGTTCGCTACACAAGATAATTTTTTATTTTTTATTTTTTTTATTTTCGAATGGATGTTTAATTTGTTTTTTGAATAACTCGAAACAATGCCTTTAACTGCTGGAGTGAAGAATGTAGCTACAAGAGTGCAACATCGGGGGTATAAGGTGGCCGCGGCACACAGGTAACGTTGAATTAAGCCAGAAACTGCGTGACTTGATATACGACGTGAGGTTGCGCACAGTCGTGACACAGTCATCAGCCTGTCTGAGAATGTTCCGGTCGCACCCTATCAATGTGCTTTCTTATTTTAGCCAATACCGCCGTTCAACACGCAGTTGTAACAGTGATGACAGGAAGGAAAGAAGTTCACAGTTTAACGTAGCGTTGACAAAGTGGTCGTTGTAGACGGAGCACAAGGTGGGGTTGGTTTTTAAGGATAGGAAAGGGCACATAACACCCTCTCAAAGGAACCATTCCGGCATCACGATAAACGACGTCCTCCCGATTTTGAGTCCTCGTTACAAAAGTGCGAGGTGGAACCGCGTGCTGGTGAATCACATCATGTTGTTGTTGTGGTCTTCAGTCGGGAGACTGTTTTGATGCAGCTCTCCACAATACCCTATCCTGAGCAAGCCTCTTCATCTCCACATAAGTACGGCAACCTACATCTGTATGATTCTGCTTACTGTATCCATCTCTCAGTCTTTCTCTGCGGTTTTTACCCCACACACTTCCCTCCAACGCTAAATTCACAATTCCTTGGTGTCTAAGAATGTGCCCTACCAATCTATCCCTTCTTTCAGTCAAGGTATGCCAGAAATTTCTTTTCTCTCCAATTCTGTTCAGTACCACCTCATTAGTTACGCGATCCACCCACCTAATCTTCAGCATTCTTCTGTAGCACCACATTTCAAAACCCTCAATCCTCTTCCTGTCCGCACTGTTTATCGTCCGTGTTTCACTCCCATACAAGGCAACACTCCATACAAATGCCTTCAGAAAGGACTTCCTTAGGCTTAAATCAATATTCGATGTTAACAAATTTCTCTTTTCCAAGAACGCTTTTCTACCCATTGCCATTCTGCATTTTATATCCTCTGTACTGCTACCATCATTTGTTATTTTACTGCCCAAGTAACAAAACTCATCAACCTCTTTTATTGCTTCGTTACCTAATCTAATTTCTTCAGCATCGCCTGATTTTCTTAGACCGCACTCTATTACCCTAGTTTTGCTCTTGTTAATGTTCATCTTATCATAGCAGTAAAAATGTGATCATCGCCGCTTTCCTTACCAATAGAACAACTTTCTACTTTCCTAGTGGTGAATTACATGGTGATTTCCACTCTGTAGTGGCAGTATTGTATAAAGACTGCATAATCTTCTCCCAGTTCCATCAAAAACTCTTGCAACCGAAACTGCGATACTGCAGAAAATGTACTGCTCGTACCATCAATTTCTACATGTGGTATATGCCTGCGAATTAAGTATGCAGAGCATCTTGGTGCACATAACAATGAATCTAGAATAAGAAATTCCATCAGTTGATCGATAAAATATTTTATCAACTAAATCTGTAAACTCTTTGTGCATGGAGGTGTAATATTGTACATTGTCGATTATGTGACTATATAACAGATACTGCAAATTAGCGCCCTTTCTAGAGTCGGTCATTTCAGCCTTCATGCTCGCTCATAGATCGTCCCCGCTTTGCTCCAGCAGACTCGCAGCTACGGGGGGAGGGGGGGGGCGATGGAGCACTGCGAGTCAGCCGCGGCCAAGTCTGCTACGAGCTTCCACTGCGCTCGGGGTACTCGTAAAGATGCGTAGACCCGTAATGCTCGTAGAAACTCACAGCGCTCGTGAGATTCGCAGTCCAGGTAGTTTCATAGGAGCTCGCAGCGTCGTTTCTTACAATGTCATCGAAAAAGTGCGTTCTGCGTGTGTTAGCAGTTGGAAAGTACGTTCTGCTGGATAGGCCGGGAATAAGTCGCGGTAGTTCCTGCTGGGATAACTTTAAGCTACTAATTTAATAAGAAATTAGTGTCATTTCACGTGTACAAACATTACCAGACATCCAGAATGAAATTTTCACTCTGGAGTGGAGAATGCGCTGGTATGGAACTTCCTGGCAGATTAAAATCGTGTGCCATAACCCGGATTCGAACCTGGGACCTTTGCCTTTTCATATCAGCGCACAATCCGCTGCAGAGTGAAAATTTCATTCTGAAAACAGCCCTTAGTCTGTAGCTAAGACATGTCTCCACCATATCCTTTCTTCTAGGAGTGCTAGTCCTGCTAGTTCGCAGAAGAACTTCTGTCGTGTTTGAAAAGTAGGAAGCGACGTACTGGCAGAAGTCAAGTTGTGAGAACGGCCCGTGAAGCATGTCGGGATAGCTCAGACGGTAGAACGCTTGCAGGCAAAGGGCACAGGTTCAAATCCCGGTTCCGACACACAACTTAAATCTGCCAGGAAGTTTCAAAAAAGTTCAAATGTTTGTTAAGATTATGGGAATTAAGTACGGGGTCATCAGTCCCTAAACTTACAAACTACTTATCAACTACCTTATACAAAGGACGGCACAAAATCCATGCCCAAGGGGGGATTCGAACCCTCGACCGTAGTGGCCGTGCAGACCGTGACTGGAGCGCCTCAGTCTCCTCGGCCACCGCCGGCAGGAAGTTTCCTTACCAGCAATGAAAGACATCGTAAGTGAGGGATAAAAATTGACAGAGTTCGAACTTATGATCTTTACATTTGTAATTCGCCAATTTACCAGCAAACCACGGGAGAGCTGCCTAACATTTTTTTTATTGTATGTATGTATTCTCTTCGAGCAACAAATTAAATAAATCCCTATTACTTTATCTTTCTGATGTTTTACATACTTTCCTGTTGTGACTGGAAATACATTTATTTTTTCACTAGGTTAACAAAAGAATAATCAGCAAGTTACAATAGTTTCTCAGAATTTCTTAAAATTTAGTACAAAGCTGTAGATTTGTATGCTAAGCGAAAATGTATTGGCGGCATTCAGCGACAGTGGATTAAACAAATGTACTGACGCCGCTAATCTCCCCAGAAAATAATGCAGTCGGGATAATATGCCGTAAAGGGTACTTCTATGTATTAATAAAAACATTTAAACATAGCTAAATATATTTCCTTGTAAAACTAAACACAATGCTCGTTACAGCCCTGAGCAGATCGACATCAGTACCAGCACACTAGCAGACAACCAGACAAAAGATTGCATTTTCTGTCATCTAGTGTACCGGTATTGTTCTTTTTTTTTATCTCTGCCGTTGTTCAAGAACATTCCGTAATAGTCTTTTGTAACATTTATCACCGCCGCATTTTTACACAGAAGGAATATTTTCTCGAGAGTTCTCTTTTATAACACGCTGTAGAGCTGTTAACAGTTTATCATGTTTACTATTATTATTAATATTAAGTCTTTTCGCCGCGGTGGAGTAGCCGAGCGGTCTAAAGCGTCTCGATGCGGAGCGCGCGGTTGCTCGCCGTGGAGGTTCGAGTCCTCCGTGGGGCATGGGTGTGTGTGTTTATCCGTAGGTTAGTTTACCTAGGTTTAAGTAGTTTGTAAGCTACGGACTGATGACCACGCAGTTTGGTCCGATCGATTTACAAACATTTGAATATTTCAATTTGAAGTCTTTTCGTATGCCACATGGCCGATTTCCTTTCTGCTAAGAGTCTGACCGAGTCGCCTCACTCGCGAGTGCCTGTTCTCGAGCTACGCGCTGCTCGCTGCGCCCACTGACATATATTACTAGACTGGCAATGCCATATACGAGGCGCGTCCAGAAAGTAAGTTCCATTTACTAATAAAATGAAATTGTACACAGATACAGAAGAAATTTTTATTGCACAAAATTCTACAACTCTTAAACTACTTTTCCACATAACTGCCGAAATTTTGTAGGCACTTGTCATAGCGTGCCACAAGTATTTGCATGCATCCTTCACAGAAGGTTGTCGCCTGTGTATTCAACCATGTGGTAACAGCTTTTTATCATCGTTGAAGTGTTGACCACCAAGGACAGATTTTAGGTGTAAGAAGAGATGAAAGTCGCTAGGAGAGAGGTCCTAGCTGTATGGAGGGTGATCAAAGAGTCCTCGTTGAAATTTCCGTAAGAATTGTTTCTTCACTTTCGGTGTGTGAGGTCAGGCATTATCGTGAAAAAAAATCTTTTGACAGTAATCCTCTTCTTACACCTAAAATCAGTCCTTGGTGGACAACACTTTAACGATGATGACGAGCTGAAAGAACTTGTTACCACAAAAAAATGTTCAAATGTCTCTAAATCTTTCGGACCAAACTGCGTGGTCATCAGTTCGTAGCTTACAAACTACTTAAACCTAGGTAAACTAACCTACGGACAAACACACACACACCCATGCCCCAGGGAGGACTCGAACCTCCACGGCGAGCAACCGCGCACTCCGCAGCGAGGTGCTTTAGACCGCTCGGCTACACCACCGCGGCTTGTTACCACATGGTTGAATACACAGGCGTCAACATTCTATGAAAAAGGCACACAAAACCTTGGCCATCCTATGACAATTGCCTACAAAATTTCGGAAGCTATGTAGAAAAGTAGTTTAACAGTTGTAGATATTTGTAAAATCAATATTTTTTCTGTATCTGTACCCGTTCGTTTTATATAACCAAACGGAACTTACTTTCTGGATGCGCCTCTACAATATCATTGGTGTCAGTGAAGTCTCGCTGCCATATTTCTATACTATAAACGTGTAAGCTGTCGTTTGTGTTGTTACAGAAAACAGTCGTAAAAATACCAATGAACTGACGTAACTACGCTGTCTTTAGACTTTTGACATATGAGAATTCCTGTGTTGTACTTGGCTGTAATTTTTTTCAGCTGGAGTAAGCTATGACACAGACAGAAGTGAGTTGATTTCCAGTTATTATTAGTTTGTACCAATTTTATTCGGATTTTCTTTCAGTAGTATGGTCGTCATAAAAGTATTGTTTATCGTGGATAACACGTATTCTTTTTCATTTGAGAGTTCTTACGAAATCTACAGTCTGCTTTGACGCACACACTAATGAGTTGCATTTCCTGTTTTTATTAATCGGCTATCAGCTTCGACCATCTTCGGCTTTACTTTTAATAGTATGACCGTTACAAAGGTGGTATTTGTCATAAACAATATATATCTATATTCTTCCGAGTCTTTCGCGCTAACTACAGTCTGCTTTAACTGTACGTAACGGCAAAATTGTACTTACCGTCCCGGCGGCCTCACATGATTATATTGGCAACATCAACAAAACTGTAGAAAGTCCTTTTTTTATTTTTTTTATATAAAAAATGTTTGTAAACCTTATGGGACTTAACTACGGGGTCATCAGTCCCTAAACTTACAAACTACTTCTGAACTACTTACGAACTAGGACGGCACAAATATCCATGCCCGAGGGGGGATTCGAACCCCCGACCGTAGTGGCCGTGCAGACCGTGACTGAAGCGCCTCAGTTCCCTCGGTCACCGCGGCCGGCAGAAAGTCCTTATCAGGATGTTAATATCCTTAGAAATCCTCACCGAGTGACTTGATTAGTGTTTAGTTCAAACGAATAAGTAAACCAATAATGCTGTTCCTGCCCTATGGTTAACATGTTCTTGTATTTACTCTTGTTCGCTCAGTAAAAGTAATTGTCCTCGTAAACGAAGACTTCATGACAAAACATTTGCGTTGTCACGCGATTGACTAATGCCAACGTCACATGATTGATGACATAATCACGCGAGGCCGCTAGGATAACCGTATGTAACACATTCTTCTCATAACACGGTTCAACAATGTATTAAATTCAATTATTGCGAAAATATTGGCTCAAATGCAAATCATGTTGAAACCAACTACTAAAGCTTACAACGTCATATCGTATCACAAGATCATAGTAGTGACATACGGAAACTTTTAGACATGAGGTAAAGTAAGATGGCGGCGTCAGGCTTCAGTCACAGAGGTAAATTTGCCAGCCTAGTAATGTATGTCTGTGGCTGCGCCAGCGGCCGCACTTAACGAGTAACGAGCGAGTTTCTTGCGCCTGCTGACCAGTCCTAATCCTTTCCTTCGGTTATTTACATCTATTTTTAAAGGCTTGTAACGAGACATCTCTCGTTGTACCTGTTCCCATGCAAAAAGCCACTTTGCCACTCAGTTTTCTTCATACCACAGAAAAAAGAGAAAAAGAAAAAAGTGAAGGGTAAACGACATTGACACCACTATTCTGCAGAACAGAGGAACGTCATGCCAACTGCAAAGTGCTGCAGTGCAATTTTCACCGAGTACTTCTGAGGAGACGTCGGCCACAGTCTCTACGTGACCGGCACATCGTGCTTGCGTGCAGATGATAGCCGTGATTGGCCCTAGTCAACATATCACTGGTCCCTCTCGGCAAACGCATGATTTCGCACCTCAGACTCACAGCTATCACAATTCAGTACGTGTTAGGGAGATAGCACTGAATTTAGCATGCCAAGTCTTTCCATGTTTAAGTTCACTGTCATAAAACAGTTACAACACTGAACTCGACTGCTTGTGTTGTCTGAGGCGCTATGCTATGAATTGTGCAAGTGCGTCCTTTCGGAGACTCGAATCCTCCCTCAGGTATGGGTGTGCGTGTGTTGACCTTAGCGTAAGGTAGTTCAAGTAGTTACCCTAGCAGTTTCGTCCCTTAGACTCACAAACAGTTGAACATTGAACTCTCGACTCTGTATTGACACAGTATTCGAAGAAATGACAAGGCATTTCACATTGAATCCTTACATTTAGATGACCAGAAGGCTTTTGACGTGATACCGCACAAATAGCCTTTGATTAAACTGCATGTGGTGCAATATAGTTCCAGGTATGTGACTGGATTAGAAACTTGCTGCCAGAGAGGACACATTTCGTAGTAATTGATGAAAAGGCATCGTTTACAATAGAGATCATATATGGCATTCCTCATGGTAGCGTCACTACTCCTCTCCTGTTCCTTATCTATGTAACTAATTTGGGAGAAAGTCTGAGCAGTCCTCTAAGGTTCTCTGCAGATGCTGTTGTCATATATCGTCCAGTAAAGTCATCAGAGGATTAAAACCAACTGCTAAACAATTTAGATATCTGTAAGGCACGAAAATTGACAGTGAATCCTAAATAATAAAAAGTGCGAAGTCGTCCAAATAAGAACTAAAATGAATCTGTTAAACTTCGTTCATCAGAGAAATTAATGAAATCTGAACGCCGTAAATTTAACTAAATACCTAGGAATTACTATTGCGACAGACTTAAAATGAAAGGAACAAATTGAAAATGTTGTGTGTGTGTGTGTGTGTGTGTGTGTGTGTGTGTGTGTGTGTGTGTGTGTGTGTGTGTGTGTGTGTGTATTCATAAGTAAGCAAATACACACACACACACACGCACATATACAATCACAAGCTTATCACACAGAAACCTAACCAAATTATTCGATATAAAAAAGTGGAAAAACTGAAAAGCCACAACATGTAGAAACAAGGTATATACGTATCTGTAATTGTATGATCTTTGTAAATAACAAAAACGAACTTCAAAATATCATAAGCATGTACAGACTAAATTTTTGTTGTTGTTGTTTACTTTAAACGGATAACAGTCTTACTAAATATGCTGATCATGTTTGGGTAAAAACAAAATATCATGGTGTTTTGCTCAGGGCAGATCCTTACAATTAAAAAGCGAAATATTGTCATTCTTTTCACACAGACTGTTCTAAATTGTTTCACTTAGTCTAAGCTGTCGTACTCACCATACCACTTTCATTGCCACAAGTCTCTCTCCCACCGTTTACTTCTCTCTCTGGTACTTTCTCCTGTCTGCTACTGTCATTGTCAGTGTCTTCATCACTTTTCCTCATTCTTCCTTACTAATGTATGCTTCTCTGCGACTTTCACTGTTTCTCTGTCTATCACTATAAAGGGAAATGCCAATATCTCAATTTTTATCTTTTGTTTAAGACGACAGGTTAAATTACACAATGGCGTCATCTCCTGGTCTCCCACAATTGGCATTAAACTGCTTAATAAAGCGCTCTACATAAAATTTGAAAGGTGTTCTGGTTGATAGTCAGATATAAAATATTGTGCTGCTGGATAATCATATAAAAATGGATGGCTGGTCATAATTAAAACACTAAAATATACATAAAATAAGAACCACTATCCTGCACATGATTAGTTGAGCATCTTCATGAAAATGATCAGCAGCGTTGAAAATACTCTATACATTTTCCGTTGCATTCATATCACTCCCTATGATGAGTGAATTCTCTGTCTATTGTTGCCTTTGTGCTATAATTTTTATCTCCAATTGCCACTGCCTATTCCTTTCTTCTTTACAGTAGCCTTTTTTAACCACCATTGTCTACTCTCCTTATATGTCATTACGGAGAGTTTCACCGAAGTTTTGCTCCGTGGTCTCGGAAACAATTTGTATACGAGATACGGGAAGTTGAGAAATTTGTCGTATCCACTAGTTTTGGGAGCAGTTGGAGGGGTCCAGACCACCAAGTGATGGGATGATCCCCTCATCTCTCTCTCTCTCTCTCTTGTCTGCCTCGGTGGTCTCAGGGTTAAGGCCCTCGCCTGGACACCGAAAGGTCGCAGGTTCGAATCCCGGTCGGATGTCGGATTTTCTCAGTCTGAGTTTTAACCCAGCCTTCACCTCTCAAGGGTGTGAGGAGTCACAGAAACGAGAAGTGGTTTGATTCCACGTTAAGCAGTAGGCCCCCTTTCCCCGGTTGGATAACTGGGGTAAGCTAGGGACACGCAAGTCGCCGAAGTGACGTCCAGTTAAAAGACTTGCACCAGGTAAGTGAGCCACACGAAATTACTATTATTATCTCCACTGGCTTTTGCTCAGACTGCTACTATCGCCATCCATTCCTCTTCACCTTTACTGCCACTGCTTCCCACACTTGTTACCAACAATATAGCCCATATACTTTTCGCAGACTGAATAGCCGGATCAAAATTCGTACCAAATCCGAGATTTGAACCCGCATCTTCTGCTCTTTAGGCAATTATCATACTATAGTTGAAAATACAAGACGTTTCTAAATGATACCGACAAACTTCGTGGTGTGGTAGAGGAACAAAATGAAGTAGCGAACCCGTGTCCGGAAACGTCACCCAACGGCGCTACCGAGCCTCAACATTATAGGTGCTGGTGCCTGCTGCTATTTTGCCACCCCTCGGGCGGCGAACGCGTCGTTCTGCGCACACACAGACCGCGGGAAGGTCTGTAACATGTGGCTTTTGATATTCGGAGTTTGCGAGTGATTGAAATGATCGCCAGTGGAGAAGATGGAGCTAGCAGTTGTATGGGCAGGCCCTATTTCCTATGAATGCAATGTTCTCTTGCCGTGATGGCTGATGGTACTTGGGCTTCTCCTCATGGGTTATTGCCTCTGGAAACCTCCGACACGTCACCGATGTTGTACGCTACAGCACAGTATAATGGATGTAACTGACAGAGAATGACAGCGGTACTACTTTGTCTTTTGTAGACTAACGTCGTCTCGTGCAGCAGCCATCACCATCTACGCTGCTAGAATGTACAGCGGTGGGCCATATGATATAAATAGCGGTAGATATTTCGTGATGTCGACGCCTTTATTGTACTTAATGGATAGATACCATAAATGCAAAGAAATGAAGAGGAGTAATAAGTGTAGACACCGGCAGTCATCAGACGACAGGGGAGAAGAAGGAGCGGTACATTACTTTTCATTCCGCTGGTACAAGATCCTTAAGACATCGCACAAAATGTGATCAAACGTCTCAGATTAAATGTACTCGTGCAGTGGAGACTGTTTTCCTCGTTTGCTTAAAGTAGTTAATCATATTGACTGTGATCCCTGAAAGATCGTATTCACGCTCGTTAGCGCCGTTGGGTGACGTTTCCGGTTATGGGTTCCCTACCTCATTTTGTTCCTGAAGCCAACCTTTACCACCACACGAAGAAGTGTTATTAGTCCTCTGCTGTTCCTTATTTACATAAACGAAGAAGGGGAGAAAATCTAAGCAGGTCTCTTAGGTTGTTTGCAGATGATGCTGTCATTTAACGTCTAGTAAAATCATCTGAAGATCAAAACCAACTGCAGAACGATCTAAATAAAATATCATTATGGTGTAAAAATTGGCAATTGACAATAAATAATGAGAAGTGTGAAGTCGTCCAAACGAGTACGAAAAGAAATCCGTTAAACTTTGTTTACATGATAAATCAATCAAAAGTGAAGGCTGTAAACTCCAAAAATACCTAGTAATTACTATTACTTCAGACTTAAACTGGAAAGTAAGCGTAGATAATCTCGTGGGAAAGGTGAACCAGAGACTGCGTTTTATTGGCAGTCCAAAGAAGGGCAGCTCGTTTCGTATTGTCACGATACAGGGGAAACATCGTTACAGAAATGATACCGAATCTTGGATGGGAATCATCACAACAACGGCGCTTATCGCTGCAGCGTGGGCTACTTACGAAACACCAATCGCCAACATTCTTCTCCGTATGCGAAAATATATTATTGACTCCCACTTACATAGGTAGAAAAGATCATCAGAATAAAATACGAGAAATCAGAGCTCGAACTGAGAGATTCAGGTGTTCTTTCTTCCCGCATGCTATTCGAGAATGGAATAGGCGATAAATAGTATAAAGACATTAAAGTTAAAGGTGAAGCATCGAATTAAAATTTGTGATGCGGACGGGAATTTTTTTAAAATAACGTTTATTAAAATTTGATGTACAAATAACAGCATTTACACTGATTTTACATGAGTGTATTGTGTTTTATGTACTACATTTCCTCATTATATGAGATAAACATTTACATCTCTCATTTTGTTTCATATTCAAGTGTATTTTTTATTGCTATTAGTGTCCCTGAAAGCGAGGAATTTTTTGAACTATTTTTTAAATGACAGTAATGCATTACTGAGTTATTTTATTAATTTGTCTTTTTTCACTGATTTAGATTCAATTTATTCTGTTTTTGCAGTAATTTTTGCTTCAATGAGATATTCTTTATTTAAATTGTTTGCATCATTTTCGATATTTATGGCGGAACAAAAAACACAAGTAAATAATTGTAAAATAAATGTGTAATAAATTACTTTGTCAACTGTTAGGGTGAAGTTTGTGAATTTGGTGTAACACGTGTCCATATATAATGTTTAGCAGTGATATGTATGGACAAGTTGAAAATCACAGTGAATCGAAACATCTGAAATAAAATGCATTATGCACAAGTATATGCAAAATGACATACAAAGGAAAAACCAGAAAATCTTAGGGCGAGTAATCATCAGTAGTCAACATATAGTGAAATAGCATGGACAATCACATTGACAAATTATTATAGTAAAAAAAAAAGGGGGAGCTGGCGTTCATCTAAACAGAGTACGAAACGTGGGTTATCATAGACAACAACAAAAAACGCATAAGACAAAAATTCATAAGGCAAATGAAAACTGATAATATGTAACATAAGAGCAATAAAGTACTGTGTAATGCTAATAGTTGCCAGAAATGGAATGGATTAGGCAGAAATCCCATGCAGACTATCGTGTAAGCAACAGTAAAGAAAACGCAAAGAGAGTGCGAAAGGGAGAAAACAGAAATGTGAGGAGAAAGAAAGAAAGAAAGAAACAGAGAGCACAATTTAATAATTACTGTTCAGTTTAAAACGAAAGATTAAAACATAATATGAAATACATTTAAATGAAGGAATAAAATTTGTTACTTTGCTCTTACACGTTTGAATCACATGTTTTGTAGGTAAATGCACTGCACTCTCTGCTTGGCACTTCGAGACTTTAGGAGAACACACAGGACACACTTTGGTCGGGCGGGCGTCCCGTGTCGGGCTGTGGTGGGGACTGGGAGGGCGTCGCGGCGTCGCGTTGTGGGCAGGCGACGTCGGCGTCGGCGTCGCTCGCGGGTTTCGCAGAGCCTCTTAAAGGCTGCCTTCATCGAGATTTCCAGGCAATTCTGGGATGTTTCTCGGTACTTAAAACGCTGTTTGGTCCTTTTATTTTCTTCCTACAGGTCTGTTAAGAATTTTAGTTGGCCTTCTGGTTTTCTGTGATGACCTGATGGGCTGTCATTGCTATTAGCCACATAGTGGATACTCCTTGTGGCTTAGGAAAGGTCCATGCATGAGGGACGGTAAGTGCCGTGCCGTGCGGGTCTGTTCTATTGATCAGTGCCAACATTTTTTACACGTTTCCCAAGTTACCCCACTGAGCCCGCACAAGAATCGATGCTCGAGTATGTCTTTTTCGTCACAGGAACCGCATTTGTCCGAGTTTCTTTGCTTGATCAGCGCCAGCCTCTCGTTTGAGGGTACTGCCCGGTGCACTACTTTGTACCACGAATCTTTGGCGTGGGATGGTATGGCGTTTTCTGAGATATCCTTCCAGACTCGTGGCCAGTCGAAGTCTGGAAGCTTTGTCTCTAATTTTGCCTTGGCGGTCGAACCCGGACCTCCATACTCACTAGGCAGACGTCTTAACTACTACACCACCGCACCACTAGCGATTAAGGCGACTCGGAACAGTCTAAGTACGACTTCCCTCCACATCACAAACTCTAATTCAGCTTCTATGTTCCATGAATCATTGCCACAACCGCCAAAGGTCTCCATGCGTCGGAGTAGCACCTGGCAGCATCACAAATTTTAATTCAATACTTCACCTTAACATTAATGTCTTTGACATTTTCGAGTCGCAAAACAGTCTCGGGGTTTGTAAATTCATAATTATAAATAGTATAAAGGTGGTTCGATGAACCCTCTGCCAGGCACTTAAATGTGAATTGCAGAGTACTCAGTGTAGATGTAGAAGTTTGGCGGTTTCTTTTAGAAACGCCCTGTATATGATATTTCTTTGTATGGAGCAGTTAGAGTTGTTAGAAGCTGACCTCGGGGGAGGTTAGTTTGGATTAAGGACTTATCTTATATGATAGATTGAGGAAAAGCAAACCTACGTTTTTAGCTTTTGTAGATTTGGAGAAGACTTTTGACAATGTTGACTGGAATACACTCTTTCAAATTCTGAAGTCGGCAGGGGTAAAATACAGGGAGAGGAGAGTTATTTGCAACTTGTATAAAAGCCAGACCGCATTTATTAGACTCGAAGGGCATGAAAGGGAAGCATTAGTTGGGAAGGGACTGAGACAGGGCTGTAGCCTGCATCGAGCAGGCGGCGAAGGAAAGCAAGGAAAAATTTGGAATAGGGATTAAAGTTCATGGTGAAGAAATAAAAACATTGCGTTTTGCTGACGACATTGTAATTCTGTCAGAGACAGCAAAGGACCTGGAAGAGCAGTTGAATGGAATGGACAGTGGGTTCAAGAGAGCGTATGTAATGAAAATTGACAACAGCAAAACAAAGATAATGGCTTGCAGTCTTATAAAATCAGGCTATGCAGAAGTAATTCGATTAGGTTACGAAACAATGAAGGTGGTAGTTGAGTTCACTTGGGTAGTAACATAACATATGACGGTCGCAGTACAGAATATATAAAAAGCAGAATGGCAATGGGAAGAAAAGCATTTCGGAAAAAGGAATTTGCTAACATCGAATATTAATCTAAGTGTAAGGAAGTCTTTTCTGAAGACATTTTTGTGGAGTGTTGCCTTGTACGGGAGTGAAACATGGACGATAAACAGTGTGGACAGGAAGAGAATAGAGGCTTTTGAAATGGGGTGCTACAGAAGAATGCTTAAAATTAGGTGGGTAGATCGCATAACTAATGTAGTGGTACTGAACAGAATTGGTGAGAAAAGGAATTTTTGGCATACCTTGACTAAAAGAAGAGATCGCTTAGTAGGACACATTCTTAGACATCGAAGAATCGTAAATTTAGCATTGGAGGAAGGTGTGTGGGGTAAAAATCGCGGAGGGAGACCAAGAGACGCGTATAGTAAGCAGATTCAAGTGGATGTGGGTTGTCGTTCTTATGAGGAGATGAAAAGGCTTGCTCAGGATAGAGTAGGGTGGAGAGCTGCATCAAACCAGCCTCCGGACTGTAACACCACGTCGCGATCATAGCATTAGAATCACGGTATTCCCACATTTTTCATCGTTACGTAGTTTTAATAATTTGTTAAGAGGCAGAATTTTCTCATTTTTCATAATTTTCAGTAAATTCAAATTATATCAGCGTAATTCAGAGTAATAGTATCCAGGGAAAACTTGCTCAAAACATCTTGTATATCAGAAATTATTAGTCAGATTGCTATTCTAAATAGAACCGGCAGTGCGTTACTCTCTCTCTATGTGCTCAGCTTTCTGTATGTGTGTAGCTTTCTATGTGATTGGTTCTCTATGTAACGAGCTCTCAGTGCTTAGCTAAAATATTATACGCGGTTAAATTCCAAGATAGGAAAAAACCCGAATAAGTAATTAAACTTTAATATAAACTTTCATATCGTGATCATACGCGAAAGCGAACATCTCTTTAGACTTTGATCGGGAGACGCTAGCACGGAAGAATTAGAAACTTCTGCCTCCAGTAATAAACTGATGAGTATTCGCGAGATGAAATTTGAACTTATCGGCTAGTTTAATGCAATAACTTTTCAAAGACGTATCTTGAGGAATTAAAGTTCGTATTAAATGTATAGGATGCAGAGAGATTAATAAAAACAAACTTTGACAAATATAATCACGAATTGTGAACTTATAAAGTGTGTACTGTGAAAGTGTTGTGAATGTAACTATTGATTTCAGAATAGAGAATCTATGAACCTTAAAGTCATAAACAGTTATTCGAGTATTTAATTCTCTAATATTGTTTACTCAGTTTGAGTAATTCCCAAAAGGGTTCACTGTCGTTAGAAGGTGACAAATAGAATTTTGAACCTATACATCCAATACGACTGTGAAAGTCAAGACGTAATACAGCATTAGTAGTGAGCTTCTTGATGCTGTCGCGTCGTTCAAATATCTAGGCGTAACATTGCAGAGCGATATGAAATGGAACGAGCATGTAAGGACAGTTGTGAGTAAGGCGGACAGCCGACTTCGGTTTATTAGGAGAATTTTGGGAAAATGTACTTCACCTGTAAAGGAGACCGCGTATAACACGCTTGTACGACCACGTCTTGAGTATTGCTCAAGTGTTTGGGACCCGCAGCAGATCAGTTTAAAGGAAGACATAGAGGCGGTTCAGAGACGAGCAGCTAGATTTGTTACCGGTAGGTTCGACCAATGCGCGAGTGTCACGGAAATGCTCCGGCAACTCAATTGGGGATCGCTGGAAGAAAGACGACGTTCTTTTCGTGAATTTCTGTTAAGTAAATTTAGAGTGCCGGAATTTGAAGCTGAGTGTACTACGATCTTGCTGCCGCCTACTTACATTTCGCGTAAAGATCACAAAGACAAGATAAGAGTAATTAGGGCTCGTACGGAGGCATATAGGCATTCTTTTTTTCCTCGTTCAATTTGGGAGTGGAATAGGAGAGGAAATGCCTAGTGGTGGTACAGTGTACCCTCCGCCACGCACCTTACGGTGAATTGCGGAGTATGTATGTAGATGTAATCTATAGCTTAAAAGTCGCAAGCTAAAGTCAAATATAAAACGAAGTCAACACAACTGTCGCCCCAGTAACCAAACCAAACCCTGTCGCCGCCCAGTCACAGGACTGAAGACCATAACAAGACACAGACGTTAGAGATTTCTTCTGGTATGTTGATGTGCTGGAATTCTAGCGGTGCTGAGTGTGGGGCGTATCCGGCCCGGTGCCCCAGACCTCGGCTTTGTGTCCACGTGACGTCGCTAGACGCGTCGTCCTCACCGGCTGTGCTTTGTGGCGTCCGCGGCCGGCCGCTCCTCGGCCGCGCTGTGTGGCGGCTGACAGCGCGCCGTGACGCAGGCGGCGCGGCGTCGCGTCTTAATGGACGGCAGATAAGCCGTCTCCTGCCCTGCCCTGACAACTCTCCGGGGACGCGGGGCCCTTTTTTACCGGCCCGCCCCCCGGTTTTCAGATGTCAACGTATAAACACTCGCGGGACGACTCCATCCCGCCTACACCACCTTTCGATAAAACGTCAGCCTCCATCCGATTTGGGCGACAAGCCGCGCTGTTCCGTAACATTCTGTCAGTGCTGCTAAGCAGTCGGGGACGCTTCTCGCAGCAGAACGGTCTGAGAAGCTCGGGCCCACAGTGTCTGCCGGCGCTGTTCACTCTGACTTGAGGGACAGCTGCAGTAAATTATCAAAGAAAGAGAGAAGGAAACGTAGAGGTAAACGTCCCGTCGAGGAGCGTGGGGTGTTTATTAGAGGCGGAGTACACGTTCGGAGTGTTTGGATAAAGATGGAGAAGGAAATCGGCCCTTTCAAAAGGAACATTCCGGTATTTGCCTGGAGTGATGAAGGGAAATCACGGAAAACCTAAATCACGATCATACAACGTAAGCTTTCGCGGTCGGCGTCAACTTCATTTAAAACTTCCGGGCTTAAAAGCCGTGGTCGTTTTTTAAAATTTTACCCTAACGTTTCATCTTCGGCTGCGGAAGACATCTTCAGAGGTAGAGTGGCGTATGAGCCCGGAAGTTTTAAATGAAACTAAATCATGATGACCGCAGGTGGATTTAAACCACCGTCCTACCGAATTCGAATCCATTGTGTTGCTACTGACAAGGAGACCACACGCCTATCAGATAATTTGTTTATGATGAAGATCTCTCGGGTCTCCAGCCGGGTGGCGGCATTGATGGATCGCGACGTTTCGGGAATTGTCATACTACCCATCTTCAAGCGAAGGTGACACTTCCCGAAACGTCGCGATACATCAACGCCGCCTCCCGGCTGGAGACCCAAGAAATCTTCATCAGCAGTATACGCCTACAGTCGCAGATAATTTCTTTATGTTTATAACACGTGGAGTTCAGTACTTAAATAACAATCAGCCAAAGCCAATAGGAGCAACTCTCAAAAATTCTCGACTAAATCAACTTTGAAGTTTTTCAAAGTACACGTAAGTACCAGTAATCAAGACAGCGGCAGCACCAGTTGTTGTAGCTGATGTCGTAGGGCGCCGTGGCTCAGCGCGCCCAGTCAGAGAAATGAACGCCCTCTGTAATAAAAGAGCTGAGCCAAGAATTCATCGAACAACAACGAACAAACACCTTAAGCGACCACAACGAACAGAGCTACCCATACAGCAAAAACAAAAAGGAAAAAAGAAAAAAAAAGGGGGTCCTAGGGTTCTGGCCTCACATCCATAGCATCGGTGATTCAAATCCTACTGTGACCAAAAACTTTTTCATTTCGAATTCAATTACATAAAAAAAATTGGGATCTCTAATTCCAGGTGTTGTGTCAGTTTATGTTTATATGCATGTACACGAGCTAAAAACCATGCCGTCACATAACATGATGGTTGAGTGGGTTAGTTGCTTGAAAAGCCATCAGCAGCATTGGAAATGAATTTCCAAAGACTGTGTCGTAGCTCTTCAAAAAACTGAACTATCAAATGAGTACCGTCATCAACTAGTAGTGAAGCCAATACTGTAAAAAATTTCACTTTTTTTTTATTGAAACCATAATTATTAACAACCTTCTGTATAATAAAGGAAATACGAATAAACAAAAAGATGTGCACTTTTCGCAAAAATTACCATTATATATTAAAATTTTGTAAGTATTCAAACACAACGAAAAATTAAAAAAACCTGACACGACAGGATTCGAACCACCGAACCTAGGGTAGTAAGATTAGGACGCTATCATCTCAGCTACACCAACAAATACTACAACTCATTTAACGATAGGTATGTAAGCTTACTTGCAAAGGTCCAAAGTCGATTTTCTCTAGAATTTTTGAGAGCTGCGTCGAATGTCTTTTGCTGATTGTTATTTGAGTTCTAAACTTCACGTACCTTAAATATCATAAAATTCTATAATCCGATACCCATGTGGTCTCCTTGGGAGTAAATTACCGAAAGATTTCGTCCTTTCTTTGGGGCCTCGCAAGATAACAACGAATTGATGAAGAAACGCTCCAGTTCCTAATAGTCCTGATGACGCATCCCGAAACATCAGACTGGAAGAAACTGAAGTGTTGACTGTAATATCGCAAAGAATTCGTACAGCGATTTACAATCCATGGTACACTCTTCTAGAGGGTGTAAACCTAGCTCAATAGATCGAGTTTTACATACGAAGCCATGTCGGGAAACGTCATCCAACAATGTTATGAGCACTTAATCATGTTTTATACTTTAAAACAAATTTATTCTACTGCAGACTCTTTGATTTCCATATTTTGGCAGACAGTACTGTGGACAAAAATATCTAGAAAACGTGGCCTCTAAAATGCATACATTAAGAGCTATGAACACTTGTCCAGTAGAAGGGACGATTGCATAGTTGCCTTTACAGGAAAGAGGGGGGGGGGGGGCAGCCGCTGCCGACGTTTCGCAAGTCCTCCCTCGGACATGTGTCGTCTTTATAACAAGTTAGAGAAAACTAGTTTACGGTCGAGGTTGAGAGTAGATGTGAAGTTATCTGGGCACTTATAAAAGGTCTAAGAAATGTTAATAGTACGGAGCCTACCAGTAAAAATAATCAACAACCTAACTCAACTGTCGTCATACTTTATTTTTATCTTTCCCAGGAGTTCATCGACAGAACCGAAAGACTGATCCATGCGGAAGCTCTTCAGTTTACACTTGAAAGTGCGACCATTACTGCTAACGGTGTGGCAGATTATTGAAAACGCGGGTAGCACTATGCTACACGCCTTTCTTAAAACAGGCAAGCACATTTGATCCAAATGCGGATTTCATTTCATCCTAATATCAACTGAGTGAAAGCACTGCAAACTCTTAGGAATAAAGGGGTATTGCTAACAACAAACGACTCTAAAGAGATGATGTATTCAGAGACCAATGTCATAATTGCCAAACAACAGAACAGAGGTCGACTTGAGGTTCGCGAGCTTACATCTCACATTGCTCTAACCGCCCGTTCTGAGCCAAAAATGTCCTTCAGAATAGGAAGGGCTAACCTTTAAAAAAAAAACACCAAACGACATAAGGGAATTAAAATAAGCAAAGTACTGTTAGCATGCCGTGTTAGCATGCCGGCTGCGCCACTGACCACCATCGCCACCAACTGAAGGGTGAATGAAGATGGTCTGAAATAGACCGAAACCTCCCAAGAAAAAAAAAAAAAGGTTCAAATGTCTGTTGAGTTATGGGACCTAACTACAGTGGCCATCGTTCCCTAAACCTACAAACTACTTACACTAAACCGTAGCAGGGCGCCTCAGCGCACACGGCCGTTGCGAAACCGCCGCAAAATTAAAAATAAAAAATAATGTGATTAGTGACTGTTTATTATTCAACACTAACAAATTTGAGACCGATGCTGCTTCATAAGAGATACGTTCTCAAACGTTGGTAGTTTTAGTTGAATTGTGTGGCAGAAACTGTAAAAACCCCGGCATACAAATTCCATGATGGCAATATAACCAACCGAAGCCGGAAACTTTTTTACCTTATTTATTTATTTTTGCTCCCTGTCGGAGGATCTAGGAGTCATCGCTCGGACAGTGTAAGTTAATTTAAGTAGGGACTAGGGACTGATAACCGCCGGCCGCGGTGGCCGAGGGGACTGAGGCGCTTCAGTCACGGTCTGCACGGCCACTACGGTCGGGGGATCGAATCCCCCCTCGGGCATGGATAATTGTGCCGTCCTAGTTCGTAAGTAGTTCATAAGTAGTTTGTACGTTTAGGGACTGATGTCCCCGTAGTTAAGTCCTATAAGCTATCCAAACATTTGAACATTTTGACTGATAATCCATATATTTAAAAACATTTGTTGGGGAAATAAAACCTGCTAACTATGACTATTATAAAAATGCATGTATGTGCGTGTTTTTCTCTCCTCTCTCTCTGTCTCTCAAATCAAATGTTCAAATGTTTGTTAAGTTTAAGGGACTTAACAGCGGGGTCATAAGTCCCTAAACTTACAAACTACTTATGACCTAGCTTATACTAAAGACAGTACAAACATCCATGCCCAAGGGGGGATTCGAACCGCCGATCGTAGCGTCCGTGCAGACCGTGACTGGCGCGCCGCAGGCCGCTCGGCCACTGCGACCGGCTATCTCTCTCTCTCTCTCTCTCTCTCTCTCTCTCTCTCTCTCTGTTTCTTTTTGGATAAGAACCACCATAACACAAAGTTCAGGGGATATGACGTTAGAAACAACGAGATGCCCAAAAACATTCCACTTTACACGACGCGTGAATAACAAGATATTCATCCACTATTTGAGAATCGAGAGCACTTAGCGACTTCCAGAAAACTTAAACATAATATCAAACAATTGAGAAACTTTTTGTAGTTGTCAACCTCAAGAAAATGAATAATGAAAAAAGCTTGATGCTAACTACTTTTCTGCTATTTATGCTGAAAAACTATAGAATTCGCTATGACGTTACAAATCATTACTTCTACACAACAACTGTATTCACGAGATATTTCGTACCACTGAACGTTCCTTCGATATGATATATTATTTCGGGAGTTGAAGTGCAGCGCTGTATGGCCGCGTGGTGTAAGGCAACATACTACTTACTGGGCATGGGGTCTGTGTCGTCCTTAGAGTAAGTTAGTTAAAGCAGATTTTAAATGTAGGAACTGATGTCTATAGCAGTTTGGTCCAACAAGTTTACAAATATTTAAACATATATATATATATATATATATATATATATATATATATATATATGAACTGATAGTAAGTTTCTTAAAAAGAAGAAGCCCGAACACGGATGAGGTACTCGTTTCTTAAGTTTCTACTGCCAGCTCTATTCATGGCGGTTTTTACAGGCAATGTGAACATATGTCGCACTGAAAATACCCACAAAAATGTGCCACAGTGCGATACATAGTTCAGAATACATGTCGTCAAAAACAATACGATGCATGAAAAGTCGCCCGCTCCATCACGCATAAGCTTATAATTCATTACGTCTTTAGTACAAACAGCATTCACAACCCAGTTTCCTAATATTCCACTACAGGTTTTGGAAAATTATATTATTGCACATTGCACATTGCTCAAGAAATATGATGTTACAGAGGCATGAACACGAAACTACGCCCCTAAATTCTCTACAGATACGGATAAAATGGCAAACGCTGGGAGGGAAGCAGATGGACTAACATAATCTTGAAAATACGTACCCGGTCTACGCCGGGTACTGAGTCTAATTATCTTGAAAATTATACCAACTAAAAATGTTCAAATGTTTGTAGAACTTAAGGGACTTAACTACAGGGTTATCAGTCCCTAAACTTACAAACTACTTATCTACTACCTTATACTAAAGACGGCACAAATATCCATGCCCGAGGGGGGATTCGAACCCCCGACCGTAGTGGCCGTGCAGACCGTGACCTAAGCGCCTCAGTCGCCTCGGCCATCGCGGCCGGCTATACCAACTCTTATCAAAAGCGTCAAGGACATAATATGTTTATTTTGCTAAAGAAAATACGCATGTTGTATTTTGTGACCAATAGTAATTTTTTCTCTCGTTTGACATCTGAGTAAGATCACAGACGTTCTGCTTCCGTGCTTCACAATAGGTAAACATTTAGGACAGTTCCTAACAAGATGATAATTCGTTCACAGCATGCTTTCAAAAACCATTAATATCAATTCTGATACTGTTGTGCGAGGGCAACATGACGCCGTGGTTGGCTAATGCATGCTAATGCATACGGCCTGCTGACTTGCAACTTCGTTTTATGCCAAAAGGAAGAGGCGCGTCTTGTGAGGAGGAGCCCGGCGTCATCCCCTGGGGGAATGAAATGACTTGGGCTGTCTGGCCCGGTTTATTCTGCTGCCGGTGATAAATCGACTTCCATACCTGACGCGCCCCTGTACAAAATTACGTTTGGAAACGTGTCGAGCTGGCGTTTTCGTTCTTTTCCTTCTCTCTATGTGGCGCCCTATTTCGCAAATATAATGGACTAGGCCTGCCCTTATGGTAACATTCTGAATTATTCCGCCTGGTGATTTTATAGTTTCAAATCAAATATTTGTAGAGCTTATAGGATCCAACTACAGCGTCATCAGTCCTTAAACTTACAAACTACTTGTGAACTAGGTAGTGGACGTGCAGACTGTGACTGACGCGCCGCAGAACGCTCGGCCACCGCGGCCGGCTTGTATAGTTTCTTCACCGACTATTGACTACTTACAGATTTACGAGCGCATGTTGTGATACGGAAAATTAAACGAAAAGCTACATCTACATGGGATACTCTGCATATCACATTTAAGTGCATGGCAGAGGGTTCATCGAACCACCTTTACACTATTCATCTACCATTACATTCTCGAATAGCGCGCGGAAAGAAAGAACACCTGAGTATTTCCGTTCGAGCTCTGATTTCTCGTATTTTATTCTGATGATCATTTATACCTATGTAGGCGGGAGTCAACAATATATCTTTGCGTTCGGAGGAGAATGTTGGCGATTGGAGTTTCGTAAGTAGACCACGCCGTAGCGATAAGCGCGCTTGTTGTAATGATTCCCATCCCGGAACCTGTATCATTTCCGTGACGCTATCTCCCTGTATCGTGACAATACTAAACGAGCTCCCCTTCTTTGGACTCTTTCGATGGCTTCCGTCAAACCCACACTGGGCAGCAAAACTCCAAATCTCCAAATGAGGACGGACAAGCGTAGTGTATGCAGTGTGTTTAATAGTTCTGTTGCATCTTTTAAGTATTCTGCCAATAAAACGCAGTCTCTGGTTCCCCTTTTCTACGACATTATCTTCGTGTTGTTTCAAGTTTAAGCCTGATGTAATAGTAATTCCTAGGTATTTAGTGCAGTTTACGGACTTCACATCTGATTGATTTATCTTGTAAACAAAATTGAACGGATTTGTTTTCTACTCATGTGGATGACTTCACATTTCTCATTATTTAGAGTCAATTGCCATATACTCTAGATGATATACGTATTACAATTGTGGTACACCGAATCACCTGACATTAAAATTTAAGCTTAAATCATTCCCAAAATTTGTCTCGAACGTCATGTAGTTTTAAGGATGTGCATGCACTAACGTCATATAGGTGTGTATTACTAGCACCGCAATCGTGGTACATAAGTAGTTCTTAGGACGTCACCTTTCGCTCCGTATTTCACCACTACAGAAATCACAACAGTTGTATGGCCCAATTGTGCCACACATGCTAATAATACTATTAGTGTGAGAGAACCCTTTATATGTGAATATTATTATTTTCAGTCGGTATGACTCACCTTCTTCCTATAATTCAGCGGTAAAAGTCGGGTGGACGAGACGAAATATATTTAGAGAATATGGATACCAGATCCCCCTTGCTATAATCAGACAACCAAAGAAAAGGAAAGCTGATCCAAAGCTGAACTGATTCAGTGTGTCGGAAAAAAGCTACTAAGTACTAAGACTACAGAATTCAATTGTCGATTTGAAGTGCTTCGTCTGTTCGATTTTTATCCTTTTACTTACGTGAATTTTAATATTTATGCACGTTACCTACAACTAAGTTGTTCCTATGAACCACTTTTTTTAACGGAAAGATAAAAGGTACAAGAATTACCGCAATAAAATACGAAAAGAAAGTGATTTAAACATCCTCCTAATCACTCTACTCTTGAACAGCTGTCAAATTTGGATACAATCTCTTAATAAAACGTTGCTGTCAAGACGATCGGATTTTATTGGGATAAAAATGTGTAAGTAATGAAAAATTGCAACGTGTGTTTCAGTAATCTCAAACTGTCATTCGCCGATTTGGATAAATATATCTTGTTATAGACACATGAACCATAAGGAAGTATTTCATAGGTATATGCCACAATATAGTGTATGTTGAAAGTCCTATGTTAGTGTTTGTAGTATTGATATCACCAAATAATTAGGGAAGTTTTTTATCCTTTTTATATTTATACCTGTCGTTTCTCTATGATTTTAATCCCAAATGATTTCACAACAAACAATGCACCCATTTTCTACTACCCTCTCTTTTCTCTCCATGTCCTCCACCCCGCACTCCGTGCATCTCATCCACTCCATGACCATTTTCACCTCCTCCTCAATCTAATCATCTCCTCTTTCCACCTCTCTCTATCCATCCCATCCTTCCCCTCTCACTGCCGATCCAATTCTCTTCCTCTCACTGTCCATTTCCTCTTCACACTTCTCTAGATACATCATCTTCCCCCTCTCCTCATCTCGTCCTGCACATCTGCTGTCTCTCTCTTTCTCCTCCAGTTCTGTTTCTCCGCCTAACATATCCAACTCCTTATCACCTGTCTCAGACTTCACAATCAGCTCATATGTGACCTGGAATGCATGCTAGAATACCTGCAGGGCAGTCTGTATGGAAGGGACTGAGAAATCGTTAGGTGCCCCTAAAATATATACTCCGCTATGAATCATGATGGTACGTCGAACTAACACAATTCCCGCTTAATCGGCCTATCGTGCAGGGAAACCTGTATACCAGATTCCGGAAAAAACATTTTCCCCATTTCTCGTCTGCTATTGGAGCAACGTACTGATACTCGGAGGCCTTCTGCTTCTATGCCAAATTTGACTAAAATCTATCCAGGTGTATGGGGAAAGATTATGTATGTACACAACTTCCAAATGTTTAAATGTTTGTATAGCTTATGGGACTTAACTACGGGGTCATCAGTCCCTAAACTTACAAAATACTTATCAACTAGCTTATCCTAAGGACGGCACAAATATCCATGCCCGAGGGGGGATGTGTGTGTTGTTCTTAGGTTAGTTTAACTTAGTTTAAGTATTTTGTAAGTCTAGGGACTTATGACCAAAGTAGTTTCGTCCCATAAGAATTACGAACATTTGATCATTACTGTAAAGTGTAGTTTATTTACTGGGTGTGCCAGCGAGATTACGAGCTTACATCTCACATTTTTTTGCTGTATATATAACATCTCTGATACAAAGAGTACAGTGACAAACATAACCTATCACTTAAAACATTACAATTGGAAGGGTGATTTAAAGATAGCCTTTCGGTAGATCTCTAAAACTGTCCACGTGGGAGATAGTAGACAGTAGATGATTTCAACGTCGTCCGTCAAGATATGGCGTAGTAACAGCTGCCAGAGCGCTATATGTATGAAACCTTTATTAGGGAATGTTTACAGCTATAAGAGTCGATGTAATATGAATGTCTGAAGCAAACAGAAGTCAAAATGTGACCTTCCAAGCGGAATGGTGGTCCTTTTGGAGAATTTCATTTATGTTGGATGTGCTGCGTCAGTTGACATCGACGCTGATTGCAACGCTCACCTGAGCATTCTCACACTTGTTGACGAAGTTCTACACGTCCACGCAGCACAGACGTTGTATTGCAATGGCAGTAGCGGCAGATCTTACGGCTACCACATCACAGACAAGAGAATCTGTGGGCCCAGAAGTGTCAACACGAACTGTTTCTAACAGGATACTGGATTTGGGAATACAGGCACGCATACATCTAGCCCGTCTTTTCTCACGACACAGCATATAAGGACAATTGTGGGAAGGTGAATGATCGACTCGATTTATTGAGAGAATTTTGGGAAGCTATTTGGGAAGCTATGAGATGTGATTCGTGTGTAAGGGCGACTGCATAGCCGCGGCGGAGCGGCCGAGCGCATTCGATTCCCTCTGGGGCATGGATGTTTGTGCCGTCTTTAGTATAAGGTAGTTGATAAGTAGTTTGTAAGTTTAGGGACTTTTTATTTTTTTTATCTTTATTACAAAAAAGGTCCGTTTCCTAGAAACAATAACGGATCGTAATTACAATACAAGAAGTAACTAGCTACTAATACAATGGTTCCTACAAGCTAGATCTACAGCTAGGCCACTTAGCTCTGTCAGGCTATTCCTGACAGGTTCCCGTCCCTGCCACGGGGAGGCGGGCCAACTACTAGGGAAACCACTGCCGTGAGAACTAACAAAACAAGAAACATACAAACTACAACACAAAGAATTACATACTACAACATACACTACAACACATTGTGACGCTCAACACACATTACACTAATACTACACTACAACTATACGAGCGCCACATATTTGTCATCCCCGTCTGAAGACTAGGAGGAGGCCACCAGCAACACATTGGGATCCCAGCTCGCAGATGACGTCCAGTCCTCGGCGGGATGACCAGCCGAGGCGGCGTGCCCTTCCACGACGGCCCAACAGCGTGCACCAAGTACTCCGTCCCACTGCAAAAGCAGTGGGGGGAACACCCACCTTCACACTCCTGCCTCCTTCCCCGTCCGTCCAGTCCAGGTTCTTCAGTCAAGCCCAGTAAATTATCGCGGGTATAACTCCAACGCTTTATTAGACACCTTGTTTGCGATTGTGTCCAACACCTGTACCCGCTCATCGTCTCTTACAATCGAAAAGATGTCCATAGCATCAATACCAAGGCGCAAATCGCCAACCACATCAGCGAAAATGGGGCACTCGAAGAGGACATGCTCTGGTGTACCTGGAGTAACGCTACAGTCACACCCCCCCCCCCCCCCCGTGTCCCTCTTCCCAATCCGGTGCAGGTACACTGGATACGGGCCATGGCCAGTAATGAAGTGAACTAAGCCCCTACTTGGCTCGAACATGATCTTTAATCTCTCCCTGACATCCGGGAACACACTATGAACCCTCCGTGCTGTCCCACTTCTATCCCACTGATTCTGCCAGATGTCCAAGACCACCTCCATAATCTCCCTTTTACTACCTGCATGGACACCCAAGATGTCTTTTATTTTTTCAAAATTCCGCTTCTTGAGCCAATAAACCGCGGCTCTCCGCCTCATTTGCAAATCTAGGGGACAAAGCCCCATGATCACAAGCAAGATGACCCCGTACTTAAGTCTCGGTAGCTCTACAAACATTTGAACATTTTGGAGCCGTAGACGGCATATAAAACGCTTGTACGACGCCATTTTCAGTGTTGCTCAAGTGTTTGTCATCACCACCAGATCAGTTAATTAGAAAGACACAGAAGCAATTGAGAGGCGGGCGGCTAGGTTCGGGTAGCTTCGATCAGTGCGTGGTTGTTACTGAGATGCTTCGGGAAATCAAATGGAATCGCTGGAAGGAAGGCGCCGTTCTTTTCGAGAAACACTGTTGAAAAAATTTAGAGGACCGGTATTTCAAGAGGTCGGCAGAAAGATTTTACTACCGCCAACTTATATTTCGCGTAAAGACCACAAAGACAAGATCAAAGAGAGTAGCACTCGCACAGATGCATACAAGAATTCGTTTCTCAAAAAATGTTGAAATGTTTCTAATTATATGGGAGCAAACTACATTGGTCATCAGTCCCTAGACTTAAAAACTACTTATAAACTACCTTATATTAAAGAGGACACAAACATCCATGCCCGAGGGAGGATTTGAACCCGCGACGGGGAATGGCCTCGTGCATCGGAACGTAGCGCCTCATTGCGCTCGGCCACTCCGCCGTGGTGGCAGAATCGCCGTGCGCACTAGGGCGCCTTGCTGCTGTGTGCGCGGCTGTTCGCCGTCTGAGGTTCGAGTCCTCCCTCGGGAATGGGTGTTTGTGCTGTCCTTAGTATAAATTACTTTAAGTCGGTGCAAGTAGTTTGTAAGCTTAGGGACTGATGACCAATGTAGTTAAGTCCCTTAGATTTACAAACATTTGAACATTTAGTACTCTCCGCAACGCAACTTTTGGTGGAGTACAGAGTATGTATGCAGATGTAGTCTACATCTTGTAGATGTACATTAGTCGCCGTAATACCAAGGAGGAGGCAGGGAGGTTACCTTGTGCGCAATTTTTGCAAATTTTTAATTATAACGAGCATTTTTTTAAGTCTCAAAAATTTCTATTGTCTTATAACAGGTTACGGAAATATTTGTAATTTTTCAATTACACTTAACACGTATACGTATACGTGGAAGAGACCAGGAGACACCGGGAGATACCAAATAGATTTTATAATGGTAAGACATAAATTTTGGAACCAGGTTTTAAACTGGAAGACATACCCACGGGTAGCTATAAACTCTGACTATAACTTATTGGTCATGAATTGTAGGCTGAAACTGGGGAAAAAAACTGCAGAAACGTAGGAAAATAAGGAGGTAGGAAAATAAGGAGATCGGACCTGGATAAACTGAAGGAACCTGAAGTTATTGAGAATTCCAGAGGGAGCTTTAGGCAACAAGTGACAGAAAGGGGGAAATAAAACAGTAGAGGAGGAGTGGGTAGTATTGAGAGATGAAATAGTGAAGGCAGCAGAGAACAAAATAGGTAGGAAGGCAAGACCTACAAAAAATCCTTGGATATCACAGGACATACTAAATTTAATAGATGAAAGAAAATATAAAGATTCAGTAAATGGAACAGGAAAAATGAAGTACAGACGACTAAGAAATGAGATTGGCAGGAAGTGCAAAATGCCGGCCGCGGTGGCCGAGGGGACTGAGGCGCTCCAGTCACGGTCTGCACGGCCACTGCGGTCGGGGGTTCGAATCCCCCCTCGGGCATGGATATTTGTGCCGTCTTTAGGATTAGCTAGTTCATAAGTAGTTTGTAAGTTTAGGGACTGATGACCCCGTAGTTAAGTCCCTTAAGCTGAACAAACATTTGAACATTTGAAGTGCAAAATGGCTAAGCAGGAGTGGCTAGAAGGCAAAGATTTTTGGCTCGAAAACAATATTAACACACCAATATCTATTTTAAAAGTATCTGTAGATGTAGACGTAGAAATCAAATGTTCAAATGTTTGTAGAGCTTAAGGGCCTTAACTACGGGGTCATCAGTCCCTTGTTATAACGATAACCCAATAAAAGCAAAATCCAAGCTTCCAACAATTTATTTACATGGCACCTTCACAAACGCACAGTTTAGACAAGTCATGCGTCGGTAGGTCTTCCTTGGTACGGCACACCAAATCTCGTAGAAATGACCCAGGAATCTAGAGCCGGAAGTGGCAGCTCACTATTGAAGTCCTCGTAGTACTACGTTCGGCACGTCAATAAACAATAGCGAAGGTATCACTGGCGAAGGTGAAAGTAAACTGGGTTGCTTAGGCAGGTGCGGCCGCCTATATTCGGTTCTGGTAGTTCGGGTGTGAGCCAGGCGGTGGCGCCGTGGACGTCTAGTGTAGACCCGCTTCCAGCTCGCAACACTAGCCCTCTAGCGGTCCAGTCGAACTGTACCGTGCGGCCGGCCGGCGAGCCTTCGGTCTGCGCGCCTTACTTCCTTGTGAGGCTTGTGTTGCAGGCCGTCTACTTGGCGTGGCGCCAGCTGCTGGGTTGTCGGCCGGCGGCGGCATGGTAGCCGATACCACACCTAAACTTACTAACTACTTATGAACTAGCTAACACTAAGGACGGCACAAATATCCATGCCCGAGGGGGGATTCGAACCCCCGACCGTAGTGGCCGTGCAGACCGTGACTGAAGCGCCTAAGTCCCCTCGGCCACAGCGGCGGGCTGCTGCGATGCCTATCACACATTCAGAAAGGGCGCGCGCGTATTTAAAGACACGCTACGGGATTTTATGTGCAGCCCGTCCTGTGAGGCGGTGTGACCTGGTGTCAGGCAGGTGGGTGCGGAGCTCGCCCCGGCTGGGCGTCGACCCCGGCGGTGGACAAATTGGCTGCTGATGAGGGCCCGCGGGGCGCCGCTATCTGCCGCCATCTGCCGCAGCCAGGCCTGTGTCGCAGCCGGCTGGCGGCTGGCGGCTGGCCCAGATCGCCGATAGGCCGCCCACGGCTACCGCCTTCACGTCGCGATCTGCCCATTCATCCCGCGTGGGACGGCGCGGCCCGGCCTCCTATCGCTATCCCGCTTTGTCGAGCGTGTCCACAAAAACACGAGCCTCCCTGCCTACTGGGCCGACTTCCAGATGCAGTATACCGTAGGTCTGCAGTGGAGATTGGCAACTGACGGCACACTGGCCGATTTTGGCGGCGATTTTACGAAAAAAAAGACGTGTTCTGGAGCGTAATGTGTTGACCTGTAGAGTCAGTGAAAGGGTGCTATTCATATCGGTGCGTTACCAAGACGAGGCGGACCGTGAGGTTACACGAGTGTGGCTTGTAAGTGTGGTAAATTCGTATGAACGAGCGGGAAATTTTCGAAGCCTACACTGTTGTTGGTAAGCCTGATATTTCCACCGATATTACAGCACGTTTCGAACGGCACCTGTTATTACTTCTTTGTTGTGCGCCAGCTGAAGTGGTAACTGCGTAGTTAGTTTCTTAGGATGGAGAAAAACGAATTTCGTGCGGTCATTAAACATTTTCATTTGAAGGATTGGACAGCTGTACAGATCAAATCCGAGTTGGATGAGGTCCATGTGGGTTCTACAACAACAATGAAAACCATTTCCTTTAGGACCAATCAGTTTAAACGTGTTCGCAGAACGACGGAAGAGGGAGTACGTTCCAGTCGGCCCGTTGAAGTCTCCACACAGGAAACCATCGATATGGTAATGGAAGATAGCTAACATTGTTGGCATATCAACTGAACGAGTGCGTTGCATCCTCCATCAAAAACTGCCCATGAAGAAGCTCTGTGCGTGGTGGGTGCCGCGCCTGCTCACTTTGGATCAAAAACGGAAACGAAACATCATTTCTTCTCAGAATCTCACAGTTTTCAGGACTTTTTGCGCAGATTCGTAACTGTGGATGAAACTTGCATTCACCATTACACTGCAGAGACCAAACAACAGTCCAACCAATGGACGAAGAGTGGGGAGAGTGCACCAAAGATTGCGAAGACTGTTTTGTCAACTGGAAAGGTGAAGGCCACTGTCTTTTGGGATTCCCACGGTGTAATTCTATTACATTATTTGGAAAAAGGCAGATCCATAACTGGACCCTATTATGCTGCTCTGATGGATCGTTTGAAACAGGTTGTTGTTGTTGTTGTTGTTGTTGTGATCTTCAGTCCGGAGACTGGTTTGATGCAGTTCTCCACCCTACTCTATCAGAGCAAGTCTTTTCATCTCCTCATAGGAAAGACAACCTACATTCATTTGAATCTGCTTACTATATTCATCACTTGGTCTCCCTCTACGGTTTTCACCCCATGCACTTCCCTCAAATGCTAAATCTAAGATTCCTTGATGTCTGTTTATCGTCCTCGTTTCACTCCCATACAAGGCAACACTCACACAAATGCCTTCAGAAAGGACTTCCTTACGCTTAAATTAATAGTCAATGTTAACAAATTTCTATTTTTCAAAAACGTTTTTCTTCCCATTGCCATTCTGAATTTTATATCCTCTGTACTGCGCCCATCGTATGTTATTTTACTGCCTAAGAAACAAAACTCATCTACCACCTTTATTGTTTCATTACCTAATCTAATTCCTTCAGCATCCCTCATTTACTAATACTGCATTCCATTACCATTGTTTCGCTCTTCTTCGTCTTATATGCTCCTTTCAATACACTGTCCATTCCGTTCAATTGCTCCTCCAGGTCCTGTGCAGTATCTGACATAATTACAATTTCATCACCAAAACGCAAGGTCTTTATCTCTTCGCCCTGAACTTTAATTCATTCTCCAAATTTCTCCTTACTTTCCTTTATAATTGAACAACATTGGAGAAAGGCTACAACCCTGTCTTAAACCCTTCTCAACATCTGCATCTCTTTCGTGCCCTTCAACTTTAATAACGGCTGTCTGGTTTTTGTACAAGTTGTAAATAACCTTCCGTTCCCTATATTTTACCCCTGCTTGCTTCAGAACTTGAAAGAGAGTATACCAATCAAGACTGTCAAAAGCTTGCTCCAAATCTACAAAGGCTAGAAATGTATGTTTGCCTTTCCGTAGTCTATCATCTAAGATAAGCTGTAATTGAGTATTACCGCCCGTGTTCCTACATTTCTGCTGAATCCAAACTGGTTTTCCCCAAGGTCGGCTTCTACCAGCTTTTCCATCCTTCTGTAAATAATTCGTATTAAAACTTTGTAACCATGAGTTATTAAACTGATGGTTCTGTATTTTCACACCTGACCAAACTTGCTTTCCTTGGAATAGGGATTATTACATTTTTCTTAAAGTCTGAGGGTATTTCCCCTGTCTCGTACATCTTACGTACCAGGTGAAATAGTCTTGACATGGCTGGTTCTCTCAGAGACTTCAGTATTTCTGAGGGAATGTCGTCCACTCCAGGGGCCTTGTTTCGAAATAGATCTTTCAGTGCTCTGTCAAATTCACCTCTCAGTATAGTATCTCCTACTTCATCTTCAACTATTTCTTCTTCCCTCTTTACAATATAGTCTCTTAGTTCATTTCCTTTGTAGAGCCCCTCTATATACTCCTTCCACCTTTCAGTTTTCCCTTCTTTGCTGAGAACTGGTTTTCCTTCTGAATTCTTTATATTCATACAGCTGCTTTTCTTGTCTCCAAATGTTTCTTTTATTTTCTTGTGAGTGGTATCTATTTCTCCCCTATTTATACTTTCTTCTACAGACTTGCATTTACCTTCTACCCACTCCTGCTAGCTATTTTGCACTTCCTGACAATCTCATTTATTAGTCGTCTGTACTCCATACTGTCTGTTTCATTTACTGCATTTTTTATATTTTCTTTCTTTCATCTATTAAATTTAGTATTTTCTGCGATATCCAAGGATTTTTTGTAGGTCTTGCCTTTCTACCTATTTTGTCCACTGCTGCCTTCACTATTTCATCTCTCAATGCTACCCATTCTTCTTCTTCTGTTTTATTTTCCTCTGTTTCTGTCAATCTCTCACTGAAATTCTCAAGAACTTCAGGTTTCTTGAATTTATCCAGGTCCCATCTCCTTATTTTCCTACCTTTTTGTAGTTTTTTCAGATTCAGCCGACAGTTCATGACCAACAAATTATGGTCAGAATCTACATCTACCACTGGGTATGTTTTACAATTTAAAACCGGGTTCCGAAATCTATGTCTTACCATTATAAAATCTGTTTGGTACCTTCCAGTGTCTCCTGGATCCTTCCACGTATACAACCTTCTTTCGTGATTCTTAAACCAGGTTTTTGTTATGATTAAATTATGTTCCTTGCAAAATTCTACTTGGCGGCTTCATCTTTCATTCCTTTTGACTAGACCATATTCACCTACAAGTTTTTCCTTCCGTTCCTTTTCCTACTACCGAATTCCATTCTCCCATCACAATTAAGTTTTCCTTGCGCTTAATTGTCTGAATAACTTCCTTTACCTCCTCATACATTTCTTCGATCTCATCATCATCGGCTAAGCTAGTGCGCATATAAACTTGTACTACTGTGGTCGGTGTTGGCTTTGTATCTGTCTTGACTATGATAATACGATCGCTGCGCTTCTCATAGTAGTTTACCCGCATTCCCATTTTCTTATTCATTATCAGACCTACTCCTGTATTACCCCCAACTGATTTCGTGTTTATAATCCTGTACTCGCCTGACCAGAAATCCTGTTCCTCTTTCCACCGAACTAATCCCCACTATATTTAATTTCAGCCTATCCATTTTCCTTTTTAAATTTTCTAATTTCCCTACCAAATTAAGGGATCTAACATTCCACGCTTGGATCCGTAGAATGCCAGTGTTGGCTTTCCTGATGACCACATCCTCTTGAGTAGTCCCCGCCCGGAGATTCGAACGGGATATTATTTTACCGCCGGAATATTTTACTCAAGAGAATGCCACATCATATATCCATACAGTAGAGCTGCATGTCCTCGGGAAAATTAACGGCTGCAGTTTCCCCTTGCTTTCAGCTGTTCGCAGCAGCTGTGTGGCAAAGCCACATTAACTGACATTACAAGGTCAGCTCAATCAATCATCCAGACTGTTGCCATTGTAACTACTGTAAAAGCTGCTGCCCCTCTTCAGGAACCACACGTTTGTCTGGCCTCTCCACAGATACCCCTCCGCTGTGGTTGCACATACGGTACGGCTATCTGTATCGTTGAGACATGCAAGCCACCCCACTTCGGCAATTTCTGTGGTTCATGAGGCTGGATAGTGACTAACTGAAAAACGTACAAGATTGGCACGGAAGAAAGTACTATTTCATTAGGACAATGCTCCAGCCCACACAGCAGCTATCGCAATAGGAAAAGTGCACGACTTGAGATTCGAACTGGTTCCTCATCCACCCTATTCACCAAACTTGGCTCCGAATGACTTCTACTTATTCCCAAAACTTGAAAATTTGGCTTGGTGGGAAGACATTTTCATAAAATGAGGAAATGTCCGCCGCTGTGACAGATTGTTTTGCAGAGTTTGACAAAGCCTACTTTTCTGATGGGTTGAAGAAATTTGAAACTCGCTGGGACAACTGTATAGCCTTAAAAGCAGACTTTGTAGAGAAATAAAGTGACTTTTCACCTTCAAAACTGATTTTATTCTATTTTTAGCAGACTTAATCAAACCGCCCTTGTATGCGTATGTCAATCCTACCCGAGGGTCATGAAGCGCTGTCGGCGCCTGATCTGCAGGATGAGTCAAAAGTCGAGGTTTGGAACGTAAGTAGTGGCAACACTGATTTGGAAACACTATGCAGAGGAATTTACTATTGTAGCTGTTAGCACACGTTGTTGACATACCTACCTTACCTCCGAGCAAATGGACTCGCCCGTCCCACGTCACCGGCGTGCGCACAATCGAGGGAAACACAGTCACTTGTGAGCGAGCGGTCAAACGTAACGGTGTCATTGTGTTTTCGAAACAGCAACAACGAAGTTGAATCAAGATTGAATGTGCCAGAGATCGTACAGCATAACAGTGTCATCAAGGTCTTAAACAGGCTCAGACGCACTTAGAGCGATTTGAGCGCGGAGGGGATTTATTACGTCGTAGCGTAGCACTGGATGGAACATGGACCACATTGTAGAGCCAAAACTGAAACGGAATGCTACGAATGACGTCATTACGAGTCGCCGCGAAACTCGAAAGTACGTCAGAGCCGCAGTATGGTGAATGTTATGGCGCTCTTCGTTTACGAATGTGATGGTGTTATCCTAACGCATTACGGTCCGCTTGGCAGACCGTCAGTACACACTTTTACTGTTCGATTTTGCAGCATCACCTGCGACCAGCATTGCGAAAGAAGCTGCAACACTTTCTGCGCAACCCACCCATCATTTTTTTTCACGACAAAGCGCGGGAGCATACAGCGCAAGCTGTGGCTGCTCTGTTCGGTCAAAGGGACTGGTAAGTACTGTACCGTCCATCATACTCCCCGGACTTAATTCCTTGTGACTTTGTTTTGATTCCGAAGATGAAGGAACCACTTTGTGGCATTCTCTTCAGAGCCGTTGCAGAGATTCGACAGGCAGTAGACCGCTCCATTCGCACCATCAACAGTACAGGCTCTGCTAATGGTATACTACGTTTTCAACGTTGCTGGCAACGGGTTCTGCACAATGCTGGTGACTGAAGCACAGTAACAAGTGCAAACTGACAAGTTTATTACTGTAAACAAATTCGACATGGCAGTTGTGTTTCAAAAGTTACACCGCATTTTGTTTGGAAGTACGGACTGTACTGTTTCACACACACACAAACACAAAAACCTCATTTGATATGATCAGCATGCTGTCCTTCTATCCTCCTAGGTGAACGTACATCTGAGAAATTTCCGGCGGACTCTAGTGGAATCTTATAGCACCATTACTTTTGACAAAATATACAGGGTGTATCCGTATAAAAAATAAATAAACAAATGAAATAATAAATAATAGGACATAGAGAATGTTCTACTGAACAATTTGAGCCTGGGTAGGGGAAACCTGCTTAAGGAGATGATGGGACTAAAATGACATTACTGGGAATTATTTTAATCACATTAGTTATACTTAACGACAGTATATTAACCATCTCGCAAAATCGTCGATCGAGACAAATAAACACTCGTCATAACGGACGATGCCCGTTAGGAAATGGTTCCCGGTACATCCTTTCAGTAGCGAGAGCATTACAAAGTACTTTCCCACACACAGTGTGCATGTCAGTGACTTCTGTGAAATCGTACCAGTACCGCTCCATCGTGTTGTAATGTACTTCTCAGCATAGCGCTGAGTAATGAATGGGTATGTCGTTGACTCATTGCACATACTGTCCTGGGATAATGTATATACTATACAACAAAGCTCCTGAGAACTAGATCAGTAAACAAAACCTGTATTATGACTTGTAACTAAACAGTTTTGTCGTCCTTGTTTCAATGTAGGAAATAAAAGATGTAGATAAATATAAACAATACAATACATGATGCATGTTTGGTCTAAATGAGCTGGAAAACAGAAATGCGAGACAAAGCGGTAGACAAGTTTACTTCCACTTATGTCCTTAAGGGGGCTTCTCCGACGCCAGGTTCAGTACCTCAAATTGTTCACTGGAGCATTCTGTATGTCCTGTTAAATTTTTGCACGCTCTTATGGAAACATAGTAAATGTATTCAATTCGTGGTGCATGATGTGATAGGTTTTTACCCATCGCAGTATATATAATCTCAAATTTATTGAATTAAATGTTGTACAATTGTATAATTTTGCAGTTAGATATTCATTTGTATAAATGCTGATGTCGGTAAGATCCGTTGCGAACAAGAGTTAGTTGTAAATAAGTAATAGATTAAAACCTGATATGTGATGGAGTGGTTTTCCATGATCATTACTGTTGTTATCCTTATGTCTCATGAAATACGTGTCTTACTGTGATACAATTTGTAAGGTACATTCATCTGTATGTGTGTATTCTATCTGCACAATTTCCTGCCACCACAATTTGTAGTGCAGAAATTATAAATTGCAACGCCATGCCGAATGCCGTACTTTTGCTCCATGAACAGTGGAAAAGTAGTAAAGAGATAAACTTTTTTCCTTTCAGTATTTTGATGTGGTTGTCGGCGAGAAAAAGTTTAATAAAGGTTTGAATTTATGTTTAAAGTTTGTTGCAAATAGCTAAGTACTGTTATTCTCATATAGTGTATTTGTGAATTCTCGTCGCATTTTGTGGCAGTTTTTTGGAACTCCTATTGTTTATGAGGTTATATTTCCTGAACCCTGTGTCGCATGTGTTTATTACTCCTACAGCATGCGTAAGGAATATGAGTACCAAATTTGCTTGAAATCGGTCCAGCGGTTTAGGAGAAAATGAGCAGTAATGTCGCTTAATGCAGCAGTTTTCCGTGCATCCCATTGTTTCTGACGTCATATCTCGTGAACTATGTGTTGAACGTGATTCTTAGACTAACAGCTACCTCCTTCGTGGATTGAGGCTTATCTAACCAGTGTTCATAAATACTGGAACAAGACTGTATATTCGTACGCAATACGTACACACAAACACACGGGCACTCTGCTTTATTATATAAAGATACTACAGTGCACTTTAGACGTGTACTTTCGCTAATGCCTAGTTTACACGACGATCTAAAGTTCACAAGAAAGATAACTGCTGGAGCGCTCCAAGCGTACTAACTCGGTACTAATGACGTACGATCATACAGGCTTGGTTGCGTTAATACGATAAACTTCCGTCTACACGTCTGATTACAACTAACAGCAGCGCCTGTGCGAAATTACGGGCTTATTACAGTTTGCATACGTGTATAGTTCACGATTGGGTGTATGTCATAGCTGATAATATTCAACGTAAGAAGCTTACACTGTCGGCGGTTGTAGGCGCTGTGGCAATGTTTGTTAGAACACTCCACGTGAAGAAGAAATATAAGTTGGATGTGTCCTTGGTTGGGAGGAGAGACGAAGAATGAGACGTGTACTGCATGCAGATAATGAGCTTACTCATATCAGAGGACCTCAATGAATTCAGATTTTTTTTTACGAATGTTAAAAGTGCTGAGTGTTTTACCAAGTTGCTTTCGTTCGTTCAAGGACAAAAATACGGCGATGAGAGAAAGAGAGTGTATTTCACCAAGCTGAAGGTATGAAATACATTTTACACTTGAGTTACATTTTCAGCTTTGTCAAAGTTATGCATCAGTTACTTCCTGTAATTCAGTTTTTTTTTTTTTTTTTTTTTTTTTTTTTTTTTTTTTTTTTTTTTGTAGGATCGCTATAACATTGCGATTTCTGACGACAGGAGAAGGCCTAGCTTTCGCACAAAGAATTTCTGTACCGACTCTTACAAATATTGCTGTTGGAGTCTACACAGTAATTTCAATTTCCGATCCATGATGGGGTCTCAGTCAACTAAATTTTGCTTTGCTTTTAGCATCACACTTTCGAGATTATGTGCAACTGACATTGACATGCTGAAAATTATAGAATTTTAAAAATATGAAGTGAATCAACAAGAGGTATTCAAAATTCACTTAAATCTACACTTCTGTTATTTTCTTCATGAATAACAGTCATTATACCCTGTATTCCTCAAACGAAAGCTCAATTCCCGCTCTGTTCCACTCCACTGACGCGAGACGTATTACTCCAACAAAGCAAGCAATTTCGGTAAGGACGTGGCTATTTCCACACATAAACATGAAAACCACACAACGAATTCACTTGTGCGCATGCGCACCCAATTCGCTACTAGGAAATTTAGAACCTGTCCTAAAGCGTACTAGCTAGTACGAAACGCCGTCTGCGCTCACGAAATGCTGGTAGTTCTGAGTTTACGTCGCTAGATGGCGCGCAGCGTGATCTGTCCATTACTAGCGCGATCATCGTGTAAACTGGGCTTAAGTCACGGCCGGGGTATTGAAGAAATGCAGTGGCAATTGGTAAGCAGAAGGAGCGTGGAGGTAAGCGCAGTGAGTCTGCGTTTGAATCGGAGCTCATGCTGACTGCGGCGAGGCGCTGAGGGCGTCGCAGCGGCCAGGGGCGTGGGAGGGGGGGGGGGGGCGGGGCGGGGCGTGCTGCGCGATGCTATCTGCGGCGCACGTCTCACTTAGCGCCTGACAAATGATCCGCGACGGCCGTTGCCAGTCACTGCGCCCGAGGCGCGCCGGTCGCGGGGGCGTCTGCCCTACTGCAGCACCAGCCACGAGCACTCGTCTTACCCAGGCGGCGAGTCTCTGAAACCATCAGGTCTCAAAACTGTTCCACCACGTTCTTGATGAATCTTCGTCTACCTGGGATACTCTGCAAATCACATTTAAGTGCCTGGTAGAGGGTTCATTGAACCAAAGTTATAGTATTTATCACCCATTCCATTCTCGAATAGCGCGCGGGAAGAAAGAATACCTGAATCTCTCCGTTCGAGCTCTGATTTCCCGTATTTTATTCTGATGATCATTTCTACCTATGTAAGTGGGAGTCAACAATGTATTTTCGCATTCGGAGTACAATGTTGTCGATTGTAGTTTCGTAAGTAGCCCACTCCGCAGCGATAAGCGACGTTGTTGTAATAATTCCCAGCCGCGGTGGAGTGGCCGAGCGGTCTAAGGCGTCTCACTGCGGACCGCGCGGTTGCTCGCCGTGGAGGTTAGAGTCCTCCCTGGGGCATGGGTGAGTGTGTGTTTGTCCTTAGGTTAGTTTACCTAGGTTTAAGTAGTTTGTAGGTATGGACTGATGACCACGCAGTTTGGTCCGATAGATCTACAAACATTTGAACATTTTTTTGTAATAATTCCCATCCCAGATCCTGTGTCATTTCCGTAACACTTTCTCCCCTGTATCGTGACAATAAGAAACGAGCTGCTCATCTCTGGACTCTTTCAATGTCCTCCGTCAATCCCACCTGATAAGGATCCCACACTGGGCAGCAATACTCCAAAAAAAAGGTCGGACAAGCATAGTGTACGCAGTCTCTTTAGTACTTGTGTTGCATCTTTTAAGGGTTCTGCCTTTCCCACGATATCACCTACGTGTTCTTTCCAGTTTAAGTCTAAAGTAATAGTTATTCCTAGGTATTTTGTGGAGTTTACGGTATTCATGTTTGATTGATTTATCTTGTAAACATAGTTTAACAGATTTCTTTTCGTACTTCTCATTATTTAGAGTCAAAATGTTCAAATGTCTGTAAATCTATCGGACCAAACTGCGTGGTCATCAGCCCGTAGCTTACAAACTACTTAAGCCTCCGTAAACTAACCTACGGACAAGACACACACACCCATGCCCCAGGGGGGACTCGAACCTCCACGGCGAGCAGCCGCGCACTCCGCAGCGAGGTGCCTTAGACCGCTCGGCTACTCCACCGTGGTATTTAGAGTAAATTGCCAATTTTTACACCATAGTGATATCTTATTCAGATCGTTCTGCAGTTGGTTTTGATCTTCAGATGATTTTACTAGACGGTAAATAACGGCGTCATCTGCAAACAATCTAAGCGAGCTACTTAGATTTCCCGCTAAATCATCTATGTAAATAAGGAACAGCAGAGGACCAATAACACTAACCTGTGGAACACCTCTGTTTTAGTCGATGCCTTACCATCGATTACTACGAACTGTGTCCTCCCATTTACACGAAGTTCCAAAAACAGAATTTCGTATATCGTTCTTCCTGGCAGATTACAATTGAGACCTTGACCGGGATTCTAAAGCAGTACATTTGCCTTGCAATGCTTCGTTTTGCTTGTACAGTAAATAAAAAATAATAAATACAGCAAATAAAAAAATATGTTTGTGTGTTTTTCTACCTCTCTCTCTCTCTCTTCGTTCGTGGCAGTCGTTCTCAAACTGTTTGCAAGAGCGCATTGGAGCGCCCTCACATTTATGAGTGCGCCCTGTAATATTTTAGAAAAACAATTTTTCTTGGAGATTTTGGATTTCTATAAAAGAAGATTGTGTCAATATGATAAAAGGCTTTGAACATTTTACTTCCATTTTCGACGTCATGTGTACGTGAATTAGGATTCACTGCCCTCAATATTTAAATGTAAAAAGAGAGCTACTTCTCAGTGTAGTTACGAAGTTCTTGGAGATTTTGGATTTCTATAAGAGAAGATTGTGTCAATATGAAAAAAGGCTTTGAACATTTTACTTCCATTTTCGACGTCATGTGTACGTGAATTAGGATTCACTGCCCTCAATATTTAAATGTAAAAAGAGAGCTACTTCTCAGTGTAGTTACGAAGTTCTTGGAGATTTTGGATTTCTATAAGAGAAGATTGTGTCAATATGAAAAAAGGCTTTGAACTTTTTACTTCCATTTTCGACGTCATGTGTACGTGAATTAGGATTCACTGCCGTCAATATTTAAATGTAAAAAGAGAGCTACTTCTCAGTGTAGTTACGAAGTCACGAGGACACATCAGTCTAAGTTTTCTCATAAATACTAGAAAGAGTAGACGTAAGGTACGTTTCATTTCTATTGCACTGCTGTAATTTTCAATTATCGTTAGTTTTATCGCATTATTTCATTTTAATACGTTTCAATTAGTAGTTTCGCTTTTCTTTCATCTTGGCAGTGTAGAAGATAGCATGGTGCTCGTCCGCCAGTTTCCATGATAACCGTGCTTCATGAATCTCTCCCATTTATATATAAATAATTTGTTCATTTTGTGATACTGTACGTGTCTAAAATCTAAATAAAATTATTTAATTTTTATTTTATCACAGTATTTATTTCCTGTACTGACTGTTGTAAAATATTCCTGATAAATCAAACATATTTGAGTTGTAGCAGACCAAAGGAATGTATCGTAATAATTTGCATGGTAAGTTGGTGTACTTTGTAAATAAACATACAATTAAAGTAAAAAAATGTATTCTATTTAATCACATTGGGAAAAAGTGTAATATAATTTCCTCTGCTTTTGACAGCAAGCCGCGGCAGAATAACCGTACGCACTAAGTCACCTGTCTGCGGTGCGCGCGGCTATACGTCGTCGGGGCTTCGAGTCCTCCTTCGGACATGGGTGTTTGTGTTGTCCTTCGCATACGTTACTTTAATTAACCCTTTCTCTCCGGCGCCGTGATTGTTGCGCGGTGCGCTATAGACCAATGACAGTCGCGCCCGGTCGTGTCCGTTGTACGGCCCCATTTTCCGCACTCCCCATGGCGCTACTCTGTCCTGCTTTCACACTCTCAGTGTTATCCCAATTATTGGACTTTATACTATATATTTATTAGGGAAAATTCATTTCGAATAGAATCAGTTTTCTTCCTTCTTTCAGATAAATCTTCGTTATTGGTGAAATGTAAAAACCGCAAAATATGTTGAAATCGGTCTCTAGGAAGTAGTTTAGAAAATATTGGTGTATGAATAACTGGATTCAGACAGGCTCAGTTGTTTTACTCTTGTCATGATAAATATAGTGGCAATAAAGATGTAAATATCATTTTCATTCGCGTCACTCCATGCTCTTTGGATCCTTTCTGGAACGCGACCACTAGCCACCATTTGGGAGAAGTATCTGTTAGTTTCCTCACATAAAATGTTTATGAAATCTGTGCTAAAGAACAACTGAAAGAAACTTGGCATGCTCTCACTGTCTACGATATCTTTCAGCCCAGAGGTAGCTGCGTCGAACGCGTGTTTCTACGGATTCAAGTTGTCATTTTTAAACTTTAGTTTTTTCTTGTTCGGTGGTTCTGCTGCCTCTTCGTCTATCTCATTGTCTGTAGATTCGTCTCTTGTGCACAAATCCAACTCTGTGGATGTCAATGGAACAGCAGAAGTAGCACATGTACGTGATGTAGAAGCAGCTACAATAGGCGATTTATGTTCGTCGTCAGATTCGGACGATGATTCAGTTTCATCCTAAAAGTTACTACCCAGTATTAGGAAAAGAGCTTCCTTCACGGTATATCTCTTCTCTGCCATATCACTTCCAGTAGAAACTGAGGTTAACAACACGTCAGATATAAATAAGGAGGGCAACGAGCAGTACAACTCAAGCGAAACCAACGCTTTGAAAACTGAATGCAACTGCCATCTAGTTAACTACAGACTATCAACAATGACTATGGTGCATAAATCACACTTCCACACAAGTCGAGTGTAGTGAAGCGGGGAAATACGACGCGAGGCGGAACTGCTACAGCAGTCCACCGGCTGGGCGGCACAGGCAGCACTCGACTGCTGCAGCAGTCCACCGGCTGTGGAGCACATTCGCTCCCGATTTCTGCAGAAGTTCACCGTAGCGAAAGGGTTAAGAATGCGAAGCTAGAGTGCTATGACTGCACTGAGTCTTCAAAATGGCGAGACTTTTGTTCGATTGGACGAAGGGTAAAAAGGGGTGTCCAGTACTAGAGTCTTTCTACTGAGTGAGAATTCTTTCACCGCCACTCCCCCACTCCCCCCCCCCCCCCTAGCAGGCCGTGCTGGATCCGCCCCTGATTCTCCATGACAATTATTATTATCGTTACCACAGCGCGAGCAGCAGACGATCCAGATCGGGAGCAGTGGTTTGTCACTGCTTTATTCACCACGCAACCAAGATCCCGGAGTTCACGTCATTCATTCTGTTCACGGGCGAGTCACCTTTACGCAGAGTAGTATCTTCAACTTTCGTAACAGTCATCTGTGGGATAACATGCAGAACCACCCCCAGTATACTGACAGCGAATTATCAGCATCAATGCAGCCGAAATGTGTGGCCCGGGATAACCAGCGACCGGTTTTTGAAACTAGTCTTCATTCCAGTTATCGTAAGAATCGGGAAATATCCCCTGTTGGAAGAACTGCTGTTGATGATTCGAAGGGTCACATAGCTGCTACATGACGGTGCGCCATATGAATAAAAAAGGGCACATGCACCACAGAAGATTCTCAGAGTAAAAGAATGTTCTTTGAGTAAGTTCTCAATTTAGTATGTATAAAAACATCGAAGCATATGCTCTGATGAGGTAGTTCATTCAAACTAGTTCCCTTCGTTCTTGAGTAGGTTCTCCGTGTGTCATGTCCATCACAGATCGGCTGTTTAATCGTGTATTTCTTTAAACTAGCCCAATCAGGTAAATTATTCAGTGTATAAATATGGTGTAGGCATCTACGTGTTCAGGAAGAACTATGTCATGTTTATATATTAGTCTGTTGCGCAGCAGCATATTATTAAGACTAAATATGGACTTTTTACGAAAATTTATTCTTCTGATGTTTCAAAATTTTCGTCATGCGAGAGACTTTGTTATCGAAGTTGGTTTAGCACAATTTCCGAACGAAATTTTAACACTGCATTACGTTTTCATCTGTTTCAAAGTGGAATGCTGGGAGGGCTTTCTAACACAGGCTACTTTCCGTTAAACATGACACAACACGGTCAGCTCATTAGCGATAGGCCATGCGATTTCGTTACAAGAAACAGAATGCTACGTATGTAATTAAGCAGTTATTAATTTTACTGTCGTAATACTTACATCTAACATAAAAGGAAATAACGATTACGAAGACAGAAAACGCATCTTAAATAGGCCATTCGATTTGGGTACAATGAACAAGAGCAGTACAAAAATACTTCAGTATCTTGTATTGCAGCAATATGGTATTTGTTTTGTGATACAGTCTGTGAAGTCCTGGTATGCATTTTACTTGGAGTTAACACCCTAAGGCTTTATTAATAGACCCTGTTTAAAAAGATACAGTAGTATTTTGCTATGTACCTGTTTACAACAGTAACATGACTCCAAATAAACGGGTAAAACACGCAGTTGAATCCATTGTGTTTCATTTCCATGTCGGTAATGAAAATGTTCAAATGTTTGTTAAGTGTATGTGACTTAACTGCGAGGTCATCAGTCCCTAATCTTAGAAACTACTTATAATCTATCTTATACTAAAGGCAACACAAACATCCATGCCCGAAGGGGAATTCGAACCCCCGACGAGGAATGTCGGTAATGAAACAACTTCTCTGACGTCACTTTCATCAGTGTATAAAATGCTTGATGTGTGGCGCTTATGATTTTGAAGGAAGCGACTAGTCAACAAAATGTTTTTATTTGCATGAACTTTTTAGTTCCTCTCCTATTTCTTCACACTAGCGTATGTATAAAAGAACTCTTTCTGCCTTCTAAGCAACACAAATTTTATCGTTCTTATTATAAACCACAGTAAAACGTAACTTTAATAGAAGTTACTCAGCATGAAGTATGCCAGAGAACTCACTTCAGAAAACGGAGAATGTTCCCCGATTGCGAGAAACTTTTCTAGTTTTATTCAAACGAAATCGAAGAATATTTTCTGTTATGAGCAACTTTGAAACGTGTTCATAAAAATATTGTAAGAAAATGTCTAATATTGTGCCTCCTGTTTTGTCTCGAGTAACTTTCTTGCAAGAAAATGTATAATATTGCTTCTAGTGTGTGTATCGATATGTGTACTTAACTCTGTGAAGTTTCAGCTTTGGCAAAGATCATTAGCCGCATAGCATTATAGCTCGGGTGGGACTTGTGGTTCAGCTCGCTTAGAGAGCAGTTGAGTTGTGTGTATGGCTCCGATGTAAAGCAGAGGCTGCTGTGCCAGCAAGTTGATTTGATTGTATTTGGAATATTTATTGTATTTTTTATTACTATGAAAACGTTGTACCACCGCTGGAATGAAGGTAATTGCATTTGATGTCATTAGGAAAAAGTTGTATGATGTAGGTAATGTAATGTTGATTATTAATAATAAGTAACAAAGTTGACTTTTCTTTCCTGTTTCATTTACGTAGTTAGAAGATTAACCTACTGCCTTCATTTGATAATTAGTTATTTGTGGATTTAAAGTGCAGTATTGATTTTGGTAATCTTGTTGAACAGATTTAATTATTTGTACCATAGTAAATGATTGTTATGCAACACTGCAGTTAATTGGTTATGATACTGAATTTCGATAATCAGGTACTGATCTGCATAAAATTCTCGTAGTCAAACATTAAGAAAGTGGTTTGAGATTTATTTTAATGTCTATCTCGCAGTCAAATTTTTTGAGTATAGTCAGTATCTGTTTCATATGGTGACTTCCACCCCCATGAACCACAGACATTGCCGAGGTGGGGTGGCTTGTGTGCCTCAACGATGCAGATAGCCGTACCGTAGGTGCAACCACAGCGGAGGGGTATCTGTGGAGAGGCCAGACAAACGTGTGTTTCCTGACGAGGGGCAGCAGCCTTTTCAGTAGTTACAGGGGCAACAGTCTGGATGATTGACTGAGCTGGCCTTGTAACATTAGCTAATGTGGCTTTGCCACACAGCTACTGCGAGCGGCTGAAAGCAAGGGGAAACTACAGCCGTTACTTTTCCCGGGGACATGCAGCTCTACTGTATGGAAATATGATGATGGCATCCTCTTGGGTAAAATATTCCGGAGGTAAAATAGTCCCCCATTCGGATCTCCGGGCGGGAACTACTCAGGAGGATGTTGTCATCAGGAAAGACAATACTGGCATTCTACGGATCGAAGCGTGGAATGTTAGATCCCTTAATCGGGTAGGAAAATTAGAAAATTTAAAAAGGGAAATGGATAGGTTGAAGTTAGATATAGTGGGGATTAGTGAAGTTCGGTGGCAGGATGAACAGGATTTCTGGTCAGGTGAATACAGGATTATAAATACAAAATCAATTGGGGGTATCACAGGAGTAGGACTGATAATGAATAAGAAAATAGGAATGCGGGTAAACTACTATGACCAGCACAGTGATCGCATTATCATTGTCAAGATAGATACGAAGCCAACACCGACAACAGTAGCACAGGTTTATATGCCAACTAGCTCTGCCGATGATGAGGAGATCGAAGAAATATATGAGGAGCTAAAGGAAATTATTCAGACAGTTAAGGGAGAGGAAAACTTAATTGTGATGGGAGACTGGAATTCAGTAGTAGGAAAAGGAAGAGAAGGAAAAATAGTAGGTGAATACGGACTGGGCAGGAGGAATGAAAGAGGAAGTCGCCTGGTAGAATTTTGCACGGAACATGATTTAATCGTAACGGACACGTGGTTTAAGAATCACAAAAGAAGGTTGTATACATGGAAGAGACCAGGAGACACCGGAAGGTATCAGATAGATTTTATAATGGTAAAACATAGATTCCGGAACCAGGTGATAAACTGTAAATCATACCCAGGGGCAGATATAGACTCTGACCATAACTTGTTAGTCATGAACTGTAGGCTGAAACTGAAAAAAACTGCAGAAAGGTAGGAAAATAAGGAGATGGGACTTAGATAAATTGAAGGAAAGTGAAGTTCTGGAGAATTTCAGAGGGAGCTTTAGGCAGCAATTGACAGAAACAGAGGAAATAAAACAGTAGAAGAGGAATGGGTAGCATTGAGAGATGAAATAGTGATGGCAGCAGAGGACAAAATAGGTAGAATGGCAAGACCTACAAAAAATCCTTGGATATCACAGGAAATACTGAATTTAATTGATGAAAGAAGAAACTATAAAAATGCAGTAAATGAAACAGGCAAAATGGAGTACAGACGACTAAAAAATGAGATTGACAGGAAGTGCAAAATGGCTAAACAGGAGTGGCTAGAAGCCAAATGCAAATCTGTAGAAGAATGTATAAGAAGGGAAAAGTAGATACCGCCTACAGGAAAATAAAAGAGACATTTGGGGACAAGAAAAGCAACTCTACGAATATCAAGAACTCAGATGGGAAGCCGGTTCTCAGCAAAGAAGGGAAAGCTGAAAGGTGGAAAGAGTACATAGAGCAGCTCTACAAAGGAAATGAACTTAGAGACGATGTTGTGGGAAGGGAAGAGGAAGTAGAACAAGATGAAATAGGAGATACTATACTGAGAGATGAATTTGACAGAGCCCTGAAAGACCTAGGTCGGAACAAGGCCCCAGGAGTAGATGACATATCCTCAGAGCTACTAAAGTCTCTGGGAGAGCCAGCCATGACAAGACTATTTGAACTGGTGTATAGGATGTATGAGACAGGTGAAATACCCTCAGACTTTAAGAAAAATGTAATAATCCCCATTCCAAAGAAATCAGGCGCAGACAGGTGTGAAAATTACAGAACCATTAGTTTGATAAGCAATGGTTGCAAAATTTTAACACGAATTATCTACAGGAGAATGGAAAAGCTGGTAGAAACTGACCTCGGGGAAGATCAGTTTGGGTTCAGGAGGAACGTAGGAACCTGGGAGGCAATACTCACTTTACGTCTTATCTTAGAAGATAGATTAAGGAAAGGCAAACCTACATTTTTAGCTTTTGTAGATTTGGAGAAAGCATTTGACAATGTTGACTGGAATACACTCTTTCAAATTCTGAAGTCAGCAGGAGTAAAATATAGGGAAAGGAGAGTTATTTACAACTTGTACAAAAGCCAGACTGCAGTTATTAGACTAGAAGTGCATGAAAAGGAAGCATCAGTCGGGAAGGGAGTAAGACAGGGTTGTAGCCTTTCTCCGATGTTATTCAATTTGTACATCGAGCAGGCGGTGAAGGAAAGCAAGAAAACATTTGGAATAGGGATTAAAGTTCAGGGGGAAGAAATAAAAACATTGCGTTTTGCTGATGACATTGTAATTCTATCAGAGACAGCACAGGACCTGGAAGAGCAGTTAAATGGAATGGACAGGGTGTTGAAGAGAGCGTATAAAATGAACATTAACAAGAGCAAAACAAAAATAATGGAATGCGGTCTTAGAAAATCAGGTGATGCTGAAGGAATTAGATTAGGTAACGAAACAATGAAGGTGGTAGATGAGTTTTGTTACTTGGGTAGTAAAATAACATGCGATGGTCGCAGTACAGAGGATATAAAATGCAGAATGGCAATGGGAAGAAAAGCATTTTTGAAAAAGAGAAATTTGCTAACATCAAATATTAATTTAAGTGTAAAGAAGTCTTTTCTGAAGGCGTTCGTGTGGAGTGTTGCCTTGTACGGGAGTGAAACATGGACGATAAGCAGTGCGGACAGGAAGAGAATAGAGGCTTTTGAAATGTGGTGCTACAGAAGAATGCTGAAGATTAGGTGGGTAGATCACATAACTAATGAAGAGGTACTGAACAGAATTGGTGAGAAAAGGATTTTTTGGCATACCCTGACTAAAAGAAGGGATCGCTTGGTAGGACACATTCTTAGACAGCATTGGAGGGAAGTGTGTGGGGTAAAAATCGCAGAGGGAGACCAAGAGACGCGTATAGTAAGCAGATTCAAATTGATGTGGGTTGCCGTTCTTATGAGGAGATGAAAAGGCTTGCTCAGGATAGAGTAGGGTGGAGAGCTGCATCAAACCAGTCTCTGGACTGAAGACCATAACAACAACAACATGGTGACTTGCCACAGTAGCTGTGTTCAAAATATCCGTTGCGCACATAATCAGTTTAATGGACCGTTTTTTATTTAATAGTATATACATCAATATCAGGGCTATAATTAAACCAAATTTCTGTATTAATAAACAATTTATTGTTCAACATTAAACATTCAACATTAAACTACACGTACACCTCACCGTTTTACTCGCATTGAGAACATACTCGGTTGAAGTATATTCTCCGGCTCGCTTTATTCATGCGAACTTGCGTATGTTCTCTGGAATTCAGAGTATAAAGTAGATACTCCGTTTTATTCATACGGGCCAGAGTTTTAGCGCGCTGTGCCGGTGACGTCCAGTCGCATCTCAATCGTGTCTCAGTGGTCGATGGATCGGACAAGGAGGTCCAGTTACATGGCCTGCTAGTTCATCGGATCTCAACCAGTGCGATTTCTGGTTGTGGGGCCATCTCAAAAGTATCATGTATGCATAGCCCCTTCCAGATGTAGAGACAATGGATCATCGTAACCATGCTGTGTGAGCGAAGTTTCAACGACGAACCTCAGCTGGCGCCGGGGAAAATTATTTGAAGCAGTTAATTTCTTCTGGGCCAAAGTTAATGCTTAGGTAATTGAACCATTTTATGTGGCTGACTGGAATTTTATTTTAGGTGCAAAAAAGTTGTTTATATTTCAGACTTTTTAAGTGCATCATTTCTACATTATAAACTTTTACGAAGTAGTTCAAACTTTCCACGAAAGTAGAGGAATGGATAAATTCAAAACGAATGTTTGTTATCGAATAATCATTACCCGTTGTCAAATATGATGGTTTAAAGTCGAATGAAATTGAACATCTGCCGAAAATGGTTGCACGTTCACGTAATGATGGACTTGATAATTTTTCTCAGTTACTTGGCGTTTTTTAAGTAAGTTCAGTGAAATAATCACAAAGACGGTGTTTATTTAGTTTTTCATGTGTGAATTTTAATTCACAACCCCTTGTGACTAAAACAGCTTATAAACTAAGGCCGAATAGAAAATGAAAAATGACACTATCATAGGACAACAAAAGACGAATATATCCGGCCAGAGTCAAATGTGTAACAGAGGATAACTAGATTTCTTACTTACTTGGCATCTTCACAAATATTTAAATAAAAAAATCTTGGCACATTGGCACTCTTTTACGTTCTCAGTGATCTCTCGGAGGATGTATTTGTAATAGGAAGTATCAGTGTGTGGGTGTACATGCATCCTAAACTTCAGTGGCATGCTATTTTGCTGCCATTTTGCATGGCATGAGTAATGTCATGGTGGATGAGATTATGCCATGCGTGATGCATACGATATGTCGTTACATATAGTGTTACTTCACATATGACCTAGTGAGATGGCGCAGTAGTCACACACTGGACTCCCATCCTGGAGGACGGTCCTTCAAATCCACCTCCGGCCATCCAAATTTCCCTAAATCACTCGAGGCAAGTGCCGAGATGATTAATTTGAAAGGACATGGCCGATTTTCTTCTCCATCGTTGAAAACGTTCAAATGTTTGTAAACCTACGGGACTTGACTACTGAGGTCATCAGGCCCTAGGCTTATAACTACTTAACCTATCCTAAGGACAACATACACACCCGAGGGAGGACTCGAGCCCCCCAACGCGAAGCAACCGCAAGACGCCTTAGAACGTTCGGCCATCCCACCGCGGCTACCCATCTTTGCTGAAAAATCCGTGCGTGAGCTCTGTTTCTAATGACCATGCTGCCATTGGAACGTTAAGTCGTAAAGTTCCCTTCTGTTTCGTATGAGCGAATATGTAAAGACTCTTTTATTATTGTTTATTTTTAAAGCTACCAGGAAAATCAAGAAGTTGGTTTTCCTCTTTTATATCTTTAATTTTAGCAAGGACATATTCACCTTTTTTGTACTGTGACAATTTATTATTATTATTATTTTTCTGCTACACGAATTTTATACTAAGTAAAGTGACGTAATATTATGCATCCATACGTCAACTATGCCTACCGAAGTATTTCTGTAAATGACAGTGGAATGCGACTGGTGGATAATACTCTGTTTTTCCAGAAAGTTAAGAAAAGAAATGCAATAACACCTGATTATAAGAGCTATTGCGGATGACAGCCGTGCAAGGAAAAGTTGTCAGTTACAGGGTTGACATGCACATGCAGGTATAGATGTAGAACAGTAGCGGATCTCTTCGTCTATAACACAGAAAAAAGTTATTGGTTATCTCCTAATATGGTGTCGAACCTTCTTTTTCCCTGTGAAGGGGAGTTAATCGACGTGACATGGAGTCAACAGTTGTTAGAAGTCCGCTATCCGACTATCGAACCGTGCTGACTCTACGGCCGTTCGTAACTGCAGAAGAGTTGACGGTGTAGGATTTTGTGTACTAACTGACCTCTCGAGTACGTGGCATACCTGCCAACTTTTGAAAAGGGCTATCCGAAAAACGCGCGACAAAATAGAAATAAAAGTTAAATAAAACCTAACGATTTTCACATATCTCGGCTTGATAAAAATAATAATACTTCTGGGCTACAAATTACGACAATTCGTGCTTTAAACAGGATTCTTCATTAAAATCATGTCTATTTATACCAATGATTTGTAAGTAACACAACAACTTAAAAAAAAGTCGATATTCCGCAGCCGCAGGCTTGGTGAATATTGGTTTGGAGCATTCATAACAGGACTTCCCTGACAAATTGAGGAGATTTGCGATAGCACAGTCAATAAATAATATAATACTACGCATTGCATATCATACGCTAGTTCGACTATAAAGTTATAGTTGTGTCGTCTTTTACCTTTCTGCAAAAATGTTCGAGAAAATACATGGGTCAGAACTCTTGCTCTTCGAAGCAGAAATTGACTCCAGAGATTCATTGGACATGAATGATCTGACCGCTGTTCTATTATTCTTTACAAGACTGGAAAAACATTCACACACCACATTGCCGGCCGCGGTGGCCGAGGTGACTGAGGCGCTTCAGTCACGGTCAGCACGGCCACTACGGTCGGGGGTTCGAATCCCCCCTCGGGCATGGATATTTGTGCCGTCCTAGTTCGTAAGTAGTTCATAAGTAGTTTGTAAGTTTAGGGACTGATGACCCCGTAGTTAAGTCCCATAAGCTTAACAAACATTTGAACATTTTTTTGAACACACCCCATTGCTATGGGGTAGGGTGAAAATAGAGAGTATTATTGTGGAAATCGATTACAATTACGAGGTACATCTACTCCAAGAATTTTTCTACCTGTGTCCAACTGGAACCACTAGCAGAATCTTGATCAGCAACCAAAGTGTCAACTACCGGAAGAGCTGTGAACTGCCTCTGAAGTAATTCGCCACATCATCTGTAGTTTCATTGTCTTCCTCGTAAAATTTGATAGCAAACTTTCTCAAGATAAATACACCAACATTGTGAAAAAAATCGTACTGACGTGTTTTATGGCCCAGATCTGGTAGATCTATGGTTCGCGGTCGTTCGTTCAGTTCGTTCGTTGAAGGGATGGCTGAGCTCTTTTTATTAAAGAGGGCGTTTAGCCCCCTGACCGGGCGCGCTGAGCCACAGCTCCTGGCAATTAATTTCATACTATTGATGGTCGTTGTTAACTGATGCTAATATGGCATTTGTAGACATTAGATTATCATTTATCGTACGAAGAACGATGTGTTTTGTTAATTCTTCAGTGCGCCATTGCTTTGAAATGACAACGTGTAAGTTACAATAAGAAAATCATCAAGTACGCAACGCCAGATGGCGTATGCCAGAGAGAGTTCTGGGCGAGAAATGTCACGTGACATCTCCGAACGGCTGATTTTCGTTAATTCAATGGAGGGTTTAAAATCTCCGTTATTTTTGCAAATATGTCTCAAACCATACGAAATATGAAAAAAACATAAGGGAGCTAAGTTGTAGAGAATTTTCTCCTCTACCAATTAGGTTATTAAATTTTCGTGTCAGATGAACGGTTCGTTTGCAATTGCAATTGTATTACAAACGGCTTTTTTGGCATTACTACCGTATTTTTTGTCCGAAAAATTTGAAAAAGGAATTTTCTGGTCTCTGGCGGACTACAATAATGTCTGTAAAATTTGGTGTTGATCGGTTAAACGGTTCGTCTTAAAAACAGGGAACACGTTACGGACAGACAGACAGACGGACAGACAGACAGACTTACATCCCAAAATCGCCGTTATTTTTGCAAATATCTTCGAAACGTTACGAGATATCAAAAAAACATAACAGAGCAAAGTTATAGAGAATTTTCTCCTCTAGAAATTCGGGTATTCAATTTTCATGTCAGATGAATAGTTAAGCCGTTATTTTTATTTAAATTTCGAGCTGTCAAAAGACGATCGCAAAGGCCCACTTTTAGTGTTTCTACCGTAACCTAAAGTGGGCCAAAAGAACTTCAGTCAAGTGATCAAAGAATAGAATTTAAATCACAAGCAAAAGAAGCGGACCGAAGAATTTGAGGATAAGACGCTGTCGACACCTAAGATGAACATAGAAGAATGTTATCACGGCTTTCAGTTCAATTCCAATGACCACACAAACGTAACACCAACCATAGCAAAGAACGGGTTAACTAATGTCTTAGACATGCCCTCGACCCATGCAAAAACACGAAAAAAGAATCAAGATACTATTGTACAAAAGTGGTGTGGTTACCGAATGTTAAAAGTTTCAAATTTTTGTCCGCAAACCCGTAAATTTTACGGATAAACCGAAAAGGTTGACATGTGTGTATCAGATAATCTTCGTTGGGATTCGTGTTTGGAGGTACCGATGGGCAAATCATTCGCTGTAATTGTCCAGAAGGTTTTTCCAGTCAGTCGTAACAATTGTGGCCCGGTGGCATTGCGCAGTGACATACATTGTTTGGGAACATGATATCCACGTGTGGCTGGATTGGTCTCCAAGTTAAACATATTAATGGTCGGTTTAACTGGACCTGAGGACCCAGTCCACACCATTATGGTGACGGTACAGGCTTGCACAGTGCCTTGTTGACAACTAAGGTCTATGGCTTAGTGGGGTTGATCCACACTCGAATGTAATTATAAGACCTTGTCAACCGAAATCGGGACTTATCTGACCAAGCTACTGTTTTTCAAGTCGTCTAAGAGTCCAACCGATATTGCCGAGAGCGCAGAAAAGGCGTTGCTGGCGAAGTCGTGCTATTAGCAAAGGCAGTCCGGTCGGTCGTCTACTTCCATAACCCATAACTCCTGCCAGATTGCAGCTGATAGGCCTACGTCCGTCATACGTCCCACACTGAGTGTTAGGACTGACAGCTCTATTCAGCACCGCTGCTTTCGGTAATTCAATCTGCATCTACATGCATACACTGCAAGTCACACATAAGTGCATGGCAGAGGGTTCATCGAACCGCTTTTATGATGTTTCTCCACAGTTCCATTCTCTAATAGCGTGCGGGAAAATGAAAAGCCTAAATCTTTCCGTTTCCGATCTGATATCTCCTAGTTTGATGATCATGTCTCCGTATGTAAGTGGGTGCTAACAAAATGTGTTCGCATTCGGAAGAGAAAGTCGTTGAAAGAAATTTCGCAAACAGATCTCGTCTCAACGAATAACTCATTTCTTTTAATGATATCCAACCCAACTTATGCATAATTTTCGTGACATTCTCTATACTATATCGCGATAGTACAAAACGAGTTGTCCTTCTCTGGACTTTCTCTAAATCTTCTGTAAGTCCCACTTAGTGGGGATTCCACAATGCGTAGCAATACTTGAAAATAGGAAGCACAAGTGTGGTGTAGGCAGGTTCTTCACTAGAACTGTTGCATTTTCTAAGTGTTCTGCCAACGAATCGTAGCTTTTGTCTCGCCTTCAGGGCAGCGGTGGCTCTTTGTGGTCCCCTGCCCTCTGTTTTAGCTGATGACGAGGTGAGTGTGACGAAAGTTTTCAATTTCTGTGAACTTTCCGGACTCTGGCCTAAGCTTTTAGGCTGGAGGTTTTAGGACGTTAACGAATGGATAGCCCACCACTCCTCTGGCATGGCATTTTGAGTACGTCTGTAAACCTTAGACGCTCACCAACTGTTCCTACCTTGCTATGTTTGGTTGGGTCTTTGCTTCGTTCCCCTTATCGTTTGACTAGTTTGGCTACTTTCTCTTCTGTTCCCTATTTGTGTTCATTTCATTTTAATCAGGTCACACGTATCGCCTAATTATCTTGTACGGGCGCTAAAGACCTAGTTGTCGTGCGCCCATAACATCATATCCATCCATCCATCCATGTTTCGCCTTCCCTACAATATTTTCTGTGTGTTATTTCCCATGTGAGTTGTTCGTAATTGTTACTCCTAGGTATTTAGTAGAATTGACGGACTGTAGTTTTGATTGATTTATCGTGTAAATGAAGTTTAAGGGATTTCTTTTAGTGGCCATATGGATGATTTCACACATCTCACTATTACGGGTCAATTGCCATTTTTTGCACCGTCGTAATATCTTATCTAAATCACGACTCCAAACTGTGGTGGCACTCCATAATCACGCAATTTGATTAGAAGACGCTTGTGAGGTACAGTGTCGGAAGCCTTCCGGAAGTCTATAAGTATGAAATCTATTTGATATCCCTTGTCGATGTCACTCATCACATCAAGTGAGTAAACAGCTAGCTGTGTTTCACAAGAACGATACTTTCTGAACCCGTGTTGAAAGACGGCTGTCTGCCGTCTTCCCTAGGTTTTTAACTTTGTAATTTATCTAAGCTCACTAGACGAGCTTTTTCGCTAAATGACAACCCCTTTCGTTCAGAGGCATGAGGAATAGCATTTCATTTCATGTTTTAAATGTTAGTTTATGTAATATTGCTGGGATTTTATTACGCTAATAATTTATCATTGTGGCTATGAATGTGGCAAGATGAACGGTTTCTCCGTGACGCCACTGTCCCTGTGAGAATGTGTACTTGCTTTATTCTGTATGTGCATGTATGAGAATTTCTAGCATGGGAGTCAGAATGTATGTATGGGAATTTCCGTCGTCGGCTGCTGGCTGCGCGCTTTGCATCTCTGGCTTCGAATCGATAGGTATTCGTTACCAAGCTCTGCTTTTGATGCTACCAAAGAGGTTCCTCCACCCTTTGGTTACAATTTGGGTTGGCAATTCCCGCTAGCGAGCCTCGACAGGACGCGCGAGTTTAAGCTCTCCCCTCACCTCGTTTTTCGTAGGTTTTGTCGATTTCCAGGCGCTGGCAAGGGGCTCACTGGTGAGCCAACTTGGACATTCTGTGGCTGTGCTTCGACCTGGTAAGACGTTCGGACTTTCTTTCCTCCCTTGAGATGGTAGCGTTTTGTTGTAATTCCTTTAGGACATAAATGTTCTCACAGCCACCTTCATGAAATGGTTTAGTTCAGTGTGGCTAGTATATTAATGATTGTGTGTAATTCTTGTGATCTACGACATATGTTGGCCACCGTCTCTTTGTCTTCCTGCTGCTAAAATAAAGTTTGAATCAGTTCGAAATTCTGGGCCAGGGAGCAAGATTCTGTTGCAGGAAGTAGTCAGTAGTTCACACGAACCCTTTAGCTGGTTTTATGCACAGAGTTATATGTTTAAAGTAAGTTTTTAACTGGCTCCTTTCAGCCAGAATTAATTTTACAATTAACGGTGGTCTTTCAGTGTTGACAGTAGGGCAATAGGTCGTTCTCTTTATGGTAGGTCATAATATCTGATGAAAGTATATGTTGTAAAACACTGTTGCAAACCGACGTCGATGATATAGGCCTGTAATTTCGCGGATCATCCCTATTGCCTTTTTTAAATATTGGAGTGACCTGTGCAACTTTCCAATGTTTGGGTACGATACGTTTGCTGAGCGAGTGAATTCATATGATTATGTATGGGGCTATGGCATCAGCATACTCTAAAAGGAACGTAATTGGTACACAGTCGGGACTGGGAGACTTACTTTTGTTAAGTGACTTAAGTTGCTTTAATACATCAGGGGGTACGTATGTTTAAATTACGCAAGCTGGCAGCTTTTCTTGATTCGAATTCTGGAGTCGCTTTTCAAAACTGAAGCGTGTCCCCCTCGGCTCTATGGATTACCTAAGGTACACAAAGAACAGACGCCGCTTAGGTCAATGTGAGTGCCAAAGGGTCTCCCACTCACGAGTTAGCGAGACACCTTGCTTCGATGCTGGAGTCCTAGATTGCAGGTATGGAGAGTCATATAAAAAATTCAGTACATTTCATTGAAAAGCTAAAGGAAATGAATGTGGCCCCCAGCAACATTCTGGTTAGTTTCGATGTGGTTTCTTTATTTACCATGATCCCGGTAAACGAAGCCATCTCATGCATAGCGCAAATATTTCCATCAGATGTAGTGACTTTGTTTAGACACTGCCTCACCACTACTTATTTTCAGTATAACAACAAATTTTATGAACAGATTAACGGTGTGGCTATGGGCAGTCCTCTAAGTCCAGCAGTGGCCAATTTATTTATGAAGTCTTTAGAACAACAGGCGTTGCAGACTGCTAGTAACAAACCAGCCAAGTGGTATCGTTATGTTGATGATACCTTCGTAGTATGGACACACATCTAAACAGTATCAACCCCAGGATACAATGGAAAAATAACTTAATGGCCAGCTTAATTTTCTAGATATGTCTGTGATGAAACGAGTAGACGGCACGTTGGGCCACAAGGTTTACAGGAAGGCTACGCATACGGATCGTTACCTTCATAAAGACTCCAGCCACTATCCTAGACAAAAAAGAGGAGTGATTAAAACCTTGGTCGACAGGGTGCATAAAGTTGAACCGGCTTACTCACAAGATGAGGTCGAACATCTTCGAAGGACCTTTAAGAAGAATGGTCATTCCACCAGAGAAATAGACGGAGTACTTCGCCCCGCGACGAAAACTAAAAACAATAAGGAGCCTCAACCATCCAAAGGGAAAGTGTTCCTTCCCTTGAAACTCGCCCGCTGTTCTTTTGGCTGTTAACTAGCCGTGCTTGTGAAGTTAGCAGTTGACTGCTTGCTCACAAAATCTAATGACGGCGATATTCACACAGCGGCGGAAGTATACAGTTCCCTTAAGCAAAACTCTGATTCTATAAGTTAAACAAACAGTTCTACCTTTACTGCAATCTTTAGAGGAAACTGCACACAATTAAATAATGATCCGCAGACATGGATCGAAATCAAAAATCATAAATGTTGGCAACGGAAACATAAATATTCTCTCCTCCTGAAGGGAGCAGAGACACAAGATACATGAACAAATTACCCCACACCCTTTATTAGTCATGTCACAGATCGCATTGGAAAAGTGCTGGACAAACATGGGGTTGAAACTATTTTCAGACCTATCAGGAAAATCAAAAAACCTTTAAGATCTGTAAAAGATGCACGTTACCCTCTGGATACACCGGGTGTGTATAAAATTCCTTGCAGCTGTGGACAAGTGTATATCGGAACTACGAAAAGAAGTGTCAACACTCGTGTAAGTAAACATAATAGAAACTGCCGCCTGGGACATACGCAGAAATCGGCCGTAGTGGAGCATGTTTACCAAGAGGGCCACCATCAAATTAAATTTAACGAGACAAGTGTTTTATCAAAAACTTCTCACTATTATGCTCGTACGTACATAAAAGCCATTGAAATTTACGAACATCGAAATAATTTCAATACAAAGGAGGAAGGTGTTAAATTAGACAAGATTTGGAATTCAACGTTGCACAAGTACGTTAACAATCGATCTTCTTCTAGTAATAAGGTTGGCATTACCAGAGATAGTTGCTTAGCCGACGTCACGTGATATACTGTGGCACCCCATACACTACCTATATATGCGGCGCTCCCTCGAGACCCCATCGCAAATGCCACTTAGCCTCCGAAGATGTCTTCCGCAGCTGACGACGAAACGTTAGGGGAGAGTTTTTTTTTTTTTTTTTTTTTTTTTTTTTTTTTTTTTTTTTTTTTTTTGTCGAGAGGCTATGCCTGTAATTTTGTATTCTCGTTGTGGATCTAGGAATACTGGATTTCTAAACGAATTCCGAAATGGAATGTCCACGCGTTTACCTCCAACTAGCATTCCGTGTTCAGTGTTCATTCTCGTCATGCTGTGATAATCACGCCGGGAGACCTTTTCACAGGAATCTCCGGAATACAAATGACAGCTCCCTTTCATCTCTTGTGCACATGATATTGCCGCCATCTGTACCCGTTCATATCGCTATCTCACGAGTTCTTTCACGCCAGTGTACGCGTAATATGTGTAGAATAGAAACGTGGAAGTGTCAGAGGAGGTGGGCTACTGAATGGCGTAGCTCGTAGTGTAGATACCTCTGGAGTGAGCAATGCCTTCTGCGCATGTTATCAACATCTGTATGCGAGAGTTACGTGATTTCGGTGCGTATCTTTCTGCTAGTGATTGCGAATAATCCCGAAATTTATCATATTACTTGTATTTCTTGCATTTTCAACTCTTGCTTATTATTAATAGCAATGGTGAATTACTGTTATTGCTATGGTTGTAAAGAAAAATACGTGAAAGGAGGAAAAGTATCTTTTCATATGTATGTACCACAAAGCGATAATGAAAGGTAACATGTTACTTTAGGCGCCTTATGGGTTGAAAAATTTCGAGACACGTTGTAATTAAGAGTTAATTTTGTAGGCCTATCTTCTGTGAATGTATAACGATCTAACAGAATTTACTGGCCGTACAAAGTCTTGGAAACATTCGTTTATTCTACGCTTAAAATACAAGTGGGAAAGGAAAGAAAATGAGTTGCGGTTTTAGCAACTACTATTCACAATGCAGTTTTCGCCATTTTTTGGATTATATTTATAGTTATAGTTTTAAAAGACAAGAGGAAGATGTGACACTTTGCTAACAGACAATCTATTTAATTTATTTACTTCTCACGCAGAGCTCATCTGCCCATAAGACGTCTTTCTCTTCGAATTATTTGTTTCTGAAGTGTTGTTCTTACTTTAAAGTCACAACCGAATACCATGCTATGTTTCATTTATATTTCAGTTTCCCGAAGGATGAAGAATTGGTGCATCTACTTTAGGCCTACATAAATGAGCGAAATAAACACGTCAAACTGTTACCAATAATCAAAATTTTACGCTGGTCGAAAAAAAACGAAAAGAGAAAAATAAACATACTACACAAAATCTATTGCAATAACGTCGAAGATGTATGTGGTATGTTCACCAATGTGCGATATATTCAAGTGATTGTTAGACACCATAAAAGGCGCTAGCTTCCTATCAAGGCATTTTAGAATGTTCTTCTAAGAAATATTTACTACAGATGCCTTAGAAACACGATAACAATGCCACATAAAACAGAATAACAGCTGTCGTAGTCACATAAATAAAATCAATAGGTACTTGTGAGCTGTAACACTTGTCCCGAGCCGCACGGGAGTAGCCGAGAGGTCGGGAGCGCCACGTTACAGATCGTGAGGCCTCCCGCGTCGGAGGTTCGAATCCTCCCTCGGGCATGGATTTGTGTCTTGTCCTTAGGTTAGTTTAATTTAGTTCAAAAAGTCAGTATAAATTTGAAAACTTTATAAATGACTGAATAATGTAGATAGAGAGATAAAAATTTACACATACGCTCGGAATGACATGGGGTTTTATTAGAACCAAACAAAAGCAAAGTTCAAAGAATGTCCGACAGATGGCGCTTTATCTGATCAGAAAAGCAATAATTAGCATAACAAATTAAGACAAAGCAAAGACGTTGTTCTTTACAGAAAATGCTTAATATGTTCACCATCATTGCTCAAAAATAGCTGTAGTCGAGAATAATGTTGTGAACACCTTTGTAAAGCATGTTAGGAGATATGGTGAGACATTGGCGTCGGATGTAGTCTTTCAGCATCCCTAGAGATGTCGGTCGATCACGATACACTTGCGACTTCAGGTAACCCCAAAGCCAATAATCGCACGGCCTGAGGTCTGTGGACCTGGGAAGCCAAACATGACGAAAGTGGCGGCTGAGTACACGATCATCACCAAACGACGCGCGCAAGAGATCTTTTACGTGTCTAGCAATATGGGGTGGAGCGCCACCCTGCATAAAAGTTGTACGTTCCAGCAGGTGTTTATCAGCCAGGCTGGGGATGCTGCGATTCTGTAACATATCGGCGCACCTCTCAGCCGTCACGGCAGCATTCACTGACGTTTTGCTGGGCAGCGCCATCTGTCGGACATTGTTTGAACTTTCCCCTTCTTCTGCTGTTTTTTTTTTTTTTTTTTTTTTTTTCCTAATAAGACCCCATGCCATTCCAAGCATGTGTATCAATTTTTACATCTCTATCTACGTTATTCCGTGATTTATTAAGTATTCAAATTTATACTGACTTTTTGATCACCCGGTAGTTTGTAAGTCTAGGGACTGATGACAAACGTAGTTTGGTCCCATAGAATTACAAACATTTGAACATTTGATTTGAACTTGTCCAGAAGGTCGAAAAACACTTCATTTTACTCTTCAAAATTAAGAGCCCGTTTATCCTACGTATCGAATATAAACTTTTATCATGTTCATAAAGTTTCCATAGCTAATCCACAGCACCTACAAAGTCAATTAGCCTCAGCTAGCGATGAAATGACGTTTGTAATGTACACGGCGCTTCATGGACAAACCTCCTGCGTACCGACATCACGGTACATGTTGCGAACAATATCTCTGATCTGCGCGTGTGAATGCTCACTCCAGAGATATCTGCTCTGTGGCTGGCGGCCCTTGATGTGGCCGCCTGCCGCTTGTTCTCGCCGCTACCTGCCGACTCGTTACTTCCGCCAGACAGGCCGCCGTTCGCACGTCCCGCGAGGAAAAGAGGCGAGAGCGGGCCTTTTCTCGCCGGCCGCGGCCGGTGAATGCCGCCTCTCGTCTCCTTTCCCCTTTGCTACCTGCCGTCCTCAAAGGCGCCTCGCCACAGACCTTCCGGTCTCGCAAGCCACCGCCACACGGCTGGGAATTCCCTCACACGGAGGCGTGTGCCTCCTAATTGAGCTCAACAGCCCGGCCGCTTTGGTGTTACCCAACCCAGGGAGACTAACTGACAAATGGTGTAGGCCAACACCAGATGAGCTTATGGTTTTTCACGGTAGTCACGATGGATAACGTCTCCTCTGCTGCTGTTGTATCATTGGATTCCAGAAAAATCAGTCACCTTTGAGTGATTTCCTTATTTACTTATTTGGAAGGAAGGAAGCAAGCTTAGGATTTAACGTCCCGTCGACAGCGTGGTCGTTAGCGACGGAGCTTACGCTCGGATTTTACTTGAAGGATGGGGGAGGAAACCGGCCGTGACCTATGAAAGGAACCATCCCGGCATTTGCCCAGAGCGATTTAGGGAAATCACGGAAAACCTAAATCTGGATGGCCGGAGGTAGGATTTGAACCACCATCTTCCCGAATACGAGTCCAGAATTACTTATTTCTACACTAGCTAAAGACACGGCGTTGTCGGGGTATTTATTTATTTATTACTGCCTTGAGTTAGTACTTCTCCTATCCTGCTATCCCTTCTCTCTCTGTCCAACTCCTTTCTTCTAAAAAAGTGTAGAAGTTACTAATTCGAAAGTGACACTGTGGTGTCGCACAAGTATAAAGTGCGCGCCACCTACTTTCGCCGCGCGCCGCCATGCACGCACGGCGCGGCGTTCTTACGACGACAGCCACGAGCGCCCTCTGCTGCAACTCCGCTCGTGGCCACGACTGCTGCATCGGCCACTTGGGAATCAGATAGGCACCAGTTAAGACTTGGCTATCAGATAGGCACTAGGAATCATTAGTAGACAGGCCTCTCTCTATATAAACTATGTATCAGCATTCTGGAGTCAAGAACTATGTAAAAGTTAAGTATTACTAAATCTCTATGAAATATATATCTCGTTCTAATTTACTCTAGTGTTTCTAGTGTCTGCTGCCCCACTGGCTGGTCACCTCCGTACCTGCACACGCGCGCATCCTTTATTCCTGTGTCGGTCTCTTTCTACTCGGCCACCGACACCTACGACAAACGGCGGACGAGACACAAAATCGGCGACGAGGCTAGGACACAAAAGACACTCTTGGCAGGGCGCTTCACATGAACACTTTCAACAGATGCCAGATTTTTTCGGTAATATTTCGGCCACCAACCCTTGAAATTGTATATTATAGGGTTGGTGGTACCAACTTTGACCATTGTAAATTTAGGAGACGCATTACTGTAAATTATCAGTCCAGCACTTCCGCCCTTTTGACATAGACGCTGAAATTTGATATAAGAATTTAACCATTTGCAATGGGATTTTCAAAGCCCTGTTAACATAAAACGATGTGTCTACGGTGGGTGAACATAAATCGTCAAAAAAGTGGATTTTGGAAAAAAATGTGAATTACGCCCTTTTAACATATAGCTATTCAAATTTTAATTCAATGCTTCACCTTTATCTGTAATTTGACAAGAGAGGCGCTTAAGGTGCGATGAGCTACAATTCTCGTTCGCCTTTGTTTTTTGTGGAGGAAACGCTTACCAACGCTCGCTACTCTCAGAACGTTGTAAGACCCGTTCTTTTGCTATTCTTGCAACACGGAGGTGACGGACGTGCTGTTCCAACAGCATAATAATTGCCCACACACTGCGACTCGTCAACCAGTAATCTTGCAGAACGAATAGTTCGAGCAGTCGTGGAGTAATGTATACCAAGACATTATTCTCCATTTCTACGACCGAATAGATGCCAAAATTAGCGCCTGCATTGCCGTCCGAGGAGGCTGCTTGGATCAACACCTAGTACCTCTGTGCTCTTTGAGTTAGTGATTCGTAAACATAATCATCACAAGTGCTCCATATGCACTGTTTCAACTATAACTCTTGAATGACTTGTAAATTTCCAAGACGGTGTACTAATTTTTATTTTCGTCATTGTATTTTAATTTTATTACATTTAACACCAAAATTCTTACACTATATCCTTTTCTTATTATTTATACACACATTTTTTTTAATTCTATCGTTAGTGGCCGGCGTTGTTCTGGTATGTATTTATTCTATTCTTATGTTAGGCCGAATCCTTTCTTCTCTGTCCATCGCTTTGGAGACTAAGGACCGCAGTACTTTGGTCCCACAGAATTAAAAACATTTGAACATTTGTCAATCTCTTTCTATCCCACTCTTTATTTTTGTACAGTTTTCACGCAGATCAATCTTTATGATGTCTTGTCATTGTGTCCAACAATAATAAAATTTTCCAGATGTATGGAGTGGAATGTTAGGAATCTGCGTACGAACTACGTTGCCAATTGAGTAAATAATAAAGAGGTGATAAATTACAATATCATGAGAGATGGAGCGGATTTTTAAGTATCCGATTATTGAGGACGTCATATTTTATTATATGACTAATTCCAAAGATACATTCAGTGCTATATGTTAGTACCGTCAGTAAATGTACCATGAGTATAATAAGTAGTGTCGAAGTATTAAACTGGAAGTCGTACTGAAATTTTTTGCTTTACTACAAGAACTGCGGGAAGGTAGTAAGTGATGAACGTCTTTCGTTCCGTAAAGATTCGAAACTATGTGTAAAGCTTGTCGCAGGTTACGAAGTGTTCTCATTCTTTATTTATTGCTTACTAGCTTAAATATGCGGCTCCGCTCGCGTGTTGGTTGATTATGATAGATAAGCTATCTTTCAGTACTGTGCTATGAGACTGGTTTTGAGAAATGAAATACAATACCTACTTTAGAAACCAACTGAAAACTAATCCTATCAGATTGCAGAAGTCTATGCACTAACCATTTATCAGGAAAGTAAGTAGTGTAGATCAAATCACACGTAAAAATGCACTCGTTTCGAAGAATCCAATCGTGAAATTCAACAATAATGATTGTAATAATATCACAGATCGATCACTTCATGTAATGCGCGAAACGTAAAAAAAATTTTTTTAAAGAGATGTATTAAAAGAAATTTCTTTTTTACTGCTTTATTTATTCCTATATTTTGTTATTCGCATGCTTATCCTTACAGAGAAAGAGCTGAAGACATTGTAGTACGCATAGACCAAAGTTATGGTTTGTGGCATCATGTTTCTCTATATGTAACCTCCTTGCTATAGAGTCGCAAACGTCATCGCTGCCCTTCAGTCTGAATTTTTTAATAATTTGACGACTTTCAAGCACCATATCTTCTACCCCCTTATAGCTATCGGCATGGACCTGCTATGGTGTACAATGGGAGACTTCGGACAAAAATTACACACAGACCATTCGTTTACGTTCTGTAGTTCCCACTGCAGAGCGAAATATTAACACACACACGCGCGCGAGCACACACGTAGAATTTTATATACACCGATAAGTTTCCATCCCAATATACTTCACCCTTTTATCATTATCAACCCTCAAGCAACAATGCAACCAATAATACCATTTTCAAAGAGTAAATATAATTTTCAAAGAGTAATTATTGTTCCGCATTTCGCGTTATATTCTTCAAATTACTAAATATCTATTATATCGCTATAAAACCGTGCCTAAAACCTTCTTCAGAGATAAAATAGTAACTGTACAAATATTTAAGTCTCTGCATCTTGTCGTTGGGATGTGATAAGCGTACACCCAACAGACATTCACATTAATATATATACCTATCTGATCACCATAAAACCGAGCCTAAAGCCTTCCCCAGGTAGACATTAGTAACTGTTCAAATTTTTAGCTCTTTATGTCTTGTGGTTCAGACGCGATAAATGTACATCGAACAGACATTCAAATTTATAGATATAGATTCAGCCTGACCAGATTAGGACCTTAGGGCCGTCTCGTGCATTTGAGCAGGAATCAAAACAAACAAAAGATTTTACAAAAAATTACAGTAATAATAAAATAATAATAGTCAACAAAATTAATAGGAGTAGTGTAGTTACAAGAATATTATAGGGCATTTAAAATTACAAAGATTAAAATATTTGATGTAATATTTAGTGTTGCAAGAAGGGAGACAGGTATAGTTAGGAGCACTCAGAAGCGTTTAGGAAAGTGTGAAATACAGAGATACATTGCCGACATCGGAGGAGGGAAAGTGTCAGGAGTAGTGCCAACTGACAAGAGTGAGCTGCAGAGAGATGGCTATTGTGATAGCAGGAGGACCATTAGTTGTATTTTGAAATTTGGGAGTGATGTGTTTTCTCTTAAATTTTCAGGAAGGTGGTTCCATAGTTGGGTTTCTGATGTATAAAAAGATTTAGGCAAGATGACAGCGTTGTGCGATGGTATAGAGGGGATTTTACTTAATTGTGAACGGGTAGTAAGCAGATTTAGAGTTGACACATAGTTCAGCAGATATAACGTCGTAAACTGAGATGCGCACACAATGTTGCATAATACGACGAGTGAGCAGATTTAGAGTTGACACATAGTTCAGCAGATATAACGTCGTAAACTGAGATGCGCACACAATGTTGCATAATACGACGAGTGAGCAGATTTAGAGTTGACACATAGTTCAGCAGATATAACGTCGTAAACTGAGATACGCACACAATGTTGCATAATACGACGAGTGAATGTCGAGTGTTTATTCGCCTATTAATATTCAATAAATACTCACTGCAGTGCCCAAAAAATAATAAACCGCAAATGTCGACATGCAGAGATTTTAATAGCATAAATATAACCGAGCTTAAAACAGATGCCTGCAATATATCTTGGTGGGCAACAGCAGGAGATAACTTCGACATCAAGAATGAAGTCAATAATTTCACTATCAAATGAATAATTTCTCTGGTAACACGCGCCTCTAAGAGTAGTACGAGTAAGGAGGAAGTAATCGATGACAAGGCATCGACTAAAACAGAGGTGATGTCGGGCGTTCCACAGTGTAGTGTCATTGGTCCTCTGCTGTTCCTTATTTACATAAACGATTTGGGTTGTTAGCAGATGACGCCCTTCATTTACCGTCTAGTAAAATCATCCAAACATCAAAACATATTGCAGAACGATCTAAATAAGATATCAATATAGTGTAAAAATTGGCAATTGACTCTAAATAATGCGATGTGTGAAGTCGTCCACATGAGTACGAAAAGGGATCCATTAATCTTTGTTTACGAGATAAATCAAACAAACTTGAAGGCCGTAAACTCCACAAAATATCTAGAAATTACTATTACTTCAGACTTAAACTGGAAAGAACACGTAGATAATGACGTGGGAAAGGCGAATCAGAGACTGCGTTTTATTGGCAGAACCCTTAAGAGATGCAACAGAACTATTAAAGAGACTGCATACACTACGCTCGTCCGTTCTCATTTGGAGTATTGCTGCCCAGTGTGGGAACCTTATTAGGTGGGTTTGACGAGCGACATCGAAAGAGTTCAAAGAAGGACAGGTCGTTTTGCATTGAGACAGCGTCACGGAAATATACAGGATCTGGAATGGGAATCATTACAACAAAGGCGCTCATTGCTGCGGCGTGGTCTATTTACGAAACTCTAATCGCCAACATTCTCCTCCGAATGCGAAAATATATTATTGACTCCTACATACATAGGTAGAAATGATCATCGGAATAAAATACGAGAAATCAGAGCTCGAACGGAGAGATTCAGGTGTTCTTTCTTCACGCGCGCTATTCGAGATGTAATGGTAGATGAATAGTGTAAAGGTGGTTCGATGAACTATCTGCCATGCACTAAAATGTGATTTGCAGAGTGTCCCATGTAGATGTAGATGCACCACGGCTGACAGACAACCTCAGAAATGAGTGTGAAAGACTCAGAATACAGTGAACACAAACGGGACCCAACACGGATAATCATCTCATAAACATGTACGAAACGAAGTAAGTCAAACTGAGAGAAATGCAAAGCTCAGGTACGCCCGCCCACTCGCAAACTGTGATCCTCCACAGACCCGCTATTATGTGGAAAAATCTACGAGGTCTAGGAATAGACCCACGACATCTTATCAAAATCCTGTTTTTCCCGCAGGGGAGAGACTCGGGTTGGCGCTCGTCGGCAGGCGAGAGGACCTCCCTGGTTGGCAGCTAGTCTGCAGTGGCAGGCACGCATTCAGCACGGAGCAAAGAGAGAAATTTGTGGGATGGGCAGCTAGGCAGCAGGCTGGCCGGGAGTTACGCAGCGACATTCCCGCCCGTGATTGGAAGCATTGTGTGCGGGGCGGCGCCCATCTGATAGCGGCGAGGCCGGCGTGCGCGCCTCTCGGCTTCCATTACGCCTAATCCAAGCAGGAAGTATCGGCCGCGGAGACACGCCACGCGGCGATGACCAGTACCACGAGCCCAGTTTACTGCCACCCACATTCCGCTCTCGGTCGGGTAAGGTTACCATTACATTGAACACTAGAATGCTCGCCTAGGATCTCACAGGTACACATTCCCGGAAGAGGCAATCCGAGCGTCATAGGATTCCAAGTGCCAAAACATTTAGTCGAACGTATCGAACATTGGTAGAAACTGATAGTCTTCCCGGTGTTCGTATTCACTCCGAAAGACATCGTGACGTTCAAGAAGAGAAAAATATTCTTAATTCAGTAGAGCGAAGTCCTCGTTCAAGTACAAGATGCCTAGATACCCGACTGAACATTTCACAATCAAAGTACGTACGATTCTTCATGAGAATCAACTGTGTCCTTTTCATGTGCAGAAAATATATATATATATAATTTTTTTTTTTTTTTTTTTATGGGACTTAACTACGGGGTCATCAGTCCCTAAACTTACAAACTACTTATGAACTACTTACGAACTAGGACGACACAAATATCCATGCCCGAGGGGGGATTCGAACCCCCGACCGTAGTGGCCGTGCTGACCGTGACTGGAGCGCCTCAGTCACCTCGGCCACCGCGGCCGGCCATGTGCAGAAAGTTCACCGTTTAGAACCACATGATTTTGCCAACCGTTTGCAATTTTGTAATTGGTTAAATGGAAAGCGGCAGCTCTATCTCTTCATAATGTCAGTGATGAGACAACCTCTACAAGATCTGGGATCAACAACATGCATATACCGAGCGAGGTGGCGCAGTGGGAACACACTGGACTCGCATTCGGAAGGACGGTTGTTCAAACTCACCTCCGGCCATCCAGATTTAGATTTTCTGTGATTTTCCTAAATCACTCCAGGCAAATGCCGGGATGGTTCCTTTCAAAGGGCACGGCCGATTTCCTTCCATATCTTTACTCAAACGTTCCGAGTGAAAGCTCCGTCTTAGGACCACGCTGTCGACGGGACGTTAAACTCCAGGCTTCCTTCCAGCATGCATGTCTGGACAGACGGTAGTATCTCAATTTCAACCCAGATTTAGTGTCAATGTCTGGTGTGGTCTGTGTGTGACCAGTTACTGGGGCCGTTTATTCTTCGGGGAAGTTTAAATGGTCAGATGAACGGTAACTTTTTACGAGAAGACACCGCAGCTTCTTGGAGATGTTCCTCTGGAAACGAAGCGCCAGATGTACGTCCAACATGACAGAGCACCTACACACTTCCACCATGTGTAAGGTTCCTACACTTAATTTTATATTTTCGATTCTATGTAAATTTTATATATCTTGGCAATGTAATACATTTTATTTTATATTTCTGATTCCGTGTAAATTTCTCAGCATATCTTTATACACTGTCTTTGAAAATACTATTATGGCTTGGTGCAGAGATTGTAACGAGTAGGAAAGTATCTGTAGGGTTAGTATGAGAATTCGGTATGTTGAGTCTGTCTGGAGCAGTCTGTGGGAAGCTTCTGTACGAGAACTTTGTTATTAAGCTTTTGGGCAAGGAAGAACATGGAGGTAAATATGAAGCAGCGAAAGAAAGCATAAGAAATTTTGTAACATATCAAGTAAAAGTGTACTTTGGCCCCATTTTGTCATTATTAGGGTAAAGTTGTGCCCAAATTTTGTACTGCATGTTGTAAATTGTTGAAAGGAACTCTCAATTTGATTATTTGTCTTATTTTGTAAGTGTAAAAAATTTGCTTAAATATCAATATACGACCCTTTGTTAAACCTAAAGATGTGTCAGTGCGCATCATTCAGTTCACGTACTTGGTACCCAGTTTCCTCTGCATATTTCAAAAAAATTTAAATTCGATTTTGAGTCAGCATACTTTACTATGGGCCACGTTGCACTTTCCATACAGGGATTATCTATTTATTTATGTTTTTGCCTGCCGCCGCCGCCTTTGCTGCTGCTGTTGCAGTGTTGCAATAATTCCCGAGAGAGAATTGAAAGCGTTATCCAACTTCGAGGTAAGCGCAACAACATACCCATAAATTCGACAAAAACAGAAAAATCACTTTCAGGTTCTGCTATTTTTGCGCATAAAAGCCTCACATCAGTCTCGACTAATTAAATGCAGTTGACTTACATTTCAGAAGTAAATATTCAATTTTCATTCAGCTCACCTAAAACAGATACCTTTCATATGTGTTAACAGCTTATCTTAATAGGCAATGCCCACATCGATGGATAGATCGCGAGGACCCTATCAAGCGACGTGCTAGACCCCCATATTTAACACCCCTAGATTATTGCATTTGGTGGTGGTTATAAGACATCGTGTCAGAAGTTAAGGTGGAAACACGAGAAGAAATGATTCAACACGTTTTCGATGCCGCAACGTTAGTAAAGAACGAGCAAGTGAAATTACGAAATGCTACGTGAGTGGTTCACTCACGTGCGGATCCTTGACTTCAAATGCTGTGAGGAAATTGTAAACACTCCCTTTAATTCCTCCCTCAATGCAAGTGACTGCTACAAATTTTTGTTTAAATTAATTATTATGTGCGTTTTCGATAGTGAAATCGTACTATAAAAGTTTTTTCTGCCAATTTCCTGAGTTTTTCAATTACTGTAGTTCCCTAATTATGGATCTGATCCCATTAATTTATTTATATTCTTTGCCGGCCGATCGCATTGAGGCGCTAGGCAACGATGCACAAGGCTGTTCCCCGTCGGGGGTTCGAATCCCCCTTGGGCATGACTGTTTCTGCTGTCTTCAGTAAAAGTTAGTTCATAAGTAGTCTGATGACCTCGCAGTAAAGTTCCATAAGCTTTACAAACATATGAACATTTTGGTACAGACGGGCAACGTCCTTCCAGAAAAGGACGACGGATAGTCTACACAAATGGCGACCGTACTGGATCAGCGATCTCTCACGGTCTTTACGTCTACATCTACAAAGATACTCTGCAAATTATATTTAAGTGCCCGGAAGAGGGTTCATTAACCACTTTCATAACTTTACGGTTCCATTCTCTAATAGCGCGCGGGAAGAAAGAACACTAAATCGTTTCGTTTTCGATCTGATTTCTCTTATTTTATTGGGATGGTCATGTCTCCCTAAGTAGGTGGGTGCTAGCAAAATATTTTCAAATTCAGAAGTAAAAGTCGGTGATTGAAACTTCGCAAACAGATCACGCCCCAATGAATAACGTCTTTCTTGTACTGATTTCCACCCAATTTGTGCAAAATTTCCGTGACGCTTCCCCCCCCCCCCCCCGGTAACGTGATAAAACAAAACGAGCTGCCCTTCTCTGAACCTTCTCAATATCTTCCGTCAGTTCCACCTGGTGAGGGTTCCACAATGGGCAACAGTACTCCAGGAGAGGACGCACAAGTGTGATGTAGGCAGTCTCTTTGGTGGAGCTGGTGCATCTTCGAAGCGTACTGCCAATGAAACGTAATCTTTGGTTCGCCTTCCCCACGTTATTTTCTATGTGTTCTCTCCAGTCTAAGTTGTTCGTAATTGTAACTCCTAGGTACTTGGTAGAATTTACGACTTTAAGGTTTGACTGATTTATTGCGTAATTAAAGTTCAGAGGATTTCTTTTAGTGATGATGTGTATTACTTCACACTTTTTTTTTATTTAGTGTCAATTGCCAATTTTCGCACCATGTAGAAATTTTGTCTAAATCGCTTTGCAGTTGCTTTTGATCCTCTGTTGACTTCACTAACCGATAAACGACAGCATTATCCGCGAACAGTCTAAGGGAGCTATTCAGATTGTCTCCTAAATCGTTTATAAACATAAGGAAGAGTAGGGGACCTATAACGCTTCCCTGGGGAACGCCAGATATCACTTCTGTTTTACTCGATGACACCGTCAATTCCAACGAACTGTGTCCTTTCTGATAGGATATCGTGAATCTAATCGCACATTTGGGGAGGTATTCCATAAGCAGGCAATCCAGAAATATGGAATCGATTTGAGATCCCTTGTCGATGGCATTACCTTTCTTGAATATTGGAGTAACTTGGGCAATTTCCAGTTTTTGGGTACGGATCTTTCACTGAGTGATCGGTTGTAAATGATAGCTAAGTACGGAGCTATTGCATCAGCATACTCTGAGAGGAATCTAGTTGGTATACAATCTGGCGTGGAAGATTTGTTTTTGTTTAGTGACTTAAGTTGTTTTACTACTCCAGGAAAATCTACTTGTAAATTTCGCATGCTGGCACCTGTTCTTGAATTGAATTCTGGAGTGTTCACTTCGTCTTATTTGGTGAACGAATTTCGGATAGCTGTTTTTAGTAATTCTGCCTTAGCAGTACTGTCATCGGTAGTATTACTATTGCTATAGCGTAGTGAAGGTATTGTTTGTGTTTTGCCGCTAGTGTACTTCACATATGACCAGATTTTTTTTTTTTTTTTTTTTTTTTTTTAATTTTCTGTAACACTACGAGACAGGATTTCGTTTTGGTAACTACTACAGGCTTCTCGCATCCAAGTCCGCGCTAGGGTGGCAGTTTCAGTAAAAGATTGCCAGTCTTGTGGATTCTGTCTCTTTTTAAATTTTGCATGCAAAATTTACCAGCGGCAACAAACGAACAAAAACGACATTTCTAACCAGCTAACAACGCATTCTGACTCTACATTAAGTATATTTCCTTCCAAATAAGCTAAGGAATGAAACTTCCTGGCAGATTAAAATTGTGTGCTGGAACGGGACTCGAATCTGGGTCCTTTGCCTTTCGCGGACAAGCGCTCTACCACTGAGCTATCCCGACACGACTCACGGTCCGTCGTCACAACTTCACTTCTGCCAGTTCCTCGCCTCCTACTTTTTTCCCCCTTGCTCTGTGGGTAGTTCTGGTCGTTGCAAACGCTGATATTAATTGTTCGTTTTCGTTCGACGTGTTCTTGGATCAGCTTTTTTTATTTATTTTTTATTTATTTATTTTATATTTTTTTTTTATTTTTTAATTTATTATAGAGAGCGTTCAAGCTCTCTGACAGGGCGCGCTGAGCCACGACGCCCAGCTGAGCTATTCCATCCTCACAACTCTGCTTCTGCCAGTTTGGAAAGTAGGAGGCGAGGTAGTGGCAGAAGTGTAGTTGTGACGACGTACCACGAGTCGTGTCGGGATAGTTCAGTGGTAGGGCGCTTGTCCGCGAAAGGCAAAGGCCCCAGGTTCGAGTCCCGGTTCCGGCACACAATTTTAATCTGTCGGGAACTTTCATAACAACGGACATTCTGCTGGAGAGTGAAAGTTTCATTCTGGAAACATCCCTTAGACTGTGGCTAATCCATGTTTGCACCATATCCTTTCTTCCACGAGTGCCATTCTTGCAAGGTTCGCAGGAGAGCTTCTGTGAAGATTGGAAAGCAGGAGGCGAGGTACTGGCGGAAGTAAAGTTGTGGGGCAACATCATGAGTGATTTCGGGATAGCTCAGTGGTTGAGCGCTTGTCCGCGAAAGGCAAAGATACCAGGTTCGAGTCCCGGTTCCGGCACACAATTTTGATCTGTCAGGAAGTTTCATAACAGCGGACACTCCGCTGCAGAGTGAAAGTTTCATTCTTGAAGCTAAGGAATGCCCTCTAGAAAGGGGGGAGGGGAACCTCGTGATTCAACCAGTATAGCACTTAGAGGTGGCGCTGCTGGTGCCAACGATGTGCTTCTGCGCGGAAATGGTAATCTCCTGTTGGCACAAAAACATGCTGCGATTTTCTCCCAGTCGGAGGCTTTCTCCAGACTGTTGCACTCCGGGCAGACGGGAGTGCAGGCTCCTCCGCAGCCGCGGGGGCGGCAGCGCGGCTTTAAGACCGCGACAAATGAAGGCGGCGGGGGCGGTGGCGGGGGCGGGGGCGGCGCCATCGATCGGCGTTATTCGGAATCCGCGGGAAGCGCCAGTTATCGCCGCCGTATCGCGGATCAGCCGGCTTCCGCGGCTTACCTCTGCTTAAATGGAGCAAACACGTGACTTAACGACGTCACGGCCGCACGCGCGCCGCGCCGAGAGGATTCCGTTTGTTTTAGGGAAGAGAGAGAGAGAGAAAGAAAGAAAGAAGGAAAGAAAGAAGGCATCGGCGCAGAGGAAGAGCGACAGCGGCTGCGATAAAGCGGGGCACTGCTCGGCCGCGATGATCGCCGGCTTTTCCACTACATGTGGCCGCTCCCTTCTCTGAGTGCATCTGCCGGGATAACAGGCCATTTTAAAAGCGTTTAACGGGAATCATCCACCCATCTGATAATAAAGACATCAAATGTATCGAATACTTGTACGAACACATACGCATCATAAATTTGGACACTGTGCTGTTACCAGGGATGGAGTGTCGGGGTATCAGAACAGTAAGAAGCGAATTTTCATTTATTATTATTAACAAAAAGAAGAAATAATAATAATAGACAATTATTAATTAATGTTGTGAAGAAAAAAATCATCTGTGGAACTAAAAGAAAAAATGTGGAAGAGCAGTATCTTTGCTTGTTAATTAGCAGTCTAGTCTTGTCTTGTCTTCTCGAGCAGTTAGAAGTGATGAGCTGTCTCTCTTTTTTTTTTTTTTTTTTTTTTTTTTTTTTTTTTTTTTTTTTTTTTTTTTTTAAATTTGTAAACTTTCAGTTGTGACGTAAATGTTTTTAGAAAAATACAGATCTTTCTCAAGAGTGAAAAGTTTCGTCTTAGTGTATTACTTAGGCCTTAAAGTGAACCACATAATGACCCTGAGATGTGACGAAGCAATCAACAATAAGAAGACATTCAGAAAACTGTATATATATATATATATATATATATATATATATATATATATATATATGGATGGATAGATGTTTAAGGGGGACCAAACTGCAACGGTCATCAGTCCCAATATATATATATATGATATTTCACAATAAAATGATGTTTCACAACACTTAGAATTTATGTTTAACGGAAGTAATTAAATCAATGTGCAGACATATACCGGGTGATCAAAAAGTCAGTATAAATTTGAAAACTTAATAAATCACGGAATAATATAGATAGAGAGGAAAAAATTGACACACATGCTTGGAATGACATGGGGTTTTATTACAGCCAAACATCTATCGTTCTAGGGCCTTATTCTTCAAGGAACTGCGTGATTCTGGTTTTGTAACTGCTACCGTGACGGGTGAGAGGTACGCCGATATGTTACAGAATCGCAGCATCCCCAGCCTGGCTGATTAACACCTGCTAGAACGTACCATTTTTATGCAGGATGGCGCTTCACCCCATTTTGCTAGACTCGTGAAAGATCTCTTGCGCGCATCGTTTGGTGATGATCGTGTGCTCAGCCGCCACTTTCGTCATGCTTGGCCTCCCAGGTCCCTAGAACTCAGTCCGTGCGATTATTGGCCATCGGGTTACCTGAAGTCGCAAGTGTATCGTGATCGACCGACATCTCTAGGGATGCTGAAACACAACATCTGACGCCAATGTCTCACCATAACTCCGGACATGCTTTACAGTGCTGTTCACAACATTATTCCTCGACTACAGCTATTTTTGAGGAATTGTGGTGAACATATTGAGCATTTCCTGTAAAGAACATCGTCATTTTTTGAACCCCCATTTTTTTCCTAATAAAAGCTCATGTCATCCAAGCATGTGTGTCAATTTTTATCTCTCAATCTACATTATTCCGTGATTTATTATGTTTTCAAATTTATACTGACTTTTTGATCACCCTGTATTTTGTCACGATATGGAATTGAAAGAAAGAGGTATTATATACAGGAACTAGAGGCAGAATTGAAGTTTGTCTTGTGGAAGGATATGTGCTATGAGATAGTACGTGAGAAAAAAAAAAGTGGTTAAATTGCATGTCTAGTAAGCAGGAGATCCCGGCTTTGAATCCCGAAAGCGTCACAAATCTTAGTTCCATGCCCCTCCTTCAATTTATTCATTACGTAATTATGAATCGGCTTTTTGCGCTATCGCCGGATAATTTGTTACTAAACACATAGTTCGTGCAACAATAGTGAGAATACATAGTTATATATGTTCGATATGTGAATTTTATGACTATTCAAATATAACACCGCAGTTGCTCGGTATGCGCGTGTTACTGCAAATGATTTAAATAGTTTTTAATTTTGGTTCCTACAGGAAACAGCGCTCTTATGGTATTATTTTTTTATCTGCAGAAACAGTGTAGAGCGCAAACGTGCTCTTTATTCTCAACTAGTTGCATCCTAATGATGAGTCATCTTCAGGATATTTTTCTCCAGAGATGCAGCGGAGCGAAGCAGGAGCTTTTGGTTCCTCCAGGTGCTGTCACTGTGACACTCCACACCATCTCTGGAGCAATATATCCTTAAGATAACACACCACTGTCGAAACTAATTGAGAATAAACAAGAAGTTTGCGCTTCAGGCTTTTTTTCATTAAAAAATAATAAAAATTTAACCATTAAGAGGAACATGCTTACAAAGCGATTTTACGAAACGTTGTTTCTTTCGTGTCTCATTTTCAAAATAACTCCTCATTGGTACACAGTTCATAAGTTGGTAGCACTTCAGTTTTCGATTTCACATATTATTATGACAGATATGAATGCGTCATATGAAAGACTACATCTGAATTCTTGTTGTTATGGTCTTCAGTCCGGAGACTGGTTTGATGCAGCTCTCCACCCTACTCTATCCTGAGCAAGCCTTTTCATCTCCTCATAAGAACGACAACCCACATCCAATTGAATCTGCTTACTATACGCGTCTCTTGGTCTCCCTCTGCGATTTTTGCCCCACACACTTCCCTCCAATGCTAAATTTACGATTCCTCGATGTCTAACAATGTGTCCTACCAAGCGATCCCTTCTTTTAGTCAGGGTGTGCCAAAAATTCCTTTTCTCAGCAATTCTGTTAAGTACCTCTTCATTAGTTATGCGATCTACCCACCTAATCTTCAGCATTCTTCTGTAGCACCACATTTCAAAAGCCTCTATCCTCTTCCTGTCCGCACTGCTTATTGTCCATGTTTCACTCCCGTACAAGGCAACACTCCACACAAATTCCTTCAGAAAAGACTTCCTTACACTTAAATTAATATTCGATGTTAGCAAATTTCTCTTTTTCAAAAATGCTTTTCTTCCCGTTGCCATTCTGCATTTTATATCCTCTGTACTGCGACCATCGCATGTTATTTTACTACCCAAGTAACAAAACTCATCTACCACCTTCATTGTTTCGTTACCTAATCTAATTCCTTCAGCATCGCCTGATTTTCTAAGACCGCATTCCATTATTTTTGTTTTGCTCTTGTTAATGTTCATTTTATACGCTCTCTTCAACACACTGTCCATTCCATTCAACTGCTCTTCCAGGTCCTTTGCTGTCTCTGACAGAATTACAATGTCATCAGCAAAACGCAATGTTTTTATTTCTTCCCCCTGAACTTTAATCCCTATTCCAAATATTTCCTTGCTTTCCTTCACCGCCTGCTCAATGTACAAATTAAATAGCATCGGAGAAAGGCTACAACCCTGTCTTACTCCCTTCCCAACTGATGCTTCCCTTTCATGCCCTTCAAGTCTAATAACTGCGGTATGGCTTTTGTACAAGCTGTAAATAACTCTCCTTTCCCTGTATTTTACCCCTGCTGATTTCAGAATTTGAAAGAGTGTATTCCAGTCAACATTGTCAAAAGCTTTCTCCAAATCTACAAAAGCTAAAAATGTAGGTTTGCCTTTCCTTAATCTATCTTCTAAGATAAGACGTAAAGTGAGTATTGCCTCCCGGGTTCCTACGTTCCTCCTGAATCCAAACTGATCTTCCCCGAGATCAGCTTCTACCAGCTTTTCCATTCTCCTGTAGATAATTCGTGTTAAAATTTTGCAACTATGACTTACCAAACTGATGGTTCTGTAATTTTCACACCTGTCTGCACCTGATCTCTTTGGAATGGGGATTATTACATTTTTCTTAAAGTCTGAGGGTATTTCGCCTGTCTCATAGATCCTACACACCAGTTCAAATAGTTTTGTCATGGCTGGCTCTCCCAGATACTTTAGTAGCTCTGAGGGTATGTCATCTACTCCTGGGGCCTTGTTCCGACCTAGGTCTTTCAAGGCTCTGTCAAATTCATCTCTCAGTATAGTATCTCCTATTTCATCTTGATCTACTTCCTCTTCCCTTCCTACAGCATCGTCTCTAAGTTCATTTCCTTTGTAGAGCTACTCTATGTACTCTTTCCACCTTTCAGCTTTTCCTTCTTTGCTGAGAACTGGTTTTCCATCAGAGTCCTTGATATTCATATAGCTGTTTTTCTTATCTCCAAATGTTTCTTTTATTTTCCTGTAGGCTGTATCTATTTTTCCCCTATTTATACATTCTGCTACAGATTTGCATTTGGCTTCTAGCCATTCCTGCTTAGCCATTTTGCACTTCCTGTCAATCTCATTTCTTAGTCGTCTGTACTCCATTTTGCCTGTTTCATTTACTGCATTTTTATATTTTCTCCTTTCATCGATTAAATATAGTATTTCCTGTGATATCCAAGGATTTTATGTAGGTCTTGCCTTTCTACCTATCTTGTCCTCTGCTGCATTCACTATTTCATCTCTCAATGCCACCCATTCCTCCTCTACTGTTTTATTTTCCCCTGTTTCTGTCAATTGTTTCCTAAAGCTCCCTCTGAAATTCTTAAGAACCTCAGGTTCCTTCAATTTATCCAGGTGCCATCTCCTTATTTTCCTACCTTTTTGTAGTTTCTTTAGTTTCAGCCTACAGTTCATAACCAACAAGTTATGGTCAGAGTTTATATCTGCCCCTGGGTATGTTTTACACTGTAAAACCTGGTTCCGAAATCTATGTCTTACCATTATAAAATCTATCTGGTATCTCCCGGTGTCTCCTGGTCTCTTCCATGTATACAACCTTCTTTTGTGATTCTTGAACCAGGTGTTTGTTATAACTAAATTATGTTCTGTGCAAAATTCTACCAGGCGGCTTCCTCTTTCATTCCTTTTGCCCAGACCATATTCACCTACTATCTTCCCTTCCCTTCCTTGTCCTACTACCGAATTCCAGTCTCCCATAACAATTAAGTTTTCCTCTCCCTTAATTGTCTGAATACTTTCCTTTAGCTCCTCATATATTTCTTCGATTTCCTCATCATCGGCAGAGCTAATTGGCATATAAACCTGTACTACTGTTGTCGGTGTTGGCTTCGTATCTATCTTGACAATGATAATGCGATCACTGTGCTGCTCATAGTAGTTTACCCGCATTCCTATCTTCTTATTCATTATCAGTCCTACTCCTGTGATACCCCCAACTGAATTTGTATTTATAATCCTGTACTCACCTGACCAGAAATCCTGTTCATCCTGCCACCGAACTTCACTAATTCCCACTATATCTAACTTCAACCTATCCATTTCCCTTTTTAAATTTTCTAATTTTCCTACCCGATTAAGGGATCTAACATTCCACGCTCCGATCCGTAGAATGCCAGTATTGTCTTTCCTTATGGCAGCATCCTCCTGAGTAGTCCCCGCCCGGAGATCCGAATGGGGGACTATTTTACCTCCGGAATATTTTACCCAAGAGGATGCCATCATCATCTCTCAATGCTACCCATTCCTCCTCTACTGTTTTATTTTCCCCTGTTTCTGTCAATTGTTTCCTAAAGCTCCCTCTGAAATTCTTAAGAACCTCAGGTTCCTTCAATTTATCCAGGTTCCATCTCCTTATTTTCCTACCTTTTTGTAGTTTCTTTAGTTTCAGCCTACAGTTCATAACCAACAAGTTATGGTCAGAGTTTATATCTGCCCCTGGGTATGTTTTACACTGTAAAACCTGGTTCCGAAATCTATGTCTTACCATTATAAAATCTATCTGGTATCTCCCGGTGTCTCCTGGTCTCTTCCATGTATACAACCTTCTTTTGTGATTCTTGAACCAGGTGTTTGTTATAACTAAATTATGTTCTGTGCAAAATTCTACCAGGCGGCTTCCTCTTTCATTCCTTTTGCCCAGACCATATTCACCTACTATCTTCCCTTCCCTTCCTTGTCCTACTACCGAATTCCAGTCTCCCATAACAATTAAGTTTTCCTCTCCCTTAATTGTCTGAATACTTTCCTTTAGCTCCTCATATATTTCTTCGATTTCCTCATCATCGGCAGAGCTAGTTGGCATATAAACCTGTACTACTGTTGTCGGTGTTGGCTTCGTATCTATCTTGACAATGATAATGCGACCACTGTGCTGCTCATAGTAGTTTACCCGCATTCCTATCTTCTTATTCATTATCAGTCCTACTCCTGTGATACCCCCAACTGAATTTGTATTTATAATCCTGTACTCACCTGACCAGAAATCCTGTTCATCCTGTCACCGAACTTCACTAATCCCCACTATATCTAACTTCAACCTATCCATTTCCCTTTTTAAATTTTCTAATTTTCCTACCCGATTAAGGGATCTAACATTCCACGCTCCGATTCGTAGAATGCCAGTATTGTCTTTCCTTATGGCAGCATCCTCCTGAGTAGTCCCCGCCCGGAGATCCGAATGGGGGACTATTTTACCTCCGGAATATTTTACCCAAGAGGATGCCATCATCATATTTTCATACAGTAGAGCTGCATGTCCTCGGGAAATGTAACGGCCGTAGTTTCCCCTTGCTTTCAGCCGTTCGCAGTAACTGTGTGACAAAGCCACATTAGCTGATGTTACAAGGCCAGCTCAGTCAATCATCCAGACTGTTGCCCCTGTAACTACTGAAAAGGCTGCTGCCCCTCTTCAGGAACCACACGTTTGTCTGGCCTCTCCACAGATACCCCTCCGCTGTGGTTGCACCTACGGTACGGCTATCTGCATCGTTGAGGCACGCAAGCCACCCCACCTCGGCAATGTCTGTGGTTCATGGGGGTGGACATCTGAATTATGGTTATGAAAGCATCTACTTCCTTTCACCATCTTAATGGCTACTTACACATGTGATTTTTATTTCGTTCATAAGTATAACTCGCAAATCGGATGTGAATAAATTGGCCTACTTCTTATATTACTTTTAGTTTAAGTACTAGGATTGTTAAGTTGATTAGGCTATTTCGTTGGCGACTAATGGTACAAGCAGAATGTTAATATCAACGAAGCCATTGAATAAACTAACCGTATATTACTGTAAGTATCATACAATTACTAGGTGAACACGAACATTGAAATACCTATTTCTAATTTTAATTATTCAAGGAGGCCAATGAAACTTATGTATTTCGAAAGGTACTGATAGTTCGTTACAGATGTGCAAACCATATGTGTTCGTAGCTATTAAGAATGGTAAAAGGAGATTGATGTCTTTACATTCATAACTACGATGTTGTCTTCTCTATCAGACATTCAAATCTCCAATAATATTACGTGAATATCGAAAATTGAAGTGCTACCAACTTCTGTTCTGCGTACCGATCAGGTGTTATGGTAAATATGACACACAAAAGTAACAACGTCTCAAGAAATCGTTTTCTTTTGACGTTCATGTTTAAATAGTCCATATGCGGTAATACACACACAGCGGGCAACTTCAATGCCACAACTGCTAATTCATGATGATATCAGCAGTGGAAGTCAAAATATTGTTCTAACAAAGTCAGTAAATAATGTTGTTTATTGGCTTGTTACGTCACTTACTTCTCTGTAACTTCCTACATACTTATCACTGTTATCCCAAATTTGAAGTAAGGATTCCTAATTTTAAATTTTTTAATTTTAAATTACGGCGAGGAAAAGAGGAAATGGACAGGAATACGGAGGCGTAGGAGGAGGAGACAGTTAGAGAGAGGAGGGAGGAGATAATGCAACGCAGAGGAAGGGGCTGAAGATTTGGACAGAGAGTCGGAAGATTGTAGAAGGAGGAGGAGAAGGACTATGGGAAGGAGGTACATACGAAGATAGGAAAAGATAGACGGATAAAGATGGTGGGGAGTAGATGGTCAGGCTAGGAATTTATAAGTCAGAATGTTGTATAGGTGGTTAATGGGACGGACTACTCAGTTGTATTGATAAAATGGCGAATGTGGTGAAGAGTCGAAAATGAGGCGAAGGAGAAGAGGAGACGGAAGAAAGGAGTCCTTGGAATGTGGGTCAGAAAAAGGCGAATCAGCCATCAATTTAAAGTTTGTTTTGATCGCCACAATGGTAGTTGATGTAAGCCCACGCACACGGGCCGTTATCTACACCAGTATACGAACCACTATCCACAACAAAATCGAGGTATAAAAAAATATTCAAATGTTTGTAAATGTATGGGACTTAACTGCGCGGTTATTAGTCCCTAGCTTACAAACAACGAAAACTAAGGTGAACTAACTTAAGGACAACACATACACCCATGCCCCAGGGGGCACCCGAACCCCCTACGGCGAGCAACAGCGCGCACCGCTGCACAGCGCCTCAGTGCGCACGGCTATTCCGCCACGACAGCAAGGTATCATAAAGACGTTGGCGAATGGAGTAAGGAAAGTTTGCGAACCCGAACTACCTGACGTGAAATTAAAACACCTCAATACTCCATTGCTCAGGAACGAGTATTGGTTCACTGAAATAAATAGAACGCTAATACCGCCACCTAAAAATCATAGCGATGTACAAACTTCAGTGAAATCGAAAGTTTTGCTGTCTTTCATTAAGGATATTACCGAACGCAAACGAAAAACTTCAAGGAACGGATCGTCGCCTAAGTATACAAACCAGACCGGAAGATACAGGTTCACGTAAAATTACCAAAGGTTGCTCGGAAACCGCTGGAAAAATCAGGAAATTAAAGGATTTCGCGCAGTTGTGGAAGATGTCCATGGCTACCCCAAAAAATGTTGTAAAACGACTAGAAGAACACAAGGGCAACTGTAGAAGCGGAGTGAGTGACAGATCAGCTGTTGTGTAACATGCTTTGCGGCCAGGAGACCATTATATTCAGTGATAAAACTTCAGTACGTTAGCCAGAAGCTGGTAGTATGAAATGTTGCGACAGAAATCGTTAAACACCCAAATAATGTAAATAGGAAGGAGGGCGCAAAACGTAACAACTGGATTCCGTTGCTGAAGGAGAGTTGTATCAGTCTCCACCATGGGGCGACAGCAACAGCAGAGGAAGGCAACAGATAACGGCGAATGGCACTCCAATATTCAAAATTTATGATGTCACGCCTCTGCGCGGGAGCAGAGAAAACTAAATGTGGCTGCAGTTAGTAGTGAGCCGGGCGGAGTTTCGGGCATCCAAGTTAGACACGACTTCCCTTGGAAATGTCCTCCGCAAATGGGGAACGAAACACTGGGTTTCTACAATAAATGGATCCCATCACGGAACAACAGACCGTAATATTTTAGTAATTTTAACATTTCCGGCCGTGAAAGTTTACATTTGACAAGACGCATACCTGCAAGCAAACAGTTTGCCAATATGATAACTAAATATTTTAATTGTTGCTTGTAATTCGATAGGCTGCCAAAGTCAGCTGATGTTGTGTTTCCTCTAAACATAGTAGTATTGCGTATCCATGCCATCCTGAAGATGGCTGCGCGCTGTGCCGCTAAGACACGAGTAACTGGATTCGCCTGACTTGTAGGCATTCTGCAGAACAGGTATTCACTTGTGGTTGTCGAACGCGCAGAACCACGCACATGCTCATTCCCCATTTCCAATAAAAATAACTTCTCCAATCAATTTCTGTTTTCATTCGTGGTGTCTTATTAGGTAGAACAAAATTCTTACGAAAATACACAAACTCTTCAAAGCCAACAGTAGTCAGTTATCACGTAATCACCTGTAATAAACAACAAAAATTTTCATTTTTCCTCTTGGTGGCGAATCAGGCATTACTCATGGTTTTTTGCCGCTGCGGATTCGCCACGCGTACAGGAACGCCGTGCTGCGGTGCGCGCAGCCGATCGCCGTCTGGGGTTCGAGCCCCCCCCCCCCCCCCCGCCCCCCTCGGGCATGGGTGTTTGTGTTGTCCTTAGGTTAGTTTACCTTAGTTTAAGTAGTTTGTAGCCTACGGAATAATAACCAAGCAGCTGAGTCCGATAGATTGACAAACATATGAACATTTGAACTCACCGTTTTCCATCGAAATGATTAATGGCAAAACTTTGGCCCCGTTTTTCTCTATGATTCCCGTCTTCTTCAGCTTACTGCAAGACGCTGAATGTACACAGGCTGGACTATTGAAAGATTTTCTAATTTTTGTGAGTTTCAGATGTGGTTGTCCAAAAGCCTTTCTGTGTGATTTAGGTTTAACCCGTACTTGAATTATTTTAAACTCGAATGCTTACTTCACTGCTTCAATTAATACTATTATTTTTCCCGCACAAATTTTCTTTGCGTTGGGTGTAAGAAATACTAACCACAAGATATATGAGCAATAGATGCAGCTAAAATCTTAGAGGCACTCCACAAAATAGAGGAAACGCTAATTTACAGGAAGAAAATGGGTATAAATTTCAGCAGTTTCAAATATAAATAAAAAGTATTAAAAAATTCCAATTTAGAGGTATGAATAGCTGCGGCGGAGACATAGAAAGAAATGTGAGAGCCTGGCACTAAATTATGTCGTGAAATTAGCACAAAAATAAAAAAATCGTAATTTAGATTAGGAAGTGGTTAGAAATTAATTTGAGCAAAACTAATTTTAGAAGGCACGTTGTAAATACCTTGGTATTCATTTATGTGACTAAACAATTGGACATCCTACTAGTAGATGTGAGAAGCATACTACATTGTTTTTTGTCATACTGAACGTGTTGAAATTTTCACCAAGTTTCAACTGCGTGTCATCAGAGAATAGTCTACGTCCTCAAAACTTGAGGGATAATATTGGCACCGTGGAAACTAATAGGCATCAAATAAGAAAATGATTGGCGCCAGAATTTTGTTTGCAGTTAATCTACAACACTTTCAATTTTTTTTTCTTTTTCCGCCAGAATTAAAAACGTGGGATCTTGTAACATCCAATCCTTAGCTATCTATGAAGACGAAACTGTAAAATAAAGAGAAATATTGTTGTAGAATAGGTTTACTTATTTTTTTTTTTTTTTTTTTTTTTTTTTTTTTTGACTCACATTTAGAATATATCATTTCTACACTTCGTTCTTCCTGGTATGTGACTGCCTACCTCTTTAGTGTATGGTTAAAGCTTAACGAAAACCATTTATAACCGTACTACACAGACCTTTATTTTCACCCTAATACTGAATCACATGTGTTAACTACGTGACGTATTTCTCCATTTACCTTCTGCCATGTATTTCACAATATATTCAATAAACTAGAACTGAAACCTAACCCATTCGTTTCGCATTCCAACTCTACTGGAATAGGTTACACACTTCAAACATGTACGTGTAATATAAAAAAAATACTATGTGAATATGAATGACTTCATAAAACAAGTACTGGTAAGGCGGACGGACACTTTATTTTATTGGAAGATTCGGGGAACGTACAATCCATCTATAAAGCAAACAGCATGAATTACGCTAGCTAGATCAATTTCAGTGTAGTGCCAGAGCATACGAAGTTCTTTTGGAGAATATATGTCAATTTACTTAAAAGGAATTCAAATACTCGCTGTTAGGTTCGCAAGAATTCGGTACAGCACACACGAAAATGTAGTAGATTTTCACAAAGAAATTACATAAGAAATACTGCGGGGTGAGGGAGTGGAGGTGAAATATTTCGCGTGTATGTAGATATACGATAACTGAGGAAGAGTTTACGACGCTTCTGGTACCATTATGGTACATCCCTCATCATAATCTAGGAATTAGAGAATAGGGACAGGGGTGCATGCACAGGGACATACTAACGTTTTTCATTTATTTTCTACACTGCTCAAAACAATTAGAGGTCCAGGTGAGATATCATACACAATATGTGTATGGTAACGTATTTCATTGCGATATTGTTTCAAATTGTAATTTGTGTGTGGTACAGTACGATATTATGCTGTCTCAACTCTTTACTCGCCGTTTAACATGGCGTTTTCTTAGAGCTAGGCACCACAGGACTACCATAAGTGAAACAGTCATTCTCGTTTTCCTCTAATATGGTGTGTGGTGACTTTGGACACCTGCGTGGCATGAACAGTATCGGGTATTTAATCATCACTTGAGGGATATCTGACCATTCTTCCATTAATGCAATATCCAGCTCTGCAATAGTAATGCAATGCGTCTGCCAAATGCCTCCCATTCATGCTCAATAGGGTTTACGTCCGGTGACTAAGCTAGTCACTCCATTCATTAAATTCATTCAAGCATGCTGTCTGCCGGTCGCGGTGGCTGAGGGGACTGAGGCGCTCCAGTCACGGTCTGCACGACCACTACGGTCGGGGGTTCGGATCCCCCCTCGGGCATGGATATTTGTGCCTTCTTCCGTATAAGGTAGTTCATAAGTAGTTTATAAGTTTAGGGACTGATGACCCTGTAGTTAAGTCCCATAAGCTATACAAACATTTGAACATGTTGTCCACCAGTGCAGCTCTGTGGGGACGAGCCTTATCGTCCACCAGAGGGAGCCCATCTTGTATGGCACCAGCGAGGGCACAACAAAAGCTCGAACGATCTCGTCTCTATACAACTGAGCAGACAAAGCGCCATTCTCAACGACAAACAGGTCAGTACGCCCGCCAATACTGACTCCTACCCATATCATTCGCCCACCACCATAATATGGTGATGTTTCCTGCAGATAAGTTGGAATGTTCCTAGTTCCATGTTCCCTCTAGACGAGGGAACGATTACTCCCGGTTGAACACAAAATCTTGACTCATTTGTGAACAGAACCCGGCGCCATTCGTTGCGACTCCAATCCTGATGTTCCTCCGCGCAGTTTCTGCGGGGTAAACGGTGTCGTGGTTTTAATGGGACACACACAATAGGCGTAGAGATCCCATTTCCGTAGGCGATTTCGGACTGTTTGTGTTGATATTGCGCGTCCTATTGCTGCCTGGAGGGGGCGTTGCATCTGAGTTGTATTCAACATCTTGTGTCGACGGATTGTTAACCGGTTATAATGGTCATGTCTTAGTGATGTCACGCGTGAACGACTTTCGTTTAGCCTTCCTTTAACTGTTCCTTTTGTCTGAAATAGTGACCACGTCCCGGAAATTACGCTTTGGGGCACTCCGATAGTTGCAGCCGCCTCGCTCGATGTCTCTTCCGTTTCGAACCATCATATGCTTGGGGTAAGTCATAGTTTTGGGTAAGTCACGTTGTTGCTGTATTGCACTATGTGCTCAGTACACCAACGGAACCTTGTGTAACTCGTTTGGTAGAGTAAGAACACCAGTGAACCCCGACCCCCTCTTGCGAGGGTGAATATCAGGGTGAGAGTTTAATTTTTAAAACTCACAACCACCAACTGCGAACCAAATTCCTAAACATGCAAAAACACTGGTATTGTAATTGCTATTGTTTGACTCGTTTTCTAGGGGATGATATCACACGTTCACAGCTTTCCTTCCCTGCATATGATTAACAAAAAAAAAATTCATAATAAAGTCAAGTTCATGAGAGAAAAGGGTGTACTAACTACTGTTTTTGAAAACACGTGAAAGTTCACTTTATGTTGTTTATTTCACAATATTAGAACCCTGTGGCTGATACGTCTGTACGTCGACACATTTATCAAATAAAGTTATAGCTCATGAGCCCCCAGACAAAATGAATATTTGTCGTACATTGTTTTCACACCATGTGCCTGTCTCAAACACCGTTTATGTTCATGCCTATGCGACGACACGTGTTACACTAACAAAACACAGTCACTTTAATTCAGTGCGATGCACACCTTGTTCCATCGGCTAAATATTCACAACACACAGTAGCACTCGATACAACTTGGTGCAGTCTACGACGAGCAACCACACTTGGCAATTGCCACACAAAAATCTAAAGTCTCCACTTGGAGATCCACAAAAAAAAAAAAAAAAAAAAAAAAAAAAAATGTTCAAATGTTTGTTAAGCTTACGGGACTTAACTACGGGATCATCAGTCCCTAAACTTACAAACTACTTATGAACTACTTACGAACTAGGACGGCACAATATCCATGCCCGAGGGGGATTCGAACCCCCGACCGTAGTGGCCGTGCAGACCGTGACTAGAGCGCCTCAGTCCCCTCGGCCAACGCGGCCGTCTGGAGATCCACATGCCGAATGCAATGCAGAGCGACGCCGCCCGGTCAGCTACACCACTTGCTCCCGACTCGTCACTTCCTGCCCACGCGTGCACGCGCGCCAAAAGCCCAACTGCCGGGTTTTTTCCCTACATCATCAGCTTCCCCATGTGAGCTGTTCTAACCGATTTGCCAACGTACATCGCTCAGCCAATACATTTCTAAAACTTTACTTAAAATCAAAATAATTACACAACACATTAAACAAATTTCTTCTTACTTTTTATATTGGTATAAACATCCTTTGTACTATTTATTACAATCGTGCAATTTCTTATATCACAGATAAGTGATTTAACTGAATACTTCAAGATAAAATACACAAGATTAATTGGAAATAAAATGAGAAATAGTTAATATATTATTTTTATAAACAAACATTGCCATGCTGGTTGTGTAACTGTCTCGTATTCATTGGTAATTTATTAATTTTCATTGTCAATTAAACATATTACGCCAGATGTGACTATATCAGCTAATGTATTGTTTATTTATCAACAGGCTATTTTGTAATGAGGGCCTTAAAGGTTCCTAACTGCATCGCATTACTTCAAATGCAAGTAGTATTAGAATATTTTATTTCACGTTGTACACTGCACTGCACCTGGCACTCGCCATTGTCCCTCTCTCCCCTCACCGGAAACGAACCTGGAAAATCCTAAGCTGGAACAAGCCACCAACGTCGGCCTGCTCGCTGGCCTCCCGTCAGCTACAAGCACACAGCAAATCTCAACGTGGAGAATTTCTACCTATGGCCTAACTACAAATGTTGTCACCCAACTGTGTACATACATTGCTACCATAATTAATAAGATTAAAATTGTGTAACATTTGGTGCATTGGCATGGTCAATGTCTGCAGTGAACGTCATACTGTTTAATTATCAAATGCTATTAATCACCAATATTTCTATTGGGCGGTAATCTCACACTCTGCAGCACTTTCTGTTATTACCCCTATCTCGGTTGCCGTAATGTTGTTGTCTCCACTCCGTAGAACAGAGAGAAAGACGTCAACTATTTTATTTCATTTTTCCGATGTCAGTATTTCAGAACCTTGATATCTCAGCGGATGCCCTAATTGTTTTACCATTGTACTTAGATCGAAATAGCATAGAAATTTCGCTATAAGTTGAAAATACCAACGACAACAGCAACATCTCAACTGTGAAGATATTTTTAGTGTGTTATTAGTAATAGTTACATCGAAATAGGTCATTTCAGTTATTCAGAAACTAGATATCTCAACTGATTCCGAAACTGTTTTGACCAGTGTACGTATATCGAAATAGCATAGGAATTTCGATATGAGTAAAAAATAGCAACTAGAAAATGAATACTTGAATTGTGAAGATTTGTTTCTTGTGTTTTACATCGTTATTAGTGCTAGTCGCACATAATTAGTTCATTTCAATCATCTTTTGTGAACTGTAGGGAAGTACCAGCCAAGAACATTTCGCCACAAGAGACTATAATCCCGAAGTAAATAAAAACAAATGTATTTGGACGTGAACAGTCGTCTGGTGATAACCCCTTTGGTTCGAAAGCGGCCACAAGAGACTATAATCCCGAAGTAAATAAAAACAAATGTATTTGGACGTGAACAATCGTCTGGTGATAACCCCTTTGGTTCGAAAGCGGTAGTGGCGGTATTTTTTAAATAAATGGTTTGGTTAAAACTGGCTGATTGCTGTTTTCTTCTTTCCAAGTACTTTGAACACAACCACAGGCTCACATTTCCAGATGTAGGTTTTTGTCTATAACGACTTGTCAGCCGAAGGACAGATTTTGAAGAGGAGCCGGGTATCATTACTTCCCCTCTCACGTGTCTATAGAAATAATCACGAGGTGAAAATTAGAAATGGCAGCACATATTGAGGCGATCATGCCACACGACATTGGCGTATATAAAAGTAGTGGGAAAATATAGTGGTGTCACACACCTTAAGCCGCGGAGGAGCGCACTGAGGCGGTATGCTGCGATGCGCGAGGCCGTTCCCCGTCGGGGGTTCGAATCCCCTCTCAAAAAATTGTTCAAATGTTAGTAAATCTATCGGACCAAACTGCGTGTTCATAAGTCCGTAGCTTACAAACTACTTAAACTAAGGTAAACTAACTTAAGGACAACACAAACACCCATGCCCCAGGGAGGACTCGAACTTCCGACGGCGAGCAACCGCGCGCTCCGCAGCGAGGCGCTTTAGACCGCTCGGATACTCCACCGGGGCAATCCCCCCTCGGGTATGCATGTTTGTGTCGTCTTTAGTATAAGCTAGTTCATAAGTAGTTTGTAACTTTACAGACTGATGACCCCGCAGTTAAGTCCCTTAAGCTTCACAAACATCTGAACATTTTCACACACTTTAAAGTAACTTGCAGCGTGTAAATACAGATGTTGGCTGAACACTAATCTTGCGTTCAGCATCGCCGGCACCAGAAGTGGAAGCAGTGGGCGATCTTGCTGTCGCAAGGAGTCAGCCGATACTGTAGCGTGGGACTGACGGCTGAGCCGCAGCCGCACACAGAAAGAAGGCAGCGCGGTGGCGGCGGCCGCGGCGCCGGCGCTAAGGACCTGTTGAGTGGCGTAAGGCGCGCGGTAATGGCGAATAAGCAAGGGTTAGGCCGCTAAGCCCGCGCTAGTGCCGCGCCCGCCTAAGCCGTCTGCCGCACACACACTGCAGCTGCTGCTCTCGCGGGCCTTCTTACACCTCGGCCGCTTAGGCCCTGCTCACACTTGCAGACCCGTATGACGTCTCCAGCTACCTGACAACCACGACATTGACAAGGGGAAGGCCTCAGCTACGACTAACCGACTCCACTCGAATTTGGATGTTAGCTTGTGTACGACCTAAAACGAAGGACCCTAAAGTATTATGGCTCAACACCCCTCCGTTCTTGAGTAAATCGCCCGTAAAGGTTATGACGAGCAAGGTATTTAAAATGACGGGATCGATAGGTAATTTATACAGAGAATTTTTATTATCATATGTGTGGTCCACAATCGCATGCTTTTCCTGAAATCGAGGAAAGAAACTTTTACAACTTCCGCTTAACCACCCAAATGGTAAACGCTTTTCGCGACAGCGCCGACAGCGCAACGGCCACGGTAAGTGGCTGGAAAGTGGAGAACCTGGGTGCGAATCTTCAGGAAATTGTACGGTTTTCATTTCTGTAAATTGTAGTTTTTCGTATCAGAATTCGTAGGGACAGAAGGGCTAATAAGGTCAGAAAAACAAATAGGAACTATAACAAGGCAGACAAATTAATTTCTCAAACTAGCTGTGATAGTAAAGAACTAACATGTTTTTCTGTTCACTTTAGAATGGCTCACTATTACGTGGCTCATAACCAAACTGACGGCGTTTGCTATATAAACATTCGAAATAAATACACTACTGGCCATTAAACGTCCTACACCAAGAAGAAATGCAGATGATGAACGGATATTCATTGAACAAACATATTATACTAGAAGTGACATGTGACTATATTTTCACGCAGTTTGGGTGCATAATCCTGAGAAATCAGTATCAAGAACAACCACTTCTGGCCGTAATAACGGCCTTGATACGCCTGGGCATTGAGTCAAACAGAGCTTGGATGGCGTGTACAGGTAAAGAAGCCCATGCAGCTTCAATACCATACCACAGTTCATCAACAGTAGTGACTGGCGTATTGTGACGAGCCAGTTGCTCGGCCAACATTGACCAGACGTTTTCAGTTTGTGAGTGATCTGGAGAATGTGCTGGCCAAGGCAGCAGTCCAACATTTTCCGTATCCAGAAAGGCACGTACAGGACCTGCAACACGCGGCCCTGCATTATCCTGTTGAAATGTAGGGTTTCGCAGGAATCGAATGAAGGGTAGAGCCACGGGTCGTAACACATCTGAAATGTAACGGCTACTGTTCATAGTGCCGTCAATGTGAACAACAGGTGACCGAGGCGTGTAACCAACGGCACCCCATATCATCACGCCGGTTGATACGCCAGTATGGCGATGAATACACGCTTCCAATGTGCGTTCATCGCGATGTCGCCAAACACGGATGCGACCATCATGAGGCTGTAAACAGAACCTGGAACGTTTATCCATTCGTGCATCCAGGTTCGTCGTTGCGTACACCATCGCAGACGCTCCTGTCTATGATGCAGCGTCAAGGGTAATCGCAGCCATGGTCTCCGGGCTGATAGTCCATATTGCTGCAAACGTCGTCGAACTGTTCGAGCAGATGGTTGTTTTCTTGCAAACGTCCCCATCTGTTGACTCAGGGATCTAGACGTGGCTGCACGATCCGTTACAGCCATGCGGATAAGATGCCTGTCATCTCGACTGCTAGTGATATCAGGCCGTTGGGATCCAGCACGGCGTTCCGTATTGTCCTCGTGAACCCACCGATACCATATTCTGCTAACAGTCATTGGATCGTGACCAGCGCGAGCAGCAATGTCGCGATACGATAAACCGCAGTCGCGATAGGCTACAATCCGACCTTTATCAAAGTCGGAAACGTGATGTTTCGTATTTCTCCTCCTTACACGAGGCATCACAAGAACGTTTCACCAGGCAACGCTGGTCAACTGCTGTTTGAATATGAGAAATCGGTTGTAGGTGTCGCCACCGGCGCCAACCTTGTGTGAATGCTCTGAAAAGCTAATCATTTGCATATCACAGCACCTTCTACGTGTCGAGTAAATTTCGCAACTTTAGCACGTCATCTTCGTGGTGTGGCAATTTTAATGGCCATGAGTGTATACTCGCGACACCAAGAACGTGTAAGAAATGCAATCTTTCGACTTCTGCACTGTTCATGCCGTAGATTCAGCTGAAAATAAACTTACTTTAATATAAAAATATCTTTTTTCGGGAATTAATTTAGATGCGTACCACGCATACGATATCGGGCTATCCCCTTCCCCGGGGAAGTTACCTTGGCCGCTGCACGAAAAGCGTTTACCATAATTATGTGTACATGAGCAGCAGTTGTAAACGTTCTGGTCTTCGATTTCTGGAAAATTATTCGTTTGCTGACTACACACATGCTGATGAAAAATGCTCTATTTAAATTACTATTGATTTCGTCGTTTTGTCTAGGTTGCTTGTTATAACCTTTAAGGACGACTTTTCTAAACAATAGAGGGGTGTTGACCTAAAATATCTTAGCTCGTTTTAAGTTGTACACAAACGACCTGCGAAATCTGAGCCGAATCGGTTGGCCTTATCTGAGGTCTTCCCCTTGTGAGTACAACTGTATAACTCGAGTAGCCGATCGCATTAAACACTGGTGTGACTCGAGCCAGCCATACTACCAAGTCGTTCGCTGTGTGATGTAAAATTAAATCAGTTTCACAGGCTGTTGGTGACAGAAACGTCCGGGCGCCTGTAGTGCAATATATAATTACCCTACCAGTGACGATGGTATTACAGTAAAAAGGAAATAAGCTTAGGGTCTAACGTCCCGTCGACAGCGTGGTCGTGAAAGACTAAGCTGACGCTCGGATTTTTGAGTAAGGAAATCGGCAGACATTTCAATCGAACCATCCCGGCATTTGCTTGGAGCGGTTTAATCCACTGAAAACCTAAATGAGAATGACTGGATGTCGATTTGAACCACCGACCTCCCGAATGCGAGTCAAGGGTGTTACCCATGCGCCACCTAGCTCACTGGTATTATAATAGTTTTATTATTAACGCCGGTACATGCAGATAGTCCCGAAAATTAATGACTGAGTTTTTAGTAGCTATCATATTACTTCTATTATTTATAACGAAAAACGTAGGGCGCCTGCATTGTTGATGTTGTAACCCTCATTCATGAAACTGGTTTGATGTAACTCTCCCCACTACCCTGTCCTGTGCAAGCTTCTTTATCTCTGAATAAGGACAGCAACCTGCTTACTGTAATCGTCTCTCGGTCTGACTCTGCGATTTTTAACCCACACGCTTCCCTCCAGTACTTAACTGACAATTCCTTGATGTCTCAGAATGTGTCCTACCAGTCGATCTCTTCTCTTAGTCAAAATATGCAAGAAATTTCTTTTCTCGTCAATTCTGTTTAGCAGCTCCTCATTAGTTACCTGATGTACCCACCTAATCTTCAGCATTCGCCTGCACCACCACATTTCAAAAGCTTCTATCATCTTCCTTTCTGGACTCCTTATCGTCCATGTTTCAGTACCAAACAATATTAAAATCCAGACAAATGCTTTCACAAAGGAATTCCTAACATTTAATGAATTTTTGATGTTAACATATTTCGCTTCTTACATTTTTTTTTTTCTTTTTTCCATAGCCTCTCACGATTTTATACCTTCTTTACTTCGGCCCCCATAAGTTATATTGGTACCCAAATAACTAAACTCATCTAGTACTTTTATTGTCTAAGTAACTAATCTAATTCCTTCAGCATCACATGATTTTCTTACACTACCTTCCATTACCCTGTATTACATAACTGATCATCAAATAATTCACCAAAGCCACTTGTTCTTGTTCAAAATATTCAAATGTTTGTAAATCTACGCCGGCCGCAGTGGCCGAGCCGTCTGCGGCGCTCCAGTCACAGTCTGCAGGCAATTACGGTCGGGGGTTCGAATCCCCCCTCGGGCATGGATATTTGTGCCGTCCTTAGTATTAGCTAGTTCATAAGTAGTTTATATGTTTAGGGACTGATGTCCCCGTAGTTAAGTCCCATAAGCTCTGCAAACATTTGAACATTTTTTGTAAATCTACAGGGACTTAACTGCTGCAGTTATCAGTCCCTAGACTTAGAAACTACTTACAATAGCTTTAACTTATGACAAGGACAACAGACACACCCATTTCCAACGGAGGACTCGAACCTCCGACGGCGAGCAACCGTGCGCTCCGCAGCAAAGCGCCTTAGAGCGCTCGGTCACTCCAACGCGGCTAACGATCTTGTTTGCACTACAAATGACGATTATTGTGTGATTTTTCTCAGCAACATATACTTTCTACTACTATCCATTCAAGGCACCCAACGGTTTTTGTTATAAATTGTACAAGTATTATCGTATCTTTTTTAAAATTAACTGGGATAAATTTTTAGACTATTTAGATGGCGTTAGGATCTTCTATAGGATTGTAATGAGTTATTTTAAACTTTTTAGTCGGTATATACAAATCTTTTATTTAACAAATATTACAATAATATTTTATGACTTCCAGTCTCATGAAAGTGAAATTTTAAGCCGATTTCAAACAATGTGATGAGTTTACAGTATACATGTGGTAAATTCCAGGTTAATTTCAGACTTCCTCTGTGAATCAGTCAGTATATTGTGTCCTTCTACGTATATCTCGTGAAAAGACCGTGAAGGTGGAAACGGAAGAAATTCGAATCCACAAATAGTTTGCCATCCATTCTTACCACTAGACATTCATGACAGGAACAAGTAATAAGTGAAACAACAGTGGTACAAAAAGTGCTCTCCACCATCCACCAGATAAACAGATTCATATTCTGAGCGGTATTGAATGCTTCAAGTCTATAACTCATCGGGAAACGAGAAAACATCGTTTTGTGCCACGAATTTCAAAGTGACAATTTTCGGCCATTACGCCACCATATAGTACGAATACAATTCAATTTCACTATATTGCCACAATAGAGACCTGTTACCTTGAAACTCTGAACAGGTCGTATATAATCATTTTACATTGTCTCAGACACTGTTTTATAAATGTAAATGTAGTTATTACTTATGTTTACTGCAATCATTTACAACATTAATGTAAATAAATTTAAAAGTATTGAAAATTTACATTTAAAAATTCTTAAAAACAATAAATAATTCCTGTTGGATCGCGTTATATCTGATTCGTGGCGACTATGGGTCACCGGTACTCGAGTATCTCCGTCTTAACGACCCCATTTAACCACTTTAACCATACAATCGTCGTCTCTTGGTTGCAGAGTATGTCAGTCGCTCAGAGACCTGAGTATCCTAGTGCGAACAAGGCCACGAGGAGCTCTCGCCAGATGCATACAAATATACAACATGTTCGTAAAATTCCCGTTAAAACTTCGTGTACTTGTAGAGGGGATTGAGAACATAGTATTTTCATTAAGAATCCATGTCCGTCAACATACCGTTTCCATTCTACGACGCTTTCAATCCAGATGTTTTAACCCATTCAATTAAGTTTGAGGAGTCGATTTAGGAGTGACGTAGTGTAACTGTTAGGTAGCAATTCGAAAGGAGACTTAACGAAATATCCGTTTATCACGCAAGCACATTTCTTTGTATTAACAATTTAACATTATGTGTTTGCAATATCTAAACAGGAAAGAAGATAGCACACTATTCGTTTATAAAAAGAAAACTTCAGTGAAACATTCGACTTGCAGCTTTTATGTTAAATCGAGGAAGGCCATACCAAAGGAGCAGGTCTGTGTACTCTGAAAACGAGTACCAAACCATGGTTATTTGATCGGAGACCAACAGCTAAAGATAGATATTAAGTGATATCAGCCGACAATCTGAGTAGTAGACGTCATCCTCTCTACCCTACTGCATATCAACATCCAAGTAATATAGAGATCAATGTCTCTTTCCCAACAGTGGTATCTCTGACACATGAGCGTTTGCTACATGGTGTGTAAAGTGATTTAAAAATCTTGCAAGCATTTCACTTTTAGAATGGGTGGAGTGTTGAAAGATCGGAAAAATACGTAATAATACGCCAGTTGCATACCCGAAAAAAGACGGAATAAACACAATTTTTCCGTAGTTGAACTGGCATTAAAAATAATTACAACATAGTCAAACATCGAACAAGCACATATCTAGTATCTTTCGAAACCTCTACTTTTTAGATTATTAAAATATATTTTATATGTATGAAGATTGGCAGCAAATCGCCGTAAAGACGATAGATGAGCTGCAGAGGTGCATGTAGAAAACATAATCACATTCACACATTCACATGGCGCCCATGTATGCACGAATTACAAGCTAGTGATTGCGTCGTTGCATGTATTCTTCTCTTCTGATGAAGGAAGTGGGCCGGCCGCGGTGGTCGAGGGGACTGAGGCGCTCCAGTCACGGTCTGCACGGTCACTACGGCCGGGGGTTCGATCCTCCCTCGGGCATGGATATTTGTGCCGTCCTTAGTATTAGCTAGTTTGTAAGTAGTTTGTAAGTTTAGGGACTGATGACCCCGTAGTTAAGTCGCATCGACTTTACAAACATTTGAAGGAAGTGGCCGAAAATTTAAGTTATGTAATTGTCTTTTATACATGCCTGTCTGCGACTCTGCAATCGATTGTCCGGTTAATTGCTAACTATCCTCATATTATTGACATTCCAACCTAGGCTTTCCATTTAGAAGAGGTTTTTATGTTCAAATGCTTGTTAAGCTTAAGGGACTTAACTGCGGGGTCATCAGTCTCTAAACTTACAAACTACTTACGGACTACCTTATACTAAAGACAACACAAACATCCATGCCCGAGGGAGGATTCAAACCTCCGACGCGGGAGGCCGTGCGATCCGTAACGTGACGTTCCAGACCACTCAGCTACTCTTGCGCGGCTGGTTTTTATGTCTGTGTTGTAAGATTTCAAATAGAAATAAAACTAAAAAAAATATTTTCTCATTTTATATTTGCTCCAAAGTTGTTCCTGGAATATGTTTGTTTACTTATTCTACGATTACATTTGTAACAAAACTGTGAAATTAAAAAGGAAATTGCTACCAGATTTTTCTCTTGAACCACTTCCTGGCTGGTAATCATTGGTATCAATATCATAATCATTTTTCACAGATAAAATGCCTAAAACTTCACTTTCTCTAAAGTCTCTATTCGACATCTTCAGTTCACACCCTATCAGTGAATTTCCCACCAAGTAAAACTGTCCTCATATTTACAGGTAGTATCATGGCAGATACCTCAATTATGCGTGTGAGATTCTCTAAGCTTCGACTGCTGGTCCATCTGGTGAACAAAATATGAGTTACTGCGGCTATGCCACATCCGCCAGCCGTGACTCGCGCGTGAAAATGTATTTCGGCGAATGAAAAAGCTGCACCGTATTGAATATGGTCGCCGTCCGCACGTCCAATACTTGCATGACGTGACGGCGTGCGGGCTTAGTGCTGAATTTGCCAAAACCTTTTACAAAGGATTTGTGTAATTAAAATGCTCCTATCACAGAACAACAAAAAGCGAATACGTTCTGGCCAGAGTCAGAGATGTAGAAGAGGAGAATTAGCTTCCAGTTTGTTTGGCAGCTGCAAAAACATTTGATTCGAAATCTCCTGATATATTTCAGCATGTACAAAGTAACAGGCTTTATAATTTCGTAGTATATAACGTGGCAAATCATGCCATCCACCCACTCAGGCATACTTACAGGTAAAGTCCCCTCGAGACCTGGGGATTTGGGGTTAACTCGTAAAAAAAAGGCAAAATTGTAGAAAAATTTTTTTATTAAATGTTTCTGGAGCTGCGAGATAAGTTAAGAAACTAGCTCTCCTGTTTTATATATTTCCCTCTGGCCGGAATCCAGTCTACATTAATTGTGCAGTGATAGAAGCATATTTTTAATTCTGGTACGCAACTTTTATTCTACCACAGTTGATTGATTAGCTATCGTCACCGACAGGGGCTCTGAATTCGAAAGTCTTCAGAACTGCTTCACGAAAAATTAAATAAAAGTCTTTATTAAGATTATTTTGTTGTACTTTCTTAAAAGGCTATTGTAAGTAATGTACAGACACGATAAGACATTTAACTGACGAAATACTAGCAATATTTAGATCCACCACCGACTGGACCTCCATCGAAGTTTAACCTGTGTTAAATTTAGCTGGTCTTTAAAGAATTGTATCTCGACAACTGTAATGATTATTCGATAAAAACTACTGTTTTCACTTTATCCAGTTACCTACCTTCGGTGAACAGTTTGAAGTAATTCCTGCGAGTTTGAGAGTAAAAGCTACATGATTCAAAATTCTCCCACGTCAAAAGGTCTTTTCCACGTAAAATAAAGTAGGAACGGTGCACGTCAACGGTACCATTAGCTGAGCATTATTTTAACTTGTTATCTTTTTCGAAAGGAAATAACAAATTTGCGAAATTTTCCTAGGCGTCAACTGCTTTGATTATATCCCTTAACATAGCTATAGTGGAAGAGATGTTCTAATGGGAAAAAATGGTCGCTATTTCGTGTTGAAGTAAAATCCTTTTACCCGGGATCCTACAACAAATGCAAACCCAGCAACAAAAACTCCAAAATCACAAGGACGCTGGTTTACATCCGCCTCCGGCCATACTAATTTAGATTTTCAGTCATTTTCCTAAACCACTTCAGGAAAATGCCGGAACGGTTCCTTGTGAAGTTCACGGCCGACTACCTTCCTCGCCGCGGTGGAGTGGCCGAGTGTTCCAAGGCGTCTCGCTGCGGAGGTTCGAGGCCTCCCTCGGGCATGGCTGATTTGTTGTCCTTAGCATAAGTTAGTTTAAGTAGTTAGTAAGACTAGGGACTGATGACCAGAGTCGTTAAGTCCCATAGATTTACAAACATTTGAACATTTTGACTGCCTACCTCATCCTTAAGGAAAAACAATCGCAGTTTATGCTCCGTCTAATAAAGACGATGTCGACGGCACTTTAATCCCAAATCATCAATTTTTTTTCCAAAATCGCGGGGTTCGAATCCACTCCCCCCCCCCCCCCGCCCTCGGACATGGATATTTGTGCCGTCCTTAGTATTAGTTCCTTAGTATTAGTTCATAAGCAGTTTGTAAGTTTAGGGATTGATGACCCCGTAGTTAAGTCCCATAAGCTCTACAAACATTTGAACATTTGAACTAGAAGGCAGATGTCATTCTCAAAGGAAGAAACCCTTCAGACGTGCAAGTGATAGTAGTGGGGCTGTGGGAGTTTCACCCCACTGAGATTCGCGCGTCTTTTGTTTTTTTGGCGGGAAATTTGAATTACGCCCCACCCCTCCTCCCTCGGCCAATTGCCGAACCACAGATCAAAGGATGCCGCCAAACTCGAACAATAGCGCACTTAAGGATGATTGACAGTTTACATTTAGGTCCTTTTGATTCGCCACTTGTCCGACTGCTTATCAAAGGACGCCGCCATAACGCACTTAAGGATGATTGACAGGTTGCAACATCTCCCTCGCCCACACACGACACCCCGCCCTCCCCGCCCCCCCTCCACCCCTCGGTGCCGCCGCCAGACAGGCGGCACCTCCGACAGGTCCAGACCTGTAGACCCATCGACATGTCGGTACTCGCACCCTGGACCACACACCTGGCCGGTTCGACGCCCCCCTCCACCCCCGGCACCGCCGCCAGACAGGCGGCACCTCCGACAGGTCCAGACCTGTAGACCCATCGACATGTCGGTACTCGCACCCTGGACCACACACCTGGCCGGTTCGACGCCCCCCTCCACCCCCGGCACCGCCGCCAGACAGGCGGCACCTCCGACAGGTCCAGACCTGTAGACCCCTCGACATGTCTGTACTCGCTCCCGCGACCCCTACTCGCTCGGCCGATTGCCGGACCGCCGCCTCCGCCGCCGACAGATGCTACCCCCTCCTCCTCCATGCTAGCGACCGGTTCTCAAAGGACGCCGCCACCCGCCCTACCCGCGAGAACAAACAATACCGCGACGATTGTCTTGACCGCACCGACACCGCCCCCACAGGCCGACCCCTGCTCTCTTTTTACGGCGACCGCGCCCCGACAGGTCAGCAGCCAATTAAATTGCATATTTATTATTAAGCGCGCCGCAGCGATCCATCCGTACGCCAGATCTCGATTTATGTAACAACAACAATTTCCGCCGTTTATTATTATTCTTGGAAAAAAATAAAGCTACCATAGTGTTCTTCGTATGCTAAAAAACAATTTAGAACAGAAATGCTTAGCTGGTCTCGTATACTACAGCATGTAGTAGTATTAAATATTAAAACTCGTATGCAAAATTTGCAAGTAAGAATTTACACTCCCATCTCTCTCCACGCTCTTTGCATAGACTACAACCGACAGACGTGTTTAATAATAATAATAATAGCGCAGGTTACGGTAACGAACGCCACAAACTTACGTATCCATCTTAACATATACTCTTTCGATATACAGAAACAATTCTAACGAAAAGAAAAGAAATGGTCCGTTTTCGGAATTCGACCGCAACCTTAGATCTATAAATGTATCTCTTCGTTTAGACGATGCAAGCAACAGCCATCGAACGGAATGTAACTTGTATGCCAACCACTCTTTCGATAAAACTGCAACAGCGGCAGCAGCAGAAGACGGCATATTGTTTATACAAAAATTCCAAATAACGAAAATCGGCAATGACAATGTCTCTAAATATACATCTGCAAAGCACCGTTAAACTCGTATGCAAAATTTGCAAGTAAGAATTTACATTCCCATCTCTTTCCAGCCGTGTTTAATAATAATAGCGCAGGTTAGATAATAAACGCCACAAACTTACTTATCCATCTTAACATAAACTCTTTCGATATACAGAAACAATTCTAACGAAAAGAAAAGAAATGGTCCGTTTCGGAACTCGACCACAACCTTGCATCTATAAATGTATCTCTTCGTTTAGACGATGCAAGCAATAGCCATCGAACGGGATGTAACTTGTATGCCAACCACTCTTTCGATAAAACAGCAACAACAGCGGCAAGCAGCAGAATACGACATAGTGTTTATACAAAAATTCCAAATAACGAAAATCGGCAATGACATTTAGCACAAAGTCTCTAAATAAACATCTGCAAGCACCGTTAACAATCGTCCAGAACGCAGAGCGCTCTCTCGGCAGACTACATAAAAGAAACATATGCTAAGTGTTTAAACAAAAACACCTAAGTTACATCTCCAAATGATCAAAACCTTCTATGCAGACGCACCATTCTGACAAGGATAGCTCGCAATGCATTTATTTAATGGAGCTGAGCCATGCCGAAAGTTCCGAAATTTAACACTCTCTCTCTCTTTAGCGATCTTGCCCTGTTACATTTCCTTCTTCTTAGATCGAGGTATAACTGCGCATTCCGAGAGTTCGGATATTTTAATTTTACCTCTTATTTCCTTGCTACAGCAGTACACATCCCATCTAAGAAATCTCTATGTCCTGTTACGATGCAATCTACATTTATCTGACACCGATATTCCAGCGCCCCAGATGACATTTAATCCCTATTGTGCCATGGAGAGTCGAAATAAAAGAAAAATACGTGAAATAATTTACCGATTCCGACCGTCTACACTAAAACGTTTCGAAATTATTGGCCTAACAACACCCTTATTCGACAATACAGCAACCACAGAACCGAAGTTACCTGCCCAATGCAACACAGATTTCCAGCTCGACCCGCCCTTTACCCACAAAATTCCTACTCCGAACTAAGATTTATTATTTTAATTACAAGTAGATGTCCACCGCAAACGAAGACGCTAACCTACACGCCACAACACATGATTCTACATAGGACATGGAGTGTTTACAATTTTTGTTTTGTTTATTACAGTACAACTGAGTACATGCAACGTAATGTTCGCAAACATATCGCAACCAACTCCCGCACACTTCGATCATAACCTGCTCTCTAAGGAATGGATGGGAGTCACACACAGTACAAACACGTCTGTCGTGTGTTCCGCTAATTTCGGCCAGTACAACTATGCGAGACCAATCCCCCCGCCTGTTTACTGTAAAAGCAAATATTTCTCCCCACACTATCTGTTTAAACCGGGCTTGCACATATACAATAGCCTCCTTTTAAAAGCATGTGTCTTCGCCATATAACCCAGTTTTCGTTTACCCTTCTTCTTCTTCTTAGGACTTGTGGAATAACGTAGACAATATCTACGTCTGTGCATAATAAAGTCCTGGAATGCTAAAAAAAATATAGTTCCTTGCTCGACTCTACAAGTAATTTACAGTCGAAACTAAAAAAAAAAGTAATGTCCGAGAGAGCGGTCAATTTTCTGGTACTCTTAATACCCAAGTATCAAATCTAAAAGCGTTTGCACAGTACAACAGCGCACTTTGTAAATACCGTATCTTCTCTTTTAGAACACTTAAACAATCTTCTTACACAATCCTCCATCCTGGTAATACCATCTTCTCGACCCGGCGAAAAAATAAAAGTCCTAACAATCAACTGCCTGGACTCTTTATAAAATCGACATCTTTGCTTACACCAGGGCTCGTGATTTTTCGACAAATTTATTTTGGTTCTACAATTCGACGTCAACCACGTTAAGCAGTCGTTTCCTCGCCCGCAACCACTTTGATATTGCTCCTCCCATCCGAAAGTCATGCTCGGATACGAACGCTACTCGGTTAAAGTATTGTCCAAAAATCCAGGAGATAGAAGCCATCTACACGAAGCTGCTGCTGTAGTATAGATGGGAGCAATTTGTGTACTGGGGTAATAAAAATACCCGAAAATTGATCGGTGTACAGGTTAAACCTTCCAGATCGATAAAAGCTTGTACGTTACGTTCTGTCAGCTTTTAGTTTCCATTGTTTGCCTGTAAATTAGGTGGAGATTCGTAATACTGGCAGCGGCAAAGACGATATAAGTAGTACACTTAAAAGCTACATTAATGCAGGGGAAACATACTTCTCCCAATCCAGAACATTGTTCTCCACACTGCCTCCAGATATAGATATCGCCGAATTAGGTCTGGTACCTACAAACAATGTCACTCTGCAAGTCCAGCGAAAAGAGTAAATGTATCACATAGGCTTAAGTCGTCCCCATTAAAGAAATTACATCGCTACGTGCAGTTAATGTCTTATGTGCGCGAAAAGAAAACTGGAAATGGCGGATATCGAGACCAAGAGAAGGAAGCTAGAATATATGGCTAAAGCAACTGCCATAAAGGACGAGTACAAACTAATGCTGGAGAAAGACGAAGCTATGGCATATGTGTAAGCCCGGCTTAAACGGAGGGTGTGGAGAAATCTGGTTACGACTGGGACTTATAAAATATTTGCTTTTTACAGTAAACAGTCAGGGAGATTGGTCACGCGTCGGTGTACTGGCCGAAAACAGCGGAAGACACGAAAAACGTATTGCATTATCGTTTGGAGAAGGGACTACATTGCATCCAAATGTGGTGGAATGGAGACAGTCATTTGCAGAGTTAAAAACGGATGGAATAACAAGCAATCGTTTGCAATAATCGTAAAACCTAGTGTTCCATACGGAAATTACCACAGGAGTTGGTAACGTACACACATAGCGACGCATAGTGCTATAACCAGGAAATAATGGGAAAAGTTAAAATACACGATTGTTCTCGTCTAGAAGCATTGCCCGAAGGTGCAGGAGGAAACGAAGATACGTAATGGAGTTCGAGAACATAATAAAGAACGATTTGTATTCTGTGTCTAGCTTCTCGAGTAGAAAGTTTCGGTCTTATAGGGTTTAGGAGAAGATACCAGAAGACATGTTTCTTGTTAGCAAAGAGCAGTAACTCCTCGGTGAAGTATCTGTTAGGGAGGTGTAATTCTGTGTTGTTCTATTCTACAGTTAAGCAAAGCGTTCGTTTAAATCGATGTTGCTCGGTACATTGCTGCATGGATTGGGGTTTGACTTATTGCACATTGGTTCATCTTGTATAAATTTCGTTCTTCTTCTTCTTATCGAATTTCTAAAAAAACTATGTTTCGTTTCTGTAAGAGCTACATCGCAAATTTGCGCACATCCAACTGTCTGTATATGTATCTGCGTATAAAAGTTTAACGACTGCTCGTACGGTAAAAACATCGCTTGCGTCAGCTGCGAGGAAATCTATCTTCGCGAAAATAGCTCTCTTGTATTCGGAATCTGGTGCGGCCAGGAAAAATTAAACCGAAAACTTCTCCGGGTCAGGTGCGAGCGTGGACAGGTATGTTTACATGTATAGGACGTACACACGCTCCAAACCGGCGTCTACGATGAGTCAACAGGTCCGCACTCGCCTACAGCCAGAAATAACATGGAATGTGATTATGCATGCTAGCTTGCGCGAAGTACCTATTTTGAACTGTTTAGTCGTGCGATACGATGCAACGCAGATGTGGTCCACAATTGTGGAAATACATATAGATACTTCGTAGCATGGATGTGGGGCATTTATATCTTCTTTTAGCTGTGTTTACGAATGGACGTCTCTCGGTAGCGTATCGGAGATGATTGCAGTGGTAAATTAATGTTCTTTGGTCGATAAGCATCGAGTTAGAGGATTAGTTACCTACATTGGAGGTGCATTTAATCGTATGTTTAGTCTCTAAAGGATTGCTCTTGGAGATCGTTAAAAAAAATCTGGTGTTGCATTAGTTCGAAATGGTGTAGACTATTTTGCGTTGCTGCTTGTAAGGATTATAAGAACTTGGCTTGGATCTAGATCTTTTCTTGTTAGCTGTTCTGTGCGTGTGCACGTCGCTCATTTTTTTACAGATGTTTATCGAGAGTAATAATTTGTTAGAAGGAGTGGAATACGATGGTGATTTGTGCGCGAATGCTCGAGGTATATAGTCTATTGGCTGATAGAGAGCGTTCCAGAAATATTGTCTGCCGGGCTATGCATTGGAAACAAAGTTGTGGTTGGATGTTAGGGACAGGTCAAGCAACCAACGTAGTTATTGGGTGGAGAGAGAGCGAGATCGAAACTTTATTAAAACGCTGAGTGTCTGGGAGATCTTGTCTGTTACTGATCGCGGTTATAACACCATCTGTGGTAACTTGTTTAGAGTTGGTACTGGGTTAGCGACGGATGTTAGGATAGCTCTGTCTGGGTTGTTACGAACGTATACATAGCTAGCAGCATGCTAGTTGGGACAAAAAACGAGTTGGAATGGCTAGATTCTTCTGTTGTTGTAGGTTCGTGTTGACTGCAAGGTGTAGTTCTGTTACTGTGTTGGAAATGTTTGGCACTTACAGAGAGTGCTTTAGGCTAGATGGGACGGAATGTAAGTAAAAAGTGTCGATATACCCTAAATATATACGTCACGGTAAAGCTGTAAAGAAAACTGACTTTGGTGGTGCATTGATCTTTCGTCGAAGCATCGTCTGTTTAATCGTATGCTAGTGTTGGCTACTTTACGGCTGGTGTGCAACACGTTTACGTAGCGGATATGCCTGCTGCGGTAAATCATAATTCTTTCGTCGAAAATCAACGTGTTGTATAAAACTCCTATAGTTTCGTTACTTAAAGTGCGCTAGTTGTAGCCAATGGAGTGCGCGCGCGCGCGCGCGTGTGTGTGTGTGTGTAGTAAATTCCGCAAGTTCGATACTGCAAACGTTGGAGATAAGACGAAGTTACTATTTCTGGAATACATGGGGGGGGGGGGGGGGGGGAATATATACGTCCTGTGGGTATATATCTTATAAACTGCAGCTAATCGATGTTTTTTAATGGAGGCGCTCCCATCTATACTACAGCAGCAGCTTCGTGTAGATGGCTTCTATCTCCTGGATTTTTGGACAATACTTTAACCGAGTAGCGTTCGTATCCGAGCATGACTTTCGGATGGGAGGAGCAATATCAAAGTGGTTGCGGGCGAGGAAACGACTGCTTAACGTGGTTGACGTCGAATTGTAGAACCAAAATAAATTTGTCGAAAAATCACGAGCCCTGGTGTAAGCAAAGATGTCGATTTTATAAAGAGTCCAGGCAGTTGATTGTTAGGACTTTTATTTTTTCGCCGGGTCGAGAAGATGGTATTACCAGGATGGAGGATTGTGTAAGAAGATTGTTTAAGTGTTCTAAAAGAGAAGATACGGTATTTACAAAGTGCGCTGTTGTACTGTGCAAACGCTTTTAGATTTGATACTTGGGTATTAAGAGTACCAGAAAATTGACCGCTCTCTCGGACATTACTTTTTTTTTTAGTTTCGACTGTAAATTACTTGTAGAGTCGAGCAAGGAACTATATTTTTTTTAGCATTCCAGGACTTTATTATGCACAGACGTAGATATTGTCTACGTTATTCCACAAGTCCTAAGAAGAAGAAGAAGGGTAAACGAAAACTGGGTTATATGGCGAAGACACATGCTTTTAAAAGGAGGCTATTGTATATGTGCAAGCCCGGTTTAAACAGATAGTGTGGGGAGAAATATTTGCTTTTACAGTAAACAGGCGGGGGGATTGGTCTCGCATAGTTGTACTGGCCGAAATTAGCGGAACACACGACAGACGTGTTTGTACTGTGTGTGACTCCCATCCATTCCTTAGAGAGCAGGTTATGATCGAAGTGTGCGGGAGTTGGTTGCGATATGTTTGCGAACATTACGTTGCATGTACTCAGTTGTACTGTAATAAACAAAACAAAAATTGTAAACACTCCATGTCCTATGTAGAATCATGTGTTGTGGCGTGTAGGTTAGCGTCTTCGTTTGCGGTGGACATCTACTTGTAATTAAAATAATAAATCTTAGTTCGGAGTAGGAATTTTGTGGGTAAAGGGCGGGTCGAGCTGGAAATCTGTGTTGCATTGGGCAGGTAACTTCGGTTCTGTGGTTGCTGTATTGTCGAATAAGGGTGTTGTTAGGCCAATAATTTCGAAACGTTTTAGTGTAGACGGTCGGAATCGGTAAATTATTTCACGTATTTTTCTTTTATTTCGACTCTCCATGGCACAATAGGGATTAAATGTCATCTGGGGCGCTGGAATATCGGTGTCAGATAAATGTAGATTGCATCGTAACAGGACATAGAGATTTCTTAGATGGGATGTGTACTGCTGTAGCAAGGAAATAAGAGGTAAAATTAAAATATCCGAACTCTCGGAATGCGCAGTTATACCTCGATCTAAGAAGAAGGAAATGTAACAGGGCAAGATCGCTAAAGAGAGAGAGAGTGTTAAATTTCGGAACTTTCGGCATGGCTCAGCTCCATTAAATAAATGCATTGCGAGCTATCCTTGTCAGAATGGTGCGTCTGCATAGAAGGTTTTGATCATTTGGAGATGTAACTTAGGTGTTTTTGTTTAAACACTTAGCATATGTTTCTTTTATGTAGTCTGCCGAGAGAGCGCTCTGCGTTCTGGACGATTGTTAACGGTGCTTGCAGATGTTTATTTAGAGACTTTGTGCTAAATGCCATTGCCGATTTTCGTTATTTGGAATTTTTGTATAAACACTATGTCGTATTCTGCTGCTTGCCGCTGTTGTTGCTGTTTTATCGAAAGAGTGGTTGGCATACAAGTTACATCCCGTTCGATGGCTATTGCTTGCATCGTCTAAACGAAGAGATACATTTATAGATGCAAGGTTGTGGTCGAGTTCCGAAACGGACCATTTCTTTTCTTTTCGTTAGAATTGTTTCTGTATATCGAAAGAGTTTATGTTAAGATGGATAAGTAAGTTTGTGGCGTTTATTATCTAACCTGCGCTATTATTATTAAACACGGCTGGAAAGAGATGGGAATGTAAATTCTTACTTGCAAATTTTGCATACGAGTTTAACGGTGCTTTGCAGATGTATATTTAGAGACATTGTCATTGCCGATTTTCGTTATTTGGAATTTTTGTATAAACAATATGCCGTCTTCTGCTGCTGCCGCTGTTGCAGTTTTATCGAAAGAGTGGTTGGCATACAAGTTACATTCCGTTCGATGGCTGTTGCTTGCATCGTCTAAACGAAGAGATACATTTATAGATCTAAGGTTGCGGTCGAATTCCGAAAACGGACCATTTCTTTTCTTTTCGTTAGAATTGTTTCTGTATATCGAAAGAGTATATGTTAAGATGGATACGTAAGTTTGTGGCGTTCGTTACCGTAACCTGCGCTATTATTATTATTATTAAACACGTCTGTCGGTTGTAGTCTATGCAAAGAGCGTGGAGAGAGATGGGAGTGTAAATTCTTACTTGCAAATTTTGCATACGAGTTTTAATATTTAATACTACTACATGCTGTAGTATACGAGACCAGCTAAGCATTTCTGTTCTAAATTGTTTTTTAGCATACGAAGAACACTATGGTAGCTTTATTTTTTTCCAAGAATAATAATAAACGGCGGAAATTGTTGTTGTTACATAAATCGAGATCTGGCGTACGGATGGATCGCTGCGGCGCGCTTAATAATAAATATGCAATTTAATTGGCTGCTGACCTGTCGGGGCGCGGTCGCCGTAAAAAGAGAGCAGGGGTCGGCCTGTGGGGGCGGTGTCGGTGCGGTCAAGACAATCGTCGCGGTATTGTTTGTTCTCGCGGGTAGGGCGGGTGGCGGCGTCCTTTGAGAACCGGTCGCTAGCATGGAGGAGGAGGGGGGTAGCATCTGTCGGCGGCGGAGGCGGCGGTCCGGCAATCGGCCGAGCGAGTAGGGGTCGCGGGAGCGAGTACAGACATGTCGAGGGGTCTACAGGTCTGGACCTGTCGGAGGTGCCGCCTGTCTGGCGGCGGTGCCGGGGGTGGAGGGGGGCGTCGAACCGGCCAGGTGTGTGGTCCAGGGTGCGAGTACCGACATGTCGATGGGTCTACAGGTCTGGACCTGTCGGAGGTGCCGCCTGTCTGGCGGCGGTGCCGGGGGTGGAGGGGGGCGTCGAACCGGCCAGGTGTGTGGTCCAGGGTGCGAGTACCGACATGTCGATGGGTCTACAGGTCTGGACCTGTCGGAGGTGCCGCCTGTCTGGCGGCGGCACCGAGGGGTGGAGGGGGGGCGGGGAGGGCGGGGTGTCGTGTGTGGGCGAGGGAGATGTTGCAACCTGTCAATCATCCTTAAGTGCGTTATGGCGGCGTCCTTTGATAAGCAGTCGGACAAGTGGCGAATCAAAAGGACCTAAATGTAAACTGTCAATCATCCTTAAGTGCGCTATTGTTCGAGTTTGGCGGCATCCTTTGATCTGTGGTTCGGCAATTGGCCGAGGGAGGAGGGGTGGGGCGTAATTCAAATTTCCCGCCAAAAAAACAAAAGACGCGCGAATCTCAGTGGGGTGAAACTCCCACAGCCCCACTACTAGTGATCTCTCTTACGTGCCCTAACCCTTTCAGGCCCTGCACGAATAATTGCGCGTTTCTGGTTTTTTTTTTTCGCTTTATTTATTTGTGATTCCCGCTAGGACGTTCGGACCTACATCAGACAATCGTGGATGGATTGTGGAAACGTGCGGAAAGTTTTTAGTTCCATGTCTCTACAACTGGGTGACAGCAGCAGTCGGCAAACTTCCAGTACACTTACAATGGTGGCAAGAAAGAATTCTTGGAAAGGTGTTGATATCCTTGTTTTGTCATATGAAACTATCATATCTGACAATCAGTTGATTTTATATGATCCTGTGATGTTATGTGATTTATTTCAAAGGCATGTTACTGTAACGTGGTGCAGATCATAAAATTTGTAAGGGAGTCCCAAAAATACAATTGTGGGGTACTAATTTTTTCAAAATAAATTTATTTTCTTTTCTGTAATTAATTATTGTATATATTTGTATCTTACACGTCCCTCTCTATATTAATGTCACATCACCTACAGCCTTGGGTGTGAAAGGGCTAATCGAGTGTTGTACGGCCTTTGCTTTCACAATATATGTAAATGACCAAACAGAGAGCACTGGAACTTCAAAGATGATTTTTTCGGAAGACGCTGCAGTGTATCGAGAAGTCGGAGGACCGTAAGAGGCTACCTAAATGCAGGATGATGTGCAACATATAGACGCATTGTGTAGAGCAGTGTTTTCCAACGTTTTCGAATATGCGACTCCCTTCCAGGTAAAAATACTCTGGCAACCCCCTTTCCTTCTCACAAACCGAACCAAAACGAAATCTCATTCTCCCAAGGCAGCGAAATTCAGTTTCTTTCTGTTGACACAGGTTTTTGTAATTTGCTGGACGAAGTATTTTTTTTTTTTTTTTTTTTTTTTTTTTTTTTGAGAATGGAATACTCTTTACTATTTTACGTGATATCTGACAGAAAAATATAACGAGGATTTCGCATTTTAGGCAAGATTCAGAAGCGAATTATACTAATTAATCTTTTGAGTCCCACATTATGAATTCCGCTTTGGAAAAATTAAAATTACATACCCATTAGATTTCTATTTGATTATGCTGATGGGATAGCTCCTCACTTAACAGCCATATACAACCGCTCGTTCAGCGGAGGATCTGTTCAAAAAGACTGGGAAGTTGCGCAGGTCACACCAATATTCAAGAAAGGCAGTAGGAGTAACCCACTAAACTACAAGCCTATTTCATTGGCGTCAGTTTGCAGCGGAGTTTTGAAACATATCCCGTATTCAAATATTATGAATTATCGCGAACAGAATGATCTATTGACCCAAGGTCAACACGGATTTAGAAAATATCGTTCATGCGAAACACAAATAGCTCTTTATTCACATGAAGTGATGGGTGCTATCGACAAGGGTTCGCAAATCGATTCCGTATTTCTTGATTTCCAAAGCGCTTTTGACACCGTACGGCTTTTAATCAAATTGCGTGGTTATATATAGCCCCAAATTTGCGATTGGATAGGGGATTTCCTGTCTGGGAGGGCACAGTTCATAGTAATCGATAGTAAGGCATCAGCTAAAAAGAGGTGATATCGAGCGTTCCGCAGGGTAGTGTTATTGGTCCTCTGCTGTTTCTTACTTACATAAACGATCTGGGAGAAAATGTGAGCAGCTCTCTTAGGTTGTTTGCAGATGACACTGTCATTTACCATCTAGTAAAATCATCTGAAGATCAAAACCAACTGCAGAAGGATCTAAGCAACATAACAGTATGGTGTAAAAATTGGAAACCGACTCTAAATAATGAGAAGTGTGAAGTGGTCCACGTGAGTACGAAAAGAAATCCGTTAAACTTTGTTTACAAGATAAATCAATTAAACGTGAAGGCCGTAAAGTCCACAAAATATCTAGGAATTACTATTACTTCAGACTTCAGTTGGAAAGAACACGTAGATAATGTCGTGGGAAAGGTGAACCCGAGACTGCGTTTTATTGACAGAACCCTTAAAAGATGCAACAGAACTACTAAAGAGGCTGCATACACTACGCTTGTCCGTCCTCATTTGGAGTATTGCTGACAAGTGTGGGATCCTTATGCAGTGGGTTTGACGGAAGCCATCGAAAGACTTCAAAGAAGGGCAGCCCGTTTTGTATTGTCACGATACAGGGGAGACAGCGTCACGGAAATGACACAGGATCTGGGATGGAAATCATTACAACAACGGCGTTTATCGCTGCAGCGTGGTCTACTCACGAAACTGCAATCGCCAACATTCTCCTCCGAATGCAAAGATATATTGTTGACTCCAACTAACATAGGTAGAAATGATCATCAGAATAAAATACGAGAAATTAGCTCTATCTGAGAGATTCAGGTGAGAATGGAATGGAATGGCAGATGAGTAGTATAAAGGTGAAACTTACTGGCATATTGAAATTGTGTGCCGGATCCGTGCCTCGAACCTGGGACCTTCGCCTTTCGCGGGCAAGCGCTCTACACTGAGCTATCCTGAAACGATCCACGGTCCGTCCTCACTTCTGCCAGTACCTCGCATCCTATTTTCCAAACTGACAGAAGTAAAGTTGTGAGGACGGACCGGGAGTCATGTCAGGATAGCTCAGTGGTAGAGCGCTTACACACGTAAGGCAAAGGTTCAGGTTCGAGTCCCGGTTCCGGCACACAATTTTAATCTGCCAGGAAAAATTTTCAAATGTTTGAAAATCTATCGGAAACTGCTTGGTTACCAGTTCGTATCTTAGAAGCTACTTAAACTAAGGTTAACTAACCTAAGGACAACATACACACACACACACACATCCATGCCTCAGGGAGGACTCGAACCTCCGAAGGCGAGCAACCGCGCGCTCCGCAGCGAGGCGCCTTAGACCACTCGGATACTCCACCGCGTCAATCTACCAGGAAGTTTCATATCAGCGCACACTCCGCTGCAAAGTTTCATTCAGTATAAAGGTGGTTCGATGAACCCTCTGCCAGGCACTTGAATGTGATTTGCAGAATATCCCTTATAGATGTAGATGTACTGTGGGTATCTCGATGCCCAAAGGAAGTGCTTCTAAACCAGTGTGGTGGCGAGCTAAGAGTCGGGTACGTAGTAATAGAGAAAGAATTTGTCTCCGTAAATGTTGGCGTATAAATTTATTTTTTAGGTTGTGCAGCCGGATCGTTTAGTTATCGTGCAAAAACATCTCTGTCTACCCTCAGGTCGCCATCTTCACACAAAAATGCTTTATTTCCAAACACAATTTAAAGATGAAGACTAGATAGATGACTCAGATGTGTGAATCAGTTGACCGTAGGAACAGAACGATAAAGTTAGAGAGACTTGCCCCATATTGAGGCTTACCGGCAATCCTTTTTGGCCCACTTTAGGTTACGGTAGTAACACTAAAAGTGGGCCTATGCGATCGTCTTTTGACAGCTCGAAATGTAAATAAAAATAACGGCTTAACCATTCATCTGACACGAAAATTGAATAATCTAATTGGTAGAGGGGAAAATTCTCTACAACTTCGCTCTTTTTTTTTTTTTTTTTTTTTTTCATATCGTGCACCGTTGCAGAGATTTTTCCAAAAATAACGGCGATTTGACGATGTCTGTCTGACTGTCACGTGTTCCCACTTTTTCGGTAGAACTGTTCAACCGATCGGCACCAAATTTTAGGCATAATTGTTGGCTACCAGAGACCAGAACCTCGCTTCTTCAAATATTTCGGAGAAGGAATACGTTTGTAATAGCAAAAAAAGCCGTTTGTAATGTAATTTTAATAGCATATATACCATTTATCTGACACTAAAATTGTATAACGAAATTTGTAGAGGAGAAGATTCTCTACAGCTTTGTTCCCGTATGTTTTTCTCATATCTCGTATCGTTTGAGTGATATTTGCTAAAATAACAATAGTTTTGACACCCTCCACTGAATTAACGAAAACCAGCCGTTGTCAGATGTCACGTGACATTCCTCGCCCAGAACTCTCTGTTTAACTTACGTTGTCATTTCAAAGCAATGGCGCACTGAAGAATTAACAAAAACACGTCGTTGTTCGTACGATAAATGATAATCTAGTGTCTACAAAAACCATATTAGCATCAGTTAACAAGAGCCATCAATAGTATGAGGTTAAAGAACACAACTGTTAAGTGTTGGTTGTAGCGTAATGGGCAATACTTTGGACTGTGATGTTGAAATTCAGTGGTTCAAACCCCGCCACCACCTAATTTTTTTCCCCTAAAAGGGCTTCAGACACTCTTATTAATTATTTTTTATTGTTTACATTATTATTTTGGTCCAAAATGTTTGCAAAAACTTATAAAACCACAAATGTAAAGTGGGCCTTAAAACACGTCAGTGCGATTTTTTTTTCGCGAAACGCACGTGACTCTAATAGGAGGAAGAATTAATAAGAGAACGTAAAGGACCCCTGGACACAGTCCTCGAGGTGGCTGTATAGGCCACCGTGGGTTGGAGCAGCGGTGAGTGCGGCAGAGAGCGCGCGTGGGAGCCGGCGGCTGGCGGCTGTCGCCATTTTTGCAGGCGGCCGCAGATGCCGGCAAGGAGCAGGAGCAGGAGAGCACGGCCGCAGCCGCAGCCTCAGCCTCCCAGAGGCCGCGACATCGATCCGCCGCAGGCAGCGGCGGCGGCCGAGTGCCGGGCAGGGCGCGGCGCGGCGCGTCTGCGCACCCCCGCCGCCCACGTAGACGCAGTCGCAGTGGCAGGCGCACGCACAGCCGCGGCCGCGCGCACACCGACGCGCACCTCTCCACACAGCCTCCGGGGCGGCGCGCGCACTCCGCACCCTCCGCCCGCGCCGCCGCGCAGCTTACGCGGGCGGACATGCCTACCCGTCTGCCGACATGCCGCCGCAGACACGACCGCCCTCTCATACTCGTCAGCGGAATGCGGTTCAGTGAACAGAGATTCGTCCAATTTAAAAACATCTTAATCAGGGGTGGGCAAATGCGCTAATGCGAGCGTCGGCGCCCGCGAGTGCTCGTACTGCTTACCCGCGAGCAGTTCCCTTTCCAACCTCTCCGCTAGCAAGGTTCGCAGCAAGACGAGCTGTTCTGTTTCCTGGTCTCAGTGTTTTCGGTGCCCAAGACACACCGGCCGTTCGTTGTAGAACAAAAGTAGATGGTATAAAATAGCCGAGGAGCTTAGAACATAAATAATAATAATAACAATAAAAGTTGTTGTTGACTTCAGTCCGCAGACTGTTTTGATGCAGCTCTCCACGCTACCCTGTCCTGTGCAAGTCTCTTCATCTGAGAATACTTTTGGCAACGTACATCCTTTTCAATCTGCTTACTATATTCGTTCCTCGGTCTCCCTCTACGATTTCCACAAAAAAAAAAAAAAAAAAAAAAAAAAAAAAAAATTCAAATGTTTGTGATTCTATCGAACCAAACTGCGTGGTCATCAGTCCGTAGCTTGCAAACTACTTACACCTAGGTAAACTAACCTAAGGACAACACACACACCCATCCCCCAGAGAGGAGTCGAACCTCCACGGCCAGCAAACGCGCGCTCCGCAGCGAGGCGCTTTAGACCGCTCGGTTACTGCACCGCGGCGATTTTTACCCCACACGCTTCCTCCTAATGCTAAGTTGACAATTCCCTGATGTCTCAGAATGCGCCCAACCAATCTATCCCTTCTCTTAGTCAGCATATGCCAGATTTTCTCCTCGATTCTGTTAAGCACCTCCTCATTAGTTACGTGATCTACCCATCTAATTTTCATCTTTCGTCTGTAGCACCACATTTCAAAAGCTTCTATCATCTTTTTATCTGGACGCCTAATTGCCCACGTTTCACTCCCATACAATGCTACACTCCAGACAAATGCTTTCAGCGAGGACACCCTAACATTTAAATTAATATCGGATATTAACAAGTTCCGCTTCTTTAGAAACGCTTTTCTTCCCATAGCCATTCTGCATTTTATATCTTCTTTATTTCGGCCATAATAAGTTATCTTGCTACCCAAATAACAAAATTCATCTAGTACTTTTATTGTCTCATTACCTAATCTAATTCCTTCAGCATCGCCTGATTTTCTGACATTACATTCCATTACCTTCGTTTCACTCCTGTTAATGTTCATCTTATATTTTCATTTCAAGAGAATGTCCATCCCATTCAATTGCTCTTCCAGATCTTTTGCGGTCTATGACAGAATTACTATGTCATCGGCAAACCGGAATGTTTTTATTTCTTCTCCATGCACTTTAATTCCTTCTCCAAATTTCTCCTTCCATTCCTTCACTGCCTGCTCAATGTACAGATTGAACAACATTGGGGCCGCGGTGGAATAGCCGAGCAGTCTAAAGCGTCTCGCTGCGGAGCGCGCGGTTGCTCGCCGTGGAGGTTCGAGTCCTCCCTGGGGCATGGGTGTGTGTGTTTCTCCTTAGATCAGTTTACATATTTTTAAGTAGTTTGTAAGCTACGGACTGATGACCACGCAGTTTGGTCCGATAGATTAAAAAAAAAAAATAAAACCATTGGGGAAAGGCTACAACCCTGTCTTTCTCCCTTCCCAACCTCTGCGTCCCTTTCTTGCCCTTCGACTCTAATAACCGCTGTCTGGTTTTTGTATAGGTTGAATATAACTCTTCGCTCCCTATATTTTATCCCTGATACCGTAAGAATTTGAAACAGCTGATATTACTTCTTCATCTGTAACTGACTGCCGCGGTGAAGTGGCCGAGCGTTCTAAGGCGGCTTGCTGCGCAGCGCGCGGTTGCTCGCTGTCGGCGGGGTTCGAGTCCTCCATCGGGAACGGATGTATCTGTTGTGCTTAGCGTAGTTTAATTAGTTTGTAAGCGTAGAGACTAATAACCAAAGAAGTTAAGCCCCGTAGATTTACAAACATTTACACATTCTTACTGACTTCCCAAAGAACGTCAATGTCTTTAGTACACCCGTAATCTAATTGCCCATCTTTTCGACACAATTTAAGGCTTAGAAAACTGCTGTTGTGGATGATAAAGCAACTTTCACGAAGGTCGTTATTGCACTTTTCGAGTACTACACTATGATGCTCGCAGTGCCACGGCCAGCTTCGTGGGAAGATCATGTATTCACCCCTGATCTAAACGACTCAATGACGACGGACAGTTCACATTGGAATACTAATAACACATACATCAATAAAGCGTTGAATCACAGCTATTCTAGGGGTTCATCTCCCTTTACATAAAAACAAAATAGATATATACAAAAACAACCCTTCAGTTCTCTTTATTCCTCATGAAATCAGAAACTGTCAAGTTATCTGACAATAACCTATACATTCTTAATTTGCGTTCCTCATTGCAGCAGACAACAGCAACCTAACATCGGATAACACAAGCTCTCGCACTGATGCATGCCTATATTGGTAGCAGATTACTATTGAATACATCATCAAGGGAGTGTTGGTCCAGATTGTCCAACTCCGCAACGTCGATTCCGCGTATCTCTCACTTTGCTTGGTCGGTCGTCTCATCCAAAAACAGCCCTTTGGAATGTGTCATAGGCATTTTAGGTGTTTTTAAGTCTTGAAAAAAAAATGCTGGCCATTATAAACTTGCGATGTCGTTATCATGAGGGAACTCGTTCACAAAATGTGCACTATGAGCGAGAGAATTGCCCTCCATTAAGACGACACCCTGAAGGAAATGCGCCGGATATGGTTGCAGTATACGTCGCAGGATGACGTCCATGTACCATATAGCTGTTTGATTGGCTTTTAAGACTACCAGTGGCGTGTGGTGACCCCGCATAATGTCATCCCAAAACATCAACGAACCATCACCTTGGTACACTCACCGGACGGTGTGCAGGACAACAAACATCTGCACGAATAGTTCGACAACGTTTGCAGCAGCATGGATTATCAGCTCGGAGACCATGGCTGCAGTTACCCTTGACACTGCATCACAGACAGGAGCGCCTGCGATCGTGGTCGCAACGACGAACCTGATTGCAGGAATGGCAAAACGTCATTTTTTTTTCGGATGAATCCAGGTTCTGTTTACAGCATTATGATGGTCGCATCCGGTTTTGGCGACATCGCGGTGAACGCACATTGGAAGCGTCTATTCGTCATCACCATACTGGCCTATCACCCGGCGTGATGGTAAGGAGTGCCGTTGGTTACACGTCTCGTCACCTGTTGTTCGCATCGACGGCCGTACATTTCAGATGTGTTACGACCCGTGGCTCTACTCTTCATTCGATCCCTGCGAAACCCTACATTTCAACAGGATAATGCACGGACGCATGTTGCAGGTCCTGTACGGGCCTTTCTGGATACGAAAAATGTTCGACTGTTTCCCTGGCCAACACATTCTACAGATCTCTCATCAACTGAAAACGTCTGGTCATTGATGGCCGAGCAACTGGCATGTCCCAATACACCAGTCACTAAACTTGATGAACTGTGTTGAAGCTGCATGGGCAACTGTACCTGTACGCACCATGCAAGCTCTGTTTGACTCAATGCCCAGGCGTATCATTGCCGTTACTACGGCCAGAGGTGGTTGTACTGGGTACTGATTTCTCAGGGTCTATGCACCCAAATTGTGTGAAAATGTAATCACATGTCAGTTTTAGTATAATATATTTGTCCAATGAATACGCATTTCAGCTTGGTATAGCAATTTTAATGGCCAGTAGTGTACATCTTCACTCCGCAAGCCATCTCAAGGAGTGTGGCGGAGGTTACTTTGTGTATTATTGTCACTTCCTCCTCCCGTATCTCTCGCCTATGGTTCGCGGTAATTACGACTGGCTTCCGTGTAATTCTATGTATGTTGCCATATTGAGAGATATTCGTAGGAGGAGAAACGTATGCTTTCTGAACTTTGACAGAATCCAGTACCGTGATACAGGACGTCTCGGCTGCAGGTTCTGCCACAGGAATTTCGCAATCTTCTCTATGACACTTTCACGCTTATTAAATGAGCCCGTAACGAACCGTTGGACCTTCTCTGCATCTTCTACAAACTCTATCTGGTACGTATCATACACTGATGAGCAATACTCAGCGCTGGTCGAACGAATGTTTTGTGACCTATTTCTTTTCTTGACGGACTTCATTTCCTGGGGATCCATCCAGTGAATTCAGTCTGGCATCTGCCTTACCCACGATTAATTTAATTTACATATCAAATCACTGCTATATTCATTTTTATTGGTGACAGTGCTTATCTTACTCATAAATGCCTGTTTTTCAAATGTTATCAAACTCATAGAATTTTTCTTAAATCATAGTGTGACTCGGTAGTATAGTGGTACAGTACCAAACAATGAACCCAAAGATTGCGGGTTCGATCTCCGCCAGCACCTAGGATATTTATCTATCTCTTTCCACTTCTTTCCTTTCTGGCAATCTGGCTGATGTGAAATACATCGTGTAGCACCGTGATTCGGAATCCACATTAAGTCGTAATCCCACAGTTACTTGCTGGTAAGTCACCTCGAAGGTCTGAGGAAGGCAACGGAAAACCACTTCTAAATAGGACTGTGCCTAGTAAAGCACCGTGGTGTTCGAACCAATCTTCGGATAGTTCACTGCTTTACCTTTCTATTTTGAAAAAGAGAATTTGTAAAAGTCTGAAACGATGCTGTCACTGAATCGCTCTGTCACGTAGTTCCCGATAAAATCAGAGGCCATCGGTTTAAATTTAATATGTTACTAGTGTTTCAGACGCGCGCTGGAATAGTCGTGCGGTCAAGGCGTATTACTACGGATTGCGTGACTACTTTCTGTCGGAGGTTCGAGTCCTCCTTCGCCAGTGGGCTCGTGTGTGTGTGTTTGTGTGTGTGTGTGTGTGTGTGTGTGTGTGTGTGTGTGTGTGTTATTCACATCATTAGTTAGTTTAAGTAGTTTGTAAGCCTATGGACCAATGACGACAGCAGTTTGGTCTCTTACAACTACAAACATTTGAACATAGTGTTTCAAAGCATGTCTTCTTCTATGGTATCTTGATGCCCAAAGCAAGTGTTTCCCAACGAGAGTGGTGGGCAGCTGAGAGTCGGGTGCGCAGAGATAGACAAAAGAATTTCTCTACTTAAATCTTGGCGTATAAATTTATTATTTCGGCTGTGCAGCTGGATCGTTTAGTCATCCTCCGAAAACATTTCAGTGTTCCCTCTGGTCGCCATCTTCATACAAGAACGCTCTCTTCTAAACACAACTTAAAGATTGCGACTAGATAGACGTCTCAAATATGGGGCCCTGTAGTTCCAGACTCGACACCAATATAATGAAAGAACAAACAATATTTGTACGCTACAATGCAACCATATCGCTCTCTGTCGTTTTACCACACCGTATGTCCGGCCAATCTTCTCTCCTAGCAATTGGCAATAATGCGGTATACTCTATTTTAAATAAATCTTCTGCTTCAGATCTTCACCATTAAAGATATTTACTTAGAAGAACACCGGTATTGTTTATTTGTTAAATGTTTGTAAACCTATTGGACCAAACTTCACGGTCATCAGTCACTAGACTACAAACTACTTAAAGTAACTTACACTAAAGTCAACACACTTCCCGAGGGAGGACTCGAAACTGTGGCGGGAACGGCCTCCCCGTCCGTAGCATGATGCCTTAGACCACGCAGACATTTCGCGCGGCTGTTTATATGCCTAAATTCATTATTTGTCTTTTGTTTTAGTACTAAAAAGTCTAAACAAACTTTATTATACATGAAAGAGAATAACGTCACTAGATATTCAACTTACAGCCCGAAACGCACGTGCCTTACGCAATTGGAAAAAAACTCTATTGTCTGTCCATAATTAATTTTATTTCGTTTTGATTCTACCTATTACAGTGCTCAGTTTTAAACACTTTAACTGCTTCAGAAATATTTTTCTTGTATATATGTGATAGTTTAAAAGTTCTTACCGGATGGGTACTTGAACACAAACTCTTCCTTTTTGTTGACCGCGTTGTAACAGAAACGTTTCGCCCTACGATCTACCTCACAGTCAAAAATATTCTATTTCATCTCCAGTATTTCCTAATTTCCTTCTTAAAAACTATTCAGTTCTTCGCTGGTGTCGACCAAATGAGGTTCCAAAGATTTGAACTTCTGAGTGCTATTCACACGAAGAAACTGCTTCGATCTCTGGAAATCATTAGTGTTGTTTCTACATAGATTGTGCCAAATAATTTGTTCACTATGTAGTATCAGTTTATCTTACTTCAATAAACCAACGATGGGTCCGAAGAGATTAACGCCCACGTTGATGTTACTCGACTTCAGGAAGGTATTTGATACAGTTTCGAATTGGCAATTAGTTAAATAAAGTATGAGCTTAGGACTTCCGCATCAGGTTTATGACTGGGTTCACGTCGTGCTCTTAGCGTAACTATATCAACAGTTACAATTTCAAGGTGGAAAGAAAAGGTGTGATAGTGCCGCTACTGTTTACAATACACGATGTACTTTTCAATACTCCCACATTTTTGAGGCCCAGAAAAAAAGAACTGCAGTACATATGATGATGAAATAGCACCATATACAAGACCAACTCAAGGACTTTATTTTCACGCGTGAGAAGTGCCCATTAGTGTCACCAAAGTGTAACATGTTCGCATGAAGTGAAAATTGTGAATATACAGCATGGCGCATAAGCAATCGTGTGAATTGCATTAACAAGGACGCTGAGTGCTGTGCAAAGAAATTATAGTAGGTTGCATGGATGTGATTCACCTGAAGTGAAAACATTAAGGCGCGCTATCATAATTTTTGCGTACTGCTAGTGTCCTGAAACATTATGACAGGGCACGTCGGAGTGTTTCGAATGAGACAATGGAGGACATAGGACAAGTGTTCCTCAAAAGCCTGTGTAAGTTAATTCCGCAGGAGTAGAGGGAGGCATCATTTAATTACCTGAGATTTAAAAAATCGGCACACCCCCCTTGGTGAGCTGCGATTAATCATACCTCCCCCCTGGGGCCCGGCCGTCCGGATGGAGATAAGTAATTAATTATTAAATAATTAATTTCATACCTCTGAATATATGGTAAGTAAAGTTTACGCGAACTATATTCATTTTCTTGAATTATAGATGAAAACAGTAACTGCATTTAGGGCACATTACAACGAGTTTACTTAAATTAATTGTATAAAAAAGTTTGTCATACTTGGGGGGGGGGGCATCTGTTCAATTAATTTACTGTGGAAAGCAACCAAGATCGCTTATGATGTTTATTCAAATGACACGTTTTGGCAGATTAAACAGCCATAATCGGATCTTTCACTTCATTCACCCAACACGAAGAAAACCCTTTAAAAACATAAAAAATAATGAAACATCCTGGCAGATTGAAATTGGGACCATTGCCTTTCGCGGGCAAGCGCTCTACCGACTGAGCTATCCCGACACGGTTCACCATGCCGCCTCACAACTTTACTTCCACCATTACCTCGCCTCCTACTTTCCAAAGTTGTGAGGCGGCATCGTGAGTCGTGTCGGGATAGCTCAGTCGGCAGAGCGCTTGCCCGCGAAAGGCAAGAAGGTCCCATGTTCGAGTCCCGGTTTCGGCACACTATTTTAATCTGCCAGGAAGTTTCATATCAGCGCACATTCCGCTGCAGAGTGAAAGTTTCATTCTATAAAAAATAATGTTGGTGAGTAAGTATATTTTAAAAGGTTTTCTTTATGTTGGGTGAATGAAGTGAAAGATCCAACGATGGCAGTTTAATTTTCTAAAACGTGCCATATGAATAAACATCATAAGCGATCTTGGCTGATTTCCACAATAAAATAAATTAATTTTCTTGGAGGCTGGCTAATGAATGCACACATCGTGATTCTTGAGATAGTTTTCGCAAATATGCTGAGACACTACCTTCCATAATTCATCACTCACTCCAAGGGCATTCATGAGTTTTCTCTACTGCAATGACTGGGTGAATATCGTGTGCTTTGGCAGTCATCGAACGTATCTCTATCTTCCTTGGGTAGCCACTATTGTCAACGGTACACAACTGCTCCTCAGACAGACGGGAAAAAGAGACTTTGCGAAAATAGCATTAAACGTTCAGATGAAGTCTTAAAAATGACCTTTCATCGACATTTATTATATGTTTTTAATGTCAGTGTACTTCTTTTTGCAGATGAAAGACAGTATTATTTATAACTTCCTTTGAATCGTATGGTTACGAAGTTATTCAATCTAAATGTTGAAATGTTTGTAACCCTAAATGACCAAACTGCTAAGGTCATCGGTCCCTAGTCTTAACACACTACTTAAAACTAACGTATGTTAAGAACAGCACACACACAGGCCCGAGGGAGGACTCGAACCTCCGGTACGTAAGGTACACATTGCAAACGTTGCTACATATTCATGCTGAACACAATGGCGTTGGCTCTATACGCATTCCTGAATGTCAGAACTGCCTCACTGACTGACACCCACTGATTTCAACCGGTGCGGTAAGTAATATTCTTCCTGTGCATATAAAGTAATATGTTAATTTATAATTTTGAAATTGGAGTACTGTAAGTATTTCAACATGATCTTAGCACAATTAAAATGTTAAAAAGCAGTAGGTTAACCAAAAGCAGAAGATGTTAGTAAATTACAAATAAAACATAACTCTGACCAAAATATTATAGTTATACTAAGATCTTTGACCGCAGTGTAAACAAAAACTGTTAGTCAACAATGGCTGATGCTTCAGTGTGTCTGTGCAAGATAAACATTAAAAAGCGTAAGTACCGTAAGTACTCTTGTTTATGAAATCTTATGGATAAAACACGCGAAAACCAAAATAAATAACGAAATTAATGATCGTGCACAGGCAAAATGCAGCATCCAAACTGATGTTGACGCCTCCAAATTGTATCCACTGAAGAATAATGTACAAAAAGAACGCCAACTGATGATGAGCGAAAACCCGAAACACGTTTTGGCGAAGTAAATTCGTTGTTTAAACAAGCGGCTGGTTGCTGTTATTTATAAAAATGAAATAATATAATCCACAGCCACGGAGCTCAACAATCCAATAAAATGGATAAATTATTGTCAAAATGGTTTTCTGGTGCGTTCAGTGATACATGAGGATAGTGTCAGCAAATTGTATTGCTGATGGAGTTTGTAGTTTAAAAGTAATGAATTAAAACCTTAAGGGAGATACATGACAGTGAAATAGCAGTAAGCTGTAAACTTTATGCCTTTCATCAATTTTGGGGAGAGTCAGCGAGAAAAAGTTTCGTGAATGCGTGAAATTTGTTGGAAGTCACTAAGTTTTATCACTCTCAGTAATGTATGAATTAAATTAGAACATTTTAATGCCGACAGCTTCAAGAAAAACACACAGTTCTTAGTTTGTAATACCTGTGTTATCGTGATAAACATAATATTTTATGACGCCATTTTTTTAATTCTGTCAGTAAATATTGTAAATGAATTGTATTGCCTCTGTAAGTCATCCAATCGGCCACCTGCAACAATGAATCCAGAATACCGAAAATCGGATTTTATATTGTAGGAGGCCAACGGCCATGCCGCAGTGGCTACACCGAAGTTAAGTAGTGTCGTGCTTGGCTAGCACGTGGATAGGTCACCGTCCGCGTCTGCCGAACGATGTTGGTAAGCGGGGTGCACTCAGCCCATGTGAGACCAATTGAGGATCTACTCGATTGAGAAGTAGCAGCTCCGGTCACGAAAATCGACACAACGGTCTGGAGTGTGGGACGCTGACGACGTCTCCCTCCAAACCACATACGTTGACGTCTTTGGGCCAGCCGCGGTGGCCGAGCTGACTGCGGCGCGCCAGTCACAGTCTGCACGGCCACTAAGGTTGGGGATTCGAATCCCCATCGACCATGGATATTTGTGCCGTCCTTAGTCTTAGCTAGTTCATAAGTAGTTTGTAAGTTTAGGGACTGATGACCCTGTAGTTAAGCCGGCCGCGGTGGCCGAGGGGACTAACGCGCTCCAGCCACGGTCTGCACGGCCGCTACGGTCGGGGGTTCGAATCCCCCCTCGGGCATGGATATTTGTGCCGTTCTAGTTCTAAGTAGTTTGTAAGTTTAGGGACTGATGACCCCGTAGTTAAGTCCCATAGACTATACAACAATGTGAACATTTTTTCCTATAGTTAAGTTCAAATTCAAATGTTCAAATGTTTGTAGAACTTAAGGGACTTGACTACGGGATCATCAGTCCGTAAACTTACAAACTACTTATGAACTAGCTAAGACTAAGGACGGCACAAATATCCATGCCCGAGGGGGGATTCGAACCCCCGACAGCAGTTGCCCTGCAGACCGTGACTGGAGCGCCTCAGTCCCCTCGGCCACCGTGGCCGGCTGTAGTTAAGTCCCATAAGTTCTACAAACATTTGAACATTTGACGCCTTTGGGCGGAGGTGGCACATCGGTACCCGTTGGACGACTCGTGGCCTATAGAACGGAGTTTACAGTTCTATATTGGAGGGTAAGGAAAATCAGAGCTCCACCGGAAATATTTAAAAAGTTCATGTTTGTTGTTGTTGCTGGTTTTGAGGGGACTACACAGCTAGGTCAACAGTCCCAGACCATGTTTCCCGCGTGCTATTCGAGAGTGGAGTGGTGAGAAGGATATAGTCTTACAATGATCCGATGGACCTTCTTATTAAATGTCATTTGCACAGTAGCCATCTGGATGAAGATATACGTGTAAAAGTCTAGGACTGTTGCCCAGGTATATTAGTGTTAGAATTAGATAATATACAAAGAGGAGTGGTGTGTTCCGTGATGGGATCGTTTACATTTGACGCAAAAGCATTATGCAGTCGCTCAACAAACTTCAGTTGCAGACTCTGCAAGAGAGGTGTTGTGCATGGCTATATTTACTACTGAAAAGCCGAGAGCGCGTTCTGAGAAGAGTCGAGAAGCACGTTACCTTCTTCCGATATGACCACAATGGAAAAAAAAAATCCGAGACATAAGAGATAATATGAACATTTAAAACCATCGCCCTTGTCACCCGCTTTCGTGAATGACGCAGGAAGGGAGGCAACAGATACCTGTAACATAGGCAACCTATTTTACACACTGCGTGGTGTCTTGTAGACTATAAATGTAGATGCAGATCCTGTTTCCCTTAATACACTGAAAGCACAGAATGCAACCGTTCTAATTTATTTAGACAATTTCTTACTTTCCCTTTTATCTTCGAACAGAAAATAGCCTTCAAGTTTAACACCCAGTCACCTGAGACCCCTCGACATTTCATTATTTAATGCCTAAGCTTCTGCGAGGAAGTTATTACGCTTCGTTTACAAGGCGCTAACAAGGGCTTCAACCTCGATATAACTTGAGAATGTTAATCATCCTCCTTCTGTCTGAAACAGCGTGTAACTTGTAAAGGGCTCATTCAGCCAAAAATTGTCGCTTTGGGGACAGCCTTTGAGTTCACTTGCTACCCACGCTTCCTGCTGCCGTAAGGCGATTGTGCGTAACTTCGTGTTCATTAAGAACACTCTAGAAAGTTTTATGTGAACAACATGAAAACGGTAGATGAATTCTCTTTCTTGAGTGGCCGTAGACAGAACGATGCTCATTTTTTTAAAATTTTCAGTAAATGCCATGAAGTCACTACGTGTAATCACGGCGATTTCAGTGACATTAATGTTGTAAAGTGTCAACTCACTTAACCAACTGGAAAAAATAAATCTTTTTCGCAGATAGGCATTCGAATGACGTCTGCTTTTTACGTGTCTGTTGGTTTTTGATTCTCTATTTATTCCCCTTGTTTTACAAAACTATCGACACAAGTCCCTCCAAACACCATTAGACACTAAGATCACATTATTCCATTGCTGTCTGGTAGCAATTGGCGAGGAATTTTCAGAAATATTCACTTTCATTATTCTCCCTCCTTATTGTCATAGTTTCCTTATCCTATGATTTCCAAAATATTTCGAGCAACAAACAACAATCTCTTACTTCCCCTTTCTTTTTGCGTAAAGGTAATATTTCTATCTACAGCAACTCCATCATCGATCGTATTTTTCTTCCTTTGTACGTAAGACTAAGGACAGATGTTAGATGAACGGAGTGTATGGATCAGCGTATTTCACCTTTCACAAATCAGTCATTTACTTGTTTTTGCGAAATGTTGTAGCATTTTTTCAGAGATGGCTAGATACGAATATATTTCAAAAGTTTCTTTTTAGTAAACAGTTTCCTCTCATTCGTGAAGTGCTCTTTTTAATCAAATATTTCTTCTAGTTCGTGAACTGCGTTTACATCTTTTCTAATTGAATAGAGCTTTAGATAAATTCAAGATTTACCTGAACTGTAACCGTTAATGTTACCAACTACCTGAGACCGTTCCAAACGTGTCAAAGTCTACGAACTGTTTGCCGACTGGTAATTTGCTCTAAATAACTGCAACAGAATTAACACAAAAATACGAAGTTATTTGACTGTAGCACCAGAAATACATTTCCAATCAGTGACTCAGATATTTCACCACTATCGATCAGAGTGGAAAACTATCAGTTCGCCACGTGTATTTTCTCATGGTGTAATTTTCCGCCAAATCCTGGATCACAGAAGAAAAATTGTGGTCAGTCCTTCTTCAAAGAAAGGAGTAAGATACAAGGTACTCCTGAGACTTAATAGGTCTTCTCTGTGCATATCGGATTCGCGCTTAATAGCAGTGATAGTCTTTATCCGAAATTCAATTAACTGTCATAATGAAACTTTTCAATCTGCAGCGGTGTGTGCGCTGATATGAAACTTCCTTGCAGATTAAAATGGTGTGCCGGAACCGGGACTCGAACCTGTGCCGGAACGTGACTCGAACCTGGGACCTTTGCCTTTCCCGAGCAAGCGCTCTACTGGCAGGAAGTTTCAGCTGGAATAATCATTATGCATAAGGTTTTATCGTAAACCAAAATAAATATAATCTAAAAACTGTTCAAATATTTGTAAATCCAAGGGACTTAACTGCTACGGTTATCAGTCCCTAGGCCTACAAACTACTTAAATCAACTTATGCTAAGAACAACACACACACCCATGGCCAAGAGAGAACTCTAACCTCCGACGGCGAGCAACCGCGCGTTCCGCAGCAAGGCGGCTCAGTGTGCTCAGCCACTCCGCCGCGTAAAATTAAGAAATATAAATAGTCCCAGGAAATTCAGAACGATTTTCGATGAGTTTTTTCATCTCTAAGAAATGGAAACGAATAGAGTTTTAGAGTTTCAGACGTGGTGGTACAGAAGGATATTGAATATCTTCAGTGTGGAGGTTCTCTTCAGAAACAGAAGGACAGTAACGTTTATAAACGCTGACAAGTTAAAAGCTTCGAACAAAGATGTCTTAAATATATTCAAAAGCGACGGAAATTATTACTAGCTGAAATCTGCCTTGGCGTATACTCAGATGGTATGTTGTAGTTGGCCTTTGTTTACGTAAGTTGACAACTTTCATTGGCAAAATGAATTATTGTCCCTTAAATATTACTGTTAAAGTTATATGACGTTGACGAGCAAATAAAGAGGATATGGTGCAAAATTTATATTGTTGGTGGTAAAGGAGAGGGAGAGAGAGTTTAGTTGCGGCCTGTTCCGAACTTCCCACACTCCTTCCAGTAGGCTTGTATTCCATTATTTGACGAGGAATTCTCAGTGGTGGCATACACGGTACGAGCTGTTTCCAACACTGCTTTCGTTGGATTACTTTTTCAGCTAAAGACTGTACCCAAAGAAACTTCCTTATTTCTACATTTCTTATTTTGTCTTCTCTTGTACAGCCTTTCAATAGTCTAAGGAACTTCATTTATGATTCTTCAACTTGTCTTAGCTCTTTTGATCTTGAAACTTATAAGTTTGAATAAAATAAATAAAAATAAAACTTTATGGTCGGCAACGGAGACTTAAACTAGCCTGTGTGAGTGTGCAAGGTTTTTGTGCAGATGCAACAGTGCCTATCTAGATTGGTACAGCACTGTGAATGTAAAAGCTTACCTGAATGTCTGAACATTAAGTAAGAGTAAATGCTATAATTAATCAGCCTGGCATCGACTGATTGCAATGAGTATGGCACTGTTAAAGCACTTAACCATCCAGATCTCAAGTCTGGTTAAACAATGAATGACAAGTCCTGCTGACGCTCAAGTTCCGATTCGTTAACCAGACAGACAAATTATTCATTAATTAAATTAAATGCTGATCAATGTTTAACACAAATTTGATAGCCAAAATTAAATGTGATCATGGGTGGAGTGACAGACAATTTCGAACAGTGACTGATAGCAGCGGAATGACGTAATGGTATGACACAATAAAAAGACTAAAGTTGACAATTATGTGTCTGCTAATTAAAGTTTTAATTACTACTGTGACACAGACTAAACATGACATCTATTGCGAATTTGGTGGTAGCTGTTATTCCTCATTAACAAACAAAATGGTGTATTGTCAAAATAGTTCAAATGTTTCTTAAGCTTAAGGGACTTAATTGCGGGGTCATCAGTCCCTAAACTTACAAACTACTTATGAACTTTCTTAAACTAAAGACGACACAAACATGCCCGAGGGGGGATTCGAAACCCCGACCGTAGCTGCCGTGCAGACTGTGACTGGCGCGCCGCAGACCGCTCGGCCACTACGGCTGGGCTAAAATAGTTTCTTTAGCTAAGTGCATACCAAGTAATGCTGAATATAAATGTACTCATATGGAGAATGACTATAATAGTAGCTGATAGCAATGAAAGGAACCGATAATTGTGTAATTGACTAATTATTTAAAGTACAGATCAAACTTTAGTTTATTAGATGCCAAAAGTGACTAAGTATGAATTCAGTTGCGAGCCTAGCAATAATTATTGTGTGTCCCGACACCTTCTGATCTCACTTGATTAACAAACCAATTATCGTGTTGTCAGCAAGTGGTGTAATTAATATCTGTATGAAAAGGCGAGTTACACAATAACCAAGAATGCCGGCAGCCACTTGATAATCTAGTTGATTACTACTTCAACAACTGAACATGAATGACTTATCCACGGTGAACAATAAGCAGGTGGTATAATTAATTTAGCTCGATTGATAAGAAATATTGGTAGCTACCTGTAAACTAGTTGTCTACGATTCTTGTATTGAAAAGAGAAATTTAAGTTCACTTACCCCTTATCCGTAGACAGCACCTTGGTCTCTTTCAGTACCTAATGAAATATAAATGAAGTTAAAGCTTGTATCTGTCCTACTGTTTAAGCCTTGAGGCATAATTTGGCAATAATAGTAAGGTATTTTACTTTAAACAAAGGGGAATATAAAACTCTCTAAAAATTTCAAGCTATGATTATTATTATTATTGTTGTTACGGTACCTTATAAACATGACCATTACAAAAAATACAAAAATCAGAATTATTAAGAATCCTAAAGTCTTACAACAATTCTCTCTCAGTCTATTGGTGTCAACCAACACCTAACTCCGTCTGTCCACTTCCACACACTCACTCCTGTCTACCTTCTCGCTAAACAAACCACTTCTGACCAACGAGCTACAGTGACAGCGATAAAATGCTGCCACCCTTCAATCTGCCTGATACAAGCCTTCAAAAGATCTAATTTCGAATTTTTTCTCGGTATATGTAACGCCACGAATTTATAAAATTTCATTTGGGGCCACCTTTTAATCTCCTTCTTTTGGTGCAACATATATGTTGTTAGGTAGTGAGAGTGGAAAAGGTAAAGCCAACTGCTGATAAATAGTGTACCCCTCATGGTCATGACGAGACTGAGGGCCTCGGATGATGAACAAGCCATCATCATCAGCGTCACAAGCCTCACTATACAAGTATCCGTAAAGTGTGTTCTGAGTTACCACGCAACACTGACAAAGACCGTTAAATAGTTAATAACGAAGTCTTACACCAGCACCTCTCCTAGATTTCGGCTTAAAGATTTAAATGTATACTCTTCTGCCCCCAACATTCGTACCGTCTACCTCTAGATCTAGCACCGACGCAGTAGCAAGCTCTAGCGTGCATTTACAGCATTGACTATAGTTGGCCTTATACGTGATCTTATGTACTGTACTTATCGGACAACGATTATAATTATATTAGAAAGGATGACATGTGAAGTAACTATATGTTAAGTCAGATTCTTTAATAGAAAGGAATGATCTCTGGCTGAAACATAATGCGATTTCATGTTTATTAAGGTGTGAACATCATTTGGACTGCGACAGTGGCCTGTGGCTTGAGTAGGTGGACTGTGGAAGGCAGCCGTCACATCAAAGGGAATGAGACACGTGTTTTTTGTCCAGCCAGGCGTGTGCTAAGCGTCTGACGTCTGGCTTCTAATAATCCCAAAGGTCAAACAACCAAGATCCCACCACCCACTCAACCCCACCCCTACCACCAACACACACACACGCACACACACACACACACATGAACTTAGGCTGGCTGCAGAATGATCTCAGACGATTTCTACCGTAGGCTCGTCAGTCGCACTACTGCACGCAAGCCCTACATCAGTACCCATGCTTTACAAAACACTGTGGAATGCATAGGAGGGGGTACCTGGGATTACACCAGTTATTATGGTTCTTTCCCGTTTCAGTCACGTATGGAATGCGGGAAGAAGGAATACGTAAATGCATCTTTGTATTCTGCTTTTGCTAATTTATTATTGTCCTCGCTATCTCTGCGAAACTTCCGTTTATCAAAATTTGTAATTAAGTTTTCACAGAATATTTAGCATCTATCTTGAAGCATTTACAAGTTCTGCTTTTCCAACATATCTGCGGCGTTCTCCAATATCTCAAACAAACTTCTGATAATTAGTGCTGTCTTTCTCAGTATACATTCAACATCCACTTTTAATTTTCATTTCATTCGGATCTCACACATTTGATCAATCTGGTAGAACTGGTTGTAGCAAACTTTTGTAGACTAACTGCAGTTCCCTAGGATTCTCCGGTAACCCTCCCCATCAAACCGGCTAATTAATTGAAATCTGGACCGCGACTATGTTTTTCTAATGGAAACAATGAAATTTTGAATAAGGTGATCCTTACCGAAGAACAAATACTTCCAACTTACACGGGGAGCCAAGTAGGACTACAAATATCACTTGAAAAAAAAAAAAAAAAAAAAAAAAAAAAAAAAAAAAAAAAAAAAAAAAAAAAGTTCCTGCAAACATCCACGATGCTACTCAAAATATCACCATTCACAAGAACACAGTACACATAACAATTTGCTTTAAGTACATTGGAGAATGGATAATGAACAAGGCAGGAGAAAAGACAGATATAGAAACTGGTCTGCACAAAATGGAAATGGTATTTCATATGACAGAAAATGTCGATAACAAAATATCCTTGTCGTGGAACACAAAATTACGAAACAATTGCCACACCCGAAGGTCTGTATACGGCAGGAACACTTAAACTAACAAGAAATTGAGAAGGTCGAAAGGACAAATTTGAGGAAAATACTGGGAGCTAAAAGAAATAATAGTTCTGACTCCGCCGCGGTGCGCTGATGACCTCGATGTTGAGCGCCCTATATCACTAATCAACTAAAAATCCGCCGCGGTGGATTAGCCGAGCGGTCTAAGGCGCCTCGCTGCGGAGCGCGCGGTTACTCGCCATCGGAGGTTCGAGTCCTCCCTGGGACATGTGTGTGTGTGTGTGTGTGTGTGTGTGTGTGAAACAACTATGTAACATGTCTGTTTACAAGAACAGTGTAGTGATGTTCTATATGTGTCATATTCTGTATAATGAAGAAGGTACAATACCTTATCACGTCAAAACCACATGCCAGGAGAAACAGAACATCACAGATGGAGGCATCACAATGAATACACATTATGTAACAAAAACAATCTGAAGATGGGAATAAATTCTCAAAACGCGTAATGCTGAGCATTAAAAACAAGTAACTAGTGCGTTTTCGTTACATAAATTTTTAATAACACAGTTACAGGCTTTGAAAAAAACATCGTAATGATTAATGAAATTAAATAGGTTGTGCCCTTTCAAAGGAACCATGCCGGCAGTTTTCTGGAGCGAATTAAGGAAATGACGGAAAACCTAAATCTGATGCCCGGAGGTGGATTTGGAACACCGTTGCCCCGTATACGAGTCGTGGGCGTTACCACTGAGCCACGTCGCTCGGTAGGAGAAGGATATTGACAGAGACAGTGGAATGTACAGAAACGGAGTGAGAGGAGGAGAAGGAAGAGACAGAGGCAGATAGTGGGGGGGGGGGGCGAGATTGCCGGAGAGGGGGGAGTAGGAGGTGGACTAGCACAATAATAGAAACAAAATAAATATCCGCGCAACGCCGGGTTTTTAACTAGTATACAATAAAACGTAGGAATATAGAAGGAAACGAGCTACGGCTCTATTTGATAAACTTCCCTTTTGTAATCTACGTGGGCAATCCTACTATTTTTTAGATTTTTTGGCCTGTTTTGTTCTTAATTCAATGTTACGATGCGACCACGTTACTCACGACGCTCCGCCGCTAGGATCCTGCTTATATTACGGTTACATTGAAACACGTAGTTAGTCATTTCGATGGTTGAGATGTTCACTTAACTGTAATGCGGATACGTTTTGCTGTACTGAACTGTAGCGTAGTTGGTAAGTCAGATTGAGTGTTGCGGTAAAGTTTTGCTTGCGACGCAAAACGTTCGAATACGGAGCAACGATTTAATCTACTTTAAATGTTTGTTTGGTTTTTAACGGAGTCAGTGAACATGAAGTATGCTGTTTTTATGAAAATTGTACGTGAATGAATGTGAGCCGATTTATCAGCACGCCAGACAAGTAAGGAATGGAAATAGGGGGAATAAAAATACACCTACAATCCCTGTAAGCTCATCTTGCAAACTACTCTGAACTTATCTGGCAAGTGGTACAGCCCTTTCACAAAAGATTACTGCTTCAAATCATTTACCTATGCCTATATATTATGTTAAAATGTCATTCCTAGTGACCGGTTGCAGCAAAGAGCGAAATGCTTAGAAATATGCTACAGCTAAGTACATAATGTATTTAACGCCGAATTGCCGAACTATACACTTTAATCTAATCGTAAGATAAGCATTTTCTTGGGGTTTAGCGTGACGCAAAGAATGGTTGCATAAAAAACATAGCAGGCGCAGTGTATCACGTTGTCAGAACTCGTTTCCCTCATGAAGGCCTACTCCATTCATAGCATTGTCCTGTTTGAGTATTCAAATGAGAGAAAGGAACACGGAAGAGGAAGCTATGGAATGACTCTGGCTGTATGGGGCACTGAAATAATTCAAGAGCGGAGAGTAAAAAATTTATAGCTGGTCTGGATTCAAAGCCGATTTCCCGCTTCGGGCCAGCGGTCGCCGAAATATTAGGCTATCCGGACATGCTTCCCACAGTCCCAAATTCCTGCAAGTCGTATGCTACAGGAGTAGCACCACTAAAGTCTCTGTCCTCTTTCTCTCGCCACTCTGTAAGACCCATCGCGCACGAGATCGAACAATATTGAGTTGGTTTACGTTATAGGAGGCGATCTATTTATATTATTGTAAAAAGATATAAAATAGCCAAGATCGCTTATCATCAGTTTTTATTAATGACGACCGGTTTCACTGATCTATGTCAGCATCACCAGGTCAAATAAAATATTTTACAAGGCCATAATCTGTTAAAAGGAGAAACGGATATTTAAAGCATGCAAGTCATTATAATAAAACGAGAAGATACGTCAAATAAATCCATAAGAGCAAGATCGGGCATATTTAGAGATGAGACATACCTTGTAATGTCAAATAGTTGTTATATAAAACGATTTATAGTGCATAAGTGCACTAAGTCATTATAATAAAACGTAATTAACACAGTGAGTGACAAAAGCAAACTCAAGAAATCTTTTTTTTTTTTTTTTGGGGGGGGGGGGGGAGGGGGCGGAGGAGGAATTGAGAACAGTGAGCTACAGACTGGTAAGTGGAGAAAAAGATGGGTATTGTGACAGAAGGTGGACCCTTAGCTGTCTTTTGAAGTTTGGAATTGATTTTATCTCTGTTAACTTTTGAGGAAGATTGTTCCACAGACGCGTTCCCGATACAGAAAATGATTTAGAAAAGATTGCAGTGTTACGTGATGGTACAGAGAGTTTTACTTTGGTGAGAGCGTGTGTTGCTGCTGCGCTTTTAGGATAGTAGTGTAATCGTTGAGGGTAAGTAAGAAGGTCTGCAGTGATTGAGGAAGCAATGCAGCAAACATAATATAAGTTCGACGCTTATCTGCGTGTAGCCAAGATAACCGCTTGTGTGCGGGATTGATATGGTCATAGAAACGTAGGTTACAAATGTACCGGACACAAGAATTCATCGACAGCTCCAGCCTATGTGAATTTTCGTGTGACAGTCCTTGCAGATTAGCATCACCATAATCTAGGATGGTAAGTACTAGTGTCTCAACAAGGTTTTTTTTTTTTTTTTTTTTTTTTTTTTTTTTTTTTTTTTTTTTTTTTTTTTTTTTTTTTTTGCAGTGAATGAATTGACGCATCTACCATCTTACAGACTGTGGTTGTGTGCTCTGTTGTATCCAGCAAAACTGCTTTGTGTTCCCTGTAAGAGATGTTCAAATGTTTGTAAATCTATCGGACCAAACTGCGTGGTCATCAGTCCGTTGCTTACAAGCTACTTAAACCTAGGTAAGCCGGCCGCGGTGGCCGAGGGGACTGAGGCGCTCCAGTCACGGTCTGCACGGCCACTACGGTCGGGGGTTCGAATCCCCCCTCGGGCATGGATATTTGTGCCGTCCTTAGTTGTAAGTAATTCATAAGTTGTTTGTAAGTTTAGGGACTGATGACCCCGCAGTTAAGTCCTATAGACTCTACAAACATTTGAACATTTGAAACCTAGGTAAGGACAAACACACACACCCATGCCCCAGAGAGGACTCGAACCTCCACGGCAAGCAACCGCGCGCTCTGTAGCGAGACGCTTTAGACCGCTCGGCTACTCCACCGCGGCCCCTGTAAGAGAGATGGAAACGGGTGTGGTGTAAATTTTTCTTCCCATTTTCTGTTAGGATCATTCGGCAGGAAGGCGCCCCTACCAATGTTATCACCGCCGGGGGCGAGGTGCGGAGTATCGTGGTGGTCTATTTGAGGCGAGGGCTGGCAGCCGGATGCTGGAGACGCCGTGGGGAGGTCCGGGCGGTCTCTCTAAGCCGTATCGATTCTGGTGGCCGCTGCCGCCGCTCCCCCAAAAAGAAGGGAAACAAAAAGCCGCTGCGACCTGCGACTGGTAAGCCGGCGCGGTGCCGGCACGACGCGCCCAGCCGCGGCGTTCCGTGGCGTGGCGTCGCGCTACACTAGCTAGCACACGCGGCCAACGTCACAGCGGGGAGCAAACAAATGTTTCGTAATTTGGTAGAAAATCCAAAGACATTCATGTCACTATGAAGTACACTAGCGGAAAAAAACACATGAATACCTCCACTATGCCATACCAATCGTGATGCTAAAGCAGGTAGGTATGTCAAGAACTGTGCTATCAGCGACAATAGCAGATTCCATTGCATAGTGTCTCCAGAACAGTGTTGCCACTATTTAATTTCCAACCCTCGTATATATGCTTTTTGTGCCACAATTCTAGATAATGACAATCCACCGGTCTTCACTAATTATATATTATTTGTTTATTTATTTAGTTATTTAACCTGACCAGATTAGTATTAAGTATTAATAATAATAACAATATATGCTAATACTAATAATAATAATGATAATAACAACTCAAAAATCATAGTAATACCAATAATAACAAGAGATATTTACAAGGAGATAGAAGTTTAACATATTTGAATTAAATTAATATAAACAGAAGGGGCGTCTCCAGGATCCGGCCTGCCAGCCCTCGCCTCAAATAGACACAGTTTTCCGACATTGCAACTTATTCCAGTCTATAGGAAAAAATACACTGCTTCAGATAGTTATTAGATACTAGCTGAAAGCCCGGCGTTGCCGGGTATTTCATTCTTTCTTCCTGCCATTTTTCGGGTATATATTCATTTGTATAATGAATGTATGTGCCGGCCGCGGTGGCCGAGGGGACTGAGGCGCTCCAGTCACGGTCTGCACGGCCACTACGGTCGGGGGCATGGATATTTGTGACATCCTTAGTTGCAAGTAGTTCATAAGTAGTTTGTAAGTTTAGGGACTGCTGACCCCGTAGTTAAGTCCCATAGACTTTACAAACATTTGAACATTTGAATGTATGTCTAAAATCTCTTAGGAATGCAGTTAGTAGTAAAGAAGATTAAAACTTTGTGCTTGATGTGGCGGTTTTCCATGAACGTTACTGTTTATGTGCTCTTATTCTCAAGAACTACACGTCGTACTGTGATAAAATTTAGAAAGTACACACAACTATATGCGTGTAAACCGTCTGTAAAATTTCCTGCGGCTGCAATTTATTGCGTAGGAATTATGAATTGCAACGTCATACCGAATGCCGTAGTTTTACTACATAAACAGCGGAAACGTAGTAAGCAAGAAACATTTCCTTTCATCGTTTTGCTATGGTTCTCAGCGAGAAAAAGTTTAATAAAGGTTTGAAATTATTTTTGCAAGTCGCTAAGTACTCTCATTGTCATATAGCGTATTTATAAAGTCTCGCTGCATTATAAGGCTTTTTTTTTTTCTTCTTCTTTTTGCGATTCCTATTGTTTATGACGTCATATCTTCTGAACCATGTGGCGTGATTCTTAACCAAATGTTTGTTAAGCTTATGGGACTTAACTACGGGGTCATCAGTCCCTAAACTTACAAACTACTTATCAACTACCTTATACTAAGAACGGCACAAATATCCATGCCCGAGGGGGGATTCGAAACCCCGACCGTAGTGGCCGTGCAGACCGTGACTGGAGCGCCTCAGTCCCCTCGGCCACCGTGACTAGCGATTCTTAACCCTTCAGCAATTGTTACCTCACGGTAAGGAATATGTGCACCAAATTTGGTTGAAATCGGTCCAGTGGTTTCGGAGAAAATGAGCAGCATTGTCGCTAAATGCAGCAGTTTTCCGCGCATCTCATTGTTTATGACGTCATATCTCGTGAACTATGTATCGTACGTGATTCTTACACATACAGCGACCGTCCTCATGGACTGAAGCTCACGTATACAAAATTTGAAAAAGATTGGATCAAAACTGTAGATTTGTATGCAATACGTACATACGGACACTCTGCTTTATATATTAGATGTGACCGAGAATCCTACTTATCTGTTGGGAACAAGCTTTTAGTACTCTGCCGGATATGGCATCAATTCCGTGAGAGCTTTTTGTTGAGTTCTTTATTTTTCTAATTTCAGAGGGGAGATGGGTGGAAATTAAATTCATCACGAGACACAAAGACTAATAGATTAGTCTCCTATGTATATTCCGTGTTTTTTACTTTTGCAAGACATTCGATACGGTTCAGCAACGTCGCATGATGAACAAATTACGAACAAATGGAACACCAGACCAACTGTGTGACTGGATTGAGGAGTTTCTAGCTAACAGAACGCAGCATGTCATTCTCAGTGGAGAGTAGTCTTCAGCCTTGAAAGTGACTTCAGGCGTGCCCCAAGGGAGTGTTACAGAATAGTTGCTATATAAAGTCGAAAGCCAATGAGGGTTTTGCGAAAGATGTAGTATTTCCAGAAGTCATAGTGCAGGAGAATGGTAGCGAAATACAGGAGGATCTGCAGCGTATCAACGGACGAGGCAGGGAATGGTAATTGAGCCTCAGACAAAAACAGATGTAAAGTGCTGCGTTTACATGGGAAGACCTTTTATTACATAAGTATGCAACAGGAGGACAAACATTGGAAACTAGAGTCCGACCGAAACATGATATGACACAAAAAGACAAATCATGACCGGATATTCGGCTCGTGTTCTAGTTTTGGCCGAAACCGAAACTTACGTAATTAATTGCAAGTGTAGGCTTTCGGGCCGTTGTCGCTGTCAATAAAACTCTCAAACCACTGTTCGTACAATTATATAACTCACAAACTATCTCACATTAAGCAGTCAGACACAGACCCTGTTGAAGACCGCCCGCAACAGTAGCCGAAACGTCGGTAGATTTTATAACAATGACGACGCGGTCTCATTCCCAGAATTTTATTGACACTTACTTACGTAATTATGTTCAAAATTCGGTAAATTTACGTTACACCGCAAATCACTGGTTTTCCCAGATGTTTCAAGGTCCCCTTCCTGTGCTAAGCCTTCTTAAATGTGTGCGTTCAGATTTAATGGCCTTAACTTTCGATCTATTAGTTGCGAATATTAAGCCAATCACTCCTTTCATAAGTTGAACTGCCAGCCAACCCATAACAATACTTCGTACAGTGGCAGCTTGTCTCCATTCTGTACGTCTCTCTCTTTTCATTTCTTTGTAGGTCTTACATCCCACATCTTTCACGATTTGATCCTTGTACCTCAGACGTGTTCTTCCTCTTGGTCTTTTTCCCTCGATTGTGTTCACGAGTACTTTATGTCTCCACAGTTGGCCTGTAAACTGCACTCTCCTTTTCACTACGAAACTCCAAAAGCTTTTATCCTCACCAACTCTTTCCAGAACCACTTCGTTTGTGACCTTGTCGATCCATTTTGTTTTGAGCATAAGTCTATAGCACCACATTTCAAAAGAATTTAGCTTCTGCTCTTCCTCTGTCCCAAGAGTCCGTGCTTCACACCCATAGCATGCCACACTCCTCACATATGAGTTCAAAAATGTTTTCCTGATTTTAAGGCTGATGCTTTTACATGTTAAGATGTTTTTCGTCTTTAATATTCACAGAATCTATGACATCAACTGCGATTGGGCAAATCTGAAAATGTGTACCCAGCCGGGATTCGAACACGGGTCTCCTGCTTTCTAGGCAGTTGCGCTGACCACTACATTACTGGGGACACAGTGATCGTCGCCCCTACAAGGACTACCTAAGCACGCCTCCCGTCAGATACAAATCCCCAGCTTTACCCTGCCCACAGTAGGACTATTCAAACTCGTAGTTTTGAATCTAATTCCCGTAAGAGTAAGGGCCCCCAAACGAGTAAGAGCCCCAAACTTAACCATCCCTACCCACTTTTTGTTACAAGTAGCCTATGCTTGAGCAATTCTACTCCTCAGTTCTGCCTTGCTCCTTCCTTCCCTGGTAATCTTACTGCTCAGATAACTAAATTTATCAGCTTGATCAAGCAGTTCATTGCCTACATGCACTTTGGACTTTCGTTTGATCTTTTTTGTCGCTTAGCATTACTTTTGTTTTTGCTTTATTAATACTCAAATTATACTCCCCTCCCCCCAATATCATCTGTATCCATTCTATTCAGTAGGGATACAATATCTTCTTCACTTTCAGCTAGGACAGCTATATCATCGGCATACCTCATCATAGCTATTCGTTGCTCATGATTTACTTCACCTGTCTGTGAATTTTCTCTTACTTTTTAAAGCACCTCTTCAGTGTATAGATTAAACGTAACTGAGGATAGTGCAGAACCTTGTCGGACACCTTTCCGTATCTACACCTCTTCTTGGTTTGTCCGTTTACGGATAACCGCTGTCTCGTTTTTCTACAGGTTCCCTGACATTCTTCTATCTTTATCGTCTACTATACTAACTATACACGAATTATTTACAGACGAATGGAAAAACTTGTGGAATCCAACCTCGGGGAAGATCAGTTTGCATTTAGGAGAAATGTAGGAACACGCGAGGCAATACTCACATTACCACTTATCTTAGTAGATAGGCAAGATTTGGAGATAGCTTTTGACAATGTCGACTGGAATACACTCTTTCAAATTCTGAAGGTAGCAAGGATAAAATACAGGGAGCGAAGAGTTATATTCAACTTATACAAAAACCGAACAGCAGTTATTAGAGTCGAAGGGCAAGAAAGGGACGCAGAGTTTGGGAAGGGAGTAAGACAGGGTTGTAGCCATTCCCCAATGTTGTTCAATCTGTACATTGAGCAAGCAGTGAAGGAATGCAAGGAGAAATTTGGAGAGGGAATTAAATTTGAGGGAGAAGAAATAAAAGCTTTGCGGTTTGCCGATGACATTGTAATTTTGTCAAAGACAGCAAAGGACCTGGAAGAGCAGTTGAATGGAATGGACAGTGTCTTGAAAGGAAGATATAAGATGAACATTAACAAGAGTAAAACGAGAGTAATTGAATATGTCAGAAAATCAGGTAAGACTGAAATAATTAGATTCGGTAATGATACAATAAAAGTAGCAGATGAGTTTTTTAAGAAGCGAACTTGTTAACATCTAATATTAATTTAAATGTTAGGAAGTCCTTTCTGAAAGCATTTGTCTGGAGTGTAGCACTGTATGGAAGTGAAACGTGGACGATAAGGAGTTCAGACAAAAAGATGATAGAAGATTTTGAAATGTCGTGTTGTAGACGAAAGATAAAAATTAGACGGGGAGATTACTTAACTAACGAGGAGGTGGTTAACCGAATTGGAGAGAATAGAAGTTTCTGGCATATCCTGACTAAGAGAAGGGATAGATTGGTGGGACACATTCTGAGACATCAAGGAATTGTCAAATTAGCATTAGAAGGAAGTGTGTGGGGTAAAAATCGTAGAGGGGGACAGTAAGCAGATTCGAAAGGATGTAGGTTGCCGAACGTATTCTCAGATAATGAGTCTTGCACAGTATAGGGTAGCGTGGAGAGCTGCATCATACCAGTCTGCGGACTGAAGTTCATAACAATAAACAACAGTAGTCTATTCCTACTGTTTTGAGTACCTCAAACATTTTATCCCATTTAACAGTATCAAAGGCTTTCCCTACATCTGCGAAAGCTATGTATGTCGCCAGGTTCGTATGTAGTAGTTTCTCTATTATTAGGTTTTGTGCAACTGTTGCTTCTCTGGTTCCTCTATCTTTCCGGATTCCAAACTGATCTTCGGAGAGTGTAGTTTCGACATTTTCTTCTATACGTTTATGGATAACTGAGGTTAATATTCTAGAGGCGTGAATCCACCACTCTGCCAAATTTAAGAAGTAAAAGAATTGGAGAAAAGGTGGGCACTATAGGCGAGTAAATACGGTATCACGAAAAGACTACAAGCAAAAAATTAAGAGAGATTAGAGCCCACAAGTAGCCATACCGGCAGCCACGTTTCTTTTCGTGAACCATACGCGGTTGTAACAGGAGGAGAAATTGAAAATGGTACACAAAGTACCCTGCGACACGCACCAAATGTTTAAACGTTTTTAAATCTATCGGACTTAACAGCGTGGTAATTAGTCCGTATCGTACAAACTAGTTAAACTAACCTCAGGACAACACAAACACCCATGCCCAAGGGGGAACTCGAACACTCCCTTCCCCCTCCCTTTAGATTAGATTCTTTTTTTTTTTTTTTTTTTTTTTTCGTTCCGTAGATCCATGTTGAGGAGATCCTCGTGAATGTGGAACATGTCAAGAAACAAAATTTACAAGCTGAATAATAGATAATACTAATAATATAAATGCCGGCCGCGGTGGCCGATGGGACTGAGGCGCTCCAGTCACGGTCTGCACGGCCACTACGGTCGGGGGTTCGAATCCCCCCTCGGGCATGGATATTTGTGCCGTCCTAGTTCGTAAGTAGTTCATAAGTAGTTTGTAAGTTTAGGGACTGATGACCCCGTAGTTAAGTCCCATAGACTCTACAAACATTTGAACATTTTAATAATACAAATACAGATACATACATTTTTTAAATTTCTTTTTAAGCTGATAATATAATAATACTAATATAGTATGAATACCGATACCTGCATCATTTGCTACGATTTACAAATTCACTAATGGAGTAGAAGGAGTTGGCCACTACAAAGTCTTTTAGGCTCCTCTTAAACTGATCTTTATTTCTAGCTAAATTGTTTATACTTGATGGTAAAGTATTGAAAATATGTGTTCCTGAGTATTGGTCCCCTTTTTGAACTAAAGTAAGCGCTTTTATTCCTTGTGTAGATCATTTTTGTTCCTAGTATTGTATGTATGAACTGAGCTGTTTGTTGGGAAAAGAGATATATTATTTATGACAAATTTCATTAAAGAATAAATATACTGAGAGGCAGTAGTTAATATACCCAGTTCTTTAAAGAGGCTTCTACAGGACGTCCGTGAATTTACTCCACCCCGTCCCCCGCCTCGCACCGTGAGATGACTTGCGGGCTGTGGATGTAGACTGCTGGGTGTTCGGTACATGTACGATGATCCATTACGTTACTGAAAGCATGCAGCGCTGCACTGATGTCAATAAAAAAACGGTACGCCGTCAGCGTCGCAAGCTTGGCTGCCTACTAGATAAGAATACACCGTGGCGACGGAACCTCCTGAGAGCGAGACGGCGGACACGACAGCGCCTCGGTGGCCGCCCCGCCCCCGCCCCCGCGACACGCAGACCTAATACCTGGATTATAAGAAATAAGATAGGCGACGCGAGGCAAAAAATGGCGCCGGCTGCAGCGTCCGTCCGACGAGATGAAACGTTAGAGCGGTCGACTTGAATATTAATGAAAACCCGAGACGAGAGGGACGCGACGCGGGAGAAGGAGAGAGGCCTAGGAAGAGGGGGGAGAGAAGGACAGAGGGAGAGAGGGAGAGTGGGAGATGGAGGGGGAGGGAGGAGCGGCTTAACGTTGACAGAAGAGCGTCCGCGAGACCAGCATGGCCGCCGCCGCCGCCGCTGCCCCAGGGACAGTCGGCCGCACCGCTACGCAGCCGAGGAGCTCTGCTGCTCGACTGCCTGTCTATAGCCCCAGTTACCAGCGAGACTGCCAGTCCCGCAAATTATCCAACTCTAGTGTGTACATCTACATCTACATGGGATACTTAAAATGTTCAAATGTTTGTATAACTTATGGGACTTAACTATGTGGTCATCAGTTCCTACACTTACAAACTACTTATGAACTAATACTAAGGACGGCACAAATATCCATGCCCGAGGGGGGATTCGAACCCCCGACCGTAGTGGCCGTGCAGACCGTGACTGACGCGCCTCAGTCCCCTCGGCCACCGCGGCCGCCCTTGGGATACTCTGCAAATCACATTTAAGTGTCTGGCAGAGGGTTCATCGAACAGCGTTATACTACTTATCTCCCTTTCCATTCCCGAATAGCGCGCGGGAAGAAAGAACACCTGAATCTCCCCGGTTTAGCTCTGATTTCTCGTATTTCATTCTGATGATCATTTCTACCTATGTAAGTGGGAGTCAACGATATATTTTCGCGTTCGGAGGAGAATGTTGGCGATTGGAGTTTCGTAAGTAGCCCACACCGCAGCGATAAGCGCCGTTGTTGTAATGATTCCTATCCCAGATCCTGTTATCATTTCCGGAACGCTGTCTCCCTGTATCGTGACAGTACAAAACGAGCTGCTCTTCTTTGCACTCTTTCGGTGTCCTCCGTCAAACCCACCTGATAAGGATCCCACAATGGGCAGCAATACTCCATAAAAGGACGGACAAGCGTAGTGTATGCAGTTTCTTTAGTAGTTATGTTGCATCTTTCAAGGGTTCTACCAATGAAACGCAGTCTCCGTTTCGCCTTTCTCACGACATTATCTACGTGCTCTTTCCAGTTTAAGTCTGAAATAACAGTAATTCCTAGGTATTTCATGGAGTTTACAGCCTTTACCTTTGACTGATTTATCTTGTACACAAAGTTTAACGGATTTCTTTTCGTAATCCTGTGGACGACTTCAAATTTCTCATTATTTAGAGTCAATTGCCAATTTTTACACTGAACAGTAGAACTACTTCAACTATTAAACTTCAGTTTCACGATAAATCAGTCAAACCTAGAGACCGTAAATTCAACTACATACCTAGGAGTACAAACAAATTAAATTGGAACACGTAGAAAATATTGTAGGGAAAGCGAACCAAAGGCTACGTTTCATTGGCAGGACACTTAGATGATGCAACAGTTCTACTAAAGACACTACCTACACTACACTTGTGCGTCCTATTTTGGAGTATTGCTGCACATTACTGCTTCCCCGCCGGCCGCGGTGGCCGAGGTGACTGAGGCGCTCCAGTCACGGACATCACGGCCACTACGGTCGGAGGTTCGAATCCCCCCTCGGGCATGGATATTTGTGCCGTCCTAGTTCGTAAGTAGTTCATAAGTAGTTTGTAAGTTTAGGGACTGATGACCCCGTAGTTAAGTCCCATAAGCTTAACAAACATTTGAACATTTGAACTGCTTCCCCAGGGAAGCGTTATAGGTCCCCTACTCTTCCTTGTGTTTATAAGCGATTTAGGAGACAATCTGAATAGCTCCCTTAGACTGTTCGCGGATGATGCTGTCGTTTATCGGTTATTGAAGTCAACAGAGGATCCAAAGCAACTGCAAAGCGATTTAGACAAAATTTCTACATGGTGCGAAAATTGGCAATTGACACTAAATAAAGAAAAGTGTGAAGTAATACACATGACCACTGAAAGAAATCCGCTGAACTTCAATTACGCGATAAATCAGTCAAACCTTGAGGTCGCAAATTCTACCAAATAACTAGGAGTTACAATTACGAACAACTTAGACTGGAGAGAACACACAGAAAATATTGTGGGGAAGGCGAACCAAAAATTCGTTTCATTAGTAGAACGCTTCTAAGATGCACCAGCTTCACCAAAGAGACTGCCTACATCACACTTGTGGGTCCTTTCCTGGAGTACTGTTGCCCATTGTGGGACCCTCACCAGATGGGACTGACGGAAGATATTGAGAAGGTTGAGAGAAGGGTAGCCCGTTTTGTTTTATCACGTTATGGGGGGAGGGGGGGAAGCGTCACGGAAATGATGCACGAATTGGGGTGGAAATCATTAAAGGAAAGACGTTATTCATTGCGGCTTGATCTGTTTGCGAAGTTTCAACCGCGGACTTATACTGCTGAATGTGAAAATATTTTACTAGCACCAATCTACTTATGGAGACATGACCATCCCAATAAAATAAGAGAAATCAGATCGAAAACGGAACGATTTAATTGTTCTTTCTTCCCGCGCACTATTAGAGAATGGAGCGGTAGAGAAAAGTTATTACAGTGGTTAATGAACCCTCTGCCAGGCACTTAAATATGATTTGCATAGTATCTATGTAGATGTACATGTAGATGAGTAACAATTACGAACAACTTAAATTGTAGAGAACACATAGAAAATATTGTAGCGAAGGCGAACCAAAGGCTACGTTTCATTGGCAGGACACTTAGAAGATGCAACAGTTCTTCTAAAGAAACTGCCTACAGTACACTTGTGCGTCCTATTTTGGAGTATTACTGCGCATTGTGGGATCCACGTTAGTTGTAACCGACGGACGATTTAGAGAAAATTCAGAGAAGGGCAGTTCATTTTGTATTATCGCGATATAGGGGGGAGAGTGTCAAGGAAATGATGAACGAGTAGCGGTGGAATTCATTAAAAGAAAGTTGTTATTTGTTGCGGCGAGGTCTATTTGCGAAATTTCTTTCGGCAACTTTCTCTACAGAATGCGAACATACTATTGTTACCACCCACCTAAATAGGGAGACGACCATCATAATAAAGTAAGAGAAATCAGATCGAAAACAGAAATATTTAGGTGTTCCTTTTCCCCCGAGAGCTATTAGAGAGTAGATCTATAGAGGAAATATCATAAAAATGGTTCGACGAACCCTCTGCCATGCACTTCAATATAATTTGCAGAGTATCCATATTTACCTGGGCTCCCAATACCGGATTTCGTGAACCGATTTTTCAATTCCGTTTTTGGTTGATCATGTAAACACCTCAAAATCGATTTTGGAAATCCACTTCTGTGAAGCGGTTTTCCACTTCCACAATCGATTTTCGTGTCCATGAAAACGCAACCGTTTTTCAAACGTTATTGGCTTGTCAGATTGTGTATTCTTCTTAAGAATTTTCCGCTCATATGGACAGAGTCATATTTTCTGCGGTGAAAACGAAGTATAAATATTAGAGTGAGCATGAATCTGTGCATTTAAGTAAAAATAGCGATTGTACTGACTAAATCAGAAAATGAATCAGCTGTTTTTTCGCTGCCATATGGATGACTTCACGTTTCAATTTCTAATTGTCGCACCGTACAGATATCTAAATCGTTTTGAAGTTGATTTAGATCTTCTGATTGGTTTCACTAACATGTAAAGAGAGCTGCTCAGATTGTCTCCTATAATCGTTCATCAAAACAAGTACTTGTACTCGCAAATTAATGTGAACGACTCACAAGATTACAGAAAAGCTCATGGAAGACGCGTGATTGTAATTCCTAGGTAGTTAGTTGAATTAACGGTTAACGGTCCTTGAGTTGACTGATTTATTGTGTAAAAAAATTGAATAGATTTATTTTAGCGTTCATTACGACTAATTCACACATTCCATTATTCAGGGTCAGTCAACATTTTTGCCCCATATTGGTACCTTATCTCAATCGTTTTTCATCCTCTCGTGACTTCACTGACTATAAAAACAGCTTAAGATAGCTGCTCAGAATGTCTCCTGAATCTTTTATAAAGACGAGCAACCTCATGGGCTCTGTAACACTTTCCCCAGGATTGCCATAAGTCACTTCTGTTTTACTCTATGACCTTCCGACAATTACTATCAATGAGTCCTTTCTGAGACGAAACCAGAAATCTAGTCGCACAACTGTGGCGATATTCCATAAGCACGAGATTTGATTAGATTCCGCTTATGAGGTGTGCTGTCAAAAGCCTCCCAGAAATCTAGAAATCGATTTGAGATCCCTTATCAATAGCAATCATCACTTCGTGTGAGTCAAGAGCTAGCCGTGTTTCACAAGAACGACGGTTTGTGAACCCATGTTAACTAGGAGTCAGTAGGTCGTTCTCTTCAAGACAATTCACGTTGATCGAACGAAGCACATGTTCACAAATCCTGCTACAAATCTACGTCAAAGATAAGGGCCTGTAATTTTGCGGATTACTCTTAGTGCCTTTCTTTAAACACTGGAGTGACCTGTGAAACGTTCTAGTCTTTGGGTATGGAACTTCCGGTTAGCGAAAAGTTGCATATCATGAAGCTAATACATCAACATACTCTGAAACGAATCTAATCCACTTACAATCTGGATCGGAAGACTTGCCTTTGTTAAGTTATTTAAGTTGCTTTATTACTCCTGGAATATCTACTTCCAAGTTACGCACGATGGCAGCTGTTCTTTATTCTAAATCTGGAGTATGTACCACGTCTTGTTCAGTGAGCTATGTTAGTAACTCCGCTTTGTAAGCGCTCCGAAGGTATTGATTCTCTTCTGCGGCTCGCTCATGTAGTTTACATATGACTAGAATTTCTTTGTATTTTATGCCAAATTTTGAGACAGAGGTTAGTTGTGGAAACTGTTGTAAGTTTACTTACAACAGTTTCCACAACTAACCTCTGTCTCAAAATTTGGCATAAAATACAAAGAAATTCTAGTCATATGTAACATATTAAAGTCTGCACTAAATTTCGAGTTTGCGTAAAATATCACAGTCTTGTGGATTTTATCTGTTAAATACCGGGTGATCAAAAATTAAGTATAAATTTGAAAACTTAATAAAACACGGAATAATGTAGATAGAGAGGCAAAAATTGACACACATACTTGGAATGACATGGAGTTTTACTAGGAAAAACAGTTCAAAAAATGTCCGACAGATGGCGCTTCATCTGACCAGAAAAGCAATAATTAGCATAAACAATTAAGACAAAGCAAAAATGATGTTCTTTACAGGAAATGCTCAATATGTTCACTGTCACTCCTCAACAATAGCTGTAGTCGCGGAATAATGTTGTGAACAGCACTGTAAAGCTCGTCCGGAGTTATGGTGAGGCATTGGCGTCGGATGTTGTCTTTCAGCATCTGTAGAGATGTCGGTCGATCACGATACACTTGCGACTTCAGATAACCACAAAGCCAATAATCGCACGGACATGGGAGGCCAAGCATGACGAAAGTGACGGCTGAGCACACGATCATCACCAAACGACGCGCGCAAGAGATCTTTCACGGCATGGAGTGCCATCCTGCATAAAAATCGTACGTTCCAGCAGGTATTTATCAGCCAGACTGGGGATGATGCGATTCTGGAACATATCGGCGTACCTCTCACCCGTTACGGTAGCAGTTACAAAACCAGAAACACGCAGTTCCTCGAAGAAAAAAGGCCCGATATCGGTAGATGTTTGGTTCTAATAATACCCCATGTCATTCCAAGCATGTGTGTCAATTTTTACCTCTCTATCTACATTATTCCGTGATTTATTAAGTTTTCAAATTTATACTGACTTTTTGATCACCCGGTACTTGACTCTATGGAAGTAGTCGAGAAAAAGTTTAGGAATGATTTTAAATTGTGTTTAAATCTATTTGGAAGTCATAACTACCCTGATCATTAACCACTGGATAATTGCAGAGAAATTTTCTCATCAATTTGGTCAAAAATTAGTTTTTTAACGCATGCCAATGTTTATTATGTCTTATTTCCTGAACTTATACAATTTTTCAGATAGATTCTGTTATATACGTAGATACTGTGTGAAAAGTGACGAGGAATAGAGTTAGTAATTAAAAAGTAATAAATTAAAGCATCGTGGCAGATGATGAAATTTCACTACATGAACAGTAAAAATGTACTAAGCGATAAATTATTTCCCTTTCTTCGTTTTACAGGAAATGCAGAGAGGAAAAGTTACGTAAAAATTTGAAGTTATATCTGAAGTTTGTTGTAAACAGCTAAGTGTTACAATTTCCAATTAATGAATGAACAAATTTAGCATATTTGAGCGCTGTCAGCTTGAAGACAAAAAGGCAGTTTCTAATTCTAATACTTTTCTAATCGTGTTAAACTTTACATAACATTACATCAAATTCAATTTTCAAAATCGGTCAATAATTAGGAGCATTATTGAAAGTAATTTTTTTATTTTTCCTGGGAGCCGTTAGGTGGCGTGGAGCATGTAGGGACTGTTCTCTAAGAGCCGTTTAGTAATACAGATACCTAGTAGAGAATATGGGCACAATATAGAAGAGGCTAAGGGGAATCTGACACAGAGAAAGGTAGTAGAAATTTACTCCCAATAATAATTGTTTGAGGAAGACACCTAAGGAGAAATATTAGAAACGTTCTCCTGCTATGCAGGGTGTGCGAAGCAAACCTTAAATCAAAACTGGTATGGGCAAGAAAGAAGCTTTTCCAAATTGTTACGGAATTCAGTATGTAAAAGAAACCATACTCAGGAAAACAACACCACTCAGTGTGTCACATTGGGACTGTGGCTATAAAAAAGAAAAATCACTGTATTTATTGAAAATAGTTTCCCCCTAAATCAATACAAACTTGAAATCTTTTCAAAACTCTTTTGAAACAGTCACAGTAGTTCTTTTCGGAATTTAATTTAGTTCTGAGGAACAATTGTCCTGGATCTCCGTAACTGCGTTGCAACGTCTTTTATTGCCAATATAAATTTGGGGGATAATGACATCCAGAAGTTGGTTGAGACCAAAACTGCTGAATGTGAAGGGTGATGCAAAACTTTGATTCGTTTGCTGGTCAAAAACTCGTGGGCTGCGCGTTGTGCGCAAGGAGCGACCTGGAAAAAACGCCTCGGTCTTCAGGATTAATTCGGCGAATTCTGGTCCACAAACGGTGGAGAATGCTTACGTCATAATCAGAATTACCGGTTTGTCCTTCTGGTACAAACTCCTTGTAAATGATTCCTCTCAAATCGAAGAAAACTTCTAGCATTGTCCCAATACGACTCTTCTTCTGCAAGCGGACTTTCTTTGGTTTCGGATTCAGTGGCTTAACCATGCTACTTTCTGTTGCTTTGTAAGGGGCTCATACTGGAAACTCCATGTCTCCCGGCCAGTTTCGTGAAATCAATGTCACTTTAGTCTGTCTTTAATAAGTTTTGCAATGTTTTTCATCAACTAAAAGGGTGTACGGCAGAGACCTAAAACAGACCGCCCATTTGGTAAAATCCAAGTCAAAATTCTGTGGACAATAATTTATGCTATCCCTTACAGCTCCTCCATGAGTCGTGCAAAAATACAAATGTCTTTTGCAATTTTGCGACCACTGTTTTCACACTTTTGAGTGTGCAACTTGTTAGCGGCTTTATTCGTCGTGACGTGTCCATAATGTCTTCCTTGCCGTCGCAACATCGGGCAAACCACCAAAAAATAATTTCAACGACTTTAAAATCACTACAGTAAGCATTTTTCTATCAAATCAAACGTTCCACTGGTAATTTTCCTAGCTTAACGCAAAACGTCATGTTGCACAGCTGCATCACTGCTATTTTTCGACGCGTGTCAAACACATATTGTTGCATTCTTTGGCAGGGAGACTGCTGCAGCAATTTAATCTTCTACATGGCACTGCAGTTGGGAGCTTTCCGCAAGCAGTCCTAACAGAATTAGGACACACCTTGTATTTTGGATGTCAGTCTCAGCCCACACTTAAACCAAGGCCTGAGCCTACGGCTGACAAAATGCAGCTGACGTTTGAGATTAAAAAGTTCTAAAGAGAATTGGTGACGAAACGAGTTGTGGAAAACAACGTTGCATCATATATGGCTACCAGAAACAGAAATGACACAGGCCAAAACAACTCATGCTGCGGCGGATTAGCCGCGCCTACTGGAGCGCCGTGTTGCGGTGCGCGCGGCCGTCCGCCGTCGGGGGTTCCAATCCCCCCTCGGGCATGGATGTTTGGGCCGTCTTCAGTATAAGGGGGTTCATAAGTAGTTTGTAAGTTTAGGGACTGATGAGCGCGCAGTTAAGTCCCTTAAGCCTTACAAACATTTGAACATTTTTGAAACAACTGATTGAGTCAGAGATTAAAGTGATTGACGAGGGTGTTGCGAGAAGGTTTATATAGAGAATAAAACGATAATATGAACTAGAAAAATGTAAAGGGCTGGATCATAACAATAGGAGCACATATTTTTAAAATTTTGCTAAGATGACTAATACTAAAGAGTATTGTCGACATCTATAGCTTTTTGATGTTATACTAATGCTGTTTCCCTTGCACGACCACGTTTAATACTTGCATAATAGTGAAATTCTATCTGCTGATGTTAAAAGAACGGACCACTGCTGGTGTAGAAATGTTTTTTTTATTAAGAGGCACTCTGCTTTGAGTTATCGTTCATCCTTAGATGGAAACCTTAACATAACCTCATGTTATAAAAATGGTAATGTGACTTTTAAATATAAGTACTTGTACCGTTGTGGCAGTGTGTACATTTAACATAAAGTTTTCTTTTCCCATGAGTGACTGACCTACAAATTTTTGTCTACCTACTGAGTTCTCAGACGCACTGTATTTTTAATAGAGCCGTACATACAGCACAGCTAGACAGTCACACGCCGGATTAACGATAGCTGCTCTGCTATACTAACCACCAAGAGATTGGCTTTATGTGTTTCCTCTCATTCACTTTAACCAATATAGCTTACTCAACGTTCCAAACTAAGAATTACGAATTGTCTACAGGCAGTCAGCTTCATCAAACAGTGTATTGTGAGTACTGTGGTTCCATCTTTTGCAAAAGTGAAAGTGTATAATAGTGTTGCTAAAACGTGAAAGAATTTAGTCTAAGAAAATGGCCCAAGACACTGTTATAGGAAAAATACAGGAAGTTGAATTACTTAAACAAACGTCTTATTTTACTATATTGGTATGGTTTCTGTTCTTTCGAACACGCGGAGACGTTGTTTGGTTCATTTACTTCACCGCAGGTGCGATCATACTTTCGACCTCGCACGGCAGTCCGTAATGGCGAGTGTAAAGGTACGTTGACACTGGCCACAAGAACGGCGCCATAGCATGTGGCATTATAGTTTGTATGGAAGTGGTGCTATCACAGCCGTTTCCACTCGCACCTGTCAGATTCCTGGTTGCATGGTTGCTAACATGGCGCCATCTGAGATTTTTCGAACAGACATTGGTGTTGTCATTTAGGCTATGGTTTTAGAATTGATATAAGACTACAATAAGAGGGAAATAAGTTGTAAATGTTGTTGTTTGGAAATGTATTTTGCGTATAAACTACACTCATATATTAAAAGACAGGTATAAACCAAGTAGCACATGTAAACAAACCTCTATTTCTGAACCAATTACGAATTAAAAAGAAGTAAATTTCGATTGGGATCTGCTTATCAAGCTCTGTAAGAAAGTCTGATGTCAACATTAGAAACGCACTACTTAATCAAGTGATACAATAAGTGTCACTGTGATATTTGACACCTGACCATTACCTGTCATCTCTTCAAACTTGATATCTTGTCATCAAAACAAGTTCAGTGTTCTGATGTAATGTTCCGGATGCTATTTAAAATGTAATGGACGCTTATTTGAAACCTAATATAGCTACCTACACTTGCCCACAGTTAAATAAAACGACTTTTTAATTTATATCGATTTTTGAGGTTATGCTTTGTACAACTCCACTGAAAATTACTGTAATACAGTTCATTCCCTTAATTAACAGATACACTCAATCAGAAATTACAATATGAACCTTGTCACTTCCTTTCTAAAATCCATGTGGCAAGTGTTTATGAGAAATGAAAATGCCAATTCCAGAATCTGAATACACTGCCAACAACACACTTATTTTCCGCATTTGTAGAATTAAATAGTCTGCTGTGTACCTACAAATCTCCCTTCAGTAATCACTCTATAACACCTGTTTAGTCACACACAAATATTAATCATACACTGTATAAGAACATCATAAAATACGCAAATTAACTACAGTATTCTGATGAAAACTTTGTCCTGCATTCCGATGTCTAACTGTCACTGTTGCCCAACAAACCAAACATATTTTGGAAAGGTCTTTAACTTGATGAGCATTAAAATGCACATTGTTTGTAAAACGTAGGTATAAATACGCGAAAACACCAAATACGGCAATAGCCTTCAAATAAACATGCCGGCGGTTTGTTTTGTTTCTGGGAAATGGCGCCACAAAGTTCAAATGACATGAACTTTGTCGAGTGGCGACAGTTGAGTGGCACAACGCAAATATTTGCAATTGACACTAGCATTTTCCGTGGCGAAAGTCAAATGGCGCCTTTTTTTGTGGCCAGTGTCAACCTAAGTTAAGACGACACGGACGATAGGGGCGCTACAGCCTTAGTGTGCGACTTGTGTTAATTTGAGACGGAGGGGAGGCCAGAGGTGATAGCCAGGTGGGCTGGGCGCGTTGGCCCAGCGCTCTTGGTAAAAGAGCTCAACGCTCTCTGTAATAATAACAATTTAAAAAATTAGCGAAAACTCAACAAACAAACGACCGCAAAGAAACAATCTACCTGAAGAACAAGGCGGAGAAAAAAGTGGTTAAGGCGACCGCTGGCCCAAGGCGGGAGACCAGGATTCGATTCTCGACCCGGCTCACATTTTCACTTGTCGCCATTGTATAATGTCAATGCCGTAATGCAGCTAATGTCAATCCTTTCCTTCCTAATCCTTCTTCCTTCCCTTCCTTAACAAATAATTTACAAACGTCTAATTGGAACACATGCATTTAAATAAACTTGTGAATGATAAAATTATTATCAATAACATTGAATCAGTAGTTGAATAAATTTCGCATGAAGAACAAATTGTCAAGGATAGACATTTTTCGAAAATTTCAAAGTTAGAAATGGAAAAAAAATAAATACTTCAGACAAAAATCATATAGTTCCTGGTGTTCAGTTTCATAATAAGATAATAATATCGTGTGGCTCATTGGCCTTTGCAAGTATTTCAATTGGACGCCACTTCGGCGTCTAGCATACCCCAGTTATCCTACCGGGGAAAGAGGACCTACTGCTTAACGTGGAATCCGAGCCACGTGTCGTTTCTGGCGACTCATCACATCGTTGAGAGGTGAAGGACGGGTTAAAACACAAACTGAAAAAATTCCGAGTCCGACCGGATTTCGAGCCCGTGACGCTTCTCTTTCTAGTCGAGCGCTTTACCCAAAGGCCACCGGGCCCGACGTAACAAAATTATTAATCGTACCAACTTACAGTTTTCCAATTATGAAATCTGCTTTCTAGAGAAATGTTTAAAATAAATCAAAACAAATTTTAGGTAAAAGTATTAAGAGATTTACTACTCATGCTAAACTGGCTGTTGATCATGTTACTGGTTCCATTGTCTACAAAACTTCTACAATAAACAGTCTTGGCAATCAACAAGTACAAAGATAGTGATATTGATTCTGTTGGGCAAGACAGATTATAAATTCATAATATTAAAAAGAAATTAGGTAATAGCGAAGCTTTGTTACCGAAGACTATCAAAGTGACTGTCAAAGTGATTATGTACTTAAAAGATTACAGTGACATATTAATTGAGACCTGTTTTTTAATTATTATTGAGTGATGGGAAGAAGAATCACTTGATTGTTATGAACCCTGTTGCCACAGTTAAGATCACAGCCAAAGGTCCATAAAAATGGCATTCCAATTCGATCTGTCATCATTTACTTGGGTCTTCATTACGTAAAAATGGATTACATCATTAAAAGTAAATACGTTTTCAATAATGAATACACGCTCAACTATAGTTACGAAAATAATGACTGTGTCAAAAATGTGGTTACTCCTGAAAAAGTTCGTCTCATATCCTTTGATATAAGTAACTTGTACCACTCAGGGAATCTACTGTGTTAGTTAGGAAAAATGTTATTTCTCATAAGATTTTACCAATCCCTGAAGTACATGAGCTCATAGAAAGTCTTAATTTTTACTCTCACACAACAATTTATTAACAACATATTTTACAAACAATCTGATTGTTTACCAATGGGCTGTTGTTTGTCAGGCACATTGGTTAATATTTTCATGCACTTTATTGAATGTACTATTTTGAGAAGTAATAATTAAATGTTCAAAGGTTTGTAAATCTATTGGACCAAGCTGTCACGGTCATCAGTCCCTAGACTTACAAACTACTTAAACTAACCCAAGGACAACACACACACTGATGCCCCAGGGAAGATTTCAACTTCCGCAGCAAGACGCCTTAGAACGCTCGGCCACTTCTCCGCGGAAATAAGAACTAGTTTAAAAAATATTATATTACTAAAGATATGACACAATTATTTTATCTACAGGCAATGATGAAGAAATACAGGAAATATTTATACTGCAAATAGTCTTCTACCACAAAATAAAATACAACTCTGCCTTGCTGTACACTGCAGCCACAGCCTGGCTATGTGTAGTGACGTCACCGTCGTCGAGCCAGGAACAACACTGCATCCTCATTCTGCATTGCCATGTAATTTGTTGTGTACCGACCATGTAATTATGATATTAGTGTGTTCCTGAACTGTATATTGCAGCGACACTGACGGCCAACGACTGTAGTATGTTGTTACATAAATAATTCAACAAAGTTGTCGAAACTTTGAGAGGCTGGTTAGCTGCTGAAACACTCGATTAGTTACTTCACAAACTCGTGCAACAAGGGACAGGGCAGATCTGTGGTAGTGATCATGTATAAAACGTGAATGATATTAGCATATATGCACATCAAGCTCACTGATACCGACTATTACTACTTGATATTCTGTAATCTGTCTGTAATCCGGAATATAAAGTGAGCACATGTAGCAATAATAGGTTCTAATAGAAAGCATATTAAATAATATTAGATTTACATGTAACTCAGTACATGGACTTAAAATGCCATATGATGAATTAATGTAATACTGGCAATAATTTACTACATGAATTAAGAAGACTTAATCTGTAACCGACATGACCACATTTTATGCTCTACTTTCCAGTATGAAGCATATATTGTAACAAATCTGTTGTTCATGATAAATGTACAGCTTCCTGTTTCTAACAATAGTTTGTATTTTGTCTACATGCCGAAATAGTATATAAGGACCCAAGCAGAGAGACTCGGGGCGTCATTATTAAGACTGACTTTGGGCAGTCACTGTGTCAGTATGTGGTTTAATACCAACAATGTTATGTTTTGTTGAATACAGTTTTATGAAAAGTGCGACTTGTGTTTTGAGTTCACACTAAGTGATCTAGGTCTGTAAGATATCACCCAGCACGCAACCTTTAACCAGAATTTCAGGCATTTGAAGAACAAGCGAAGCAGATTCTACAAGATACACCCAACCTATGACACTCTGGTAATGTACTGAACTTAATAATTGTGTAATTGTAACCTTGCTACATGAAAGTGACATTTATTTATCTTCAGCTTTTGGAAGTTATTAGTTAGTAGCAGGTACGTTACAGAGGCTATGCCATACGAGGTCACCACCGGAGCAGACAGTAGATGCACTGCTTTAACGCCACTGCAGAACATTCTTAAGACTGTCATAAACAATAGTTTCTTCTCTACTGGGCCCGAAACATATACAAGGTCAAAATATGACGTTATCGTAATATAGAAATCCAAGTTTGCTGCTAACAATATTTATTCAGCTTGTGCAAATTGACTCCACTACAAGCTTGTTTCGGCTATAGCCATTTTCAAGTGGACTTGATGATGTATAACAAATAATTACCTACGTTTACAATACACAATTTTGTATAAAAAAATTAAAAATTATTTCATTACAAATACACTTATGTTTAAGTTGGACTGACATCCATAAAGCATATTAAAGTTAGTGTCTTTCTGTGACAAGATGGTAAGGGCACGTTTTATCTCATTACTTTTTATATTTGACAGATATAGACACTGTTTACTCTGTTGATGCTTTATGTTTACAGTAAAATATATCTGTGCCAGTCAGAGGGTGTACTCGTGTGTCAGGGATAATACAATAGCAGAGAAACATCGTTTCTTTTTCTTGTGTGAAATTATTACGATACCGTCATAAACGTACTGCTACAGTGGACTTCCCAGCGCACACCATCAGCACGTCCAACTCTTGCACAGAGATTAGTGGGTCGATCTCATGCACATAGGCTGACTTCGGACATCACGGAACAAGAACTCGTTCGTGGTGGGCTTTTATTGAAGTACGACAGTTAAGAAGCCGAATGTCGTGGTGGGGTTTTATCGCAGTAGGGCAGCCAAGACGGGAAATGAGCCCGTATTGGACCAAGCTGTATTCAGAAAGTGCAGACCGCTGAAGCGTTATTCCTAGGTATTTACGGCCTGATTTATCGTGTAAATGAAGTTTAACGAATTTCTTTTAGTGGCCATATGGACGACTTCACACTTATAATTATTAAGGGTCAATTGCCAATTTTTGCACCATGCATATATCGAAATCATTTTGCAGCTGCTTTTGATCCTCTGATGACTTTACTAGCCGATAAATGACAGCATCATCCTATCCGCGAACAGCCTAAGAGAGCTACTGAGATTGGCTCCTAAATCGTTTATAAAAATAAGGAACAGTAGGGGTCTTATAACAATTACCTGGGGAACGGCAGATATCACTTTTCTTCTGTTGGATGACTTCCGTCAGTTACAACATACTGTGTCCTTTCTGAGAGGAAATCACTAATTCAATCGCACAACTGTGGCAATATTCCAGAAGCACGCAATTTGATTAGAAGACGCTTGTGAGGTGTAGCATCAAAAGCCTTTAGGAAATATAGAAGCAAGGAATCTATGTGACATCTCTTGTCGATAGCAGTCACGTGGGTAAAGAGCTAGCTGGGTTTCACAAGAACGATACTTTCTGAATCCCTGTTGACTATGGGTCAATACGTCGTTCTCTCTGAGATAGTTCATAATAATTGAGGAAAGTGCATGTTCTAAAATCCTGCTGCAAACCGTCGTCAATCATATAGGCATGTAGTTCTGCGAATGACTCCTATTGCCTTTCCTGAATATTGAAGTGACCTGTGCAACTTTCCAGGCTTTGAGTACGGAACGTTCGCTGAGCGAGCGGTTGTATATCGTAGTTAGGTATGAGGCCATTGCTTCAGAATACTCTGAAAGGAACTCAACTGGTATATAATCGGGACCGGGAGACTTACTTTTGCTAAGTGGTTCAAGTTTCTTTAATACTCCAGAGGTATCTATACTCCCATTGTTAGTTTCGAAAGACTGGAAATTTTCACTCAGGAAAGCATTAATTAATTTTATCTGCTTTATTCTGATGGATTCGCGAAAACCGATATTCAGTTTCGGTACAACACTGTGTTCATTAATCCCTGCGTCTGTTTTGATGCTCTTTATTTGCTCCGGATTATTTGTTGCTAAGAACTCAAGTATGTTCTCACAACCATTTACTGTCCTAATGGGTTCATGAACTAATTGCTCGAGGTAACTGTCGGAGAATGCGTTCATTACAATTTCGGTCGATGTTTTATGCCTGCCTTCAGTTTTGAACATGTAGTTTTCCAACTTAACGAGAGTTATTATTATCTTTTTTCTTTTTTTTTAAGAATGCGAAGCTAGAGTGCTATGACTGCACTGAGTCTTCAAACTAGTGTGGCTTTCATTCGATTGGGCGTAGGGTAAAAGGGGTGTCTAGTACTAGAGTCTTTCTACTGAGTCAGAGTGAGAATTCTTTCACCGCCACTCCCCCCCCCCCCCCCCCCCGTGAGCGGCAGACGATCCCCGATCGGAAGCAGTGGTTTTTTTCACTGGTTTATTCACCAGGCAAGCAAGATCCCGGAGTTTATGTCATCCTATTCACGGGCGAGTCACCTATACGCGGATTAATATCTTCAACTTTCGTAGCCGGCCGCGGTGGCCGAGGGGACTGCGGCGCGTCAGTCACAGTCTGCACGGCCACTATGGTCGGGGGTTCGAATTCCCCCTCGGGCATGGATGTCTGTGCCGTCTTTAGTATAAGCTAGTTCATAAGTAGTTTGTAAGTTTAGGGACTGATTACGCCGTAGTTAAGTCCCATAAACTATACAAACATTTGAACATTTGAGAGTAAGATAAAGTCGCCACCAACCGTAACTCTTATCATTGTAGCTACGAAGGTGAACCAAAGGGCCTGGCATACCGTGTGTGAAAATTTGTAGACAGGCCTTGGTGCCACATGCCGTCAAACGTACGTGATACACCAAGGAGGATCATGGAGTAGAGCTCCCTATTCTTGTACGCCTAGATGACGTTTTCGACCACGCGTAGCTGCTGGAGAGGCGTGAAGTGACCTCCCCAGAACTCAAATGTTTCGCCAGACGACACATATTCACTAGAGCCACACGCATTAATTCGAGGCATCTGTACCCTCTATAATGCCTCCCAGAGAATTGAGAGCAGGCTGATGGAGTGATAGCTTGTCGGGTCTGCACAATTCTTCCCTGGTTTAGGCACCGCAACTACTAAGGCCTTCTTCCAGATCACAGGAAACTTCTATTGTTTCAGTATATTATCAAACAATTGATTGACTAGCACGACTGCTGTCTGTGGAAATAACAAAAGAATTGACGCAGTGAAATTGTTAGCGTCATAAGTCCCTAGACTTAAAAACTAATTAAACCAAATGACACTGAGGACAACACACACACACACACACACACATGCCCGGAGCAGGACTCGAAACTCCGACGGGAAGAGTCGCCCAGTCCGCATCATGACGCTCAGACGAGGGAAATGCTCCAGGGACCGTCGGACTTCTCCTTCACTGATAGTGTCCTGTTCGTGACTCTTCCTCCTCAGGCTCAGCTGCCGAGTATATTTGGATTATATTCTCAACCAGCTGGATGTTGGCTGTTTGTTCAAATGTTCAAATGTTTGTAGACCTTATTGGACATAACTACGGGGTCATCAGTCCCTAAGCTTACAAACTACTTATGAACTAGCTAATCCTAAGGACAGCACAAATATCCATGCCCGAGGGGGGATTCGAACCCCCGACAGTAGTGGCCGTGCAGACCGTGACTGGAGCGCCTCAGTCCCCTCGGCCACCGCGGTCGGCTTGACTGTTTGATGTGTTCCTTTAAAGGTGTGAAGTTGTAATTGACTCTCCGTGCTATGGTGACATCGTATAAAGACTGCTAGTGCCAATCAGGTGTGGAAGGATTCAGTTCCCCGTGTTTTGGTTAACCTGTGCCACCTGGAAAACGTTGAAAACGTTGTGCCTGTTAGTATAGTAATGTACTGTGTCTGCTTCAGTTCTGCGGGACAGCAGAAACTTACGTCTGTATGTACAACGGTGTTTATGAAATTGCGCCGTTCGACGTAGGCAACTTGCATGCCTGTATAGTTTGACGGTGTGACGGCTGGCAGGGGCCGACTGGCCTGCCAGCAAATCAATAGGGTATTTGATTTCTAGAAGTCGTCTTCAATAGAGAATTATGTCATCTTACGCTTATAACATGCCTTTTTTCCACTTGAATTCCAGTATTTTGTAAAAGTAAAAAATGAAAATAAAAAATAAAAAGGAGGAATGAAAATAATTTGAAAGCTCATTGAAACGCTCCAATTGAGTCATATGATGCCTGTGACTTCAACTGACAGGATGCTACGCTTAGTGGCGTAAAATCCACTGATATACAGTTTCGACACTCGCGTTTAAGAACATGGTCTACAAATATCGCGTAATGCCATACTGTAAAAATACGCCTTAAACACCGCAGAAAATTGATTTTGCTTCTTACAAGCTATGAGAAATAGGTAAAGTGTGGTTGAAACTCGCTATCAGAGATAAAAATTGGATAGCGGTCGCTTCTTTGGTATATTTTTGTAAGTATCATTTTGACGTAAGTAAACACTCCTTAGGATAATTATTACTCTATTACTGGCTATTAATTCTTAAGCTCTGCAGCTGCAAAGGTATAACGTTTTATTACGTTCAGATCAGTGAGCTGATGTTTATATTTTCGAAACAGCAGTTCAAATGTCCATTTTTTTTTATTTTTCAATCTATCGGACCAAACATCGTAGTCGTCAGTCCGTAGCTTATTAACCTAAGGGCAAACACACACACCCGTAGCCTAGGGAGGACTCGAACCTCCGACGGCGAGCAACCACGCGCACCGCGGCAAACAGCAGTTCACGATGTGACACGCAAATAATTTGTATGTAAAGTCCTTTTCGAATGTAGTTGGCTAACGAGGAAATTTCATATTGGATCTCAGTTTTAATATTTACATTGGTGATGCAGTATTTCAACACATGACGGATAAATCAACAATTTGTGTTTCTAAAACACCTTTTGAACGCATCTGGTAAATGCAACTATTATTAATAAAATTTCAAATGATTACTAATAACTTCGAAACTTCGACTCTATTTCACATTTTTACATTCTTCCGTGATATCTAAAAGAGAGAGAAAAAAAGAGTTGTTTTTGAAAACAGAGCGCAAAATTTGTATTCCAGCACGCCAACCGTTACGCCACCAAACACACACACTAAATGCTGCCCGAGCAGATAAGCTGATTTCACAGATATAGATATTGCAAATTTTCTATCGTTATTTTTCTTCGAAAATATTTACTGTTGGCACCTACAAGAAATTATTTGTCCTCTACTTTTCACCCTTCTCTAGCATCCCAAGTACCGATTTAACCGGACAAGTTTCTTTGTAAACAATAAAAACGAAAAAGTGACTACTCATATATAGAAAGTAACCAGTACGCAAGATTAATTATCGTATACATAAAAATTAATCTGAATCCTAAATGTAGCAACGTAGTTGCGCACATATCATGTAATTTTTGCAGTGGACACTAATAACAGTGTTAATTTCAAAGTGAAGTGTATTTGGAAGATATATAAAATTCAATGCTTATTTTACTGGATGTAAAATTCAATGCTTATTTACATACTTTTATCGAGTGTGATAGTTTGTATCTTTAGACTAGAGGCAATCTGTTGATACGAACAAACAACAATTGGTTTAAATTCAGGTATTTTTTACTTTAAATGCAGTTTTCATCTTCCTCATTTCCATTACGTAAACATCAGCAATTTTTTTACTCTTTTTTTCCTCGAAAAATTAACATAGCGAAACGTATCAAATTCCGGAAGTTTTTCACTATCAGAGTTCACACTATTCTCTTCCATTCTTCATAAAAATTTTAGTGCGTTTTCCATTACAGTAAAATTATACGCAGAAAAAGTAAACGTACATGCAGTAACTTCCGCTAAAACTGCTATAACACACATAGAGCTTGGTCAACATAGTGTAAGGTGACGTAACTTGAGCTACAGCTAATGACAGGCCGTTTTCAATCACGTGACTTAATCTTCAAATTAAATGAGTTTTAAGCTTCAATTTCAGAAAAATAACATGTTTTGTAAAAATAATGAAAATGCAATTTTAAAGTTATATTCATTGAGAATAACGCAATTCGAACCATATTTTGAACGTAGGAAAAAAGCCCATTCTAGGCAGCAGTATCTGTTGAGTGTAAGGTCCAACTTCTGTAGCATTAATTATTCCCTTTTCTAGAAAATCATCTGAGAATAAGAGGTCATTTTTACAGAAGAATTGAAGACATCATAGGAGACGGGTGGTTGGTCCGACAGTCAATTGTTGTCGTCCACAAAATTGCAAATAGTGGGAAATGTGAAACACTCGTGAGGAGTATAAAGTAATTTAGCGGTGTAATAATTTTGAGCAGTTAGAGGAGGACTCTTATAATAAAAGAAGAAATAGAATATAATGAATTATCAATTATTTTCGTGAACATTTAAGAACTGTTGTGAAAAGACTTGGGGAAACTATGGAAGATCAGGGTACAGAGTTAGAAAATTTGATGTGCATATATACGAGATGTAGCAGAGTGAAACCGCAAAAAGTTTTGATGTAGTTAGATGAGGGCTGGGCGTGCTTTTTTTTAGAGGATAGCCATCGGAGCTGTCAAAGAAGGCGAGTATAGCTGCACGATATGCTGTAGACTTCTGCGTCCAGAGGAAAGAATAATTTGTCAGTTTGGCGATGAAGGGAACGGTGTTGTGTAAAAACTGGAGATGAAGGCCAAGCCTTTAGAGCAACAAGAACTCAACTGGATACACATTACATGGTCAAAAGTATCCGGATAGCCCCAAAACCTACGTTTTTCATATTAGGTGCATTGTGGTGCCACCTACTGCTAGGTTCTCCATACCAGCGACCTCAGCCGTCATTACACTTAGTGAGAGAGCAGAATGAGGCGCTCCGTGGAATTCGCGGACTTCTACCGTAGTCAGGTGATTGGGTGACACTTGTGTCAAAAACCTCTACGCGAGATTTACATACTCCTAAACATCTCTAGGTTCACAGTCTCTGATATGACAGTGAAGTGGAAACTTGAAGGGACAAGTACAGCATGACACGTAAAGAGCGGCATCGTCTGTTGACACAAAAAATGTTCAAATGTTTGTCAAGCTTAAGGGACTTAACTGCTGGATCATCACTCCCTAAACTTACGAACTACTTATGAGCTACCGTACACTAAAGACGACACAAACATCCATGCCCGAAGGGGGACTCGAACCCCCGACCGTAACGGTCGTGCAGACTGTGACTGGCGCGCCGCAGACCACTCGGCCACTGCGGCTGGCTTGTTGACACAGATATACCGATAGTTGAAAAGGGCCGAACAGTGTAATAGGTAGGCATCTATCCAGACCAGCGCACAGGAATTCAAACTAGGTCAGGATCCACCGCAATTACTACGACAGTTAGACTGGAGGTGAGGAAACTTGGATTTCATGGGCGAGAGGCTGCCCATAAGCCACACATCACGCAGGTCAGTGCCAAACGACGCCACACTTGGTGTAAGGAGCGTAAGGCTCGGGGCACAGTTGACGCAGCACAGGCAGAGGAGAGCTCAGTACTGGCTCACCGCTGGCCGAGCACAGAGCACGCAGCTGTGTCCACTGCGATTTTGTCTGTTGAAATGTTTATATAATTGGTTAGTAATTACAGTTCATTCTACCACTTCCAAACAAGATACTTAGCTTTTCAACATCACGATGTATGGGGGTTCTGCTCGCTGCAAAATTATTCTCCTGGGGCGTCGTGGTAGAAATAAATACTCGTAGGTACAATTTTTCACTTCTTCTTTAATTTCCAATCAAACTGCTTCTCCACCAAAACATCATAAATTCAAAACTTCCGCAATACAACAGAATGTAGTTGATAGTACTTCCATTTTAAGACAAAGACGACATAGCTTCCAGTGCACTTTGCGAAAGCCAAAACTCGAACTCCCCCACGCAAGGCGGTGAGGCAAATATATAACATCGACAATAATGGCATTAAATCATGCATTGTTCATAACAATTGAATATACTAATTTACAATTACCAAACACACAAGGAAAACATTTCATGTACACAAAAATAATCACAATATAAAATGAAAACTATACATACAATAATTTTACATGGCACATATATTTTTTAACAACAAACCAAAATGTTAAATGTCAATTAATATGTTAATGAGTACATCATCCATGTTCCTAACATATATTTAACTATCAAATATATTGTCCATTCTCAAAATATACTCCAAATCTTACGTCAGTCAATATATAAAAAGAATAACAATATTCAAATTTCGACTATTACATTAATTAACAGAATTAGCTGGTCAACACAACTTGTTTATGAGTCTGACATATATACAATGCCATTTATTTTCATTTCTTTCTGTTTTACAAAAGTTTTTACTCTTTGTCTGTCTAAGTCTTGAAATAACATACAATAACGAAACTGTTGTTTATAGAACTGTCTGGAAAGCATCTAAACGAATCTCTTAATTCATGAAATCTATCACTTGTTTTAATCACAGTATCACCGAGACACTGTCCTACACTGATTCCTAGGCTGGCTATTTCGTTTTTTAACTAACTTCACACGCAACATGTTCACTATTGAACCATACGATTCCGGGTCCGACGCAGCCGGTATCGTACGATAACATTGAGATGAGAGGACCAGGCAGACGGTATTGTACAATGACATTGAGATGAGAGGGCCAGCAGTATCGTCACACTATGCAGTTAGACTTAGATTCCGATTCGGAATTTAGGAATGTAGTTTTGTTGTACAGTGCACAAGAAAACATAGAAAGATCTCTATGTAGATGCAAGTACATGCAAAAGCGAAAAACACACGGGGAATACGTATAGTCTACAGTAGTTTCTAATCAAGTGTTCAAGGAAATCTTCCAACTAAATAGACGGCAGTTCGAAGAGGTACACACATTGATACAAGAAGACATAATAGGAAAAGCAAGTTACATGCGGGAGCCCATACCTACAAAAGAAAAATTAGCTGTTTGTTTAAGGTATGTAATTGAAATAAAATGTTTTTCCCTCAATATTTATTGAACTTTAAAGAAATAAATTCCATATGAAAAGTTACACAAATATTACACATTATAAAATTCCTTATAATGAATTACACTCTAAAGGTTCAAACTCCAACTCAGGAGTGTACGATAATGAAGGGGCAGACGAAGTGTTTTCAGTGTTGCATGCTTCACGTTGAATCACTGGTGTACTTAAAATCCTTTCTTCCGTTTCAGACACTATCTGAAACACTTTTGCTTTACAGACGGCTTTCGGCATCTCTTTTGTAGACAGGTACATCGACATGAAAAACTGGTATAAGGCGTAATTTTATTGGTGTAGTGATCTTTCGCGTTAAGTGTCTCTTTTCTTTGCTCTTTCCTCATAGTTATTAATGCTTTGAAGAATGATTTGCTTGACATCTGCATTTTTCTTCCTTTTCTTCACTGAAAACAGAGACCCCAGATCGTCTTCTGTTTCGTTCGTCTGTGTGGAGGTAAGATCATCTCCTCCGTCTTCATTTCGAATGCTCGTTGCACTGTTTTCCTCTTCAGTAATATTGGTTACCGTATTTCTGTTTGTCATGTGTAGAATTAAAAATGCCATCTGATTTTGGTATGTCCACGGACGGAGTGAGGTCGCTGCTTGCCCACTTTTCTTCTTCTGTCTGCGGAAGGCATGTCTGTGACAGTCTCTAAGTTTCTTCCAATTTTCTTTCGCCATTTCCCCTGCAGGAAGAAATTTCTTAATAGAGTTTCTCATAGAGTTTGGTGTAAATTAACGTGACAAATCTGAATAGTTATTACTATTGAACAGTTTTTTAACTTTTAATAGTTTTCTCCACTCTGCTTATTCAATATACTCAGACAGTTGTCTTTATTTTTCGTTTTAGGTATTTAACGACGGGTGACATGTTTAAAACCATCGCTCTAAGCTACCGCATGGGTCAAAGGACTGTGTCGAAGATAGTTTATGACGTCTGTGGAGCAATATGGAAGAACCTACAACTCATTTATCTACCTGAACCCACAACAGCTGTGTGGGAAAATACTGCTTCTGACTTTGGAAGGAAATGGCAATTTTACAATTGTCTTGGGGCTATTGACGGTAAAAGTATTACCTTGCGAAAACCTCTCTTATCTGGTTCCTCATTTTTTAATTATAAACTCCACTGTTCTGTGGTATTGTTGGCAACTGTCGATGCTCATTATAGATTTACTTCTATAGACGCCGGTTCCACCCCCATGAACCATAGACATTGCCGAGGTAGGGTGGCTTGCGTGCCTCAACGATGCAGATAGCCGTACCGTAGGTGCAACCACAGCGGAGGGGCATCTGTGGAGAGGCCAGACAAACGTGTGGTTCCTGAAGAGGGGCAGCAGCCTTTTCAGTAGTTACAGGGGCAACAATCTGTATGATTGACTGAGCTGGCCTTGTAACATCAGCTAATGTGGCTTTGCACACAGTTACTGCGAACGGCTGAAAGCAAGAGGAAACTACAACCGTTACTTTTCCCGAGGACATACAGCTCTACTGTAAGAAAATATGATGATGGCACCCTCTCGGGTAAAATATTCCGGAGGTAAAATAGTCCCCCATTCGGATCTCCGGGCGGGGACTACTCAGGAGGATGTCATCAGGAAAGACAATACTGGCATTCTACGGATCGGAGCGTGGAATGTTAGATCCCTTAATCGGGTAGGAAAATTAGAAAATTTAAAAAGGGAAATGGATAGGTTGAAGTTAGATATAGTGGGGATTAGTGAAGTTCGGTGGCAGGATGAACAGGATTTCTGGTCAGGTGAGTACAGGATTATAAGTACAAAATCAGTTGGGGGTATCACAGGAGTAGGACTGATAATGAATAAGAAAATAGGAATGCGGGTAAACTACTATGACCAGCACAGTGATCGCATTATCATTGTCAAGATAGATACGAAGCCAACACCGACAACAGTAGTACAGGTTTATATGCCAACTAGCTCTGCCGATGATGAGGAGATAGAAGAAATATATGAGGAACTAAAAGAAATTATTCAGACAGTTAAAGGAGAGGAAAACTTAATTGTTATGGGAGACTGGAATTCGGTAGTAGGAAAAGGAAGAGAAGGAAAAATAGTAGGTGAATATGGCCTGGGCAAAAGGAATGAAAGAGGAAGCCGCCTGGTAGAATTTTGCACGGCACATGATTTAATCGTAACAAACACGTGGTTTAAGAATCACAAAAGAGAGACCAGGAGACACCGGAAGGTATCAGATAGACTTTATAATGGTAAAACATAGATTCCGGAACCAATTTATAAACTGTAAGAAATACCCAGGGTCAGATATAGACTCTGACCATAACTTGATAGTCATGAACTGTAGGTTGAAACTGAAATAACTGCAGAATGGTAGGAAAATAAGGAGATGGGACCTAGATAAATTGAAGGAACGTGAAGTTCTGGAGAATTTCAGAGGGAGATTTAGGCAACAATTGACAGAAACAGGGGGAAATAAAGCAGTAGAAGAGGAATGGGTAGCATCCACAGATGAAATAGTGAAGGCAGCAGAAGACAAAATAGGTAGAAAGGCAAGACCTACAAAAAATCCTTCGATATCACAGGAAATACTAAATTTAATTGATGAAAGGAGAAAATATAAAAATGCAGTAAATGAAACAGGCAAAATGGAGTACAGACGACTAAGAAATGAGATTGACAGGAAGTGCAAAATGGCTAAGCAGGAGTGGCTAGAAGCCAAATGCAAATCTGTAGAAGAATATAAAGAAGAGGAAAAGTAGATACCGTCTACAGGACAATAAAAGAGACATTTGGAGACAAGAAAAGCAACTCTACGAATATCAAGAACTCAGATGGGAAACCAGTTCTCAGCAAAGAAGGGAAAGCAGAAAGGTGGAAAGAATACATAGAGCAGCTCTACAAAGGAAATGAACTTAGAGACGATGTTGTAGGAAAGGAAGAGGAAATAGATCAAGATGGAATAGGAGATACTATACTGAGAGATGAATTTGACAGAGCCTTGAAAGACCTAGGTCAGCACAAGGCCCCAGGAGTAGATGACATACCCTCAGAGCTACTAAAGTCTCTGGGAGAGCCAGCCATGACAAAACTATTTGAACTTGTGTGTAGGATGTATGAGACAGGCAAAATACCCTCAGACTTTAAGAAAAATGTAATAATCCCCATTCCAAAGAAATCAGGCGCAGACAGGTGTGAAAATTACAGAACCATCAGTTTGATAAGTCTTGGTTGCAAAATTTTAATACGAATTTCCTACAGGAGAATGGAAAAGCTGGTAGAAGCTGACCTCGGGGAAGATCAGTTTGGGTTCAGGAGGAACGTAGGAACCCGGGAGGCAATACTCACTTTAGTCTTATCTTAGAAAATAGATTAAGGAAAGGCAAACCTACAATTTTAGCTTTTGTAGATTTGGAGGAAGCGTTTGACAATGTTGACTGGAATACACTCTTTCAAATTCTGAAGTCAGCAGGGGTAAAGTACAGGGAAAGGAGAGTTATTTACAACTTGTACAAAAGCCAGACCGCAGTTATTAGACTCGAAGGGCATGAAAGGGAAGCATCAGTTGGGAAGGGAGTAAGACAGGGTTGTAGCCTTTCTCCGATGTTATTCAATTTGTGCATCGAGCAGGCGGTGAAGGAAAGCAGGAAAAATTTGGAATAGGGATTAAAGTTCAGAGGGAAGAAATAAAAACATTGCGTTTTGCTGATGACATTGTAATTCTGTCAGAGACAGCAAAGGACCTGGAAGAGCAGTTGAGAGAGCGTATAAAATGAACACTAACAAGAGCAAAACAAAAATAATGGAATGCGGTCTTAGAAAATCAGGCGATGCTGAAGGAATTAGATTAGGTAACGAAACAATGAAGTTGGTAGATGAGTTTTGTTACTTGGGTAGTAAGATAACATGCGTTGGTCGCAGTACAGAGGATATAAAATGCAGAATGGCAATGGGAAGAAAAGCATTTTTGAAAAAGAGAAATTTGCTAACATCGAATATTAATTTAAGTGTAAGGAAGTCTTTTCTGAAGGCATTTGTGTGGACTGTTGCCTTGTACGGGAGTGAAACATGGACGATAAGCAGTGCGGACAGGAAGAGAATAGAGGCTTTTGAATTGTGGTGCTACAGAAGAATGCTGAAGAGGTACTGAACAGAATTGGTGAGAAAAGGAATTTTTGGCATACCCTGACTAAAAGAAGGGATCGCTTGGTAGGACACATTCTTAGACATCGGGGAATCGTAAATTTAGCATTGGAGGGAAGTGTGTGGGGTAAAAATCGCAGAGGGAGACCAAGAGACGCGTATAGTAAGCAGATTCAAGTGGATGTGGGTTGCCGTTCATACGAGGAGATGAAAAGACTTGCTCAGGATAGAGTAGGGTGGAGAGCTGCATCAGACCAGTCTCCGGACTGAAGACCATAACAACAGACGCCGGTTCAGTGGGCAGATTTAGTGATGCAAATATTTTCTCAAATTCAGTATCAGGAAGAAAACTGACTGGTGGAACTTTAAACATCCCTGCAGATAAATCCCTTCCTGGCAAACAGAATACAACCCCATACGTTTTCGTAGGTGATGAGGCATTACTATTATTGAAACACTTAATGCGCCCGGTCCTAAATGTAGGGTTACTGCTAATGACAGAAATAAAGTTTTTAACGACAGCTACAGGCTTTCTCGTTCTTGTCAAACTGTAGAGTGTGCATTTGGTATATTGAGCTCCAGATTTCGTGTATTTAAACGGTCTTTTGAGTGTAAACTGCAGTCTGTCGATAGAATTGTGTCTGCTACATGCATACTGCATAATTATTTGAGGACTGAGAACATCATGGCAAGTGAACTTGGAGGAGAGGAGGAGGACTTTGAACCATTGAGTACTAACCAGCTGCTGTCGCCTGCTCCTATCAGGTGCAGAAGCACAAATGAAGCTTTTCTTACGCGAGAAAGATTTAACGATTATTTTAATTCGCCGGAAGGTTCTATTCTGTGGCAGTATGTAGCTATAAGAAAAGGCCAGTACTAAACTGAATACGTTATATCCTTAATATAAATGTTTGCTGTGGAGGTGGATGTAAAATGAACAAATAAATGAATGAAAACATATTTACAATTGTTGTAATGTAATTCCTCTATAATCTTCTTCCGTATTTCGTCCTTCAGTTTATTCCTCATGTAGTCTGGATGGCTGGTGTCGTATAGCACTGTGTTGTCAAATGTTCAAATTCAAATGTTTGTATAGCTTATGGGACTTAACTACTGGGTCATCAGTCCCTAAACTTACAAACTACATACTTATGAACTGACTAATACTAAGGACGGCACAAATATCCATGCCCGAGGGGGTATTCGAACCCCCGACCGTAGTGGCCGTGCAGACCGTGACTGGAGCGCCTCAGTTCACTCGGCCACCGCGGCCGGCTCTAGGTTGTCCTGAACTAACTGAATAAGGTGTTCCATAACTTTATTTTACAAGGACGAAAGCACAGAGTAACATATATTTGTCTGTGACGAAAGTGAAGCACTGCCGCAGGTGTGCACAATACCACCAGGAAGCCAGTACTGGGCGAGCGCCGTGTGGTGCCCGCTCCGGACAGGACGTCGGCTCCCAGGGGACGCAGGCTGTCCGCTGCAGGTGGGAACAGCCGCACGTAGCTGCCGACCGCGTCCCCTCAAACACTCTCACATTATTTTCTCGAGAACGGACAGAAGTGTGGCTCTCGTTGAAGCGTTAAAAACAATTTCCATATGTTAGCTACATTTCATACGCAGTAATGTATGGTGTAAAACGCACCAAACGCAAACTAGCCAGCGACTACTTTTTTCACTGCAAACTCTTCAAAATATTCGCGGCATTGTACTTTTTTTATTATAACAATAACTATGCAAAATAACGAAAAGAGCCGGCCGCGGTGGCCGAGAGGACTGAGGCGCTCCATTCACGGTCTGCACAGCCACTTCGGTCGGGGTTCGAATCCCCCCTCGGGCATGGATATTTATGCCGTCCTTAGTCTTAGCTAGTTCATAAGTCGTTTGTAACCTTAGGGACTGATGACCCCGTAGTTAAGCCCCATAAGTTCTACAAACATTTGAACATATAATTTTTTTTTTTTTTTATTTTTTTTTTTAACGAAGGAAAACTTCCCCAACGTCATGCGGTGGCTTTTGCCTATATGATAAAGAAAAATAATTTTTTTTCTAGGGAGTACTTTCTGCAAAATCGATTGTGGAAGCTGCGTTAGCGCAAAACACGCACAAATCGGAAAATTGTGTTTTTAATTTTTATTTATTTATTTATTTAATTTTGTACGCAGAAAGTACAAGTGTTACAAAGAAACTAAATACAGAGAAGGATGAAGCTTATATTCGTCTACATAAAACAATTTTTTTCGAAGCATATCGGATGACTTGAAATTTCACTTTGCGACAGAGGTGGAACAGAGGCGCAGGAAAACTGTGCGCCTCGGACAACCGGACAGAGGCGTGACCGAGGAAACGCCTGCCCTCCGCCTCGGCTGCGTTAAGTGTGCGCTGCCCCATTACAAAGCATGCGTTACAGGTATGTTACTCTGTAGTTACAGACGGACGGAGGCCTATCCTCTGCCTCTCCTCTGACTCTGCTGCGTCAAGTGAGCGCCGGGCCTAAACATTGGACGATTGAACAGTGGAAAAACGTTTCGTGAAGTGACGAATCACAGTACAGAATGTGGCGATCTGATGGCAGGGTGTGGGTATGGCGAATGCCCGGTGAACGTCATTTATCAGTGTGTGTAATACCAACAGTAAAATTCAGAGGCGGTTATGTTATGGTGTGGTCGTGTTTGTCATGGAGAGGGCTTGGACCCCTAGTTGTGCACTAGCACAGCACAGGCCTACATTGATGCTTCTTAAGTACGTTCTTGCTTCCCACTGTTGAAGAGCAATTCGTGGATGGCGCCCAGGGCCGAGAGGGACAGGGGGGACAAAATCCCCGGGCCGAGGTTTCTGAACTGACGAATACCAGACAGCTGTTGTAAAATAAATTTTGTAAAATATTGAGTTTTAGAATATCGCCACAGACGCGAACATTTATCACTTATTTTAGATGACAAATGTCTGCTTTATGAAGTAAGCGATATTGTATTATAGTCCCATTAGCATTAAGTTTTACGTTGTAGTTAACTTTTAGATTGGCTGCTCTACGAACGAATAAAACAACGTTGCACTGAACGAGCCATCCAACTGCATGAACAATGCAAGATGACTGATACGGTAGATACGGTACTAGCGCAACAATGCTCACCCTTTTTAGCGGCAAGTAACTATTGTTCGGTGGTGTTGCTAAAGGTTAGCAGCTCATCCGTATATCGAGTTCTTCACAAACATAAAGCTAATCTCACCTTGAAATAAACAAATAAAGACATCTCGCAAAGAAAAAAAAATCAATTAGAAATATGTTGAAGCCGGAAATGCTTTCGTAAATAAAGCAGCTTATAATGCGTATATTGTAGATCCTACGGAAAGTTTAGTAAGCAAAACAATTTTAAGAACGCAATCATATTGTCTGTATCACTCTGAATTGAAAGTAATTGAACTTGTCTGGGCGCTGATTAAGAATTGACAGGTTTGTTGCAAGAAGGAGGTAGCTTGTTTGTTTCCTTTATTGAGTGCGTTACACTGACCTGGACGACTTTGTTTTCGCTTCAGTGGCAGTCATTTGTTTTACAAGATTTTGACCAATGTCAGTTTAGTGTGCAAAAGTGTAAGTTTGATGTGTTAACATAATGGAGTACTAGCTTAAACCCGCGGCTCCGCTCGCGTGTTGGTTGATTATGATAGAAAAGCTATCTTTCAGTAGTGTGCTATGAGATCCAATCACACGTAAAAATACACTCGTTTCGAATAATCCAATCACGAAAGTCAACAGTAATGATTGTAATAATATCACACTAATATCACTTGATGTAATGCTCGAAACGTCAAATCTATTTTTTTAAAGAGATGTGTTAAAAGAAATTTCTTTTTTATTGCTTTATTTAATTATTCTTATATTTCCTTATTCGTATGCTTATCCTTACAGAGAAATAGCTGAAGACATTGTAGCACGCATGGGCCAAAGATATGTTCTGTGGCATCACGTTTCGCTGTGTGTAACCTCCTTGCTATATAGTCGCAAACGTCATCGCTGGCCTTCAGTCCAATTTTTTTTTATAATTTGATGACTTTCAACCATCATATCTTCCACCTCCTTATAGCTATCGTCATTGAACTGCTATGGTGTACAACGGGGGACTTCGGACAATCATTACAAACAGACCATTCGTTTGCGTTCTGTAGTTTTCGCTGCAGAGCGAAATATTAGCACACACACACACACATACACCGATAACATTCCATGCCAATATACTCCCCCCTTTTACCATTATCAACCCTCAAGCAACAATGCAACCAATAATAGCATTTTCAAAGAGTAAATATAATTTTCAGAGAGTAATTATTGTTCCGCATTTCGCGTTATATTCTTCAAATTACTAAATATCTATCAGATCGATATAAAACCGTGCCTAAAACGTTCCTCAGGTATAAATTAGTAACTATACAAATATTTAAGTCTCTGCGTCTTGTCGTTCAGACGTGATAAGCGTACACCAAACAGACGTTCACATTAATATATATAGATAAATAGCTATCCGATCGCCATAAAACCGCGCCTAAAGCCTTCCCCGGGTAAACATTAGTAACTGTACAAATTTTTAGCTCTTTATGTCTATGTGGTTCAGACGTGATAAACGTACACCGAACAGACATTCACATTTATACATATAGATAAACACAAGTCTGGGGCGATGAAGCGAAAAGAAAAGTATAGTCAACGTTCAGTTAATGGCAGCACACGTCACACACACTGGGCCCGTTCGTGTAGAATCTGCTTCAGTCGGCACTGGCTCTCGAACATTCTTATACTTCCACATCGAAAGGTTACGACGGTATGATTCGAATTTGCGACAAACGGAAATTAACGACTAAAAACAACGTAAAACCTTCGTCTTTTTTTTTTTTTTTTTTTTTTTTTTTAAATGTCTGCTATATTTTGAGTTAGGGCCCGATCTTCCTTTCTGCGCCGCGCCTGGTGGTGGCTCTCAGCGGCGTCTTTCACCACGATCGAGATCCTGTTCATAACACACGGCCTGTGGTGGAGTGCTTACATGACAATAACATCGCTGTAATGGAACGGCCTGCACAGAGTCCTGACTTGTATCGTAGAGAACACTTTTAGGATGTTTTGGAACGCCGATTTCGTGCCACGTCTCAACGACCTACATCGATACCTCTGTCAGTACAGCACACTGTGAATAATGGGCTGCCATTGTCCAAAACACGTTCCAGCACCTGACTGAAGGTACGAGTATGCCTGAGAGAGTGGAAGTTGTCATAAAGGCTAAAGGTGGCCCAGCACCATATTGAATTCCATCATTACATCTACATCTACATCCATACTCCGCAAGTCACCCGATGGTGTGTGGCGGAGGGTACCTTGAGTACGACTATTGGCTCTTCCTCCTATTCCAGTCACGTATTCTTCGTGGAAAGAAAGATTATCGGTATGCCTCTGAGTGGGCTCTAATCTCTCTGATTTTATCCTCATGATTTCTTCGCGAGATATACGTAGGAGAGAGCAATATACTGCTAGACTCTTCGGTAAAGGTATGTTGTCGAAACTTCGACAAAAACCCGTACCAAGCGACAGAGCGTCTCTCCTGCAGAGTCTTCCACTGGAGTTTATCGATCACTATTACCAAATGATTCTGCAACGAAGCGCGCTGCTCTCCGTTGGATCTTTGGATCTTTTGTACTTCCTCTATCAACCCCACCTGGTAAGGATCCCACACCGGTGAGCAGTATTCAAGCTGTGGGAGAACAAGTGTACTGTAACCTACTTCCTTTGTTTTCGGACTGCATTTCCTTAGGATTCTTCCAATGAATCTAAGTCTGGCATCTGCTTTACTGAGGACTGATTTTATATGGTCGTTCCATTTTAAATCACTCCTAATGCCTACTTCCAGATAATTTATGGAATTAACTGCTTCCAGTTGCTGACCTGCTATAGTGTAGCTAAATGATACAGGATCTTTCTTTCTGTGTATTCGCAGCACATTACACTTGTCTACAATGAGATTCAATTGCCATTCCCTGCACCATGTGTCAATTCGATGCAGATCTTCCTGCATTTTAATACTACTCTACTATGGAGGGCGCCATGAAGTTGTAAGTCACTTTCAGTCAGGTGTGCGGATACTTTTGATCACATAGTGTACGTTGTAGTTGTTCAAGTGTTCAAATGTTTGTAGAGCTTATGGGACTTAACTACGGGGTCATCAGTCCCTAAACTTACAAACTACGTATGAACTAGCTACAACTAAGGACGGCACAGATATCCATGCCCGAGGGAGGATTCGAACCCCCGACCGTTGTGGCCGTGCAGACCGTGACTGAAGCGCCTCAGTCCCCTCGGCCACCGCAGCCGGCCGTTGTAGTTGTTACGCCGAAGGAAGATGCTTATATTTCATAGGTTATTGTGGAGAGCTGTATCGAATTAGTCTAAGATCTAAAGCGCATCATCACCACAACTTCGTAGAATGATTAGATTATTAATTTTATTGAGACCAAAGTTGGATTGACGGGTTGTTTTCACTTTCCCATATAACGGGTGATCAAAAAGCCAGTATAAATTTGAAAACTTAATAAATCACGGAATAATGTAGATAGAAAGGTAAAAATTGACACACGTGCTTTCAATGACATGGGACTTTATTAGAACAAAAAAAAATTAAAAAAAAAAAGGAAAGAAAGAAAATTTCAAAAATATCCGGCAGATGAAGCTTCAACTGATCAGAAAAGCAATAATAATTTAGCATAACAAATTAAGACAAAGATGTTGTCTACAGGAAATGCTCAATATATTCACCATCATTCCTCAACAATAGCTGTAGTCGGGGAATAATGTCGTGAACAGCACTGTAAAGCATGTCCGGAGTTATGGTGAGGCATTGGCGTCGGATGTTGTCTTTCAGCATCCCTAGAGATGTCGGTCGATCACGATACACTTGCGACTTCAGGTAACCCCAAAGCCAATAATGGCACGGACTGAGGTCAGGAAACCTGGGAGGCAAAGCATGACGAAAGTGGCGGCTGAGCACACGATCATCACCAAACGACGCGCACAAGAGATCTTTCACTCGTGTAGCAATACTTTTTATTTTTATTTTTTTTTTTTTCAGTAAAACCCCATGACATTCGAAAAATGAGTGTCAATTTTTACATCTCTGTCTACGTTATTTCGTGATTTATTAAGTTTCAAATTTATATTGACTTTTTGATCAGCCGGTATAATATCTCCTTTCGAAATTACTGCATGTCATTTGTAAAGTAAGAAACGGGCTGTTTATTCGCTAAACAGACGTTATTCCTAGCGGCGACGACAGGAAACAGCTTTAGGAGATTGGGGCATAAGCGCCGCTCGACGCGTGTAAGGAACGAACTCGCCACTTTTCGTTTCCTCTGCGATGCCCTCTAATGATATCCTCTTTGTCGGCGTCGAGCGTAATAAAATAGCGTAGGCCGATCGCGGGAAAGCCTATTTTTACAGAGAGGCGCGGCGGCCGCCGTTGCCGCCGCTAATGGAATTGCAGGCTTACCTTTTAATTAACATTGCGTCTTTAGCGGCAGAGGCGCAACCCGCGGGCTGGCTGGGAGGGCGAGGGCAGGGCGGCGGCATTAGCCGCGGATCGGAGGACTCACAGGTACAAAGCGGCAGGCGGCGGCGGGCCCGAATTTGTTAATGGAGCGCGAGCGAGCGAGCGCGGGCGCGGGCGCCTGCCTCATTACGCGGAGAGCCGCGCAGGAGCCGGCGACAGCGACAGCCAAACCGCGCGCGGTCGCCCGGCTGACCCCAGGGAGGCGAGCGCAGCGCGGGATTACGCCTGCGGCTGCCGCCGATGCGGCAAAGCCAAAACTTCGCACCGGGGTCCGCAGCTGCTGATCCGAGGCCGTCTCTCCCGGTGGAGCATTTAGAGGATTTTTGTTTAGAGCGTTCATCTTAATATCGAGGCGAAGTGGAAAATCAGCAAATGCTGGATAGTTGTCACCCCGGACATTCGGGGCTTGCTGGACATTTGCAGTCAGCCCCTCCACCAGGCAGTCTGAGTAGCGACCCCTGAGACCAGAGAGACCCATTCCCGTACTCGCCGTGTTCGCTTTCGAGCGGCCATCTCTGCATCTTACCCGATACAGCTGGTACGTAATGGACACCGTTCACCGCCATCTGTAATGCTTGAAATCACATTGGCTGTATATTTGAGGTAGTTGCACAATTAAATGAAAGGAAAAAAATCGCACTGGCGTGTTTTACGGCCCACTTTAGATTTGTAGTTTTATAAGGTGCGCCTCGGTTGCACAGTGGTAGTGGGCCAGACTACAAATCCAAAGGTCGCGGGTTCGATCCCCGCCAGGTCCTAGGATTTTTATCTGTCACTTTCCACTTCTTTCACCTCTGACAGTGTTGCTCATGTGAAAAATACCGAGTAGCACCGTGGTTCGGAACCCACGTTAAACTGGAGGTCCCCCTATAACTGGCTGGGTAAGTCAGTTCGAAGGTCGGAGGAAGGCAACGGCATACCACCTCCAAACAGGACCGTGCCTAGTAAAGCACTTTGGTGTTCAAACCAATCTTCGGATTGTTGACTGCTTTACCTACCTTAAGTTTTAGCAAACATTTTGGACCAAAATAGTAATGTAAACAACAAAAAATTAATTAATAAGAATGTCTGAAACCCTTTTAGGAAAACAATATTTTTTAGGTAGTGGCGGGTTTAGAACCACAGACCTTTAGCGTCACAGTCCAACGCATTGCCCACTACGCTACGTCCAACACTTAAAAGCCACGTCCTTTAATCTCATACTATTGATGGCTGTTATTAACTGATGGTAATATGGCATTTGTAGACACTAGATTATCATTTATCGTACGAAGAACGACGTGTTTTTGTTAATTCTTCAGTGCGCCATTGCTTTGGAATGAAAAGGTGTAAACCAAGAAAATCATCAAATACGCAAAGCAAGATGGCTTATGCCAGAGAGAGTTCTGGGCGAGGAATGTCACGTGACATCTACGAACGGTTGGTTTTCGTTAATTCAGTGGAGGGCGTCAAAACTCTGTCATCTTTGCAAATATCTCTCAAACTATACGATATATGAAAAAAACATAAGGGAAGAAAGCTGTAGAGAATCTTCTCCTCTACAAATTCGGTTATTCAATTTTAGCGTCAGATGAACGGTTTATATGCAATTAAAATTACATTACAAACGACCTTTCTTTGATATTACTAACGTATTTCTTGTCGGAAATATTTGAAAAAGCGAGGTTCTGGTCTCTGGTAGCCAACATTTATATCTGTAAAATTTGGTGCCAATCGGTTGAACGGTTCGACCTAAAACTGGGGAACACATTACAACCAGACAGACATCGTCAAATCGCCGTTATTTTTGCAAATATCTCTGCAACGATGCAAGATATGAAGAAAACATAATAGAGCGAAGTTATAGAGAATTTTCCTCTCTACCAATTAGGTTATTCAATTTTCGTGTCAGATGAACCGAACGTTTGCAATTACAATCATATTACGAACGGCTTTTTTGGCATTACTACCATTTTTTGTCCGAAAATTTTGAAAAAGGGAGGTTCTGGTCTCTGTCGGCCCTCAATTGTGTCTGTAAAATTTGGTGTTGATCGGTTGAACGGTTCGTCTTAAAAACGGGGAACACGTTACGGACAGAGAGACTGACAGACGGATAGACATCCGAAAATCGCCGTTATTTTTGCAAATATCTCTGAAACGATACGAGATATGAAAAAAAAACATAGCGGAGCAAAGCTGTAGAGAATTTTCTCCTCTACAAATTCGGTTATTCGATTTTTGTGTCAGGTGAATGGTTAAGCCGTTATTTTTATTTAAATTTCGAGCTGTCAAAAGACGATCGCAAAGGCCCACTTTTAGTGTTACTACCGTAACCTAAAGTGGGCCAAAAAGAAGGAAGAGAAAGGAAAGGCATGACTTCAGTTGCACTAGGGCACTACTCAAAAATTTTAGGTGTTTCCATTGACGAGGGATTGAATTGGAAGAAACATATTGAAGATATCTTGAAACGTTTGAGTTCAGCTACTTATGCTGTCAGGGTCATTGCAAAATATGGTGATACACATCTCAGTAAATTAGCTTACTATGCCTATTTTCATTCACTGCTTACATATGGGATCATATCCTGGGGCAATTCAACATTGAATAAAAAAGTATTCAATGCACAAAAGCGTGTAATCGGAATAATTGCTGGAGCCCACCCAAGATCATCCTGCAGACATTTATTAAGGGATCTAGGGACTTTCACTGTAGCTTCACAATATATATATATATATTCACTCATGAAATTTGTTATTAACAATCCGACCCAATTCAAAAGTAATAGCAATGTGCATAGTTACAACACTAGGAGAAAGGGTGACACAACGCTGGTGACTACTTTGAAGGACAGTAACAGGTGCAAACATGTAATGCTTTTGTGTCGGTTGTGAATAAATAGTTGCCACTATTTAAGTTCCAACCTTCGTATATGTGGAATCGTGTTTCCTCTGATCGATGGATCCAACGCAGAAGACGAGTTGCATGGTGTGTTCGTTCATCGGATCTCAACCCATGCTATGTTTTGTTATGGACCCATGTCAACATCCTTAAGATTTATTGCCTCTGGTTTACAAAGGCTTGAGTTTTGAATTTGTGGTCGGGTCCTACTATAGTTTTTATTGCATTTTCAGTTTCGTTTCAATCACTGTAATAACTCGTGCTTGCAGGCACTTCGTGGAGTACAGGAAGATACATTGTAATAACTTCCCCGATCAACAGTATTAACAACAATTATTTTTATGCCTATTTCTTGGACGGTTGTTTCTCAGTTTATTTTGTCTTGTAAAAGGATTAACAATATGGCAAAAATGTTTAAAGGCAAAGTCAAAACTTCACAATTATAATACATTAGTCAAACGTTTGGCTATATTTCAGTATCAGTATCTCTCATTTTCTTTCCTTTCTACAGTCAATAATTTTTATTTATGTATGTTTAATGCCGCGCGGGATTGCTGCGTCGTCTAAGGCGTAACGCCCTAGAATCTGGTCTTCCCTCGGACATGAACATGTGTGTTTCCCTTAGTGTGAGTTATTTTAAGTAGTATGTACGTCTAGGAACTGATGACCATAGCAGTTTGGTTCAATAGGTTTACAAACAGTTGCATATTTTTATTTTATGCGTATGTTTTTGCATTTCACTGAGCAGTAGAGAATGGTGCTTCAACCCAGATATAATTAGATTTGATTTGCACACCGCATACTGTGACTGCCAAATCGAACAGCAGTGCAAAGCTTCTCTTTCAAACTCGTTGTCAGAAGCAAATGTCTTGTGCAAGTCTATAATGAGACTTGAACGTGTATATTATGACTTGATCCACTGGATGTGTGACACCAGTCGAATCTGGCGGGAACCAAGCCAGTTTAACGTTTGACAACTTCACATTCGGGTGATACGTTGCATTGTCCAGGAATCCGATAACTTGAAAATTTTCATTGTTCATTTCTGCGTTGAAAGACCCTAGCCATGACTGTTCATCATGCACGCCTTCTATTTGCTTCGCCATGTGACTGGAATCTTGCTGACATTATGTCTTTGAAAAAGCGCGGGTTAGTCTCTTTTCCAATCATCAGTGCCTTCTCCATTTCACCTAACATGTTTCCACAAATCAGCACAGTGAGTCTTTCCTTGGACATTTTCCAGTGGTGCACTTTTGACGTCGAATTGCTAGCGATTTTGAAGGCGTTTCATCGGCATTGAACACGTCTTTCGGGTCGCAATCCGCAATTAAGTTGGACAGTGTTGTCTTCCATTCCGTTACTACACCTTCAAAAATGTTCAAATGTTTGTATAGCTTATGGGACTTAACTACGGGGTCAACAATCCCTGAACTTACAAACTACTAATGAACTAGCTAATACTAAGGACGGCACAAATATCCATGCCCGAGGGGGGATTCGAACCCCCAACCGTAGTGGCCGTGCAGACCGTGACTGGAGCGCCTCAGTCCCCTCGGCCACCGCGGCCGGCACTACACCTTCCTCCACATTTTTAGCTTCCCCACACACTTCGTTCCACACTTTGTAGTGCCTAGTTTTGAAAGCGCCCAGCCATCCTGTGGACATCTTGAACTCCATATTTCAAAACTCTTTAGCGATTTTGAGTTCCTCATTCTGCAACATATGTCCAGATAAAGATAAGTTTGTTTTCCCCATGCACTGACAAACCAGTCCCACCTAATTTCGTTAAATTCTTCATTTCCGGTCTTCATCGCCGTCCTTTTCATCTGCCCATTTCCTTCCATCCATTTTTCCCATGTCCTATCCTAGTTCCTTAAAGTGTCAAAAATCTTTGTTTTACCGCACTTAATCGCAAGATAATTTCGGGCAGAAAGAGTGTATCTTTCTCACTCGCCTCGAATACCTTAATCTTTCTCTTTAAGTGTTGACGACACATGCCGCTTGTTCGCCATAATGTTAACGTACATGTCATTTAAAGAACTACTGGTCAACTGAAACTGGCAGAACTTGCCGAGTGAAACCATAGTTTAAGGCAGAGTTACCAGTCGTGTTTCACGGAAAGAAGTAGACGCCAATCGTAAAAAGAAGGAGAAAAAGTAGAATTTCGAATGGCATAGCTGAAGAGATCTCAAGGATGACGACTTTCTCACCTTTAGCATGTTTTTACCAGCCCTGTTTTGCCTACAGAACAAATGTTAATGTCTATGTCACATGACTTGCAATAGGCAAACGTGTCCCCCTTTTTACTTTTCATTAACCAACTCTTTAAATTACTGGAATGTTCCCATTCTGATCTGTAAGTTTGACAGTACTTGAGTATTTTCTAGCTCCCTCACTCATGGTCATTGATCATTTAACACAACACAACATAAAACATAACACAACATAAAAGAATCACTACAACATGCACTATTAAACGTGAATAACGCAGTTCACCAATCCACTTCTTTTAGGCCCCTCACTTATGCACAGTGATCATTTCACCCGAATTCAACACAAGAAAACCAATACCGAGTGCACTGTGTAACATTAAAGTCGCAGGTCACCAATCTTGGCAATTGATCGCGAACGTAAAAGAAAATAAATAAATAAATAAAGCGATCATTTCATTACCGTGACTAACCAATATTATTCTATCCACAAAATGGAATACAGAAAGCGTTCGACAACGACTGCAGTGCAATTGTTTGCGGAGGTAGCCTTTGTCTTAAAACGAGGTAGTTGCGGCCTGACCACTATCGGTGTTTTATTATAACCACTTATGCAATCAGCCCCTCGCATAGCAAGAGCGACTTGCCTGTGACTCTCACGGGAATCCCCTTTCATTTCTCAACGCGTGGAGGTACTACGCAGTGTGTTTGTCAAGAGAGACCAAATGAAAAACACTTCACCGTAATAATGAAAATGACTCACTGCATTCTTTATCGACTGCAAATAACCCTAAACAAACATATATATATATATATATATATATATATATATATATATATATATATATATATATATATTCTTCGGATATTAAAAAAAGGGGATTTTGCATTTTTGTAACAATACCGACTTTTTCCACTGGGTACATTGCGACAATTGTTTGCAGGTACACAACAGTATTCCCGTATCAGCCGATGTGCGTCAATAATTAGAAAAACCAAAAAGCCGACAAACATAGCGCTCCGTATCCTTTGATGTACTGTACCGACACTAAGCTTAACTTAATACTTGTTGCACAGAGCGGCGCCGTTTGACGTCCACACCTACCGCCCCAAGCTGCCCTGGAAATTTTTCTTGGATTTGCGCCGCTAATTAGCGGTATGACAACAATGAATCATGTAATGTATCTGAAATTTGCTTTCCGTTTCCGCGTTAGCCGCTTTACACAAAACATCTAAATATAAAAGTGTATTTCATGGATCGGGGGTGAAATGTTTGTACGGATTGAGAGCTTTTCGAATTAAACACGTGACGCTTTGAGCAAGTTTTACTATACATCGAAGGTTCGAGGATTCGTTTTCGGAAACACCTAACTGCTTCTTAAAGTCAGTATAATGCATCACTCAACCAAAAAAAAAATTAACAAAGTTCTTGGACTTATAGTCAAATTCTTAAGTTTGTGCAAGCAAGTTTTATGTCCGTAGCTTACAAACTACTTAAACTAAGGTAAACTAACCTAAGGACAACACAAACACCCATGCCCGAGGGGGGGAGTCGAAACCTCGACGGCGAACGGCCACACGTACCGTAGCACGGCGCTACAGTACGCACGGCTAATCCTCCGCGGCCGTGAATCTTCAGGGGATCATCTACATTTAAATCTACATAGATACTCTGCAAATCACATGTAACTGCTTGGCATAGGATTCATTAACCACTTTCATAACCTTTCTCTACCATTCCATTCTCTAATAGCGCGCGGGAAGAAAGAACACCTAAATCGTTCCGTTTTCGATCTGATTTCTCTAATTTTATTGGGATGGTCATGTCTCCCTATATAGGTGCGTGCTAGCAAAATATTTTCACATTCAGAAGTAAAAGTCGGCGATTGAAACTTCGCAAACAGATCACGCCGCAATGAATAACGTCTTTCTTTTAATGATTTCCACCTCGAATCGTGCAATATTCCCGTGAGGTTTTCCCCCTTGAAACGTTATAAAACAAAGCGAGCTGCCCTTTTCCGGACCTTCTCGATGTCTTCCGTCAGTCCCACCTTGTGAGGGTCCCACATTGGGCAACAGCACTCCAGGAGAGGACGCACAAGTGTGATGTAGGCATTCTCTTTGGTGGAGCTGGTGCATCTTCGAAGCGTTCTGCCGATGAAACGTAACCTTTGGTTCGCCTTCCCAACGTTTTTTTTTTCTATGTATTCTCTCCAGTCTAAGTTATTCGTAATTGTAAATCCTAGGTATTTGGTAGAATTTACGACCTGAAGGTTTGACTGATTTTCGTGTAACTGAAGTTCAGCGGATTTCTTTTAGTGATCATGTGTATTACTTCACACTTTTCATTATTTAGTGTTAATTGTCAATTTTCGCACCATCTAGAAGTTTTGTCTAATTGCTTTGCAGTTGCTTTTGATCCTCTTTTGACTTCACTAACCGATGAACGACAGCAGCATCCACGAACAGTCTAAGGGAGCTATTCAGATTGTCTCCTAAATCGTTTGTAAACACGAGGCAGAGTAGGGGACCTATAAGACTTCCCTGGGAAACGCCAGATATCACTTCTGTTTCACTCGATGACATACCGTCAATTCCTACGGACTGTGTCCTTTCTGATAGGAAATCGTGAATCCAATCGCACAATTGGAGCGATATTCCATAAGCACGCAATTTCATTAGAAGCCGCTTGTGAAGTACAGTGTCAAGAGCCTTCCGGAAATCCAGAAACATAGAATCGATTTGAAATCACTTGTCGATGGCCCTTGTCACTTCATGTGAATAAAATGCAAGCTGTGTTTCGCAAGAGCGGTACTTTCCGAATCCGTGTTGACTATTGCTTAATAGGCCGTTCTCTTCGAGGTAGTTCATAATGTTCGAACAAAATATATGTTCCAAAATCCTACTGCAAATCGACGTCAATGAGATAGGACTGTAATTTTGGGGATCACTCACTCCTATTGCCTTTCTTGAGTATTGGAGTTACCTGGGCAACTTTTCAGTCTTTGGGTACGGATCTTTCGCTGAGTGATCGGTTGTATATGACAGCTAAGTACGGAGCTATTGAGGAATCTGTTTGGTATACAATCTGGCCCGGAAGATTTGTTTTTGTTTAGTGACTGAAGTTCTTTTACTACTCTAAGAACATCTAAATTTCGCATGCTGGCAGCTGTTCTTGGTTCGAAATCTAGAGTGTTTACTTCGTCTTCTTTGGTGAAAGAATCTTGGAAAGCTGTGTTTAGCAATTCTGCTTTCGCAGCACTGTCATCGGTAGTATTACCATTGCTATGCGTAGTGACGGTATTGTTTGTGTTTTGTCTCAAGTGTACTTTATATATAACCATAATTTTTTTTTTTTTTTTTATTTTCTGCGCCGGGCGCTGTGGCCGAGCGGTCAGCGGCGCGCCAGTCACGTTCTGCACGGCCACTACGGTCGGGGGTTCGAATCCCCCCCCCTCCGGGCATGGATATTTGTGCCGTCCTTAGTATTAGCTAGTTCATAAGTAGTTTGTAAGTTTAGGGAATGATGACCCCGTAGTTAAGTCCCATAAGCTATACAAACATTTGAACATTTATTTTCTTTCTTTTTCTTTTTCTGCTAGATTACAAGACAGGATTTCGTTGTGGAAGCTTCTCACATGGAAGTCCGCGCTAGATTGAGAATCCCTGTAAAAGATTGACAGTTTTGGGGATTCTGTGAGTCTTTAAATTCTGCATGCGTTTCTCTTTGCTTCTGCAACAAATGTTCAAATGTTTGTTAAGATTATGGGAGTTAACTACGGGGTTATCAGTCCCTAAACTTACAAACTACTTATGAACTACTTACGAACTAGGACGGCACAAATATCCATGCCCGAGGGGGGATTCGAACCCCCGACCGCAGTGGCCGTGCTGACCGTGACTGGAGCGCCTGAGTCACCTCGGCCACTGCGGCCGGCGCTTCTGCAACAGTGGTATGAGCTGCATTGTGTACCACGAGGGGTCAGCACCCTCTTTTATTAATTTATTTGGTATAAATCTCTCGATTGCTACTGATATTATGTATTTGAAAGTAAGCTACGACTGATGTACACTCGCATTTTTAATTTTGAAAGACTGGAGACTATCACTGAGGAAAGCGTTCTATTGATCACAGAGTTAAGGGGAAGAGTGTTCTGGATAATCTTTGCCCTAGTGATCATTTGCATGCATATTTTTAAAAATGGCAATATTGTAGCTGTTCTACGGTACAGGTCAAAATTTTAAATATTCACGCTTCCATGGAAGTTTTTAAAAAGTCTTTAGTTGTGATGATCCGAGAAAAGAAATGAAAGTTTCGAAAGTGGATTTTAAAGTTATGTACTTATCTGACTTGTTTTATTATAGCATTCTGTGTTTGCAGATCTGAAGATGACAGTTAAACTGCCGAAACCGTTATCTGACCAAAAATTAGAAAGCTATCTTGGCTGCTGTCATTAATATTTTGAAAAGAAATCAAGAGCTGTACGACAATAGCGTACACTTTCTGAATTTCTGTTCCAGAGTCCAGCGTTCATCAGTACCCCTAACACACGGTAACAAAATGTTCAAATGTTTGTATAGCTTATGTGACTTAACTACGCGGTCATCAGTTCCTAAACTTACAAACTACTTGTCAACTAGCTTATCCTAAGGACGGCACAAATGTCCATGCCCGAGGGGGGATTCGAACCCCCGACCGTAGTGGCCGTGCAGACCGTGACTGAGCGCCTCAGTCGATAAGAACAATAAGAAAACGAAGGAAAAAAAATTTAGTATTTTTTCGGGAGACCGCATTTTCTGCAGATTACTCCACTATGGACGCTGCCAAATCGTCAAAGCATGTCTTCTCCTAGCATTTAACAGATACCATTGATCTGTTCGGCCACTTTTTTTATTTTTTTTTATTAATGATTAGAAAACAAGTATGTTTGACATATAAAAGAAACAATAGTAATGATATTACGGGATGATAACAAAATAACTTTACCATCATACGTGCAGATTTAATGAAAAAAAAGCGGGGCAAAGAAATCTTGAAAATGAAGCATCTTCCTTCACATAAGGGTGGTATGGGACTTTCCTCGATCGTTGCGTGCCTCGTTGCTGCAGCAGCACCACATAATTAGTCTGCAATTTAGCACCGTTGAGGTTTCATGGATTAGCACTTCCCATCAGCAGTCTCTTCTGTTCTTCTTCGTAAGACGTCAAAAGTAGTTTGGCACTCCCCAACTTTGTGGTGGGTTGATGAAAACACTTCGTAAATAATTCGCGAAGAGTTTTCGGTACCTCGGTGTGCGTTCGAGTACAGTGTGTGCGTCTTGTAAATAGTACCAGTAGTCAAGGCATGCCTTCTCTCCTCCGCCGAAGACATAGTCGATTGTCATTGCCTTGATCCATGTGATCGCATGATATTTTGCAGGGGGAAAGTAATTATTGTCCGGACTCAGCAGGCTTCGCGGTTCAATCATTTCCGGTGTGACGCGAAGATAACAGGCGATGATCTTTTGGGTCAGCCTCCAAACGCCGGACGTCGACGCAAACGTGAGGCGATGTTCATCAGTGTCCGGGAGCTGGCAGTCAGGACAGAGTGGAGAGTCTATTCGTCCGATACTGTGGAGTCGGTGTCTCGTCGCAAATTTTTTGTTGATGACTTGGTACCAAGTCGAGCGCGCTTGTGTGGGCAGGAAAGTGTGTTGTATAGTTTTCCACACCCGTGACCATTGTACAGTTGGACACTTGGCTTCTATTACGTTACGCGGAACAGCCGCAGAAGGTAGTGGTAAAAGTCTTTAGCCGTTGGTGGACGTGTTGCGGGGAGACTTGAGATCATGTAACTATAGTCGATGATGAAGGTCGACACATGACTGAGCTGTGCTGCGACGTGCGCCACCGGCACTGGCGGAAGTGGAGACACTGGCATCAAGACCTCCACCAGCCGACCCGTGAGGGAGGGGTATTGGCTGGTCCATCGTTTCCTCATATTGTTGATGTAGAGGGCGGCTGCCCGTGTTCGGACGTTGACCAGTCCCAACCCTCCACCGCTTAATGGGAGGGTGAGTGTGTCATAACGTACTTTAAATAACTGTCCTAGAGATAGGTAATAGCCGAAGGCCGCCTGTATCCTCTGGCCTATCTGTACAGGTAAGGGGAGAACCTGTGCTACGTGGTTGAGTTTTGATGCCACATAGAGGTTCAGATATTCCACACGTTGCAGGTGATTTAGTTCCCTGAGTAGGTTCTGGCGCACCATTACTCGTATGAGCTGCAGTATCCGCCGGTAGTTTATCGCGGCGGATCCCCGCACATCCTTCGTAAATGTGACACCCAAATATTTCAGTTTAGTAACTGTCGGGAGTGGGGCGACAGCGTCGGGTCCGAGACCGCGTCCGATGTCCAAAGCCGCCGACTTGTTGATGTTCACAAGGCTGCCAGCGGCTTGCCCGTATCGCTCTATCCAACTGAGCACTCTTCGTACTTCACTTGCTGAGCGAACCAGCAGTAGTAGGTCATCGGCGTAAGCCCTGTAGCGAAAAGTGACATCCCTCAATGTGATGGCAGACAGCTTGTGGTTGAGACCTGCAAGGAGTGGTTCTAGTGCGATCGCATAAAGGTAGGTAGAAAGGGGATAACCTTGTCGTATGTACCTTTTAATGGGTATTGGGCCAACCGTCCTTCCATTGACCTGGACTTTAGAGCTGCCGACGATAAAAAGACGCCGCAGAATGTCGATGAAACTCGGAGGAAATCCCATCCGTTCCATCACCCGCAGGAGAAATGTATGTTGTACTTTATCGAACGCCCGTTCAAAATCAATGGAGACGATCGCCGCTCTCAGGCGGCACGCTGACGCGATCGCTATTAAGTCCCTGCAGTCTCCGGTGGCCATCTGTATGTTGGCTTTCCCTCCATGAGACGTCTGTTCTGGGACAAGAACGAACGGCAACGTCGTCTTAATGCGGCCTGCTAAAAGCCTGGCAAATATCTTGTAATCAGCATTCAGCATCGTAAGTGGGCGATAGTCGTTGACTGAACTTCCTGCTTTTGTCTTGTGAATCGGTATGAGAAGTCCTTCGACGAATGAATGGGGTATGGTGCAGCCTGGTGACATAAGCTCGCGGAACATGGTGACCCAGCGAGGCATCATTAGTTCCCGGAAGAACCGATAGAATTCAACTGGGATACCATCAGGCCCCGGAGACTTGTGAATCGCACCCTTGTGTAAGGCGTCCTCCACTTCTTCAGACGTGATGTCCTCTGTTAGTGCTCTTTTTGCGGTGATATCGATTGTTCAGGATACTTCCTGTAATACTTCTGCAGTGGCCTCTTCATCTGCAGTTCCTTCCTGGTAAAGATGGTTGTAGTGGTTCTCCATGGCTTTCACTATTGTCGCTTGGGTTGTGCAGGTGCGACCGTCTTGAGTCACAAGGCGTGTGATAACCCGTTGGCGCTGTCGGCGCTTGTCCGCCGTAATATGGTGCATGGTGGGTGTCTCTGCCGTTGTTAGATCATGTCTTCGACAGCGGACTACCGCTCCTTCTAAACGGTACTTCGTTAACGATAGTATGTGGGCCTTGATTCGGCTTCGTTCTTGTTGTGTTTCTTGTGATGGAGGTAAGGCGTCAAGATCCCTAAGCATCGCGTACTAGAAATCTAAGGTCTGCCGGAGCCACGTCGCCGTGTCCTTGCCAAACTGCATCAGTGTCCTACGGATTGCCAGTTTAGCGCAGAACAGCCACCATTCCAACGTAGTGGAGTATCGCGAATGGCGCCGTTCGTAGGTGGCCCACGTTGCGGTTACCCTCTCTCGGCAGTCTGGGTCTTGAAGATGCGAGACGTTCAATTTCCACAAGCCGTTACTACGCCAGACGTCTTGGCGATGAAGACGTACCGTGCAGATGTACGCGCTATGGTCCGAGTGTGCCTGTGGCCACCGTTCAGCGTCCACGACTCCGTTTGTAAGACTTTGAGACACATATATACGATCCAGTCTGCTCGCTGAATGACTGGTAAGAAATGTATGCCCAGGTCTGTCGCCATGAACCTTTTCCCATGTATCGCACAACTGAAGATCTTGAACTACCTTACCCAACTCGGGGCATAGGGTATAGTTTGGGATTTGATCCTTAGGGTGATGGACGCAATTAAAGTCACCGGCTAAGACAATGTGTTCGTAGCGATCTAGGAAGAGTGGGGCGACCTCTGTAGAGTAGAATCTGGCCCTGTCGCGCCTTCGAGAGTTGCCTGACGGTGCATAAACATTGATAAATCGGGTGTCAAGTGCCGTCACCTCTATTCCTCGATCAGAAGGGAGGTGCATGATGTCAGTGACGACAATGCCGTCACGCACTAAAATCGCCACACCGCTATTGCCCTGTGTCATGTAGGTTACATAACCATAAAAGTCCGGGAGTGCGTTCGTCCTTACTTCCTGCAGAAATGCGAAGTCAACGTCTGCTGCTCGTATTGTGTCTTTCAGAAGTTGTAACTTAGCTGGGGATCGGATGGTAGTAATGTTCATTGTAGCCAAGCGATAGGCCTGGCTATGCGGTGGTTGGGCGGGGGTATCCATGGCGATATATGGTACGGACGGTCGTCATTAGTGACGGCGTCCTCCGCCGGCCGCAAATTTCTTCGTGCTGATCAGACTGAGTGGTCTGGTGGGGCCTTTGATAGCCCCAGGTTTGGGTCAAGCTCGATCATGACTTCGCCTCCCCACGATGTGGACGCAGAAGTCTGTTCATGTTTCATAAGGTCGTGTTGGGTGATAGGGAGGGCTCGCACGGCTTCACAGCCAGCACTGGAACCTTCCAGACGATCAGTGTTCATTTCGGTAGACTGTTGATTGGTTGCCGCCTGTCCCACCGTCTGTTCCTCAGGGGCGTGGTCAGTGGCAATGGTGTCCGCCTCCTCGTTGGTGTCCTGCGGTATCGGTTCTTCCCCCTCCTGCGAGTGGGAGCTGCCTTGATCAGACGCGTTCTTACGGCGGCGCTTCCGGCGTTGCGGCGAACGCTGCTTTCGTATATGACCTTCCGTGTCAGAAGATGGCACCGAATCACGTCTCGCTGGTACAAATGCTGCGGTGGGTACGATAAGAGATTCGACTACCGCCCTGCTGTTGGTGGGTTCTTCTGTGTTCAATGGCATCGATGACGTTGTAGATATCTCTGTCGCAGGAAGGCTGACAGATCTACCGCACTGGTGTCCACAGGGCGTTGTTCTGGTTCCGTAACGGAGGGTGATTGTGTCTGAACAGACGGGGACTTCGTAAGGGCCGCAGCATAAGTCACTGGAAGGACAGTCGGTATCGGCGTAGATTCCACTTCTTTCGGTGGCAGTTCTGTGATTCTGCGCTGGAGGCATTCTGAACCTAGGTGTCCTTCCGCGCCGCAACCAGAACATGTCTTAGGTTGGCCGTCGTAAAGGATTACTGCTCGGCATCCTCCGATCACTAAGTAGGATGGCACATGCCGACGAAGTTCAATACGAACTTGGCGTACTCCGTTTAGGACTGGGTAGGTCTTGAATTGGGTCCACTTTTCTGCCACGTGTTCGTGCACCGTGCCGTAAGGGCGTAGCGCTGCCACGACGTCTTCCGCCGGTAGTTCGAACTGTAGTTCGAATATTCGTATAGTCCGCAGTCCCAGTCCAGCGTGGTCAACTTCAACGTTGCCGACGTTTCCGTCTGGATGGCAGAATCGGAGTCTCGGGTTCATTTCACGAAGAACTTTGTCACAGGTGGCGTCGTTAATAAGTTTCTGAAGACCGTATTACTCAGGATCGAGAAGTGGATGCCGACAATATCGGCAGCCGGGATCTTGGCCTCTTCCCTCAAAAACCGTTCGACGTCGAGCTCTCGTGATCTAGCAAAGTCGTTCCGAAAAGCAAATTTCAATGTTGATTTCCTGTACTGGTTCGCCATGATCGTGCTACACTACGGCGTCACGCTAGTGCCGGCCGGCGAATGTAAACAAGTCGACTGCTTTCGAGCTGCGGGCAGGGAACACGCCGCGCGTCCACTTCACTCGGCTGACGAAGCCGTACTGTTACTTAAATTTTCAAATGTTTGTAAAGCTTATGGGACTTAACTACGGGGTCATCAGTCCCTAAACGTACAAACTACTTATGAACTACTTACGAACTAGGACGGCACAAATATCCATGCCCGAGGGGGGATTCGAACCCCCGACCGTCGTGGCCGTGCTCACCGTGAGTGGAGCGCCTCAGTCACCTCGGCCACCGCGGCCGGCGTTACTTAAATAAGAAAGAACACAAATAAACTTCATTAACAGAACACTTAGAAGAAGCAACAGTTCTACTAAATTAACTGCCTGCATCATATTGTCCCCTCGGCCACCGCGGCCGGCACACGGTAACAGGCTCTCTTGCACTGATGTTTTCCTGTATTCGTTGTTTGTTTGTTTGTTAAGCTTATGGGACATAACTGTGGGGTCATCAGTCCCTAAACTTACAAACTACTTATGAACTAATCTATACTAAAGACAACTCCCGCGCGGCCCTGTATTCGTGAAATACTGTCCGTTAACGGCAATTCGGCGTAGATCTCTCAGATTGGTTGGCGGGTCGTCTCATCCAACAGCCCTTTTCAATGTATCCCAGGCATGTTCGATAGGGTTCATGTCTGGAGAACATGCTACACATTCTAAGAAGTACACGGTGAGTACGAGAATTGTCGTCCATTAATACAAACCCCTCACCGAAATGTTGCCGATATGGTTGGACTATAAGTCTGAGGACGTCATCCCTGTACTGTAAAGACGTTTGATTGCTTTCTACGATCACCAGTTTCGTACGATGGTCCGACAAGCCACCGTAAAACATTAGGAAACCACCACCTTCTTGTCCTTTTTGGACGGTGTGTCTAACAAGGAGACCACATGGGTGTCGTGAAGTGTAGAACTTTCAGTCAAAGCCATTCGACACAACTCTCAAAAATTCTCGAGAAAATCGACTATGTAGTTTTGCAGGTACACGTAAGTACGAATATCTAAAACAGTTGCACCATCTGTTGGTGTAGCTCAGGTGGCGCCGTGGCTCAGCGCGCCCGGTCAGGGGGCTGACTGTCCTCTGTAATAAAAAAAGCTGAGCCAACCATTCAACGAACAAACTGCATGAACGAGCGCGAACCATAGATCTACCAGATGAAAAAAAGGGGCAGCGTTCTGGCCTAGCAATCATACGGTAGTTGGTTCGTTTTAATATCTAACGTATGCACGTATTTTTATTTATTCGTAATTTTCTATATTTTATAAAATAATGATTTCAATCAAAAAACATACGTTACAATTTTTACAGCATCGGCTTCACCATTAGTTGGCGATGGTAATCTTTGATTGTTAAATTTATGAGAGCTATTTTTTCGTCGTTTTCTAATTCAGTTACCTAAAACATTTAGGGATCTCTAATTCCACGTGTTGTGTAGACGAGCTGAACATCTTGTAGTCGCGTAAAACGATAGTTGTGTAGGTTAGCTGCTTCGAAAGAGAGTAGTAATTATGAAGAAGACTTTTCAAAAACTGTAGTAGCTCTTCACAAACTTAACAATCATAGGCAACCGTCGTTAACTTATAGTGAAGCCGTAACTGTAAAAAAAAAAAAAAAAAAAAAAAAAAAAATATATATATATATATATATATATATATATATATATATATATATATATATATGTTTTTTACTGAAACCATCATAATTTTATAAAATATAGAAAATTACGAATAAATAAAAATACGTGCATTTGTCATACATATTACCGTTAGATATTAAAATTATGTAGGTATTCTAACACAACGAAAAGAAAAATAGAAATGTAAATCAGTTTCCGCAGGAATCGAACCACCTGACCTGCCCTATGGGTGTGGTTCCGGACGCTACCACCTTTTATTTTTATTTATTTATTTTATTTATTTATTTATTTTTTGGCATATCTATTCATTGCGGTTGTATGTTCAGTTCGTTCTTGGTTGAATATTTGGCTCAGCTTTTTTATTCCTGAGGGCGCTGAGCCCCCTGACCGGGCGCGCTGAGCCACGGCGCCCGGCGCCTGAGCTACACCAACAGATGATGCAACTGTCTGTAGTTACTGGTACTTACATGTTCCTGCAAAACGTCGAAGTCGATTTTCTCGAGAATTTTTGAGAGTTGCGTCGAATGACTTTGACTTATTGTTATTTAAGTTCTATACTCCACGTACTGTAAATATGAAAACATTCTAAAGTCTCCTTGTAACACATTCTGCTGTTGCGCCTTCTGTTCCGCGTATCATGGGGTCTAGATGTCAAAGCTGGACTTCGACATGGACGTAGGGAGCGTAGTTGCATTTCAGTCAGCCTATTGCGTGCAGTTTGAGTCGAAACACGACGTCCAGTGACTGCACGAAAATCATTGTTCAGCACTGCGGAGTTCCTCACAGGGTTCGTCCCAGCTGATATCCGTTAGTAGTGGTCAGGTGCTGTGGTAGCCTTTAGACGGCCAGAGCGAGGGAAACCATCGACAGTTCCTGCATCACTGTTGCACGTCCGAACAACATCATAGTGGCGCCCTCCCAGACGTCTGGAAACTACACCTGATGAAAGTGCCACCTAACACAAAGTAACAACGAGGATACTATCAAACTTCGGAATTGATCTTCTAGGTATGTCAGAACCACAGTCAACACAAGCAGTGTACTTCCTTCTGATGTTATGACTGGAACTGTTCGGCCGTCACATTGGCGCTGCTCATGCATGGTCGCTTACGTCTTTATGCGAGTTGAGTGACATCTATGGACAATCTAAGGAACTGTGTTCTTGACGCAATATACACATACAACGTCAGTGTACAGAAGCCTTGAAACTAGTGACGAAATGCATTTTTTGATGTGTTATAATTACTCGGGGTTTTAGCACTGTTGATTACAAATGTAACGGTACAATAGCGTCATTAAATTACTTATTATTTCTCCCCTACGGTACTGATAATTACCTTGTAACTTTGTTTCTCTCCACTAATGTTTTGCATGGAAACGACGCAGACCACAGTTGTCTTTAACAATTTCCTACCTGAGAAACAATATATTGGACACCGACTTTTTACTAATTTTAGAACACTATACTATTTCGATTTACTTTGAGAGCCAGTGCCCTGTTTACTAGATATTGGCCACTTTTAGTTTCTTTCTTCTCGCTGCCATCTATCGCCAGAAAGGCGTGCTACAATGAAAAACAGAAAACACGGCTCACCCATTGCGGAGCGCGTCAGACACGATATCAGTAGTTGAATTATTTTATGTTTTTATGAATTTTGCACAAATCTCATATGGCGATAAAAGTTCAATAATAAACATGGAGTGACTTCTTGACTTCTTATTTCACATCCTTAACTGCCTTCCAGACCCGGTATCGAATTTATTTAACATTTTTTTATTTTAAAAAACAAGTATCTCAATTTTAAATCTTGCTCAAATATACAATTGGCAGGATCTTACAAAAATAAAAAAGTGCAAGAATTTATTTTATTCTATTTTAAAAATAATTCAGGACTGAATGGATTAATGACCTGTATACGATTTCGTGCGGCCCCGAACAGTTGTAGTCAATGTTGCCTCTTGCTGGACGAAATGCAGCTGTAGCTATGGTTTGTGATACGAAAGGTGCGTTATGCCAGCGGATCAAGGGGGTGGCTTCTAATCGTGGGCAGAAATAGGAACACGTAGGTTTCGAGAATCATGTATCTCCTTCCGTTAATCTTTCAACCGCGTTCCGTTCTATTTTTATCGGTCAGTTTAGGAAACCCTTCTGACCCTTCGTGAAAGGCTCTTAACAGCCCTAACACAGTGGTTTTACACTACTTGAGCAGCTCCAAATAAACGAATGAAGTGTTTGCTTAGAAAACTGACGTGCAATGGTTTGCAACCTGAAAGCAATACAAATTTTGCTAGCTGCAAGTTGATATATTTCGTCCTTAAGTTATGAAAACCGTGGGCGTGAAGTTCTAGCGAGTAGAACACAGTACTAAAGCCATTGGGCTAGTGGCGTAGCAAACATAGCTGGTGCCTAACGAGAGTCAGTTTTTTGGAATCGCCCATACTACTACAACCTTCACAAACACATATAGCAATATAATATAAATAATATAGACTACAGTACCTACCTTAAAATATCTACATGTTGTATCGTAAGAGTCTACAAACATTAACAGGACTCAAGACACAGAGAATGCTACTCTCAACAATTTGAGGTACGGAATCTTGGGTCTCACAAGTCGGTTTAATGAAACATGCAAGTAAACTTGATTACCTCTTTGTTTCGCATTATTGTTTCCCAGCGTATTTACAGATAACTTGCCTACAAGTTTACACGTACTGTGCTATTTATCTCCATGTAGTTGCTGTAGTGGTCTTCAGTCCGGATACTGGTTTGATGCAGCTCTCCACCCAACTCTATCCTGAGCAAGCCTCTTCATTTCCTCATACGATCGGCGATCTACATCCATCTGAAGTTGCTTACTATATTCGTCTCTTGGTCTCCCTCTGCGATTTCTCCCCCACAACTTCCTTCCAATTCTAAATTTACGATTCCTTTATGTCTAAGAATGTGTCCTACCAGTAGATCTCTTCTTCTAGTCAAGGTACGACAAAAATTCATTTTCTCCCCTAATTGTTCATTATCTCTACATTACGTTACAAAAGTAAACAGCCACCAGTTGCAGATTTATTTACAACCGGTTTCGAGCAATTATTGCTCTTCTTCACGGCCGGCCGCGGTGGCCGAGGGGACTGAGGCGCTCCAGTCACGGTTTGCACGGCCACTACGCTCGGGGGTTCGAATCCCCCCTCGGGCATGGATATTTATGCCGTCCTAGTTCGTAAGTAGTTTGTAAGTTTAGGGACTGATGACCCAGTAGTTAAGTCCCATAAGCTATACAAACATTTGAACATTCTTATTCACGTAAGTTATCGGTACAGGAAACAGTTAAGAATAATACACAAACACAAATATTACCTCTTCATTAGTTACGCTATCTACCAACCTAATCTTCAGCATTCTTCTGTGGAATAACATTTCAGAAGCCTCTATCCTCTCCCTGTCTAAACTATTTCTCGTCCAAGTTTCACTCCCACACAAAGTAACACTCCACACAAATGCGTCCAGAAAAGACTTTCTTACACTTAAATTAGTATTCTATGTTAGCAAATTTTTCTTTTTCAAACGCCTTAACCCCTTTCTTCCCATTGCCATCCTGCAAATTATATCCTCTGCAATATGACCATCAAATGTCATTTTACTGCGCAAGTAACAAAACTGATCTACCACCTTTATTGTTTCGTTACCTAATCTTAATTATTTCTGCATCACTTGACTTTCGAAGACTGCATTCCATTAGTCTTCTATTGTTCTTGTTCATGTTCATCTTACACGCTCCTTTCAACACACTGTCCATTCCGTTCAGTTGCTCTTGCAGGTCCTTTGCTGTCTCTGTCAGAATTAAAATGTCATAATCAAAACGCAGTGTTTTTATTTCTTCTCCCTGAACTCCAATTCCTTCTCCAAATTTCTGTTTGCTTTCCTTCACAGTTGGCTCAATGTACAAATTGATTAACAGTGGAGGAAGGCTACAACATCAACAGCCTCTCCATTCTTCTGTAAGTAAATTGTGTTAAAATCTCATCTACTTCTTCTTCCCTTCCTACAATATTGTCTCGAATTTCATTTTCTTTGTAGAGCCCCTCTATATAATCTTTCCATCTTTCAGCTTTCCCTTCTTTACTCAAAACTCGTTTTCCATCTGAGTTCTTGATCTTCATACAACTCTTTTTCTTGTCTCTGAAAGTCTCTTTTATTTTCCTGTAGGTGGTAAAAATGATAATCACGGCATTATGCAGGTAATGTGCGACGTAAGGGAATGTGCTGCGAGGATAGATCGTGACATTGCGCAAAATGACGGTGCCTATGCGTCGCAAGTGGTTAGCGTACTGCCTAATACCCATGAGATCTGGGTTCGATTACCGGCCAAAGCACACACTTTCCCATCCATGTCATCATTGATCATTCAACACCTGATGGCAGCTGCAGCCAAATCACTTCACTGACAGCTCCGCTGTCAGTCCTCGTATGTACGTTGACTTCTCAATTGTCGCCGCGCGTGAATAGCCTAGCGGTTCTAGGTGCTATGTCAGGGGCTGCGAGGCCACTCCCGCCGGGGGTTCGAGTCCTCCCTCGGGCATGCGTATGTATACGTTATCGTTATTATAAGTTAGGCCAAGTTAATTTAAGCTTTTTGGAAGCCTAAGGTCTGATGACCACACTAGTTTGGTCCCATATATTTGCATACATTAAAAAGAATTGTGTCGTTGGATAGTGGAGCACAGATGGCACAGGTGTGTTGTTTGCGCACGTCTCTCCGCCTGTGCCAGATGCAGATCTTCTCAGGCGTGGTTGTGTAAGTGATTAATGTTACATGTGACATCGTAATGAGCTGACGGGGTGTGTTGGGCGGTGCCCGATGTATGAGAATCACGATTTGGCCGTGGTGGCGAATTCGGCTTCACACGTACGATGGAGTCCAGAATGTAACATGAATGGTTTAATGAGGTATTACAAGCTAACGGCCGTCCAACCAGTTGGATGAACGCAAACAGTGACAAATGAGTTGAGTCGTCAATAGTGATAGAAGGGTAAGAGTGCAAAAGATCACGCCTCTGTTCAATGCTTGACTTGCTAGACACGACGCCCAGTGAACAATTCGTAGGAAGATAGGTTCCACGATGCATGGGAACCGGCGCCGCACACGGGTGCCTTAGTTAATACAACGCCATTGTGCATAATGACTTACATCTATCGCCAGTCATTAGGGCTGAGCCCAGGGACAGTGGTGGAACGTGATATCGACCAAAGTATCATGATTTCAATCGCACCATGCCCACGGAAGGCAGTGTGTGTGCGCCAGACTGCAGTGTGGCGGTGAAACGGAACATCACTGCAGCGCTATCGACACGACCACGTGTACACCGATAGTTGCTAGTATCAGTTCAGAGACTCCCGCAAGAGACCGCACGCGTATGAACATGTCACGTGCGTCTAATCTGATAGGCCAAGGCACAGTTAAATATTGAGCACATGCGAACTGTAGGGCACAGTGTGCTTCTATCCAGCAGATAGTCTGACTGTACCACCATTCAGGATAGTGCTTCGCAGTGCCTCAAGTTTTGTCACTTAGAAATCCTCGTGGACAGCAGTGGTACTTTGAAGTATTTAAACCGATGTCTGCACTTCATCAGTTTCATTCTACGCTTTTTTTTTTCTTTTTTCAAGCCAACTAAATATATACTCAGCAGGCTGGCAGCAGCCTCCTACACTGCTCTTCAGCCTTGCATTTTAACAAAATGGACATGAAATCTTTTTTCTTTAAAAGAAAAAAAAAGACATTGGCATGCAGGTAAAACCATGATTTAAAAACATTAATAATTAGAATTCGTTGGTTAATACAAGCCGGCCGCTGTGGCCGAGGAGACTGAGGCGCTCCAGTCACGGTCTGCACGGCCACTACGGTCGGGGATTCGAATCCCCCCTCGGGCATGGATATTTGTGCCGTCCTTAGTAGTAGCTAGTTCATAAGTAGTTTGTAAGTTTAGGGACTGATGACCCCGTAGTTAAGTCCCATAGACTTTACAAACATTTGAACATTTGGTTAACACAGAATGGAACAGTTGATAAAAACAAGTTGTAGACTTAGAACATGTGCCACTGTGGCGTTAAAAGTACATTGAAGAACACTGGGCAAGATATGAAGACACTGACGGAGGCACTGATAAATAACGTATTCGACTCTTGATCTTTTACGATGGATGCACAGGTAATACACAATAACAGAGACAAACACTGGACGGTGCTCTAATTAAAACGGTGCTGTGAGGAGGACCTCACAGGGAAGGGGAGGGTGGGAGGGGAGGAAGCACGGGAGGAGGAGGAGGAGGGGTGGTGTAGGATGGAGTGGGGAAGGAGCGTTGGGCTCCGGGGGGAGAGGGGAAGGATGAGGAGAGCCAAGCGGCGGGAGGGAAAAGGAGGGAAGGGGTCAGGTGGCGTTGTATCCAAGGGGAGAGGATCAGGGTTGGTAGGAGGGATAGATGTCAGGACGGAGGGCGACATCCGGTAGGGGGAGGTGGCGGTAGTTATCCTGGGAAGGATGTGGAAAGTGTGTAGGTAAGGGGACGGAGGGATGCAGTGGTGAAGGCGTGGAAGAGGCCTAGGATTGGTAAGGGTGGGGTAGACCAGGGGGGTATAGGAATCAGTTTTCTTGGGAAATGTAAAGGAGCCGGATGCGTTAGAGAAACTGTTGGAGATTTGGAGATAGGGGAACAGGATGAGGCAGTACAAGATCTGTATGGGGGAAGGGAGGCAGATGCGGTAAGCTAGGGGAGAGCGTGGCGTTCACTGATTTGAAGGGTAATAGGTAGAGGGGCGGAAACCCAGACGGAATGGAAGCTGCAAAGAACAGGACACATGATGGATCTGTAGGTGTAAAGGATAGTGGGTGGTTGAGGCCCCACGTCCAGCTGGAGAAGAGCTTGAGTAGGGACATGGATTTCTGTCAGATTGTGCGGAAGTGGGGGTTCCAGAAGATGGATTGATCAATTGTGAGGCCAAGGTATTTAAGGGTGGGGGGTGTGGCAGATGGGACGCTCATGGAGTATTAAGTAAATCACATGGAGGCAGAAGAAGTGGGCGCTGCGACGTATGATGATTGCCTGAGATTAGTCAGGATTGATGGAGAGGAGCCACTGGTTACACCATGTAGCGGACTCGTTGAGGTGAAAATGGAGCAAACAGTGTGAGCAAGCGAGGGAGGGGGCGAGGGCCAGGAAAGCGCTGTCGTAAGCAATTCTTTAACGCCCAAAACATGGGTTTTCATTTATCTATATCTTTAAAAATTTGATTACTGTATGAATGTATGTCCCCTAGAGACTCTAAGACGACAGGAGAAGTTTTATGAAACCATTAGGAAATCCTCAGATTAGCCCAGCGGGTTATCCTATTAACTCTTGTGGCGATCGGACCAAGATATTTATTAATATATACGTAAAAGTTTATGTCTGGCTCTTGGAACGATAGTTGCCCCCCTAGCGGAGAAAAAGCCAAACGTTTGTATCATCTGATTCTTATATAACGGCGATGTTGCCGCTTGGAGCGCTATCGTCGCTTTCGTGACAGTGATGATAGTGTCGCTACAGTTTACTCTTTCACCGCTAGGGGCGTTGCTGTAGTTCCGTGTGCCAGTCATAAACTTTTACAAACATGTTAGACTGTGATATGTGATAGTAGTATGTAAATATGAGTTGAACACGTTGATGGTTGTATAAGCACGGTATGCACAGCAGTTGATCATACTATGCAGAACATAGCAACCAATAAAATACAGATATACATCGATTTTTATGTATACCGGATCTATACGTATTATGTCCGCCTCCGTAATCTAACGGACTGCCGGGCGCCGTGGTCAGCGACCGCAAGGAACACAACTACCAACAGAGCAAATAATAATTAAAAAAAAGTGACAGCGTTGTGGGGCTGCCACGCAGGGAGCCCGGTTTCGATTCCCGATCGGGTCGAAGATTTTCTCCGCTTGGAGACTGGGTGTCATTATATTTCTTTCCACCGAATCTGTCTGTCTGTCCTCAATAAGCACAAGAAGCATCTAACTGATTTTGATACGGTTTCCACCAGTAGGTGGTGTGATACCTGAGGAATGTACAAGAGTAATATTCATTAAGGTGCTTGGCAGTGGATGAGTGTGACGAGGAAAAATCTGCGAAATAGGGCAGTAAATACTCTTAAGGAAAGCTCTATAGTATGTGACTTACGAACACTACCATACATGTGCAAATACGTTTATTGTTTTACAATATGATACTTCCATGTATCGCAAATCAGTCATAATAACGGTAATATTGACAACAAATACATACGTTTTTCATGTGCCAAAAGACGCCGTTTGAGTCGAAGGAACGGAAGTTATGAATAAAGGGAAGTTATGTTTATCATAGTACCGCGAGGAACACGCTTTGCAAAGACTTCGACGAGAGTCGTCCGAGGAACGTCGCATGTATACCATATTAACCACGGTTGGTGTTTGTTTGGGATAGGGGGACCAAACTACTAAGGTTATCGTTCCCCGCCGGCCGCAGTGGCCGAGGGGACTGAGGCGCTCTAGTCACGGTCTGCACGGCCACTACGGTCGGGGGTTCGAATGCCCCCTCGGGCATGGATATTTGTGCCGTCCTTAGTATTAGTTAGTTCATAAGTTGTTTGTAAGTTTAAGGGACTGATGACCCCGTAGTTAAGTCCCATAAGCTATACAAACATTTTTTTTATTTTTTTTTTTTTTATTTATTTTTTTTTTTTTTAATCGTTCCCCCTGTGGGGAGAGGAAGGAGTGAGGATAGGAAAGGAGGGGAGAGGAAAGGAAATGCAGTCCAGGGGGAAAGCAGCATTAGCTCGGGACCCGTGCTCGCCACGCACATGCTCACGAAAGAACCGTGAACCCCATGGGGGGTCTTAACCGTTCGAAGCCTGTGTGGGTTTCTAGTCTGTAATAAATTTCACATGCATTACTAAAGTTTTGGGATCTTTGTGTTAAAGTGTACCTATGCCTCCTTACCAATATCACCTCTCTCTCTCTCTCTCTCCCCCCCCCCCCCTCTCTCTCTCTCTCTCTCTCACACACACACACACACACACACAATACAGACCACGAGAATAGATGGAGCCTCCTGCCGAAAGGTATGGAGAAATGCGGCGATGTGTCTGTTATGGTGTGCGGTGTCTTTGCCTGGCATGGAATGGGCTCCTCTAGTTGTTCTGAAACGAACCGTGGCTGATGTGTCTGTTATGGTGTGCGGTGTATTTGCTTGGCATGGAATGGGCTCCTCTAGTTGTTCTGAAACGAACCATGGCTGGTCCGCGGAATAGTAATTTGCTCTACTACTATCTTCACCCTCTTTTGGACTTCAAACATCCTGACGCCACTGTGGTGTTTCATGATGATAATGTGCCGCCACATCGCACCCGCGCCGCGCAGTAATGGTCCTAAACCATGCAACATGGGGGGAGGGTGTGCGAATATTGAGGTGGCCACCCCAGAGCACAAATTAGAGCGCTATCAGGCGCGTCAGAGACCTCATGGGATGCTGGCTCCATGCCATGAATCCTGCACCCAACAACAATTGGCTGCCGCTCTGTAAACGATTTGGTGTCAGCTGCTTACAGAGCATTACTCACTGACTGGTAGACTGACTTCCACGGTGCCCAGTGCAATCTGCATGGCTCAAACGATATTGAGTGCCTATAACGTGATGTCTGCGTCTCGAATATATACTTCGTTCATCTTAACCCTTACATTCCTAGTGTTCTTCCTGGACAACAACGTATTAAAAGTTGATTGATACCGTATTTTGTGCATCAGTCCTTAAAGTTGTATTTTTGTTGATGAACAACGTGCTTCTAGTACGAAATTTTGCCGCTTGGTACGGCGTGTAGCCACTTCTGAGCCATTAATCTGTCCATCTTGCAGGTTGTGTTGCGTTGCCGTCTGAACGTGACTGAGGGTGTGAGCGTGAGTTTGGTTCATATTATTTTATTTCAGCAGTGAATTGTCTTGTCTTTGGTGCTGTGGCGAATATTACGCTACCATTATTGATCTCACAGTGTTAACTATCAACAAAATAACGTCCAAAATAAAAGACCTTGATAGAAACTTCTGTGTTATGCATGAAATACACGATAAACGACCGAAAAAAGTCGATAGTTCGACCAAAAATTTTGAAACGCATTTTTTTTTTTTTTTTTTTTTTTTTTTAATCCAGTATCAAACTCTCACTCTGCAGCGGAGTGTGCGCTGATATGAAACTTCCGGAACCTGAACTCGAGGCGAAGTACTGTCGGAAGTAAAATTGTGAGGCGGCATCGTGAGTCGTGCTGGGATAGCTCAGTCGGTAGTCGACCAACATCTCTAGGGATGCTGAAAGACAACATCCGACGCCAATGCCTCTGGACATGCTTTACAGTGCTGTTCACAACATTATTCCTCGACTGCAGCTATTGTTGAGGAATGATGGTGAACATATTGAGCATTTCCTGTAAAGACCATCATCTTTGCTTTGCCTTAATTTGTTATGCTAATTATTGCTTTTCTATCAGATGAAGCGCCATCTGTCGGACATTTTTGAACTTTTTTTTCTAATAAAACTCCATGTCATCCCAAGCATGTGTGTCAATTTTTACCTCTCTATCTACATTATCCCGCGATTTATTAAGTTTTCAAATTTATACTGATTTTTTGATCACCCGGTATATATGTATATATATACTTAACTTATATGGACGTGAACTCACTTTTGCCGCGGTGGAGTAGCCGAGCGTTCTAAGGCGCCTCGCTGCGGAGTGCACGGTTGCTTGTCGTCGGAGGTTCGACTCCTCCCTGCGGCATGAGTATGTGTGCTGTCCTTAGGTTAGTTTATCTTAGTTTAAGTGGTTTGTAGGCTACGGACTGATGACCACGTAGTTTGGTCCGATAGATTTACAAACATTTGAACTCACTTTTGTCATACTCTTTCATTCTTCTTCTTCGACTCCGCTGTAACATTTAATCAAATAGACCCCTACGCATTAAGAGTAAGAAAAATCGATTTAACTGCTTTCCTGACACTGTGTTATTCATGTAAGCACTGTAGCATTTTTTTTTATTTACATCAGTTGTTGAATCACATGACAGAAATCGAGAAGAAGAAGCTGTAGCCCGTTTCGAGGAGTCCACTGGCTTCAAATCAACTTTCCTTCTTGTACTCGGAAGAGCTTGGCTTCCGCTGCATGTGAAACGAGAAACCAATGATTACCTAGCAACCGCGGGACAATACATACGAAGGGCGTTTGAAAAGTCCGTGCAAAGTCCGAGAGATGGCACCACCGGCGCATATCGAAGTCATGTTTAGTCAGTATTATCTTTGGAAAGAACGCACACCATCCATATTGGTCTTTTTCTTTGTGTTTGGCATTCGTGTGAATCAAGGAAGTCGAGTGATTGTCAAAGAAAGGACAAAAAAGAAATTCGTGAGGCGATTAAACATTACTTTATGAAAGGCAAAATGCCTCCGGAACACGGCGGAGTGGCCGAGCCCATGAGACGCTATGCTCCGATGCGCGAGGCCGTTCCCCGTCGGGGATTCGAATCCTCCTGCGGGCATGGATCTTTGTGTTGCCTTTAGTATAATTACTTTATAAGTAGTTTGTAAGTTTAGGGACTGATGACCCCGCAGATAATACTGACTAAACATGACTTCGATATGCGCCGGTGGTGCCATCTCTCGGACTTTGCACGGACTTTTCAAACGCCCTTCGTATGTATTGTCCCGCGGTTGCTAGGTAATCATTGGTTTTTCGTTTCACATGCAGCGGAAGCCAAGCTCTTCCGAGTACAAGAAGGAAGGTTGATTTGAAGCCAGTGGACTCCTCGAAACGGGCTACAGCTTCTTCTTCTCGATTTCTGTCATGTGATTCAACAACTGATGTAAATAAAAAAAAATGCTACAGTGCTTACATGAATAACACAGTGTCAGGAAAGCAGTTAAATCGATTTTTCTTACTCTTAATGCGCAGGGGTCTATTTGATTAAATGTTACAGCGGAGTCGAAGAAGAAGGATGAAAGAGTATGACAAAAGTCCCATAAGCTTAATAAACAACAAAAACGCATCCAAATTGTAAAAAGAAACTTGAAAAACATTATGGTGACTCAGCACCTTCGATTAGAAGAGTTTATAAGTTGCTTCAAAATTTTCGGAGTTTCCATATGGACAAAAGTGACGCTCAACGTTTTGAACGTCCTGTGGAGGTTACGACTCCAGAAATCATCGATAAAATCCACGATATGGGGATGGATGACAAAAGAGTTACGGCGCTTGAGATTGCTAGTGCTGTGAGCATCTTGAATGAATCGGTACATAATATTTTGCATAACCATTTGGACATGACAAAGCTATCCGCAAGATGGATTCCGCGATTCCTCACGCTTGACGAAAAACGGAATCGTGTGAAATTTTGCAAAGAAGATTTGCAGCTGTTCAGGAAAAATTCCGCAGGACCTTAAGCGTCGTTTCGTCTCTATGGATGAAACACGGATACATTACTATACTCCTCAGACCAAAGAACAATCTAAACCATGGGTTACCAAGTGAGAATCTGCACCAAAATAGGCGAAGAGTAGTCCTTCGGCTGGAAAGGTCATGGGGACGGTCTTTTAGAATTCGCAAGGGATAATCCTCATCGACTATCTGGAACAGAGTAAAACTAATACAGGTGCATATTATTCATCGTTACTGGATCGATTGAAAACCGAACTGCAAGAAAAACGTCGGCGATTTGCCCACAAAAAACTCATTTTGCATGACGACACTGCACCAGCAGACACCTCAGCAGTTGTGGTCGTAAAATTGTTGGAAATAGGATTCTCGCTATTATCCAAACTTGGCTCCCTCGCACTACTATCTGTTCTCCAATTTGAAGAAATGGCTGGCGGCACGAAGATTGCATTCAGACGGGAGGTGATTACAGAAACTAATAGGTATTTTGCAGGCTTTGATACTTCATATTATTCGGGAGGGTTCAACAAATTAGAACAGCGTTGAACGAAACATGTAAGTCTGAAAGGAGACTGTCGAAAAATAAAAATGGTTTTTCTCCAAACAAATTAGTTTTTAAATTACTGTATAGTGACGATTTACAGTGTTGATATATTTATCAATATTTTTTCGCAATAGTGAATTTCTCTTAGCGTCACTGTATAAGGTATAGATGTTCTATTAAATGGTGACACATGAAAATTTGTGGCGGGCCGGGACTCGAAGCCGGGTTTCCTGCTTTTCGCGAACGATCGCCTTAACCACTAGGCTACCCGAACATGACTCCGGGACCGTCCCATACTTCCATATGGCACACTGGCTGCACTTATGAGTCAACTACATTCATCCCTTAGCACTAGTAGCTTAATCTGTATTCCTGCACTAGGGAGAATGAAAACAACCAGGCATTAACCTACGCTGTTATCGTCATTGCCTCGCTTAGGCATCTGTTAAATAACTGTATGGTAACGATTTACAGAGTTGAGATATTTATCAATATTTTTTCGCAATAGCGAATTTCTCTTAGCGTCACTGTATAAGGTATAGATGTATATCAAATGGCGCCGGCCGCGGTGGCCGAGGAGACTGAGGCGCTCCAGTCCCGGTCTGCACGGCCACTACGGTCGGGGGTTCGAATCCCCCCTCGGGCATGGATATTTGTGCCGTCCTAGTTCGTAAGTAGTTCATAAGTAGTTTGTAAGTTTAGGGGCTGATGACCCCGTAGTTAAGTCCCATAAGCTTAACAAACATTTGAACATTTTAATGCCGGCCGCGGTGGCCGAGGGGACTGAGGCGCTTAAGTCACGGTCTGCATGGCCACTACGGTCGGGGGTTCGAATCCCCCCCCCTCGGGCATGGATATTTGTGCCGTCCTAGTTCGTAAGTAGTTCATAAGTAGTTTGTAAGTTTGGGGACTGATGAACCCGTAGTTAAGTCCCATAAGATTTACAAACATTTGAACATTTCCTTTAACAAAAAAAAAAAAAAAAAAAATAAAAATAAAAATAAAAAAAAAATGACCCCGTAGTTAAGTCCCATAGACTATACAAACATTTGAACATTTTATCAAATGGTGACATATGAAAATCCAGACCGCTGTGTGGCTTTTGCTGAGCGGCGAGCCGGCCAAGAACGCCGTGAGCGAGGGCTCCAAGGCGGTGACCAAGTACACGAGCTCGAAGTAAGCGGTTGGCTGCTTTCTTAATGGAAGCGGCCGCCTCTGTGCTTTGGGCTGTGCACAACAAAAGGTTTTCATTTGTCACCATTTGGTAGAACATCTATACCTTATACACTGACGCAAAGAGAAATTCGCTATTGCGAAAAATATTGATAAATATATCAACAGTATAAATCGTCACCATACAGTAATTTAACATATGCCTAAGAGAGGCAATGACGATAACAGCGTAGGTTAATGCCTGGTTTTTTTCATTCTCCCTAGTGCGGGGATACAGATTAAGCTTCGAGTGCTAATGGATGAATGCAGTTGACTCATAAGTGCAGTCAGTGTGGTATATGGAAGTTTGAGTCGGTCCTGGAGTCGTGATCGCGTAATCTAGTGGTTAAGGCGACCGCTCGTGAATAGCGGGAAACCCGGGTTCGAGTCCCGGTCCGGCAAAAATTTTCATATGTCACCATTTGGTAGAACATTTATACCTTATAGAGTGACACTAGTGCGGCTCCGTAGCACAGTGGTAGAGTGGCAGACTACTAACCCAAAGGTAGCGGGTTCGATCCCCGCCAGGTCGTAGGATTTTTATCTGTCACTTTCCACTTCTTTCACCTCTGGCAATATTGCTCATGTGAAAAATACCGAGTAGCGCCGTGGTTCGGAACCCACGTTAAACTGTAGGTCCCCCTATAACTGGCTGGGTAAGTCAGTTCTGAAGGCCGGAGGAAGGCAACGGCATACCACCTCCATACAGGACCATGCCTAGTAAAGCACTGTGGTGTTCAAACCAATCTTCGGATTGTTGACTGCTTTACCTTTACAGTGACGCCAAGAGAAATTCGCTATTGCGAAAAAATATTGATAAACGTTAGTTTTTGTTTTTGCACGGACTTTTCCGGCACCCCTCGTAGTGTAATATAAAATGTTCCTTATGGTAGATGGAGTATAGCAACTAAGTTTCTGAAAGGCCGCGGTGGAGTAGCCGAGCGGTCTAAAGCGTCTCGCTACTGAGCGCGCGGTTGCTCGCTGTGGAGGTTCGAGTCCTCCCTGGGGCATGGGTGTGTGTGTTTGTCCTTAGGTTAGTTTAACTAGGCTTAAATAGTTTGTAAGTTACGGACTGGTGACCACGCAGTTTGGTCCGATTGATATACGAGACGCGTCCAGAAAGTAAGTTCCGTTTGGTTATATAAAACGAACGGGTACAGATACAGAAAAAAAAAAAAATGATTGTACAAAAATCTACAACTGTTAAACTACTTTTCTACATAGCTTCCAAAATTTTGTAGGCAATTGTCATAGCATGGCACAAGGTTTTATGTGCCTTTTTCATAGAATGTTGCCGCCTGTGTATTCAACCATGTGGTAACATGTTCTTTCAGCTCGTCATCATCGTTGAAATGTTGTCCTCCAAGGACAGATTTTAGGTGTAAGAAGAGGATTACTGTCAAAAGATTTTTTTTTCCACGATAATGCCTGATCTCACACACCGAACCTGACCAAACAATTCTTACGGAAATTTCAATGGGACCTGTTTGATCATCCTCCAAACAGCTCGGACTTCTCTCCTAGGGACTTTCATCTCTTCTTACACCTAAAATCTGTCCTTGGTGGACAGTACTTCAACGATGATAAAGAGCTGTTACCACATGGTTGAATACACAGGCGGCAACCTTCTGTGAAGGATGCATGCAAAAACTTGTGGCACGCTATGACAAGTGCCTACAAAATTTCGGCAGTTACGTGGGAAAATAGTTTAAGGGTTGTAGAATATTGTGCAATAAAAATTTCTTCTGTATCTGTGTACAATTTCATTTTATTAGCAAACGGAACTTACTTTCTGGACGCGCCTCGTACAAACATTTGAACATTTAGTTTCTGAAACTGCTATTAAAACGTGTATCGTCGTAAAAGACACTTTTACCGCTGCCGGCGGCAAAACCTAGCACACAATTTTCTTTAATGTAGCTAAATATTGGAAAATGAAGAGTTTCTTCTATCAAGCATTTAAGTGAACCAGTCACGAAAAGGCTGGCCCAATAACCGTCGTCACATAATGGAAACAATTTTAAGGCATAGAAGAAATATAACAAAAGATACATTTGAAATTACATCAAACTGAGGCATTACAAGTAGTCGTCATACCAAAGTCTCTTTATCGGGCTGAACAAATCATGTTCGACAGAATGAGAGACATCGAAAACAACCAAAAGAGGAAACGAAAGGAAATCAAGGAAATTTTAGGTCAAAATTATTTTAAAGAAGGAACATACAAACTAAGAGAAAATATGCATATACACGTATACATTTTCAATCACCTCATTGAATTTAATTCAATGCCTCCCCCCCCCCTCATAAGCAGCTAAAATGTCTGATAATAAAAAAATAATAAAATTGAAATGTTTACCATAAATTTTACGATGTTAAAAAAACCTACTAAATCATATATTAAAAGAATGGAGAAATAGGTTAACTACACAAGTTGCGCAATTATACGCAACTCACGGTAAAGCAAAAGGTAAAAGATAAATGTATCGGGGAAATAAACAGAACTGAGTGAATTAGGAATGACACAGCATGATATACCCTAAATATCAGACAACGTGATCTGTTGTTGTTGTTGTGCCGGCCGCGGTGGCCGAGGGGACTGAGGCGCTTCAGTCACGATCTGCACGGCCACTACGGTCGAGGGTTCGAATGTCCCCTCGGGAATGGATATTTGTGCCGTCCTTAGTTGTAGGTAGTTCATAAGTAATATTCATAGAATATATGACATCAACTGCGATTGGGCAAAGCTGAAAACGTGTACCCAGCCGGGATTCGAACCCGTGTCTCCTGCTTTCTAGGCAGTTTCGCTGACCCCTACACCACTGGGGACACAGTGATCACCGCACCTGTAAGGACTACCCATGCACGCCTCCCGTCAGATACAAATTCCCAGCTTCGCACTGCCCATAGTACTCAAACTCGTAGTTTAACTAATTCCCGTAAGAGTAAGGGCTTCGAACTTGCTCACCCCTCCGCACTAACGATAGGATCATTGACCGTCAACGGCATATTATATATATATATATATATATACATGTGGCGTCTGTTCCGAAAGAACAGACGTCACTTCTGATCCTGCAGCTGTTATTATTTAATATTCATAGAATATATGACATCAACTGCGATTGGGCAAATCTGAAAACGTGTACCCAGCCGGGATTCGAACCCGACGGGAGGCGTGTGCATGGGTAGTCCTTGCAGGTGCGGTAATCAGTGTGTCTCCAGTGGTGTAGGGGTCAGCGCAACTGCCTAGAAAGCAGGAGGCCCGTGTTCGAATCCCGGCTGGGTACACGTTTTCAGCTTTGCCCAATCGCAGTTGATGTCATATATTCTATGAATATTAAATAATAACAGCTGCAGGATCAGAAGTGACGTCCGTTCTTTCGGAACAGACGCCACATGTATATAGTTCATAAGTAGTTTGTAAGTTTAGGGACTGATGACCCCGTAGTTAAGTCCCTTAAGCTTAACAAACATTTGAACATTCTTACCGCTGGACAACTTATGTTTGGAGATGGCACGTAACAGCTGGAGGCGCCTTCTAATGAGCAGAGAAGGTGCGTTCCGCAGGGCGCGCTGTTATATTGATTACCTCTGTCTTGCGGAACCTTAGGGAAGAGGGCGGTGGGTGGCCCGCCGTCCGGAGGGACGCGGGCGGCCAGGGTGCGCGCGATGTCGGGACGCTCCACGCGCCACGGCGGTGGCGTGGGGGGGGGGGGAGGAGGGGAGGAGGCGGGAGGAGAAGGAGGAGCCGTGGAGGGGGGAGGAGGGGGAGCGCCGGCTCGCGTACGGCGGGCGCGCTGCCGAGCAAAACCTTTTGTTTGGCGGCGCGGGCTGGCCACAATAGCGCTCGCGTCTTCGGGCTCGTCGGCGCGCGGGGGACGCGAGCGGAGAGTCGCGGGGGGCGGGGCCGAGCCCGGCGCCCATTGGCGGGCGCGCGCACCACGTGACCGCCGCGCCTGCGCGCCGCGCCCGGTGGAGGGGGGCCGCGCAAAAGTCGCCATTAGGAGCGCTCGGAGCGCGCGTGTGTGTGTGTGCGCGCCGGCGTCCGTGTGCCGGTGTGTGCGTGTTTGAAAAGTTGGGGATTGCACTGGATCAATCGTGGTCTTATTTAATACGGTTTGAGACGGTCTAAGCTGCTCTGTAACAGGCTTAAGGCTTGTTTTATCTGGAAGGCCTCTGCATTCAGTAACAGATTTCTGACAGCTTAGGTGAGTTTATTGTGTTTTATCTCCTTTAAATGTTCAAACACCGGCCTCGGCAGCTAAGAAGATTACCCCCGGGGACTGATCTCGTGTGATGTGTTATTGCCGATTATTACCGCGGGCGCCCGTCGGCGGCTCGGCCGGGCGCCGGGCCCTACTTAAGCAGCAAATGCCATTACGGTAAAACTCTTTTAAACGGGGCTAACCCGGTTATATTTTTTTTCTCCTCTGCCGCGAGGGAGGCGAGGCGTCCGCAAGTCGGCAATTTTTGTGGCGTGACGGACGGCTGGCGGCAGTCTGGCGGCCAGCCCGACGGCAAACGCGAGCGAGTGCCCGGTGCCGCAGCCGCTGCCTAGCCGGCGTGTGTGCGATGCGATGCGTGGACCGCGCGACGCCCGGCCGGCGCCCACGTGTACCGCCGCCGCGACGCCACGGACCGCCTCTCCTGTGCTACGACTGTGACACCGCCCCGTGTGCTCCGTAACGCTCGCAGTGCTTTCTCCGCCGGCAGCTGTCATCTCTGTGTGAAATCTCTGGCGCCCTGCTGCGTTTCGCCGTGTGGCGTGCCGGCGCGTATTTTAAGGACCGGTCGCACCGCAATGCTGAATTACTGCCGCATAAATATATATCTTATTTTTTTGCTTGCGTGATGCTAATAACTCTACCGCGAGTGCCTTTTGGAAGTCGTTCCGTGTCGTTGAATGAAGTGTGCCCGCGTGCATTTGTTGTATACATCTCGACGAGATTATAAACCAGTTATTTCTGACGTAACGAATATCTCGTGTTCAAACGCACTGTAGAATTACTGTAGCCGCATGACAAATGTAGGAAATACTGCTACGGTAGTCAACGCCGCAACAAAAAATGCATAATTAAGTAGTGTAGATTTCGGAAACAGTCGTAGAGCAACAAAATTCGCTCGCATTGCACCCGGTAAGCGTCATTGATGACAGTTCGTTGTCCTGCCAACAGTGTCTTGACTCCAACTGTTTTGTCGTGGCTGTTCCGAAGTGTCACAAATTGCAAATTTAAGTGCAGTGCCTTGCGACCGACTCTAGTGATCTCTCATGACGATAGCAGTGAATATTTTCGAATCTGTCTGGTAAGTTATGACAGCACCTTTTCACGTAACGAGTATCTCGCGTCCAAACGTCGGACAGAATTATTCTAGGCGTAAGGCAAATTCAGATGTAGATTCGCACGAATTGCACACAGTATGTATCACTGATGACAGTTCGTTTTCCCACCAAGCATGTCTTGACCGCAACTGTCTTGTCGTGGCTGTTCCGAAGTGTCACGAATTGTAAATTTAAGAAAAGTACCTAAGACGTCAACTTTGCGGCCGGTTGTGATCTCTCACGACGATAGCAGTGAAGATACTCGAAGCTGTCCATTATGTCGTGAAAGAATCGTTTCACGGAACGAATATACCGTGTCTAAAAGCACTGTACAATTATTCTAAGCATGACACAAATAGCCAACGCTAGAGTGAAAAAAAACGTAGCAGTAATTACCTCGATGAATTTCATAAACAGTTGTAGAGTAACAAAATTCGCACGAAGTATTCATAATTCATGACAGATAGTTGTCCTAGCAACCATGTCTTGACTGCAAACGTGTTTTCTTCGTCGTTCCGAAGTGTTACGAATTGTAAATTTAAGGGCAGTGTATAAGACGTCAATTCTTGTCACCAATTGTAGTGATTTCTTATAACGATAGCAGTGAACATATTCGAAGCGGTTCAGTAAGTTGGGGAACTACCGTTTCAAGTAACGAATAACTCGCAACCAAACACATTATAGAATTATCCTAGGCGTAAGACAAATGGAAAAAATATTCCTATGACACAATACTCAACGCTAGAGCGAAACGCGTAGATCTAATTACATCGCTTAATTTTGTTAAGTTTGTTGAACAACAAAATTCGCACGCATGGCACGGCACACGCTATCCATCACTGAAAACAGATCGTTGTCTTAGCAACCATGTATGACTGCAACTGTTTTGTCTTGGTTGTTCCGAAGTGTCGCGAATTGTAAATTTAAGGACAATTCCTAAGACTTCAACTCTTGTGAGCGACTGTAGTGATCTCTCATGACGATAGCAGTGAATATATTTGAGGCTGTCCGGTAAGTTGCGAAAAGTAACATCGCATTTAATCTTTTGCTTGCTGAGGCGGGTGTGTGTTCGAAATAAATGTATAAATATTCTGTTTTGGCAGCTCTCTCGTGTACATTAAATAAATGTTATTCCTTTTATAACAACGTTAAATATGTAGACTGTAAACAGACTATTTGTAGTTAGCAGTTATTCTTCTATTATGTGTGTCTATTTGATGTACAATCTATGCCGACAGTAAAAGAATGCCCAGCTAAGTGACGATCTAAATGATATCTTTCCACATTACACTTTGCTTCATTTCTCTTTATATTTGTAAGAGATATTTTTGCAATTATTAGTTGCAACTTATTAGTATCATTTTCTACCTAATCTCTGTTCTTATAATTTTGTAAGGTATCGAATATTAACACATGATTACTTATGTCTTCTGGATTGTACGTTATTCATGCACATTAGTCGCAGCAAAATATCTTTTATAACCATTCTTCTTTCGTATTAGTTCACACTTTTTCACATAGGCTATCACATTTAATACGAAATTTCACAATTTCATCAATGTAAAAGAACCCACGAAATTGTCAAGTACTGGAACGGATGTTATAATATTTAAACTTCAGAGTTTGTAAATTAGTCTCCACGCAGAATATTAGCATACATTTTTACTATAGGCATTCTTCATTTTATTTCATCTTAATTATTACTTTTGCTTCCTAAATTGTGTTTTCTTGGGGATACTTCAAATCCCGCAATAGAAAACTGGCTGGTCTAACGCGTTAATTTACTCGATATTTAACTTTCTCAAGGACAGGAGCACATATCTATCGAGTTGGGTAATTTTTATCCCAGGAAGACGTAAATACAAAAACATCACTAGCGGCGATAAAGACTCAACACGTTATCTTCCTACTTTACGTAACTTCATTTAATAGGTAAATGAACCAACTTCAGAAACTGAGTGGCGGCAATAGGTTCATTGACATAATCAAATCTTGGTTTAGATGAGATCTTTGTTTCCACTATTTGTTAGCAATGGGATAAAATAAAGAAAATCCTCAGTTCCGTAATACAGGATATTTTATGATGATTAAGCATTCTTTTTCTGACCGGATGAAACTTTTCAAAATTTAGCCAATGTATCTTGTTATGATCAGAGAATTGAGTCTTTTAAATCGATTAAGAACTCTAATTTCAGAAGATGTTTTTAGACACCTACACCCTTTTGTAGCATTTCGTACAAATTTCGCAGCTCCTCGATGGTACCATTAATAGAAAAGATATACTCACTTGATGGGTAAGGGCAACAGATATGTCAGCAGAGTTCTTATAAATAACTTATACCAGTATGTATGAAGTAATGTGATGAAACTAGAAAACAGTATGGTCGCATCGGGATCTGAACCTAGCTCTGCTTAAATGACTGAGTGGAGCACTATGCCGCCTCTTGTTAGCTGTGTTATATTAACGTACATAACGACCACTGTCACACACACACACACACACATACCACGACGCTGTAAATGCACATTCAGCGGTCTGTAGTCGTGAGGGAAACTCAATGCAGGTAGAGAAAGGCAGTTATAGTAACATAGAAAAGGAGAAACGGACACGATATTACAGGAGCTGACATTAGTATATGTGGAGAAATGTAGTAATTTCTGGAAATATGTTGCTACTTTCTTATTTCTGTCACAGTTGTAATGAGCTGTAAGACCGTGTGTTGCTTACTGTGTTCATTTTCGCACGTGAAGAATGAAATGTTTTTTCCATGTGTTGACATTTTTACTGCCACTGCTCATCTTCACATTCCTTTATGTGGTGTGTACATCAGAGAAAAAAGTGCTGCTGAGATTTTATAGCGTCGGCAAAGAAATCTGAATCAGGATTGTGTCAGAGTTCATAATTTATTAACGTAGTTTCGCAGAAATTAGAAAGTGCGCAAATCATAGAAGGAAGACATCGTGGTCACTAGAGAAACGAATCATACGCTAGGGTAGTTCTTGTCAGGTACGAGGAAGGAAATCGGCTGTGCACTCTCAAAGGAACCATCCCGGCATTTGCTAGGAGTGATTTAGGAAAAACACGGAAAACCTAAACCATAATGGCCGGTGACGGAATTGAACCGGCGCCCAGTGTGTTATCACTGCGCCACATCGCTCGGTGCAATTCATAGAGGTGATAACGGGGATCGAAATGCAAATTATACTGACACGGAACCAACTAAGAATTGTAACTTGGCTTATGTAAATTACTTCTTCATGCTGGTAAACGATTACGCGAACAGAAAAAGAAAGCAGATTCTTTCACAAAATGCAATTATTTATTGAGCCCAAACAACAACCAACATTTCCAAAAACCGATACTTACCGCTATTTACGAGAGACCGCCAGTAGCCCGTTAACCGTTAAACAGAGGTGGCGCATGTAGTATCGATCAAGCCCCCCTTGAACAACAGTAACGATATTTCTCCCATCAATACAACAGACTCAACCACAAAAAAAATAAAAAAATAAAAAAATTTTTTAAAAAAATGAGATACCAGAACTGTTCACCATAAACACGTCTTCCCCATTAGTTAGTGATGGTCGTTCTGTGAGATTCCGGATATCATTGCAGTTTCAGGTACAATATTTCCAGCCTCCTATATAGACCAACAGGGTGAAGAAAATATGTCGCAGTTGGAGATCGACGTGCGATTCCTCATACCAATTCAAGACACCAAAAGCTAATACCACCAATAGATTTGACAGAACTAAAAAGAACACGACCAGTAATGGTTTTTATGTAAAATGTAAATACTGTAAGCTGCAGCTAGGTTCGAACCCGGCACCGAGGACAATTTTAATAAAAGACGGTAGCCCTAAACCCTATTCTTTTTCTCTACGTCTCTCTTCTTTTTCGGGTAGATAGGCTACTTGCGAAATTGTGATTTTGTTTGTTCAATCTGAAGCTTTGTTATTATTATTATTATTAATCACTGATGGCGGTTTGCCCCTGATCTATGTTTTCTACAGAAATTTTATGTTTATTTCACCCTAAATATGCATTTCCGTAAAAAGTAACCTGCTAGACATAGCTAATCCAACTTTTTCGACGCATAAAAAATACGGCAAACAAACGATTCATCAGAGTCTCCTGTGACTTCAAAAGATCGGCGACAAAATTATAGATACCCTACAGTCAATCTCAACATGAAAACAATGCTCTGTTGCTTCGTCTCACAATCATTCCATTTGTTTTCCATAAGCGTATCATTTCTGTTGTTTCCTATTATACGGCGTTTATGGTGGTTTAACGCAATCATTCTCTTTCTTAAAACAAGACGTTAATGGACAGGTACCATTGAAAAACTGAGCTTAAATCATTTCGTAGAGGTATTATGTTAATAATGCAAAATTTAAGGTAAATTACGGAGAGTACTGAGCAATTCGTGCGTGTTGTTTAACGTAGCCCGCGTGGAGTGACCGAGCGTTCTAAAGCTTAGGAACTGATAACTATAGAAGTTAAGTAGCACAACGTTTACAAACATTTGATTTTAACGTTATCATAAGGACATTGCTTCTACTGCCATGCCAACACTGAGTGACTTAAAATATAACACGAAATCCGTTATGACTATACTGATCTTGTAAAAAAGTCGTTAATAGGAGGATACTGAAGCCAGTCGGAGTCACAGCGCTAGACTACTCACTGATAGGTTCAAGAAATTCGGAAATGCTCTGCAAAATCAATTAGAAATATCTGAAAGAAAGGAAACGTCCTTTTCGGAAAACACTATTCAGAAGAGTTACATTTTATTTGTAGCAGGGAGCAGAAAGATCTTATTGCCACTAACACACACTTGCCAAGGCCTATTGCGAAGCATATACACAGCAGTTTTTCCCTCGCTTCAGTTGCGAGTGTAACAGGAAAGGGAGTAACAGCCATGCGACACGGTGACTTTCGCTATGCACGGTATCTTTACTTACTAATTTGTGTAGGTAGAGGTATCCTAATAACATAAAACTACCTTTCGTTTCCGACGCTAATCGTAAATTTCATTCAATCGTCTGTTGTCCATCTCTCCATCTCGTCGTCCTCCCCCCCCCCCCCCCACACCATTTCTGGCAGTCAATTCCTTTCCCCTTTCCCTGTTCCCCTTCTCTCGGCACATCTGTTCTCCCTCCCTCCCCCCACGTACATTTGCTTGTCCTCTATACATCTCCTTTGCCTGTATCTGAAAAATTACGTGTGTCTATCGGCTTTCATGGTAAACTGTGGAACGATGTCGAAATTTACTGTAGGATATCGTCCGCTACATGAAGTAATTTTCGTAGTATAAAAACCTTCTCCATGACAATATAAACACCTGTACCAACATTCATGGTGATCGGTCTAACGGCGTGGAAATCTCTTGTAGGCTACCGTACGAAATCTTACGAAAACAGCGATATTCCTCTTCTTTTGAAGATCAAGTGTGCAAAATTTCATCAGTCTCGGGAAACACTATAGATTAGTATGAATTACAAACAAGCGGGTACTTTTAGCTTTGTGTCTTTGATAGTTGGTAAACATTGATTGACGAAAACGCATTCAGAGGTTAAAAACTTCTCTATTTGATAATACACGTCACTAAAACAGTTTGAATGACGCATCCGCACTAGTATCATATCGTACGAATCAAAGACAAAAGTATTTTTACTTGTACGATAGAGTTCGTAAGTCATAGAGAGATTATTTATTTATATTTTTTTTAAGATAGCTAGTTCTGCTCAGTGGAATTTGTCCACCACGCCAATGATGAAGCTCTGATTTTAGTAAATACTTTTACATTATTGTACTTTCCCTTAATCCAGTACCGAGGTTTCGTTGCTCAGCAGTCACATGGCACCTTTGCCACCAATTTTTTACTATATTTTTATTTTATTTCCAGGCAATCTGTCGTACAGCTATGTATTTTTATCATTGTCGGTTTGGTACAAGTATTGTGGCATGAGGACAACTACGTTTTAACTGTCCTAAGTGAATTTAGGTTACTTGTTTCTCGTATTTTTGTGCTTGGTATGGAGTTAATTTCGTGTGAAGAGGTACATATTCTGTCATTTTTGTTTTATGTTCAGATATGCACATGATGGTGTGACTCTAGGCCAATAAAGGAACACCGAGTCGTTTGTTTTGTGAGATTATTTGTTGCTCCTCACTCATCCACTACCGCACACCCTGACCAGGCTACATTAAAAAGCAGTCAACAATCCGAAGATTGGTTTGAACACCACAGTGCTTTACTAGGCATGGTCCTGGTTTTAGGTGGTATGCCGTTGTCTTCCTCCGACCTTCGAACTGACTTACCTTAGCCAGTTATAGGGAAACCTGCAGTTTAAGGTGGGTACCGAACCACGATGCTACTCGGTATTTTTCACATCAGCAACACTGTCAGAGGTGAAAGAAGTGGAAAGTGATAGATAAAAATCCGCAACCTTTGGATTTGTACCCTACCACTGTGCTACCGAGCCACTCCCTTATTAACCGGATACGGATAATAGCAAGGGCAAACAACCTCCACGCTCACGAATGAGCGGCAGTAGGTGGTTCAAAAATGTTTAAAATGTTTGTAAACCTCTTAGACCAACCTTCTATGGTCATCAGTCCCTAGACTTACAAGCTACTTGAACTAAATTACGCTAAGGATAACAGTCACACACCCATTCCCGAAGGAGAACTAGAACCTCCGACGGGAACGGCCACCCAGTCCGTAGCATGACGCCTTAGACCACGCGGCCAATCAGCGCGGCACGGTGGGTAGTCATGGGGAACAGTCTGTCATTACGTACGTACACAAGCCTTTTACACACAGACATACTGGAGTCACGCGCCTCCAAATGTGTCGCTACTGAAGGGACCCGGGCGTAGGTGAGGCGCCTCTCCTTCCGGCTGTGGCCCTCAGCGCTGCGCGTCGCCCACCTGAGACGGCAGACTGCAGACGTCAGCCCGCCGCGTGCAGGGGGCGGCCCCGGTAACCCGACCCCGCTAATCTGGCCGCGCAACCCTATATCCGCGCCGGTTACGGCCGCCTAACCGCACGGGCCGACACCTCACGAGTCAGCCGGCTGCTCCATTCCTCCAGATTATCTCCCACTTCCAGCTGTCACACCTCTGCCCCGCAGGGCACTTTTTGTGCTACCATAATCTTAGGTTTCTTCCCATACCGTCCACGGATTTTCTGTGGGGAATAAAGCGTGGTGCATATTGTAAACGTATAGCCTTTACATCGACATGTCTCGGTGCCTCGAGAACAATTCTTTTCGCAGACTGGTTCTCTGGTCAGAGGCAGATCCAAGAGCTGGGCTGAGGGTGTGTGCAGTCATGACAGGTCCTTCCAGAATGTCAAGAACATTTCACTATAAGCTATTACAACTATACGTACGATAGTTTCCTTTTCAGTCAGTCAAATTCCGGATAATTATCCTTGTGTTCCATGCAGTGGCGAATCTAGGAGACCGGCCGCGGTGGCCGAGGGGACTGAGGCGCTTCAGTCACGGTCTACACGGCCATTATGGTCGGGGGTTCGAATCCCCCCTCGGGCATGGATATTTGTGCCGTCCTTAGTATTAGCTAGTTCATAAGTAGTTTTGTAAGTTTAGGAACTGATGGCCCCGTAGTTAAGTCCCATAAGCTATACAAACATTTGAACATTTTTGAATCTATGAGGAGCTATGAGGCTTAACCACCACCACCATAACCCCCCCCCCCCCCTTGCCGAGCATGAGAAAAACCTCCAAATATGTGTAATATGATATTTTATTTTATTTTTTGGTTAAACTTCAGTTTGAGATAAGATGTCAAAAAATTCCACGAGCACAGCCCCTCCCCCCTTACACACACACCGATATCCTGGATTCGCCGCTGGTTCCATGGTACTTAATGAGGAAAAGCCATGGACCCCCCTCTATGCTCCTTAGCAAACGTAGTAGATTCGTGTGAATAAGAGTAGAATGCTGAGACAGAAGCCACCTGCTGTTTAAAGTGCCGCCATGGGGTAAAAGAGAAATAGCAAAGAAAAAAAAATGTTAAGAGTGGTGTAAAAAGACGAAACTTCACTTTCTCTTACGAACTCGGAAGAGCGACGGATGTCTCGAGTGCTAGAAGTCATTGTATGGTAGAATAGTGTGCTATAACTGAAGTTGGTTTAACGATATAGAGTCAAAACAAACATGAGCGTATCGGTTGTTGAATTTTAGTTTCCTTCCCGCCACCATTCTCAGACAAGAAGTACCTGTTCCCAACTGTCTGAGTGCAGTATTAAACATGTGGGTGTTTTCTAAATGTTTGTGAATCGAGTAACTGAGGCGGGAGTTTGGTACCCATTGAGATGTTCAAAACGTCTAAAACCCATGCAGGCTGGTGAGCACACCGGCTCTTGCCGTTAATCCGTTGCCGTAAGCCACTGGGAGGAGTCGAACCAGGATCGGCGCACCGCCCGGATACTTCAACGCGTTCGGCTGTCCTGGCGGATAGGCAGCTTTCGTACAATGAAGTAATAACATAAAAATGAGTCTAAAAAAGGCGAGAAATTCTAAAAATTATTTGCTGTGTAGAGGTGATTACGATTACCACAATAAAGGAACTGTAGGAAGAATGCAGCTATAGACCTAACACAAGATTGGCGAATTGCAGGATGGCATGCAGCTGTTACATCGGTGATGCAGCGACTGGTACTAACACGACAATATATATTAATGAAAGTACGGTCATAGGGCTGGCCAAACAAAACTGTTTGGAAGGTTCAGAGAAGGCCAGCTCGTTTTGTTTTATCACGTTAAATACGGGGGGAAAGCGTCACGGAAATGTTGCACGAATTGGGCTGGAAATCATTAAAAGAAAGACGATATACATTGCGGCGTGATCTGTTTGCGAAGTTTCAATCGCCGACTTTTACTTCTGAATGTGAAAATATTTTGCTAGCACCCACCTACATAGGGAGACATGACCATCCCAATAAAGTAAGAGAAATCAGATCGAAAACGGAACGATTTAGGTGTTCTTTCTTCCCGCGCGCCAATAGAGAATGGAACGGTAGAGAAACGTTATGAAAGTGGTTAATGTACCCTCTGCCAGGCACTTGAGTGTGATTTGCAAAGTATCTATGTAGATGTAGATGTTTACTCGGCTGATGATGTTTTGCTTAGAAGGACGGTATATTGGATGCAGAGTTACCGAAAGACGTTGAAGTAGCTTCAGGTGCGCCCCAGGGAAATGTATAGGGACTCTTGCTGCTGATGTATGTAAATAATAATAATCTCAGACCTTTGAAAATGAGGAAAATTCGGGTAGTAGGTTCCGATTTTCAAAAATTTGATTTTTGTAAAACACTTTTCAAGGTGACTTATACAGCATACCAGGAAAATGAACATTTCGGTTCGTTGGTGAGATCCATCTATGAGATTTCTTAGAAGACAACAGTCGGAATAATCCTATAATATCTGTAAAGGATCCATACCAAACAGAACTAACGGCGGACATTAAAATTGTACAAAGAAAAGCAGCACGATTGGTTACAAGGTCGTTTGACCCACGACAGGCGTGACTGAGATGCTGCAAAACCTGACGTAACAGACGCTTGAATACAGAGGTCATTTATCAAGTGAAGAACCCAGAAGTGAGAAATCCAGGAATACAATGGTACAGACTCCCACGTAACGCTACAGCAGGGATCGCGATGGCAATATTCGACTATATAAGTACGCGCAGAGGCATTTAAGCATAATTCTTTCCGCGTTCCATACGGAAATGTAACTGGAAGAAATAATAATAATTCTCACTATAGGAAGTACTGACTGCCATGCCGTGGTCTGCAGAACACAATAATTGCAGATGTTCATAGATAGAAGCAAAGACTGGGAACTGATTTTGAACAGCCGTAAAGATACTACAATGCGCGCATAACTAAGCAGGATTTTTCACTACAGTCTGGGAATCATTCACTAAAATCAATCAATAACCGTCAGGTATCTTGGAATATGTTTCCGGAAGATTTAAGATGTAAAGACCGTACAAATGTAGTGCGATAAAGTGAGATTATAAACGACAGAGAGAGAGAGAGAGAGAGAGAGAGAGAGAGAGAGAGAAGAAAAGCACTTGTGAGACTCTACACGAGTAATCCACCTAAAATTGAGGTCAGTTATAGTATTATCATGTGATCATTTTTAAGTTTTATTCGTCGTTCCGCGTTTGTGAGGTTAAATAAAGGTAAGAGATACACAAGATACCGAAAAAAAAATCTGTTGTTTCGTTATCGTGGTTAAAATGAGTTTTGTGCATCTTGTGCTCTTCTGTGTTTATTTAAACTTGTAATATATTAAACTTGGATATCTAAGGTGTTGGGCGTAGTGAATGTAGTTTTCTCTGGTGGATCGTCAGTCACAATACGGAAAATACAATACCGTTATCAAACAACTAGCTACATTTATAACTTACGATTTGATTCTGCAGTCAAAGATTGTTACATTCAGCTCCCTGAAAGCGGCGTCTGAGATTTTTTCCACTTTAATGGCTACACCTCTGTCATTCGACCAGGCTGAAATGTTATATAAAAATATACTGTATGTTCATACAATATTGATTTGAGCTTCGTCGTAATATATGTGTAAGATGGAAAAAAGGGCCCGGCTGGAAGTAATTGATAGTAGTTCTGTTAAACACTTCTAAGTTTAATGTCGACAACGACCGATTCGAGAAATGTTCTGGAGAATATACAATGCCTGCAGATAATAATGAAACAAGTGAATTGGTAAATGACCCATAAAGTTAAACTATTGGCAATATTTAATAAACAACGGTGTAATATCAGAGAACGAGAACAAAGAGTGATAAAAAGGGCTAAAACGGGTAAACAGTGCATTTACGGAGAAGTTAAATTAATGAGGCGCTAAACGGTTTTGGAGAAATTTAGTTATAAATAAATTGTTGCTGTTTCAGTGTGTATAATAAGCACACGAGGGAAGTAAGGTTCAAAAACTGATTAGCGCAGACAAGCAACATCAATGACGACAAAATCAATAAAATTGAAAGTTATCTATAAACTGGAAAATTTGTTTCACTTATCACGGAATGTTTTAAATTGTGCAGACACGTTAAGAAGAACATTTCAGAGCAACAGATTTTTTTTTCAAGCGTAAATAAAGAATTGAGGTACACAATGAAAAAAAAAGTTATAACATACTTGAAACGCTAGAGAAGTCAGTAAAGAACACTTCGTGAAGCATTCATGGGTCAAGCAACATTCTTAAAAAGTTACTAAAAAAATAGATGCAATCACAATTTCAAAAATTAAGAAACCAGTTAAATGGACCGGAAGGAAGTCACAAGTTCGCCGCATAGTGAGACTTTCAGCACCAACACAACTAATGATCGCCGAAATAACCAGCAGGACATATCAGATAACAGAAAAATAAGGCATTGTTATATAAATTAACGTTTTTCAAAGAAATTATATATTCTATTTCTTGGGTTCACGCTAATCATTTGTTTATTGGGACCGTTAACCAGGATGTTAGCTTAGAGTCGTGAACAATAATGTTAGCAACATGTCAACAATTTCGTGAGCTACCTTGGACGGGTGACCTACGTTTTTCAGTTGGGCAGCGATAATCATTGAGTGTCAGGAACCACACACCATATGTATGGTGGTTTGCCGGCTGTGTATGTAGATGTAGAGGAACAGGTTTTGGTTTAATGGTGTGTAATATCCACCAAATATGTATGTAATCATAAGTGCTGACATAATTGTTCTGATGTCACTTGCGCAAACGAATATTAAATAAAAGTACGTATGAAATGATTGCTTTACTATATATCTTGATATTATTATACGGCTAGACTATAATCTCCGAAACAAATTCAGCGGGAACCATTTAAGTTTCATTTCCGTTATAATACTGTGATATAACAGAATATTTTATATGAAATATTGTATGCCACGATTACTACATACAGTGTAACAAGCAAATCTATGCTTTGGATGTTGCATGATTTTGGAAGGTTTATAGTGATCTTCCAACTTGGTTCGGTGCAAAAATTAAGTAATACTTACGAAAAATAATAAGAAATAATTGTCACACGTTTGAATGCTTGTAGTTCCGCCCTCACAACTATATGTTGAAATTACGCTTCCAGAGTAGCATCAGCAACTAACAGAGACACAAATTTGTGCTACGCGAATTTGTTTATGTATGTCATTTTCAGCATATAATCAAATAATATATAATACCCCGAATTTAACCTGTAAAAGAATCATAAGGAGAAACGCCAAAAACTATTCCAAAAACTGCTGATTGCGAAAACACCAGAAAACAATATTTCTGATTTTTATACAACTTCAGTGTAACAATCAATGTACAGTGTTATGTATGTAGACTTCCGCGGCAGAGACAGCTAACATAAAAGCTTTCTGGGTCTAGCGTAGTTCTAGTCAAAGGAAACTTTTATGTTAATTAACGTATATGAAAAATAGGGCATAGAGCATGCATAAAAGTTAAACATTAAACTATTCATACTTTAGGTCACGTGCAGGATTTAAATAATTTTAACTGAGTTAGCACAACATTTAATTATCATAAGGATCTACAGCAATAGAATCGAGGCAATGTTATTATTTTACTGACATGACATAGTTCACTTGGACGTGAATCTGTCAATGTAACTACACAGCATCACAACTAAAGTATTATCCTATAGATATCACGGTAGATGAACGACAAATAATTCATTACCTAACTTTATGTAAATCTGCAACTGGGCGCATACTACTGTGTATTATCAGTCTCTGGACACTATATCCTACGAAATATTTGACGAGTGCGAATGGTTGATTTACTATGAATGCCAGCATCTTTAAGAACAAGATATTTCATCAAATGTATCCCATTAGATCTGTGGAACAAAACTAAAACTCCTCCCCTTCTAGCAGCATTCGAAAATACTTTCGATTATAATTTTTCAGTCTTGTCTGAACATAATCGAAGACACAGGTCCTTTGAACAAAACTATTGCATTTTCCTTTGCATATGCCATTCAGCTAGTTTAATGTGAGCCTTACACATTGTTTCTCTATGTGGTCGTACTCCACGCAAACGCAATGAAGTCAGCAATTAATAACAACCGTGATCCTTCCCGGTCAATAACAACAATCTGTTACTGTTACTGTAAAATTAACATTGGTTAATTAGATGTTACATGCAATATTTTAACTTGATAACTGCTTTATAACACGGGAGTGGCAACTGTAAACACCTTGCACCCATGAATGTCGGGTAATATCGTTTTACCCAAAGCAGAGTACTTGTGTCAGCGGTACTGTAGGCTAAGTGAATCGTAAGAAATTAGTTTTTAACGAGTGTACCCTTTTTGTTCGTGACACGCTTAAAGTCATCAAGCAAGGGACCGAATAGTGTATACATTTTCAGATGGTTTTGATTAAGCTCCGTAACGACCCCTCGGAGAATTAGTCGTTAGGCAGAACTCGAGATCCTATCTAGGAATGTGAGTTTGATACATACAGAAAAATTATTTCGAATGTGCCTAAAAATGCAGGACGCTGTAACTGAGTTCATCTCTTAATGACATGCTTATAACACCACAGAAATGTATAGATTGGTTTTATGAAACAGATTTCTTAGTCACTTCACTGGGTTATTTATATTCTTATTGAGTTCTTTTGTAACGATTGTTGGTTTTTCAGACATTTCGCCAGCTCATGTTCCCAAAAGTCCACTCTCTAATTGTTATGGTATAATATGATGTACAACGGAGGAACAGTGATAGCAGGGAAAAAATATATTAAACATTCCTTGAGAATAATTAAAAGTTTGTTTTGATAGTCTGTTTTTAAAGGAGTTACCACGAATCTCCTCATTTCCAAATGCATTCTATCATTCGGTAAAATTTTACTTACAGCAGCGGCACCGTAGTGTGCTGATGTTGGCATCGACTTTGTTTTCTTTTATTAATCTAAGGAACGAATTTACTCTAGTCATCGGCCCCTATTCTTTGAAAACTCGAACGCACAGAACGCGGGAGAATAATTTATCATGTTGATCGTGAAATTAATAATTCATGCTGTTGCTGCTCTCTAACTGACGAGTTCTCGTATGTATCCATGCACGATCAATAAATTGATTACCCTCGTAATGCGAACATTTTGTTGCCAACTTTAGCACACAACGCACCGATGCCGTAAATAAAATTTAATCAAATCAGTCAATGATTACTTACACACTGCAGTAAGACTGGTAGTGCATTATTACTGAGAAAATCGACATGAACCATAGCCTGAAAATGCAGCTGGTGCAAGCAGTGCTGTTTCACTGCTGTTCTTTCACTACCAGTTGGAGATGTTGAAGATCTCGAAACAGCTGCTTCCAGAACTTCAAGTGTTGGTAATTTACTAGATCCCGTGTACATCGAAGGAAACGGCATTGCCATCGATATATATCGAACGTTCGATGTAGTGTTTCTGAACCGGAGAATCGGGCGCTACGCGCCCTCACGTACTAATATAAAAAATAAATTAAAAACATTAAAAGAAAACTTCTTGTTTAACCTATACCTAACCTAACTTTGACTTAAAAAAGTGATCCGTAGCAAAGCCTTAAGAAGGTTAGGTACATATGTCGATCGCAATGCCGTTTCCATCGATGTACACGGGATCTAGGAAATTATCCAACTGATAACTATTACCCTACTATTAAAAATAACGAACTAATAAATTAATTCAAAAGATAACATCTAAATATCAAATTCAGTGAGATAAGAGTGGTAATATTTCACAGAGCTTTTGTGAACAGCCTATCGACCTGTTATCCTGAGATGGAAGAGAAGAACTCATTCGCTTTCATAAAGTAAGTCTCGATGGCGTGTCACCACAGTTGTTACTGAATCTTATCTGACAGAATGATGGAAAATGTGAATAGCAACAGCTCAAACACATTGTCGGCTCTACTTACATGACTGCACAAATGGTAATCTCGCGTAGATATTCGTTTGTCGTTATAGAAGGCGGCGAAAATCTCGCATTAGACGGAGAGAGAAACATTTAGATCGGAACTGGATGCCACGTCAGTTTCGAACGCCGTTGCTGGGTAACAACACCGGGAAGTTATTCAGGCAACCAACAATGGTAGACTGAATCGTAGCAAAGATAATACTGAAAATTAAGACAGTCTCTTTGGCTATAGCTACAAACAGATCTGATAATTAGTGGAGCGTCTGTACCCATAGCGTGATCGCAACATAGAACCACGAGACTGTCAGAAAACAACCGGATATAAACATCAGTTTAACAGTATTCAAGATATGACATTATTTTAAAATAATAATACTTGCACTTGAAATCTGATGTTATTCTCCTCCATGTAAAGCTCTGTACTATCAGAGGCATATCTTGACAGTACTATTGTTTTGCCGGTAGTCAGGTGGTATATAACTGTAGAGATGTCGGGGCCATGAAAATGATGCCATTCCCACTCTGCCAACATACACGGTCTATGGAATAACCATTAAACACCCGTGTTTCTTTCCGTGTAAATTCTTGTGGATCATCACTGGATGCACAAATATCGTAACAAAAAATAATAATAAATAAATAAAACAAAAATAAAATATAACAAAAAAATTAAAAAATCTTTTCACTCCTTTTCAGAGGCAGTATACTTTTAAGCAGTCGACGTGTATTCTTAAAGCGCAAAGCTAAATATCTCCCTAAAGAAAACAAGTCATACAACTTCTAACTTCCAAACCTCCGTTCAAAATATCTATGTGGCTGATATGGTAGACCGAACAATAATGAATATGAAATTCTCATGGCAATGGAGCTTCTTTTACCACTGTCCTTACTAATAATATTTCCATTTTATCTACGGTTTATTTTTATAAAAAACATTCTTTGTCGGCTTTTAACAAGCTTTTCATTCACACTGTGTACCAAGTGTGGAAGTGCAGTGCTCAACATTCGATTTAATCGGCAATGCGCTACTTACACGCAAATGCTGAAATTATAGATTTCGGAATTTCTCCCACAGATGTCATAGACGAAGTCTTTTACATTGCTAATTTGTAGCAAATTAAGCATATTTCATTAGTGTTATGTTTTTATTACTTAAGTGCATAACTGTATGATCTGTTCGTCAGTTCAATGGTATTTCTATTACCTCAGTCTCAGTCGTGGGAATGGCACTTACTGTTATGTTCTTTCATCTTCCCGTAAATGTGAACCACTGTTTTTGTGTGACAGAAACCCCATAATCGTTTATTAGCACTCTGAATTAAATTTAATGCTTTTGGTTTGCCAAAGAATTCGAGATATATTGCTTCCTCATCACTAGTTATGTCAGCATCACGAATGAAGTTCGCCATCTCCGCTACCTGAAGTCTCTCTTTGCATTCGATCTGACTGCTACTCTCCTGAAGCCACATGTGATTGCTTCACATTTTCCCCTTCTTTGCAGTTCTTTGGCATGATGTGTAATTACGTATTCAGGCAAAGAGGTATAAGCGAAATTTGGTTCTTTGCAATTAGTTTTTAACTCTTTCTACTAACTACAAGACGTACTTTCGCGGAAGTGACAGTTGGATACATATTTCGTATCTTAAATGTTTTATTTCGGTTGAGTTTTTCTGTTGCTTTTATCGATAATGTTGTGATTCTGTATCTACTTTACACCTTTGGTGTTGCACCTCGCGAGTTCATTGAAATCGTCTGGTTTCCTTCGTTTAATGGCAAAATGTACTCGAAGACATAAAATATGTAACGTTGGAAGCCACGTTTTTTTCTATTAATAGTCTTAAAAAGCTACGAAATATTTTACATAACAAAGCATCTTTGAAACTAAAACGTTGCAGAACTCCTGAAATCAGCAGCCCCAAAAATCTTCAAAGAAATTACATTGGTAATGCAAAACATGTCTGAAAACTGAGGAAGTCCTGAATGACTGGAAAGCTGCATTAATATATCCAGTAACTAAAACGCGAGACAAGAAGGTTGTTAAGAATAACAGAAGGATACCCATCCTTCCCGTATCATACAAACTTCTGTCTCAATGTCTCCCGGGTGGAGATTAAAAATCATCTAAATGCAAATTTTGCAGTGTAGAGCAGGCACAAGACCAAATAGGTCTCTCACAGAAGAAATTTTTCTTTTGAAACTAATTCCCAAACATCAGAAAACTCACAAAATCTGGACCGCAAACCCACTATAATCATAAGTGAAAGATTGAAGGGAATAAAATAAGTGATGAGGGAGAAATTCCAGAAAAGTTGTAAATTAAAACGTGATCAAAATAAGCTAATGGATTCTCCACATTTTCAGAAAGTAAATCAGAAATAAGAACTAATCAGATCAGGAGGAAACTAGAAATTTTATATCAGGAGATACAAACAGTACAAATTCTGAAAGAGACAGAAGAAAGAGTAAGGCTCAAAATATCGTTCGGGGAAAATCTTAAGCAACAACGTGGCACACAATTTTCTGTAATGTAGCTAAATATTGGAAAATAAAGAGTTTCTTCTATCAAACATTTAAGTGAACCAATCACGAAAAGGCTGGCTCAAAAACCGTCGTCACATAATAGAAACAATTTTAAGGCATAGAAGAGATATAACAAAAGATACATTTTAAATTACACCAAACTGAGGCGTTACAAGTAGTCGTCATACCAAAGTCTCTTCATCGGGCTGAGCAAATCATGTTAAACAGAATGAGAGACATCGACAACAACCATAAGAGGAAACGGAAGAAAATCAAGGAAATTTTAGGTCAAAATTATTTTGAAGAAGGAAAGTACAAACTGAGAGAAAATATGCACATAGATGTAAACATTTTCAATCGACTGATTGAATTTAATTCAATGCCCGCCCCCCCCCCCCTCCCCCTATAAGCAGCTACAACGTCTCTGACACCCTTGACTGTAATAAAAAAATAATAAAATTGAAAAGTTTACCATATATGTTACGATGTTAAAAAAGATACTAAATCATATGTGTATATTAAAAGAATGGCGATGTAGATTTAATACACGGAATTATGCGAAACTCACGGTAAAAAATAATTAAAAGAAGAAAAAAATGTATCGGGGCAGTAAACAGAAGTGAATGTACTAAATATCAGACAACGTGATCTGTTGTTGTGATCTTCAGACCGCAGACTGGTTTGATGCAACTCTCCACTCTACCCTGTCCTGTGCGTCTCTTCATCTGAGAATACGAACGGCAACCTACATACTTTTGAATCTGCTTACTGCATTTGTCCCTCGCTCTCCCTCTACGATTTTTACCCCACGCACTTCCTTCTAATGATAAGTTGACGATTCCTTGACCTCTCAGAATGTGAGTGAATCAACCTATCCCTACTCTTAGTCAGGATATGCCAGAAATTCCTTTTCTCCCCAGTTGTGTTGAGCACCTAATCATTAGTCACGTGATCTACCTATCTAATCTTTACCATTCGTCTGTAGCACCACATTTCGAAATCTTCTATCATCTATTTGTCTGAACTCCTTATCGTCCACGATTCGCTCCCATACAATGCCATACTCCAGACAAATTCTTTCAGAAAGGACTTCCTAACATTTAAACTAATATTTCTTCCAAAAAACATTCTGCATTTTATATCTTCTTTACTTCGACCGTCAGAAGTTACCATGTTACCCAAATAATAAAACTCATCTACTAGTTTTATTGTCACATTACCCATTCTAATTCCTTAAGAATCTCCTTACTTTCTGACACTACATTCCATTATCTTTGTTTTGCTCTTGTTAATGTTCATTGTATATTTTTCTTTCAAAGCACTTTCCATTCTATTTAATTGCTCCTCCAGGTCATTTGCTGTCTCAGACAGAATTACTGCCTCATCAGCAAACCTCAAAGTTTTTATTTCCTCTTCTTGGACTTTAATTTTCTCTCCAAATTTCTCCTTTCATGGCTTCACAGCTTGCTCAATGTACAGATTGAACAACATTGCTCCCTTCCCAATCACTGCGACCCTGTCATGCCCTTCGACTCTAATAATTACCGTCTGGTTTTTGTACAAGTTGAATATAACTCTTCGCTCCATAAATTTTACCCCTGCTACTTACAGAATTTGAAGGAGTGTATTCCAGTCAACATTGCCAAAAGCTTTCTCCTATGTTCTAAGAAAAGTAATGTGAGTATTGCCTTGCGTGTTTCTACATTCCTCCAAAATGCAAACTGACCTTCTCCAATGTCGGATTCCTCCGGTTTTCAATCCGTCTGTAAATAATTCGTGTTAGTATTTTGCAACCATGACTTATGAAACTGATAATTCGGTGATTTTCACATTTGTCTGCACTTGCTTTCTTAGGAATTGGAATCACTATATTCTTCTTGGAGTCTGAGGGTATTTCCCCCGTCTCATACATCTTGCATACCAGGTGGAACAATTTATTCATGACTGGCTGTCCTAACGATAATAGCAGTTTAGACGGAACATCATCTACTCCAGGAGTTTTGTTTCTACTCAGATCTTTTAGTGCTCTGTCAAATTCTTCTCGCAGTATCGTATCTCCTATCTCATCTTCCTCTTCTTCGACTTCCATTTCTCGAGTACTGCCTTCAAGTGCACTTCCTTTGTACAGGCCTTCCATATATTCCTTCCACCTTTCAGTTTGTCCTTCTTTGCGTAATACTGGTTTTCCATCTGAGTTCTTGATATTCATACCGCTGCTTTTATTGTCTCCAAATGTCTGTTTTATTTTCCTGTTAGGCTGTTTCTATCTTTCCGCTAGTTATACACTCTTTTACAGTCTTGCATTTCTCTTGAAGCCACTTCTGCATAGCCAGTCTGCACGTCCTGTCAACCTCATTTTTCATATGTCTGTACTTCCTTTTGCCTGCTTCACTTCATGCATTTTTTATATTTTCTCCTTTCATCAATTTAGTTCAGTAACTCCTGTGTTATCCAAGGATTTCTATTAGGCCCTGTCCTTCTGCCTATATGATCCTCTATGGCCTTCAATCCTCCATCTCTCAGAGTTATCCTTTGTTCTTCTAGTGTATTACTTTCCCAGTTTCACACAAACTTTGCTTAATGCTCCCTCTAAAACTGTCAGCCACCTCCAGATCCTTCAATTTGTTCAGATTCCATCTCCTTAATTTTCTACCTTTTTGCACTCTCTTAAGTTTTAATCTACAGTTCATAACCAATAAGTTATGGGCAGTCTATATCTGCCCCTGGATATTTTTACATGATGTAATGAATCGAAAGTAGCTCGTTCTGAGAGACTGAAAGCTAAAAAAAATTGCTATGTAAGTGCCCCATTCGTAACTCATATCCAGTAGTTCCGCAAGGCACAAACTATATGTTGTTATAAAATGACTGTTAACGTGCTATTTATGGTTAAAGAATTTTCGTATTATGAAAAATTTGTCGTTTGAAAGCAACAGCAGACTGAAGATCCATCAAAAAGATTTTGTTCTTTAATTTTTTTTATTTTATTTATTTATTTATTTATTTATTTATTTTTTTTATAATCACACGCCAGTTGGAAACACCTACGATTAGTGTATTCATCAGATATAATTTTGTGATTGACTTATGTAGACATGGGAGTATAGTCGCGGACTAAGGAGCTGAATAGTATACTTTGTGTTAGTCCATTAGATTTCGGGAATGCAGCCGCGTAAAATTCACTTCATCAGCTGATATATCGGCCGCGTACCTTCCGGCCATCTTCAGAGTGAGTCTTCGGTTGCATTCCCGAAATCTAGTGGACTATACATTACGCCCTGAAAAGTTGAAAATGCACATACTTTGTGTTGGTTCGCGTCTCGATGTGTACAAATATTTATTTCCATATCCGCGTTTTCTGATAGTTTCAAACACTTTGTTTTTAATGTGGTAGAAGTATACGGCTTAATATTCCACGTTAAGTAAATATTAGTGCACTTCCTGTGAGAGGAGAATTTGTTCGATTGGTTTTAGGTACAGGACAATTATCACCTTATTTGTAGTAAAATACTAATACTAGATTGTTTCGAGTCTTGTATATTTCCTAAAGATTCTAGTACTGAATTGTAACAGTGGTCGAGTAAGAATGACCTTTGTTTCTTACTCAAAAGTGAGAATGATACAATAATGTTCGACTTTGGTGAAGGTATAGTCTTATTTTATATCACACTGTTATGATAGTTGTATTACACACTGCTCTTGTTCACTGAACACGTAACTTTCCTTACAGCCATTATGTATATAGATATTAAAGCTGTTACTTATGTATACCACAGCAGAACAACAAGAGTAACAGATGCACAAGAACGAAAATGTGCGTTTTGATAAAGAAGGAATTTTGCTCCGCCCATTGTGTAGTCAATGTGATTCCAGAACCTGATGCATCCGACAACGTCGCTGGAGCTCATTAAGGCACACTTCTCGCATACAAAAGTCGCAGACTTTCTGAGCGTTCAGCCGTTCGGTGGACTCGGCACATTGACCGCACACGTTCACATACACGCTCCGTGTATGCACCCTACGCGCTCCGTGTGCCGACGGCTTTACGGTCACTAAAGCCCCAGTCACACGTCGGATCATAGTAATCAATACTTCAGGGCGCTGCACGCCTGTCTGACGATTGATCGATTCTCTCGTTCTGTCGTCTCTCTATCTCGACAATTTCTTTCTGTGTTTGACTGTGGTTCAATTATTTCTGTCAACATCGTCGGACAGTGTCATCTCTCTTGTTCAAACGTCGATCGATTCGCCGCCTGCTCCATCCCTCTTCTTTCAGTCCAAATACACGTCCACTGTCAAATGCCGCCCTGCGTAGATCGTTCATGTGGGCGTCTGTAAGGCACAGCCAGACGTACTGTCCAGCTGAATAAGTGGAATGAAATTCACAAAGACTTTATTTCCTGGTATCGACATGTCCCTGTTCGCTATCCTTGACAGCTGCTCGGTGAAATCCCGCTGCTACGTCACACATTCATCAAAATGTTCAAATGTTTGTTAAGCTTATGGGACTTAACTACGGGGTCATCAGTCCCTAAACTTACAAACTACTTATGAACTACTTACGAACTAGGACGGCACAAATATCCATGCCCGAGGGGGGATTCGAACCCCCGACCGTAGTGGCCGTGCTGACCGTGACTGGAGCGCCTCAGTCACCTCGGCCACCGCGGCCGGCACACATTCATCCATCATCCGCCAACATTTACGGTTTTGCATTTTCAAAAAATGTTCAAATGTTTGTATAGCTTATGGGACTTAACTACGGGGTCATCAGTCCCTAAACTTACAAACTACTTATGAACTAGCTAACACTAAGGATGGCACAAATATCCATGCCCGGGGGGTGATTCGAATCCCCGACCGTAGTGGCCGTGCAGACCGTGACTGGCGCGCCTCAGTCCCCTCGGCCACGGCGGCCGGCTTTTGCATTTTCCGTCGATACCTGTATGAATATCAGTTTGTGAACAATTCAAATAATTCCTTCGTTTTGGATCCTTTCTTTGGAATGATGGAAAGCTGGGGAGGGGCAGATCACACAGTTCCAAAGCCTGCATTGGAAAGTGCACATTTTATTACTTACAATCAATACAGCCAACTCATAGTACACACGTTAGATTTATGACAAAGTAACCATTGGAAAGAGTGCATTTTTTGTTTCTAACAATCAATACGGCCAACTTCTAGAACAAAGTTAGGTTGTTTTTGTGGCATATTAGTCACTTTGGTTTATGCACTTTCCACTTTGTGGTATGAGTCTGAATATACAGTTGTGATTATGTCCTTACGTGTTCATTCACATTGTCACGGAATGTATCACCACATAGTTTGAAGCAAATCTTTGGCCTCCTACGCACTTCTTCGAGTGAGAAAGAAGATAAGAGTCGCAGAGCTGCTAGCGAACATTAATCAATGGGAAAGGTTGAAAGTTTCTGCCGGGCGGAGAATCGAAGCCAGGTCTCATGGTTACTAAGTAGTTGAGCTGCCCACTATTCCTGGCACGGTGGAGCTACTCTAGTAGTCCTCTAGACAGTCCTACTTGCCAAACATCAGTGGCGAAGTATTTCACTCTAAACTCGCTGCACTTCGCTGATTCCCGTTACAGTTCAACATAACTTGACTTCGCTCGAGATCTCATTGAAAGTATCCTCCAGCAGAGCTCAAGCCGTCATGATGTATAATGATGCACACACCCCATATAAATGTCACAATGTTTGTAATTCTGTGGGACCAAATTACTATGTTCATCAGTACCTCGACTTACAAGCTACTCAAATTTGATGAAACTAACCTAAGGACACGCCCAAGGGAGGGCTCGAACCTCCGACGCAAGAGGTCGCGTGATCCATAATGTGATACTCCAGACCACACGGCCATTCCACCAGGGCCTCTATTAATGTCCACTAGTAAGTGTCCAGATACTTTTTATCGGGAAGTATATATCCGTCTAGCAAAGCAAAGTTATTCTGTCTGGCCCTAGGGACAATCGGGCCCGACCAAAAACCCTGTCATCGGATGCCAACTGCGCCACTGGATGCACCGTGGAGGGGCAAATATCAGAACACCGGTCTCAAGGTCGATGTCGGGTTTCTTGACTTTGGAACCTCTTACAGCTGCATCTGCACCTATACTTCCAGAGGGTAGACTACTTTGTGTACCATTATCTCTTTATTCTCCAATGCCAGTCCCGTATGGTTCACGGGAAACACTACTTCTCTGTCAAGTAAATCCTCATTTTACCCCACGACGGTGAGTGCACTCCATTTTAGTCCTTCCACGAAAGAAACATTTTTGGCAGTACCGGGAATCGAACCCGGGTCATTCGCGAGGAAGTCAGCCGCGCTGACTTTTCTTTTTCCTTAAATAATTTTGTTCTTTCGGTTGTGATTCGAATATGTTCGTTGTTGGTCGGTAGGGTTTCTTACTTTATTACAGAGTGAGGTCTTTCACCGACCGAGCTATCACGCTATTGTCTACTCAGCTATTGAGAGTTATCGGATATGTCGGCGCAGCTCAGGTAGTTCAGGTGGTTCAAATCCTGCTGACATTAACTTTTCTTTAACAATTTTTTTCGTTGTGTTTCAATACTTACACATTTTCAATATCTAATGGGATTTTTTACGAAGTTCACTGAGGCCTTTTGCGGATGATGCGGTAGTATATACAGAGGTTGTAACAATGGAAAATTGTATTGAAATGCAGGAAGATCTCCATCGAATGGTGCATGGTACATGGTGCAGGGAATGGCAATTGAATCTCAATGTAGACAAGTGTAATGTGCTGCGAATACAAAGAAACAGAGTTCCTGAATCATTTAGCTAGACTATATCAGGTCAGCAGCTGGAAGCAGTTAATTCTATAAATTATCTGGGAGTAGGCATTAGGAGTGATTTAAAATGGAACGACAATGTAAAATCAATAGTTGGTAAAGCAGATGCTAGACTTAGATTCATTGGAAGAATCCTAAGGAAATGCAGTTCGAAAGCAAAGGAAGTAGGTTACAGTACACTTGTTCGCCCACTGCTTGAATACTGCTCACCGGTGTGGGATCCGTACCAGGAGGGTTGATAGAGGAAGTAGAAAAGATCCAACGGGGAGCAGCGCGCTTCTTTACAGAATCATTTAGTAATCGTGAAAGCGTTACGGAGATGATCGATAAATTCCAGTGGAAAATTCTGCAGGAGAGACGCTCTGTCGCACGGTACGGGCTTTTGTCGAAGTTTCGAGAACATATATTTACCGAGGAATCTAGCAGTATATTGCTCTCTCCTACGTATATCTCGCGAAGAGATCATGAGGATAAAATCAGAGAGATTAGAGCCCACACAGAGGCATACCGACAATCTTTCTTTCCGCGAACAATACGTGACTAGAATAGGAGGGAGAACCGATACTGGTTCTCTAGGTACACTCCGCCACACACCGTCGGATGGCTTGCGGAGTATGGATGTAGATGTAGAAACGCAGGTATTTTTGTTAACACTGGCTTCACCTTTAGTTGATGACATTAGTCTTTGATTGTTCAGTTTGTGAATAGCTACGACGCTGTTTTGGAAAGTCATCTCCATACCTACTAATGGCTTTCCAAGCAGCTAACTCCTCATTCATAGGTTTAGGTGAGGACAAGGTGTTCACTACATACACATAAACTGACTCAACACGCGGAATTAGAGATCCGAAAATATTTTATGTAACTGAATTCGAAAACAAGAAAACAAATATTTGTCACAGTGGGATTCGAACCACCGACTCTACGGTTGCGAGGCCAGGACGCTACCGCCTGAGCTACACCGACAGATGATGCAACTATTTAAATTATTGATACTTAATTTCAACGTGCAAAACTTCAAAGTCAACTTTCTCGAGAATGTTTGAGAGTTTCGTCGAATGGCTTGGCTGCTTATTATTTAAGTCTGGCACGTTGCGTTTTTCTTATGGTCTTCAGTCCGGAGACTGGTTTGATGCAGCTCTCCACCCTACTCTATCCTGAGCAAGCCTTTTCATCTCCTCATAAGAACGGCAACCCACATCCATTTGAATCTGCTTACTATCTGCGTCTCTTGGTCTCCCTCTGCGATTTTTACGCCACACACTTCCTTCCAATGCTAAATTTACGATTCCTCGATGTCTATGAATGTATCCTACCAAACGACAACTTATTTTAGTCAAGGTATGCCAAAATCCCTTTTCTCACCAATTCTGTTCAGTACCTCTTCATTAGTTATGCGATCTACCCACCTAATCTTCAGCTTTTTTCTGTAGCACCACGTTTCGAAAGCCTCTATTCTCTTCCTGTCCACACTGCTTATCGTCCATGTTTCACTCCCGTACAAGGCAACATTCCACACAAATGCCATCAGAAAACAGTTCCTTACACTTAAATTAATATTCGATGTTAGATAATTTCTCTTTTTCAAAAATGCTTTTCTTCTCATTGCCATTCTGCGTTTTATATCCTCTGTACTGCGACCGTCATATGTTATTTTACTACCCAAGTAACAAAACGCATTTATCACCTTCATTGTTTCATTACCTAATCTAATTCCTTAAGCATCGCCTGATTTTCTAAGACCGCATTCCATTATCTTTGTTTTGATCTTGTTAATGTTCATTTTATACGCTCTCTTCAACACACTGTCCATTCCATTCAACTGCTCTTCCAGGTCCTTTGCTGTCTCTGACAGAATTGCAATGTCATCAGAAAAACGCAATGTTTTTATTTCTTCACCTTGAACTTTAATCCCTATTCCAAATTTTTCCTTGCTTTCCTTCACCGCGTGCTCGATGTACAAATTGAATAACATCGGAGAAAGGCTACAACCCTGTCTTACTCCCTTCCCAGCTAATGCTTCCCTTTCATGCCCTTCGAGTCTAAAAACTGCGGTCTGGCTTTTGTACAAGTTGTAAATAACTCTCCTTTCCTTGTATTTTACCCCTGATGACTTCAGAATTTGAAAGAGAATATTCCAGTCAACATTGTCAAAAGCTTTCTCCAAATCTACAAAAGCTAAAAAATGTAGGTTTGGTTCCCTTTCCTTAATCTATCTTCTAAGATAACTCGTAAAGTGATGATTGCCTCCCGTGTTCCTTCGTTCCACCTGAATACAAATTAATCTTCCCCGAGGTCAGCTTCTACCAGCTTTTCCATTCTCCTGTAGATAATTCGTGTCAAAATTTTGCTACCATGACTTATCAAACTGATGGTTCTGTAATTTTCAGACCTGTCTACAACTGATTTCTTTGGAATGGGGATTATTACATTTTTCTTAAAGTCTGAGGGTATTTCGCCTGTCTCATACATATTACACACCAGGTGGAACAGTTTTATCTTGGCTGACTCTCTCAGAGACTTTAGTAGCTCTGAGGGAATGTCATCTACTCCCGGGGCCTAGTTCCGATCTAGGTCTTTCAGGACTCTGTCAAATTCATCTCTCAGTATAGTATCTCGTATTTCATCTTCAACTACTTCCTCTTCCCTTCCTACAATATTGTGTCCTAAGTTCATTTCCTTTGTAGAGCTCCTCTATATACTGTTTCCACCTCTCAGCTTTCCCTTCTTTGCTGAGAACTGGTTTTCCATCTGAGTTCTTGATATTCGTAGAGCTGTTTTTCGTGTCCCCAAATATCTCTTTTAATTTCCTTTAGGCAGTATCTACTTTTCCCCTTGTTATACATTCTTCTACAGATCTGCATTTGTTTTCTAGCCACTCCTGCTTAGCCATTTTGCACTTCCTGTCAATCTCATTTCTTAGTCGTCTGTACTCCATTTTGCCTTTTTCATTTACTGCATTTTTATATTTTTTCTTTTCATCAGTTAAATTTGGTATTTCTTGTGATATACAAGGATTTTTTTGTGGGGTCTTGTCTTTCACGTATCATAAAAATAAAATATTTTAATAATGATTTTGCAGTCAAGATCGCATTTTTCATTTATTATGTTACCGGTTTTGGCGTGCTCGACGCCATCTTTAGACCTGTCGTGATTTACATTACTTCACGATATTTTTTTATATACTAAAAGAGTACATCCAGGTTGAGGCATCACCAAACATAAAATTACTAGTCACAAATAACATATATACATCCATCTTCTAATGGTTCTGAACCGAGATACTTCAATATTAATTGAAGTCTAGTATAACACTATAACTGGTTTTCAATTAATATTGAACATATACTTTGAAGTACCTCTTTTCAGAACCATTAGAAGATGGATGTACATATTTTATTTGTGACTAGTAATTTTATGTTTGGTGACGCCTCAACCTGGTTGTATTCTTTTAGTATATAAAAAATGTGAAGTAATGTAAATCACGACAGGTCTGAAGATGGCGTCGAGCACGCCGAAACCGGTAACATAATAAATGAAAAATGCGATCTTGGCTGCAAAATCATTATTAAACAATTATAGATCGCCCCATCGAACTATAAGTTCCTTATATAATAAAAATTTCTAAAATGCCCCTGTGGTGTACTTGTGAGACAAGGCTACATTTACAGTTTTCAGAGAACGTCCTCGCCGCTGTGAATGCTGCTATCGCCAGCCTACACACGCGGCTGGAAACACGGCTTACTGGGCTGTAAACTGCAGGTAGCGGCCCATCTCGCTGCAGCCGAGCGCGCGCGATTGAAAAACATTCGTCCTCCAGACCGCCCGCCGCTCTGCATCCCCGGCACAGTTTTAAAATCTGCGCAGACAACTTGTAATGGCAAAAAGTAATTGGATTTGATATTGGATTTGTCCGGCAAGTGTGATTCATCTAAACGTGATGCAATAAAAACAATCAGGCAGTTGCTCGTTTTGTCACTGTGCTCCGGGATTTAGTGTTTCGTCTCTCTCTCTCCCTTTTTTTTATCGCTGTATATCGTGAAATACGTCCGTTTTTTCGTTTGTTTTTTTTTTTTTTTTTTGGGCGGGGGGAGGATGGATGTACGGGAATTTCATTTACGAGCCGCAGATTCGCCGGCCGGCGGTGAATGGCGGCGCACTTAATCCTGTTTGGCGCTGTAAACCCAGACGTGCGCGCGGCTTCCGAGGGCCCGCAGTGCGCAGCAACCGCCTAATCCACGAGTTCTCGCTCACAATCGCCGGCGCGCTCTCAACTGCTCGCTCTACATCCCTGCACCGCCCTCTGCTAAATGGGCCAGTTTTGCAAGCGGAAACTACCCACATGCAAATCCTACACACTCTTCTTCCGATTATTTCTGTGCATGTCAAAGTTGCGAGTCATTTATGACAAAAGTATGATCTAGGTTGACCAGATTTCAAAGAGGAAAAAAACCGAGACACTAGTGTTTATATTTACATACTTCATTACTAAATTTACTAATCGTTGGTATCTGCCGACAAGAGGGGGTACGGGGGGGGAGGTAGAACGCACATGATTTGTTGCACCGACACGTGGGGTGCAGGGAGGAAACGGGAAGATGCAACGATACATAGTTTAATTAATTTTTTTATCAATTAGCGGCGCTTGTCGCCGTGTTTCACTCATTCTCGAAACATTTTATCTGTGGAAAGGTTTTTTCGCTCGTCTTTCGTTTCTTCCGGCGTGTCGAGAGGACGGAACCGCGATCATTCACTCTCTTCCAGAATGAAACTTTCACTCTGCAGCGGAGTGTGCTCTAATATGAAACTTCCTGGCAGATTAAAACTGTGTGCCGGAACCGGGACCCGAACCTGGGACCTTTGCCTTTCGCGGGCAGGCACTGAGCTATCCCGACACGACTCACAATGTCACCCCACAACATTACTTCCACCAGTACCTCGCCTCCTACTTTCCAAACTTCACAGAAACTCTCCTCCAAACCTTGCAAGACTAGCACTCCTGGTGGAGACAAGGCTTAGCCACAGCCTAAGAGATGTTTCCAGAATGAAACTTTCACTCTGCAGAACTTCTGTGAAGTTTGGAAAGCAGGAGGCGAGGTACTGGCGGAAGTAAAGTTGTGGGGCGGCATTGGGAGTCGTGTCGGGATAGCTCAGTCGGTAGTTTGTAAGTTTACGGACTGATAACCCCGTAGTTAAGTCCCATAGACTATACAAACATTTGAACATTTTTTTTCTTATCAGTCTGTAGTGCGCAAGCACGCGAAAGGCAAAGGTCCCAGGTTCGAGTCCCGGTTCCGGCACACAATTTTAATCTGCCAGGGAGTTTCATTCGCTCTCTTGTTTGTAGCTTATTAAGTGTGGACATGTACGCAGAATGCTTTGTGATGTACGTGTGAGAACTGTTAAATTTTACTTTAAAATATACCCGCTTTTGTTAAGAGCCATGTCTCCACCCTGTTTTCATTTATTAATTTCCCATCCTTCCTTAATTACTCATTTTCTTTGAGATTTTCAGTTCCTCCATTACTCCGTCGTAATATGATGTTCAGACGCCATCACTTTCGCTTCGTGTATTGCCTTCATTAAATCCCTATCAGTTATTTTAAATCATTACCTTTCTTCCTTTTAGAACCCTTCATTCGTATAAACAGTTTCGCTAACTCCTGTAGATGTTTTTTCTGTTTGTTATTTGCGTAATCAAACTTTAGTATACGGTCTCCGTCAACAATGACTTATGAGGCGAACAGTCTTAACATTATTTTACTGCGGAAAGTATCATAAACTTTATCTAAATCATTCAACAGCTTAACAGTTTCAGCTGTTGTGATCAACATTTCCAGAAAGAAGCTACAATTAGTACTTTCCGTAAGTTTTTCTGTAACGTTATTTTTGTGTGTTGTTTCAACCCCAATCTATATTCCGCCATTTCATTTATTCAATCATTTCGTGCATTAATTTCATCCACCCTTGTCAAAAGTATTTAATCAGATTGTTATCCGATTTTTTCTATGATAGAAATTTTAACAAAAATCCTTAATCTTTTAATCGCGGTGTTTAACAGTAATGCGTACAGGCAACAACATAAAAGTAATGTTACAGAGAGATATGCTCCATTTCCATGTTCAGTAAAAACAAATATGTATTTAGATTCCATGAAAGCAGCAATATTCACAGTCACTGCTAATAACAATTGTAGGTAGTAAGTGTCTGCCGACTCTCACTGCTAAGTCAGAACTGTTTTCAGAGCCTGCCCTCATCTCACCCTCCCCTCCCCGCCCCCATCGTCGTTTAACAGAGACTATACATGTCACGTTGAAAAAATTCTAAGTTTCGTCATTGACATACTACTAATATATCAAAAGACTTCCTACAGCAGACCTACTGTTACCAAAATAATTAATTCGAGAAGGAATCTTAATAAGTATGGCAATTACTAAAATGTTAATTACAAAAAACCACTACTATCAGAATCCTAGGAATATAATGAAATTCAGAATCGAAAAACGTTCAAAAGTGTTCTACAGGATATAAAGCTATATATTTTCAGTACATGACATGCTCTGTATTTGTAAGAAATTAAATTAGTTATATGTTCCAGAATGAAACTTTCACTCCGCAGCGGAGTCTGCGCTGATATGAAACTTCCTGGCTGATTAAAATTGTGTGCCGGAAATGGGACTCGAACCTCGGACGTTTGCGTTTCGCGGGCAGGCGCTCTGCCACGGAGCTATCCCGACACGACTGACGGTGTCGCACCACAACTTCATTTCTGCCAGTACTTCGCCTCCTACTTTCCAAACTTCAGAGAAGTTCTCCTGCAAAACTTGCAAGACTAGTAGTCCTGGAAGAAAGGATATGTAGGAGACATGACTTAGCCACAGCCTAAGGGATGTTTCCAGAATGAAACTTTAAGTCTGCAGCGGAGTGTGCACTGATATGAAACTTCCTGGCTGATTAAAACTTTAAACAGCCAGGAAGTTTCATATCAGTGCACGCTCCGCTGCAAAGTTAAAGTTTCTGTTTTACACACTGGGCACAAAATATCTTTTCCTTACTTTTTGTAGAGCAAATACATCAATATCATCTTCAAAACTGAATTTTGAAACCACATCGTATTCCAGTGTCAACATGGCTAGAGGGACAAGCGTTCTTGTGAGGTGCTGCTTCACGAAATAATAATAAGAAAATAAATTTCAGAAGGCCATTGAATGTCTGCATTAGTTTTCCTATTTCCCTAATCGCCTTCATAGCTCAGTGGCAGCATCGCTGACCACCAATGGAAGAGGCCCGCCTTCGATTCCCGGCAAGGAACTGTGTGTTTGCCATCATCATCACTTTCACCATGGACACGCAAGTCGCCGAAGTGGCGTCAGTCAAAATACTTGTAGTAGATGGGGTTATCCTGGCCAGTACAAGCTATACAATCATCCATTTCATTTCCTATTTCCCTGAAGTGACATATCGCCAAGTACAGCAATTACGAATAACAGTTTTGCGCTCATACAAGGCACAAAGCGCGGTGGCTGAGGGGATGGATATTTGTGCCGTCGTTAGTGTTAGCTAGTTGATAAGTAGTTTGTAAGTTTAGGGACTAATAACCCCTTAGTTAAGTCCCATAAGCTATACAAACATTTGAACAAGGCACATAAGCAAGCGGAGCGGGTAATACTGCGCAACTCAGCTGAAGCTTGCACAGCCTGTTTTGTGGGAGACTTCTAACGAACGAATGCAATACTTGATTGTTAGTCACAACGATTATCAGAAAGGCCGAGGAGAGGCGCTGACAATGAATAGCATACCTCTTAATATATATATGAATAACAGCGCATAACTATCATGACCCCCTGGTTTCTTAAAATGCCGGCCGCCGTGGCCGAGGAGACTAAGGCGCTCCATTCACGGTCTGCACGGCCACTACGGTCGGGGGTTGGAATCCCCCCTCGGGCATGGATATTTGTGCCGTCCTAGTTCGTAAGTAGTTCATAAGTAGTTTGTAAGTTTAGGGACTGATGACCCCGTAGTTAAGTCCCATAGACTTTACAAACATACATTTTCTTTGAATCCGATACAGGCCTTGGCGGATTTTCACATCTGTCGCCAGTAGGCTATTCAAATTTTGCCGCCCCTACTGACCTCTAAAATTCGATACCTTATTTCACAATATTTTTGTTGTTGTGGTCTTCAGTCCGGAGACTGGTTTGATACAGCTCTCCACCCTACTCTATCCTGAGCAAGCCTCTTCCTCTCCTCATAAGAACGCCAACCCACATCATCTGAATCTGCTTCCTGTATTCGTCTCTTGGTCTCCCTCTACGATTTTTCCCCCACACACTTTCCTCCAATGCTAAATTTACGACACCTTGACGTCTAATAATGTGTCCTACCAATCGATCCCTTCTTTTAGTCAAGGTATGCCAGAAATTCCTTTTCTCCCCAAATCTGTTCAGTACTTCTTCATTAGTTACCTAATATTTATCATTCTTCTTTACAATCTTACTAATTATAATGTTTATCAATGAAATTATAGCTTTATGTTTTGTGGACTATGGTCCTAATTACTTCACCTTTTTCCGTAATTAGTATGACAATGAACTAGAGGGCTGAGTGGTCAGTAGCCGATTATTTTAACAACCCAACTATTTCGTTAAGATTGGATAAGAAATAGTTTTGTGTAAATTTCTGAGCTAATAAAACTACAGTAATATACTATAATAATGTGTGTTTAAGGTATGCCTTAATACATGTTATACTATAATGTACATTCGCTAAATGTAATTAAATAATCTTTACTACACTTCCTTACTGATTAAAAATTTTGGCCGCAAAATATGCCTCGCTAGTCTCCAGCCAATTCAGGTTATTGGAAAATCCGCTACTGGATAGAGACGTAATTATCTAAGTCTGAGACGTACTCCAGAAGCCACAGTCGTGTGACAACGGGTATATACTTGAATTATACTGCATTAAAAGTAGTTTCAGAAACAAAATTAAGGATGGCAGTTTTGATACAGGATGCACGAGTGCGTCTCCGTGGCAGGGCGCCTGTTTACTCCACATGATGACACCACACTAAGCCTTGCGGCTGTAAACAATCCCTGTTGTAGGGGACGCACAGGTGGCATTCTGGCAGCTGTGTCATTACGCTGTCTATTGGCGGACGACATTGAAACCATTATCAGTACATCTACAATTCCTCAGGTGGCAATCTACCTTCACCGTATCAAAATCGACTTCGTCTTTCTAGATGTATAATTTCTTTTCCGGCAGTGTATTACGAGGGCGTGTGCGTGAGCTACTTACGAAACTCCAATCGCCAACATTCTCCTCCGAATGCGAAAATATATTGTTGACTCCCACTTACATAGGTAGAAATGATCATCAGAATGAAATACGACAAATCAGAGCTCGAATGGAGAGATTCAGCTGTTCTTTCTTCCCGCGCGCTATTCGAAAATGGAATGAGAGATAAATAGTATATCGGTGGTTCGATGAACCCTCTGCCAGGCACTTAAATGTGATTTGCAGAGTATCCCCTGTAGATGTAGATGTAGAAAGCATTGACATGAATGTGAAAACACTTTCACCTGATTGGCTGGTCACATGCCGTGTCCGTAGCCAACACGTGAACACTCAACACTACGCCGCGACACGGTTTGTAGACTTACGCGCTGCAATTTATTATGACTCTGCAGCATACTTCGTACTTCTTTTATGCAAGTATATTAGTCCTATGAAGTAGGCAGGAAAACTTATGCGAAGATTGGAAGTTTGAAGAACACATACTGGTCGCCAGACCACTTTCATCCCGAAAGGCAAGAGTTCCAGTTTCGGGTTCCTATCCTACACACAGTTTTAATATCAGGAAGTTCCTTCATTTGTGTTTAACGTGTCTCCCAGAAAGCCCCAATATTGAGGGTACGACTCACGTAGGTCTGAGTTATGTCTCTTTTTCTATACTAAACAACGACGTTAACGGTTTGACTGGCATTTCAACTGACCTGCACATTGCATTTCAGATATTACGTCAAACAGTAGCTCCACTTCTGAATTGTCTAGTGGCCTGGTTCACAAATTGGAAAAAAGGTTAAAGTACAGCTCCTTCAATAAATCGTGCATCATGCAGTACTGCTGGCTTTGAACCGACCTTCAGGTCTAGAAATTCTTGTATCATTCAGCAGAAAGGAAATTCTCCAAACTCTCCACTCTCTTAGGTGGGTGACCTGTGTAGCGGACCAAAATTTCCAGCATCAGTCTCAAACGGACGAGAAATTTAAATCACACCATCCACCTAGTGAGTTTTACCTAGCTGCGACACGCTCCCGGGATTGGAGACTGCACTGCGTAGTCTGCGGCAGGCGACCTGGTTGCCTCAGCCGCGCGACGAGCACACTGCATTACCGGTGACACAAGCCGTTCGGAATTCATTCAACGGTAACCACCTGTATTTGACTGCGTCTCAGTGAATGACGTCATAGCTCGCGCGTGGCCGGGATTCGACCTGCTGTCCCTCTGGGCACGAGTCCAGCTCGCTGAAGCAGTGGGCATGCTGTGCCGTGGCACCAATCCAAGTAGCAAGTCAGCATGGATGGGTTAACCATGGCCGAACATTGCGTCAAGAAGGAAGCGGTCGAACTAGAGAGATGACCGAATGCGAAAATCTAGAATTCGTTAAAGAGGAACTTAATGCCCCGGATGTATTATTATCAACGACCCAACGAGCAACCAGTTTTTCAGTGATCATAAGAGCCATTATCTGGCGGCTCACAGAAAGCGGGCAGAGTTCATAGTGTCTTTTGCGTTGGAACCATTGGCATTTGGACTGGAATATGGAATTGGTGATGAGTACCAGGGACGGATTCGCAATTTTTGGTTGGGATGGGGTTGACTCAGTCGACAATGCGCTTTCTCAAGGAAGTCACTAAAAACTAGTCTGGGGAGGGTGAGTTCCTCTTCCGATGACAAGCGAAGACGTCTCTGGAAACAGCTCCAGTCAGTGGAGGGTTGCCAACCTGACTGTCGTCGATCAAATATCCCGAAAACTAGGAGTGATGGTCCATGGCGTCATTTAGTTTCACCGCAAGACCCCTTCGGTTAGTAACCGTCGCATCATTTTAGCAACGCGGCACGTCGACGATATTGCACGCTCCGTTATTTATTTATTTATTTATTTATTTATTTTTTTTTTTTTTTTTTTTTTTTTTTTTTTTTTTTTTTTTTTTGCCTTCACGACAAGCCATCCTGGGCAAGAAAATACTCCCCCGCAAACCCCAAGACTTTCTACAACTTGTCTTCTTGTTCGCTAAACCATACCTTGACCAGCCGGGTCTCCGCTCGCCAGTTGAGACCATTTGAAATATTATTGACAGGTTTCGGGAATTTAATTATCTAACACGCAAGTGTGCCAGAATTTTGCTCAGTATCTCACTCTGTAGTGGTCAGTCCAAGAATTGGTCTGTAGCAATTACGATGGCAACAATTCTCCATTCTGAACGTCTTTTCACTTTTCTCTTCATTTCTTCGTAGGTAACGCATCCCACACTTTTCAGTCTTTCATGATTTGGTCCAAGCTCCGTCTTCCCCTTGGCCTTTTCCCTCGTACATATCCCTCTATTTTTGTTTTCAGGAGGCCTTCATGTCTCATTAGGTGGCCTATTAGCTGAACTCTTTTCTTAACACTCAGTCTCTCTAAGGTTCTCTTTTCGCCCTATCTAATCAAGACCCCTTCAAAAAAATGTTCAAATGTTTGAAGAACTTATGGGACTTAACTACGGGGTCATCAGTCACTAAGCTTACAAACTACTTATGAACTAGCTAAGACTAAGGACGGCACAAATATCCATGCCCGAGGGGGGATTCGAACCCCCGACCGTAGTGGCCGTGCAGACCGTGATTGGAGCGCCTCAGTCCCCTCAGCCACCGCGGCCGGCAAGACCCCTTCATTTGTAACTTTTTCAGTACATTTCATTTTGAGCTTGCACACCACATTTCAAAAGTGTTTAGCTTCTTCTCTTCCTCAGTTCCCTGAATCCAAGTTTCACTGCTATACCATGCTACACTCTAGACATGAGACTTCAGAAACCTTTTCCTAAATTCAAGATTGATACTCTTAAAAGTTGTTCTTCTTTATGTGAAAAGGAGCTTTTGCTTAAACAATTCAGCTTCTTATGCTTGTCTTGGTCCTCCCATCTCTGGTGATCCTACTCCCTAGATAAGTTAATTTATCAACTTGTTCATGTCGTAAATTGCCTACATGAATGTGCATTTTACCTTGCCCATCTTTGCCACGTGCCACAATGTTTTGGCAGAATATACCTAAGGGAAAATCCAACAACAATCTATCAATGCGAGGCCGAATAACAACTGGTAAAAAGTCCATGGGTTGGTCGACATATTGTTGACTTCCTCAATTTGTGAAGCTTTTCTCTTGAATACATCACACTTTTTTCTGAGTTTGTAATTTTTTTTCTCTTTTTTTCTGTACATGTACATCAGATCTACAGATCTCCATTCCATTCGGGTAACTGTTTCGTGGTACTGTATTATGTGGTCATTGTACATTAAAATCAATGATTTTTTTTCTTTATGAAACCGCTATTGTCGTTGGTGCAAGCATGTTGATATGTTCTTTTTTACCTTCTGCCTGCAAAGGCGAATGATGCAGGTAACAACTGTCCAATTATGGGAGTTATATATATATATATATATATATATATATATATATATATATATATATATATATATATATATATATATATATATAACTGATCTATAACTTAGACGACGTCTAAGTTTAGGTTGAATGTGACTTGTTGTGAGCTGGCGAAGCTATCGAGCGTGGAAACAAGAAACTATCTGAAATGTCTCAGGTTCCACAAAAATGTCAACACATTCCATCTCTGCACATCTGCCACACACTCAAAGCCCAAGCATATGCATTCCTCCTACAGTACCCAACTCGCGACCTCTGCCTCCGTCTAGACAACCATCAAGTCTTTGTCCCAAAGATTTGTCAGAAAAGTAAGAAATGTTCCACAGACGCTAGGCGCCCATGTGTTCTCCCAACCACCTGACCTATCAGTCAGCTGTGCTCGAATTTCTCTTAGCTTTAGTCGACCTCGATGAAGTACCGACGGTGACAGAATTTCAAAATCAGGATGGCTTTCCAGCGTCATTGGTGTCACGTGAAATCGATGTCACGGTGCGTCCTTGGAGCAAAGGTCATCAGTCCATAGACTGGCAAATTACTTTAAGTCACGCTAAGGACAACACACGCACACGCTCGAGGGAGAACTCGAAACTCCGGCATGAGCGACCGCGCAATCACTAGCAAGGCGCCTTAGACCACGCGGCCAGTCCGCCCGGCAGGCGCTACATGCTACATGCTACTAGACATAAGTCTCTGATTCATTTCTTTTTGTCAAAAGACGCAACACAATAATCCATGTCAGAGGAAGGTAACTGAAACTGTAAACTAATCTGCTAAGGTCAGTAACCATCAACGTAAGGATGAACAACTTTGATATATGACATAAAAGTTTTCTGGGTATTGTACCGCGTCATGATGTAAGGCTATTACATAAATAACCGACGTTTCGGCCAACGTTACAGTGGCCTTCATCTGGCTATACTCAGATGAAGGCCACTGTAACGTTGGCCGAAACGTCGGTTATTTAACTAATAGCCTTACATCATGACGCGGTACAATACCCAGAAAACTTTTATGTCATCTGACTCTGGCCGCGGAAGCCTACGTAATTATAACTTTGATATACTTCCAAGTATTATGCTTATGGCGTCTGGGAGTGAAAGAATATTTCCAGCACACCACAGCATATGCTTCAGGATAAGTAATTTTTATTTCATGCAAAGTGGTGATAACCATGGAGAATTAAGTGCTCTTGTAGTTAACAAGATAAATGACTATCGCTACAAAAAAAAAAAAAAAAAAAAAAAAAAATTAATTTAGACATACATCAAACTTTCTACATTATGAATCCTCGGCTGTAGCTAGTAATTCAGTACCTTTTATTGTGGTGTTATATGCTTCATAGTCATTCGTATTTCACGGAAACGTCAACCAGACAGAGCCAGTATCTTGTCGCCGGTCTTCAAATAAAAGCAAAGACATTTTAAACTGAATTCATTACTCTGCTCACAGCAAACTTGCTTTCTCTTTGGATAAGCTTCGCAGCGGCGGCCCTTTCTCTTTAATATGTTCCGGCGGAAAATTCATCAGCAGTCCCGCGCAAAGCTTTGTTATGAAACGCGGCCTTCTTAACTCTGTTGTTTGCTCCCGGCCGTTCCTCAGACGAAATGAGCCGCGCAAGACACAGATATATTTTAATTAACAGGGGTAGTGATTACGGAAGGCTTGGATAGTTGACACTTATATCTCGTGATGAATTTCTGCCGCAGCAGAGCCGAGTTGCCATAGGCGTGACCGCATGAATCTCATTTCAGACCACTTCCCCTGAATAACACGATGGAAAATCCTCGGGCCACTCGCAGCCAGATTTTCTCTCCCATCACAGCAATTTGTCACGTGTCTCTGTTTATTTGCTTCGAATACCATAAATCAGTCTGCAACACTGAACTGGATGCGCCGATTAAAGATGATTTATTGCCTGTGAAATTTTGACGCTGCTAGAGTGTCGGGTTAATGTCATTTCTCTTCATTAAAGTCTTAAAAGCACCTTGTGGACTGTTATCCACATGCACATTTTCGAGCAAACGTGTGCAGTTTTGATTACCGGTGATTGGTTTATAGACTTCGAAATATTTCAGTGTCTTTGGGTAATCATTATTCTCTTAGTGGAATTGATTGACTTTCTAGATTCCGACAAGAATCTTTCTTTTTAAACATCTTAGTTTTAACACATTCTCATATTTTACTAAGCTGGTAAAATGATAATTCTTTCGTCTCCATTTCGACAAAGTTGCTATTACATTCCTTCGTCTAGACAGACGGATAGTACATGAACTCTACAAAAATCAAAGATGGGTTGTAAATATACATAGTGAAATACAAAAAGCTTGTATACAGAAAGGAATACGACAAGGATGCTCTTCAACTTGTATACTGATGAGGTAATTAAGGAATGGAAAGAGTCTATTGCAGGAATTAAGATCAGTGTAGTAGAAATTAAAATGCTAAGGTTTGCTGACGACATAGCCATCATTGAAGAGCGCGAAGAAAATCTGCGAAAGGCATTATCAAGAAAGAATAACATCCTGCCTGATAAATATAACTGAAATCAACACAAAGAAGACAGTTAACTGTCGACGTTGGCAGCGGAGACATTGCAGCCCTTAGTGACTGCTCCGCCTGTCTACAACTATTTACTTTTTAGGTATGACTATCTGATTACGTCAGATATATTTTTTGTATTTTAAATTTTGACATGTAGGTTTAAAATATTCATCTTCGTCTGAAGAAGGTGCCCATAGCGGCATTGAAACCTAGTAATGATTATTTTCGTACTTTGCGACTGAGGTCTGCCCCTTATAAATTTAATAATATGTCTCAGGGAATTGAGTTATTGTTGATATTTATTTCACCTCTGCCTGAGGTACAAGGAAGGAGTTTTGCCATTCACCGTCATAGCTGGGGTGTTATTGCAGTATCAGGGAGCCTTGATAACTTCGATAGGTATTTCTTACGGGTACATTTACACTAACATTACGACTTATCTTAGAAGGTAGGATAAGAAAAGGGATATCTACGTTTTTATCATTGTGGATCTGAAGAAAGATTTTGACAATGTTGACTGGAATACACTCTTTCAAATTCTGAAGGTAGCAGGGGTAAAATATAGGAAGCGAAGAGTTATATTCAACTTTTACGAAAACAAGACAGCAATTATTAGAGTCGAAGGGCATGAAAAAGTCGCGGTGGCTGGGAAAAGAGTAAGTCAGAGTTATTGCCTTTCCCCATTGTTGTTCAGTCTGTACGTTGAACAATCTGTGAAGGAAAGCAAGGAGAATTTTGGAAAGGTAATTAAAACTCCAGGGAGAGGAAATAAAAACCTTGCGGTTTGTTGATGACATAGTAATTCTGACAGACACAGCAAAGGACCTAGAAGAGCAGTTAAATGGAAAGGACAGTGTCTTGAAAGGAAGATATAAGATGAACATTAACAAGAGCAAAACGAGGATAATTGAATGTAGTGTCAGAAAATCGGGCGATGCCGAAGGAATTATATTAGGTAATAAGACGATAAAAGTAGTAGGTGAGTTTTGTTATTTGGGTAAGAAAATAACTTATGATGACCGGAGTAAAGAAGATACAAAATGGGTATGGGAAGAAAAGCATTTCTGAAGAAGCGAAAATCGTTGACATTCAATATTAGTTTAAATGTTTCGAAGTCCTTTCTGAAGGCGTTTGTCTGGAGTATAGTACTGTATGGGAGTGAAACGTGGACGATAATGAGTTCCGGCAAAGATGATAGAACCTTTCGAAATGTGGTGCTATAGACGAATGGTGAAGATTAGATGGGTAGATCACGTAACTAATGAGAAGGTGCTCAACATAATTAGGGAGTAAAGGAGTTGGTAGCATAACCTGACTAAGAGAAGGGGTAGGTTGGTGGGATACATTCTGAGACGGGAATCGTTAACTTAGCATTAGCTGGAAGTGTGTGGGGTAAAAATCGTAGAGGGAGACGGAGGGACGAATGTAGTAAGCAGATTCAAAAGGATGTAGGTTGCCGTTCGTATTCTCAGATGAAGAGACTTGCACAGGACAGAGTAGCTTGGAGGAACTGCATCAAAGTGTTCTGCGGACTGAAGACCACAACAGCAACAACACTGAGGCAGAACATTTGGAGGGAGACGTGCTTTAAGACAGTCCGTGTAGCCGCATTATCTGCAAGGCTGCCTTAACTGAGTGGTTCTTCTGCCTCGTAAGCAGGAGGTCCCGCCTTCTACATCTATTTCCATATTCCGCAAGCCACCCGATGGTGTGTGGCGGAGAGTAACTTGAGATTCAAAATTTTGTAAATCTATCGGACCAAACTGCGTGGTCATCAGTCCGTAGCTTACAAACTATTTAAACCTAGGTAAACTAACCTAAGGACAACACACACATCCATGCCCCAGAGAGGACTCGAACCTCCACGGCGAGCAACCGCGTGCTCCTCAGTGAGGCGCCTTAGACCGCTCTGCTACTCCACCGCGGCAAGGTACCTTGAGTACCACTACCGATTCTCCCTCCTATTCCAGTCACGTATTGTTCGCGGAAAGAATGACTGTCAGTATGCCTCTGTGTGGGCTCTAATCTCTCTGATTTTATCTTCATGATCTCTTTGCGAGATATACGTAGGAGGGAGCAATATACTGCTAGACTTCTCGGTTAAGGTATGTTCTCGAAGCTTCGACAAAAGCCCGAACCGAGTGACAGAGCGTCTCTCCCGCAGAGTCTTCCACTGGAGTTTATCGATCATCTCCGTGACGCTTTCTCGATTACCAAATGATCCTGTAACGAAGCGCGCTGCTCTTCATTGGATCTTTTCTACTTCCTCCATCACCCCCACCTGGTACGGATCCCACACCGGTGAGCAGTATTCAAGCAGTGGGCGAACAAGTGTACTGTAACCTACTTCCTTTGTTTTCGGACTGCATTTCCTTAGGATTCTTCCGATGAATCTAAGTCTGGCATCTGCTTTACCGACGATTGATTTTATATGGTCGTTACATTTTAAATCACTTCTAATGCCTACTCCCAGATCATTTATAGTATTAACTGTTCCAGTTGCTGACCTGCTATAGTGTAGCTAAATGATACAGGAACTTTCTTTCTGTGTATTCGCAGCTCATTACATTTGTTTACATTGAGATTCAATTGCCATTCCCTGCACCATGCGTCAATCCGATGTAGATCCTCTTGCATTTCAATACAATTTTCCATTGTTACAACCTCTCCATATACTACAGCATCATCCGCAAAAAGCCTCAGTGAACTTCCGATGTTATCCGCAATCACTGGCGCGCACCACAAATTTTAATTCAACGCCGATGCTTACATCCAATAGACTGAAAATGATTCAGAGCACCCTCTGAGAACTGGTGAGTACCGACTAAGATGTGATGTAGCTGCACCAGATTGTGTGATTTACAGGGGAAGGCGTTGTGCTGGAACATCCCACCACTGGCTGCAGCCGCTGCTTTCGGCGGTGCGCTGCGCTGAGCCGGGCTGAACAGCGCCAGCGGAGCGATTTCGGGGCTCCCTTGTCGGGCGCGACTCGCGAAACCCCAGCAGTGCGCGCGGCTCGAGTTCTCCGATACTCCGCGCGTGGCCTCCCCTCCCCCCTAGTCAGTAGGCACTGCGGCGCTTCGCTAACATACCCGTACTACTGACGGACGAAACTACTGCGTGACATGTGGTGGCGCTCTTCGCTGTTGGGAGGCACGATCATTTCTCATCAAGGAGAACGGGACAACATTCGAAATGAATCATTTCAGAGGACGCTGGGACCGGTAAATAAAACAAAAAGATTAATATAGATTAATATTACATGAGATAATACCCAAATTCAAATCTTTGTTAATATTATGGAACTTAACCGCGGGGTCATCAGTCCCGAAACTTACAAGGTACTTATAAACTACCTTTTACGAAAGACGGCATAAACTTCCATGCCCGAGGGAGGATTCGAACCCCCGACGGGGAACGGCCTCGCGCATCGGAGCATATCGCTTCAATACGCTCCGCCACTCCGCCGCGGGGCACTTTTACAGAAAGACACTTAGTAACATATCAAAAGTTCAAATGTTTGTATAGCTTATGGGATTTAACTACGGGGTCATCAGTCCCTAAACTTACAAACTACTTATGAACTAGCTAATCCTAAGGACGGCACAAATAACCATGCCCGAGGGGGGATTCGAACCCCCAACCGTAGTGGCCGTGCAGACCGTGACTGGAGCGCCTCAGTCCCTTCGGCCACCGCGGCCGGCATATCAAAAGTTATTCCAAATATTTAATACTCAGCTTTGGGCTGATAAAGTTCAGGCATTTGTCTAAAAAAAGGCCTGATGGAAATACACTGTCCATCATAGTTTACTGGTGCATCGGTGCACACTCTGCCTTAAAGGATGTTTGCGCCGACTATTTCAGTACACTACCGGCCTTTAAAATTGCTACACCACGAAGATGACGTGCTACAGACGCGAAATTCAACCGACAGGAAGAAGATGCTGTGATACGCAATTTATTAGCTTTTCAGAGCGGTCACACAAGGTTGGCGCCAGTGCCGACACCTACAACGAGCTGGCATGACGAAAGTTTCGAACCGATTTCTCATACACAAACAGCAGTTGACCGGCGTTACCTGGTGAAACGTTGTTGTGATACCCTGTATAAGGAGGAGAAATGCGTACCATCACGTTTCCGACTTTGATACAGGTCGGATTGTAGCCTATCGCGATTGCAGTTTATCGTTTAGCGACATTGCTGCTCGCGTTGTCGCGATCCAATGACTGTTAGCAGAATATAGTATCGGTGGGTTCAGGAGGGCAATACGGAACGCCGTGCTGGATCCCAACGGCATCGAATCACTAGCAGTCGAGATGACAGACATCTTATCCGCATGGCTGTAACGGATCGTGCAGCCACGTCTCGATCCCTGAGTCAACAGATGGAGACGTTTGCAAGACAACAACTATCTGCACGAACAGTTCGACGAGTTTGCAGCAGAATGCACTATCAGCTCGAAGACCATGGCTGCGGTTACCCCTGACGCTGCATCACAGACAACGACGAACCGCGGTGCACGAATGGCAAAACGTCATTTTTTTCTGATGAATCCAGGTTCTGTTTACAGCATCATAATGGCCGCATCCGTGTTTGACGACATCACGGTGAATGCACATTGGAAGCGTGTGTTCGTCATCGCCATACTAGCGTATCACCCGGCGTGATGCAATGATGTGTCATTGGTTACATGTGTCGGTCTCCTCTTGTTCGCATCGATGGCACTTTGAACAGTGGCCGTTACATTTCAGATGTGTTACGACCCGCGGCTCTACCCTTCAATCGATCCCTGCGAAAGCCTACATTTCAGCAGGATACTGTATGACCGCATGTTGCATGTCCTGTACGGGCCTTTCTGGATACGGAGAATGTTCGACTGCTGCCCTGGCCAGCACATTCTCCAGATCTCTCACCAACTGAAAACGTCTGGTCAATGGTGGCCGAGCAACTGGCTCGTCACAATACGCCAGTCAGTACTCTTGAAGAACTGTGGTATCGTGTTGAAGCATCATGGGCATCTGTACCTCTACACGCCATCTAAGCTCTGTTTGACTCAGTGCCCAGGCGTAACAAGGCCGTTATTACGGCCAGAGGTGTTTGTTCTGGGTACTGATTTCTCAGGATCTATGCAGCCAAATTGCGTGAAAATGTAATAAGATGTCAGTTCTAGTATAATATATTTGTCCAATGAATACCCGTTTATCATCTGCATTTCTTCTTGGTGTAGCAGTTTTAATAGCCAGTAGTGTACGTATCGGGCAATCAGATTTGCAATGCACTCTAATGCTGCTAACGTGCGGCGTGCTCTGGGCATGTACTATCAGCTGTCGGTGTTCCCGTAGTGATGTCGATAGTGCAGTAGTTGTATTTGCTTCCCTCACAACACTCCACAAAACATTGTGGAAAGTTGAAAATTTGTGCCCAGCCGGGATTCGAACTCAGGTCCCCCCGCTTCTTAGACAGTCACATACACCGCGGCCGCGGCAGGGCATTACGTCCGTTGTACGTGCTCAAGTTGAGAATTTCCGTCTCATGGGAAGCGTGCTATGGTATCCGCGCTGTATTCCAGTGGTGCAGTGTTCAGCGCTACCGCCTAGTAAGCAGGAGAATCCAGATTCGAATCTCGGCTGGGCACAAATTTTCAACTTTCCTCATTGACTCAGAAACCGTCGTAAATTTCTTTACTCCTTAATTGTTATTTAACCCACCTGTAAACATGAATCTCCCTTTATGCCATGCTACAGAACTGCCAATACTGGACGTCAACAGAAATAGACGCGGAGCTGGTATACAGCCTCTGCTGGACGTTTGACAAAAGCTCATAAACAGCAGCAGTGATTATGTTGAAGGTTTGTGGCGTGAAGTGCTTAAGTCAGTACAGTCATTCCAGATAAATAAGCCCATATACAACTGAAGCGGATTTCTTCGACGATAAACAGAAAACTAATAGTAATCATTACTTTCTGTCCAGCTCTTGTATGTCGTTCGACTTCAAATTTATGCGAATGCTTAATGCTGGATATTTCATGCTCGTGACTGCTTCCAGTCGTCATTCTGTAACCGTGTAACTTTACGATAAATATTTTTCTATCTATTTTTGCTTAGCTACATCTATTTTTGTTTAGCTACATCTGCTTTATCTTTTCCTTTGACGCGTATGCACGTTGGCATGGTTACTATCGTTGTGTCATGGTTAGTTTTAAGAGGTGGGCGGGTACTCTTCCTGACGCCACTCTGTTAGCCACCCCTGTCAATGCACAGCGTTAAGCACGTAAAAGTGTATTCTAAATTTATGCGAATAGTCTAGAGGCGGGTACACACTAGGCCAGCGAAGACCAACGAACGGCAGGCAACTGAGCTACAACATAAACACGTTAAAGTGTTGCGCTTGCCTAAAAAGTAAGATCCTTTATTATACAAGTAAGCAATAGCAGAACAAACACTGGAAGCAGTTACTTCCATACCTTGGAGTAGAGATTACGGGCGATCTGAAACGGAACGACGATATGAAATCAGGCGTGGGTAAGGCAGATGCCACACTGAGAGTCATTGGAAGAATCCTGAGGAATTGAAGTACCTCAACAACGGAATTGGGTTACAAACCTCTCCTTCGGCTGTCGTTTGAGTATCGCTCATCAGTGTGGAATTCGTACCCGATAGGTTTAGTAGAAGACAGAGAAAATCCAACAGAGAGCAGCACGCTTCGTTACGTGCACATTTAGTAAACACGAAAGTGTCACAGAGATAGCCGGCTGCGGTGGCCGAGGGGACTAAGGTGCTCCAGTCACGGTCTACACGGCCACTACGGTCGGGGGTTCGAATCCCGCCCCCCTCGGGCATGGATATTTGTGCCGTCCTAGTTCGTAAGTAGTTCATAAGTAGTTTGTAAGTTTAGGGACTGATGACCCCGTAGTTAAGTCCCATAGACTATACAAACATTTGAACATTTGTCACAGAGATAATTCAAAGGATAAAAATGCAGCCCTCAGTCGCAAATTAAAAATTATTTAAGATGGTTTTGGCAATGACTATGATTGCCTTCATCATAAATTATAAAATAAAACAAGTCATATAATAAAACATACAACTCAGCTGTAAAGCGTACGTCACAAAATTTAAAAAGAATTTCTTAGAAAAAGCTGGCCACTATGGGCTGCACGCCTGCACGGGGGCATCAGAGATAATTAGTAGACTTCAGTGGCAGACATTGGAAGTGAAGCGTTCCTCATCGCGGTACGCGCTTCTGTCTAAGTTCCTAACCAAATGTTTCATGAAGAATCAATCAATATATTGCTCCCTCCAACGTATATCTCGAGAAACGACCACAAAGATGAGATCAGACAGATTAGGGCCCACACAGAGGAATACAGGCAATAATTCTTCCTTCGAACCATAGGCGACTGTAATACGGAGAAATTACAGTGGTATGCAAAGTACCCTCAGTCACATATCGGTAGGTGGCTTGCGGAGTATGACTGTAGATGTAGATCTTCAACGTTTCTAACGAGCAGCCAGATGTGGCGATTCATTGCGTTTACAGAACAAACAGACAGTGCTCTCGAAACTTACTGGAAGATTAAAACTGTGTGCCCGACCAGGATTTGAAGCCAAGACCTTTTCATTTTGCGGGCAAGTGCTCCATCAATTGAGCTCCCTGTGTGCACTTCATGGCCCATCTTTCACAGGCTTACATCAAACAGCATCCCCTCCTACTTTCCAAAGTTCACTGAAGTTTTCGTGTATACCGTGCACTCATATAAGAAAGGGTACTGTTGAGACATGGCTTAGCCTCAGTCTAGAATAATGTTGCGCCCTACTGTCAGTACTCATATGGATATATCAGGGTCGATCTAGGGCAAAACCGCCTAGAGACAAGGCCTCACAACAGTCCTGGCAAGTGCTCCATCAATTGAGGTCCCTGTATGTGCTTCATGGCCCATCTTCACAGGCTTACAACAAACGGTATCCCCACCTACTTTCGAAAGTTCATTGAAGTTGTCGTGTATACCGTGCACTCATATAAGAAATGGTACTGTTTAGACATGGCTTAGCATCCGCCTAGAATAATATTGCGCCCTGCAGTCAGTACTGATGTGGATATATTTGGGTCTGGCTAGGGCAAAACCGCATAGAGACAAGGCCTCACAACAGTCCAAGTCACGTCACACCGAGTAGGCTGCGATCATTAGCTGTTGGGCGCTGGGGCACAGCCCAATGCCTTGTAGCATCATAGCAGCCAGCCAGTCAGGTAGCGACTATGTCGGCAGTCAGTTCTCATGTTGGTATAATTGCGTCTGGCTAGGGCAGCATCTTCTAGAGACGAGGCTTCACAACAGTCCATGTCACATAACACTGAGTAGGCCACGATCACTAGCTGACTGGCTGGCCATTAGGGCACATCCTACTGCCACATAGCAGCCAGCCAATCAGGTAGTTGTTGCAGCCTATTGCTAGTCTGTATTCATGTGGGTATAGTTGCATCCGGCTGGGCCTTCTAGAGACAAGGCCTCAAAACAGTCCACGTTACATGTTCAAATGTTTGTAAAGCTTGTGGGACTTAACTACGGGGTCATCAGTCCCTAAACTTACAAACTACTTACGAACTAGGACGGCACAAATATCCATGCCCGAGGGGGGATTCGAACCCCCGACCGTAGTGGCCGTGCAGACCGTGACTGGAGCGCCTCAGTCCCCTCGGCCACCGCGGCCTGCTCCACGTTACATCACACTGATTAGGCCACGATCGGTAGCTGACTGGCTGGCCACAGAGAACATCCCACTGCTTCGTAGCGGCGTGCCAGTCTGGTAGCGATTGCAGCCTATCGGCAGTCAGTTCTCATGTTGGTATAATTGCGTCTAGCTAGGGCAGCGCATTCTAGAGACAAGGTCTCACAACAGTCCATGTCCAAGTAGGCCACGATCAGTAGCTGACTAGCTGGCCGTTGGGGCACACCCTGCCGCCTCGTAGCAGCCAGCCATTCAAGTAGCGATTGCAGCCTATCGACAGTCAGGTCGCATGTGGGTTTAGTTGCATCTGTCTGAGGCTGCATCTTCTAGAGACAAGGCCTCACAACATTCCGTGTCACGTCACTATCGCCAGCTGTCCATTGGGGCACAGCCCCTGCCTTGTAACGATCAGCCAGTCAGCTAGCTATAGCAGCCTACTCGGTGTGACGTGTCACGGACTGTTGTGAAGCCTTGTCTCTAGCAGTGTTGGCTGGGGCCGAGGTCCTGCTGTCCCAGAAGCGAGTGCGCCGCGGTTGCCCCTCAGCACAACGCGGGCACAGGAGTGGCTGGTGCGTCGATGTCGGTGTCGGTGTCGGCGGCGCCAGGCGGGGCGTGTTATCGTGCGCCGGCACACCGCGCCGCGCGCGGCCGGACTTTTATGGGTAAACAGCGCGCCCTGCTTGCTTTCCATTTAGCGGCCATCTTGCCCGCCAGCTAACTGCGGCTTACGCCGGCCATCCCCCTATCAGCAGCGCCCGCAACCTCCGTTACGTTCCGACGCCACACTACAAAGCACGCCAACTTCCCTCCCTAACCGCTTTTCATAATACGACAACTTCGGCCAACTATACCAATCGTCCTCACCCATTTGACAATTACTACTGGATAAATATGTGCGCTCTTTTCCACACGTGACTTCTTCATCTCTGCGTTTCCATTTTTCTGCTGTGTGTTCTACACTTAGATCTAAACTTCTCCAGCAGAGGCTATCAATTCCTCCTATTCCTGTTCCATTAGCGGCGTCATCGTTGGTACAAAATATTTTAACCAGATGGACAACATGGCGATGGGTTTCGATATGGACCATTCGTAGAACATCGGACTGGACACTTCTACGAAGCATAGCTGTTCTTACCGTTGCGTCATGGACAACAGAAGTCGAGAGAGTTCTTCAAACGCATCAAGCGCATCCACGACCACGTTAAGATCACAATGGAAGTAAAGACGTCCTTGTCCGGCATAAATGCAATAGGTGTTCAGGTCACAGCGTTTACCTTAAGCACATCCAAACGAATCAGATCAGTATCAACCACCCAGTTACCACCACCCAACAAAGAAGCGGTCTATTCTAAGGGCCTTGGTACGTAGAGTCGTAATCGTCTAAGCCTCTCACTTACGCTATCCCGAAAAGTCAGTTGTAATGCAACATGCACTGGAAAACGGTCTATTTTTAAAGAGACCAACGGCTTCTGTGATAGCGTAGTAAAGAAATCAATAAACACCAAAATATCTAACAACACACTCAACGAAGACGGTATGCCCTGATGATGCCCATTGGGGGGTCTACCGCTTTTGCCGCGGTGGCATAGTCGAGCGTCTCGCTGCGGAGCGCGCGGTTGCTCGTCGTGGAAGTTCGAGTCCTCCCTGGGGAATGGGTGTGTGTGTTTGTCCTTAGGTTAGTTTACCTAGGTTTAAATAGTTTGTAAGCTACGGACTGATGAACGCGCAGTTTGGTCCAATAGAATTACAAACATTTGAACTTTTTTTATCTATCGATTGGGATTAGTGTTCTTCCTCGTACATAGGTGTGTGTTTTGTCTGTGTCAGAGGCCTAAGGTACTTTAAGTGTTGTGTAAGTTTACGGACCGATGACCTCAGCAGTTTGGGTCTTTATGGAAGAAAAAAAGACGGTAGATTGCGTTAGAAAACAGCCTGGGAGCCCGTGATTGGGAATTTGAAGCTGTCGCGCTACCAAACCGTCACCAAATATGGCGCGAGACTGTGCACCAGTGACGTCACTGGTGACTTCGCGGCTACATGAGCACTGCAGCAACATCAGTATGACAGTCAACGACTTGATAAAGGCAGAGGAGATCTCTGCTGAAAGCTCGAGAGCAATCAACCATATCAATCCTTAACAGGTTTTATTAACAATAAATATATAATCATACAGCTGAGATGGTTTTTTAATCATTAAAAGTACTTCTCAAACTACGATTTCTGTAATGTGTATGTTAGACAGAGTACACTTTCTGAGCATTTTTATGTTTCCGAAAATCAATCGGTAAAAACGGATCCCTTATAGAATCAGTCCGTTATAAGTCAATCTTTCTGACTCTGTGCTTGTCTTGCACAGTGTTAAGATCCCTTTTCCTTAGGATCTCATGGAGGCAACAAGCTCAAATTTCTCACATAATAACATATCAGGTTACTAGTGGTGTAAATGGAATTAACCTTCCAAATTCATACATCACAGGATGTGGCTACTTTTGATACTCGCAAACTCACTCTTCAGAACCTATACTGTTGTTCCCGTTGTCCTATACTCATGCAGCTTTGCAAGAAGCAAGACGTCACAGTACAAATAAAGGGGAAATCCGAAAATTTTCAATTTCCAATTATATCATTCTATTCTTTTTTTCTTTTGCCATTACAAACTTACATTGTCTTTCTTATCTGTCAAAAATCTCATGAACTAACGTAGAAATTTCCCTGTAATAGTTACTACATTCTTAGGCCCCTGCCATACGCCCATGCCTGTGAAAGTCGTTGTTCAATATCTGTTCTTATTCCAGAGATATATTTGGTGAAACGTTTCAACTCGCGGTGAAGTGACCGTACACTGTAAGGCGCATTGCTGCGGAGTGCACAGTTGCTCGCCGTCGGAAATAGGTGTGTGTGCTGTCGTTGGTGAACTTAGTTTAAGTAGTTTGCAAGTTGTTGTTAAGCTTATGGGACGTAACTGTGGCCGCGGCGGAGCGGCCGAGCGCATTGAGGCGCTATGCCCGTCGGGTGTTCGATCCCCATCGGGCATGGATGTTTGTGCTGTCTTTAGTATAAGTTAGTTCATAAGTAGTTTGTAAGTTTAGAGACTAATGACCCCACAGTTAAGTCCCTTAAGCTTAACAAAGATTTGAACATTTCAACTGCAGGGTCATCAGTCCCTAAACTTACAAAATACTTATGAACTAACTTATAGGCAGCACAAACATCCATGCCCGATGGGGATTCCGACACCCGACGAGCATAGCGCCTCAATGCGCTCAGCCACTCCAGCGCGGCTAGTTTACAAGTCTAGGGACTTTGGAACGTTGTCCGCCTCTGTACAACACAGTCTGAAGAGAAGGCCTGTGCACTGCCGTGCCACGTCGCGTAGCTCAGTGGCTGGCCGATGGGGCACAGCCCACTGCCTCAGATCGGCCAGACAGTGAGCTGCGACCTACTTTGCATGACGTGGCACAACAGTGCACAGGCCTTCTCTTCAGACGGCGTTGCTCCGAAGCACAGTGGCAGCGTCGTTGACCACCGATGCAAGGGGCCCGGGTTCGATTCCTGTAAGGGAACTGGGTGTTACTGTTTGTCCTCATCACCATTTTCATTATCGATACGCAAGTTGCCGACATGGCGTCAATAGAAAGAGCTGCAGTAGGTGGTCAAACCTCTATTGAGATATCCCGGCTACGAAAAGCCATAAGATAATTTCATGCCGCGCGGAGTAGCCGAGCGGTCTGGAGCGCCACGTTACGGATCGCGCTGCCTCCCGCGTCGGGGATTCGAATCCTCCCTCGGGCATGGATGTGTGTGTTGTCCTTAGGTTAGTTTAAGTAGTTTGTAAGTCTAGGGACTGATGGCTTACGCAGTTTGGTCCCATAGAATTACAAACATTTTTTTGATCATTTTATTTTAAACGTTTAAGTGGTACACCCTGGGTAATAATGCGAACCACTGTTTTGAGGAAGATATAAGGCGGTCTTCATAATGTACAAAATTATGCGTGCAGTATCCAAAGCAAAGAAAGATAGGAATTAAAATACAAATGGCATATAAAATTCGCACAACATCATATTTATTGAATTATATGTTGTACAGTTGTATAAATTTTCAGGTATATATTCATTTGCATAAGTGCTGAATATCTATAAAATCTGTTGCGAATACAATTAGTAGTAAAGAAGTAATAGATTATAGGGCGGTTTTCTATGAACGTTACTGTTTATGTGCTCATATCTCATGAAGTACGTATCGTACTGTGATACAATTTCGAAGGTACATTCATCAATAAGTGTGTATACTGAGTGTAAAATTTCCTGCGGCTACAGTTTGTAGTGTAAAAGTTATAAATTGTAATGTCATACCGACTGCCGAAGTTCCAGTCCATGAACAGCGGAAAAGTAGTAAGCGAGAAACTTTTTTCCTTTCATAATTTTGCTATGGTTGTCAGCGAGAAAAGTTCAATAAGGATTTGAAATCTCGTTCTCATATACTGTATTCATAAAATGTGGCAATTTCTTGCAACTCTATTGTTTATTGCGTTGAATCTAAAATGTTCAAATGTTTGTAGAACTTATGGGACTTAACTACGGGGTCATCAGTTCCCAAGCTTACAAACTACTTTTGAACTAGCTAAGACTAAGGACGGCACAAATATCCATGCCCGAGGGGGGGATTCGAACGCCCGACCGTAGTGGCCGTGCAGACCGTGACTGGAGCGCCTCAGTCCCCTCGGCTACCGCGGCCGGCCGGCGCGTTGAATCTCCTGAACCATATATTGCACATGGTTCTTACCTGATACCATTGTCACCTCACGGTAAGGAATGTATGCACCAAATTTGCTTGAAATCGGTCCAGTGGTTTGGGACGAAATGTGCAACACTGTCGTTTGATGCAGCAGTTTTTCTAGCATCTTATTGTTTATGACGTCATATATCATGAACAATGTGTTGTACGTGATCCTAATTCTTATGGCGACCGTCCTCATGGACTGAAGCTTACATGTGTAAAATTTCATAAGCATTAAACTGTAGATTTGATACAATACGTACACACAAATTCACAAATATACAGACACTGTGCTTTATATACAGCGTGAATCACCTACCACTTGCACCGCAAGTATTGCGGAAACGGAAAATGCGGTTTTCACAGAATGGTTTTGTAGTCAGGGGATCGTAGTTTTAGCCAACAAACAGATTGTAATATTACTTAGAAAGTGTATGTTTCATGCAAACATGATTGTTTCTATTGTGCACTGGAATTTTTGACACCAGCTGTGCAGAAAGAATTTTGAATGGTATTTTTATCATGTTTAGTTTGGAAGCTACGACCGTTCAAAGTTTCGGGGGCGGAGGCTATGATAGCGTAGCTGTCAAGCCTAGTGGCTCGCTCCTGGAGCACGGCTCACTGTCTCATGACCACAAGCCAGTGAGCTATGGTGTCGTAGCCTCCGCCCCCAAAACTTTGAATGGTTGTAGCTGCCAAATTAAAGTGATAAAAATGTCATTCAAAATTCTTTGTACACAGCTGGTGTCAAAAATTCCAGTGCATAATAGAAACAACCATTGTTCCATTTGAAAAAATGTATGTTTGCATAAGAAATCCACTTTGTAGGTGTTTTTACAATATGTTTATTGGCTAACAATACAAGTCCTTGACTACCAATCCATTCTGTGAAAACCGCACACCAAACGCACTTTCCGTTTCCGCAATATTTGCGGTGCAAGTGTTAGGCGATTCACCCTGTATAAAGACGTTAGTGACTGCGGAAGTCTACGCTTACATTGTAGACAGCATTCCTTACATAAACGAGAACAGGTCAAAATTTTTCGATTTAAACTTTTTCAACCTGGCAGATAATTCTGGAAGCTGGTTCCCATGTCTTACAACATTGAGCCCAGGCAGGCATTTTTCTCTTTTAGTTCTGCTGTAATAGGAAGAATTTTTCTTTCCGGTGCACCAACGAAAGAAATATCATTTTGGGGACAGAAAATTCAATTTGGAACAGCCTAACACAAAAGACAGGCAGTTCTCTGAGAGTTTTTTTTTTTTCTGCGAACAAAAAGGTATCGTCAGCGGCGGCTGTCACAGGGGGCGGCCGGTGGTTGTTTATTCAGGCGCCGGCGCGGCACGGCGGTCGATGCAGAGCGGCGCTGTGCGGCCCGAGTTCAGTTCCGGACTGCCGAGGGATTGGCGTCCACACAGCCGGCCCGCGATGTGGCTTCATTTATAAAACAGCATTCCAAAATTTAAGCCCCTCCGGCGGCCCTTCCTTGGGAGGATCAATCCGTGCGGAGGGGGCCGCGAAAAAAACGTTGAATGGCTAACGACGCGACGGGCCGGATTCCCCCCTCCCAGGCCGGCAAATACCTCGCAGTATTGGCGACCGATTACCTCGCGCTGCGCGGGCATCAGAGTCCTTCCTGCCCTCACTCCTTCCCTCCCGGAAAAAAGGGCTTTGTCTGGACTCCCGATTAACGGGTTGGCTGCGCCAGGGGCTGGCCGAAGCGTAATTCGCGTTTCCGGCAGGTGACTTTGTTTTCGTGCAAACCGCCGAATATAATTCTTTGAAATAAGCCGCGAAAGACGTAGCTCCAGTTTTTACCTTTCCACCAGTCACGCTAAAAATAAAATAAAATAAAGGTAGTAATACGAAAGGTCACAACCATCCAATTCACCTAAGCAAAACTGCCGGCCGCGGTGGCCGAGGGGACTGAGGTGCTCCAGTCACGGACTGCACGGCCACTTCGGTCGGGGATTCAAAATGTTCAAATGTTTGTATAGTTTATGGGACTTAACTAAGGGGTCATCAGTCCCTAAACTTACAAACTACTTATGAACTACTTACGAACTAGGACGGCACAAATATCCATGCCCGAGGGGGCATTCGAACCCCCGACCGTTGTGGCCGTGCAGATCGTGACTGGAGCGCCTCAGTCCCCTCGGCCACCGCAGCCGGCGGTCGGGGATTCGAATCCCCCCTCGGGCATGGATATTTGTGCCGTCCTTACGATTAGCTAGTTCATAAGTAGTTTGTAAGTTTAGGGACTGGTGACCCCGTAGTTAAGTCCCATAAGCTATACAAACATTTGAACATTTAAGCAAAACTCTAAACTGAATAATAATATTTCACTGTAAGGTTTTTAAAGTAAACGTCTTTTGCTGCTGCGAATGAAGGGTTTTATTTTTATATTTTTAAGTCACCCATACGCGTTTCGCCTTTCTCTCAAGGCATCATCAGTGGGTGTCAGCACTTGCTACTCCACGTCAGTCTCTGGCAGCCAGGTAGAAATGTTACACTGTATTCTGAAACACATTGCTGTTTTCTGGTTACACTGTCACCTTCTGCAGAATGGCAGCAGGAAAGGGGGTTGCAGATGCAAAAAGGTTGAACACTGTAGTAGTGTGTTACTTAGAGTGCGTAAATAATAATTGTGAGCGAACGGTCTAACGTAACGATGTCATTATGTTTTCTAAATAGACCGTCAGTGCACAGTATTGCAGTTCATTTTTGGAGTATCACCTGCGACCACCTTGCGAAAGAAGCGGCAACATTTTCTGCGCAACACACCCACCATTTTACACGACAATGCGCGGGCGCAAACAGCGCAAACTGAGGCTGCTCTGTTCGGTCGATGGAACTGGGAACTACTGTATCATCCGTCATACTCACCGGACTTATTTTGATTTGATTCCGAAGATGAAGGGACCACTTCGTGGCATTCGCTTCAGAACTGTTCCAGAGCCAACTCGCCACGGATCCCTGGGCCATACCTTACAAGACGGTAAGGGAGAAAATAGCATCACCGAAGGTGTTGTCCCACGATAAGGGACGGAGATTGGATGACGGAGACCTGGTGGGAAACCGATGAAGTTCTCCTGAGGTCTCTGCTTCCGGATGATGACCCCCACACTGTCACGGAGGCCCACGCCAGAATACGTGCAGACAGCGAAGAACAATACACTAATGATACACCAGTCTACTCCTTCTCGCAGGAGGAAGTGACGAATAAAATAAAAGAGAAAAGGCCCAGGTCCGGACGGGATAACAGCGGAAATAGTGAAATTCCTGGCCCACCAGTTGGTGCCTCAGATAACTGACATATACCATGAGTGCCTGAGAACCGGCACATACCCTAAGATGTGGAAAAGAGCAATAATCAGTAAGGAATCTGATAAGAGGTGCGGCCTTGGCCAAGTCCTAACGGTCTATCTGTCTCCTGGATGTGATTGGGAAGTTATTCGAGAAACTACTGACTGACAGACTGACTGAACACCGGATCTTGTGTTGGGAGAGCGACAGGCACGGGGCGATCTGCGTCTGACGCAATTGCCCTGGCTGCCGAGGTCTGTGGCTCTACACTGCACACGTATGTGGTAGGCATCATGGTGGACATCTATGGCGCCTTCGACAACCTACGTTGGCCCTCGCTCTTCTCCCGACTCTGGGAGATGGAGTATCCAGGGATGCTGTACGGGTGTCTGAGGAGCTATCGTGATGAAAGGAAGGTCGTGCTATCATCCCCCAGCGAGCACATCTCAAAAATCGTGACGAAAGAGTGCCCTCAGGGCTCTGTTCTTGGGTCCCTTTTCTGGGATATCAACATCGAACCATTATTATGGAACATGCAGAACAATGAGAATGTGCTGGAGGTGATAGCATACGCTGACGACCTTCTCCTGCTGGTCGGCGTCCGCAGCCGCGAAGATCTTGAGCCGCGGGTCGAAAGGGCAATGCAGATCCTAGCTTCATGGTGTCAAACCACCAAACTGCAGATAGCACCTAATAAGTCAACAGATTTATTACTGAAACACCAGCTTTTGCGTAACCACACAGTCAGATTTGAGGGGACACCAGTCATTCGGCGACAGCAGACTAGGTACCTAGGAGTCATTATCGACGAACCCTGGAACTTTGCAGCTCACAAAGATGCAGTAGCTGAAAGAACAACGGTGGCACTACAGAGTCTGGCTGGGATAGGGCACAGACGTTTTCACCTGCCGCCCGATCTTATTAGACTTTACCACAACAGCATATTGACATCTATGATGAGCTTTGGTTCCGACATGTCGGCACACAGGCTAACGAGGGTGGTGCCTATCATGGCAGTCAGGAGGGTGCAGCGAAACATCCTCCTCCAATCAGTAGGGGCTTATAGAATCTCCCCAGGAGGGGCTCTCTTGGTGTCGACGGGGCTCTGCCCCCTTGACATCAAGATTCTGGAGCAGGCAGCCTGGTATTGGGCAAAGAAAGGCAACCTAGAAGAAGGAAATAATTGGAGTCAGGGTGGAATCTAAACTGGAAATCAGGAGGAGAAGAACTTTGGTAGATAGCCTGGGATGAAGAGGAAACAGGGAGGAGAACCCACCAGATACTCCCCAACATTCGGGAGAGGCTATAGATGAAATATTTCAAACCTAGTAGAGGAATGCTGCACTTCGTGACAAGTCAGTGTGACTGTGGGACCTGGAAGGGACTCTAGAGCACCAGTTGTTTTCATGCCCCACATATGACAGAGAATACGCTGATCTGCGTCTCCAGCTGCCTCACCAAGAAACTTAGCAACTAATACGAGTCGAAGAAACCTTCGATGTACTAAATAAACTCACAGAAGTAATATCCAAAAAGATCAGGGATAACTTCAGGGGGATTAATACCTAATGTGGCAATGGGTGTGTGTGTGGGAAACTCGGACGGTCTTAGCTCGGCGGACACAATAACAACAAGTAGGTTTGCAAAATCTATCACAACCTGTAACACTGCAGTTTGCAAGATATTATCAACTAAAAAATAAGTTAAAGTATGAACTAACAACAACATATTTATACTTGTAAAGAAAACATGTTCTCTGCAATATTCATAGTGTAATAGCATGACCGATTTAGCCATAAGAATTGGGTTATTACGTATCATAAAACAATATTTTTTTTAATCTTAAAAATGCGTCAATAAATGAAAAAAATGTTAAGTGGATGGTCACAAAATCAATTTTTTCTCATAAAAACGTGTTTTGAGCCATAATTTGTGCGTTTTACATTTGTGCGTTACTCTAGCTTATATTAGCATGTGAATCTGGCTCACGGGCCGCGAAAGGTTGATGGCGCTTGGTCTACGAGAATGAGATATTGCATATGGATAAAAAGTTTTCTTTTATACTACCACAAATAGTGAATTTCGAAAAGATAATTAGAGACTGAGCGTACGATCCGACAGATATTTTTACGAAATTATTTGATGTCTTGGATGCAAAAATTTACTTTATTTAGATATGACAGGTTTCGCCTGGTTAGGGCATCTTGCCTGATGTCCCTGTAACATAGAGCAGGTCTGAGTTTCGATTTATTTATATGATATGCGTCGGTACTGGTACTGCCCGGGGCATCATTCATGTGTGTACCTAGTACCTAGTTTACTTTTGAACGCTGCACCAGTCAGTACCAGTAGCAACGCATGTCATGTAAATAAGTTGAAACTAAGACCTACTCTATGCTACAGGACATCAGGCACAGTGGCAGATCCAAGGGGAGGCTCATGGGGGTCCAGAAACAAAATATCTGTTTACCGAAAATATTTTTAATTCTTAATTCTGTAATGCTCGCAGCCACAATTAAGAGGCTGTGGTAATACGAAAGAGACAGTGTGGAGAATGGAGATTTGGGTGTGGCGGGAGACGTTCAGGGAAGAGTCCTCTGCAGTCGGGTTGGTCACTGTCCTCAGTGTCGGAGTGGTCAACACGTCTGCCTAGTAAGCAGGAGATCCCGGGTTGATCCCCGGCCGGGCACAAATTTTCATTCGCCGCCAACTGGTATTACAACTAAACCTAGTACAGTGCAGCCATAAGTGGTCTCAAATTGAGATTTATTTCAGTAAATAAGGATGGCCGGAGACGGTTTTGAACCGCAGTCCTCCGGAATGCCAGTCTGTTGCCACTGCGCCACGTCGCTCGTTGATGAAGTTGGGGCGGAGGGGGGAAGGGGCGTGAAGGAGAGTAAGAAAAAGAGGAGTGGACTTGCTACCGAACGGCAGTGAAGCTCGCGGCCGGTGAGGTAGCGGTCCTCAGCACAGTTTACGAGGGGCCGCGTCGTCTGGCCGCCCCAGAATGCCGACGGCCGCGTAACTCAGGCCGGGCATTAGTCGGGAGAGCGAGCCGACGCCAGGCCGGGCTGGCCGCATTACTCGCGTCAGCAGCGCGGGCGCGACTTCTTAATAAGCGGCGGCGTGACGGGCGCCGCATCAGTAAGGGTTAGCGCAGCACAGTAGCCGGCCGGGCCGAGAGCACGATTTATGGCGCCAGGCGGCGGCGGTGACCGGGCCACGGCGGGGCTAAGCCGATTGCCGGAGACACATGCGGCCGCCCAGCGGGGGGCACTAGCCGGCGGCTAGGTCAGGAATGCCGCGTCGCCAAGCTCACACTTGTGCCGCGCGCATTGATTATCAGCGACGCTCGGCTCCCCGGGGCTCTGTTTTTGTACGAACACTTCAGTCACTGGGAAAACCGTATCTGCTTCCGCCGTCTCTCTGTAATAAAACAAAAAAAGCTGAGCCGAATATTCAACGAACAAACTGAAAGAACGAATGCGATGCATTGATCTAACAAAAACAAAAAACAAAAAACAAAAAAAAAAAAAAATTAACAGCATAGTAGATTGCCACCCAGAGGGCCCGGGTTCGATCATTGGTCGCATTGGAGATTTTCTCCATGGGGGACTGGGTGTTCGACATCTACATAGGCACTCTGCAAATCACATTCAAGTTGCTGTTGTTCTTGTTTATAGGGGACCAAACTACAAGGTCATCAGTCCCTCACATACAAGTCCCTGGCAGATGGTTCATTGCCGGTCGCGGTGGCCGAAGGGACTAAGGCGCTCCAATCACGGTCTGCACGGCCACTACGGTCGGGGGTTCGAATCCCCCCGCGGGCATGGATATTTGTGCCGTCCTAGTTCGTAAGTAGTTCATAAGTATTTAGTAAGTTTAGGGACTGATGACCCCGTAGTTAAGTCCCAAAGACTATACAAACATTTGAACATTTCATGGTTCATTAACCACTTTCATAACTTTTCTCTACCGTTCCATTCTCTAACAGCGCGTGGGAAGAAAGAACACCTAAATCGTTCCGTTTTCGATCTGATTTCTCTTTTTTTTTTTTTTTTTTTTTTTTTTTTTTTTTGGATAGTCATGACTCCCTATGTAGGTGAGTGCTATCAAAATATTTTTACATTCAGAAGTTCAAATGTTCAAATGTTTGTATAACTTATGGGACCTAACTACGGGGTCATCAGTCCTTAAACTTACAAACTACTTATGAACTAGCTAAACCTAAGGACGGCACAAATATCCATGCCCGAGGGAGGATTCGAACCCCCGACCGTAGTGGCCTTGCAGCCCGTGACTGGAGCGCCTCAATCCCCTCAGCCACTGCGGCCGGCCATTCAGAATTAAAAGTCGGTAATTGAAACTTCGCAAACAGTACTCGCCGCAACGAATATAACGCCATTCTTTTAATGATTTCCACCTCAAATCGTGCAACATTTCCGTGACGCTTTCCCCCCGGTAACGTGATAAAACACAACGAGCTGCCCTTCACTGAACCTTCTCAATATCTTCCGTCAGTCCCACCTGGTGAGGGTCCCACACTGGGCAACAGTACTTCAGGAGAGGATGCACAAGTGTGATGTAGGCAGTCTCTTTGGTGGAGCTGGTGCATCTTCGAAGCGTTCTGCCAGTGAAACGAAACCTTTGATTCGCCATCCCCACAATATTTTCTATGTGTTCTCTCCACTCTAAGTTGTTCGTAATTGTAACTCCTAGGTATTTGGTAGAATTTACGACCTTAAGGATTGACTGATTTATTGCGTAATTCAAGTTTAGCGGATTTCTTTTAGTGGTCATGTTTATTACTTCACACGGTCCAAACTGAACATGTGATACATGGAGCGAATAGTAACAGCAGAGACGGTGTGGTTTTTGCTCACAGTGTTGGTCTGCAAAGCCGTGGCTCGTGTTCGAAATTTCCTTGTGCCACCACACATATTTTAGTACTAAACTGTCCGCCACGCTATTGACATGCCTATTGGCAATTATAAACTGGTTATAAAATTTGAGTTTGTAATTAAATTTGATGAATAGTGAGAACAAATAAATGGTTTGTGAACTGTGTTTCAACAGTAGAATTCATATGTCAAAAACCACTAAAACGGAACGCATAGTCATAAGTTACTTGTGTAGAACAACTTACAGGTACCTTCCCTATACTTCGTTGTTGCAAACAGATATTGCACCAGGCACACAGATAGAAAACTTATCACATCATCAAACAGACAGTTCGATGACCAGACTAACAATTCAGTTTTCGCTGCAAACATCGTGACCACAAAACCAGAACCCCTGTTTCTGTTTTGGTTCTTTTTTCCCAGTTCCGTACATCTTCCCGTTTTCAGGCTTCAGTTGTCGACAGGATTTCTATTGGGAAATCTTACTACTCTATATCAGAGAGGAGGGGCGATGGGGTGATAAAAGGTAAATACAATAACTGCGTGGGTTTCCACGGCTAGAGGTAGTTGACATAAAAGTTTTCTGGGTGTTCTACCGCGTCACAATGTAAGATGGCTATTACTTTAATAACCAACGTTTCGAACAACGTTTCAGTGACCCTCTTCTGGGAATATTGATGTGAGCTGGTGCTTAAGCGTCATTATATTTTGTTATTAACGACTAGCTCACACCATTATACCCAGAAAAAGGCCACTGCAACTCTGGCCGATACATTGGTTATTAAAGTTATAGGCATCTTACATTACGACGTGATACAATACCCAGAAAACTTTTATGTCAACCAAGTTAAAGAAACTACACGGTGGATTAAACCTATGTGCCGGAACCGGATTTCGAACCTGAGACCTTTGCCTTTCGTTAGAAAGCGCTCTACCGATTGAGATATCCCAGTACGGTTCACATTCCGTCCTCGCAGCTTTACTTCCGCCAGTACCTTACATTCTACTTTCCAAACTGCACAGAAGTTATAATTGGTAGTGCTGCGGGTTGCTGAATAGGTCGCAAAATATTTTCAGTAGAAATTATCCTTTAATAGCGCGTTTCGGAGATTCCATCATCAGATTTGTATCTGCTGGTGACTTCAGTCACTCTCACACGAGATATCTTTACATCGATGTTATAAGCTGTTTGTGTCCTGGACACGTGCAGACTATCGGAACTTTGTGTCGCATTGACAGTATTTCACAGAAGTTGTCCTGCGGAACGTGCAGGACTACTATCACTCCCGGAAGAAAGGATATGGTGGAACATGGCTAAGCCACAGCCTAGGGGACGTTTCCATAATGATATTTTCACTCTGCAGCGCAGTGTGCGCTGATATGAAATTTCCTGGCGGATTAAAACTGTGTGCCGAAATCGCTGTAAGGACGGACCGTGAAGCATGCCTGAATAATTAAATCAAATGTTTGTAAATCTAAGGAACCTATCTATGTCGGTCATTAGTCCTAAAGCTTACAAACTACTAAGACTAATCCGTTAAACTTTGTTTACAAGATAAATCAATCAAAAGTGAAGGCCGTAAACTCCACAAAATACCTAGGAATTACTATTACTTCAGATTTAAATTGGAAAGAACTCGTAGACAATGTCGTGAGACCGGCGTACCAGAGACTCCGTTTTATTGGCAAAACCCTTAAAAGAAGCATCAGAACTACTAAAGAAAATGCATACACTATGCTTGTTCGCCTTTTTTTTTTCTTTTTTTGCTGCCCAGTGTGGGATCCTTATCAGGTAGGTTTGACGGAAGGAGAAGGACAGCTCGTTTCGTATTGTCACGATACAGGGGTGACACCGCTACGGAAATGATACAGGAACTGGGATGGGAATCATTACAACAACGGCGCTTATCGCTGCGGCGTGGGCTACTTACGAAACTCCAATCGCCAATATTCTCCTCCTAATGCGAAAATATATTCTTGACTCCCACTTACATAGGTAGAAACGATCATCAAAGTACGAGAAATCAGAGCTCGAACGGAGAGATTCAGGTGTTCTTTCTTCCCGCGCGCTATTCAAGAATGGAATGGGAAACAAAATAGTATAACTGTGGTTCGATGAACCCTCTGATAGGCACTTAAATGTATCCCATGTAGATGTAGAAAGTAACTTAGATTCGGTGCAGAATGATTTTGAAGTAAAAGGCATAACATCAGACGAGGCATCAATGTTAGCATTGAATAGGGAATCATGGAGGAATTTTATTAGAGGTACTATGCTCCAGACTGAACGCTGAAAGGCATAATCAGTCTCTAATGATGATGATGTTTTTTTTTTACATGCGTCGTACGTAAACGAACATTCATTCGATCAACTTCCATTGCTTTACGGCCATTTGAATGTATCATCTCACACCCTATTGTAATCAATATTAAAAATATTCGATTGGGGTTCCAGGAAATGAATAACGACGTGACATTCAAACACGAGATCTCATTGTGCGTCCGATCACCTAAGCTGGACTGGCTGGCAGTCAACGCGAGGGCCTGGCGGGCCCACCTGGGCAGCTGATGAGGCCTTTGTTCTGCTGATACCCGTGCCGGTCCCTGAACCTGCCGCCACCGCCCACGCCGGCAGGCGGCAGCGGGCGACGAGCAAGTGTCTCGTCACGTCGCGTCACGTCAGGGTGGGGCCTGATGAGCCACTCACCCAGCAGGGCGCGGAGCGCTCTGGCCGGCTACACCACTCTTTCGTGCGCACCGGATCATAATTATCTGCTTCCTGCCGATCCCTCCCGGCACAGGAATTTTAATACTAGAGCGTGCCGTTCCACGAACGCGAAATACAAATTTATAATTTTTTTAATAGCTGTTGTTGTCGTGATCTTCAGTCTAAAGATTGCTCTCATGCAGCCCCTCCCCCCCTCCCACCCTGCCCTATAGTGCGCAACCTTCTTCGATTCTGAATCAGATCGGCGACCTACATCCTTTAGAAAATGCTTACTATACTACTCACTCGGTCTCCCACGTCGATTTTTACCCCGTACTCTTCTTTCCAATGCTACGTTGACCATTCCTTGACGTGTAAGAATATGTCCTACCAATCGAGCCCTTCTTTTATTCAAAATATGCCTCAATTCTATTCAGTACTTCCTCATTAGCTATGCGATCTACCCATCTAATCTTCAGCATTCTCCTGTAGCACCAAATTTCAAAAACTTTTTTAATTTGCTGTCTGTATTCCTTATCGTCCACGTTTCACTCCCGTCAAAGGATACACTCCAGACAAATGCCTTCAAAAAAGACTTCCTAACACTTCGATTGGCTGATAAGTCTTCAATGTTTATTGTCATTATCGACAGTTTTGGTCTCGAGAAAGACCGTGCGTTTTCTCTATCGCACATCGCAATGCTTCTGTGGTTGGAAAGATCAGCCGGTTCAGGGAGATTTCAACCGTTGCCCAGGGGACGCCCGAGTTTATGTAAAGCGCAAAACATACACTCTACTTGGAGGCTCTTTGACCTTTGTATGCAACGCTTTTGACACGAATAAATAAATAAAATAACACTTCGATTAATATTCGGGCTCAAAAATGTTTCTCCTCTACAAACGCATTTCTTCGCATAGGCATTCTGCATCATCTACACCGTGATTCGCGAAGATATGCAAATATTTTAATATCTTATTCTCAAGTAATACTAAAGAAACAAAATTAATACAAACATACGCCTGCAAATGTTTAGTTACGTTGTTACGGTTAATAAAATATTTTGCTTGAAATTTACGACCTCGCTAATATGAAGCGATCGCAAAGCTGTAAGAGATTCAAGTAACTCAAGATTTCCATTTATTTTGTTTTAATTCTACATCTACATACAAACTCCGGAATCCGCCCAAAGGTGCGTGCCGGAGGGTACTCAGTACCATTACTATTTACTTGCTTTCCTGTTCCACTCCCATATATGACGAGGGAAAAACGAACCCTGATCTCTATAATCTTGTCCTTGTTGTCATTACGCAAAATGTAGGTTGGTGGTGGCAGTATAATCGTTCTGCTGTCCGCCTCAAATCTCTGAATCTGGCGAATCTAATAAAATATGTCCTAGACGTGTATCTACAATAGTTTTCCAGAAATTCCAGAGAAGCGAACAAATAATTTCGGAAAATCTGTATTTTATGAACTACTTGAGCCAGGTTGGAATCCAGGTTCAGGCGTACAGTTTTCATCTAAGTTTCATATCAGCGCAATCTCCTCTGCATAGTGAAAATTTCATTCAAGTTAAAGAAGTTTCGAAGCACGCCGCAAAAGTCTTCTGATGTACTGTTGATCTATTTGGCATTTTTTAATCCTCTACTTGAGCCATTTTTATTTCATTTTATTTCTTTAATTTCAGACAATTACACAAAGCTTTGAACAGAACTTCTAGGAAGTTTAATTCAGGAAAATGGTGGTAGCAAAATAAACTAAAACTACATGAAAGTGTCAGATAATCTGCTTTTATTAATACCATAGCACACGTGCATTCATGTTAAACCGGAAAAACAAGGTAATTTTCGAAAGTATTTTTGGAAACATCGATCTTAAAATGATAAATAATTAAAATGTGGCAGTCTAGATCGCAAGTTGCTTAGCTATTATATTGGCTGATAAAGTAGCTCAACAACTTGCGATCTAGACTGTCATATTTTAATTACGGAAAAACAAAGCTCAGAATTAAGTTTCAAATGTTTGTTAAGCTTAAGGGACTTAACTACGGGGTCATCAGTCCCTAAACTTACAAACTACTTATTAACTAACTAATACTAAGGACGGCACAAATATCCATGCCCGAGGGGGATTCGAACCCCCAACCGTAGTGGCCGTGCAGACCGTGACTGGCGCGCCTCAGTCCCCTCGGCCACCGCGGCCGGTCCGTGCAGACCGTGTCTGAAGCGCCTCAGTCCCCTCGGCCACCGCGGCCGGCTCAGAATTAAGGAAGCTGTATAGTGTACATATAATTTCACAATACAATGAAAATTGCTCCACCGAGTTTAATGCATTTAGCTTCGTGAGTATGAACATTCTTAGTGGAAAGTAAACAAATTCATAACTGTGGAATTTCTGGAAAACTACTGCAGATACACGTCTGGGACATGTTTTATTAGATTCACAAGATTAATAACAAAGAAATAAATGGAAATCGTGCTCCACCTTAACCTCGTACAGTTTTGCCACTGCTTCGTATTAGCACGTTTGCTAAATGTCAGGCAAAATCATTTATTAGTCTTAACTCCGTAAGTAAATAGTTGCAGACCTACGTTTATATAAAATTTTCTCTTTGGTTTAATTTCTAGAATAACATATTCAAATATCTGCATCTCTTCGTGAATCACTGTATATTCTTCGGCCAGGAAAAGGAATTTGGTACCCAAATAACAAAACTCATCTACTTCCTTAAGTGCCTCGTTACCTAATCTAATTCCTTCAGCATTGCCAGATTACTTACACTATATTCCATTACTATTGTTTTGCTCTTATTAATGTTCATCTTATACCTTCCTTTCAAGACACTGTCCATTCCATTAGATTGCTCTTTCAGTTCCTTTGCTGTCACTGCCAAAATTAGAATATTTCTCTCTTCCATACACTTTAATTCCTTAGCCAAGTTTCTTCTTGAGTAACTTCACAGCACACTCTATGTGCAGATTGAATAACACTGGGAAAAGCTACAAATCTCTTCCCAGTCACTGTGTCCTTTCCTTTTCATGCCCTTCGACTCTTATAACTAAAGAACTTTTTGTTCCCTTTTTTTTTAATATACCTGCTACTTTTAGAATTTGAAAGACTGTACTATAGTCTAATAGCAGCAGGTAGAGATTAGGGTCAGAATGAAAGACGAAGCAATATTTATCTACCAATTTTCTGTAAATATCAGATTACTCTCTTATGCAAGAAGGAAGTCAGTAGTACGAAGTTACCAGTTCGTCGCTTTATCTTTCGACCAACTGTGTTTTAGGGAGTTGAAAGCCGGGTACATGCAGCTTACCTTATTAATGAGGTTGAGATTAAAGATACGAAAGGACTAATAGATGGGAATAATGGCAGGAAGGTGTCCATTATGAGGAAATCAAGGAATAGGAATGAGCACAGTAGACGAACCATTTAGAGAGAACAGCGTACCGTTCCCAGTTTATGGCGCCCTTGACGTCTTACGGCGACTGCATCGGTAAATTTTTCTGGACAATTTACAGACAAGAGAAGAACTGAACAGATACAACAAGTTAAAATTGTAGAAAGGAGATTTTATACCAAATCTTTAAAGCCCAAGATGTAAAATAATTTTTAAATACGTTTACTAGTTTCGGGATATTTTAAGCCATCTATAGGTCTGAATTAATACTGAAAAACTGCACATAAAGAGAATATTAGGTAAATAAATTTAATAAAAATAGAACTAAAAGTTGTCGTATATTTCATGTTGCAATTTCAAGGGACATAACCATGATGCCTTGAAAGTAAGCTGTAATCATATATAAATTATTTGCGACCTTGACGATTGAAGTTTTTATATGAAATGTTCACTCCATAAAATTCACAACGAACATGCCATGAAATAACAAAACTATACCAGGTGAAACTCGAACCCGGAGTACCAAAATGTTTGTGGCAGGTTGAAGTGTCGAACACCCCTTGCTTTTTGCTGTAAAGCTAATCATGCCACTGGTTCTCCTCACCGCTTGATGGCGCTACAGACGCTCACCTCTAGGGTGCAGGGATAATGTTATTGAGATGACGCTTTTCTATTCTGTGGCGAAGTAAACGCTGCAGAGAACATAAGAGAAGTGTTAACCATCCAGTAGTAGTTATTCATCTTTATATAATAGTAGACAACTTGGCAATGCTTCGCAATGACTAAATATGAAGGACAGCCGGATACACAATCTACACGCCATCTACTAACCTATCTGTCCATCACCTTCCCCATCTCTTTGACTGTTTATTACCGTCCTATTTGTGCTCTTAAGAGGCTCTGTATTAGCTAGCTGAAAACTCCGAATTGCACAGTTTCTCTTTAATTCCAATATTTTGTGAGTTCAGGTATTTCTCTCTCTCCTCTCTCTTTCTCTCTCTCTCTCTCTCTCTCTCTCTCTCTCTCTCTCTCTCTCTCTCTCCATCACCCCTTCACCGCTCCCCATCAACTTGTCTGCTTCTTCTCCTCCTCCACTGTCTCCTCCTCCTTTACTCGTAATATTTCTCTTCCATTCCAGCCTCGGTAATAGCGCGAGGGAAAAATGAGCACTTCAATCTTTCCGTTTTCGATCTGATTTTTCTTATTTTATTATTATGATCGTGTATCTCTATGTAGGAGGTTACTAGCAAAAATGCTCGCATTAGGAAAGCTGAAGAGAGAAATTTCACAAGCATTTACCGCCGCGACGAATAACGCCTCGTTCATCATTTCTGCGACAGCCTCACTCCAGGATCACGATATAAAACGGGACGCCCTTCTGTGAGTCTTTTCTGTGTCCTCCGTTAGTTGCAACTGGTGAGAACACCGTAATGCGAAGCAATACTCCGTAATAGAAGGGATGAGTGTACTCTACTCCTCTGAGAGGAGCACACATGAGAGAAGGCGCAATGGTTGCTTAAAGCAATGGACTTGCCTTAAACGTGGGTCTATCTCCAAGTACTCTTAAAATGGGCGCAACCAAATTTACTGTTACATCGTTCACCCATTATAATTTGAGTTGTATCTATCTTAACCTCTGCTTTAACGTCACCAAACAATATGTTGTGACCTCGTCGCCTTTTTATTTTTATTTTATTTTTTTATTTATTTTATTTTATTTTATTTTATTTTTTTTTTTTTTTTTTTTTTTTTTTTTTTTTTTTTTTTTTTTTTTCTCGTCCCGTTCTAGTCGTCAGTAAAGGAACTGGTGCAGGAATCGATATTTACTGAAACAATTATCAGATTAATAATACAAGTTTTATTGACTGAAAATGATAATACTCAACTTTAGAACTTAAGTATGTTTCTTCTCTCTTCTTGATTCTCGTGGCGTCGTCTGTATGATGCTAGCTGCGCTGTCACCTGTTCATAGCCGCGTTCTAACTTAGTACTGTACTATTTCTGTCTTCGTAGCTGCCTAGTAACTGTCCGAGTTCTCACTAGTAAATGTCCTATTCCCGAATAGTAACTGACGGGCGTCCAGACGTATGTCGGCCTAGATATAGCCGCTTGTAGAGGCTATCCCTCCAGGATGCGCGGTGCCTGCTTACGATTGGCTTTCGGTCGATCGCTGCCTTCTACACGATCGTTCTTCTACGTCTGGCATTTGGCGCTGACTTTACGCCACAATACTGTACGCAATAGTACATCAGAAACTGAAGAGATGTGTGTTATTTGTGCAGAACGTAAGTGCATAATCCCGTGATTGGCCCAGTATTGGCCCTTTCCTGGCCTATACTGGTAAGGAACAACTTCAATTATGAATCAGTCCCATTGACAGTGACTCGCGTAGCAGCTCGCTTGTGGAGTTATTGGGTTTGCATGCGCATGCAACGCTGCGGGCACTGCAGCCTGCATTAAGCGGCCTCGCGACGAGTCGTATACGTTCTGTCTCCGCGTCGTAAAACGTTTCTCATGCGATAAAAAAACTTTGAATGTGCACATTAAATGATAAAATATAAGACCGAAACGAAGAAAGGTTAAGCCGCGGCGGAGCTGCCGAGCGCATTGAGGTGCTATGCTACGATGCGCGAGGCAGCGCAGAGCAGCGACAGCCCAAGAAAGCTGGCACGTGTAGCTCATAGGTAGATATACGGAAGACGCCATTTCTCTTTGCAAGGCCGTGTGAAGTATTCAACTCAAAAATTCGTACCGTTCTGAGAGACGGTCGGCAGCAATTAAAGCCGTCGACATACGGAGCGTGTGTCTGAACGTGTGTGGTCAACGTGCCGAGTCTAACGTGAACGCTCGGAGACGGCGCGACTTGAGCATACGAGACGTGTGACTCAACGACCTACACGCGATCGCGGCGCAGCGCGCTCCAGCGACAGTTGTCGGTGGCATCAGGTTCTGGAATCACACTGTTTACGAAATCAAGAGAGTGGAATTCCTGCTTTACCTCTATTAAATCGCTTATTTTCGCGCTTGTGCTTATGTTCGTAATGTTCTGTGATAAGGGCCTACATAAGTAACAATAAAATATCTATGAACATAAGACTCTTATAAAAGTTGCATGTTATGTCAATAAGTGCAGCGAATTATAAAAGATTCATGACAAGCTGTGCGATATAAAATTAGAAAAGGCCTATACATGAGGCAAACATTATTAGTAAAATTTAAATGTCATTCTTCTACGGTCATATTTCACTCTAAGTAAGGTGCAAACTGTCCTGTTCATAAAACGAATCCAACAAACTCACTCCTCACAGGGTTCGCATTCACGTTAACATAGCATCGAATACTATGCAGTATATGTCTGTGAAAATTATAGGAAAGTCTTTGAGTCTATCAGAAAACCCGAATATAAGAAGAGAAATCATTTGCTCCCGAGGAGGCTTGAACCCACTCCGTGGACTATCTTCCACTTTACAGTCCACGATTTTACTGCCTACTCTACAGCTACTAAGACACATCAGTATCACCAAGGAAGGTATTGGATGTATTCTGGTAGCTATGTCGGTTGCTGACATGTTATTACAACAAATGACGTAAAGGACAATTCATGTTGATAGATCTTCAGTTCGCCTTTCGTTGAAACTGCAGATTACTGCAATGCGGAAATTTTTTAAGCACATATAAGACGTTTCCACTTTGCAGTCATTTATTCCAACGAGTACATCTACATACATGCTCCGCAATCCACCGTAAGGTTCGTGGCGGAGGGTACACTGTACCACTATTAGGCATTTCCCTTCCTATTCCACTCCCAAATAGAACGAGGAAAACAAGAATGCCCATATGCTTCCGTACGAACCCTAATTTCTCTTATCTTGTCATTGTGATTACTGCGAGCAATGTAAGTAGGTGACAGCAAGATCGTACTACACTCATCTTCAAATTCCGGCTATCTAAATTTCCTCAACAGAAATTCACGAAAAGAACGTCGTCTTTCCTCCAGCGATCCCCAATTGAGTTGCTGGAGCATTTTCCGTGATACTCGCGCATTGGTCGAACCTACCAGTAACGAACCTAGCTGCTCGCCTCTGAACTGCTTCTATGTCTTCCTTTAAACTGATCTGCTGCTGGTCCCATACACTTGAGCAATACTCAAGACGTGGTCGTACAATCGTTTTATACGCGGTCTCTTTTATACATGAAGTACATCTTCCCAAAATTCTCCCAATAAACCAAAGTCGGCTGTCCGCCTTACTCACAACTGTCCTTACATGTTTGTTCCATTTCAGATCGCTCTGCAATGTTACGCCTAGATATTTGAATGACGCGACTGCATCAAGAAGCTCACTACTAATGTTGTATTCGAACATTATGGGATTGTTTTTCCTACTCATCTCAGATGAAGAGACTTGCACAGGACAGGGTAACGTGGAGAGCTGCATCAAATCAGTCTGCGGACTGAAGACCACAACAACAACAGCGCATTTTCTACATTGAGAGTTAGCAGCCATTCTTCGCACCAACTAGAAATTTTGTCTAACAAACAAAGTACTTGGGCTCGAACAAACATATCTGTATGAACGTTAGGTTACAGTATCTCTACGTACACCTCAATATGCTGGTGGGTGTCGTTTTTATGCAAAACTTTCCAGTCATCCTCTAGATAGCACTGTAGATGTAATTGTAGACCCATACGTAATGCAGATATCTGAACTATAACTTATGTAATAAACGTCGTACATGTTCTCTAGCGTATTGTCATCAAAAGGTATGATGATAGTTGCAAATTTAACCTTCTTCTCGGAAGACTGTTGGTATACACTGCCACTGCTTCCATCGCATCTTCTCGCACTTACCGTTGCATACCGATTGCAATGAGTTGTTCGTCATTATCATCGCTATTATCATCATTATGTGTTGGTGTGACAACAGTATCTAACTTATGTTCATATTTCTGTACCATAACAACTTCTGCACTAATACCATATTCACGAAGAATGGTTCTTCGTAACTTCATCTCAACCAATCGCAATACATTAGCAGGATTGATTACCAATCGCCGCCCCATCTGACGTTTCACCACACAAATATCACAAAACGCAACTTCGGAGGCACACAGCACCGTCCCTACTGGCGAACCGACAGGTCAAAGTGCAATGTGGCAAGGCACACGCAGAGGCCTCTAACGGACGACTGCAGAGTTTTGCAGATGTGGGAGTGTCACTAGAGCAATAAGGGATATTTACATTATCTCTCGTACATTTTGATGAATAAGTGTTTGTTCGAGCCCAAGTACTTTGCTTGTAAGTTATCCTGTATGCTATTACAATGAATTAAAGACGACACCCTCCCAAGCACCACAGCATCATCAGCAAACAGTCGTAAATTACAAGTTCGTTTCTGTAATGACCAGTTTTCGAAGGATTCTCATTTACTCAGTTATTTTTACTTCCTTTGAAGTGTCATACATTCATAAGATACATAAAACCCATGAAATACGACGTTCAATGTGGCGTCTTCATCTCTGCGGTGGCTAAGGGGACTGAGGCGCTCCAGTCACGGTCTGCACGGCCACTACGGCATGGATATTTGTATCGTCTTTAGTATTAGTTAGTTCATAAGTAGTTTGTAAGCTTAGAGACTGATGAGCCCGTAGTTAAGTCCCATAAACATTTGAACATCTGTGCGGTTCGCACGTTGTGACGTCAGAAACTCGCCACGTCGGCCCCAGTCGTTCAGATACACGCTTCGTGTGCCGACGGCTTAAGGGTTGAAAGAGTGACGGCCTTTGGTGGAGTAGCGTCGCCCGCCGGCGCCTCTTGCGGTTCGCGTGTCGCCCGCCGGTGTCAGCGGCGGGCACACGTACGCGGTGCCCGGTGCCTGGTGCCCGGGCCCGGCGCTAATAGCATTTGCGGCGGTTGCGTAAGCGGCGCCGGAATGCCGGGGGGGGCGCCGGCGGCCGCGGCCTTGTCGGGCTTCGCGACGCCCTACCGCTGCCCGCTGCCCGCGCCGCCTCGCCTCTGCTTCTGCTTCTGCCTCTGCCCGCTGCTGCAGGCCCAGGGGGCGGACAACCGCTTCCCGCTAATCCCCACTACCCAGCGTCGAGTTCCTGCACAACCTTCAATAGCCCAGCCAAATGGTGGTTTTTCCGTAACAAAATTTCGAAAGTTTTTTTCTCGACGGTTCTGTATGTTTTTGGGGGCGCTGGATTCTAATTTCAAGTTTGCTCCCTTGTAGGAGATCTGCTTCACAACGAAAAAAAAAAAAAAAAAAAAAAAAAAAAAAATCGCACTTTTTTCAGTTTCTTGCTTATATCTCGAAAACTATGCGTTTCACGAAGATGTTCATTTTGAGCAAAATTAAAGTACACAAAATTTCCTACAAAATGCACTACTCATATCTGATTTTCTGACGAGCAGCGTAGGCCCTAGAAATCAATGAAAAAGAGCAAATTTTTGGCCCTTCTGCGATAAAGTCGAAAATGCACACTTGCACGCCCTACAACTCGATGAATATACACCTTATCAACAAAATCCCTACACCACGTAAAAGTACATTAAATTTCCTACAAGGCACATCTATAATATTCCATTTTCTCGTAATGGGGGGGAAGCACCAAAAAGAAAATTACGAGCAGTGCTTTCTGCGCCATATTGTGGAACGCCCCCTCCCACCTGCTTATGTCTCGGCGGCGCTATATTTTCGATCTGTTGCACTGAAAAGTTATTTTTTGAATGCATTAAAGAGAAAGTATGTTTAAAAAAATTATGAAATTATATTTAGAACATTTTAGTTACATGACACTGAGCAGAAAACTGAATATAAAATCAGCATGTTTCGCGTGGTGTAGGGATTTTGTTGATAATATGTATATTTCTCGAGTTGTAGGGCGTGCAATTGTGCGTTTTTGACGTTTTCTCAGAAGGGACAAAAATTTGCTCTTTTTCATTGAGTTGTAGCGCCTATACCGCTCCTCAGAAAATCAGATATTGAACAAGTCAGATAGTGAACAAGTCATTATGATGTGGAAAAATGGCTTCATTGTTTCGCTCTTCGGTCAGGCCACCATCATACTTGAAAAGTCCGACAAATATGTCTTACACGTGTGACACTTTTTATTTCGCCCGAAACGTATGAGAACACAGCCATTTTTCCACCTACGGATGACTCGTTAATTAAACGACTATCACGAAACGCTGCCCCGCTTGGCATTTCTGACACGAAACGTAGGTTTGCTGTCGAACACGCTGCTACTACATCCTCCTGCGACCGCGACCGCCCAGGGGGTCGCGACCCGCAGGTTGAATAACACTGCTTTGGGCAGTACGTAACGAGGGAGGTGGTGCAGTGGTAACTTTTGTATCCCATCCTCGTCGCCACTTTTGTGTCCCAGCCTCGTCGCCACTTTTGTGTCTCGTTGTAGGTGTCGGTGGCCGAGAAGAAAGAGACCGACACAGGAATAAAGGATGTACGCTTGTGCAGGTATGGAGGTAAGCAGGCAGTGGGACAGCAGAAACTAGAAACAACAGAGTAAATTAGAACGAGATATATATTTCATAGAGTCTTGTTAATACTTAACTTTTACATAGTTCTTGACTGCAGGATGCTGATAAATAGTTTAGATAGAGGCCTGCCTATTGATGATTTCTAGTGCCTATTTGATAGCCAAGTCTTAACTGGTGCCTATCTGATTCCCAAGTGTTAACTGGTGCCTATCTGATTCCCAAGTGAACGATGCAGTCCAGTCGTGGTCACGAGCGGAGTTGTAGCAGAGGGCGCTCGTGGCTGACGTCGTAAGAACGCCGCGCCGTGCGTGTATGGCGGCGCGCGGCGTAAGTACGTGGCACGAACTTCATACTTTTGCGACACCACAGTAATACACTGGACTCGCATACGGAAAGATGGAGGTTCAAATCCATCTCCGGCCACCCAGATTTAGGTTTTCCGTGATTTCCCTAAATCACTCCAGACAAATGCCGGGATGGTTCCTTTGAAAGGACACGGCCGATTTCCTTCCCCATCCTTACCCAACCACTCCGAGCGTAAGCTCCGTCTCTAATGACCATGCTGTCGAGACGTTAAACCCTAAGCTTCCTTCCTTTCTCCATGTGGCAATACGGAACGAGGAAACAGCACTGGACTGGGTTCCGGGCTGCCGCTGGAGGCTTCGGCGCCGGCTCCGTGCACGTGGAATGCGCGGCCGCCCCCGCCCGCACCGCCGCCGCCGCCGCCGTGCTGAGTGATGCGGCCGTGCGCCCCGCGCCAATAAATAAAGCGATTGTAGCGGCCGCGGCCGCCCCCGGGCCGCCCCCGCCTTTGTGGCTGCGGCTCAGCGGCGCATTGTGGCCGCTCGCCCAGGTGGCCGGCACTTTATTAACAATTATTCCGCGATATCTCAGCGGTCTGAAAGCGCGCGCCGCACCTGTTCGGCTCTTTGTCGCGCTAAGCCGGCGGCCCGGCCCTCCGCCGGCTCGGCTCAGCCCAGCCGCGCAGCTGGCGCGCTCTCACGTGCCGACAAACAGCGCCCCAGGCGGCTGCCGGAGAACCCGCACACCACATTCACTGGCGGACTACTGCACTTGGCTTCCATTCTGCTGACGTCCATTCAAATGTCCAGCATCAACGTGCGCGGAAGGGTAAAAATGTTGCGCAGTAACCCAGCACAACGTTCTACGTGATCCTCTTCGAAGTTACCTGACAATATCATTCGCTGATCTACAAACCTGATTAACATGTGAGCGACAGATGAACCTACAGGTTACCTTGTCTAGGAATGAATACAGACGTTCGGCTGTTACTGATATCACTAGTCGTTATATTCTTTACAATGTCTGTTCCTTTAGACATGCACCCATGTCTCAAGGTGTATGTATCAGGTGATCAAAAAGTCAGTATAAATTTGAAAACTTAATAAATTAAGGAATAAAGTAGATAGAGAGGTAAGAATTGACACACATGCTTGGTATGACATGGGGTTTTATTAGAAGAAAGAAAAATAAAAAATAAGTAAAAGTATTGCTCGACGCGTGAAAGTTCACTAGCGCGCGTCGTTTGATGGTAATCATGTGCTCAGCCGCCACGTTCGTCATGAAAGGTCAAGAACCATGCGACGTGGACAAATCTCGCAGGTTTTCCTGCTATTGTGCCTGTGTTGCTGGATCGTTTTCGGTGAAGATTCTGCACAAGGTAAGTATGGCTATCTAGGCCACTCAATTTTTCCCCTTCCTGCTCAGTTGTGCCCTTTTTCTACGAGGAAACTTGACTCTCGCCACACCTAAGCCGGACAGGTTGCCGTACCTGGCTCTGTAAGGCGCCGACCGGCCAGATCTCTAGGGAATTTGTATTCCCTGCCTTTCGAACGCTAGTTGTGTGCTCTACCGTCTATTAACTGTCTTGATTTCGGAAAAAATAAAATAATAATAATAATGGCTTGTTGGTCAGTAATGTGGTTCGATGAACCCTCTGCCAGGCACTTAAATGTGATTTGCAGAGTATCCCACGTAGACGTAGATGCTTGGCCCCCCAGGTCCCCAGACCTCAGTCCGTCCGATTGTTGGCTTTGGAATTACCTGAACTCGCAACTGTATCGTGATCGACCGACATCTCTAGCTGACGGATGTGGTTTCATGGTCTTAAACATGCCAGTATGAGGGTGTTAATCCATCGACTTCCAGGGGAACAGCCCCCAGGCGCCTGTATTGACAGACGAGGACAAGCTGGCGAGATCATTCATGTGGGAGCACCAGATGGCCAAAAAGGTCATACACTGGCTGCAGACCACATCCACCCCCTCATGACGGAAGTGTGATGGAGTGGTACTGTGATCAAAGCTTAATTTATGTACTGCCCTATTGCACACTCGAGCTCGTCATATGTGATCCTAATCGAACACGTCGGGGAAGTGACTAAATGTAGCGTCAGAGCTCATCTTCCCCTTACCGGAATGTATGTGTATATGATGTGGTTCCCACTCCTAGCAAGGCCTCATTGCTTACATGTCGTCGCTGTTATCCGTGCCATACTGGTTATCAGGTACATGGTCATCAACATTTTGACTGATGAATACTACAATACTACATATTGTTGCTGTTGTTTATTTGTTAAGCTTAAGATACTTAACTGCGGGATCATCACTCCCTAAACTTATAAACTACTTATGAATTACCTTATACTAAAGACGGCACAAACATCCATGCCCTAGGGAGGATTCGAACCTCCACGGCCTCGCGCATCTGAGTGTAGCGCCTCAATGCGCTTGGCTACTTCGCCTGCTGCCGTTTTGAATGAATACACAAAAGAAATAACCTCAGTATGCGATATTAAATTATACAAGAGTTGTAACTTAAATTGTGGCAACTATTTATTCACAACTAATACAAAACGGTTACACGTTTTTACTTGTTACAGTCCTTGAATGTAGTCACCAGTGTTGTATAGAACCCGTTGCCACTGATGTGGAACGCGTAGTATACTGTTAACAGAGCCTGTTCTGTTGATGGTGCGAATAGAGCGGTTTACTGCCTGTCGAATCTCTGGAACAGTTCTGAAGCGAATCCCACGAACTAGTTCCTTCACCTTCGGAATCAAACCAGAGTCACAGTATGGTGGATCGTGCAGTACTTCCCAGTGCCATCGACCTAACAGAGCAACCGCAGCTTGCGCTGTATGCGCCCGCGCATTGTGGTGCAAAATGAAGGGTGGGATGCGCAGGAAGTGTTGCCGCTTCTTTCACAAAGCCGGTCGCAGGTGATGCTCCAAAAACGAAAAGTAATACTGTGCATTGACGATCTGCCAGGATAACAGTCGTTCACAAAAATTACCATAACTTTCACCATGCTGGGGCTCTGACGCACTTTCGACTTTCGAGGCGACGCATAATGACAACCATTCGTTGGATTGGCTTTTCAGTATTGGCTAGTACGATGTGGTCTCTTTCTAAAACATAGTGACACAGTTACGTGAGATCGCTCGATCACAAGTCACTGTTTCCCTCGACTGCACGCACGCAGGTGACTTAGGACGGGCGAGTCTATTTCCTCGGAGGTAAGGTAGGTATGTGAACAACTTGTGCTCTCAGCGACAATAGTAGATTCCATTGTATATTGTCTCCGCAGCAGTGTTGCCACTATTTAAGTTCCAACCCTCGTATCAATAGGTAAACCTCAATATTTGTGCCGGATCGGAAATCAAGCTCCATTTTCCTGCTTACTAGGCAGTCTCACTAACCACTAGGCCACTCAGACACAGTGGTCAGCACAACTGCAAGGATTACCCCAGCATGTCTCTAACCAGATCCGAATTCTCTACGCCTCCACATAGTACTGACGTAATTCACTGTTGTTGTTACTCGTAGCGTTTCGGTAACTCGTGTGACAGGAGCGTTGGTTTCTAGACGAGTCAATCAACCTATTGCTTCCTCCAAAGTATGAAAATCGCATGTTTGTAAAGCTATGGGACCGTACAAAACACACATACACACACCTGATGCAGGAATCGAACCTCCAAATCAAATGTTCAAAAGTTTGTTAAGTTTATGGGCCTTGACTGCGGTGTCATCAGTCCCTAAACTCACAAACTACTTATAAACTAACTTGACAGCACAAACATACAAGCCCGAAGGAGGATTAGAACCCCCGACAGGGAGCGGCGGCGCGCATCGGAGCATAGCGCCTCAATGCGCTCGGCCACTTTACTGCGGCAATCGAGCTTTCTACTAAGAGCAGCCGCGCACTCCACAGCAAGGCGCCTTGGACCGCACGGCCATTCAAGCGCGGCCTTACACGGGATATCTCGCATAATATTCCACGAGGATAAAATTAGACTAATTAAAGCCCCAACTAAGGGCTACTGCAGTCATTTTTATCCCTTGCCTCAAACTTCTCAAACTGGAACAGGGAGAAGGAGGAAGTGCCAATGGTACACAAAGTACCCTTCGTCATATACCGTGAGGTGCCTTGGGGAGTGTAGAGCAAATGTAAAAATATCGGTATCGTAACCAAAAAGAAATCTTTCGCTGTCAATTTAATGATGTTTATCTCATTCATCTGCTCCAACGTCACTTGTATATCTTGTCAGAGTCTGCGACGAAATAATTTGCCATTAGTTTAAAATAGTTCCTTACTAAATGGTGTAAAATGGACAGTTTTTTAGAAACAGTCGCAATATTTATTGTAAATTGGACGTTGCTGTATTTTATTTCAATGCCTCTCCTTATGTTTAATACCTTTGTAATAACGAGACAATATTGTCTCAAGGAATTGTATTATTTGTTGATTTTTAAATGTTATCTTCTTGTTGTTGATGTAAAATATTTTGTTAACCTCCTGTTGATGGCAGCAATTGCCGAAACTGGTTGAGAATAGAAAATAAAAGTATTTTACAGCTCTGGGCACAAGAATGATTTTTCTTCAAACTATTAAATAGCCAGTAGCAAACCTGTGTGTAACTTTGAAAATCAGGAGACAATGAACATTAACGACACGAACATTAGTTATTAAGGATTGATAGTTAGATATCCTACAGACCACTGTGTGTAACAGACACTGGTAATGCTTTGTCGTCCACTTAAAGAAATGTAAACTCCAGTATATCTGGAATGCATTACTTAGTAAATCGCACCAAAGTCAGAAAACATAAAATGGATACGTCTTACAGCATGAAATTGACCAATACGAGGGCATAAAACTCTATCATTTTTGCCGGGAGAATAAAAATAGCTCCCAAGCCTCTTTTCCTGTGATATCATAACACGGGAGCCTTCTCCGCATCGCCTCTTAATGTATTGTGTTTGTACCGTGCAATGGAGCGGCGCAAAGACCACACGGATAAATATGAGACGGCAGGAAGAAAGGAAGTCGGATGGCGAAACAGCGAAAACCTCTTCTCATAATCGTCCACGAATAAATTTTTGCGTTGTCGTTTCTTACGTCTGAGGTTAGTTGCCTATCAGATAACACTTTCTCATCTCTCGCCAACTAAAATTCAGTTTCATCGAAAAGTCGTAAATATATACAGCTGTCTTGGGATGAATAAACGAATATTCAGCATTCTCCATTACCTACAGAACTAATCCAGTGAAGTGCCTTTCATGGAAGGTGATTGGCACAGACCCTTTTCTTTTTTTATCAGCGCTTCCTTCTGAAGTAATGTATAACGTTCCTCTCCAATTTTTATTTTACTGGGGTGTGTGCCCACGGAATGGTATATGGTAATCAATCGTAGTTTCTAACGACAATCCAGCTTTCATTTTATTGCTGAAATGTAGAAACATAACTTAAAATAAAAATTAGATAACTTTTACGGTGATTCTTCCCGTTTATTTGTCCGCTAATACATCATTAATACCGGAATTGTTGATTTTCCACTCTCCTCCCACATCTTCTTCTGCACGATTTACCATGGTTATCGAATGATATAACAACACATTATTTCTTCGATTTTGTGTTATATATTTTCCACTTACAAAATAACTGTTGACGGTGTATACTAAAGGAAATGGTAACCCACTATTGCATAGTTAGAAGTGTTGTGTATTATATGGTTTGTTCATTTTGAAGACAACGACGTAAATACAGTAAGACAAAGCGTTCAAAACTTTGCCTGCAGTTTTAGTACTGTCAGTGTCTCAAAGGCATTTTATGCATGTTATGTTTGTATTTGTCTTTGTTGTTGGTGTAAGTAATAAATGGTTCTATTTTTGTTTTCTTTTGTTTCCGAATTACGATATATGAATACAGTTCAGAGATAACTATAGTTTGCTCCCCCCCCCCTCTTCACATCAATGTCAAAAATGGCATTTCTTTACCAAAATTTTGGTATCTGTTTTTTGTTAATAAATCCTTATGTTAACAGATATCAGCATTTCATAAGTCTCCCAACTGTGTTATATCCTCTTGGACTTTGAAGCCCCATTTTTTAAATTTTAAATTTATTGCGTCAAATAAGGAAAACAATAACGTGTGAATACACTAATGTGCTTTTATTCACTTTGGTAGTGAAATAACTAAATATGAAGTTATGAGCTCGTATATTTGATGGCTTGGGCAGGAAAGTGTCAAGAAGGTGAACTAAATTTTGTTTCAGGCAGAGTATGTTGTAAAATAGCTTAAGTTATGAACTATTCACTGGTATGTAATGGAAGTCTCCACGATAACAGGTTTCCAGAAAAAAATCGTGATTTACTTTCCGAGCATCAAACAGTATGATCGCTGAAATCGGCATCGGCACTGTGCAGAGCGCCTCAGTGGTGAGGTGGCTGCACCCAACACCGCCTAGAAGACGAGGCCTGACAACTGGCCGTGCCTACGTCACACCAAGAGGCGGCCGCTGACAGTTGACTGGCTGGCAGCTGGGGCACGCCCACCACCTCGTAGCGGCTGGCCAGTCTGCTCGCGTCCTCCGCCTCTCGGTGTGACGTAGGCACGGCCAGTTGTCAGGCCTCGTCTTCTAGGCGGTATTGCTGCACCGCGCTAAAGAGCATTGCTTGCGCCGCGCGCCTAAAGCTGTGTACAGGTTGCCGGCCGTCGCTGGTGGCGGGAAGCCCTGGCAGGCAGCATGGCGTAGCGCGGGCCTGCACGCGATGCACGGCGCATGCCCGCCCACGCCAGGCAGTGCTGGGGAGCCGACAACGCACGTGCCCATCCTGTCTCTCCGTCCCACCAACAGCGAACAACTCCACACCTTTCTAACATTCCCACATTGCTGTCTGGTTTATTTATTTACTAGCCGAAAACCCGGTCTCGCACGGGTACTTATCTATTTCAGTCTTAAGTTAGTTCATTCCTTCTTCGTTTTACGACCTTCTTCCTCTTTCCCTCTGTCCATATGATCTCTCTCTGTCTCTCGCTCCCTCTCTCGGTCTGTTCATCTCTTCCTGCCCCTTTCTCTGCCAATCAGCTACTCTTCTGTCGAACTCCTCCTATGAAAAATCACATAACTTTCATGTTGATCAGTTAAGAGTTGTCCAAGTTTATTGCAAGGTACCCTCGGCCATACACCGTTCGAAATCGTAGATACACTACCCTCCATAAGTTTGGAAACACCCACTTTTTACACTTAACTGTTCTCTTTAATGAAATTACTGCCGCGAAAGAGTAATATCGGCACACTTCGCAAATTTTATGTCGCACCTTCTCTTTTGCGAATGTTTTACTGGGGTATTTTCTTTTGTGTAGCACTTTCGAGAGAGATTTCAGTAAAGTGAGAGATAAACTAGGAACCGCTCCTGCTTTTATAGACCATGTTTGTCTTGGAATTTCAATTCCTTCACCGTCAATAATGAACTACTCTGCTTTCGAAATAAATTCTTTGCCCAAACATGAATCACACACAAAACAATTTTGAGAAATATGTTTCTTTGCGAGGAACTGCTTTCACCCATTTATTTAATTTTTTATTGAGGTATAAAAAATATTTTACTTTCTCAGTAACCAGACCTCCACGACGTAACTAAACAGTGTGATATCTTTTTTTCTGGATGTGTGTTAAATGTTGTCATAGCATTCGTGTGGGTAATGCTGTCTTCGTTTATCTGTAATTTCCCGGCTGACATCATTGTGAACACTAGTCAATGCTCAGAACTTGAAACACAAGGCACATACTCTTAAAAAATGAATGTTGCGACGATACACAGACACAAGACGTTGTAGTAGAAAGAACAGTGTGTCTGAAACATATATTTCTTATTAATATTGAATGAGTTGAATAATTATTTTACTCGTCCGTAGGTGATCCCTGAAGTAATGATTTGTTGTCCTTTGGGTTTTCTATTAGCATGAATCTCAATGTTGAATTACTTCCGTGCGACTTCCAGTTTAGTATTTATCGTCTTAAATGTATGCTTCTAATTACTGAATGAAGCACGACACAAAACATCAACATCACTTCATATTATATATATATATATATATATATATATATATATATATATATATATATATATATATATATATATTAACAACACAATTAAATCAAGATTATGGTACATCACCATAGCAAAACATTAGACAGTCATTGATAAATTAAATAAGTTTTTCTCAGAAATAAATAAACATAAATAATTCTTTGCATTTACCTTAATAATTAATTACATTCAAACATGAAATAAATAATTAACATTATTAACATATTTTATATTCTTTAACTGAAAACCCAAGTTCAAACAAGGCCCTTGGAGTGGATAACATTCCCTCAGAGCTAATGAAGTGTCTGGGAGAGTCAGTCATGACAAAACTATTTCACCTAATGCGAAAGATGTATATGAGACAGGGGAAGTACCATCAGACTTTAAGAAAAATGTAATAATCCTCATAAATAAAGTAGGTTCAGACAGGAATGAAAATTACAGAACCATCAGTTTAATAGCTCATGGTTACAAAAATTTAAAACGAATTTTTACAGAAGGATAGAACAGCTGGAAAAAGCCGACCTCAGGGAAGATCAGTTTGGATTCAGGAGAAATGGAAAGCAAGGAGAAATTTGGAGGAGAAATTAAAGTTCAGGGTGAAGAAATAAAAACTTGCGTTTTGCTGATGACACTGTAATTCTGTGAGAGATAGTAAGGGACATGGAGGAGGAGTTGTACGGAATGGACAGTGTGTCGAAAGATGAACATTAAAAAGAGCAAAATGAGAGTAATTGAGTCCAGTCTTAGAAAATCTGGCGATGTTGAAGCAATTAGATTAGGTAACGAAACAATAAAGGTGGTAGATGAGTTTTGCTACTTGCACAGTAAATTAACATATGATGGTCGCAGTACAGAGGATATAAAATGCAGAATGGCAATGGATAGAAAAGCGTTCTTGAAAAAGGGAAATTTGTTAACATGGAATATTAATTTAAGCGTAAGGAAGTCCTTTCTGAAGGCATTTGTGTGGCGTTTTGGATTGTATGCGAGTCAAACATGAAAGATAAACAGTGCGGACAAGAAATTTGGTGCTGAAGATTAGGCGGGTGGATCGCGTAACTAATGAGGTGCTCAATTGGGGAGAAAAGGAATTTCTAGCATACCTTGACTAAAAGAAGGGATCGGTTGGTAGGACAGATTCATAGACACAAAGAAATTGTGAATTTAACGTTGGATGGAAGTTTGTGGACTAAAAATCGCAGAGGGAGACCAAGAGATGAATATAGTAAGCAGATACAGATAGATGTAGGTTGCTGTTCTTATGTGGAGATGAAGAGGCTATCTCAGGGTAGAGTAGTAGGGTGGAGAGCTGTATCACACCAGTCTCCGGACTGAAGACTACAACAACAACATAACTGATTTACGGCGTTTGTATTTTTTGCATTTCATTTCTCAATAGTTTTGTAACACAAATACGTCATGTGCGGTGCATGCTTTGACATTACAACAGGTGAGGATATTTTGTTCCTCATCTTCTTAAAGATGCAGGTAACTAAAGCTCGGATCACCACCTTATAACCACACACCCTTCATCTTCTGAAAATTAACTCACAACATTGTAAATAAACTCATAAAAAAAGCACAGACAGTCGCAACATACATCAGCAAAATCGCTCCAACTTGAGTCTCTACCGACAGAGCTGCTCGTAGTTATCGGGACCGCCACCGGTAATATGCTGCCTGTGTTCATGCGCTGGAAACCGGAATACTTCTCCTTCCATTCGCTATGGACACAATCAAATGTGTCCCTCCCCCCCCTCCTTGGCCAATGATTCACCCCACCCCTCATAAAACTGTGACAACCACCCCCTCTACCCGAGATATTAGGTCCTGGATTCCTACTTTATTACCTAATAAAAATGGTTTTGCCATTTAATATCAAAATTAAGTATCTTTCATTTCATGTTTTGTAAATTTTTTTATAAAGCCCCCCTCCCCCCTAGGCTAACCAAAAGTACTCATTTTTCATCCCCTCCCCCCCCCCAGAAATTTCAAAGACGCAGTTTGCGTTATGACCCCCCCCCCCCCCCCCCTCGTGGGCACCACTTGTCACACACAATCTACATGCGATGCTCTGCAAATCACATTTAAGTGCCTGGCAGAGGGTTCATCGAACCACCATTATACTTTTTGTATCCCATCCTTCGTCGCCGCTTTTGTGTCCCAGCCTCGTCGTAGGTGTCGGTGGCCGAGTGGAATGCGCCCGACACAGGAACAAAAATAGCACGCTGGTGCAGGTACGGAGGGGAGCAGCCAGAAACTATAAACACTAGAGTAAATTAGAAAGAGATATATATTGCACAGAATGTAACAATACTTAACTTTTACATAGTACTGCAGAATGTTGATACATAGTTGTTAGAGTCCGGCCTAGTGCCTGTACCGGTGTCTTTCCGTCGTGGCACGTGCGGGGTTGCAGCAGAGGGCGCTCGTGGCTGTCGTCGTGAGAACGCCGCGTCGTGCGTGCATGGCGGCGCGCGGCGAAAGTAGGTGGCGCGCACTTTGTACTTGTGCGACACCACAATACTATTTATCTCCCATTCAATTCTCGAATAGCGCGCAGGAAGAAAGAACACCTGAATCTCTCCGTTCGAGCTCTGATTTCTCGTATTTTATTCTGGTGATCTTTTCTACCTATGTAATTGGGAGTCAACAATATATTTGCGCATTCGGAGGAGAATGATAGCGATTGGTGTTTCGTAAGTAACCCACGCCGCAGCGTTAAGCGCCGTTTTTGTAATGATTCCCATCCCGGATCCTGTATCATTCCCGTAACGCTGTCTCCCCTTTATTGTGATAATACGAAACGAACTGCCCTTCTTTGGACTCTTTCGATGTTCACCGTCAATCCCACCTGATAAGGATCCCACACTGGGCACCAATACTCCAAAGAAGGACGGACAATCTTGTATGCAATTTCTTTAATAGTCCTGTTGCATCTTTTAAGGATTTTGCCAATAAAACGCAATCTCTGGTTCGCCTTTCCCACGACATTATCTACGTGTACTTTCCAATTTAAGTCTGAAGTAATAGTAATTCCTAGGTATTTTGTGGAGTTTACGGCCCTCACATTCGATTGATTTTTCTTGTAAACAAAGTTTAACGGATTTCTTTTCGTACTCGCGTGGACAACTTCACACTTCTCATTATTTAGACTGAATTGTCAATTTTTACAGCATAGTGATATGTTATTCATATCGTGCTGTAGTTGTTTTTGATCTTCAGATGATTTTAATAGACGGTAATTGACGGCGTCATCTGCAAACAACCTTAGATTTTCCCCTAAATCGTTTATGTAAATAAACACTACCCTGTGGAAGGCCCGATATCACCTCTGTTTTAGTTGATGCCTTAGCATCGATTATTACGAACTGTGGTCTCTCGACAGGAAATCCCCTATCCAGTCGCAAATTTGGGGTGATATATCCTAACCACGCAATTTGATTAAAAGCCGTTTGTGGGGTACGGTGTCAAAAGCCTTCTGGAAATCAAGAAATAAGGTATCGATTTTCCAACCCTTGTGTATAGCTCTCATCACCTCGTGTCAGTAAAGAGCTAGTTGTGTTTCGCAGGAACGATATTTTCTTTATCCATGTTGACCTTTGGTCAATAGACCATTCTGTTCGAGATAATTCGCCGGCCGCGGTGGCCGAGCGTACTGCGGCGCGCCAGGCACGGTCTGCACGGCCACTACGGTCGGGGGTCCGAATTCCCCCTCGGGAATGGATATTTGTGTTGTCCTTAGAATTAGCTAGTTCATAAGTAGTTTGTAAGTTTAGGGGCTGATGACCCCATAGTTAAGTCCCATAAGGTCTACAAACATTTCGAGATAATTCATAATATTTGAATACAGGATATGTTCCAAACCCTGCTGCAAAAAGCAAAAATGTTCAAATGTTTGTATAGCTTAGGGGACTTAACTACGGGGTCATCAGTCCCTAAACTTACGAGCTACTTATAAACTACCTTATACTGAAGACGGTACAAATATTCATGCCCGAGGGGGGATTCGTACCCCTGACCGCAGTGGCCGTGCAGACTGTGACTGGAGCGCCTCAGTCCCCTCGGCCACCGCGGCCGGCATACCCTGCTGCAAATTGACGTCAATGAAATAGGCCTGTAGTTTAGTGGGTTACTCCTACTGCCTTTCTTGAATATAGGTATGACCTGTGCAACTTTCCAGTCTTTTGGTACAGATCCTTGTTTGAGAGAGCGATTGTATATGGCTGTTAAATAAGGAGCTATCGCTTCAGCATATTCAGATAGAAATCTAATGGGTATACAGTCCGGACCAGAAGACTTGTTCTTTTTAAGTAATTCTAGTTGCTTCACTTCTCCGATGATACGTTAGTTATTACATTATGCAACAGCAGGTGGTGTGTAGTGGCTAGGTTGGGGCAAGTCGTGCGGTGCGATGCGGCTTCTGTCAGTGGAGCAGCGGCGCGCGCGTCGCGGGTTGCGGCCCTCGAGGCGCTGAGAGGCGGCGGCACAATGGGCGGCGATTAGGCGCACTCCAGGCAGTCGACCAGTCGAGGGCGCGCGTCGCCAGAGGCTTCCCTCGCTGCTGCACCTCTCACCCTGCCCTCGCCCTCTCTTGGCTGTAGGGCCCGTTTCACTCTGATCGACTTTCTGGCGATAGCTCACTACTCGAAGCCCTTGCGCCTCTCGTGCCTGCGTGTAAATCAGAAGCCAATCCTATCGCGAGAGCATCTATGACGTCAATAAAAATGTTCGAATGTTTGTAAAGTTATGGGACCTAACCGCTGTGCTCATCGGTCTCTATACTTACATAAACTAACTTATCCTAAGAACAACACAAACACCTATGCTGGAGGGAGGACTCGAACCTCCGACGGCGCCTCGGCGCGCACGGCTATTCCGCCGCGGCTGACGTCATAGATTGTGCCGAGTGTGGGTTCTGAATTTACGAGTTAGCTTCAGAATTCACATGCGCAGAAACAAGGAACTCACAGTGGTGTCTGCCAAAATCAGAGATTAACCTTGTAAGTTGACTCCATAATGGAAATTGTGCAAGCCCATGACAGTATTGCAATAAAAACAAGAAATTTCCAGCTTCGTGGTGCGACATGAAATATTCATTATAAAAAAAGGTACGTAACGATCTCGTTTCCATGATGGAACGTCACCATCACTCAAAATCCCATCATGGGATCGAAATCGATATGTAAGGTGATTTTTTTTTTTTTTATTTTTTTTTATTTTTTTTAATATTTCGTATCGCACCACCATGCTGGAAATTTCTTGTTTTTATAGAAGTTAACCTATTCTTTCAGAGCTTAGTCATCATAAAGGGACGAAAATCTATAAGAAGAAACAAATTTACGTTTTACCGGGAAAGCCGCGGTAGAGTAGCCGAGCGGTCTCGGTGCCTCGCAGCGGAGTGCGCGGCTGCTCGCCCTCAGAGGTTCGAGTCTTCCCTTCGGCATGGGTGTGTGCAACGCCATTTTTATTTATTTTTTTAAGTTTTTCATGATACTGATAGCATAACAAACAACGTTGTGTTGAAAGCGCTATTTGCTTGCACTTTAGACTGTCTCACAGTACGTACTTTCACAAAACGCTGCCATACGCTCTTGACGGCGAAACCGTTTTTCGATAGTTATTGTAGTTCCAGAGATATTTGCGGTGAGAAAGACGTGTGGACACCCGGTATATTGAATAATTAAGCACTAATTCGCAATTTACAAAAACGTCCGAATTTAGCTGTTCTTCTTAAGGTGGCCTATCAATTCGTGTAATAGGCAGATTTGTGCCCCAGCAGTACTTGACATAAAGGAAGTTTGCATCTGGCCGAAGAGCGTGCTGATGGTGGATAGGTTAATGCCCAATTTACACGACGATAGAAAGTCACAAGAAATATTGCGATCTGCTGCAGAGCTCCAAGCTTACAATGAGGTGTGATCACATAGGATTGGTTGCGTTTATACGGTAAACTTTTATCTACACCTTTGATTCCTGCTGACAGCAGCGCCTTTGAAAATTCAGCCTTAGTGCAGTTTGCATACGCGAATTGTATTGATTCCGTCTGGGTTTATGTCATAGCTGATAATATTCAACTTATAAAGCTCACAATGTCGATGGTTGCAGGAGCTGTGACAATCTTCGTTAGAACAAGCGAAGAACAATTAAATGTTTGGATGTATCCTTGGTTAAGTAGAAGGGTCGAAGAATGTATACTGCATTGTAATGAAGGAACTCATAAGGACCCCAGTGAATTCCGACCTTTTATTTTTATTTATTTATTTTTGCTGCTTTGGTTCGTCCAAGGACAAACCCTTTACACTTGAGTCCTTTACAAGCAGTTCCTGTACCGACTTTTTTTATGTTATTGAAGTTCGCATAGAAATTTCGATTTCCACTCTATAATGGGACCTCAGCGAACTAAATTTTGCTTTCCACATTTGCGGTGTAACTCCTGACACCAAACTGTCGAGCTTCCGAGCAACTGTCTCAAGCTTCTCCTTTCTGCGATGCTACAACATTGTTGATTGTGTACTATAAGCAGTCAAGCAAACAGACCTATTCAAACCTCATTTTAAATAAACGCTTTTCTGTTATTTTCTTCATAAATAACGTTTCTTGTACCGTACTATGAAAGAGAGCGTTGGTTCGTACCTCTATGCGTCAGTCAAACACCAATTCCAGTCTGTTGCACTCCATTTATGGAATATATATGCCTCCGACACAAGCAATTTGTATCTGGACACCAGAAGATTCCACTTTTGAGCAAGCGCACTAAGGACGCTTAGCAAGTTCAGTACCTGTCCTACATCACACCAGCTAGTACGAAACGCCGTCAGCGTCGACGAATTGTCAGTTCCACGTTTACGCCGCTAGATGGATCGCATCGTGATCTGTTCATTACTAGGTCGATTACCGTGTAAACTACGCTCAAGGCTACTACTCGCAACAAGCGGGTTCGAGTTTCCGTCGGCCCGAAATTTTCGTTTGAAAATTATTTATTAGGGAGGTGGAAGAAGTTGAATTAGGAAGGAAAGAATTGACTTTAGTTGCATTGGTGCATGAAAATTACACAATGGCGACAAGTGCAAATGTGAGATAGCCGGGAATCGAACCCGGGTCTTCCGTTTCGGTCCAGCGGTCGAATTAACCACAAGGCCACCCGCGCTCGTCTCCCGTCCGTCTCAAACGTTTACAAGTCGCATGCTACGGCTGTAGCGCCCACAACGTTCATGTCTCCTTACACTCACCGTTACGGATTCTCGTGCGAGATCGAACGTATGACCGCATCTGCGGTGAAGTATATGAACCAAACACCATCTTCGCGTTTAAATACGAGGGTTGGAACTTAAATAGTTACATGTTTGCACGTGTTACTGTCCTTCAAAGTAGTCACCAGCGTTGCGTAGAACACTTTGCCAGTGACGTGGAAGGCGTAGTATACTTTTAGTAAAGCTTTTTCTGCTGAAGGCGCGAGTGGAGCGGCCTACTGCCTGTCGAATCTATGAAACAGTTCTTAAGCGAATGTCATAAAGTGGTTCCATCATGTTCGGAATCAAAGCAAAGTCACAAGGACTTAAATCCGGGAAGTATAGTGGATGATACAGTACTTCTCAGTCGCGGCGGCGGAGAGGCCAAGCGCGAGGCCGCTCCCCGTCGGGGATTCGAATCCCCCCTCGGGCATGAATGTTTGTGTCGTCTTTAGTATAAGGTAGTTCATAAGTAGTTTGTAAGTTTAGGAACTGATGATCCCGCAGTTAAGTCCCTTAACCTTAACAAACATTTGAACATATTTTAGTACTTCTCAGTCCCATCGATCGAAAAGAGCAGCCAAAGCTTGCGCTGTATGCGCTCGCGCATTGTCGTGCAAAATGATGGGTGGGTTCTGCAGAAAGTGTTGCCGCTTGTTTCGCAAAGCTATTCGCATGTAATGCTACAAAAATGAATAGTAATACTGTGCACAGCCGTGGAAGAACGTAATGCGTAAGAATAACACCATACAATCGTACACGAGAATAACACGTTTCACCATTATGGGGTCTGACGCTCTTTCGACTTTCGCGGCGACCTGTATTGACGCCATTCGTCGGATTGCAGTTTCAATTTTGGGTCGTACGGTGTGGCCCATGTCTCATACACAGTGACACCGTTACGTTAGACCGCTTGCTCACAATTGACTGTTTCCCTCGATTGTGCGCACGCCGGTGACGTTGGACGGGCGAGTCCATTTGTTCAGAAGTAAGATAGGTATATTAACAATGAGTGCTATCAGCGAGAATAGCAGATTCCATTGCATAGTGTCTCCACAGCTTTGTTGCCACTATTTAAGTTCCAAACCTTGTACTTAATATAGATTAGTGTGGTGTCTGTTCTTTTGGACATGTGTAATAAGAAATTTTCGTCTCACAAAATGATATTTCACGTTCTAGATCTAAATCTATATCTACATGGAATACTCTGCAAATCACATTTAAGTGCGTGGCAGAGGGTCATCTAACCACCTTTATACTATCTATCTACCATTCCATTCTCAAAAAGCGCGCAGAAAGAAAGAACATCTGAACCTCTCAGTTCGAGTTCTGATTTCTCGTATTTTATTCTGATTATCATGTATACCTATATAGGTAGGAGCCAACAATATGTCTTTGCATTTCGAGGAGAATGTTGGTGATTGAAGTTTCGTACGTAGATCACGCCGCAGTGATAAACGCCGTTGTTGTAATAATCCCCATCCGAGATCCTGTATCATTTCCATGACGCTGTCTCCCAACACGAAACGGGCTACCCTTCTTTGGACTATTTCGATGGCTTCCGTCAAACGCATTTGATAAGGATCCCAGACAGGGGAGCAATATTCTAAATGGGGACCGATAAGCGTGGTGCATGTAGTCTAATTAGCAGTTGTGTTGCATCTTTTAAGTGTTCTGCCAATAAAACGCAGCCTCTGGTTCGCCTTTGCTACGACATTATCTACGAGTTCTTTCCGGATTAAGTCTCATGTAATTCTTACGTATGTAGTGGAATTTACGACCTTGACTTTTGATTGATTTATCTTGTAAACAAAGTTTCGTACTCATGTGGACGACTTCATACTTCTCATTATTTAGAGTCAACTGCCAATTTTTACACCATCCTAATATCTTATTTAGATCGTTCTGCAGTTGGTTTTGATCTTCAGATGATTCTACTAGACGGTAAGCTGCTCAGATTTTCTCCCAGATCATATATGTAGATAAGGAACAATAGTGGACCAATAACACTGGAATGCCGGATATCACTTTTGTTTTAGTTTTGTTGAATCCATAATTACTGGTGGAACCAGGACTGCGGCTGGTCAAGAGTATGTAGGAAGGAGGATCCAATAGCCCTAAGTTTAACATACACATTTATTCTTTCAATCATCAAAATATCCACGGGTGTACTGCCGGTCTATAGTGTCCAACGGGCACAATATTTCGGCGATCATACATGTCGCCATCATCAGGTGAACTGACGGACTGAGCTCCTGGAAACGCGCCGGCACGGAGATCCGCCCGCTACGGCTGCTCGAAGGGAACTGGGTTCTAGCCCGGTAGCGGGCCATTTAAATACCCTCGGCCCGCGGAGCGAACCCTCCGCGGTCTGCGCCCCGCGCCGCGGCCGCGCAGTGGAACCGTTTGCGCCGACGTCTGAGATGACGTCTGTGTGAGGGCTCTGTCCGTCGTGGTCGTCACTTCGTCACGTTTGCTAGATTTACTCTTAATTAACCCAATCGCTGGTTCCCAAGCTTTGCTAAGATTATAGCCACAGTCCCGGTTTATGAGGTCGTGACATGTGCGAATTTCAATGGCCCCTCTAACGACGCAGTCCCAGTATCTCGACGTCTGTACCAGAATCCTAGTGTCTTCATAGTCAATCGCATGATTATCCGACAAACAATGTTCAGCGACCGCCGACTTGCTCGGATACATCAATCGTGTGTGCCTCTGGTGTTCAACGCATCGATCCTCGACGATACGCATCGTCTGTCCAATATATGACTTTCCACGCTGACACGGAATCTGGTACACGCCGGCCTTCCTCAAACCGAGATCATCTTTGGCGCTCCCCACCAGTGCACGAATTTTATTCGGCGGACAAAAAACAGTTCCAACCTGGTGTTTTGTTCAAAATGCGGGCGATCTTCCCCGTGAGTGCGCCGGTATATGGAACGAACGTAGTGCCTACATCGTGTTTTCATCCGTTTCCACAGGTTTTGATGTAGTGATTGGGCGGAGAGCCCGCTGAATCTGCCACTCTGAGTATCCATTTTTTCGAAATACAGTTCTCAGGTATTCTAATTCCTGGGGTAAATTCTCTGCGTCGGAGATAGTGCGCGCCCTATGTACTAGAGTTTTAAGTACCCCATTCCTGTGTGAAGGGTGGTGACAGCTGTCTGCGTGTAAATACAGATCAGTGTGCGTGGTCCTCCGATATATATGACCCAGGGTGCCATCAGCTCTTCTCTTGACCAAGACGTCAAGGAACGGCAATTTACTCTCCATAGTGAATTTGATGTTGGTGTGTATGAACTCCATACCTATCGCAATTCCCTGGAGCACTCCTTTTCTCTCGTGGGTCTGATTCGCGCGGCGCCCTGGGCACTGTCGGGCAGGCGACTTGTTCCGCTGGCTGACCTGCAGAGAGTACGGCACACATAGTCCACCAGGCCAAAGTCCGAGTGTGTCGAGGGGCGGGGAGAGCACTCGTGGCACTCGGGATGGCGGAGCGCGAATGGCAAGGCGGCTTGCGCCTTTGTCTGCGGCCCTCGGCCACCTGTTAGCAGCGCCAGTTTTCTGATCGGCAGCGGCCCCTCTATCGGTGCGCCCACTGCCGCAGCCGCAGCCGCCCTCGCGTCCGCGCCGCTGCGCCCGCGAGCGCCACTCCAGTGACCGGCGAGGCGCGTCGAGGGCGCGGATTACGCTGCGTGCGTCACGCCACGCCCCTCCTCTCCACTGTGCGCCACTCCATCTCAATTGGCGGTCAGAGGCGATAAACCGGCGGGCTGCAGCCGACTGCCGCAGGCACAACGCTGCTCCCTGCGAGCAACGACTGACAAGTTGGGTGCCTATTGGGGTACGAGGTGCATTCTAGTTATTTTCTTCCTCACAGACTAATCACACGCAAACTGGAAAACTGGCAGATTATACCAACTCTCAGTCACCCCGTTTACATTGGCTCCCAAAACCGGATTTCGTAAACCGATTTCCCAATTCCGCTTTTGGTTGGTCATGTAAACACTCCAAAATCGATTCTGGAAATCCGCTTCTGTAAAGCGGTTTTCCAGTTCCACGACCAATTTTCGTGGCCATGTAAACGCAACCGTTTTTGAAGCGTTCTTGGCTTGTCAGATTGTGTTTTCTTGTTTAAAATTTTCGGCACATATTGAAAGAGTGATATTTTCTAATGTGAAATAAAAGTATAAATATTAGAGTGAACATGAAACTGTGAATTTAAATAAAGAAAAATTGCAATTTTGTTGACAAAAGCAGGAACTGAATCAGCTGTTTTTCAGCCGCCATATTAAGTGGGCTAGGAAATCTGATCCAGGCTATGCCATGTAAACACGACAGCGAAAAACGGATTACGAAAATCGGTTTTCGTCTTCCGGAAGATGTGTTCCATGTAATCGTAGTGAGCGAGTGAGTGCACAGTTATGTGGGGATTGCCCCAGGGATCTGTTCTGGGGCCACAGCTGTTTCTCATTTATCTAAATTACGAGGCCCGTCCAGAAAGTAAGTTCCGTTTGGTAATAAAATGAAATTGTACACAGATACAGAAGATATTTTTATTGCACAAAATCCTACAAATCTTAAACTACTTTTCCACATAACTGCCCAAAATTTGTAGGCACTTGTCATAGCGTGCCACAAGTTTATGCATGCATCCTCCACAGAAGGTTGCCGCCTGTGTATTCAACCATATGGTAACAACTCTTTATCATCGTTGAAGTGTTGACCACCAAGGACAGATTTTAGGTGTAAGAAGAGATGAAAGTCGCTAGGAGAGAGGTCCGAGTTGTACGGAGGATGATCAAACAGGTCCCATTGAAATTTCCTTAAGAATTGTTTGGTCACATTCGGTGTGTGAGGTCAGGCATTATCGTGGAAAAAAAATCTTTTGACAGTAATCCTCTTCTTACACCTAAAATCTGTCCTTGGTGGACAACATTTCAACGATGATGACGAGCTGAAAGAACATGTTACCACATGGTTGAATACACAGGCGGCAACATTCTATGAAAAGGGCACACAAAACCTTGTGCCATGCTATGACAATTGCCTACAAAATTTCGGAAGCTATGTAGAAAAGTAGTTTAACAATTGTAGCTTTTTGTACAATCAATATTTTTTCTGTATCTGTACCCGTTCGTTTTATATAACCAAGCGGAACTTTCTGGACGCGCCACTATATGTCTTCAGGCTTTAAGTGTAACACGTAGTTCTAAGATTTTTTATGTTTTCTGATGACACTACCTTGGCAATATTGATACAGTATCAAATAATGCAGTGAAAGAAATAACTTCTATACTCCGTTCACTGAAACGAGAGACGTACTGTAAACACACGGAGGCACGTGACTATGGGTGGACAAAATAGGGTCTCTCGCTCACTTTCGCTGCATCCGTTTCAAGAGTAAGGTCGTTGTGTGTTTTGTTAACATTTAAAATTCATTTATTTTAATACTTCATAAAATGTGAGTTTTTTAGAAAATTTCCCAAATCTTCATCTTCGCTTAAAACACAGCTAGCACTTCACTTTGTCAAGTGTTGGAAATTTATTACGAATAACTTTTCTTCATGTTGCATTTCAGTCAAAGTCATCAAAACGTTCTGAAAGCTTCTGTCGTATTTCCTTTCTTACCCTTGGAGACTTCAAAGAGTGCGTGGCTTTCTATTGGCTGTTTTCTTAACAATATCAGTCACTGACAGTTCAGGACACAGCTGCGTTTTGTACACACTAGGAACCATGTGTTTCTCTAAAGAACTTTATTACTTCTTCTTTGAACCCTTATTTGGTAGACTCAAATTGAGGGGTGACATAATGAGACCACTCTTACGTGATACAATGAGAGAGAGAAAAGAGACAAATAGACTATGAATGCTGAATGTTATTGTAAACACTAATATTTACGTTTCTGTTCAGCAACTGGTTCTTTAAGATGAAGTAGACAGACACACACCTGAAACGGATGCAGCGAAATTGAGCGAGCGTTTTGTCCACCCCTGGTCACGCGCCGCAGTGTGTTGGCAGTATGTCTCTCGTTTCGGTGAACGGAGTATACATCTACATGAATACTCTGCAAATCACCCTGAAGTGTATGCCAGAGGGTCCACCGAAGCACAATTACGACATTTATGTATATGACATATAAGTTTCCTGTCCGTTGTACGCGGTACAATACCCAGAAAACTTTTATGTTATCTACCTCTTCCCGCGGAAGCCTACTCATATTTCTGTACAGTTCTATTCTCCAATAGCTCGCAGAAAAATGTAACACCTTACTCTTTCTGTTTTCTATATGATTTCTCTTATTTTATTGTGATGGTCATGTCTCCATATGTAGGTGGGTGCTAGCAATATATGTTCGCATTCTGAAGAGAAACCTGGTGAAAGAAATTTCGCAAATAGATCTCGCCGCAAGAAATAACGCCTTTCTTTTAATGATTTCCACCCCAACTCGTGCATCATTTCCGTGACACTTTGTCTTCTAGATAACGATAATACAAAACGAGCTGCCCTTCACTGAATTTTCTCTAAATCGTCCATCAGTCCCACTTGGTGGCGGTCCCACAATGCGCAGTAATACTCCAAAATAGGACGCACAACTGCAGTGTACGCAGTTTCTTTAGTAGAACTGCCAATAAAATGTAGTCTTTGATTCGCCTTCCCTACAATATTTTCTATGAGTTCTTTCCAATTTAAGTTGTTCGTAATTGTTACTCCTAGGTATTTAGTTGAAATTAAAACCTCAACTTTTGACTGATTTATCGTGTAAGTAAAATTTAATGGATTTCTTTTAGTGGTCACACGGACGACCTCACACTTATCATTATTAAGGGTCAATTGCCATTTTTTGCACCATGCAGATATCGTATCAAAATCATTTTGCAATTGCTTTTGACCTTCTGGTGACTTTACTAACCGATAAATGACAGCATCACGCGCGAATAGTCAAAGACAGCTACTCAGATTGTCTCCTAAATCGTTTATAAAAATAAGGAACGGTAGGGCCCTATATCACTTCCCTGGGGAACGCCACATATCACTTCTGTTCTACTCGATGTCTTTCCGTCAATTAAAACGTACTGTCTCCTTTCTGACAGAAAATCACGAATCCAAACGAACAACTGTGGCGATATTCCATAAGCACGCAATTTGAAGACGCGTGTGAGGTACAGTGTCGAATGTCTGTCGGAAATCTAGAAATACGGAATCTATTTGACATCCCTTGTTTATAGCACTCATCACTTCATGTGAGTAAAGCGCTAGCTGTGTTTCACAAGAATGATACTTTCTAATCTATGGAATAATAGGTCGTTCTCTTCGAGGTAGTTCATAATATTTGAGGAAAGAGCAAGCCTTTTCATCTCCTCATAAGAACGGCAACACACATCCATATGAATCTGCTTACTATATGCGTCTCTTGGTCTCCCTCTGCGATTCTTACCCCACAAACTTCCTTCCAATGCTAAATATACGATTCCTCGATGTCTAAGAATGTGTCCTACCAAGCGACTCATTTTTCTAGTCAAGGTATGCCAAATATTCCTTTTCTCGCCAATTCTGTTCAGTACCTCTTCATTAGTTACGCGATTTACCCACGTAATCTTCAGCATTCTTCTGTAACACCACATTTCAAAAGTCTCTATTGTCTTCCTGTCCGCACTGCTTATCGTGCATGTTTCACTCCCGTACAAGGCAACACTCCACACAAATGCCTTCAGAAAAGCCTTACACTTAAATTAACATTCGATGTTAGAAAATTTCTATTTTTAAAAAGCTTTTTTTTATTGCCTTTCTGCGTCTTACATCCTCCGTCGTATGTTATTTTTCTACCCAAGTAACAAAATTCATCTACCACCTTCATTGTTTCGTTACCTAATCTAATTCCTCCAGCATCGCCTGCTTTTCTAAGACTGCATTCTATTATCTTTGTTTAGCTCTTGTTAATGTTCATTTTATACGCTCTTTTCAACAGACTGTCCATTTAACTGCTCTTCCACGTCCTTTGCTGTCTCTGACAGATTTACAATCTCAGCAAAACGCAATGTCTTTATATCTTCACCCTGAACTTTAATTCCTATTAAAATTTTTCCTTGCTTTCCTTCACCGCCTGCTCGATATACAAATTGAATAACATCGGAGAAAGGCTACAACCCTGTCTTACTCCCTTCCCAACAGATACTTCCCATTCATGTCCTTCGTCGTGTCTAATAACTGCGGTCTGGCATTTGTAGAAGTTGTAAATAACTCTCCTTTCCCTGTATTTTACCACTGCTGACTTCAGAATTTGAAACAGTGTATTCCAGTCAACATTGTCAAAAGCTTTCTCCAAATCTACAAAAGCTAAAAATGTATATTTGTCTTTCCTTAATCTATCTTCTAAGATAAGTCGTAAAGTGAGTACTGCCTCCCGTGTTCCTGCGTTCCTCCTAAATCCAAACTGATCTACCCCGAGATCAGCTTGTACCAGTTTTTCCATTCTCCTGTACATATTTCGTGTTACAATTTTGCAACCATGACTTATGAAACGGACGATTCTGTAATTTTCACACCTGTCTGCACCTGATTTCTTTGGAATGGGGATTATTACATTTTTCTTAAAGTCTGAGAGTATTTCGCCTGTCTCGTACATCTTACACACCAGGTGGAACAGTTTTATCATGGCTGACTGTTCAAAAATGTTCAAATGTTTGTAGAGTCTATGGGACTTAACTACGGGGTCATCAGTTCCTAAACTTACAAACTACTTATGAACTAGCTAATACTAAGGACGGCACAAATATCCATGCCCGAAGGGGGATTCAAACCCCCGACCGTAGTGGCCGTGCAGACCGTGACTGGAGCGCCTCAGTCCCCTCGGCCACAGCGGCCGGCCGTGGCTGACTCTCCCAGATACTAGTAGCTCTGAGGGAATGTCATATACTCCCGGGGCCTTGTTCCGACCAAGGTATTTCAGGGCTCTGTTAAATTCATCTCTCAGTATAGTATCTCCTATTTCATCTCTTCCCTTTCTACAACATTGTCTCTAAGTTCATTTCCTTTCTAGAGCTCCTCTATGTCCTCTTTCGACCTTTCAGCTTTCTCTTCGTTGCTGAGAACTGGTTTTCCAACTGAGTTCTTGATATTCGTAGAGCTGTTTTTCTTGTCCCCAAATGTCTCTTTTATTTTCCTGTAGGCAGTATCTACTTTTTCCCTTGTTATACATTCTTCTACAGATTTTCTTTTGGCTTCTAACCACTCATGCTTATCTATTTAGCACTCCATGTTAATCTCATTTCTTAGTCGTCTGTACTCCATTTTACCCGTTTCATTTACTGCATTTATATATCTTCTCTTTTCATCAATTAAATTTATTATTTCCTGTGATATCTAAGGATTTTTGTGGGTCTTGCCTTTCTACCTATTTTGTCCAATGCTGCCTTCACTATTTCATCTCTCAGTGCTGCCACTTCTTCTTCTTCTTCTGTTTTATTTCCCCCCTTTCTGTCAATTGTTTCCTAAAGCTCCCTCTGGAATTCTTAAGAACTTCAGGTTCCCTCAATTTATCCAACTCCCATCTCCTTATTTTCCTACCTACCTGCAGTGTTTCAGTTTCAGCCTACAGTTCATGACAAATAAGTTATGGTCAGAGTCTATATCTGCCGCTGGGTATGTCTTACAGTTTAAAACCTGGTTCCGGAATCTATGTTTTACCATTAAAAAATCTATCTGATACCTTCCGGTGTCTCCTGGTCTCTTCCAAGTATACAACATTCTTTCATGGTTCTTAAACCAGGTGTCTGTTATGATTAAATCATGTTCCGTGAAAAATTCTACTAGGCTACTTCCCCTTTCATTCATTCTGCCCAGTCCATATTTACCTATAATTTTTCCTTCTCTTCCTTTTCCTACTACGAATTCCAGTCTCCCATCACAATTAAGTTTTCCCTTCCCTTAATTGTCTAAATAATTTCCTTTAACTCCTTATACATTTCTTCAATCTCCCCATTATCGGCAGAGCTAGTTGGCATATACATTTGTACTACTGATGTCGGTGCTGGCTTCGTATCTATCTTGACAATGATAATGCGATCACTGTGCTGCTCATAGTAGTTTACCCGCATCCCTATCTTCTTATTCATTATCAGTCCTACTCCTGTGATACCACCAACTGATTTTGTACGTATAATCCTGTACTCAACTGACCAGAAATCCTGTTCATCCTGCCACCGAACTTTGCTAAATCCCACTATATCTAACTTCCACCTATCAATTTCCCTTTTTAAATTTTCTAATTTTCCCACCCGATTAAGGGATGGAAGATTCCACGCTCCGATCCGTAGAATGCCAGTATTGTCTTTCCTGATGACAACATCCTCCTGAATAGTCCCCGCCCAGAGTTCCGATTGGAGAACTATTTTACCTCCGGAATATTTTACCCGAGAGGATGCCATCATCATATTTTCATACAGTAGAGCTACATGTCCTCGGAAAATGTAACGGCTGTAGTTTCCCCTTGTTTTCAGCCGTCCGCAGTAACTGTATGGCAAAGCCACATTAGCTGATATTACAAGGCCAGCTCAGTCGATCATCCAGACTGTTGCCTACTGTAAAGGCTGCTGCCACTTTTCAGGAACCACACGTTTGTTTGGCCTCTCCACAGATACCCCTCCGCTGTGGTTGCACCTATGGTACGGCTAGTAGGGACTGATGACCCCGTAGTTAAGTCCCATAAGCTATACAAACAAACATTTGGTACGGCTATCTGTATCGTTGAGGCACGCAAGCCACCCCACCACCACAATCTCTCTGATTCATGAGAGTGTTTTTATTTGTCTTTAATGTACCAATGCCTTGAAATGACAATTTTTTATATAATAAAATTCCTTAACAACTTTATTACAACCACTGGTACATGTAACGACTGGTTTTCGAGAGATCCTCAGTTCACTCAGTTACTGTGAGGTGCATGAAATGACATACCTTCGTAACCCTCTAATTACTCACACAAAAGTCATCAAATATGAGCTTCTACTGACAGCTAATATGGCGCCTCCATTTCTGTACCGAAAAGAGCCGAGAACCCTGGATAGCCTGCGTGTGATGTTGTTGGCGTTCTCCCATCTCACTGTTGAACGTTCAGGCTAGCGTTGAGAATATCTGATACGCTCAAGCCTCCAAAATCCCGTAAGCCGTCGATTCCGTACAGCGGACAAATTGAAGAGCACCTCAGCTGCCATTGTGGTGGCAAACTTGAGCGTGAACTTTAAATGTGCGTAAGACTCTTATGATTAGAAACTGTATTTATTCTAGTTGTATCGCGAAAACTATGTCTCATTTAGATATACAACGACAAAACGACTTCAGACTCTTTGAATATGTAGCAGCTATCAGTTGTGTACAAATTTATTTCTCATACAGTGTAGAAATCGGCCAACAGCGTTTCTTCTTCCTAATTAAATGAATTAAAACATTTAGTTTTTTAGTGTTCTAAGTGCAGTGAATGAACGGAATGTATCCTCAGACACGATTCTTTTTCTCTTTCTCAGTATATTCTACGATGATGGAACTTTTGTACAAACATTAATTTCGGAAGAGTTTCACAACACTTGACGTGTCTGCTTTAGTGCCTGTTGTACTTTCCTACTTGTATATATTTTAGAGCGTCACAAAATGAAACATTTTGAGTCACATGTCGACTAGGATCGCCTAAAGGAGCTAATATTAAAAATCGACAGTGAAAATGAAGTATCCTATCAGATACATGACTATAAATAGCTTCTTACCTTGTGAATACAGAAATCAACCACTACCAATTACTTTTATGCCATAACTGTTAATTTTTTTTTTTTTTTTTTTTTTTTTTTTTTTTTTTTTTTTTTTTTGACTAAGTGCCTGTAGCATTAACATTAGGGTATCTAGCACGAATGTTAGCATTTTTTTTAACGCTTTACAGTAGTGAACTGCTCAGAAGTCAGCAACTATCGATATTGGGCTCAACTTTACAATGAGCATTCTGTGTGCCAATGTGTCATTCTGTAAACCCATTCAGTTGTTATACCTAAAGGAGATGACTTATAAATTCTGTATAACAAAATGCTAATATTAATTTCATAAACAAAAATGCGAACTAGAACGAGGCAATTGATCTCGTACCCAGATAGTTATTTTACATCTGAAAATGAAGCTTTTCGTTCCTTTCTTAAACCAATTTGTGCAGTTAAATGCTGCGCACCTCTTCACCATCGCCACAGTGGTCGTGAGTTCTAAGGCGCCTTGCTTCGGAGCGCGCAGTTGCTCGCCGTCGGAGGTTCGAGTCCTCCCTCGGGCATGTGTGTGTGTGTGGGGGGGGGGTTGTGTGTCCTTAGGTTATTTTAAGTAGGCAGTTTGTGAGCCTAGGGTCTGATAACCGCACTAGTTAAGTTCCATAGATTTACAAATGTTTGAACATTTTCTTCAGCATCGGGCTGTATGCTGCAAACAGTAAAGACGTGACTACCAACTGAGTGTATACAGGGTGTTATAAAAAGGTACGGCCAAACTTTCAAGAAACATTCCTCACACGCAAAGCAAGAAAATACGTTATGTGGACATGTGTCCGGAAACGCTTAGTTTCCATTTTAGAGTTCATTTTATTACTTCTCTTACATCACATTAATCATGCAATGGAAACACACAGCAGCAGGTCGTACCAGCGTGACTTCAAACACTTTGTTACAGGAAATGTTCAAAATGTCCTCCGTTAGCGAAGATACATGCATCCACCCTCCGTCGCATGGAATCCCTGATGCGCTGATGCAGCCCTGGAGAATGGCGTATTGTATCACAGCCGTCCACAATACGAGCACGAAGAGTCTCTACATTTGGTACCGTGGTTGCGTAGACAAGAGCTTTCAAATGCCCTCATAAATGAAAGTCAAGAGGTGTTGAGGTCAGGAGAGCGTGGAGGCCATAGAATTGGTCCGCCTCTACCAATCCATCGGTCACCGAATCTGTTGTTGAGAAGCGTACGAACACGTTGACTGCTCCCTCGTGCATGTACCACATGTTGTGAAGTACTTGTAAAGGCACATGTTCTAGCAGCACAGGTAGAGTATCCCGTATGAAATCACGATAACGTGCTCCAGTGAGCGTAGATGGAAGAACATGAGGCCCAATCAAGACATCACCAACAATTACCAACATTACCTTCCTTCAATTGGGCCAACTGACGGTGAATCGAGGAAGTACAGTACGTACAGTACGTACTAACGAAGCAATTGGGTATATTGACAATTGTCTGCACGAATTATTTCAATTTACATTTAAAGAGAAATACTAAAATGAGCTCTAACATGGAAATTAAGCGTTTCCGGACACATGTCCACATAACGTATTTTCTTTCTTTGTGTGTGAGGAATGTTTCCTGAAAGTTTCAATGTTCAAATGTTCGTATAGTCTATGGGACTTAACTACGGGGTCATCAGTCCCTAAACTTACAAACTACTTATGAACTACTTACGAACTAGGACGGCACAAATACCCATGCCCGAGGGGGGATTCGAACCCCCGACCGTAGTGGCCGTGTAGACCGTGACTGAAGCGCCTTAGTCCCCTCGGCCACCGCGGCCGGCCTGAAAGTTTGTCCGTACCTTTTTGTTACACCCTGTATACCGTAATAGCTATATAATAATAGATTTCTCTCTTAACACCACTCGTGCCGCGGTGGAGTACCCGAACGGTCTAAAGCACCTCGCTGCGGAGCGCGCGGTTGCTCGCCGTGGAGGTTCGAGTCCTCCCTGGGGCATGGGTGTGTGTGTTTGTCCGTAGGTTAGTTTACCTAGGTTTAAGTAGTTTGTAAGCTACGGACTGATGACCACGCAGTTTGGTCCGATAGATTTACAGACATTTGAACAGACAGACACCACTCGTATTTATCTTACTCTTGCCATTATAATGGCGGCAGAAACGAGGTTCAAATTATCACCACGGTAGAGTGACGGAGCGTTCTAAGGCGCCTTGCTGCGGAGCACGCGGTTGCTCGCCGTCTAAGGTTCGAGTTCTCCCTCGGGCATGGGTGTGTGTTGTCATTAGTTTTGTTTGTTTGTAAGCATAAGGACTGATGAACAAAGAAGTTAGGTCGCATAGATTTACAAACATTTGAGCTTTTTGTGAAAATATCCCTGCGGCAGCAGCGCCGTCAGGAAGTTATTCTTATAAAGTCTTTGAAGGTGCTGAATTAAAAATTACAATTTTGAGTATTTGCCTCATATTGGACATGGTGGATACTGCCTGGTACGTTTGGAAAGGCTCCCCAATGTGCAGTTTTCACGTTGTGCAGTCAGAAACTCGGAATGTTGACCGCATACGTACAGATAAACACTCCATGTGACGACGGCCTAAGGTTCAAAGGGAAGTGCGCTCTGCCCTCCACTTAACAGTAATCAGATACAGACGCAGACGCCGTTCCTTGAGGTGCAGCGGCGGAGTAAATTTGTGAACGCAGCGCTCGCCGCGGTTCGCACCTGCAACGGCTGCCAGGCCCGCCGGCTCCAGGAAACGGGCGCTGCTGTTGTTCCGCTAGCACCCCGCCGGCCTAATCCCGCGCGCTTCCGGTCCCCCTGGCCCCAGACGTCAGGTGCGGCCTGAGTGTTTTCCGTGTCAACAGCGGCGCGCGCCTGGCCTGTCCCGTTCTGCCCGCAGACAAACAGAAACACTCAAGCGGGCGGCACGCCACGCCGCTCCTAGCGGCCACCGTCCGGCGTGCAGGCTAAATATTTGCCGCGGCCGCAAATAAATACACCCAGCTGACACCAGGCCGCTACACGGCCGTCCCGCTGCTCCACGCCGCCACCGACACACCCTCGGGATCTGAGCGAATGTGCCAGACTTCGATTCTTCTGTGCAGACTTACGAGAACTGCATGCTTGAATACATATTCATATGAGAAACAAGCCTGCACGTCGCACTGTTGTATTTTACGTGTGCCATGTCCTCAGTACACTCAAATGCACCATTACATCCCATAAATATGAGATAAAATTATGGAATTCATTTCAGCCATTATGGGTACACAACTCATTCGCCGTCCAACATGTTCGTCATTCACGAACCATTCTCACCTATTGACATGATGCATCGGCATCCATACACATGCCATCGTTTGTGAACATGAAGTAAATGCCCTCAAGTAACCGAACATAACCGTTCGTCAATGATCAGTTAGACTAGGCGACCCAGCCATTATGACCCTCCAACAGTCCGCTCGGTGCTTTCTTGAAAACTTTGTCCCATGGCTCCGTGAAGTCTGAACCACTTTCAAACGTTACCATCAGCTTCTACCAACTGAAATAATTACTCATCTAATCATACCACAGTTTTCCCGTAGTCTGAGGTGCAACCAATACCGTCAAAAGCACATGAGAGCACTCGAGTCTATGGTCTGCTGCCCGAGTCCGTTACAGGAAAAATTGCGCCGCACTTTCTGAAGCAATACAATCGACATGCCCCAAATTGATTTCTGATGTTACAACCTCCAACAATAAAATTCGTTAAATGAAGTCAGAACGGTCAATCTGGCATCACAGGCAGATCACAACGCTTCACCTGCGTAGCAGTTGGTGTTGACAACCAGCCGCCACGGTAGTTCCGCTGAGCATCGTGTGTGCTCCGTGTTAAATCTGTTGGACGAAGTGCTTGTTTTGTTCGTTGGTTCTGAACTGAATACAGGACAATCAACGAGCAAAGGTTCAATTTAAAGTTTTAAGCTCGGCAAAACACCTAAAAAAATGGATGCAGTACTGGTACATGTTTATGGATATCAAACACTGTCCATGAAGTGTGTCTACGAGTGGTTCGTCCATTTTCGAGGAGGCCGCGAAGGTTTTTCTGACAATCCCCGTATCGGACGACCGGCGATCACCGCCATTGAAGAAAACATTGGGGGAAAAAAGACATTAATCGCGAATGATGGTCGATTAAGTGTGCGCGTGGACTGTGCGGAAGAACTACAGATTGACCGCGAATCCGTGCGACTAATCCTTTCCCAGGTATTAGGGAAGAGGAAAACGATATGCTCTAACATCTACTGACACCACATAGTATGTAATGCTCTTCCCAAAACAGATATCTTAAAAATATGAAACACCAAGTAAATTGCTGCGGATCAGCCCCTTTAAAAGAGCCGTGGAGTACGGCCTGGCTGTACTGTCAGCGATACAAAGAAATAAAATCCTCGTCTCGCAGCTCTCGTAAATTTTTTTATTGAGCCCATTGTTTCTGACACCTACGATTACACCAAAATACGTTGCCCATTTCTTCCCCCTCCTCTAAACGCAAACACTACGCAACTGTCGTATTAACAGGAGTTGTCATAACACCACCATTTCAAAACAACTTTGACAAAGTATTGAATACTTCTTGGTATGGTGTGTGTTCTTTCTGACATGTCCGAAAGAACAGACACCACGTCAATATAATAAGTATTTTTTTGTTTTGTTTGAATGATTAATGTTGCAGTAGTCACTATTTATAAATATTTTTTATTGGAACGACGCGTTTCGACAGCACGCTGCCATCATCGGGTGCATTTTTACAGTTACTGGTTACATTCTTGACGTATTATGTTTTGTGTTGTGGATGCCAGTGAGGTTATGTTTGTACAGTTTTAACCTGTTCAGGAAGATATAGCTATTTTTAGTATTATGTTTCATCATGATAGTTTTTGGATTATTGTAGTGTTGTATTTACGTACAGTTTTGATAATCTTGATAATCTTGTTGTCTGGCACACATAACACAAGAACATAGTTACATATACACTTACAGCACATGTGGACATTTTGTATTTGAAGGTTACTGTACAAAGATCCTTAGAAGCTAAGATAAACTGCTTATATCAGTATTTATAGTGAATATGCCATAAAAAGTGCATATGTAGCTGCATGAGTTGAAACTGAAGTTGCTACATTTTAAAGAATTAATCAATCAGTGTTACATTATTAATTTTACTTTTATTAATTTTATATTTTAATGAAAAATGCAAATAACATAGATAAATTTATATATAATAAGTATGCCTGCCGCGTTGGCCGAGGGGACTGCGGCGCGACAGTCACGGTCTGCACGGCCACTACGGTCGGGGGTTCGAATCCCCCCCTTCGGGCATGAATATATGTGCCGTCCTTAGTATTAGCTAGTTCACAAGTAGTTCGTAAGTTTAGGGACTGATGACCCCATAGTTAAGTCCCATAAGCTCTACAAACATTTGAACATTTGATAATAAGTATTTACACGTGAAGACGGCGTTTGGTTCATTTACTTCACCGCAGATGCTGTCATACGTTCGACCTCGCACGATAATCCGTAATGGTGAGAGTAAGAAGGCATGGACGATAGGGGCGCTACAGCCAAAGCGTGCGACTTGTATAAGTTTGAAACGGACGAGAGGCGACCACGGGTAGCCAATTGGTTAAGGCAACCACTGGCCAAAAACGGGAGACCCTCATTCGATTTCCGGCCTGGCTCACATTTTCACTTGTGGCTATTATTCAATTTTAGTGCCCTAATTCAAGCACTGTCAATCAAATGTTCAGATGTTTGTAGAGCTTAAGGGACTTAACTACGGATTCATTAGTCCCTAAACTTACAAACGACTTATGGAACTAGTTTATACTAAAGGCGGCACAAACATCCAAAACATCCATGCCCGAGGGGGGATTCGAACCCCCGTCGGGGAACGGCCTCGCGCATCGTAGCTTAGCGCCTCGATGCGCTCGGCCGCTCCGCCGCGGCCACTGTCAATCCTTCCTAATCCTTCTTCCTTCTCCTACTTGATTAAAAATTTGAAAAAAAAAATTGAATGGCAGTGTAATACCACCACCACCTAGAGAGAAGGCCGCGGCGCTCTAGTGTGACGTCAGGCAGAGTAGGTTGCGCGCGCATAGGTGACTGGGTAGCCGCTGGGGCACGGCCCACTATTCCGAAGCAGCGAGCCAGCTAGTTATGCCAACGCCACCTAGATACAAGGCCTGTGCGTTGCCTGCCAAGAGTAGTCATAACACGATCAAACTATTTGTCATACGTAGCGCTGTGCTGAGTTTGGGAATACGTACACGTTGCACACTGTGTTGCAGTGTTTTTCGTGTTATCTATGTGATTCTCCGTGCAGATTTTTGCTGGTGTGAGACAAAATGCCTAATATGAATCGTGCGATTCTATTATCGGTAAGATATCTTGCAGAACGACATGTTGACCATATATGTTTATTATTTCTCAGTGCTACCGGTTTCGGTTATTTACCATTGTCAAGCGTTAGCATAGATTAGCTAATAGCTTAAGATGTCGAAATACAAAAATACAAAATTATAACACAAGTATTCGTTGTCATTGCTCTAGTTATTGATATTATCACAGTTGCTGACTGCTACAGTCTCTAGCAGTCAGCCACTGTGATAATAACTAGAGTAATGACAACGAATACTTGTGTTATAATTTTGTATTTTTGTATTTCGACATGTTAAGCTATTAGCTAATCTGTGCTAACGCTTGACAATGGTAAATAACCGAAAGCGGTAGCATTCAAATGTTCAAATATTTGTAAATCTATCGGACCAAACTGCGTGGCCATCAGTCCGTAGCTTACAAACTACTTAAACCTAGGTAAACTAACCTAAGGACAAACACACACACCCATGCCCCAAGGAGGACTCGAGCCTCCACGGCGAGCAACCGCGCGCTCCGCAGCGAGACGCTTTAGACCGCTCGGCTACTCTACCGCGGCCCGGTAGCATTGAGAAATAATAAACAGCTATGGTCAACATGTCGTTCTGCAATTATCTGTAAGCTGTTATGCCCCATTTATTCACCTTTCTAAATCTAACTAATAGTTCATCAATATCTCATATCAAAACAAATGTGCCTGTGAATCACGTAAATAACTTAGAACATTCTGAAAAACAGTCTGCAACGTGTGCATATTCCCAAAATCATCACAACGCTACGTAAGACAAATAGTTTGTTCGTGTTATGACTACTCTTGGCAGGCAACACACAGGCCTTGTATCTAGGTGGTGTTGGTTATGCGCGCGCAACCTACTCTGCCTGACGTCACACGAGAGCGCCGCGGCCTTCTCTCTAGGTGGTGGTGGTAATACCCACTTCGGCGTTTGGTCCAATATTTCATCCAATTTCTTCGCCCAATTCTTTGTTCAATAAATCGATAGTGTAATACCGGCCGTAGTGCCGAAACTGTTTTTGTGCGAGGATACGGAGTTGCGACGACGGGATGGCAGAGTAGCTGGCGGTGTCCGACGGCGCACTTGTGTCCTCGCTCTTAATGCACAGGTGTTATGGCAGCAGCCGACTTCCTCTCGGCGCCGGTCTGCGCCACTGTTTCTGTGTGTGTGTGTGTGAGTGTGTGTTCCATTACGGCGGCAGATGCGCGGCCTGCACTGAAATGAGTTTTCCGCTGTCCGCAGGTCCGACCCCATGTGGCCCAACAGCCTGGCGGCCGGGTGAGTAGATTGCCTCCATCAAGCGCCACGTGGCGAGCACGCGCCTGCAGCGCCGCTTGTTTGCCCAGCACAGCCGCCGCAGCCGCTAACCCCATCGCCGGCGGTGACACCTCGCCTCACCCACACTACACTTGTGCAGCAGGCCACGCCTCGTCTGTGGAGCCGGCAAACTGGCTAATACTGATCACCCACACTTGATCTGCGGCAATAACAATCCAAGCAACTGGAAAGCTATATTTCTCAATACTATATTGGATATAAATTAATAAAATTCAGCAACCAGTTGTTTGTAATTATTTATTTTATTTTAGACAACCGGTTTCGGACGCTTGAGTGCCCTTCTTCTGGTCTCTATATAGACAAACAAGTGGATTGGTATACAGTAAATGCTATAAACGTACAAAAGTCGGTTACAGAAATTTGAAGCAGTTTGGAACCAAATCGATTGTAATAAGATATGTTCATATAATGGGATAAAATTAACACCTACATTTTAGTATTGTTGCTTAATGAATGTAGAAACATGCTATTAGGAGAGTCAGAGTGCAGTGAGTGCAGAGATTATGCAATGAATAACAATCAGCTGCTAACAAAGTAATTCTAGCCTCAGGAAATTTTGCAGACAGTATACAGCTGCTAACAAGGTAATTGTAGCCGCAGGAAATTTTGCAGACAGTATACACGCATATAGTTGATTGTACCATCTAAATTTTATCACAGTACGACACATAGTTCATGAGATATGAGCACATAAGCAGTAACGGTCATGGAAAACCGCCCCATCACGTACCATCTATTTCTATTTTACTACTCATTGTATTCCCAAATGTTTTTAGAGACACACAGCCCTTATTCAAATGAATACCTATGTGAGAAAACGGCAGAAATAAAAAAATAAATACCCGGCCAACGCAGGGTTTTCAGGTAGTAATGGATAAATGCGAGTAGTATCATCGATAATAACAAAATTTTTCCCATAAGTATGTAGCACCATAAAAACGATAATAACTATAAAATAACCTTTCTTAGGTTTCCTAAGAACCTTGGGATTGTATGACAAGGTACATAACAGGACAGTTTATTTATGATTTCTTGTAACTACAGTTGTTTACTGGAAACTTTTCTGCAACATCTGACATTAAAGTTGTGCGAATAGCCCTGAAACATTAAGGTAGGTTAACTATGAACTACAGTTGCCATAATGTCCTACCCATGCCTTGGCAATTGACCCTTGGAAATAATAAATGTGAAGTCATCCAAATCAGCACTAAGGAAATCAGGTGATGCTGAAGGAATTAGGTAACGAAACAATAAAGGACGTAGATGAGTTTTGTTACTTGGGCAGTAAAATAACAAATGATGGTCGCAGTACAGAGGATTCAAAATGCAGAATGGCAATGGGTAGAAAAGCGTTCTTGAAAAAGAGAAATTTGTTAACATCTAATATTAATTTAAGCCTAAGGAAGTCCTTTCTGAAGCCATTTGTTTGGAGTGTTGCCTGGTATGGTAGTGAAACATGGACGATAAACAGTGCGGACAGGAATAAGAGAGAGGGTTTTGAAATGTGGTGCTACAGAAGAATGCTGAAGATTAGGTGGGTGGATCGAGTAATTAATGAGGATGTACTGAACAGAATTGGGGAGAAAAGGAATTTCTGGAATACCGAGACTAAAAGAAGGGATCGATTGGTGGGACACATTCTTAGACATCAATGAATTGTGAATTTAGGGCTGGAGGGAAGTGTGTGGGGTAAAAACCGCAGAGGAAGACCAAGAGGTGGATACAGTAAGCAGATTCAGACAGATGTAAGTTGCCATTCTTATGTGGAGTTGAACAGGCTTCCTCAGGATCGGGTATTGTGGAGAGCTGCATCAAACCAGTCTTCGGACTGAAGACCACTACAACAACAACAGAAATAACTTAAATAGGATAGAACATATGGAAAATATTTTAGGGAAGGCGAACAAAAGGCTACGTTTCACTGCCAGAACACGTAGAAGATGCAACAGTTTTCCTAAAGAAACTGCCTACACTACACTTGTGCGTCCTATTTTGGAGTATTGCTGCGCTTTGTCGGATCCACACCAGGTGGGACTGACGGACGATTTAGAGTAATTTCAGAGAAGGGTAGCTCGTTTTGTATTACCGCGATTGAGTGCACGAGTTGGGGTGGAAATCATTAAAAGAAAGGTTGTAGTCCAAGGTTGTCTGGTGGGAATGTTAGATTCTATGGAAATGGCTGCTTGCTACTTGCTCCCCTTGGATAAGTGGCGATCAACACCTCACCTGAACTTCTGCTGCTGCCTGACCGTAGCTGGCATCGAACTCCGTCTCTTCTAGCAGAGTTTCAGTGCTATTGATATTTGTAATAGGACAGCAGTAGATGAGTTACAGGCCAAGTAAGCAAACAGGTTTACCTGATATAATTGTCTGTATTGTCCCATTAAGCAAGAGGAATGTGAGGTAACCTGTTACACATTAAAGACGGTTACTTCTGTAATCAAACATAGAAATAATAACTAGTCTCTCTGCAGGAACAAGACACTATGAAAGTCAATTCAGTAAAATCATTCAAACTGAAATAGCCCAACCCCTAGCAGCGAGAGAGTGCGCTGAGAAACATTATGTATATTTGAGAGTTAACGGAACAGCCCAGTCGGTAACATTCCGAACATTCTGTACACTTTCGCCCGTTGATTGGCGAACGCGTTCACTCGTCCCGGCGGAAAAGAGCGGACGACTGCTGGCTCAACTAGCACTGGCGTAGAACTGCCCACGACTGGGGCGTCGGGAGCGTCTCCCGTCTTTTTTATGTCCGTCACTCCAGGACACTGTATCACTCCGCCGAGAAGTGGGGCTCCTCAGCCAACCTGACAACCCGCCTTCTGCGCCCTATCCCCGGCCCGTGCGGGCAGGGTCGGCGCCCTGGGCGGTTGGGACACCTGGACTAGCCGTTCTTCAGCCAAACGGCGCGAAGGCGTGTGTCCCTCCGCCGCTGGTGAAGAAGAAGCGAATTTAAACTAACGGCCAAAAAGGCGTTTCAAAAGTATGCCATATTGCTTCATTTCCGTAATCATTAAATGGGCCTTGATAAAATTATAAATCCTCCGCCAGTAGGAAGTCAAGGTGTCAGCCAAGCCTGTGGAGGTTCTTATTTGTCGGAGAAAATTCACTTTATGCGATTAAATTAGCAGTTAATTTATACTACTTGTAAAGTACTGGGCCGATCAGCCAGCGACCGATGTCATTCTATTCGTAATTTCCCGTAAGGGCCGAATCTTCTGTCAAAATCAAGCGATTAATTTTATTGCGGCACTCTCCCTTTGTCACAGGGCTGGACTATCTGTCATTTGCATCTGCCTTCCTTCAGCACTTAGGTAGCCCAAGATATTGGTGCTACATAATGCCCTTCCCGTACCTTAGAAATTGACCCTTAAAAATAATAAATGTGAAGTCATCCACATGAGCAGTAAAAGAAACTTCATTTTCACGATAAATCTACAAACCGTGAATTCAACTAAATACCTAGGAATAACAATTACGAATAACTTAAACCGGATAGAACATATTGGAAATATTTTAGGGAAGGCGAACAGAAGGCTACTTTTCATTGTCGGAACACGTAGAAGTTGCAACAGTTTTACTAAAGAAACTGCCAACACTACACTTGTGCATCCTATTTTGGAATATTGCTGCGCATTGTGGGATCCACACCAGGTGGGACTGACGGACGATTTAGAGAAATTTCAGAGAAGGGTAGCTCGTTTTGTATTACCGCGATTGAGTGTCACGGAAATTATGCACGAGTTGGGGTGGAAATCATTAAAAGAAAGGCATTATTCGTTGCAGCGATACCTATTTGCGGAATTTCTTTCACCAACTTCCTCTTCCGAATGCGAACATATTTTGTTAACACCCAGCTACATAGGGGCACATGATCATCATAATAAGATAAATTAGATAGAAAACAGAAAGATCTAAGTGTTCCTTTTTCCGGCAAGCTATTAAAGAATGCTACCGTAGAGAAATATCATAAAAGCGGTTCGATGAACCCTCAGCCATGCTCTTCGATGTGACTTGCAGAGTATTTATGTAGATGTAGCGCTGAGCTCTGCGATACATGTCCTGGACACTTTACTCGAATTTTTCGTTTGGTATTGCGTTCAATAGCCTCGTCAAGATTTCTTGGATGTCAGAATTTTGTCAAATCTCTTTCAAAGCGAGTTTGAGTTGAGAGAATAGGAAGAAGTCTGGAGGATTGAGATCCAGCGAGTATGCTGGTTGTTCAAGTTACACTACCAGCTTTCTTTGCTAGCAACTGTTTGACGATATTGGCTGCTTGTGGGCGAGCGTTGTCATGGAACTTGAACATCCACCATATTCACCGAATCTCAGTCCTCTAGAGTTCTGCCTATTCCCTCGATCCATACTCGCTTTGAAATATAAGAGATTTGACAATATTCCTGATAGCCAACTAAACTTTGACGTGGCTTTTGAACACCATCCCTAGGAAGACTTCGTGCAAAGTTTCCAGGACATGTATCGTAGAGCTCAACGGTGCATAGTTACGTGAGGTGACTATTTCGAACGACAGTAAGGCAACTATAGCTAGTCTACGTTAATGTTACAAGACTGTACACCGAACTTGATTGTCAGAGTTTATATTAACAAACAAAAAATGGCTGATAAACACCAAAAGTCTGACCTTTTGGAGAAAAACGTTACGTTTTTACTCAGAAAACTTAATGGTTTCTTCACTATAATTGCACTCTATATAATATAGGTCTCGTATTGAATACAGGTATTCTACGTCCCATACTCACGTATTAACAAATCAGCAACCACCAATGTAGCTGAAGAAAAAAAACTCATAGACGTGATACTGAAACTTCAAAAGCAATAAAACAATAACATTTCCCCAAACAAGAGACCAATTCCACAATTGTTGCTACATATTAAAGACAAGCGGTAAGAATATTCAAGACATTCGCTTCTTAAGCAAAAGTAATTACTCTCGGAAGTATATGTATGTATAAGAAAGACGTTCAAAGAAACTGGCTGTCAAAATAAAATAGGCAAAAAATCGTATCGTCACGTTTTACGGCCCACTTCAGGTTTTCCTTTATTTTGGACAAAAATATAAATCATAATTTGTTTGGAGTTACCTCCCATTTTCAGTAAGTAAATGCGTAGTTGCAAATAATTAATGTGACCAAGTATAAATTGCCAAGAAACTGTTCATATTAATAAGTGATATTTTGAAATACATTTTGATACAGGGCAGGTAAGAAAAACATGTCAGTTATATACACGGCAGCGACGGCGAAGGCGAAGAGGACGTTTGTAAAGAGATGTAATACCAAGTCTCCAACACCGTAAAAATCGCGTATATATTTAAATATAATAAAATGTCCGAAATATGTTAAAAATAAATAAAAAAAATAAAAAAAATTAAAAAAAAACACTTTGAAAATTTTACGCTGGCAACAGATGATTTCATCATAATGAATTCCTTTTGAACAAATCAGGTTCCATGTCATTTCTGGTTCTAAAACGTTTATGGACGATTCGATTACGACTGTACTATTGTGATAATATCTATGCACTCAATACGTAATATTCTCTTTGCCGTAATTTAACGCATGACCGCAATTATTAGATATTTCAGAGTTTACATTTCACAAAAATACTCTTTTTATGAAATTTAACCTCTTTAAACTATTATTTTTAGATATTTTTCATATATTAATTACATTTGTCCGTTAAAATATTATCACCTGGCTTGCACTAGTAGTTTGGCCTCTTTTTGAAGGTTATTGTCTTTGCCTGTACTGCTTTATATAAAACCAAGTGACAGTGTCAAATCGTTGTTAGTTTTACAAACATTTCTGAAATGGTGCGAGTTACGGAAGAGACACAAGAGATCAAAGTTGCAGAGAACTTCCTGCTTTTACAGACACGATTATAGTATTCAATTTTCGTCTCAGGAGCCGCTGTTTTTATTTAAATTTCGAGCTGTCGACAAGGCGATCTCACAGGCCCACCTTTAGTGTTACTAAAAAAAATGTTTGTATAGTCTATGGAACTTAACTACGGGGTCATCAGTCCCTAAACTTACAAACTACTTATGAACTACTTACGAACTAGGACGGCACAAATATCCATGCCCGAGGGGGGGGGGGGGGGGGTTGGAACCCCCGACCGTAGTGGCCGTGCAGACCGTGACTGGAGCGCCTTAGTCCCCTCGGCCATCGCGGCTTGCGTAGTGTTACTACCGTAACCGAAAGGGCCAGAAATGAATGTATGATTCTCACTCATTTGAATTCTCTTACTTTCATCTAAGTAAGCAGCGAATAAACACACATTCGTATTTCTTAATGAATAAGTTGTTGCTTATATCTCTGAAACAGTGAAATCCGGCTGTTTTTACATTTATATCACGTTTATCTATGTCTCTTGTTATTTTACTAAAGCTCGGAACGCAAAAATTAAAATTACTAATTACTTAATTACGTAGAAAAATAAATATAAACTAATAAAACTCTTGTGGAGGCTTAGCCACTTCTGGAAGCGTTAGTGTCATTACAACTTTCAATCGGGAACAACTTCCACAGCAGTTCGCGTCACAGCTGTATGTGTCGGTCTGTTGGCACGATTCGTGAAACAGGGGGAACGAACTTGGATGTTGTTCCAGTCATCTGAATTCGAGCAGCTCTGCGCACAACTCAGCCTTGTGCAAGAGAAAGAATTTTTAAGATTCTGTTCTTACCTCTTATCGTGACACTGTCCTTTACCATTGTTTGTTATTTAATAGGAAATAATTTCCAAATTTCCCGCAAGATACACTGCTGGTCATCGAAAATGCAACACCTAGAATTAAGTTTCAGTTATATAAATATTATATAACAATTGTAAACTGGACGTTAATTTTTAATGTGTTTTTACAAGTAAATATATTCATATGAAAACTTGATTTTTTATTATGAGCTAAATATAACTATATTTTGTGAATAATGAAGTGCCAAGATCGCGGTATTTCGTCTTTATTTATAACAGACGACCGGTTTCGATTTACATACACATCATCTTCTGGTCTCCGCACTAAATTATAACATTATTACGTTATAACATTGTAATTTAGTGCAGAGACCAGAAGATGAGGTCTATGTACATCGAAACCGGTCGTCTGTTATAAATAAGGACGAAATACCGCGATCTTGGCATTTCATTATTCATAAAATACATTTATAAGATCGCTCCCTGCCATGAGCAAATTATATAAATGTAACTATTTCTGGGGTACATAAAATGTAGTAGTTTCCTTTGTGGGCATTTGTATGTCATTATTTAATTTGTATTATCATTATGCTCTTGACACCGTACCTCACAAACGGCTTTTAATCAAATTGCGTGGTTATGGTATATCGCCCCAAATTTGCGATTGGATAGGGGATTTCCTGTCAGAGAGGATACAGTACGTAGTAATCGATGGTAAGGCATCAACTAAAACAGAGGTGATATCGGACGTTCCACAGGGTAGTGTTATTGGTCCTCTGTTGTTCCTTATTTACATAAACGATTTAGGAGAAAATCTAAGTAGCTGCCTTAGGTTTTTTGCAGATGACGCCGTCATTTACTGTCTAGTGAAATCGTCTGAAGATCAAAACCAACTGCAGAAAGATCTGAATAAGATATCAGTTTGACTCTAAATAATGACTCTAAGTGTGAAGTCGTCCACATGAGTCCGAAAAGAAATCCGTTCAACTTTGTTTACAAGATAAATCAATCAAAAGTGAAGGCCGTAAACTCCACAAAATACCTAGCAATGACTATTACTTCAGACTTAAAGTGGAAAGAACACGTAGATAATGTCGTGGGAAAGGCGAACCAGAGACTGCGTTTTATTCGTAGAACCTTTAGAAGATGCAACAGAACTACAAAAGAAACTGCATACACTACGCTTGTCCGTCCTTTTTTGGTGTATTGCTGCCCAGTGTGGGATCCTTATCAGATGGGTTTGACGGAGGACATCGAAAGGGCAGCTCGTTTCGTATTGTCACGATACAGGGAAGACAGCGTTACGGAAATGATACAGGATCTGGGATGGGAATCATTACAACAACGGCGCTTATCGCTGCGGCGTGGGCTACTTACTAAACTGTAATCGCCAACATTCTCCTCCGAATGCGAAAATATATTGCTGACTCCCACTTACATAGGAAGAAATGACCATCATAATAAAATACGGGAAATCAGAGCTCGAACGGAGAGATTCAGGTGTTCTTTCTACCCGCGCGCTATTAGAGAATGGAATGGGGGATAAATAGTATAATGGTGGTTCGATGAACTCTCTGCCAGGCACTTAAATGTGATTTGCAGAGTATCTCATGTAAATGTATATTATCATTTAAGATTATGTGTGCGTGGTTGTTCAGTTTTCAGCATAGTCCCCCCTCATAAAACATCCCCTATTCAATGTTAACATAGATGCCTCGTCTGATGTTAAGCCTGTTACATCATTCTTGGTCGAATACAGGTACTGCCTTCTTGGTCTACCTCGACAGTTCCTGCAGTCTGATGCCTAACCTATGAGTCTTTTATGTAATCTTGCTTGTCCCATGAGTGTAACATGAGTGAACCATCTAAACCTGTTCGCTCTAAATGCTTCATCTATCATTACTTAAGACTTCCGGGCAGAGATGCCGTGGTCCATACATAAAACTTTCCCTTGACGTTTCGCCTTCGTCTGCGGAAGGCATCCTCCGAGGTAAAGCTAAACGTCAAGGGAAAGTTTTATGTATGGACCACAGCATCTCTGCCCGGAAGTCTTAAGTAATGACAATACCTGCCGTGAAAGCCTTCATTCTATGCTTCATATGTAGTGGCCATTCCCAGTTTTTCTTTGATTTTCCCTTCTAACTGTACCTGCAATCACCTGTATTAATAAGGTAATCTGTACCCACCCACGTTTCACTCCCATTCAGAAAAGTTGCTCGAAAGATTGAACGTTACACGCCTAACGTAGTCTTGGTACTGACACCCTTCTTGCAGAAGAGATTACATCGTAGCTGGGCGCTCTCTGCGTTAGCTTTTCTACACCTCGATTCTGAACTTCACATTGTTTTGTCAATCATATGCTATCTCAACAAAAGATTTGACTTAGATAACCACGGTCTTTCGTGGTGTTGTATTTTTGTTGGCCAACACTGTATTATTTATTTGATCACAAATCGTATTTAGGTTTCTTAGGCCGTCTTGGGCAACTGAATGTTGGAAATATAGATAAAATGACGTCCGATTTTCACCTTCTGTACTTACGCAGATGAAAAAGTAATGACACATAGCATGTCCAGGAAGTAAAGTATTACATTTTATGTAACACAGAAATAATTAAAATTAGCTCATGTTAATGACTAGGCTTTCATATCCTTACATAGGGAACATATATAAAATAAGGTCGAACTTGCATTATTTATAATATTTGTATAACTGTAACTCAGTTCAGTAGAAGGAGAAAACGGGAATAACATGTGACCAAATTACTTACCTGGTCTACGCTAATTCAGACCCAGTTTTCTATTAAGGGCTTTGAGGGACAACAAATATTTCAATTCCAATATTTTGCCGCGGTGGAGTGGCCGAAAACTCTAAGGCGCCTTGCAGCGGAGCGCGCGGTTACTCTGCGTCGGAGGTTCGAGTCCTCCCTCGGGCATAGGTGTTTGTGTTGTCCTTAGCATAAGTACGTTTAAGTAGTTTTTAAGCCTAAGGACTGAGAACCGCAGCAGTAAAGTCCCTAACAGAATTTAAATACCTCATAGCTGCCCCTACTGATGTCAGTTTATGTAACCACGCTATACGCCAAGCTCCACTACTGGGAACATGCTTCTTTTACGAATAAATTTGAGATCCCACTCTGTCAGTTCTGTGTTTAATTCATTTTCACGTCACTATTTCTGCACAAATTGTGCTGTTCTGAACGGTACAGTAATTGTTAAGGGCAGAATGGGCGGTAGTAAAAGCATTTGCGACTTTGGTGTAACGTTCTAATGTTCAAATGTTTGTTAAGCTTAAGGGACTTAACTGCGGGGTCATCAGTTCCTAAGCTTACAAACTACTTATGAACTACCTTATACTAAAGACGGCACAAACATCCATACCCGAGGGAGGATTCGAACCTCCGACGCGGGAGGCCGCGCGATCCGTAACGTGGTGCTCCAGACCACGCGGCAACGTTTTAATCCAGACACTTAATGCACTTGTAATATTTCCTTTTTGTGCAAATTTTGTATGAATGAAAGTGTTTGCACCCATTATAAAGATCGTATTTTCAGCAGGCCGAACAAATGTAGTATAGAAATAAGGGGAAACAATCGACAGTGACCGTGGCCAGTAAGCTCACTTGCAAATGATTCCAAACACATCTGACAAATGTTGCAGTTATTTTGCGAAACAACAACTGCCAAACTGACGGAGTTATTCACAACATGAGTCGCATCCAGATAGACACTTTCACTTTTTTAAAAAACAAAGATAACATGGTTGCACTAAAAACTTTATTTGCAACAGGTACAACAATGTTTATGCTATTTTTTCACCATACTCACGAAAACAGTTGAAACACTTAACATATCGTATCATCGACTTTAATATTCCTATTTCTTAGAAGTCTATCGCCTGTGAATGGAACCCAGCGTTTGGAAGTCGTCTTTAGCTCTTCGTCAAGAAGCTGGCCGGAGGACAGGAATTTGTTGTGGTGCAAGAAAAGATGTAAATCGCTGGTAGAAAGATCACAACTGTATACTGAATGATCAGACAGCTCCCTCACTTTCAGAAGTTCCGCTGGGAGTTGTTTGATCATCCAGCATACAGTTCTCATCTTGCTACCAGCAATTTACATCTTTTCTTGCACCTCAACAAATTCTTGTCCTCCGAACTGAAGAGCTGAAGACAAGTGTCACACGCTGATTCCATTTACAGTACGTGAATCTGTACATCACAGAAATACAACAGTTGATCCCAAAATATAACAAGTGCCTCAGTTCATTTGGTGACTACGTCGAAAAATATCTCAAATATTGGTGAACTTGAAACTTCCTGGCAGATTAAAATTGTGTGCCAGAACCGGGACTCGAACCTGGGACCTTTGCCTTTCGCGGGCAAGCGCTCTACCGACTGAGCTATCCCGACACGACTCACCATGCCGCCTCAAAACTTTACTTCCGCCAGTACCTCGCCTCCTACTTTCCAAACTTCACAAAACCTCTCCTGCGAACCTTGCAAGATTAGCACTCCTGGAAGAAATTATATGGTGGAGACATGGCTAAGCTACAGCCCAAGGGATGTTTCCAGAATGAAACTTTCACTCTGCAGCGGAGTGTGCGCTGATATGAAACTTCCTGAGCAGATAGCCCAGTCGGTAGAGCGCTTGCCGCGAAAGGCAAAGGTCCCAGGTTCGAGTCCAGGTTCCGGCACACAATTTTAATCTGCCACGAAGTTTCATATCAGCGCACACTCCGCTGCAGAGTGAAAGTTTCATTCTGGAAATGTTCAAATGTTTGTAGAGCTCATGGAACTTAACTACGGGGTCATCAGTCCCTAAACTTACAAACTACTTATGATCTAGCTCATATTAAAGACGGCACAAACATCCATGCCCGAGGGGGGATTCGGGGAGCGGCCTCGCGCATCGTTGCACAGCGCTTCAATGCGCTCGGCCGCGCCGCCGCGGCATGGTCAGACATATCCTACACTGTAACACCACTGTCACTGATACTACATGTACCGTGGGAGTGTTCGAATGGCAGTCCTCGTCACGTGATCTTGTTCTCGCACAGACTATATCGATAGTAAGGTGGTTGTCATAATATTCTGGCTGATTAATATACTGAACAGTATGGCTATTATTTTGTCCGCCCCTGTACATCGTATATCAGGATTACCCTGTATAAAGCGATCTCTTTTTCCTGCAGAAACGGGAGTTTCAAGTGCGGAGGAAATGCAGCCGATTCTACTGTCCTGGCTGCGTTTACTGAGCAGAGCGACGCTGTGCTGCATTTTCCGCCTGTACCATGGGGCAGGTCTTGTGTGTGGGAGCCCTTTGTTCCCCTCACAATGAACACACGTCGTTCCCCGCCACGAAACGGGCAATAGCCGCGAGCCGGGAAACGCGATGAGAGTGGCGTGCCCGCCCATTTACTGATTGCACGTATCGCCTGCCATCAGCAGGCCGAGGGAAATCGAGGGCTCCGCTGCCGGCGGCTGATAAAGCCGGCGACCGGCTCGTGTGGCGGCCGAGGGCGGTCCCTGACCACTGCCACAGAGTAACATATATATTTGTCTGTGCCACTGCCCAATATCGCATTGTCCACGAGGCCAAAATCACACGGGCAGCACTTCGCATCGTGCCGCAGGCCAGGCATGCTAAAAACCGTGACATGTGTGCGCCGAGTTGGTTCATCACATGCAGCGTGCTCTTTATAGTAATTTGTATCCACAGCGCTTTCCAGCGGCAGTTATCCCAGAACCTAGCTCGCAAATCATTCAGTCTGGTTACCAACATAACCACACCTAAGGTAGCTACTCTATTACAAATGGTCATCACCTCTCTTCCCATCTGCTAGACATATCTTTTAGTCTGTAGTGTACGCAAAATAAGAAATACATTTCGCACAAATACGATACAAGATGAATAAGAACATATTCTGTATTCAAATATTATGAATGATCTCGAACAGAATGATCTATTGGCCCAAGGTCAACATGGATTTAGAAAATATCGTTCATGCGAAACACAACTAGCTCTTTACTCACACGAAGTGATGGATGCTATCGACAAGGGTTCGCACATTGATTCCGTATTCCTTGATTTCCAGAAGACTTTTGTCACAGTACCTCACAAACGGCTTTTAATCAAATTGCGTGGTAACAGTGTATCGCCACAAATTTGTGACTTGATAGGGGATTTCCTCTCAGAGAGGACACAGATCGTAGTAATCGATGGTAAGGCATTGACTAAAACAGAGGAGTTATCGGGCGTTCCACGGGGTAGTGTCTTTGGTCCTCTGCTGTTCCTTATTTACATAAACGATTTAGGGGAAAATCTAAGTAGCTCTCTTGTTTGCAGATGACGCCGTCATTTACCGTCTAGTAAAATCATCTGAAGATCAAAACCAACTGCATAACGATTTGAATAAGATATCTGTAAGGTGTAAAAATTGGCAGTTGACTCTAAATAAGGGGAAGTGTAAGGCGTCCATATGAGTACGAAAAGAAATCCGTTAAACTTTGTTTACCCAATAAATCAATCAAATGTGATAGCCGTAAACTCCACAAAATACCTACGAATTACAATTACTTCAGACTTAAATTGGAAAGAACACGTAGATAATGTCGTGGGAAAAGCGAACCAGAGACTGCGTTTTATTGGCAGATACCGTTAAAACATGCAACAGAACTACAAAAGAGACTGCATACACTACGCTTGTCCGTCCATTTTTGGGATCCTTATTAGGTTGGTTTGACGGAGGACATCGAAAGAGTCCAAAGAAGAGCAGCTCGTTTCATTACAACAACGGCGCATGTTGCTTATGGCGTGGGCTACGTACGAAACTCCAATCGCCAGCTTTTTCCTCCGAATGCTAAAATACATTGTTGACTATCATTTACATAGATAGAAATGATCATCAGAATAAAATACGTGAAATCAGAGCTCGAACGGAGAGATTTAGGTGTACTTTCTTCCCGCGCGCTATTCGAGAATGGAGTGGGAGATAAATAGTATAATGATGGTTCGATGAACCCTCTGCCAGGCACTTAAACGTGATTTGCAGAGTATCCCATGTAGATGTAGATATTACTTGGGACGTTATTTTGTTCATAGTTAACACTGTCAATTTAATAACGCTAGCATATTCTTCGACACAGCACCAAAGACAAGAAGATTCACTGCCGAAATAAACTAACACGAAGCACGCTCATGTTCACACGTACAGACGGCTACGTAACACAACCTCCACAAGAATGATAGATTATTGCCTCAGAAGTGGCTAGACGCCGTACCAAACGACAAAATTTACTAGAAGCATGTTGTTCATCAATAACAATGCGACTTTAAAGACTGATACACAAAATATGGTATAAATGAGCTTTTAATACGTTGTTGTCGAGGAACAACACAGGGAATGAAAGGGTTAAAAACTTCCATAATAAAAAACATCAATAGATCATTTACATTACAACAAGAAAAGTACTCGCGATTGTCAGCATTAATCAGCATCAGTTGTATAATTTATTGGTGACACTTAAATATTTGTGCCATTCGTAGATTGGACTCCGAATTTACTGTTTTTCCTGAATGGTCACGTTAACCATTACGCTATCAGTCCAATTTCCTGCTGACACAGAAATTCTAGCTTTGTTTTTAGAAAAAATCATATGGATCTTTTCACAGTCGTTATAAAGGATAGATTATGGATTAATACTTGTTCCAGAGATCATGAATACGAGATTTCGTAATGATGTGGAACGTGATAAAATTTTCGCCTTCTGTAGGTGTTACCTCAGCCTGGGAAAAGACAACCTGAACAACAATTTGGCCGTTTCACCATACTTCTTGAACGAGCACAGGTAATGTTGTTGTGCATATAACGTATATCCTTAATAAAGAAACTGTTTACTGTTAGATTATTACCTACTTAATGACGAATAAGCCTTGATAGTCTTTCAATAATACCTTCGCCTTTTCTTTTAATGTTATTTTTTCTGGAAATGGTGTTTCTTCGTATTGACCTCCCACACGTGCAAAAGCGAGAATAATTTTTTGCTAATTGCAGTCAACAATTTTACAGAGAATCGGCATCCACGCTCTTCAGATTCTAAAACTCTTCTAAAAAGTTTGAATTTATAGCTAACACAAAGTAAATGTATGTGCAACGATTTATATAAACTGATCGCAAAATGTCTATTTCCCATACTTTTTATTCCACGAAACTTCAAGTACACATCGAAAACTCTATATAAGCCTGCATAGAAAGCAGTCAGTGGACGGCAAGCACGGAACTAACGAGGTGTGTTCACTGACAGAAATTCCAGTCCTGGTGGTTCAATGAGACGGTCCGGATATCCTACCATCTGTGTTCAGAGTTGCCGGCCGCGGTGGCCGAGGGGACTGAGGCGCTTCAGTCACGGTCTACACGGCCACTACAGTCGGGGGTTCGAATCCCCCCTCGGGCATGGATATTTGTGCCGTCCTTAGTTGTAGGTAGTTCATAAGTAGTTTGTAAGTTTAGGGACTGATGACCCCGTAGTTAAGTCCCTTAAGCTTCACAAACATTTGAACATTTTTTTTGTTCAGAATTGCTGAATTCGAGTGAGGGATTAACTCTTTTACAGTGCAAGTGCTCATTAAAAGTTGTCGAATTCGAGTGTACCTTGCAGTTACAGGCCAAAGGAAAGACCAAATGTTGCTTATGCATCGCCATACGGGTATTACATTTTGGGTTGGTGTTGAATTTTACTTGCCGTGCGGGAATGGCGGCGCTGTCTTGGGTGTCGGGTCACGGATTGTGCGGCCGCTCCCGTCGGAGTTTCGTGATCTCCTTCGGGCTTGTGTGTTGGTCTTACCATAAATTAGTTGAAGTATTTTGTAGCTCTAGGGTGCGTAGACCCTAACAGTTTGGTTCCTTAGGTTTACAAGCATTTCAGCATTTGACTTCTACTTTCGCAACCCCCTAGTACGAGTTGCCAGTGCACATTTAAGACTGCTTCGTCGGCCGTCGGATTGCTCTGCTGCCCTCGCCTTCCTGTCGTCTCGATTCTCGCTTAACGAAAACTTCTGGCCAATGATTGTGGAGAGACTGGCGCGATATACACGACCCGCTGCAATTTTGATTTCATTACCTTCCTAACTTCACATAGACCTGTATTTTCAATCATTTTTGTACAACGACTTGTTGTTGTAGTGTTACGCAGAATGGTATGATGAAGCTCTCCACTATACTGTCCTGTGCAAACCTCTTTATCTGCGAATAAGAACGGCAACCCACATCCTTCTGAACCTGTTTTTTGGATTCGTCTCTCGGTCTCCCTCTACTATTTTTACCCCGCATACTTTCTAACTCCTCCTAATGCTAAGCTGACGATGTGTCCCACCAACCTATCCGTTAAAAAAAATCAAATGTTTGTTAAGCTAATGGGACTTAACTGCGGGGTCATCAGTCCCTAAACATACAAACTACTTACAAACTAACTTATACTAAGGAGAGCACAAACATCCATGCCCGAGGGGGGATTCGAACCCCCCGACGGGGAACGGCTTCGCGCATCGGAGCATAGCGAATCAATGCGCTCGGCTACTCCGACGCGGCCTATCCATTCTCTTAGTCAGGGCCGCGGCGGATTTTAGAATTTTAGGATTTTAGAATTTTCTTATATTTATGATACGTGAAGCTCGGAACTCAAACAACAATCAGCCAAAGCCATTCGATGTAACTCTCAAAAATTCTCCAGAAAATCGACAATCGACTCTGAAGTTTTGCGAGTAAGGGTGAGTACCAATCAGTAAATGATGGTTTCAATAAAAAAAAAAAAATATGTTACATTTTTTTACAGAAATGGCTTAACTATTAGTTGACAACGATAGTCTTTGATAGTTCAGTTTGTTAAGAGCTACGATACTAGTTTTGGAAAGTCTTCTCCGTAGCTACTAATGGTTTTCCAAACACCTAACCTATCCAACCATCGCTTTACATGACAAGGTTTCCAGCTCGTCTACATACACATAAACAAGCACTGACACAACAGTGGCATTAGAGACCCAAAAACGTTTTATATAACTGAATTCTAAAATTAAAAATATTATCTCACAGTGGGATTCGAACCATGGTGTGAGGCCAGGACGCTACCATCAGAGCTACACCGAAACGTGGTACATACGTCTACTCGCGAAACTTTAAAGTCGATTTTCTCGAGAATTTTTGAGAATTGCGTCGAATGGCTTTGACTGATTATTATTTAAGTCTTGAACATCACGTACCAGAAATATCAAGAAATTCGAAAATCCAATACTCATGTGGTCTCCTTGTTAGTCAGTGTATACCAGAAACTCCTTTTCTCCCCAGTTCTGTGAAGCTGCTCATTAGTTACGTGATTTACCCATATAATATTCTTCATTAGTCTGTAGCACCACATTTCAGAAGCTTCTGTCATCTTTTTTGTCTGAACTCCTTATTCTCCATGTTACACTCCCACACAATGCTACACTCCAGACAAATACTTTCAGAAAGAACTTCCTAACATTTAAATTAATCTTCAGGTAAAACTTCCGGGATGAGAGGCCGTGGTCCAGGTGTGAAACGTCCTCCCGACGTTTCGTCTCCAACTGCGGGAGACATCTTCCAGGGTCTTCCGGCTACTGCCACTGTGGTCTGAGGGGCCCTCGCATTTATAGAGGGCATAGAGGGCACCACCACACGTCACGTGAGGCTGACTGTGTGGCTGTCTTTGGATGACGTCGATTAAAAGTAATCAATTGTCATCTTGTTGGTGCAACGTCGACAACCATATTTTATCTAACTTCAGACATTCTTCTTTTCTATTGAAATTATTCTGGTGTTTGTGAATCTCTATTGCTTCTCTATACATACGTGCATGGTAATGTGATGTCCTAGCTAAAACACTCGTCTCATGAAATTTCATTTCGTGTTTCCAATGTTGAAAAACATGTTCTGCTACTGCCGATTTTTCCGTATGGCCCAAATGACAGTTCCTTTTATATTCAGTTAAGCGGGTGTTGACGCTTCTTTTAGTTGTTCCAGTATATACTTGACCATAGCTGCAAGGAATTTTGTATACCCCAGTTGTTGCTAGGGGGTGACGTGCGTCTTTTGCTGATCTCAATTATTCTTTTATCTTCTTGGTGGGTCTGTAGATCGTTTCGACGCCATGCTTGGCCAATACTTTCCCGATTCGATCAGTAATTCTGCTAAGGTAGGGCAGGAAAACTTTTCCAGATGGTTGTCGTTGTTCAGGCTCGGAACTTCTGGATTCTTCTCTTCTTCGATGGAGAGCTCTATTTCCTTGCCACCATATCCACTTTCCTTGAAGGCCGGCCGTAAGTGATTTAGTTCATCCTCCAAGTAAATTGGCTAACAGATTTTGTTGGCTTTCTCCACCAAGGTGTTAATGATACCTATTTTTTGCCTCGGATGGTGGTTTGACTCCTTGTGGAGCTACCGATCAGTCACCCCGTTTACATGGGCTCCCAAAACCGGATTTCGTAAACCGATTTCCCAATTCCGCTTTTGGTTGGTCATGTAAACACTCCAAAATCGATTCTGGAAATCCACTTCTCTATAGCGGTTTTCCAGTTCCACAATCGATTTTAGTGTCCATGTAAACGCAAACGTTTTTGTATCGTTCTTGGATTGTCAGATTGTTTGTTTGTTTGTTTTTTTTTTTTTTTTTTTTTTTTTTTTTTTTTTTTTTTTTTTTTTTTTTTTTTTTTTAAGAATTTTCGGTACATATGGACAAAGTGATATTTTCTAATGTGAAATAAAAGTATTAATATTAGATTGAGCATGAATCTGTGTATTTAAGCAAAGAAAAATAGCGATTATGCTGACTAAATCGGGGACTGAATCAGCTGTGTTTCAGCCGCCATTTTAAGTGGATTAGGAAATCCGATTCAGGCTGTGCCATTTAAACACGACAGCGAAAAACGGTTTACGAAAATCGGTTTTCGTCTTCCGGAAGATGTGTTACATGTAAACGTAGTGAGCGTGTGCGTCCTTTCTGTACCTTATGGCCCAGAGCTCCGTCCTTCCGTTTAATTACCGATACATCCAGGAAGTTAAGTTGGCCATTTCTCTCTTTCCCCATGATGAACTGTATATTTTGATTACTGCTATTGAGATGCATTAAGAAGACATCCAGCTGCTCTTCACCATGGTTCCATTCTACAAAGGTGTCGTCAACATATCGGCACCACTTAGTTGGTTTCTTTCTGGCCGTCTGTAGCGCCTGCTCTTCGAAAAATTCCATAAATAAATTGACAGCACCTGGACTAAGAGGGCTACCATTAGCCACTCCGTGAATTAATATTGAATGTCGACAAATTTCGCTTCTTCATAAACGCTGTTCTTCCCTTAGTCTTTTTGCCTTTTATAAATTTCTTTAATTTGGTCATTAGAAGTTACTTTACTACTGAAATAAAATTCATCTACTACTTTTATTGTTTCATTATCAAATCCAATTCCTTCAACATCGCCTGATTTTCCGACACTATATTCCATTACTTTTAATTTTTTTAATTTTTTTTACTCTTGTTAACGTTCACATACTTGCCAACTTTCTCGATTTAGGTGGAAATCTCCTGATTTTTCACTTTTTCATCTGCTTCCATATTTTTTTTTATTTCCCCCGATTTTTATATTTTATCCTTAAACTTAAGATTCGTTTCAATAAACCGCAGTTTATTAGGTCAGTGGTCAAAAATCCTTTGTTTATTTATCAGTTTAATCTAAATACACGTATCGAAATTCATTTGCAGATACTGGCATAGAGTTTCGGTGTTGTGCTCTTTTTGAACGCGATGTTTTGTCATGGTGCGTAAGTAAAGTCTCATGAGTGGTTTATTTTATTTTACTTTTTTTTTATTTTAAATCAGTGGGAACCCTTCGAGTGCATAATTACAAGTATTAGTTCAAATACGAATTGCAGAAGGGCAATTTTCGTGTGAACAGCTATTTTAAATGATCGTAGAATTTCGATTCGGTGGTGTGTGTTCCATTATGACAAACAAAGATAACTTTTTGAATCAGTTTTCCGGAACAATTTCCGTGCATTATCAAAGCTAGTAAATGTCTGTTACTTGTATTTTGTACTATTTGTTGATGTATCGGGACACGTGCAAGCAAAGAAAACAAGAAGTGTGTAACAATACTAAACTGAAATTTTCTGATAGAAGTGAAAGTGATCCTGTGATACATGCCAAGCACTTGCTGACATCGTTTATTTTAAAGCACAAATTACCAATTAAATGCGATGACCACTTAGGTAGAAGTATAGCACAAAACTACAGCTTCATCTTCTTTGTTTTATTCCAAAAACCAATCAAATTACTTGGACTGCCTACAAATAAAGATTATGTAATGAACATTTGGGTTACTGCAAGAGTTCATTTTTATTTTTTGGTATTTTATAGCTGTTATAAAATGGCATTGTGAGATCATAGGATAAGATTAAAATTATTTATCGTTAGGTCTAAATTAATAAGAGCCGCTGTTTTTCACAGTATATATCTCCAAATTTTTTGAAGAATCTCGCGAATTTTATACTGGATCCCAATTTTTACGTTTTGAAGTTTGTCAGGTATGTGTTGTATACCCCCTCCTTTTAAAACAGTGTCCATTCAGTTCAATTGAACTTACAGGTTATTTTCTGTCTCTGTCATCAGCAAACCACGAAGCCTTATCTTCCAAATAAATTTGGCTGTGATATTGGTGCTGTATTGCGAATGTAGTGTACGAGGTGCATTCAATTTATAACATCTCCGATTTTTCCCTCGGGTCTACCTACTGAAACAAACATACTGTTTGTTATAAAATATGTGATCACTCATTGTGAGTGAGTGATAAATATGGCACTACTGTACGCACATGGAATTCTAGTGGCATAGCTATCGCATTCATAAAACGGCGACATTCTCAGTAAAAGAACAGCGTATAGTGATTTGTTTTCTGCATTTGCGTGGTGTGCCATATCAAAATTCATTGAGTGAGACATGGGATGATGGTGACATCGTTGATTGCATTGTGTATAAGTGGGTGTAACAGTTCAGATAAGGTAAAACATCATGTGACAACTCACCATGACAATCTCGGCCTCATACCAGGTGGTCTGAAGACATGAATAAGGAAATGGAGAAAATTTTTTGGAGGCTATCCGAAGGACTGTGGAACATTCTCCTCCAAAGTTGGTATTTCCGTGGGATCTGTGCACGCAATCCTACATGAGGATCGGAAAAAGCGGATAGTGTCTTCCAGGTGGGTACCACATATGCTGTTGGTAGACCGCAAGGCTGCACGTGGGTTATGTTGTCCGGCAATGTTGCCACGTTTTTAATGCGCTTGAATGGGAGTACATCTACATGGATACTCTGTAAGTCACATTGAAGTGCCTGACAGAGGGTTTTCTGAATCGCTCTCATAATACTTCTGCACCGTTCCATTATCTAACAGCACGCGAGAACAAGGAACACTTAAATCTTTCCGTTTTTGACCTGATTTCTCTGTTTTTATTACCATAATCATGACTCCCTATGTAGGTGTGTGCTAACAAAATATGTACGCCATCGTATGAGAAAGTTGGTGAAAGAAATATCGCAACTACATCTCGCCCCAAAGGAATGACGCCTTTCTTTTGTTGATTTCGACCCCAGTTAATGCATCATTTCTGTGAAACTCTTTCCCCTGAATTGTGATAATATAAAGCGAGTTGCCCTTCTTTGAACTTTCTCTATATCCCCCGTCAGTCCCATTTGGTGGGGATCCTAAAGTGCACAGCAATACTCCAAATTAGGACGCACTATTGTAGCGTAGGAAGTTTCTTTAGTACAATTGTTGCATCCTCCATAGTCGCTTTTACACGATCAAATTTTTCGTCTTAGTTGATTACTCGCGACAATTGAATCTACTGCAGTGCCCCTGGCGTGTTACGTCTGTACTGCGACACCCCTATATCGAGTGGTCGTTCTCTTTTGCACTTTAGTATCAAAATTGTTCAGCTGTCTGCTGTGTAGTTTCCCATCTGAATGATGAAGTGAGATTATGAAGGCATGTTTTACTTGGGAGCTGGACAATTGAGATTATTAATGATGTAGGGGTAAAACATAGTTGATATCCTCATCAAATGTGATATGGTAAATTCTGTACATTACTGAGATCCTAAAAAAGTAAAAGTGTTGCCCAATCAATTAAAAACTTATACATTTATTGTCCAAATAAAATTTGAAACACATCAGACAATATCGAAAATGCAATAAAAGCTGCCTGTTTACTTTTGTTTTCATGACTTGTTTTCTTTCAAACAGACAAGAAGCATCAAAAATAATTTTCACTTCTGATTGTTGATATAAATTTCATTAAAAGATGTTTATATACTAAAAACCATGTTTACGCATAGTGTAATCGTAAATATCTTGTTTGTATACATTTCGCCTCTTTTTCAGAAGAACTAATAGAAAACATAATACTAGGCTCTGGTGCAACGTTTTCGATGTGATGAGAACACAGAGCAAGCAACAGAATGAAGTTTAATAAGATGTGAGAACATTTCTATAATATGAATGAGTGCGGCCACAATAGATTAGCATACTCGAAAATTTAGAATTCCACACTGGGCACAGGCTATAGTTACACCAGTCTATAGTTGCACTCGTGATAAGGTCAGCATCTGATTTATACGCAGACACAAAAAGTGCACGCATTTCGAGTAGTAGATTTTTTGCAGAGAGTTGCTCTTGTAAAATGGGCTTAAGTGTTCTGCCAATGAAATGCAGCCTTTGATTCGCCTTACCCACAATACTTCATATGGGTATAGTTAAACTGATTGTGAGAATGGATGAGACATGTATGCCGTTTTTAATTCATAAAGAAATTGTCAGTCAGCGATTTTCCAGTGATCAAAGAAGACCCCTAAGTAAGCGTTCACAGTGGTTATGGAATCGCGGTGTCATCATTCTGAAAAATGTTTACAACTACAAGACTGCAGGGATAGACGTTTCACAGTTTTAACTCTTCAGGCTATCCCGGCGATCTAATGACATAATGGGTTGTCGGGTGTTCCGCTGGATGTCAGTGTCGAATTTGCACGATATTTCGGTTGCATAGAGTGGGCGCGGACCGCAAACGGAGTGCCATACCGAAGATGAAGCACTCAGAGGGGGATCCGACGGTCGCACAGAGAGAGCACCTACTGCCGCAGCGGACGGAAAACGGAACGTCAGCGCTCCAGAAAATCACAGAGAAATGGCGTGGACAGTAAACGGGGTGTCAGACCTAAGATGGATCACTCAGAGGCGGGTCTGACGGGCGCGGACCACAGAAGGAGCACCTAGGGCCGCAGCGGACACGAAACAGAACGTCAGTGCTGCAGAACATGGCAGCAGGCGGGCGCGGACCGCAAACGGAGCGTCGGACCGTAGATGAAGCACTCGGAAGCTGGTCTGACTGGCGCGGACCACAGAGGGAGCACCAGAGCAGCAGCGGAACCAAAATAGAATGTCAACACTCCAAAAAATCGCAGGAAGTGGGCGCGGATTACAAACAGAGTGCCAAACCTAAGATGGATCCCTCCGAGGCAGGTCTGATAGGTGCGGACGACAGAGGGAGCGCCTACAACCGTCGGTGGAGGGGCAAGGCCGTAGACATAAATACTGGACCACACAGAGAACAGTCTGAAAACAGCAGACGCTACCACAATATTCCTCAGTGGAGACACTGGGCAAGCCTGGAAGAAGCAAGATAGCCAACACTAGGCCAACCTCAAGATGACAGCAGCTGCTGGGCCGAAAGAAGATAAGAGCCTTGATATGATGACTGCCTGAGAAGAGGAAATTGGAAACCAGGGAATCACAATCCTGGAATCCAAAAATCCAGTCATAGCTGGACGCCAAACAAACAAACATTCATTCATTTATTCTTTCCAATGTAGTTTTAATTATTGTAATTGAAGTAATTTTCTTAATTCAAAAATTGTTAATTACGCAAAATTATAAAATACTAACCTAGCACCAATGCAAGAAATACTAATAAACATAAAAATACAATCTCCTCAGTAGGCTGTAAAGGGTATATGCAAGCTCTAAAGCAGCCAGCTCCACCTCGTGAAGGTGGAAAATGAAAGGTGCAAAAAGAAAAAATAAATGAATAAAAATAAAAAAAATGCTAGAGAGAGATATCAGTCTCAGTTGTAGGGCATTGCGCTCCCCACAAAGACAATCAGAAAGCAAACTATGAAGACAGAAGAAGTGCTAAACTGATAATCTCAACTGGACTCCGCTTATGGACACAGTCATCAAAAGGAGACGTTCTATAAGGAGAAGGCAAAGGGACAACAGAAGGTGTATCTGAAGCAATACTGGAAGATGAGGGCACTATATCACCTTCAGGAAGAATATGGAGACCCACCTCTACAAGAAATGAGCGAGAAGACAGGAAGACGGTAGCCACGACCGAACAGCTGAGGAATACCAGGAAAAGACAACACACAAGGTGGTTAACCACGATGAGCTGTGGCCCAGGTTTCCGTGGTTTCCTGTAGGCTGTAAGGTGAATAGCAGAGCTGTCCTCATGCCCACTGAATATTCCCAATTGGGACAAACTGTATCTCCCCCCCCCCCCAAAAAAAAAAAATAATATCCCGTATTTCCAAATACATCAATAGAACCAAAACAGAATAACAAACCCACTGGCTGAACAGAGCATACGTGACGCTCTCAAGCAGCCCGCCCATCCCCCTCCGGGTTGGGAATGAAAAGATTTTAAATTAAATAAATGAATAAGTGTTATTGTTATGGTCTTCAGCCCGAAGACTGTTTTGATGCAGCTCTCCACCCTACTCTATCCTGAGCAAGCCTTTTCATCTCCTCATAAGAACGGCAACCTACATCCATTTGAACCTACATCCATTTACTATATGCGTCTCTTGCTCTGCCTCTGCGATTTTTACCCCACAAACTTTCCTCGATGTCTAAGAATGTGTCCTACCAAGCGATCCATTCTTTTAGTCAAGGTATGCCAAAAATTCCTCTTCTCGCCAGTTCTGTTCAGTACCTCTTCATTAGTTACGCGATCTACCCACCTAATCTTCAGCATTCTTCTGTAGCACCACATTTCAAAAGACTCTATTCTCTTCCTGTCTGCACTCTTTATCGTCCATGTTTCACTCCCGTACGAGGCAACACTCCACAGAAATGCCTTCAGAAAAGATTTTAAAATAAATACACAAAATAAAAAAAATAAAAAAGAGATCACTCTCAGGTGGCATCTAATGAAGTTTACGAGCTACTTAACCGAAATTCGTGCAAATTCGAGAATTCCATCCAGCAGAACACCCGACAATCCATTATGTTTCACTGTTTGTTTTGGATTAGAAAAAAATCGGAGGTGTTTTAACTTGACTGCACCTCGTAGTGACATGGTGGGTAGGATTACGTATTTCTTTTCGTTATTCCTAAAAAAAAAAAAAAAAAAAAAAAAAAAAAAAAAAAAAAAAAAAAAACTTTTTGGCCAACTTTAGGTTACGGTAGTAACACTGAAAGTGGGCCTTTGCGATCGTCTTTTGACAGCTCGAAATTTAAATGTAAATAACGGCTTTTCATCTGTCAAGAAAATTGAATAACCGAATTTGTAGAGGAGAAATTTCTCTACAACTTTTCTCTCTTATGTTTTTTTTTTTTTTTTTTATCTCGTGGCGTTTCAAAGATATTTGCAAAAATAACGGCGATTTTGGGATGTATGTCTGTCCATAACGTGGTCTCTGTTTTTAGGACGAACCGTTCAATCCATCAGCACCAAATTTTACAGACATGATTTTAGGCCGACAGAGACCAGAACCCTCCTTTTTCAAATTTTTCGGACAAAAAATACGGTAGTAATACCAAAAAAAAGCCGTTTGTAATGTAATTGTAATTGCAAACGAACCGTTCATCCGACACGAACATTGAATAACCTAATTGGTAGAGAAGAAAATTCTCAACAAGTTAGCTCCCTTATGTTTCTTTTCTTTTTTCTTTTCTTTTTTTTCATATCTCGTATCGTTTGAGAGATTTGCAAACATAACATAGTTTTGACACCCTCCATTGAATTAACGAAAACCAGCCGTTTGGAGTGTCGGCATACGCCATCTTGCGTTGCGTATTTGATGATTTTCTTATTGTAACTTACACTTTGTCATTTCAAAGCAATGGTGTACTGAAGAATTAACAAAAACACATCGTTCTTCTACGATAAATAATAACCTAGTGTCTACAAATGCCATATTAGCATCAGTTAAGAACGGCCATCAATAGTATGAGATTAAAAAACCTATCTTCTGGTTGATAGCCGTAGCGTAGTGGGCAAGGCGTTGGACTATGACGCTAAAGGTCGGTGGTTCGGAACCCGCCATTCCCTATTTTTTTTTTTTTTTTTCTAAAAGGGTTTTATTATTTAGATACTGCGCCTCGGTTGCACAGTGGTTGTGTGCCAAATCGAAAGGTCGCGGGTTCGATCCCCGCCATGTCCTAAGATTTTTATCTGTCACTTTCCACGTCTTTCACCTCTGGCAGTATTGCTCAAGTGAAAAATACCGAGTAGCACCGTGGTTCGGAACTCACGTTAAACTGTAGGTCCCCCTATAACTGGCTGGGTAAGTCAGTTCGAAGGTCGGAGGAAGGCAACGGCATACCACCTCCAAACAGGGCCATGCCTAGTAAAGCACTGTAGTGTTCAAACCAATCTTCGGATTGTTGACTGCTTTTTTTTATTATTTAGATTATTATTTTGGTCCAAAATGTTTGCAAAAACTTATCAAGCTACAAATCTAAATTGGGCCGTAAGACACGTCAGTGCGATTTTTTTCTGTTTCGTCCCATCAGTTTATCGTCCCTCTGAGCTCGCATTCTCCTCGTGCGCCTGTCTCCCTCTGTACTACCCCGTCTTGACTTCCTTCAACAAGGAGAACTTCCGTAAAAAAAAAAAAAGGGGGTGTAGGGGAGCTGTTTACACGGTGTGTCTGCGGCGGACTTGTGTCGCTCATTGTGGGTAGTGTGTCGACAGCTATTCAGCGGCCCCCGCCCGCAGTTGATTGCGAGGCCCGCCACAAGAGGCGCGCAATAATCGACGTCAGAGAGGGTGCAGCACAGCAGCAGCACAGCAGCAGTCGTCATTTATTCGCGGCGGGCGCAGGCGCAGGCGCTGGCCTCGAGGGCCGGACCGCCCGCCGATCGAGGGGTTATTACACACCCCGCGTATTGGACGGCGGCAGAAAGGCGTGCCGCATTCAGCCGCAGTCAATCGGCCGTGCTACGCAAATATTTGAGCGGCCCGCCGCGCCGCGCCGGCGCAATAATCGTCCGCCGGCAGATATTACCAGCTACCGGCTACCCCTCCTCACCGCAGAGTCTAGACGCGGCCACAAAGGCCCGGCCGCACCCGCCCTCGCCTCTCGACCGCGCCAAAGGACGCCGGCGCAAGTGGCGACGGCTTTCATGCGGGATTCGCATTGAGGTCATTACGGGGGAGGCGCTCCTGCCGCGATTAACCCAGGCGTGCACTGGCGCAGGGAGGGGAAAAAGTGTAATTTACGAAAATCTTCGGAGCGGCGACCGTATTAAAACTCTTGAGCTCTTACGGCGCTTTGCTCACGGCTCGTCGAATCCGTTGCTAAAATCGACTTCGGAATGACTAATAACGGGAAAGTGCGGTGATCTCGCCATCAGAGGAGAATGCTTTCCCACTATCCCCGGCGTCAGTCAATGCTACTTGTTCCATCGCCGCTTCTGGCGTAAATCCTGTAAAAGAAGTTACTTGTAGGGAACAAAATAATTTCTTAGCGTCACACAATAACATTTTTCACCCTAGGAAGGAAGGAAGGAAGGAAGCTTAGGGTTTAACGTCCCATCGACAGCTTGGTCATTAGATACGGAAGTAACGCTCGGAGTTTTGGGTAAGGATGGGGAAGGAAATCGGCCGTGCCCTTTGAAAGGAACCATCCCGGCATTTGCCTGGAGTGATTTAGGGAAATTACGGAAAACCTAAATCTGGATGGCCGGGGGTGGATTTGAACCACCCTCCTCCCAAATACGAGTCCAGTGCGTTACCACTGCGCCACCTCGCTCGGTTTTCACCCTAGGTAACCCGAGGGGTGTTGAAAAGGTACGAAACGTCTCAACTATCATACTTCGAATGTACCGCTCTGTGATAAACGTATTATGACATCAAGGGACTCTAATGGAGTGCCGTCACGTCCCCTACGTCGCTCACCGTCTTTGTCGACGTCCGAGGTCCGATACTCATCGAATTCCTCGAACACGTAAAACTCACTTACCCTTTCAGTCCGACATTATGAAACCAGCTTTGGAAAAATTAAAATTCAGTGTTTTCTGCATTAATACAGTGCAGTAAACATCCAAATGTGTGTTTCAAAATTTTTAGGTCTAACTATTGATTTTTTATGTCATGTCTTTGATGCACAACACAGACGTTTTCATCGAGGTATTTTATTACTTGTAACGTTATTTTGTTGGCAGTAATCACCGTCACATCAATAATGTCAGCATAATCTTCGCCACAGCACCAAAGACAGGACACTTCACTCTTGAAATAAAATAAAAGGAACCACACTCACGCTCACACTCAAAGCCACGTACAGACTCCAACGCAACACAACCTCCAAGACGGACAGATTAATGCCTCGGAAGTGGCTACATGCCGTACCAAGCGGCAAAATGTTGTACTAGAAGCATGTTGTTCGTCAACAAAAATGCAACTTTAAGAATTGATGCATAAAGTACGGTATAAATCTTTAATACGTTGTTGTCCAGGAACAACACTGGGAATGAAAGGGTTAACAGTGACGTGTATTGTGAGACACTCCGTAGCCTGTATAATTCTATCAAGAGGAAACGCCCTCAGTTGCTCATGAAGGGAGTGATTCTGCTCCATGGTTATTCGCGTCACACAAAGCATGCTGGCCAAGTTAAGTGGAAGTACGAAGTATTTGAACATTTCGACCGTTTCAGATCTTTAAAATACCGAGTGATCAAAAATTTAGAGTAAATTTGAAAACTTAATAAATCAAGTACACAGTAGAGAACTGGCACTTGTCACAGACAACAGGAATTCTGGCAACAGGGAATCCTTCTGCTCTTTAAACAGTGGGATAGCTGTGCTCTGGCCTCTGGTGATTACTTTTGAATAAAGGCTTCAATTTTACCCATAGTGTGGATTCGTACCTTTTCATTTGAACACCCTTCGTAGTAAGACACAGGGGATGAACAAAAGAATACGAACACCTAACATGGACACAATATTTGTTTAACTGTAAGGAGTCGGCCCACCACTGGCTTTGAGAATTGCTGCAAGAGTTTCGAGGAACAGATTCGTAACATGTATTTATATTTTTCAACGTAATGTTATCCTATAATGTCCTTACATTGAAGCGAGAGGCGATCTTCAGTGGAAGAAAAACACTACGTAACCAGGATCGCTATACTGGTCGTTAACTCGAGATTACGAAAGGTACTTCGTCTCTCTTATTTGGTCCTGGTAAGCAATGTTACCGTCATATGATCTCATTTTTACATTCTTTAAAACCAGACTAGGGCCTGTAATAGTTTTTCTATATAAAATGTGCATGGACTAGGCTCGTATTGATAAGAAAATTTACAGAATGTACGCATTACGTATTAATAGTATTTTAATTATTTGATTTACCTCATTTTTATAGGTCACTTTCTTGTCTATTCGGCATATAATTTGGTTATTATTTTAAACTGACGTCACGATGAGCTAGAAACACGAAACCTTCAGTATGGCACAAAGTTAGATGACAATCCAATATTAATTTGCTTTCTTATCTGATGTGTGGCGAAAAGTACTTGGTCTCTCTCTTATTTGGTATAAATTTTGCAATTCATTTTGAACCATTTTGTCGATGAACTATATACTCAAAACCTTTCAACATCAGAACTGATAACAGTACAATATAAACTCTCTCTTATATGTGACGCAGGGTTATTCTTTATCTTTTCATTTCGTTCTTTCTTACTGTTTTTTAACTCAATGTTCGCCATTTGACTATCATCTATTTTTATTCACTTATTCCTGACGTCATGTAACATAAAAATTTATTTTTTCCCCAATGAAGACATATCAGGCACGTCGGACAGTTTTAATTTCTTATATGACACTTGAAAATGGATAAAAGTCAAAATCACCGGAGTACAAACGACAGCTCCACAGTTTTGTACCTTGTGCACGCGATATCATGACTATGAATTAAAAATAATTAATAGTCAAAAAGTGGATATTCCCTTTTAAAAAATTAGTTGTGTAAGGACGATCGAGGCCGGTGCGTCACCGAGGCACATTACAGAAAACTATATGAACCGACAGTTAACGTCAGGTGCCTGCGTACACTTTTGAATTCGATGCGCAATTGCAAATTCACCCAAAATGTCTGCTTCAATTCATCCCGAAGAAATGTTACATATTAAAAGAATCTACGGCAACTAAAGTCAGTCGGCCAGACCAAACTACCCGACCGATTTCCTTCATTTTTGTTGTAAACGAAAGGTATTCATCTACAGATTTGTCATCAAGTATCAGAATTTACATAACTGTCGCCTTCCTTTTTCTATACTCAAACGCGATTTACTTCTGTGTATTTCTTATAGAGGTGTCCTTGCTGAAAGCTAAAGTCAGTCTGTCAGACCGTTATATCCGACCGATTTCCTTCATTTTCGATTTTTAAACAATAGGTATTCTTCGCAGATATGTCATCAAGTATCAGAATTAACTTAAGTCTCTCCATCCTTTATTTTTATTCAAATACGGTATCCTTCTGTCCTTGCATTAAATATTTTAATCTGTTTGTTTTTCGATATCTTCGGTTCTAATTAAGGTACGTAGTTCTTTTTGACCTAACAACACTCAGAGGATCAAGCTCCTTCATTTGCGCTTTTAAACACTTGCACTGATTGATTCTGAAGAAAGCTATGCGTGAACATTCAATTTTACTGCCATTTTTCCCAGCTGTTTTGTCATTCCACTAACGGTGCTAACTATTCGCATGGGTCCTCTAGTAGTCTTACTAACAAGGAAAGTACTTGGGCTCGAACAAACATATCTGTATGAACGTTTGGTTACAGTATCTCTACGTACACTCAATGCGCTGGTGGGTGTCGTTTTTATGCAAAACTTTCCAATCATGCTCTAGATAGCACTGTAGATGTAATTGTAGACGCAATACGTAATGCAGATATCTGAACTATAACTTATGTAATAATCGTCGTACATGTTCTCTAGCGTATTTTCATCAAAAGCCGTGATGATAGTTGCAACTTTAACCTTCTTCTCGGAAGACTGTTGGTATTCACTGCCACTGCTTCCATCGCCTCTTCCCGCACTTACCGTAGCACTACCACTAGCAATGAGTTCTTCGTCATTATCATCCCTATTATCATCATTATGTGTTAGTGTTACAACAGTATCTAACTTATGCTCATATTTCTGTACCATAACAGATACTAGAAAGCATGCAAATAATTCATCTTCTACACTAAGACCATCTTCACGAAGAATGATTCTTCGTAACTTCATCTCAACCAATCGCAATACTTTAGCAGGATTGATTATCAATCACCGCCCCATCTGACGCTTCACCACAGAAATGTCACAAAACGCAACTTCGGAGGCATACTGTACCGTCCCTACTGGCGAACCAACACGTCAAAGTGCAATGTGGCGAGGCACACACAGAGGCCTCTAACGGACGACTGCAGAGTTTTGCAGATGCTTGAGTGTCACTAGAGCAATAAGGGATATTTACATTATGTCTCGTGCGATTTTGATGTATATGTGTTTGTTCGAGCCCAATTACTTTCCTTGTAAGTCTATCTGCCAAAACTGTCTGAGAATTGTGAAACAAAGCGGATCGTACAGTAACGATAATTCGTATACCGTAACAGGTCAAAGTTTGATGTATTGACGATGCGGTCCAACACCCAGAAGAGTTTTATAAACAATGACAACGGTCGCGGAAGCCTTCGTTTACATTTAACCAACCTGTATGGGCAGGACGTTTATGGAAACATCAGGAACTTCGAGTCGCTAAGACTAAGAAAAGGAAAACTGCTGAATGCCCTCGCTTTCTTGAAGAGATTCAGAGACCACAATACTGTGCCAAAATTTCTGCAGCTGGCGTGCTACATAAAGTCGAACAGGGCGAAGAATATTTGTGCACAAGCCAGCAAAGTCTACGGGAAAGGATCCGCCATACACGCAGCAACCTCGACTCCAGCAACAGGAAGCTTATTGAAGTACACCTCGCCCTTTCGAGAAAACTTGCTGCAGAGAACTGGGAGAAAGTGGATAGGTTAACCTTCCAGCAAGCTGAAAGGACAAACGATAGTGTCGCCACCCGTCAGATGAAGAAATTTGATAACCTGCGGCAGAAAACTACGGGCAATGGACAAACAATGGACACGCAGCGAACGGTGGTCAACCTTTCCAGTCATGAATTAAGTGACGCAGCAACACAAATCCTGTCCAAGGGGATGAATATCGCAATCACACCACGACGAGTCCCTAAAGAAGACATCATAGAATCCGTCGAGTCATCGCTACATCACCTTCCACAAGCAGAAGCAGAGAAGATCCGACAAGAGACAGTTCGAGTCTTGGCGCATGCAAAGCCACCAAAGCAGAACATCAGCAATGAGGAACGCCGTGCTATCATAGAGTTAAAGAACAACCCCGACCTAGTAGTGGTACAGTCCGACAAGGGGAACGCCACAGTGGTGATGAATACTACAGATTACGACGACCGGATGGAAAAACTACTAAGTGAACCCATCTACAAGAAGCTCAAGGGGGATCCGACGGCCAAGGTAATAAAACGGACGCAAGCACTGCTTAAGATAACCAGAATGAACTTCGACACGGCCAGACGCATCAACCCGCAAGTCCCACAGTCACCAAGGATTTCAAATGTTCAAATGTGTGTTAAGCTTATGGGACTTAACTACGGGGTCATCAGTCCCTAAACTTACAAACTACTTACAAAGTAGCTAATACTAAAGACGTCACAAATATCCATGCCCGAGGGGGGATTCGAACCCCCGACCGTAGTGGCCGTGCAGACCGTGACTGAAGCGCCTCAGTCCCCTCGGACCAAGGATTTATGAGGTTCCGAAGATCCACCGGGAGTCTTTTCCTCTAAGGCCTATTGTCTGCAGTATAGACTCACCGACTTACCGACTTGCAAAAGAACTAGTACCGAAACTCCAACATCTTGTGGGCCACACGGACTCTTACGTCAAGGATTCAACCCATTTTGTAGCACGTTTAGGAGAAAAACGAATCTCCACCACGGATTTGATGGTCAGCTTCGACGTGAAGTCCTTATTTACAAATGTACCAGTGTCGGATATCATGAGCATCCTAGAGGAACGTGTTCCACCCGACGTTTGCGATCTGGTGCAACATTGTTTAACGACCACCTATTTCAGGTGGAAAGGGAAATTTTATGAGCAGACGGGCGGAGTTGCAATGGGTTCACCTCTCTCACCCGTTGCAGACGATATTTTCATGGAGGCATTCGAGGAAACAGCTCTCCAGTCCGTACCACTACGTCCAGACTGCTGGCTGCGATATGAGACGACACGTTTGTCATCTGGCCTCATGGAGAAGAGGAGCTGCAGAATTTCTATCAACACCTCAATCAACAGCACAACAAGATCCAGTTCACCATGGAGATCCTCGATGTAGAGGTTTATCGGAAGCCAGAGGGCAAACTGGGCCATCGGGTATGTAGAAAAGCTACCAGCACAGGCAGGTACCTTCACGCAACTTCCCACCATCATCCTACGCAAAAGCAGTCCGTGCTCCACACTCTAGGAGGGCCCATCGGATTAGCGATGAACAACACCTGAAAGCAGAATTAAAAAACATCAGATCCACCTTCGAAGCAAACGGTTATGGAAAGAGGATGAGTGAGCAAACTATGACATCTAATGATAGAAATAAAAGGGAAGAGCCAAATGAAGGACAAACCATCGCCCTATTGCCATATGTAAAAGGAGTCACCGAAAGATTGGGCAAAATCCTTCGTCGAGAGGGCATCAAACCTATATTTCGCAGCAACAATAAAATAAGAGATGTCCTAGGCTCAATGAAGGACAAAACTGATAGGTTGCAGACAGCTGGAGTCTACGAAATCGGCTGTGAGTGCGGCCAGGTGTACATTGGAGAAACTGGGCGGCCGATTAAAACAAGGATAGGCGAGCACGAGAGGTGCATTCGGCTGGGACAGCATACGAAGTCGTCAGTAGCTGAATACCAAGAAGAGTGCGGCAAACATATAGATTTTCAGAAAGTCACTGTACTGGCAAAAAACCCTACATTTTGAAGAGGAAAATCAGGGAAGCAATAGAAATAGCTAAGCGACCCGGAAATATGAACAGAGAAGACGGGTATAGACTTCCGTCGTCTTGGCTGCCAGCAGTAGCAGCGCTTCGCGACGACACCGCGCGCAATGCAGTCCATAGGGGCCCGCATAGCCCGGAGACAACAGCGGCCGCGCGTACACAGAGCAAACAGCACGCTCTAGCCGGCGCTAGGCATCGCTGCTACGTCATTGTTACCACCGCTCCTAATTCGCCAGTTTCAAGCAAAGGAAAACATTAATGCAAACACCAATCAAGGACTTCCCTTTCCACCAATAGGAAGAAATAAAGGAAACACCAATGAAAGAGAGCAGAAACCACCAATCATAACTGCCAACATTTAATATTTAAGACACCAGCTTTCCGTCACCCAGCAGTAAACGTAACACCCAGAAGATGGCCACTTTCAATAGTGGCCGAAACGTCGGTGAAGTATTTGATATATTGACGATGCGGTCCAACACCCAGAAGAGTTTTATAAACAATGACAACGGCCGCGGAAGCCTTCGTTTACAGGTCAAAGTTTCGTTTCAGTCTATACCTCTTTCTTTGTCACGGTAATGTAGACCTCCCGGTCAGATCGTGAGTTCAGACAGTGGGAAACTATGCAGTTCACAAACCCACAGAACCTCGAAATTAGTCGAATTACAGAAGGTTACGACTTAACGTCTCTTTGATAGCGAGCTTACTGTAGGAACCATTATGGGTTTCACATCAATCGATTTAGAGTAACACATAAATACAGATTGTTGCACAGAGAACTGAACTGCCGATCTTTCGAATTTTTAAGTGTTGTGGCTTTACAATCGGAGAACAAACCGGCAATTTATAGGTGTGTAGAGGCAAAGCGCCGTTCAGAGTCAGGAAAAGTCCGCCCGTACGCTGTCGAATGTCAAACCAGTGAGCTGGAACACGTGGTGGGCGCTTGATGCCGCAAGTGCCCAGACGCGAGCCCTCGACGTAAGCAGTTTACGTGTCAATAATTATTTGCGGCCGGCTTTGTTATCTGCCGCAAACCGATAGCGGTAAGCAAAGTTTAGCGGCCGCAGCCACCGCCCCCGCGCTCCATCAAAGCAAAAGTAAATGCTATTTTCAATTTAATCGGTTTAATTGAAGAATGAATTTTTAATACGATCAGTAATTACTAATTTGGCCGCGCATTGCATATTTTACTAATGATGTGCAGATAATTTTAATTTATTAACGCTATTTTCAAATTACTGTTCGATTATTTAATGTGCAATTCATTATTTCCGGTTGGCGAATATCGTTAAAATTCACGACTTTTAATTTATTTAGCGAGTGCAGCGCGATGCAACCAGCCAGCATTTCGCTTTTCCGGGTCCTCGTGCAGCGGCGAAATTTCCGAGCGCGGGTTGGCCGCACCGAAGTCACCCCGCGCGAGATGAATCAATCAACGTGGCGCATGCATCGCCGGGTTACGCAACAACGTTTTGGAGTCGGCAGTTGATATAATTTTTTTCTTCACTTCCTGACAGTTGTTACATTTCTGAATCAGAAACGATATCTGAGTTTCATTGAGTATTATTATTCTTATGAAAGGCGCGGGAGTGAGGACAGGTTCCGTCTGACTAGACGCCAATTTTCAAACATGGAAACCGAAAAGATCGTAACAACTATGGAGGTATCTCTTTTATTAGCGTTGTGGAGAAAATAATCTCAGGTATTGTTGACAGGAGAATGTGAGTATTAGTTTAAGACAAGTTGGATGAAAATAAGTGTGGGTTTAGGTCTCTTAGAGCCTCTCAGGTCCAGATCTTTAACTTACGGCTGATAATAGAGAAGTGCTATGAGTGGAAGAGGGAATTGTATCTATGTATTGTAGATCTGGAAAAGGTTTATAATCGTATTCCTAGGAGGAAACTGTTGACAGTTCTACTAGATTATGGAATAGATGGCAAACTTCTGCAGGCAATTCTACTAGATTATGGAATAGGAGGCAAACTTCTGCAGGCAATTAAAGGCATTTACGTAGACTGTCAGGCAGCTCTTAGAGTAGACGGAAAATTGAGTTCACGGTTCAGGGGTAAGACAAGGATGTAACCTGTCACCACTGTTGTTCATACTATCCATGGATCACATGTTGAAAACAGTAGACTGCTAGGGCAGATTAAAATAGTGAAAACAAAATAAGCAGTCTCGCATATTCAGATTCGATTGAAAGGTTGCAATCTAATATTTCAGAGCTCGATCAGAGGTGTAAGGGTTATGATATGAAGATCAGTGTCTCCAAAAAAAATAATAAAAAAAGTAATATATGTGGGAAAGAGATTTAAACACATTGAGTGCCATATAGGAGAAACAAAGTTAGAACAGGTAGACAGTTTCAAGTACCTAGGATGTATTTTCTCACAGGATGGCACCATAGTGAAAGAACTGGAATCAAGGTGTAGCAAAGCTAATGAAGTGAGTGCTCAGCTAAGATCTACTCTCTTCTGCAGGAAGGAAGTCAGTACCAAGACTAAGTTAGCAGTGCAGCGCTCCGTCTTTCGACCAGCTTTGCTGTATGCGAGTGGCAGCTGGGTGGATACAGGTGACCTTATTGATAAGGTAGAAGTTACGGATATGAAAGTAGCAAGGATGATTGCAGGTACTAATAGAAGCGAACAATGGCAGTAGGATGTTCATAATGAGGAAATAAAAGAAAAACTGGAGACGAACACCATAGATGAAGCAGTTATAGAGTACAGGCTGAGATGGTGGGGTCAAGTTACACGCATGGGAGAAGCAAGGTTACCTAAGGGACTCATGGATTCAGCAGTAAGAGGAGTCGAGGTAGACCAAGAAGAAAGTACTTAGATTCGGTAAAGAATGATTTTGAAGCAAAAGGCATAATATCAGACGGGGCATCAATGTCAGCATTGAATTGGGGATGTGACTACGTAGGCTTTCCCGGCGTAATGATTGATAATATTCTTCTCGGCTTTCCTGCCGGATAAATACGTCATCTTGACACAATATTTCGGCGGTCCACGTGGCCGCCATCCTCGCCGGGACTGAGTACAAGCCGCGAACGGAGGCCCCTTTATACTCCACGGAAGGCCGAGGGCGCGTGCCCAAGAATGGACAGTTCTGCCCTCTACGTTTCAGCGCCGCCAGTGATAGAAATAGGCGTAAACGATAGATCGCTATTCAGCAGCGATTTGCAAGTTTCTTCTTGTGGTTCCCGCGACGGTCCAAACTGGAAAGCACGGCAGATCTGATGGTTAGTGTAACCATGTTTCTTGAATTCTGACCAACAGATCTGCCGTGCTTTCCAGTTTGGACCGTCGCGGGAACCACAAGAAGAAACTTGCAAATCGCTGGCTTTCCTACCGTTTGCTGGTATCAGCAAGAAAAAAATTGTTGCCATGTCCTTGGCCCCAACCACCATTAAAAACAAAGTAGTTAAACCCAGAGCTCTTAGCTGTGTATCAATCTCATGTGAAGTGTATGGGGATGTTCAAAAATGGGACTTAACTATGGGGTCATCACTCCTTAAACTTATAAACGACTTACAAACTAACTTATACTAAACACAACACAAACGCCCATGCCCGAGGGAGCATACGAACCTCCGACGGGAAACGGCACTGCGCATCGGAGCATAGCGCCTCAATGCCCTCGATCACTCCGCCGCGGCTATGGGGAAGTAAATGAAAGTATTGTTGCAAACAGACGCGACGTAAAAGTACCTCAATCAAACAAATTACCTGATTTGCGTTGCATTGACTATATGATGACGGGGAAATTTATAAAACAGAAGTTTCTAAAAAAAAAAAAAAAAAAAAAAAAAAAAAAAAAAAAAAAAAAAAAAAAAAAAAGAGAGAGAGAGAATCACAACATAAAGATCAGACGCTTTAACGAATCGGGAGCATGCGCCGTATAATGGTCGCGGAGGAAAGCTATCGTTTTCTGCACTCTGTCCACTTTCTCCCCATCCCCTGTGTGCGTGCAACTTTCCTCCCACTCTATCTATCTCATTCCAATACTCCTCCTCCTTCCTCTTCTGCTACTCTCTTCCTTCCCTTCCTTTTCCCTTCCGTCTCTCTCCCTCCCACCCTTTCCCATTTCTCTTACCATATCCTCCTCCTCTTCCTCCTCCCTATCCATAGCTATTCAGAATTAACAAAAAGAAAATTATAATCTTACTTGAAGCTCTGCAGTAATCGTGGAAAGCAACGAAAAGAGCAAGCGAAATTACGAAAGAAATAAACAACGATCACGCGGGAATGACTTTGTCGCCTGTAGTGCTTCGTTACCGATCGTGCGGTCGCTCGGATCAGAGGTTCGAGTCTTCCCTTTACGATAGGTGAGTGTTGTCCTTAGTATAGCTCAGTTAATTTGTAAATCTAGGGACCGAAGACCGCCCAATTTGGGACTGTTAGGCTTTCAAACATTTGGATAAAGGGAGCAGGCCTATTTATAGACTACGTTATTACGATATTTTGGTTTTTACTGTTGTGAACATAGTTCACTTAGAAGTTGCGACATTTTCGTTTCCCAATAGCGGATTTACCGCGAAAGATCTGTTTAAATACGAACGTCCGTAGGATATGATTTGACAAACGCTTTACTTACGCGTGTCGTATCTACCATAGCACCTGATAGATATCTAGTTCAGAAGTCGGTAGCAACTCCTTTCTCATTATTCACATGTTATCGTTGGAGATTTTAATGCGTGACAGGGAAGTCAGTATCAGAGCACGGGTACCAAACCATCTACTTCAATTTACAACTCTTAACGGCTCCGTACGCACTTATTTTTATTTTGTACACATCAGTGACAAGGCATATCGAATGACGTAAGTTTCATTGGCATTTTTGTATAATTATGAGTGGTGTTCATATGAAAAGGTCCGAAACGACACTGCTGTGAGCATAACTGGAAAGCCTTTATACAAAAGTAATCAAATTAAAATGTTCAAATGTTTGTAGAGCTTATGGGACTTAACTGCGGGGTCATCAGTCCCTAAAGTTACAAACTACTTATGAACTACCTTACACTAAAGACGACACAAACATCCATGCCCGAGGGGGGGATTCAAATCCCCGACCGGGGAACGGCCTCGCGCATCGCAGCATAGCGCCTCGATGCGCTCGGCCGAGGCCAAAAGTGCTACCTTTTTTTTTTTTTTTTTTTTTTTTTTTTTCTTTTTTTACATATTCTGTGACCCTGGGGCTGTGTTATCATGAAGCAAAATCAGTTCCTCCTTAGGCAACCTAGGCCGTTTGCTCTTGATGGACTTGTGATTGTTAAGGGTTTTCCGTGCTCGAGGAATTCGTTCAAAATCTTCAAATGTTTGTAAATCTATCGGACCAAACTGCGTGGTCATCAGTCCGTAGCTTACAAAATACTTAAACCTAGGTAAACTAACTTAAGGAAAAACACACACACCCATGCCCCATGGAGGACTCGAACCTCCACGGCGAGCAACCGTGCGCTCCGCAGCGAGACGCTTTAGACCGCTCGGCTACTCCACCGCGGCGAGGAATTCGTTGTCGGACCTCGGATGTCGTGAAAGACGGTGAGAATGTTCTTGGTGGCGTATTTTTTCTCTCTCTAAAAAGAAAAAAAAGTGTGGCTAGATATCTTCGAGATGACAGAGCGGACCATTCCCTTTGTGAAAGTTGTAGGATAGGTGTCGGTGGCCGAGTGGAGAGAGAACGACACAGGGAAATAGGATGCACGCGTGTGCGGTTACGGAGTCTGAGGTGACCAGCCAGTGGGACAGCAGAAACTAGAAACACTGAGCTAGATTAGAACAAGATATATATTTAGTAGAAACATTATGATACTTAAATTTTACAAGTTTCATAACTGCAGACTAGTGAAATGTTGAGACATAGGTTAACTAGGTAGAGGACTGCCTACTAATGAGAGTCTGTTCTACTGCCTGTCGGCCGAAGGGACTGCGGCGCACCAGTCACGGTCTGCACGGCCACTACGGTTGGAGGTTCGAATCCCCCCTCGGGCATCGGTATTTGTGCCGTCCTCTGTGTTAGCTAGTTCAAAAGCAGTTTGTAAGTTTAGGGACAGATGACCCAGTAGTTAAGTCCCATAAGCTATACAAAAATTTTAGTGCCTGTCCTATTGCCAAGTGGTCCATACAGTTCATTGTTGGCCGTGAGTGGGGTTGCAGCAGACGGCGCTCGTGGCCGACGTCTTAAGAACGCCGCGCTGTGCTCGCGCACTTCAGACTTGTGCGACACCACAGCGACAGGGCATTTCAACTCTTGTTTCGTTCTGTATTTGCTGACCGTGACGACTGACGAGTGAAACTTCTGAAGCTCCCAGTAACTTTTAGCTCACCTTAGAAAAACGTTCACTACCCAGTGCCACACCGACTTTGACCGACAAGTGGGATGCAAACCGATGTTTTAACCTCATCGTTGCATTTTTTTTTCTTTCTATGTGACTGTGTGAAACCATACCAAAAGCCTCCGGCAAATAATAGAAGATAGTGGCGGCCTGCGCTCTGCTTTCACGTGGGAGCTACAGCCCAGCCGGAAGCTGTCGGCGCGGCGCGGCGAGTTGACTGGTGAAGGGTGGGCAAGTATCTGACAATGGCCTGCGGGCACAATGCCTCTACCTGTGTGGCGGCAGTAGCAGCGGCGAGTGTTTGGAAAACAGGCGGCGGAGGCTCTCGCGCGATTACGCGCCGTAATTGGCCGGCTTTGTGCCGCACACACGGCCGGCCGCTCGCCCAGCCACCCGCTGCAGGCGGCACGCGCTGGCCCTCCACACATATTTGGATCACCACAAGAACAAACCTCGTGTAAACAAACACACAGCAGTCGTAGCACACCTACTCTGGCAGTGTTCCGTTCTTGGAAGCAGCTCCCACTTATGCGTTACCTACTGCAGTACTATATTGACGTAGGATACTGGGGGGGGGGGGGGGGGGGGATGTTCGCCAGGGAGAGAAGTTCGTCGCGGCGGCAGCGGTGGCCCAGGGGACTGCAGCCCGCCAGTCTCGGTCTGCACGGCCACTACGGTCGGGGATACGAATCCCCCCTCGGGCATGGATATACAGGGTGTTTCACTAAGTGTGTTTGCCTCTGTAACTTATAAAATAATAAGTGACGGGAAATTTTAATGCGGTAGGTCAACACAAGAAATGTTACACTTTCTGCGGAGCTATGAACATAGTTCACTTTCCAAAGAGTTGCAGCACAAAGATATAATTTTTTAAATGGCACAATAGTTTTTTTTCTATCGTGCATTGGAATCGTTGAAACCAGCTGCGTCCAAATCAATTTAAACTACATTCCTATCACTGTTAATTTAGGAGCTACAACCCTTCAAAGTTTCAGGGGCAGATACCACATGCTGTACATAATACATGGCTGTGTGGTGGGTGATGGATGATATGGCGGTAGGAAGTTGATTTACATGAGATGTTCAAATGTGTGTCCATGTTCCTCAATGCATAATGCAATGCGACATCGAAAGGATCTGCGGACGAGATGTAACATCGCCGGTGTGACGGAGCGACATGCGTCCTCGATGCGCCGTTTTAGATCATCTGGGGATGTGGTCTCAGTGACATAAACACGATCCTTTAGATATCCCCACAAAAAGAAATCTACTGGTGTTAAATCGGGCGACCTTGCGGGCAATGAATGAAGACCATGGCGCCCCAACCATCTTCCTGCAAACCCGTTGTTTAGTTCTTCCACAACAGCACGCGCAGCAGTCGGCAGTCTAACAGCGCATCGAGGAAGCTTCTCGCTCCGTGACACCGGTGACATTACAACTCGGCCGCATCACATTTAGAAGGCGCATTGTATTATGCGCAGCGTTTGTGGTATCTGCCCCTGAAACTTTGAAGGGTTGTAGCTCCCAAACTAACAGTAATAGGAATGTAGTTTCAATTGATTTGGACGCAGCTGGTTTCAACGAATCCAACGTCCGATAGAAAAAGCTATTGTTCCATTAAAAAAAATTATAACTTTGTGCTGTAACTCTTTGGAAAATGATACTATAAACTATGTTCATAGCTCCGCAGAAAGTGTAACATTTCTTGTGTTGACCTACCGCATTAAAATTTCTCGTCACCTATTATTTTATAAGTTACAGAGGCAAACACACTTAGGGAAACACCCGTAGTTAAGTTCCATAAGCTCTACAAACATTTGAACATTTGAAGTTCGCCGTATCTGCCTTTCTATTGCAACAGATTTGTTAGCACTCTATTTATTTACATAAACGATTTAGGGGAAAATCTAAGTAGCTCTATTAGGTTGTTTGCAGATGACGCCGTCATTTACCATCTAGTAAAATCATCTGAAGATCAAAACCAACTGCAGAACGATCTGAATAAGACATCACTATGGTGTAAAAATTGGCAATTGACTCTAAATAATGAGAAGTGTGAAGTTGTCCACATGAGTACGAAACGAAATCTCTTAAAGTTTGTTTATAAGATAAATCAATCGAATGTGAAGGCCGTAAACTCCACAAAATATCTGGGAATTACTTCAGACTAAAATTGGAAAGAAGATAATGTCGTGGGAAAGGCGAACCAGAGATTGTGTTTTATTGGCAGAACCCTTAAAAGATGCTACAGAACTATTAAAGAAACTGCATACTCTACTCTTGTCCGTCCCTTTTTGGAGTATTGCTGCCCAGTGTGGGATCCTTATCAGGTGGGTTTGACGGAGCACATCGAAAGAGTCCAAAGAAGGGCAGCTCGTTTCGTATTGTCACGATACAGGGGAGACAGCGTTACGGAAATGATACAGGATCTGGGATGGGAATCATTACAACAACGGCGGTTATCGCTGCGGCGTGGGTTACTTACGAAACACCAATCGCCAGCATTCTCCTCCGAATGCGAAAATATATTGTTGACTTCCACTTACATAGGTAGAAATGATCAACAGAATAAAATACGAGAAATCAAAGGTCGAACGGAGAGATGCAGGTGTTCTTTCTTCCCGTGCGCTATTCGAGAATGGTATGGGAGATAAAATATTATAACGGTGGTTCGATGAACCCTCTGCCAGGCACTTAAATGTGATCTGTAGAGTATCCCGTGTAGATGTAGATATGCCATCTGTTGGCGATCATGAGAAAACCTACTTTAAAGCATGCCCTTTCTATGCTACCATCTGGTGGTAGCACAGAAAAATAACGTACTCTTATCAGAAGCAGTAAGTAACGAAACACATTTCGTGACAAGACGGGCACTGAGGCGGTGGACATTTTTCCAACTCCACGATTTGAGATCTGTTTTCTTTACAGTGAGTATAAATAAAGTATTATTTTGACAGCTATAGTGTGTTATTGTGTGCTGTGAGAGAAACGACAAAAATTAATCTGAAATTACTTAACAATACTGTGAAATATTATTGTAAAAGAAAGAGTGCTATCGGAGGGAATGGCGCCATTAGTGCCACATCTTGTGTCTGCAACGACTGTGGAGAAGATTGCTACGATCCAAAAGCAAGAAACGCGGAGCGATACCAATGTGTAAATTGCCAGAACTGGTTCTACGAAGACTGTGAAGATCGTCAGAGATGAGGTGTGACTTGTGTATTGTGTGTAATCACTTGGACTCTGATACTGATTAACATGGACAGAAAAGTCACAAAAAATTTCTAAAATTGTATTTGTTTGTCCTGTAAAAGTTCCAGGTGTCGTTTGTAAACAGCAGAATTTAGAGATAAAAAGTTTCTTTCAGGCGAAATTCCCTCCATGAGAGGGAAGTTCGCCAGTTAGCTAAATTGTAAAATAAAAATTTCCTATAATTTAATTCTAATAATTAATGGAGTTTTTATTTCATATATAGAAGTACACTAATCATATTAAAAATACTTCATTATGTTTACACGAAAGATAACTATTTAAAATATTGTTTAGGAAATTTATGGCGAACATCTCTCCCTGTACGAAATTTTGAGATATTCTAAAAAGTTTGTCTTAACAAGGAGACCTTCAGGTCTCGGATATTCACATATGCAGGGTGTTACAATTAGGTACAGCCAAACTTTCAGGAAACAATTCTCACACACAAAGAAAGAAAATATTTTATGTGGACATGTGTCCGGAAACGCTTAATTTCCATGTCAGAGCTCATTTTAGTATTTCTTTCACCTACGCTCACTGGAGCATGTTATCATGATTTCATACGGGATACTCTACCTGTGCGGCTAGAACATGTGCCTTTACAAGTACGACACAACATGTGGTTCATGCACGATGGAGCTCCTGCACATTTCAGTCGTCGTACGCTTCTCAACAACAGATTCTGTGACAGATGGATTGCTAGAGGCGGACCAATTCCATGGCCTCCACGCTCTCCTGACCTCAACCCTCTTGACTTTCACTTATGGGGGAATTTGAAACTCTTGTCTACGCAACTTCGGTACCAAATGTAGAGATTCTTCGTGCTCGTATTGTGGACGGCTGTGATACAATACGCCATTCTCCAGGGCTGCATCAGCGCATCAGGGATTCCATGCGACGGAGGGTGGATGCATGTATCCTCGCTAACGGAGGACATTTTGAGCATTTCCTGTAACAAAGTGTTTGAAGTCACGCTGGTACGTTCTGTTGCTGTGTGTTTCCATTCCATGATTAATGTTATTTGAAGAGAAGTAATAAAATGTGCTCTAACATGGAAAGTAAGTGTTTCCGGACACATGTCCACATAACATATTTTCTTTCCTTGTGTGTGAGGAATGTTTCCTGAAAGTTTGGCCGCACCTTTTTGTAACACCCTGTATGTCAAGAGTGTTCACGCGTAGAAATTTTAAAGCGCACTATCCACAAAATTCCGTGAAAAAGGACTCCAAAATTGAAGCGCAACTCAAATAAATGGTATATATTAGTCAATTAGACACAAAATGCAGTATATCGAAATAGCTCAGCCATCGGGCGCGGTGGCTCAGCGCGCTCGGTCACAGGGCTCGATGCTGTCAGTAATAATAATAATAGAATAAAAACTGACCCAAAAACTCAACAAACGAAACAGAACAAAAGAATCGATCTACACGAAGAACACTGTATGATCGCAGTTCGATCCCACCTAGGCGAATATTTTATTTTTATTATTCGTTTTCAAAATTATAAAAGTTTTTAAATAAAATTAATTATGTAAATATTTCAATTACATCATAAAGTCCTTTTTATTTTTAGGAAACTGAATTCATTCAATTTTATTGGTTTTCGGAACCACGTGGGTCCGAGTTCCGACTTCCGGGGTTTGCAGCTAGTCGCTTGAATTCAAGCCACTTCTCATATAAAACCAGTACCTAGATCGATTACTAACAGACTGCAACTTAGGAATCCACCGTGATTTTGTATAATGAATCCGATTTTCAACCACTCCACCTTCAGTGGAATGCGTTCATGTAACGTAGCCGCGTGTCGCCGTTAGCGTGTTTGCTCGCGGTCCGTTTCAGATGTAATGTAACTTGGCTATACACACGCACCATCTCAAACAGGCACGACAGTCCAGAGCCAGCTTCAAAGTGTTTGTGTAATGTGTTTTGTGCTACCTCCGACTTGCTGAATTTCGCCTACGATATTGGCGCCTGCTTCCGCCTCGTCTCGGCACGCTGATTTTGGTGAGTGTCGCTGTGGCATTGCGTGTGTGTGAGCGAATGAGTGTTGTTTGTGAATCCTTCCCCCCAGTAACGTTTAATCATGTATAATTTAGGCTTGGCACCGTCCGCATTAATCCATGTAAGAGATGCATTTTTATTGTATTAACAAAATTGGTTCCCCATTTTGCTTGTTTTCTATCTGAATAAACAAATTTAAGTTCAGCAAAATCCGTAAGTTGCCTATAAACTGTAGTTTTATAGCACCTTCCCTATTTTATTTAATATTGTTCTTCACAAGCGCTGAGAACTAGCTCAGATGCAATTTTATGTCTAAATTCCGTTGCGCCATAAATGTTTTCTTAGCCACCTTTCTAAGATTAATTGTGGTGGCTTGCTTATTAATGTCTGTGTGTAATAACGTGTGAGCTGCTATGTATATTGACCACTGTAGTATTAACTTCCTGTTATTGAAGTAATTTGAAACGAGTCAGTTCTCAGTTTGGGCCAGGGAACAAGGCTTTATAGCAGGGAATAACCAGTAGTTTTTTTTTTTTTTTTTTTTTTTTTTTAAGGACTTAACTACGGGGTCATCAGTCCCTAAACTTACAAACTACTTATGAACTACTTACAAACTAGGACGGCACAAATATCCATGCCCGAGAGGGGATTCGAACCCCCGACCGTAGTGGCCGTGCAGACCGTCACTGGAGTGCCTTAGTCCCCGCGGCCACCGCGGCCGGCTAACCAGTAGTTCACACGGACCTCATTTACTAATTTTAGTGATAAAACAAGGCTCTTCTTTCGTACAGTGGTCGACTTTTAAAGTCACTTATTCGTCCATCGATATGTCGAAATTTACAGATACCGCCACTGTCTACAATTAGTTTTTTACGGGCATCACTAGTGAGGAATTTAACGAAAATGGAGTACTGTATAAAATCTAACTGAACAGTGTCCACGGTTTCCACAGGTAACTTTAGATCTTCAAATATCCACTCATGTATTTCGAATGCGGTTCGGCGCAAATGCTTCCTATCAAACACACACTGAACTGTATTTTTCCTATTAATTGCAGACCTAATAACTTACAGGAATGAAGGTAATACCAAAAACATAAGCCTCGGTCGCCGACCGCTGTCCGCCGCTTCGAACGCCGCGTAGCACGGTGATGTAAACAGACGGAGCGCCGCTCCGCACGTCCTACGCCACCGAAGGCTATTCAAGCACGCTTCCCTTCCAATCCAAATTCTCACCTTGTAGCACACTACGATTGTAGTACCCCTGCCCATTTGATTCCACTTTCTGGATTCCCGCAAGGGATCGAGCATATTAATGAGTCCGCACTGAAATTATATATAGAATTGTCCGCCATTTGACTGACAAATTTATATTTATTTTCACAACCAGGTTTCAGCTTTAGGCCAGTCTCAAGTGCTAAAAGTTGTCAGAGAGGTTTTCTTAGGTCGTGGTCAAGATAATAAAAGCAATTGTGACTGGCCCAAGGCTGAAACCTGATTGTGAAAATAAATATAAAAGTATCAGTCAAATGGCGGTAAATTCTTTAAAAAAATTATATGACTGAGATTTCAGGCATATACGAACTCGTACATTATTTATAAGATGTCTGTTCTTTTTAGACATGATCGAAAAGAACAGACACCATAATTAAATACATTTATATATACATATAGATTACATATCCTCCTTTCACCTTATCGCCTCTACTTATTGTAGTTTATATACACTAACATTTATTTATTCCGTGTCATGATAATGTCATCCTCAGACGGGCATATTACATATATTACATCCTCAGCTTGTACATCTTCCAAGTAAACCAGAAGCTCATCTATTTTATTCTCTAATCCTCTAATATTGTGATGAAATGTACCAACATTATGAAATTTTAACATCTTTAGTCTCTGCCTGAGCTTCTCACTGGACGCTAATGTTACCCTAAATAAGAGGAATTGCTATGAAATGTAGTCTCCCCTTGCTGTTGAGAAGCAGGGCAAGCGTAGAGAAATCCCAACTACAAATAGCATTAATAACATATGTCATATTGAAAGAACCGATTAATAGTTCCAGGTTATTCTTCCTATTACTAGCTTTCAGAGAATAGAGAGTGAAATCTCCACAAATAACAGACAATAAATTGATTGCCAGAGAGATATGCTGTCTCAACATATAAAAGATATTGAATATAAGGCGAGACATTGAATTAAGATTTGTGCCACTTCTAGGAATCGAAGCCAGTATATCCTGCTTACTAGGAAGCCGCTTTATCCACACACTCCTTTTCTCTGTTTATGGTGTTGATGGTTTCCTTGTGGTCGTTCGTTCGTGTTTTTGTAGGTTGTTCATTGAATACTTGACTCCGTTCTTTTTTTATTATTTTCTTATTTATTATTATTATTATTATTAGCGAATGTCCCCGTGGGAGAACGATAAGCAGATGATTTATCAATATTTCTTAAGGTTCTTCTTATTTTCCCAATATTTCTTCATTTTCTCCCTAAAGGCCTTCTTTCTTTCTTCGGCCCACTTTGGTCGGTATGGTTTTGGTGCCGTCTCTGAATGTATCCCTGTCTGATGTGTTTGTTATGTCAATTTTTGCTTTTGTCAAATCCTTCTTAACTTCAGTTACCCAGGGTATTGCTTTAAGGGATGTCATATAGTCCAGTAGACGTTTAGTTAACCTGTTTCCAGGTAATCTGTGTAGGTGTCCATAAAATTTCATTCGTCTCTTTCTGATATCAGGTTCGATATGTGACAGTTTTTCGGTTGTCTCGATGGTCTGCAGTCTGTATCCATCTTGTGTGTATCGTGGTCCCAGAATTTTCCTAATAATTGTTCTCTCTACTTTCTTAATTTCTTGTAAATCTAGATCACTTGCATATGTGACTGTAGGTTTGATAACTGTGTTGTAGTGTCTGATTTTAGTTCCTTTTGACAGGCATTTTTTGTTATATATGTTTTGAACCAGTCCGAATGCTTTATTGATTTTCTGTAATCGGTTGTTTTGTGCTATTTTCTCCAGTCCTGTTGGTTCAATGACTTCGCCGAGATACTTAAAGTGTTTGACTCTATTGATATCACCGTAATTTGTTTTGAGTTTCGTAATATCTAATTTGGAGTAAATAAATTCAGTCTTCTCAAAGGAGATTTGCAGGTCAACCTTCTGTGCACCTACTTTGAGGATCTCAATTTGTTTCTTCACTGTCAGTTATAATTGTTTGGTCATCTGCAAACGCTAAATAAGGGATGTTCAATTTTCCTTTACCTCTTCCTAGTTTAATTGGCTTCCAGAAGTTTTGTTTCCTTAGTTCGATTTCCCATTCTTTCATTACTTTGTCTAAAATTATGTTGAATAATAGTGGCGAGATCCCACTCCTTGTCTTGCTCCTTTATTATTATTATTATTATTTTTATTGAGAGGGCGTCGAACCCTCTGACCAAGCGCACTTGAGCACCCACGCCAGCTAAGTCAGCCAGCGTGGCACTGTGGCTAAGGCGAACGCAGGAAACATTGTGAGCACGTCTCCCGGTCCCGGGTTGGAACACCGTCCGTGGCACAGATTTCAGTTGAGTTTATCGCCTCGTGTTCAATATCTCACAGGTGATGACTAGAGCTACGTGAAATTCGTATATGCTATAAATGGTAAATAAATACTACAAATGCTCCATAAGTGCTATAAATGCTAATTAAATGAAATTTCAATGATGTTTAGTGAAATTACTAATTTTAGTGAAATTTATTGCTCAACTGCTAAAATGTCTTAATACAGGCAGCAGACTTTTAGTGATTCTAATATGTCCATTAATTGTATGTGAAGTCACCAGATAAAGACACCAAAAGATTGAAAATTAAGACTGGTTAATAAATACTCATTGACTAACTACATATGTGCTTTATATGATGTTGTGTTAAACTTTGGAAGACACATTCATGCACTACCGAGCTGCCACATAGTAGATAAGATACGTCTCTGTGATATTTAACAGCACTGAAATACCAAAGATATTTCATTTACGCCTGGGGGTATAAAGAAGCATCAAGGTTGATATAAGCTTACACAACTTTACTAGAAGACTTCGAACAGTATATTTTCTTGCTTTGTTGCCTGTGAATAAGTGCGCAGAATTTTTTTTTATGCTAATGAGTGTTTTACTTCTTGATCATTTGCTTCATTGCATACACAATTATAAATTCAGCATCCTTACACTAAACACAGAAATATTTATTAGGATAGTGACAAATATATACCGATTGCTTAAATTTTAAACTGGTTGCTTGTTTTTTTATAAAATCACACGGCATATCAACCACTACTGCAAGTTGCCTCCTGCAAACACTGAGACAGGCTACTTCCGATAGTAGCCCTATCAAGTTTAAAAATGGAATGACATAGCCAGAAAATAATTACCGACAATGACAATGGCCACAGAAACCTATGCTTACATTGACTGAAGTGTGTTAAAAATGGGTACGCATAAACTGAGTTTGCAGGAACGATGCAGTACCTATCGGAAGGAAGGTTGCTTTTATGTTCATGACAAAAATTTCTGTGTGTTAGTTTCGTAATGTGAAACTCAACTGAGAAAACAAAAATTAAGGTGTAAAAAAAAAAAAAAATAAAAAATAAAAAAAAAAAATTAATAATAATAAAAAATAAATAAAAAAATGCTACCTTTGAGTTTCAAAATGATAAATTTTGAAACTTTTATTTGCTACTTTCGCGTAGCTCTAGTGGTGACCGGCTGGTGGTGGTGTTGCAGGTGCAACCCGGACGGGGAGCTGGCGTTCCCGCCGTTCAGCAGCCCGTGCGGCTCGGGCTCGGGCGCCTCGGGCATGGCCTACCTCAAGAGCTCGCCCTACTCCGTCAACGGCATCGGCCTGCCCATGCCCTCCATGGACTCGCTGCACTCCAGCATGGGCTACCCCTCCGGTAAGTGCCCCTGCCCGCACCACATTTGTATGCTTCCATTTCAACAGTCCAGGGAAACAATGAGCCAAGTCCACTTTTTCATGATATCATTTCATGATATTACTGGGGCCGAGCGGTGTGTTCCCAGCTTTAGGTAAGGATGAGGCGTGGAACCTGGTGGAGCGCCAAGGGACGCTAGTGAAACAGAATTATAGCTGACACATTTTATTCCGTAACATACATAAGTTTGATGAAGGCGCTAGCTCGACAGGAGCTAGAGCAGTAGGTGGCGCCGCCTTCGAGCTGCAACCTTGGTGTTTCGTATGTTGGTAGTGACCGCGCCGCGCCGCGCCGCGATGCCGGGAAGCGATGCAAAGACTGTTATTGTGAAGTGCTCTATCCCTTCACCAGGCTATGCAGCAGCCAGTGGATCCACGCAGGGAACCCTCTGAAGTCGGATGTCGTGCTAGTTCCCGACTCGGGACACCGGCCAGAGTGCTAGCTCAACGACAGGAACATTGGCGTTTAGTAACCAACCACTGAAGACTGCGCTGGCCTTATGCAGCCACCATAGAGATGTGAAGTCATCAGCACAGCGGATCACCATCTTCGCAGATGATTTTTAGTGAAGTATGGCCTCGACCAGACTCCATCTCTTAGCTGCCTCCAGTACAACGATTAGGCCAGTAAATTGACGACTACCTCCTGGGCATCGTCGATTCAGAAGACCAAGTGACCGCCACTTCTAAATGTGGGAGTATTTATACATAAAATTGGCTGAAGGTATGACGTATGAAACGGTTTGAATGTGTTCCCTTTGAAAATGCAGTGTTCGCCCGATGTGTCTTTACCGCTGACGCATCCGCGGTCTTATTCACTCTTGTGACAAAGTTACATGTAGTTATGAAATGTTTACTAGCTGCGTCTCTGTCTGACAGCCATTTCACTCACACACAGTTCGCTGACGGTAGGCTTTCCAACTTGCCGACGCAGCGGCTGCCGTCATTACGCAAGGCGGGTGAGCATTTTCTGCTACCGGCTGCTGGCCTTATCCCGTCTTGCTAAAGTGAGCAAACCAAGATCTTAACACATTTCCCTGTCACAATGTTTGCGGTGTAACAATATTATTTCTGTTTTTTATGTTAAAATTGTACAAAAACCAGACAGCGATTGTCAAATTTGAAGGGCACGAAAGGGATGCAGTGGTTGGGAAGGGAGTAAGACAGGGTTGTAGCCTTTCTACAATGTTATTCAATTTGTACATTGAACAAGCTATAAAGGAAAGCAAGCAGAAATTTGGAGAAGGAATTAAAGTTCAGGGTGAAGAATTAAAAACATTGCGTTTTTCCGACGACATAGTAATTCTGTCAGAGACAGCAAAGGACCTGGAAGAGCAGTTGAACGGAATGGACAATGTGCTGAGAGGTGCATATAAGATGAACATTAACAAGAGCAAAACTAGGGTAATGGAGTGCAGTCTAAGAAAATCAGGTGATGCTGAGGGAATTAGATTAGGTAACGAAACAATGAAGGTGGTAGATGAGTTTTGTTACTTGGGCAGTAAAATAAATTATGGTCGCAGTACAGATGATATAAAATGTTGAATGGCAATGGGTAGAAAAGCGTTCTTGAAAAAGAGAAATTTGTTAACATCGAATATTGATTTAAGCCTAAGGAAGTCCTTTCTGAAGGCATTTGTGTGGAGTGTTGCCTTGTATGGGAGTGAAATATGGACGATAAACAGTGCGGACAGGAAGAGGATAGAGGCTTTTGAAATGTGGTGCTACAGAAGAATGCTGAAGATTAGTACCTAATGAGGTACTGAACAGAATTGGGGAGAAAAGGAATTTCTGGCATACCTTGACTAAAAGAAGGGATCGATTGGTAGGACACATTCTTAGACAACAAGGAATTGTCAATTTAGCGTTGGAGGGAAATGTGTGGGGTAAAAACCGCAGAGGAAGACCAACAGATGGATGCAGTGAGCAGAATCAGACAGACGTACGTTGCCGTTCTAAAGTGGAGTTGAAGAGGCTTGCTCAGGATAGGGTATTGTGGAGAGCTGCATCAAACCAGTCTTCGGACTGAAGACCACAACAACAACAACAACATCTTAAAATTCATTTACATTTACTCTTACTTGCAAAATCACAAACCATAAGGAATGTACTATTGGATATGTTATTGGACATTTATTCCTACTTCTTATGCTACACTAGCAAGTCTTCAATGCTTCGCAATTGCTAAATGTTCATGGGAATTAGATATACGCCTACGTCTTAATCTTCCTGACCATATTACCCCATCTCTATGGCTATTTCTTACCTTATTCTTTGTCCTCTTCTACACTGCCGGTCAAAAGTTCTCGATTACCCATCACAACTATGGATTTATGGTCAAAACATAGTTTTACATCATCTATGATAGCCCTGTTCTGATACTAAAACAAGCATTAGTTTGTATAGACGAAACGACTCTTCTGTGCATTTGAACGGTTCTCCGTATGGTGGAGAGCTGATGAGTAACCACGACGACAATGACGTGTCTTTACCTCATTCCTTCAGCGGTCTGTGCAGCAGGCAGTTCACATTAGTTTTCAGTACACTGTGTGAAATTAGCAGTGTGTTTGTGTATCTGGTCAGCTATATACCATATTACCTCCAAACGAGACGAAAGCGGGAGATCTGAACAGAAAAACATGCTGTAACTGTAGCTCTGCATCACGAAGGCTATTCTAGTTGGACAACAGGAACTAAAGTTGGCGTAGCCCAATCTACAGTGGTGTATACATTGCAGCGGTTCAAGCAAACCCGTGCTGATGCAGGTGTTTCGCGATCTAAAGGACCCCGTGCAACATCATACAGAAAAAATCAGTTCATATGTGTACAGAGTGAACGTCAGATGACTCGTACGGCACCTGCAATTCACAAGGAAGTTGATAATATGCGAGGTGCTCCTATCTATGTCTCAACAGTGTAACGCCGTCTTCGTGAACAAGGTTTAAAGAGGTGTAGTGGCCAAAAAACCTTTATGACGGACACAAAATAAGACGAAAAGGATGCAGTGGGCATAGCAAAATAAAAATTGGAACGTGCAGCAATGGTCCAAGGTATTATTCACGAATGAATCGAAGTCTGAAGTATTTGGGAGCCATCGTCGAATGTTTGTTCGTTGACTTCGTGGAGAACGAATTGAGAGTCAGTGTGTGACACCTACGGTGAAGCATGGTGGAGGATCGATTATGGTGTGGAGATGTTTTGTGGGTGATCTCGTGCGAATTAATGGAACACTAAAGAAGGAAGGACATCATAGGATACTGATGAATAATGCAGTTCCATCTGGCAAGAGGCTTGTTGGTCGTGGCTTTGTTCTGCAGCAGGACAATGACCCCAAACATTATTCTAAATTGTGTAGAGGGTATGTCAATAGCAAAGAGAAATGAGGGAAACTGAAAAATATGATTTGGCCTAGTCAACCACCAGACTTAAATCCCAGTGAACTGTTATGGGATGAATTTCACAGGGAGGTCCGAAAACTGAGGTCGATTAATGTTGAAGAACTATTGAATAATTTACAAAGCCATTGGACTGAAGTGTCTGCAAAAACACTACAAAATCTTATTTCCAGAATGCCAAGAATTTGTTCAGCTGTTGGGAGGGCAAAGGGTGGATACTTTGACTAGGCTAAAATATAAACCATATTGCATTTTACTTAGTGATAGAGAAAATGTATTTTTTGTTGGTCTGTTTGGTCTTTACGATTTGTTTGCACACTGAAATAAAGTATCTAGTTTTGTGCATAGGTACCGGCCGCGGTGGCCGAGGGGACTGAGGTGCTTCAGTCACGTTCTGCACGGCCACTACGGTCGGGGGTTCGAATCCCCCCTCGGGCATGGATATTTGTGCCGTTCTTAGTATTAGTTAGGTCATAAATAGTTTGTAAGTTTAGGGACTGATGACCCCGTAGTTAAGTCCCATAAGCTATACAAACATTTGAACATTTTTGTGCATAGGTGATCGAAAACTTTTACCGGTAGTGTACTTCTACATCCATATTCCCCACCTCACGGGTGTGGGGCGGAGCGTACTTAGTGTACCATCGTCACTTCCTCCTCCTATTTCAGTCGCGTATAGTTTGCAGCAAAAACGATTGACGTTAAGCCTCTGAGTCGCCCCTAATCTCTGTAATTTTATCTTTGTGATCATTTGGCGAGATATACGCAGGAGGGATCAATATATTACTATTTCTGCATTATCTAAAATAGTTTTTTCTATAATCAATTTAACCATTTATTTATTTACTCGTTTATTTAACCTGGAAAGATTAGGACGTTCAGGCCCTCTGTTACACCTAACCTTCCAATCCAATATTACAGTTGTTGTTGTGGTCTTCAGTCCGCAGAATGGTTTGATGCAGCTCTCCTCGCTACCGTGTCCTGTGCAAGTCTCTTCATCTGACAATACGTTCGGCAACCTACATCCTTTTGAATCTTCTTACTGTATTCGTCCCTCGGTCTCCCTCTACGATTTTTACCCCACACGCTTCCTTCTAATGCTAAGTTGACAATTCCTTGATGTCTCAGAATGTGTCCAACCAATCTATCCCTTCTCTTAGTCAGGATATGCCAGAAACTCCTTTTCTCCCCGATTCGGTTAAGCACCTCCTCATTAGTTACGTGATCTACCCATCTAATCTTCATTCATTCGACTGTAGCACCACATTTCAAAACCTTCTATCATCTTTTTTTTCTGAACTCCTTATTGTCCACGTTTCACTCCCATACAATGATACACTCCAGACAAATGCTTTCAGAAAGGACTTCCTAACATTTAAATTAATATTGCATGTTAACAAGTTTCGCTTCTTCAGAAACGCTTTTCTTTCCCATAGCCATTCTGCATTTTATATCTTCTTTACTTCGGCCATCGGAAGTTGTCTTGCTACCCAAATAACAAATTTCATCTACTACTTTTATTGTCTCATTACCTAATCTAATTCCTTCAGCATCGTCTGATTTTCTGACATTGCATTCCATTACCTTCGTTTTACTCTTGTTTATGTTCACCTTATATCTTCCTTTCAAGACACTGTCCATTCCATTCAATTGCTCTTCCAGATCTTTTGCGGTCTCTGACAGAATTACTATGTCATCGGCAAACCGCAATGTTTTTATTTCTTCTCCCTGCATTTAATGCCCACTCCAAATTTCTCCTTCCACTCCTTCACTGCCTGCTCAATGTACAGATTATACTAAATATAGAAAAATCAAAGTTTCAAACAGTCAGATAACAAAGAGACATACTTACAGTTTATAATCGTATTTGATAATTAACAAACACGTCAGGCTGTTCACATGTAATTACAACAAATGATAGAAGGAACAATTCGTGTTGATAGATCTTCAGTCCGCCTTGCCTTGATACGGCAGATTACTGTAATACGGAAATCTTAACCACATATAAGACGTTTCCAGTCATTTATTCCAACAAATAGAACCTTAATGGCCGGTTTTCGAGAGATTCTCAATTTACTCAGTTACTTTTACTTGCTTTGAAATGTCATACACTCATAAGACCTACGTTATATCCATAAAAACCACGAAATACGACGCCAACATGGCGTCTTCGTCTCTCTACCGAAAAGAGCTGTCCCCCCTCCGCGGTAGCCACGTGGTGTGACGACGGGGGGCGTTCTCCCACCTTATTGGTGATCGTTCAGACGCGCGCTGAGAATATCTGGCATGCTTGATACTGCCCCACATGTTGAGAAAGCCTCGCCAACGTGCGGTTCGCACCTTGTGACGTCAGAAACTCGTCATGTTGGCCACACTTATTCAGATACACAGTCCGTGTGCCTACGGCTTTACGATAGTCGCCGAGTCGATGATGAGACATCAGCCATATTGCAACTATCTTTAATAAAAGGGTCCGCTTCAAATGTTTTACTTTTTTTTTTAAATACGACCGGTTTCGCGACTTAAAGTCGCATCTTCGGATCAAATACAGTTAAAACATAAAACCAGGGGCTCGCCAATACAATCAACAACAACCCCGGCTGTCTGAACACTTCACACAAAACATCAAGGCGACAACCGCCCTCGTCGATCAAAGCACCTGATAGAGCCAGGCGGCACGGACAGCGGCGTGGCTGGACGTAAACTCAATTAGATTCTTCACATAGCGAAACCTAGGCAGTAAACAGGCCGATGGTGGGAGTAGCAGGTGGAAGGCGAAGGCAAACATGCGGAACCTCCAGCAAGCCAGCGGCCCGAGGCTGCGGCGGCAACAAGTGAGGGCAAGCAAACAGCGGGTGTTGGCGTGGCGCCCCTGCATCCGAGGCGTGACGCCGCCACCGCCGCCTCCCGATGTGCGCCCGCGGCGTGGCTGCTCCCCGGGGCGTCGTTGTCGCCCTCCGCCGCTACACTCGCTGATTCCATTAGCCTGCGGCCCGCCAGTCTGCGCAAAACGCCACGCACTGGACGCGGGGAGAACCCTCCTGTTTACTAACGACTCGACCGACAAATCTCCTTAATTGATGCTCTATTGCGCTACAACAAACCGACCCACTAGTTTCTCTAAACACGCGTACACACTAGCCCAATGAAAGCTAACCAAGGACAGACGACCGCTTTGTTGGCCGAGATTTGCTCATTGTATACCGGCGGCATATCGGAGTCAGCGAAGTAGATGGCCTGGGTTGCGGATAGAACTGTTGTAGAGGCGATTAATCTTTCTGCTACAGGTACAGATCTCCTATTTAAGAGGTTGTCTTTGAAAATTTTAGAAATTACTGTTCGTTAGTCTCACTGAAACTCGAGAACGGCTGAACCGGGTTGGCTAATTTTAGTCTTCAAATGTCCGTGTATGCCCAGGGAAGGTTTAAACGGTGATAAAATATGGAAAAGTTGTCCGGAAAAGAGGAAAATCGGGAAAAAACTGAAACAGCTTTTTCCAGTGAGCTATCAATACCTTTAGTCCAATTGCGATAAAATTTTGTACATTTCATGTTGAAAACAAAGAAGAAGGTTTGCGTCTAATAAAAATTTGAAAAAGTCGCCCGGAAAGTAGGAAAATTTAGGAAAAACTGAAAACAATTTTTTCTATGAATAAAAATCAATTGCTATGTGGTTGTAAGAACATCACTTCAGTACAGCTTGAAAGGACAGGATGTGTATGAAAAGTTTTTGGAAAATTTACCGGAAAATTGGAAAATTTAGGAAAATCTGAAAGCGATTTTTTTCTGTGAATAAAAATCCATTGCGACATGGTTGTAAGAGCATCAATTGAGTACATATTGACGGTACAAGGTTTGTATGAAATAGTTATTGGAAAATCTACCGGAAAATTGGAAAATTTGAGAAAAAATCAACGTGCGTTTTTCAATGTGTTTTTGATTGAATTCAGCACTATAACTGACTATTCGCACGACAGAGAGGTGTAATTATTTTTTTTTCTTCATTATAGTCTTGGAAAAGTTTTCAGTTAAAAAAAAAAATAGGGACAGTTGAAAAGGAAAGTCGCAATATTTGAACCAAGTTCCTTTTTTAATGTGTTTCTAAATGTGCTAAACACTATAAGTTGAGAACCGTTCATCCGACTAAATTTTGATCATTTGAACTAAAAATTTGGGAAAGTTACCCGGAAAATTTCAATATTTGCGAGAAACTGAAAGAGATTTTTCCAATGGGATGTCAATATCATTCTTCTGATTGCGATAAAATTTTGTAGATTTGACGTTCGCAACAAGAGTTCCGTTCTTACGTAATAAAAATTTTGCAAAGTTTCCCGGCAAATTGGAAAATTTAGAAAAAATAAAAAGAGATTTTTCTATGAAATATCAATATCATTCATCTGATTGCGATAAAATGTTGCACATTCTACGTCCAAAGCGAGAGGAAGGTTTGAGTGAAGTAAAAGTTTGGAATAGTTGGCCAGAAAATAGGAAAATTTGTGGAAAATTGAAATATCTCTTTTCTTTGGGATATCATTATCGTTCCTACGATTGTGATAAACTTTTGCACATTTGACGTTCAAAGCAAGAATACATACATATTAGCAATTGCGAAGCATTGCCTGGTCGACTAGTAGTTCAATAAAAATTCGGAATCTGTAGCTTTCGCTCGGGAAAAATATTCCAATTTATCTTAAAGGCCAAATATTTTCTCCCGCACACTATTCCGTTCTTCTCAAAAGAAAGTCGTCGACCAGCGTTGTTTTTTCTTATTTTTCTGTTGATCAGCTTCGTGCGAAGATTGCTAAAACTGTTCTTCTTACCTCATAATATCTACCGGTAAAACTGTAATTAAAACGAAAGCAAACAAACGGTAGCAATCTTGACAAAGTAAAAGAGTCGACTCTGCTTGCACATGGCGGAATCCCTTGGCCCCAACGCTTGCTTTGTTAAGGATGAGAGGCCGAACGTTGGGCCGAAGCCACTGACTGTCGTTCGTTGCCCTTCGTTCGTCTAATCTAGTGTGTACCGCCTTAACAAGAGGATCCATAGAAAGGAGAGTCCCTTCTGTCTATCCTCGGAAGCATCTACTCGATCATGTTTACTGACGTGTTTCAATCAGCCGGTTGTTACGTAGATTAAATAAGACCTTTGTTTGTAATTTACACTCGTGAGATATAACAGATGTTTGTAAACCTATTGGACCAAACTGCTATGGTCACTAGTCCTGAACATACTACTTGAACTAACCTAAGGACAACACACACCCATGCCCCAGGCAGCACTCGAACCTTCGACTACGCGCTCCGCAGCTCGGTCACCGTACCACGGCTTGAGAAATACCAATTATGCTCTTCGTAGTGGAAGCAAGACCGAAGGAAAATAAAGACTTTTTCATAGGATTTGTTGACCTAAAAAAAGCATTTGCCAGATTAAAATAGAGCAACATGATCAGAATTCTCATGAAAATGTGTCTGAGCTATAAAGAAAGTTGGATATATACCGGTATATACAATCTATACAAGACCAAAGACGGTAAGGCAAGAATGGAAGACATGAACGAAGTGCTCTCTTAAAATGGTCTAAGAAATGGGTGCAGGTTTTCAACTCTACTGTTCAATCTATACTTCTAAGTAACAATGAAATAACTATAAGAAAGTTTTAACAGTGACAGAATAGCAATTCTAAGACTCGCTGATGACGCTCTTACCCTCAGTGATCTGGATTTCAATGTTCTGTTGAATGAATAGAATCAAATTCTAGTTACAGAATATGAAGTAAACCAAAGAGAGAGGAAAGTTATGAGGCGTAATGGACATTAGCCTAGAGATAAACATCAAAATCCTGAAGCAGACGAAGTGAATGAATGAATCCCGTTTCCTTGGAAGCAAAAACCACAATGGACATAGCAAGGAGGACATAAAAAAAGAAGCTTACCAAAGAAAAAGAGGTCGACTAGTAAAATAAACCTCCTCAACACCATTACCTTTTATATCCGCCAACAGAGATCTCGCCAAAGAAACCTACCGTGAAAAGTGTGCTATTGCAGCGGTAGTCTACTTCTTGTACCAGACTTTGCCTTCGGTGAACAAAAACATAAAGCACTATTCACAAATGTACTGAGATAAACATTCAACAATAATGCTCAAATGTGACTCCTCCCGGTAAGCAAGAGATCACTTGCACTAACAGAGGAACTCTAAAAGAAAATCATCAAACCCAAGCACAATAATGGGATAAAATTGTCATACTACTGCATTATAAGGGTTGATTTTTGAGTAACTAAAGTCCTTACCGCCTGAAAGAATAAATCTAACGACACCAATAATTAAACTAAAAGCACAGTTGACGAGTATAGACTCAGTATACTACACATTGTGATAAACTACCTTTGGTAAAGGGCGGAAAAGGAATTGAACAAATACCCTTACTTTCCGCATGTTAAATTTAAATAATGATATCCGGCTCTTTAGCTGTAATGACACTGACTGTGATTGTGAACTCACAATAGGCTCTTTCTCTGCTAGTGCAAAGGTGGTGCCACTCAATTCTCCACTCGTCGCGAACAAACACTCAACTGCAATACTACAGGTGGTCCCTGTTGATCCTCCTTACTGTTATGTTCTATGATTGTGCGACACCAGTCTTTTTATTTTTTATTGCAGCAAAATGCAGTTTACCCTATTTTAAGTGCCTGATGACGATGGCTTGTACCGTCGAAAATAACAATAGGAAATACAGCTGACGGTGTTGATACCCATTGTATTCGTTGAAATATATATAGCTGAAGCTCCAATGCCCATGCTTAAGATGGAAAAAATAAACCAGTAAACTTTAGTCGCATAAAATAATTAACAGGCAACACTTCAGTCGCCACCGGTCTGAGTGGCCATTGCCCTACAATTGCGTGTGGGGTCCATATCTGTAGCACGTCGTTAACCACGTACCAGGGTGCATTTGTGAAGGTCCCATTCACTCTCCCCACTATGGGGTCAGTTCTACAAAAGGTCATGCCATTTGCTTCCATTGCTCACCAACTACAAAGCATCTGTAACACAAGCATTCAACAAGCATCAATGCTCGCTACTGCCTTTACGATACATACCAAAGTCAACATCATATTAAAAATGCAGTAAATGGCTCTTCCAAGAGAACCTGTTATTGTGGTCTTCAGACCGCAGACTAGTTTGATGCAGCTCTCGAAGCTACTCTGTCCTGTGGAAACTTCTTCATCTCTGAATATGAATGGCAACGTATATACATTTGAACCTGCCAACTGCATTCGTATTTCGGCCTCCCTATGCGATTTTTATCCCACACACTTCCCTCCAATGCTAAATGCAGGATTCCTTGATTTCTCAAAGTGAGTCTTACCAATCTATCCCTTATTTTAATCAAGATATGGCACAAATTTCTTTTCTGCCCAAATCTGTTCCGCGCCGCATCAACAGTTACGCGATCTAATCTTCAGCATTCCCCTGTAGCAGCAAATTCGAAAATCTTCTTTTTGTCGGAACTCCATATAGTCCACATTTCACTCTCGTTCAGTGCTACACTCCAGACAAATGCATTCAAAAGAACTTCCCGACATTTAAGTGTAATATTTGATGTCAACAAATTTCTCTGCTTACCAAAAGCTTTTCTTCCTATAGCCATTCAGCAATTAAATATCTCTTTACATCGTCCATCAAAACGTATTTTTCTACCCAAATAACAAAATTCTCTAGTTACTTAATCCAATTTTTTCAGCATTGCCTGATTTTTTTACACTACATTCTGTTACCTTTGTATTTCTTTTTAAAGTGTTCAGCATCTTTTCAAGACACTGCCCATGCCGTTCCATAGCTCTTCCAGATCTTTTGCTGTCTCTGACAGAATTACAATGTCATCGGCAAATCGCAAATATTTTTTATTTCCTCTCTCCGAATATTCATTCCGCCTGTAAACGTCTCGATGCTTGTTTGAAAGAAAAAAAGCAAGGCAAAGAAGATAGGTTTAATAATGCATGAACTAAATCAAAGAAGTGGAATGGAAAGTGTCTGGAAATTGACATATCTATAAATAAAAATCAATTTCTGGCTTGGCGGATGTGAATAATTTTTTATTTTTATCTTTTTTTTTTATTTTTATTTTTTTTTTTCCGCTGTAATTTTGGAGTGATACAGAAAAACTATGGAAAAGCAAAAGGAACAGCTGACAAATCGAAATTGGAATTTTGTATCTGAATGGACACTTGGAATTAGATTTGTACTTTATGTGTTGGCATAACATTCATACGGCTGCAATAAAATTTTGCACTCCTTAAAATCAATAGGAAACACACTGTCTACGTAGTAATTCGTATTGTGCGTGGCGAAGGGTACAGCCTTCTACACTAACAGACAGTTTTATTTTGATTGTGATGAAATTTTGCACACCTAACCTTCAAAATAATAGAAATATCAGTTTCGTGCGTTGCATGGCGAAGGGTACCTTACGCCAGGCTTCAATACCGTTTGACCAGTCAACATGAAATTTGGTAACATATGCAGGTAAAGGAGGAAATGATCAGAGAGAGGAAAAAGGAGGATGTTGCCAGAGAGTGAGGGGTGGTACCGACGATGGATATGTGAAGGAGGAGGAAAGGAAGGAAGATTGGGGTACAAAGAGCCGTCGACATCGTCGTCATTAGAGACGGATATCACGCTCGGATTTATTTTTGCTAAGGATGGAGAAGGAAATCGGCCATGCCCTTTTCATGGAAGAATTCCGGGATTTGTCTGGAGTGATTTAGGGAAACCGGGGAGGGGAGGCTACCCAGGAGGCAAACGTAGATAGATTAGATTAATACTTGTTCCATAGATCATATATACGATATTTCATAATGATGTGGAACGTGTCAGTTTAGTAAATGTTGTCTATACACGTCAAAATATTGAGGATTTTTATATTTCAATTTTTTGAAAGTTTTATCTAAAAATTCATCTACATTGTAGAGGGAGTTGCCATTCAGAAATTCCTTTAATTTCTTTATAAATACTAGTTGGCTATCTGTCAGATTTTTAATGCTACTTGGTAAGTGACCAAAGACTTTTGTGGCAGTATAATTCACTCTTTACTGTGTCAAAGTTAGAATTAACCTTGAATAGTGAATAACAGCCTTTCTCCTAGTGTTGTAGCTATGCACACTGCTATTACTTTTGAATTGGGTCGGATTGTTAATAACAAATTTCATCACTAAATATATATATTGTGCAGATACAGTGAATATCCCTAGGTCCCTACATAAATGTCTGCAGGATGCTCTTGGGTGGGCCTCAGCAATTATTCTGATTACACGCTTTTGTGCAATGAATACTTTTTTACTCAATGTTGAATTGCCCCAGAATATGATCCCATATGAAAGCAGTGAATGAAAAATGTCATAGTAAGTTAATTTACTGAGATTTATATCACCAAATTTTGCAATGACCCTGATAGCATAAGTAGCTGAATTCAAACGTTTCAGAAGATCTTCAATATGTTTCTTCCTTTTCAATCCCTCGTCAATGCAAACACCTAAAAATTTTGAATATTCTACCTTAGCTACAGATTTATGTTCAAAGTCTAAAATTATTAATGGTGTCATGCCATTTACTGCATGAAACTGTATATACTGGGTGTTATCGAAGTTTAATGAGAGTCCATTTGTAGAGAACCACTTAATAACTTTCTGGAAGATATCATTTACAATTTCATCAGTTAATTACTGTTTGTCAGGTGTGATAGCTATACTTGCATCATCAGCAAAAAGAACTAGAACGGCAAATCATTCATATATATTAAGAACAGCAAAGGACCCAAGACCGAACCTTATATTTTTGATAACTCCCCAGTTAGAGGAATTAATTGTTTCATCTGTATCATGTGAACTGCTTATTTCAACTTTCTGCACTCTTCCAGTTAAGTATGATTTAAACCATTTCTACACTGTCCCATTCATACCACAATACTTTAGTTTATCTAGAAGAATTCCATAATTTACACAATCTAAAGCCTTGGAGAGATCACAAAAAATCCCAACGGGTGATGTCCGGTTATTCAGAGCATTTACTATTTCATTGGTGAAAGTATATATAGCATTTTCTGTTGAAAAGCCTTTCTGTAAACCAAACTGACATTTTGTTAGAACTTTATTTTTACCTATGTGTGAAAGTACTCTATAATACATTTCTTTTTCAAGAATTTTGGATAAGGCTATCAGAAGTGAGATTGGGCGGTAGTTGTTGACATCAGATGTATCCCCTTTTTTGTGTAGTGGTTTAGCAATAGCATATTTCAGTCTATCAGGAAAAATACCCTGCTTCAGAGAGCTATTACATATGAGGCTAAGAATCCTAATTATTTCTTGAGAACAAGCTTTTATTACCCTGCCGGAAATACCATCAATTCCATGTGAGCTTTTATTCTTGAGAGTTTATTATTTTCTTAATTTCAGAAGGAGAGGTGGGTGGAATTTCAATTGTATAAAATTGTGTAGGTATGGCCTCTTCCATTAACTGCATTGCTCCTTCCAATGAACATTTAGATACTATTTTCTCTCCAACATTTGAAAAATAATAATTTAGAATGTCTTCAACATCTGACCTTCTTTTCATTTGTTTTGATGGTAATACCCTCTTCCTCTGCTCTTGGTTGCCCTGTCTTCCTTTTAATAATATTCCAAATTGTTTTAATTTCATTGTCAGAGGAACTAATCGCAGACATGTGGCTTCTTGACTTTTTTAATAATTTTTCTTAATGTAATTTTTGTAATATTTTATTGTTTCTGAGTTATTATTCATTCTTGCGGATAGATATAGTTCCCTTTTTCGGTTACAAGATATTTTTATTCCTTTAGTAAGCCATGGTTTCTTACAATTATATTCCACTAATTTATAGGGGAAACAGTTATCAAATAATCTTACAAATGTATCTTGAAATACGTTATATTTTAAATTAACATCATGTTCCTTATAAACCTCATCCCAGTCTAATTACTGTAGACTTTCTTTGAAATTTCTAGTTGTTAAGTCATTAATTGACCGCAGAACTCTGGAGGACTGTTTAGAATTACTGAACGGAGCTATGTCATAGCTGTGCACCATGATCAGAAAGACCATTCTCGACGGGAGAAGCATTTACGTTGTTAAACTTATCTTGGTCCGTAAAAAAGTTATCTATCAATGAACTGCTTTCCTTTACTGCCCGAGTAGGAAAATCAATATCGGATGTCAAATTAAATTGAATGAGCCAAGTAAAACTTCGAGGTCTTTCTTCCTATTGCACCCTTTCAGTTAATCTACATTTAAATCACCACAAATAATAATTTGCTTCCCTCTATCTGACAGATAGCACAACAAAGCATCAAAGTTTTTCAGAAATAACTGGAAAGTTCCTGAAGGGAACCTATATACTGTTACATTTATAAGATAATTGTTTAAGCTGGCAGGCACATGTTTCAATATCTTGCTCTACACAAAACTTTTTTGTTTCTAAACTTTTTACACTGTGATAGCTTTTGACATACAGGGTGTTACCAAAAGGTACGGCCAAACTTACAGGAAACATTCCTCACTGTCAATAAAATTCTTCTGCGTGTTTGGCCGCATTGTCAATAAAGTAAAATTCCGGCATTTCAGCCACTGTTGCAAGTGGCCTTTGTCAAGGCGTTTGTCTGACTGCTGGACGCAAGGGATTGCTGGTGTTTATACAGAGTGTTACAAAAAGGTACGGCCAAACTTTCAGGAAACATTCCTTACACACAAAGAAAGAAAATATGTTATGTGGACATGTGTCCGGAAACGCTTAAGTTCCATGTTAGAGCTCATTTTATTACTTCTCTTCAAGTCACATTGATCATGGAATGGAAACACACAGCAACAGAACGTACCAGCGTGACTTCAAACACTTTGCTACAGAAAATGTTCAAAATGTCCTCCGTTAGCGAGGATACATGCATCCACCCTCCGTCGCATGAAATCCCTGATGCACTGTTGCTGCTCTGGAGAATGGCGTATCGTATCACAGCCGTCCACAATACGAGCACGAAGAGTCTCTACATTTGTTACCGGGGTTGCGTAGACAAGAGCTTTCAAATGCCCCCATAAATAAAACTCAAGAGGGTTGAGGTCAGGAGAGCGTGGTGGCCATGGAATTGGTCCGCCTCTACCAATCCATCTGTCACCGAATCTGTTGTTGAGAAGCGTACGACGACTGAAATGTGCAGGAGCTCCATCGTGCATGAACCACATGTTGTGTCGTACTTGTAGAGGCACATGTTCTAGCAGCACAGGTAGAGTATCCCGTAAGAAATCATGGTAACGCGGTCCACTGAGCGTAGGTGGAAGAAACATGAGGCCCAATATAGACATCACCAACAATTTCTGCCCAAATGTTCACAGAAAATCTGTGTTGATGGCGTGAATCGAGGAAGTACAGTACATACTAACGAAACAATTGGGTATTTTGACAATTGCCTGCAGGAATTATCATGGAAATTAAGCGTTTCCGGACACGTCCACATAACATATTTTCTTTCTTTGTGTGTGAGGAATGTTTCCTGAAAGTTTGGCCGTACCTTTTTGTAACACCCTGTATATGACAACTCCTACTCTTACCTTATTATCTCTACTTACATTTGAAGCTAATTTATGTCCACTGGCATTTACATTTTTCATACCAGTGACAATGTTATGGTCAGACAGGCATAGTATATCTATTACAGTATGGATTTCTATCTCATCTAAACAAACCAAAAGCTCATCTATTTTATTCTTTAGCCCCCCAATATTCTAGTGAAAAATACTATCATTATTTTTTATTCTACTTTTCTGAGAAAGTAGGAGCAGATGGATAGAGAGGGGAGATAGGAGTACATGGATTAACACAACATTGGAATAAATAAATGCCCGAGGAGCAAAGGCTTTCGATCTAGTTGATACAGACAGAGGGCTAAGAAGACAAAGCAGAAGTGGGCACAAAGGTGGGGCAAGTGACGCGCAAGGGTATTAAGGGAAAGAGTGTACGATATATATCCAATTGACATGCATATTTGGCTATTGCGAAGCTTTGCCGAATTCTAAAGTACAGACTAAAGTTCAGGGGAAAAAAAAGGAAAAAAAAAGAATGGAACCAATACACTGTGATAATTATGTGTGCAAAAAGATTTAAAAAAATTAGCTTGCAAGAAATGATACCGGTTGAAATGGTGACGTCAACAGTTAGAGATAAGCGAACTGCAATGATCGTTCCGTAAGTATAAGCTGGATGAAAGTGCACGCCGATAGAAATAAAGCTCTCAGAGTGTCTGATACGGCCGACTCGAGCATGAAATCGACAGTAGAGTGAGGAGCAGCCCCCCCCCTTTCCCCTGCCCCACGCCTGCCGCTGTGAGATACTCTGCGCGACCGCGGCCGCGGCCACGGCCGATTGGCGGCTAATCGCCTTAGCCGCAGCCGCAGCCGCAGCCGCCCTCTTACCACGCCTGTGTTATCGCCAATAAAGAGCGCCGAGCGCGCCTGTCCGCGAAACGCAATCCGGCCGCTGCACGCGCTGCCTGACAGCCCCGACGAGTTGCGGAAAAGTCGACAAACATCCACAAGGCTGGATCGGTTGGCTATGTTATGTTCCTTTCACAATAACCATAAACCTGATGCAAACTCTCCTCGGACGGTATTCAGACTTCCGCGTCTGCTGGAATCTCATTGGTTTTCGTTTCACAGGGAAGCTATCTCGAGTAACGTATGATAATAAGGATACGAGTTCAATCTCTTTGACGTCGATTTGCAGTATGATTTTGGAACATATACTTTGTTCGAGCATTATGAACTACCTCGAAGAGAACGACCTATTAACCAATAGTCAACACGGATTCAGAAAGTTCCGCTCTTGCGAAACACAGCTTGCCCCTGTATTCACATGAAGTGATAAGTGCCATGGACAAGGGATATCAAATCGGTTCCATATTTGTTGATTTCCGGAAAGCTTTTGACACTGTACCTCACAAGCGGCTTGTTATGATGAAATTGTTTGCTTATGGAATATCTCCCCATTGTGCGATTGGATTCACGATTTCCTATCAGAAAGGATACAGTTCGCTGCAATTGACGGTAAGTCATCGAGTAAAAGAGAAGTGATATCTGGCGTTCCCCAGAGAAGTGTTATAGGTCCCCTACTCTTCCTTTATAAACTATTTAGGAGACAATCTGAATAGCTCCTTTAGGCTGTTCGCGGATGATGCTGTCGTTTATCGGTTAGTGAAGTCTACAGAGGATCAAAAGCAACTGCAAAGCGATTTAGACAAAATTTCTACATGGTGCGAAAACTGGTAATTGACACTAAATAAAGAAACGTGTGAAGTAATACACATGACCACTAAAAGAAATCCGCTGAACTTCAATTACGCGATAAATCAGTCAAACCTTAAGGTCGTAGATTCTACCAATACCTAGGACTGGAGAGAACACATAGAACATATTGTGGGGAAGGCGAACCAAAGGTTACGTTTCATTGGTAGAATGCTTCGAATACGCACCAGCTCCAACAAGGAGACTGCCTACATCACACTTGTGCGTCCTCTCCTGGAGTACTGTTGCCCATTTTGGGACCCTCACCAGGTGGGACTGACAGAAGACATTGAGAAGGTTCAGAGAAGGGCAGTTCGTTTTGTTTTATCACGTTACGGGGAGGGGGGGAGCGTCACGGAAATGTTGCACGAATTGGGGTGGAAATCGTTAAAAGAAAGACGTTATTCATTGCGGCGTGATCTGTTTGCGAAGTTTCAATCACCGACTTTTACTTCTGAATATGAAAATATTTTGCTAGCACCCACCTACTTAGGGAGACATGACCATCCCAATAAAATAAGAGAAATCAGATCGGAAACGGAACGATTTACGTGTTGTTTCTTCCCGCGCGCTATTAGGGAATGTAACGGTAGAGAAAAATACGAAAATGGTTAATGTACACTCTGCCAGGCACTTAAATGTGATTTGCAGAGTATCTATGTAGATGTAGATGTTTATGTTTTGCGTTATACGCACTGCCTCAACCGGCACATTTAACATAGACATCAATGGTAAGCCCGTTGGTGGAAATAAAATGCAGCTACTACGATTACACTTAAAATAAACACGTGTCAAAACAGTGTTGCATCAACTAGGTACGAAGGGCTCCTGACATGTGGTGTTCCACAAGGATCCATCTTAGGGCCATTGCTTTTTCTTGTGTACATTAATGACCTCTCATCAGTTACACTGCCAGAAGCAGAGATCGTTTTGTTTGCGGATGATACAAGTATTGCAATAAATAGCATGCTGAGCTTAGTTTTAGAAAGGTCTGCTAATGATATTTTCATTAACATTAATAAATGGTATAATACAAACTCAGTGACATTGAAAAGATTCACTACATGCAGTTCAGAAAATGTAAGAGATTCCCATCCACTATATGCATAAAGTATGAAGAACAGATAGAAGAGGTTGACAGTATAAAATTCCTGGGATTACAGCTCTATAGTAAGTTCAGTTGGGAGGAGCACACAACAGAACTGCAGAAACGACTTAACATATCTGTATTTGCATTACGCGTGATATCAGACATAGGAGACATAAAAATAAAAAAGGTTGCATACTTTGCTCACTTTCATTCCATAATGTCATATGGTACCATATTTTGGGGTGACTCTTCAAGTCAAGCAAAGGTTTTCAGAGTCCAAAAGCGTCAATAGGTATAATTCACGGACATCCTGCAGAAGCCTCTTCAAAGAACTGGGTATATTAACTACTGCCTCTAACTTTTCTGAGGAAGACGACCAAAATATGCATTTTATAGGCGAAACACTTAGAACATGCATGAATTCTACCAAAGAGCATGCCTACCGTACGTTTGCCAGCCCTCGTCTGAAGTATCTTTGCGCCTTATTGTATCCGTGTTACATAGCATTGACAGTGGACATCGAAAGAGTCTAAAAAAAAGGACAGTTCGTCTTTTTTGTTTTATTAAAAAGGCTTAAGAGTGTCACACATATGATAAGTGAGTTGCTAGTTAGTCTCTAGAACAAACGTGATTCTCGTCGCGGCGAGATGTTTTCTCGAAATGCACTAACTTTCTCCTCCGATTTATAAAATAGTTTGTTGACTACTGGTTGCATAGAGAAATATGTCCATCGCGTAAAGAAAGAAAAAAAGAAACCCACATAGAAATTACAGGTCGCACGGAAGAATTAGGTACTCATTTCACCCAGAGTGGACACTACAGGTATATCCAAAAGCAGTTCCATGAACCATTAGCTATTCCTTTAACTGTGAATTTCTGAATAGTCACAGATTACACGATTACCGAACAATCAATGGAAATTTTTTGGCTGTTATACGTCAGGGAGTATGCGTACATCTGCATCAAGTTATAGATTTAAGTCCGCAAGGAGGGTACTTTGTGGAGCAGTGTGACTTCCTTCTCCTATTCCAGTAGTGTATAGTTAACGGAAAAAAGATTACTGGTATTCCTCCGTGTGGACTGTAAGTTCTGTCCTTCTGTCCTCGCGGTCTTTTTGCGAGATACACATAGGAGGAAGCAATATATTGGTTGATTCTTCAACAAACGTATGTTCTCGGAACTTTGACAAAAGCCCGTACCATAACACAGTACGTCTATCTTCCAGCGCCTGCCACTGGACTTTGCCGATGATGTCTGTGACGTCTTAACGCTCGCCAAACGAGCCCATAACAAACTGTGCCGCTGTTCTTTCGATCTTTTCTACCTCCTTTGTCAACCCAACTTGTTACAGATGTCATACTGAAGAGCAATATTCAAGTATTGGCCGTATTAGTGTTTGTTGATGAACTACATTTCCTGCGGGTTCTTCCAGTGATTCTCTTTCCGGAATCTATCTTTCCCACGATTAATTTTATATGATCTTTCATTTGAAATCGTTCCGTATGCCTATTACAGTTTAAAGTTTACGTAACTAAGGGATCAAACTGCCCGGGTCTAAAGCTCCCTAAACTTACACGTTATACTAACTTATACTAAGGACATTCATAGGACATTCATACCCGAGGGAGAACTCGATCCTCCGGCGGGAGCGGCCGCGCAAACCTTAACATGACGCCCCAGACCAAATCAAATGTTCAAATGTTTGTAGAGCTATGTGACCAGACTGCAATGGTCATCGGTCCCTAAACTTGTAAACAACTTAAACGTATGCTAAGGACAACACACACATACCCATCCCCGAGAGAAGATTCGAACCTCCGACCGGGAACAGCCGCACACTCCAAAGCAAGGTGCCTTAAAACACACACCCATTCCCGCGCGGCACGCCCCAGACCGCGAGGCCATTCCCCGTATGCCTATTCCCGGATATTTTATGGAAGAAACTGCTTATATTGATTTTTCCAATTGTGTAATCATATATGAAGGCTCTTTGTTTCTATGCATTCGCAATACTTCACATTTGTTTGTATTGAGTGGTCAGTGCCAATTTTCCATCGTTGCAACTTTATATATACTACACTATCATCAGCGGAAAATATCCTGCAACTGCCAACATTATCTACTGGGTCATTTATAAATATATTGTGAGAATTAAATCCTATACAAATCTTTTGGAGCACGCCGAATATTATTTGACCATCAGAAAACGTATCTCCATTGTGAATGACATGGACCGTAAGGAAAGAAGGAAGTTAGTTTTGGTACGTTAATAAGGTACATAAATATAATTTTTATGGCAGAAGAAGTCTTAGCCGAAGAAGGCGAAATTGGTAAGCATAAGTAGGAACTGGGGAAGGTGAAGATTGAATAAATAAGACTTTAAATGAGTGATGTGACTAGAGTTTTGCTTTGAAATATTAGTTCCAGGTCTCCATCTCTACGCGTATTTTTCCCCTACAACGTGATTCAATATGTGGTTCTTAATAGTTAAATAAAAAGGCATCCAATCAACCTTAACTATTGAACGTTGTAGTGGAGTGGAGCCAAATATGACGGTTTGGGGCTCAGTCGGTTACAACATGCTAATACGGTACCAAAGTAGGACAATCTCAACAGCAACTTCAACACCGGAGAGATAATGGAGCCAATATTACTGCCCACGTTTCAGGCAACTCTAAAACTCATTCTTTAGCAAGACAGTGATCGGCTGCAGGAGTGTCCCATACTCGATTGGGCAAACGTTAGGCTGGTCCCTAATCTCCTCCTCAGAAAATACAGTGACGTTAATAAAATGTGCAGAACGCAAAAGGTACACGATTCACAGACAACACACTTCTCTACAGTCCTGTATATAGAAAGTAGTGACAACCTTTTATGTATGATTTGCCAATTGTGCTAAAGTACTATAACATCTTTTGATTAATATTATTCTTTGAATTTGTTGATGTGTTTTGTACGTACTCTTTGATGTAAATAAACAACATTGTGTATGGCAGTCAAATATGCTCGGATTCCACCATACCAATAATGGCATCTTACCACTGAGCAGGCAGCCATTTCATGGCGAACCTAAGCTACTATGTGTAATATATAAATGTTCTAATTTAAGGTTTATTTTTATATGAAAGTTTTGTGTCACAATATATTGTTGTGTATTAAATAAAAACCTCAATGAATTGTTTTTGTGCCATAGAATTCAAGGCCAGACACCAATAATTAGTATTAATATTACTTCGGGTCACTAAGTTTTATAGTTTGTATTTCTGTTATTGGGAATGGTACTTAACTGACGACTGTCTGACATTTATTTAATATTTTATGCTGTCTTTTAGCTGGTAAAAAAATACCTAAGCAAGTCTAAAGTTTCCCTTAATAGAGTATTTACAAAGTTCTACCTACTTTACAAGGCAGTGGCGCTATCAGAAAACGTAAGCAGTAATGGGCCTTCGGCCATCATAATTTATCTTGCTACCCAAATAACAAAACTCATGTGATTCTTCAGTTTCTCCCGGCGTATTTGATAATCAAAATATCCACGGATGTACTGCCGGTCTAATAACCTGGAAGAGCAATTGTACGGAATCGACAGCGTATTTGAAGGAAGGTATAAGATTAACATTAACAAAACAAAGGTAATGGAATGTAGTGTTAGGAAATCAGGCGATGCTTAAGGAATTAGATTAGGTAATAAGACAATGAAAGTAGTGAATGAGTTTTGTTATTTAGGTAGCAAGATAAGTTCTGATGGTCGAAGTAAAGAAGATGATAGAAGCTTTCGAAATATGGGTAGATCTCGTATTTCATGAGGAGGTGCTCAACAGAATTGGGGAGGAAAGGAGTTTCTGACATATCCTGACTAAGAGAAGGGATAGATTGGTGGGACACATTCTAAGACATCAAGGAATTGTCAACTTAGCATTAGAAGGAAGCGTGTGGGGTAAAAATCGTAGAGGAGACCGAAGGACGATATAGTAAGCAGATTCAAAAGGATGTAGATTGCAGAACGTGTTCTCAGATGAAGCGACTTGCACAGAACAGGATAGCGGGAAGCGCTGCTTCAAACCAGTCTGCGGACTGAAGACCACAACAACAACATCAAGAACACCACCAACAACAATACAAACAGAGAATAAATGGCATAAACGCTGCTAGCAAAGAAATAATAAGTCGCAAGGGGTGACGTTGTGTATGCTTCGTTCGAAGAATGAGGGGTACAACTACATGTCGCTCTTCACTCCCACTTGAACTGTTTGCAGTCGAACATTTCCGAGACGGAGTTTGTCGGTTACTTGTTGATCGCATCGATTCCTGAATTATGTGGTACTGGCAGGGCTTCGTAGTTTCGAAATAATATTTCAAATAATTGAAAACTGTAAACTATGTATAATTTGTCGTGAACAATTTAGTAGCTGAGATCCCCACCTCATTCGTTATAATGTAACATTAGACTGTCAGATTTTCCATTTATGTGGGCTTGTTAAATTGTCACATGCAAATCCAACAAAACGCAAGAAATATTACCCAACATTGCCCATTTATGAAGCGATCTTGGGTTTTATATACTTCAAAAATAAAAGGCCAAGATCGCAAATTAATTATTTATTTAATGACGACCGGTTTCGGAGGACCGTGTCACCATCATATACATTTTGTAAACTGGTCATCCTATATAAAAAATGGATATAAAATAATAAGTTCAACATAGCACTTAGTCATCATATAAAAATACATGAGTTTACACCTGACAAGCTTACTAGATACTTTAATAAGATGGTAAGGTAAAGCAGTCAACAATCCGAAGATTGGTTTGAACACTACAGTGCTTTACTGGGCATTGTCCTGGGGGAGGTGGTATGCCGTTGCTTTCGTCCGACCTTCGAACTGATTTACCCAGCCAGTTATAGAGGGACCTACAGTTTATCGTGGGTTCCGATCCACGGTGATACTCGGTATTTTTCACATCAGCAACACTGGCAGAGGTGAAAGAAGTGGAAAGTGACAGATAAAAATCCTAGGACCTGGCGGGGATCGAACCTGCGAGTTTTGGAATTGTAGTCTGGCACTGTACCACTGTGCAACCGAGCCATTGACCAGCTTATAAAATGTATGTAACCAGATGATGATGGCACAGTCTTCCGAAACTGCTCATCAATAAATGAATTATTAATTTCCGATCTTGGCGTTTCATTTTTGAACCTTGTCATTTGTTTTTCTGCAGGTCACAGTGTGACGCATGCTCAGTGACTGCTTTTAGTGGCCTGTCTGGTGTAGAGTAGATGTTGAGATGCATTTGTGTGTTGTGGCCGGCGGCCGCTGTTAGTATAGGGTGGCTTTTGTTGGCTTGCTTTAGCTCACCTCCTGCTCTTGCCGACAGCTGCCAACCCGCGGAAGCAGCGGCGGGAGCGCACCACGTTCACGCGCGCCCAGCTGGACGTGCTGGAGGCGCTGTTCGCCAAGACGCGCTACCCTGACATCTTCATGCGGGAGGAGGTCGCGCTCAAGATCAACCTCCCAGAGTCCAGGGTGCAGGTGAGACCGCGCCGCGCCGCGCCGGCTAGCAGAGGCCACTGCTCGTGTTGTGCGGCTACGACAAACACTCAACCCCCCACCCCATCCTGCAACTCCAAACAGCAGACCCGGCTATCCTCACAGGGATCACACGAACTCGGCAACTCTTACCTGCTCGTGGCAAACCAAACACTCCAACTCGACAAACGAACTGTCCTCAAACGAAACACTAACTTGTCATCTTCAAACCTGCTGCGCTTGCCAGTCGCCCAGTCTGGTGAAGTGACATCAGTGGACAGCTACGCGTACTTTCTGCAGGATGCACGCTGTTGTTCCTGACGTTGTGCGCTCGTATGTTACGCGTAATTCGTGATCTATTCTGTCTTACATTACCTTCTTTGTAATCTTGTGTGTCGTTCACATTATTTTGCAAGTACAAGTGCTTGTCTTTATAAACGACTAGCTGCAAGTACCCTGCTTTGCCCGGGTTTAAAATAAGGTTTTCTGTAGAAGCGTACAAAACCGTTTATTTGCATGTAATAAAAGGGTACATTTATTTTAAAGCGATGTGATAATTTCCTTTTTTTCGGGGGGGGGGGGGGGGGGTCATTTCGATACGGCTTATAACAGTCACATGATCAGATTGAGATTCGGATGGAACGAAACCTATTTAACAACCTCCCCCACGTAATTTTGTGTACGTGTACCAAATTTTTCGTTATTTGGTTGTCTGGATGTTGAGTTATAAGGGAACAGAAAAACAGACAACAAATGCGTCTTATATAAATAGAGATTGCAATCGAAGTCTGTAAGTAAAGTAATCTCCCTGATGCAGCGAACGAAATTTCATGTAGACAGTAACCTTCATCTTGTTTTCAAGGTCAAGTGTACAAAATTTCATCAAAATTAGAACAAAACTGTGGAATTTGGCGAAATCAATAAGTACCCTCCACCATGCACTGAACGAAATTTTATGTAGACAGTGTCCTTCCTCTTGTTTTAAAGCTCAGTTGTGCAAAATTTCATCAAGATCAGTGCGAAGATATAGATTTACACGGGCACATTGAAAACGCACTTTCACTTTTTCTCAAATTTTCCGGTTGGTTTCCCAAAAAAAATAAAAAAAATGGAACGAAACCTATTTAAGAACATTCCCCACGTAATTTTGTGTACGTGCACCAAATTTCACGTTATTTGATTGTCTGGATCTTGAGTTATAAGAGAACATACAGACAAAGTAATACCGAATGCCGTAGTTTTACTTCGTGAATAGCGGAAATGTAGTAAGCGAGAAACTTTTTTCCCTTCATCATTTTGCTATGGTTATCGGCTAGAAAAGTTTCCTAAGGGTTTGTAATTATGTTTAAAGTTTGTTGCAAATCGCTAAGTGCTCTCCTTCTCAAATAGTGGACTGATAAAGTCACAGTATCGCGTGCCGCAAAACGGGAAAGTTTTCATTGTTTATGACGTCATATCTCCTGAACTGTCGGTCCTATCGTAAAATCGATTCTTAGCTGATGCCTGCTACTTATAAACTACATTCCTGCCAAATTTCAGCTTCATAGGTGAAGTAGTTTTCGAGATTTCGTGTTTAGTCAGTGATTGAGTGAGTGAATGTATGAATGAGGTCCTTTCGCTTTTATATAGATAGAGATTTAGGATACAATCTGAACAGCTCTCAGACTATTCGCGGGCGATGTTGCCTTTATAGGTTAGTAATATCACCAAAAGATCAAAAGCAACTGGAAAAGAATTTAGATAAGATACTTGCAGCTTGCGAAAATTGGCAGTCGATCCTAAATAATGAAATGTGCCAAGTCATCCATGTGAGCACTAAAAAAACTGTAAATCCTCATTTACGTGGGAAATCAGACACATTTACAGGGCATACAATCAATCAAATACCTAGGAATGACAATTTTCAACACCTTTAATTAGAAAGAACACACAGGAAGGGTACACGGAAACAAGGGGCTCATAGACATGTCAGAAATTTTTCAGGAGAGGGTTCAGTTTGTTTGGTTGGGATAGGGAGACTAAACTACTGAGGTTATCAGTTCCCCAGTGGGGAGGGGAAGGAGTGAGGATAGGAAAGAAAGGGAGGGGGAAAGGAAATGCAGTTCGGGAAGTAAAGAAGGAAGACTGCATTAGCTCGGGGCCCCATGATTTTCAAGAGGAGAATTTAAACATTTAATCCCATGTAGAACCTGTGTTTTACAAACTATTCATGTTTCTTTACGTAACATGTCTTAGAAATTTTATTATAAATGAACAGATATTTCTAATTTTTTCCCCTTCAAATCTAACTAAAGCGCTTCCGTCACAGGGAGCAGGGAAGAATGAGTGCGTTATGGTGTCCATAATTCTCATTATGTTCGTCATTTCTGATGTTTCGCGGATGGATCGTAATTCATACATCAGCTTCTCTTATGTCCCATTTCATCACAAATGATAACCACCTGAGAAGGTATACAAACACAGAAATGATAACAGCACTAATCCAACACTGCTGGATCTGGACCGTTTCGCACAAGCTGCGCATTGCGTCACTTATACAGTTATTACAATCACAGAGGTAGTCATACATTACATGAGCTTCGTATGACTTAAATGAAGCCAAACTTTTCGAAAGCTGCATTTCAGTGTTGTCAGCGGCTACCTCAGAATAAAGGAGGTGAAGGTTGTAGAGTTGTGACGTAGCGTAGTGACTGGGTTACTACTTTTCGTGCGGAAGATCGTTCGTTCGAATTTGGCTAAAAGCAAAAATATTTTTTGTTTCTACATATAATAAAAATGACTGATTTTTATTTTTACTCATTTAATTGTTTAAATGTGTTTTATATCTAATACTGTGCCACGTAATTTTCATAATAGTATTCAATTTTATATTGGCTTTTACATAGTTTTCTTCCTTTCCAGATTTTATCAATTAGAATCTGCGCGTTGCCTGTGTTGTTCATAACCAGTAGCTGAATGTGGAGAAGCAGTGCTTATGGGTTCATGAAACTGTAGTTCGTGTAGCCACTAACCATAGTGAGGATATTTTCAGGTGACCAACGATAACAAGGAATATCAGTTTGCTTTTAACACTGATACGTAAAGTGTTTTGTCATGAGTTTCTCGACGTTAAGTTCTGCCGCAGGTTGTTCACCACTGTTTTCTCCGATACATTGTACATCGCGAGGTTTGAGATTGGGAGATGAAATACAGGACTACAAAACATCTTCCAAAGTTGAATCATTGGACTCTTAAACTCAGCTGCCACCTTCTAAACATAACTCCCGACGGTCGTAACTAACATTGCTCCACGTTACCCATCAACAGCATTTGTGAAGTGAACCACCGTGTCGCCTTTATCCTACCGATAGCCTGCAACATTTGTGACAACACTAGAGCCATGTGACAAATGTCAAGTAGCAAGTACCCTTCAGAATGCAGCTTGTCATTGTCAACGGAGAGAGGTCTTCAGACTTTAAAGTGGTCTCAGGCGTGCCCCAGGGGAGTGTTATAGGACTGTTGCATTTCACCGTATATATAAATGACCTTATAGATAACTTCGGAAGTTCAATTAGGCTTTTTATGCATGATGCTGTACCTTATCGAGAAGTTGCAACACTGGAAGATATTCAGTGTTCAAGTGTTTGTAAAGTTATGGGACCTAATTGCAGTTGTCATTTGTTCCTAAACTTACAAACTACTTCAACTAAACTTATGCTAAGAACAACACGCACACCCTTGCACCTGGGAGAATAGAACCTACGACGAGGAATGGCCGTGCATTCGGCAACAAGGCCTTAGAGAGCACGGCTATTGCAGCGCAGCTACACTGGGTGGGTAGTGAAGTGCAGGAGGATCTGCAGCGTCTTGCCGCATGGTGCAGGGAATGCCAACTGAGCCTCAACATAAACAAGTGTAAAGCGCTGCTTTTATGTAGAAAGAAATATCTTTTATTATGTAATTACCCAACAGCGAGACAGACAATGCAAGCAGTTATGCAGTGCTTGTTGGTGTGGTTGTAATATACGTAAAGAAAGGGAGGTGGGAAACTGCTGGGGAACATGCGGGGAATTTAAAATACCGTGTACCACTTCAATACGTCAAATATAATTATAATATGAATTTAACAGGAATCTTGGCGTTTGTATCACGATGTAATTTACCGTCATGCCCGTTACAAAAGCCACCGCGTTCGTCTTCTGACGTGGGAAATACGTTTTCTCTGGGAAAAATACTATGTCAGTCTAGATTTCTGACTGCGGTGCGTCTCATGAACGCTACGATATTCCTTGCCAGGTTCCACACATCCATCGCTGTGCCGCAGACCAAATGATGTTCGTCCGTGTCGAGTATGTCGCATCGTAGGCACATGGGCGTGTCTATGACGTGGATAGCATACTGTCTCTCCTTCATCGGTTAACCATCATGTACCACGCTGAGCTGGTCGATGTAGGGAGATGGGGCTGATGTACCGTGCGTCACACAACGTTTCAGTTAATGGCAGGATACTTCCGTTCCATCTTATTCCGCGCAATACGTCGTACACGCAGTCTATACACGTACATGGCAGTCGATGATCGAGTTGTTGGTAAATCTGCTCAAACATAACTGTGTTCCACGAACATCCGGGCGTGTGATAATGGAGGCGTAATATGCACCTGAGCTACACCGGCAAATGCTAGAAGTTCTACATCTACATGGGATACTCTGCAAATCACATTAAGTGCCTGGCAGAGGGTTCTTCGAACTACCTTTATACTATTAATCTCGCAGTCTATTCTCGAATAGCGCGCGGGAAGAAAGAACGCCCAAATCTCTCCGTTCCAGCTCTGTTTTCTCGTCTTTTATGCTGATGATCATTTCTATCTATGTAAGTGGGAGTCAACAATATATTTTCGCATTCGGAGGAGAATGTTGGCGATTGGAGTTTCGTAAGTAGCCCACGCCGCAGCGATAAGCGCCATTGTTGTAATGATTCCCATCCCAGATCCTGTATCACTTTCGTAACGCTGTCTCCCCTGTATCGTGATAATACGAAACGAGCTGCCCTTCTTTGAACTCTTTCGATGTCCTCCGTCAAACCTACGTGATAAGGATCCTACACTGGGCAGCAATACTCGAAAAAAGGACGGACAAGCGTAGTGTATGCAGTCTCTTTAGTAGTTCTGTTACATCTGTTAAGGGTTCTGTCAATAAAACGCAGTCTGTGGTTCGCCTTTCCCACGATATTATCTACGTGTTCATTCCAATTTAATTCTGAAGTAATAGTAATTCCTAGATATTTTGTGGAGTTTATGGCGTTCAAGTTTGATTGCTTTATCTTGTAATGAAAGTTTAACGGATTTCTTTTCGTATTCATGTGAACGACTTCACACTTCGCATTATTTAGAGTCGATTGCCAATTTTTACACCATAGTGATATCTTATTTAGATCGTTCTGCAGTCGGTTTTGATCTTCAGATGATTTTACAAGACGGCAAATGACGGCGTCTTCTGAAAACCACCTAAGAGAACTACTTAGATTTTTTCCCAAATCATTTATGTAAATAAGAAATAGCAGAGAACCAATAACTACCTTTTGGAACGCCTGATATCTCCTTTGTTTTAGTCAATGCCTTACCATCGATTACTACAAACTGTGTCCTCTCTGACAGGAAATCCCCTATCCAGTCTCAAATTTGGGGCGATGTACCATAACCACGCAATTTGGTTGGTCATTTATTGGTAAAACTTCGAAGTCGATTTTCTCAAGAATTTTTGAGAGTTGCGTCTAATGGCTCTGGCTGACTGCTATCTAAGTTCTGGACTTCACGTACCAAAAATATCAAAAAATTCTAAAATCCTGGTTCCCTTGTCAGTTTGAAAAACTGTAATGTGAATATCTGTTCGGTGTACGTTTATCACGTCTGAACCACAAGACATAAGGAGCTTAAAATTTGTACAGTTACTAATGTCTACCCGGGGAAGGCTTTAGGCACGGTTTTATGGCGATCGGGTAGCTATTTATCTATATATATATATATATATATATATATATATATATATTAATATTAATGTCTGTTCGGTGTATGCTTATCACCTCCAAACGACAAGACGCAGAGACTTAAATATTTGTACAGTTACTAATTTATACCCGAGGAAGGTTTTGTGCACGGTTTTATAGCGATCTGATGGATATTTAGTAATTTGAAGAATATAACGCGAAATGCGTAACAATAATGATTCTTTGAAAATAATAGTTACTCTTTGAAAATGGTTTTATTGGTTGCATTGTTGCTGGAGGGTTGATAATGATAAAAGGGTGGAGTATATTGAGATGGAAAGTTATAGGAGTATATAAATTTCTACGTTGTGTGTGTGGCCGGCCGCGGTGGCCGAGGGGACTGAGGCGCTCCAGTCACGGTCTGCACAGCCACTACGGTAGGGGGTTCGAATCCCCCCTCGGGCATGGATCTTTGTGCCGTCCTTAGTATTAGCTAGTACATAAGTAGTTGTAAGTTTACGGACTGATGACCCCGTAGTTAAGTCCCATAAGCTATACAATTTTTTTTTCTTTTGTGTGTGTGTGTGTGTGTGTGTGTTAATATTTCGCTCTGCAGCGAAAACTACAGAACGACGCAAGCGAATGGTGTGTGTCTGTAATTGTTGTCTGCAGTCTCCTGTTGTACACCATAGAAGTTCCATGCCGACAGCTATAAGGGGGTGGAAGATAGGGTGGTTGAAAGTCGTCAAATTATTAAAAAAAATCGGACTGAAGGCCAGTCATGACTTTTGCGACTCTATAGCAAGGAGGTTATGTACAGCGAAACGTGATGCCACAGGCCATATCTTTCGTCTATGCATGCTACAACTTCAGCTATTTCTCTGTAAGGACAAGCATACGAATAAGGAAATGTAAGAATAAATAAATAAAGCAGTAAAAGAGAATTTTTTTTTAAATACATCTCTTTAAAAAAAATCGATTTGACGTTTCGCGCATTACATCAAGGGATCCATCTGTGATATTATTACAATCATTATTCTTGAATTACGTGATTGGATTCTTCGAAACGAGTGCATTTTTACCTGTGATTTCTTATATTCTCTGATAATGTAACATGTTTTTAGAAAAAAGGAGATGGACAGAGATAGAGTGGATAGGAACTCAAGGTTCGAATAAATAAATAAATAAATACCCGGTAACGCCGGGTTTTCAGCTTGTTTTAAAATAAAGGTTGCATTGGTGGTGGTTTTAAGACCTTCCCTATTCAACATTTCGGAAGGGGTGTCTCAACCTCTAACCCCCCCCCCCCCAGCCTACGCCTACGCTTGGAGCTGTCAGAGAGGGCTGCGTTGAGGCAGAGAGGCGGCCAGCTCACAGATAACGAAGCCAGCGCGGGGCGGGTGTCCGCGGCTCATCTCCACGCAGCGGCGAGCAGCGGCCTATTGAGCGGATTCGGCGGAAATTCGATATCGGCCAGTGCAGTGCAGCACGGTAGCCCATTGAGCGGCACGCGCCAGAAACGCGACTCCCGGCAACCGCCGGCCTCCCCGCCCCACGCGCCAAGTGCCGAGTTTCAGCCGCGCGCTGCCGCCACGCTCAAATGCCCCGGCGAATAGGCCGTTACTTAGGCCGCAATTAGCACCGCGCTCCCTCCCTCCCATTTATTGCGATGGCTTCCCCACGCTCAGTCGCTGTCCTCATCTTCCTGGCTCCATCGTCACCGTGCCTTTTTATGGCATCAGATTCTTTTGCTTCTATTTCATTCCCCTTCCGCAGCCTTTCGTGCATCTCCCGTTCTCATGGTGACACGCCTGTTGTAAGTTCACAGATTTGTGACTAGCTGGAAGACTTCCTAACTAATAGAACGCAGTACGTTGTTCTCGATGGCGAGTGTTCATCATAGACGAGTGTACCGTCAGGCGTGCCCCAGGGGAGTGTCATAGGAGTTCTATTATTTTCTATCTATATAAACGATCTGATGGACAGAGTAAGTTTGTAATTTGCGGCTGTTTGCTGATGATGCTGTGGTGTATGGGAGGGTGTCGTCTGTAACTGACCGTAATAGGATACAAGATGACTTAGACAAAATTTTTCCGGCCGCGGTGGCCGAGGGGACTGAGGCGCTCCAGTCACGGTCTGCACGGCCACTACGGTAGGGGGTTCGAATCCCCCCTCGGGCATGGATATTTGTGCCGTCCTAGTTCGTAAGTAGTTCATAAGTAGTTTGTAAGTTTAGGGACTGATGACCCCGTAGTTAGGTCCCATAAGCGATACAAACATTTGAACATTTTGAACAAAATTTCTAGTTGGTGTGAAGATTGGCAGCTAGCTCTCACTGTAGAAAAATGTAAGATGATGCGCATGAGTACAAAAAAAATCTCATTATGTTCGAATACAGCATTAGTAGTGAGCTTCTTGATACTGTCGCGTCGTTCAAATATCTAGGCGTAACATTGCAGAGCGATATGAAATGGAACGAGCATGTAAGGACAGTTGTGAGTAAGGCGGACAGCCGACTTCGGTTTATTGGGAGAATTTTGGGAAGCTGTGCTTCACCTGTAAAGGAGACCGCGTATAAAACGCTTGTACGACCACGTCTTGAGTATTACTCAAGTTTTTGGAACCCGCAGTAGATCAGTTTAAAGGAAGGCGGTTCAGAGACGAGCAGCTAGATTTGTTACCGGTAGGTTCGACCAATGCGCGAGTGTCACGGAAATGCTCCGGCAACTCAATTGGGGATCGCTGGAAGAAAGACGACGTTGTTTTCGTGAATTTCTGTTAAGTAAATTTAGAGGGCCGGAATTTGAAGCTGAGTTTAGTACGATCTTGCTGCCGCCCACTTACATTTCGCCTAAAGATCACAAAGATAAGATAAGAGAAATTAGGGCTCGTACGGATGCATATAGGCATTCTTTTTTTCCTCGTTCAATTTGGGAGTGGAATAGAAAAGGAAATGCCTAGTAGTGGTACAGTACAGTGTACCCTCCGCCACGCACCTTACGGTGAATTGCGGGGTATGTATGTAGATGTAGATGTAGACGTAAGCATCCCGTATCTAATTACATCTAAAGTTACATATTTTCTCAGCAAATCGCATCAAAGGTTTATCGAACAGCTTTCGTACATTTCTCTGCCGCTCCGTTCTCTACATCTACATAGGATACTCTGCAAATCACATTTAAGCGCGTGGCAGAGGGTTCATCGAACCACCATTATACTATTTATCCCCCATTCCATTCTCGGATAGCGCGAGGGACGAAAGAACACCTGAATCTCTCCGTTCGAGCTTTGATTTCTCGTTTTTTATTCTGATGGTCCTTTCTACCTATGTAACTGGCAGTCAACAATATATTTTTGCATTCGGAGGAGAATGTTGGCGATTGGAGTTTCGTAAGTAGGCCAAGCCGCAGCGATAAGCGCCGTTGTTGTAATGATTCCCATCCCAGATCCTGTATCTTTTTCGTAACGCTTTCTCCCCTATATCGTGTCAATACGAAACGAGCTGCCATACTCTGGACTCTTTCGACGTCCCACACTGGGCAGCAATACTCCAAAAATGGACGGGCAAGCGTAGTGTATGCAGTTTCTTTTGTAGGTCTGTTGCCAATAAAACGCAGTCTCTCGTTCGACTTTCCCACGATATTATCTACGTGTACTCTCCAGTTTAAGTCTGAAGTAATAGTAATTCCTAGGTATTTTCTAGAGTTCGCTTTTGATTGATTTATCTTGTGAACAAAATTTATCGGATTTCTTTTCGTACTCATGTGGACGACTTCACACTTCTCATTATTTACAGTCAATTTCCAATTTTTACACCGTAGTGATATCTTATTCAGATCGTTCTGCAGTTGGTTTTGATCTTCAGATGATTTTACTACACAATAAATGACGGCGTCATCTGGAAAAAACCTAAGAGAGCTACTTAGATTTTTCCCCAAATCGTGTATGTAAATAAGGAACAGCAGAGGACCAGTAACACTACCCTGTGGAACGCTCGATATCACTTCTGTTTTAGTCGATGCCTTACCATCGATTACTAAGAACTGTGCCCTCTCTGACAGCAAATCCCCTATCCAATCGCAAATTTGCGACGATAACCACGCAATTTGATTAAAAGCCGTTTGTGAGGTACGGTGTCAAAAGCCTTCTGGGAATCAAGAAATATGGAATCGCGCGGGGAAAAAAAAAGAATATCTAAATCCTACCGTTCTCGAACTGATTTATTTTATCATATCTCCATATGTAGGTGGGTGCCAACAAAAATGTTCGCAATAGCAACAGAAAATTTACGAAATTGCACAACAGTACTCTCTTTCCTAAGCTAGCTGTATTGGCAAACAGTATTTTGTGTGCCCGCCTCAAGTGCACCTAGTGAACGCACTTTCAGTGCGGCAGGGAACCAGTTCTCTGATAGAAGAACTCGAATCGATCTACAACGAGTCAATGATATTTTAACAATACATTGCAATTACAATGCCACTAACGAATATTTTTGGGGATAATATTACTTTTCGATGTACACTTTGTTGTAAGGTAACTTTCACTTTTGTACATTGCAACAAAAAGGTTGTTCGTTCTGTAGTTTGTGTTAAGATCCTTTCCATTACTTTCAAATGTTGTAATTAGTGAAAACAAACTTTTTGTGTCGTTTGCGGTATAATGATATTGCGGTTACATGCTACTATGCAGGAATACACGTCTACAGCATAACATTTTAGTTCCTTTAGTTAGCGGGGGTGCGTCAGACGCAACAGCAGCCTACACTTTAGTGCAACAGAGCCGCTGCCGTAGCAACTGACAAGGAAACCTACCCAAGTGTCACCCTCTGATTTTTATGAAATTCGGATTTGTTATAATACATGAAAAACTGTGGGACCCGTATTTTTATTTTTATTTTTTTATTTATTTTTTAAGCAGTGGAAATACATATTTAATGGGTGAAACGGTCCCTCCAAAATTAGGGCTAAAATAGAAAAATCATGATAACTTAGAGATTGATGAAACGATTTTAATGACTTTTTGGTATGAAAGTATCTTTTGATAAGAGATCGGCCTAGGTACCTTGCAGGGGGAGTGACAATTAGGGGGTCAATTACCCCTAAAGTGACCAATTTTTTGTGCTCAAAAAATAGTTTTGATTTAATCGAAGTTGAATCTATGAAATTTGTCTTTTATCAAAAGATACTTTCATACCAAAAATCATTAAAATCGCTTGACTAATCGCTATTTTTCTATTTTAGCCCCAATTTTGAAGGGACCGTTTCACCCCTTAAATATGTTTTTCCGCCGCTAAAAAAATTACGCGTCCCATAGTTTTTCATGTATTATAAAATGGGTAGGTTTCCTTGTGAGTGCAGCGGCAGCACTACGCTGTGCGGCCTCTGCCCGCCCCGCCCCACATAGCCTCGTTCGAGTGTCAACACGCTCGCTGCGATCGTACCCTCGCCGCGCCGCCGCCGACCGTTGCGCACTCGACCGAGTACCGGCGATTTGCAGACCTCTAGTCCAGAACCAACTCACGCGCACGGAAGACCACTGCGACCCTATGTTCACAGAGTACTAGCGCGCCCCAGCCAACGCCAGGAAGCAAGTAAACTGCGTCACGTCATAACCGCCTCCAGTCTCTCATTCGGCAATTTCCACCAACAAAAGTAAACAATGAAAACACCAATGAAGTACCTCCATTCCCTCCATCACAGGCTATAATATAAATATCAATATAGAACGCCTCCCCTTCACCAATATCCAATCATATTTCGATAACGGATTCTCCCACTATTATATAAGCACCAGCAATCCCTTGCGTCAGCCAAACGCCTTGACAAAGGTCACTTGCAACAGTGGCTGAAACGGAGGAATTTTACGTATTGACAATGCGGCCAAACATCCAGAAGAATTTTATTGACAGTGACAACGGCCGCGGAAGCCTTTGTTTACAAATCAATTTCAGTTCCACATAAATGTTCAAATATTTGTAAATCTATGCAACTAAACTACTGTGGTTATTTGTCCCTGCTTAAACTGACCTAAGGAAAACACACACACACACACACACATCCTCGAGGGAGGACTCAAACCTTCGACGGCGAGTAACCACGCACAAGGCGCCTTAGAGGGCTCGGCCATTCCATCGCGGTAGTTCAACAGACGATGTGCTAGTCATGTCTCCCACTGCTCAACGGCCTATTTTTGGACATTCCAGTAGGGAACAATTGGAAAGCACTGTAGCCTGCACACGGGTCGAAAAGGCCGGAAAAACGTGGGTTAGCAACACCACCACCTCTTTAGGTTGTGGTGTTAGCAGCCGGCCATTTACACTACGGTACCTCTGTAGGTCATCGGCGACAGCAGTACAGTGGCACACGCGGTCAGAACGGAGCTGTACTGTACTGGCGCACTCACCGATCGCTTACCGACCGTCTTCCTGCACAGTTATCGCTGCATCTTCTCGTCATACAGTCGGAATTGCGTATATATTACTAAAATATAAAATATTGATTTGGCAATGAATTCTGGCCGCGGTGGAGTAGCCGAGCGGTCTAAGGCGCCTCGCTGCGGAGCGTGAGGTTGCACACCGTCGGAGGTTCGAGTCCTACCTGGGGAATGTGTGTGTGTGTGTGTGTGTGTGTGTGTGTGTGTGTGTGTGTGTGTGTTGTTCTTAGGTTAGTTTACCTTATTTTAAGTAGTTTGTAAGCTACGGACTGATGACCACGCAGTTTAGTCCGATAGATTTAGAAACATCTGAATTTGAATGAATTCTGTATACAATAAAATACAAATATTTCCGCTTCTCATCTGTTTCAGGTCACTGAATTAAAATCAGTGGCGAAGTTGAAATTTTATTGCCAAACTGGGACTCTAACCTGTTTTCTTTTTATGGGATTTTTTTTTTTTTTTTTCTTTCTTACTTCTTCCTCGGGTAAATCGTGTCTTTTTTTCTATGATGTTCCTGAGATCTTCAACCAGTCTGTTTTACTTTAGAGGGCGGCTAGCTCTGTGAACGATCGGTTAAGGAGACACGCTTCTTGTCCTACCAAAACTTTCAACTTACTGCGTCTTACGAGTGTAGTGCCCGTGTCCTTTATTCCACTCGCTCGCAGCGATATCTGTATTACCGCAAAGGATCGAACTTGTTTCTATATCCGCTCCGAAATGGCATTATTTTACGACGCGATTCCACCCGTCTGCTTTGATCCATGACGTCATCAGCATGTCAGAAAACCCTATATGGGATAATATATTAATACTTATGTACTATAGATAATGAATAATCTGTGGCTATCCTCGTAAATTACAGGTTACGACAATAGGACCGTCTCATGTGTGCAAAGACAAGATTGTATTTGTAAGATCTTTGGACTATTGCTACGAATATTGTAAACAGTTCTTCGGTAGCTGTTGAGTTCCGACGAAATGCGAAATTTTCTTTGATTCGCATCATTTATAAGGTAAACAAATCTTGACATCTTAGGATAATATTTTACATAATGCATTCCTCAGAACTAATTACATTACCATCTTTAAGAAATTATTGACTTTTCTAAGACCAGTTAGGTGTGCGTTATGCTAAGTACATCTGTCACTGATTAATGTATAGGTCCAGAACATCCACTTTGGTTAAGCATCGTGACACAGCGCACTCTGCAGCGTTAAATGAAACCACAAGACGGTCGCCATGCCGGCAGCCCGTGGCACTCCACCCGTCTTTACTTTATCCTCGCGTAATGCTCTTCCGGCAAACATGCCGACGTTAACCGTACAAACCTTCACGTCGCGGCAGAGCAGACGCATTGAGGCTCTATGCTACGACGCACGAGGCCGATGTTCAAATGTTTGTTAAGCTTAATGGACTTAACTGCGGGGTCATCAGTCCCTAAACTTACAAACTACTTATGAACTACCTTACACTTTTGGTCCGATAGATTTACAAACATTTGAACATTTTTACCTTACACTAAACAAGACACATATATCTATGCCCGAAGGGGATTCGAATCCCCGGACGTAGCGGCAGTGCAGACTGTGACTGGCGCGCCGCAGACCGCTCGGTCACTGCGGCCGGCTACATGAGGCCGTTCCCCGTTGGGGGTTCGAATCCCCCCCCCCCAGGGTATGGATGTTTGTGGCGTCTTTAGTATAAGCTACTTCATTAGTAGTTTGTAGGTATAGGGACAGATGACCCCGCAGTTAAGTCCCATAAGCTTGACAAACATTTGAACAAACCTTCACAGAATATATGACATCAACTGCGATTGGGAAAAGCTGAAAATGTGTACCCAGCCGGGATTCGAACCCGGGTCTCCTGCTTGCTAGGCAGTTGCGCTGACCCCTACACCACTGAGGACACAGTGATCACCGCACCTGCACGGACTACCTAAGCACGCCTCCCGTCAGATACAAATTCCCAGCTTCGCCCTGCCCACAGTACTCAAACTCGTAGTTATGAACTAATTCCCGTAAGAGTAAGGGCTTCAAACTTTGCCCACTCCTCCCCACTAACGATAGGATCATTGCCCGTCACCGGCATATTATATATATATATATATATATATATATATATATATATATATATTACTGCAGGATCAGAAGTGACCTCTGTTCTCTCGGAATAGACGCCATATATATATATATATATATATATATATATATATATATATATATATATGTGTGTGTGTGTTCTCTCGGAATAGACGCCATATATATATATATATATATATATATATATATATATATATATATATGGCGTCTATTCCGAGAGAACAGAGGTCACTTCTGATCCTGCAGTTGTTATTATTCAACATTCATAGAATATATGACATCAACCGCGATTGGGCAAAGCTGAAAATGTGTACCCAGCCGGGATTCGAACCCGGGTCTCCCGCTTTCTAGGCAGTTGCGCTGACCACTACACCACTGGGGACACAGTGATCACCGCACCTGCAAGGACTACCTAAGCACGCCTTCCGTCAGAGTTTGAGTACTGTGGGCAGGGCAAAGCTGGGAATTTGTATCTGACGGGAGGCGTGCTTAGGTAGTCCTTGCAGGTGCGGTGATCACTGTGTCCCCAGTCGTGTAGGGGTCAGCGCAACTGCCTAGAAAGCAGGAGACCCGGGTTCGAATCCCGGCTGGGTACACATTTTCAGCTTTGCCCAATCGCAGTTGATGTCATATATCCTATGAATGTTGAAGTCCCATAAGGTTGACAAACATTTGAAACAAACCTTCGCGGCCGAGCGAGCTTTTTTAATGACCCGGAGTTTATACAGACGTTACGTTTTATAGCTCCACGGCCGGTGTTATAAACACTTCCCCGACTGCCCCTCCCCGGCAGTAGTGAACCTGGCCAGAACGGGCGCCTCGTCCGCGGGTCGGCCGGTGAGAACGGTCCGCGGCGCGCGGCGCGCGGCGCGCACGTGCGCCCACAATCGATAGGCTGCGCCGCATAATAGAGCGCCATTCAATTACGTCATCGCGCGCGCGGCTAATGCTGCGCCCGCGCCGGCAATCACGGCGATTAGGCGGCCTGCTGACCTCCCGTCTGATCGCCGATAGCGCCGCCCCGCCCCACCCCACCCCACCAGGCGGCTGCCGAGACGCCCGCTTCACTAATGACTCCACCTGGATCTCCGCCAAGCCACCCAATCCCTTATCACTTAGCAGGGGCAGGTGTGTGTGTATGTTTGTATCTGGCAGAGAGACGAGCACAACATCCCATGATCCAAGATGAGCATCACAAACACAGGACGACCAGCCTAGTAACTTCAAACAATGTTCAAATGTTTGTAAGCCTTTTGCACCAAACGGCTATGGTCATCAGTCCCTAGACTTACAAATTACTTAAACTTACACTAACGACAACACTCACACCCGTGCCGGAGGGAGGACTCGAACTTTCAGTCAGTCAGTCAAAAGTGAAGGCCGTGAACTCCACAAAATACCTAGGAATTACTATTACTTCAGACTTAAATTGGAAAGAACACGTAGATAATATCGTGGGAAAGGCGAACCAGAGACTGCGTTTTATTGGCAGCACCCTTAAAAGATGCAACAGAACTACAAAAGAAACTGCATACACTACGCTTGTCCGTCCATTTTTGGAGTATTGCAGCTCAGTGTGGGATCCTTATCAGGTGGGTTTGACGGAGGATACAAGGGAGACAGCGATACACAAATCATACAGGATCTGGGATGGGAATCATTACAACAACGGCGCTTATCGCTGCGGCGTGGGCTACTTGCGAAACTCCAATCGCCAACATTCTCCTCCGAATGCGAAAATATATTTTTGACTCCCACTTACATAGGTAGAAATGATCATCAGAATAAAATACGAGAAATCAGAGCTCGAACAGAGAGATTCAGGTGTTCTTTCTTGCCGCGCGCTATTCGAGAATGGAATGGGAGATAAATGGTATAATTGTAGTTCGATGAACCCTCTGCCAGGCACTTAAATGTGATTTGCAGTATCCCATCTAGATGTAGATGTAGAACGTCCGCCCAGTCCGCAGCATAACGCCTTAGACCACGCGGCCATTCCGCGTGACTATAGTAACTTCTCCGTACTCGAAATACACTGCCGGAAATAAAACCTTCTTAGAGGTTTTCATTTCACTCCAGATTTATTATCCAAACAGTGTTGATGGATCACATGGAACGTTTGCATTTACGGATCAATAGCTCAGGCTGTTCTGAGGTGCCAAGTCTCGATCCACGCTAAAAGCCCCCTTTTGAGGCCGTGGTGCGCTGATTCTGGTATCCATTCGATCAGACGACGAATAGCATTTCGTGTTGACACTTCTGGGCTGTGCGGAATGGACGCGTGGTCTAAAACGTCCCGACGAAGGTTCAAGTCCTCCTTCAGGCATGGGTGTGTCTGTTGTCCTTAGTGTAAGTTAGTTTAAGTAGTTTGTAAGTCTAGAGCAATCCACCACAATTCCGTAAGCAGCCGTCTTTGAACAGCGGGCAAATTGAATCCTCGGCAGCCATTATGGTGGCAATCTTCCGCACGAACTTTAAATGTGCGTAAGACTCTTTTCATTTGAGTGTTTATTCATTCGAGTTAAGTCGCGAATACTATGTCTCATTTAAATATTTCACTAGAAAACATTTTCAGACTCTTTGAATATACAATGGCTATCGTTTGTGAGTAAATTAATTATACACGCAGTGTAGAAATAGCCCAAGAGCGTTTCTTCTTCCTAATGAAACCGAATTATAACATTTAGTTTTTTAAAGTTCTAAATGCAGCATATGAATTGAATTTATCGTCAGATACGATTTTTTAGTACTTTCTCAGTATATTCTATTAATATTATATTCTACGATGATTAAACTTTTTTTTTTTTTTTTTTTTTTTTTTTTTTTTTTTTTTTTTTTTTTTTTTTTAGAACTTATGGGCCTTATCTAAGGGGTCATCAGTCCCTAAACTTACAAACTACTTATGAACTAGCTAAGACTAAGGATGGGACAAATATCCATGCCCGAGGGGATATTCGAACCCCTGACCGTAGTGGCCGTGCAGACCGTGACTGGAGCGCCTCAGTCCCCGCGGCCATAAACTTTTGTACAAACATTAATGTCGAAAGAATTTCACAACACTTTACGTCTTTGCTTGAGTACCTGCAGTATTCTCCAATATGTAGATATTTTATAGCATCAAAAAGTGAAAGAGGGGTGCCTTGAAAGCCTAATGTTGAAACTCGACTGTGAAAATGAAATATCCCATGAGATACATAACTGTAAAGTAGCGTCTCACCTTATGAATACAACAACCAGCCACTACCAAATTCTTTTAAGAACACGAAGTATGCAATAATATTTCTTAACGAAGTGCATCTAACATTAGCATTAGGGTATCTAGCACGAATATTTGAACGTATCATAAACGATGTTGGAGTACTGACTATGCAGGAAGTTATTGACTGTGATTGTGAATAATAAGGTGTTTAATATTTTAGTTGCTTTATTGGTCTAGTCAATATTACATAGCAATTAATGTTCAAAATGAGTACCATTGAACTCAGTCTAAAGCCAGTATCGAGCTAGCAGTTAGCCCCCTGGTCGAGGTGTCTTCAGCACTTGTGTGGCTGCTGCAAGAATTCTTGCAACCAGTTCCACCTCCGAGTCAACAGAGGTAGTACACACATCGGCTTTCGCCGGCCGCGGTGGCCGAGGGGACTGAGGCGCTGCAGTCACGGTCCGCACGGCCACTACGGTCGGGTGTTCGAATCCCCCCTGGCATGGATATTTGTGCCGTCCTTAGTAATAGCTAGTTCATAAGTAGTTTGTAAGTTTAGGGACTGATGACCCCGTAGTTAAGTCCCATAAGCTATACAAACATTTGAACATTTTTGAACACCTCGGCTTTCAGGTAGTTCTAGAGAAGGAAATCTAGTGGGGTGAGGTCAGCACCGTAAATACAGTGCATGTCTCAAAGTCGCCGTTTCTATCTTCGTTTATTCATGAGTCCCTAGACTTACAAACTACTTAAACTAACTTATGCTAAGTACATCATACACCCATGTCCGAGGAAGAACTCGAACCTCCAGCGAAAGCGGTCATGCAATTTTTGACATGGTGCCTCAGACCGCGCACTATGTTAACAAATGTTCAAATGATTGTAGAGCTTATGGGACTTAACTACGGGGTCATCAGTCCCTAAACCTACAAACTACTATGTTAACACAGAGGTGCCAACCATTACGATTTTATTTTACTTGTTACGAAAATTGTTTAAAATTACGAGTTTGCGATTGGAGAGCTTCGAATTCCGATTTTCAGGTTTGAAATATAAATCAGTGTCATTTGTTTTCCGTCGGCAAAACTCGGTTCTTTTCGAGTTCGTTTGTGTGTTTTCATAGACAAAAATAAACTGGTTATGAGCAACACCTTCTTGCATGTTCTTATGGAAATCACTAGTACTGACAGTGGCTTCTACAAACTGTAAATCTGCGTAATACGGCATACGGGATGAATCTACAACGGCGCCCCATTGTGGAATCTAGCAGCAGCCAATGAAAATGAGGCCTGTTACTTTAGTCGTGCCGGCCGCGGTGGCCGAGGGGACTGAGGCGCTTCAGTCACGCTCTACACGGCCACTACGGTCGGGGGTTCGAATCCCCCCTCGGGCATGGATATTTGTGCCGTCCTTAGTAGAAGGTAGTTGATAAGTGGTTTGTAAGTTTAGGGACTGATGACCCCGTAGTTAAGTCCCATAACCTTAACAAACATTTGAGCATTTGAACTTCAGTCGTAACTGCGTCCCTACAGGGAAAATCGTTAAGCGTGTGGGCAATAGTAAAGAACCTTCATAATATATCCTAGTTCAAAAGTTGAAGTTGTGTTGGTTTTGTTTTTTATTGTATCGTATCTACAAATACAGCGATTTCGCGTGTGTGATGTACTGTGCCGAAGTGTGTACAATTGAAGTTTTAAAGCCGCGGTGGAGTAGTCGAGCGGTCTAAAGCGCCTCGCTGTGAAGCGCGCGGTTGCTCGCCGTGGAGGTTCGAGTCCTCCCTGGGGCATGGGAGTGAGTGTTTGTCCGTAGGTTAGTTTACCTAGGTTTAAGTAGTTTGTAATCTACGAACTGATGACCACGCAGTTTGGTCCGATAGATTTACAAACATTTGAACACTTTTTTTTTTTTTTTTTTTTTTTTTTTTTTTTTTTTTTTTTTTTTTTTTTTTTTTTAAGAGCTCCATTGTCACTTCAGGTTCTCTCTCTCTCAGTGCTGGAACTTTCACGAATGTTTCAAAAAATAGGAAAACTGATTTCATTAGGCTTAAAATTTGACCATTTTTTAACTTTCTTAACCTGCACACTAACCGAAATATGTTAATCTGCACTCTTGCTGTAAATTATGATTTTACGTTTTCTTGTGTTTGTGTGCAATGGAAATCTCAAAGTTAATGAGTTCAGACGAAGAAAATGCTTAGTTATTAAGTTTTGCTACCCGACCCACACACATTCCTACTGTACACATCAGAGCCATGTCGAAGTGAGCTGGCCCTATCTCATCTGCAACCTTACATAAACTGTTTTTCCAAAAAAACGTTCAAATGTTTGTAGAGTCTATGGGACTTAACTACGGGGTCATCAGTCACTAAACTTACAAACTACTTATGAACTACTTACAACTAAGGACGGCACAAATATCCATGCCCGAGGGGGGATTCGAACCCCCGACCGTAGTGGCCGTGCAGAACGTGACTGGAGCGCCTCAGTCCCCTCGGCCACCGCGGCCGGCCTGTTTTTACAATTCCGCTGATTCCTTATTCACTTATTTCCATTGGACCAGTTCCTCCCCGCTCATACATTCTAGGTCGCATTACTATTTGTCATATTCAAAAGTTGGAACCTCTGTTAACACTGCAACCGTCATCCAAGCACTAGTGCTTACCTGCTGTTAGTCAATCATTACCGAAGACTATTACATTATAACACACAACCTAATTACAGGAAATGTATTAGCAATAGCAAATATGAATCAGCGTCAGCTGTATGATTTAATGGAGACATATGTAATTTGTGCCGACCGGGACTTTAACCCTGATTTCCCGATTTTCGAGAGCGTTCGCGTTTACCATTGGGCGAGGATATTTGCTTAATTCCATCGATAAGCACATCGTATTTAAATGAGCCACAGTAAGGCTTGCGACAATTGTAGAAAACATCTATTCATATGAGGAACTTACAGTACGAACTGTAGGAGCACTCATGGGCAGCAGGCAGTTTGAGGCATTATGGAGGTTTGGGTCGACACAGGAGGCGTACACGAATAGTGTCTACATCTACATCTACATAGACACCCTGAAAGACAAATTCAAGTGCATGGCAGAGGGTTCATCCAACCGCTTTTATGATATTTTTCTACAGTTTCACTCTCGCGGGAGAAACGAACACCTACATCTTTCCGTTTTCGATCTGATTTCTCTCATTTTATTATGCTGATCATGTCTCCTTATTAAGGTGGGTGATAACAATATATGGTCGCATTCGGAAGAGAAAGTTGCTGAAGGAAATTTAGAAAATAGATCTCGTCGCAACGAATAAGTCCTTTCTCTTGATGTATTCCACCCCAATTCGTGCATCATTCCCGTGAAACTCTCCCCCTGTATCGTGATAATACAAACCGAGCTGCCCTTCTCTCCACTTTCTCTAAATCGTCTGTTAGTCTCACTTGGTGGGGATCCCACAGTGCGCAGCAATATTCCAAAATAGGACGCACAAGTGTAGTGCAGGCAGTTTTTTTTAGTAGAACTGTTGCGTCTGCCAAGTGTTCTGTCAATGAAACGTAGCTTTTGGTTCGCCTTCCCTACAATATTTTCCATGTGTTATTTCCAATTTAGGTTGTTGGTGATTGTTATTCTTAGGTATTTAGTAGAATTGACAGCCTGTAGATTTGACTGATTTATCGTGTAAACGAAGTTTAACGGATTTCTTTTAGTGGTCATAAGGATGACTTCACACTTCTCATTATTAAGGGCCAATTGCTAATTTTTGCGCCATGCAGATACTTTATTCAAAACGTTTTGCAATCGCTTCGATCTTCTGGTGACTTTACTAACCGATAAATGATGGCATCATCAGTCAACTGTCTAAGAGAGCTGCTCAGACTGTCTCCTAAATCGTTTATAAAAATAAGGAACAATAGGGGCCTTACAGAACCTCCCTGGGAAACGCCAGATATCACTTTTACTTGATGACTTTCCGTCAGTTACAACGTACCGTGTTCTTTCTGACAGGAAATCACGAATCCAATCGCACAACTGTGTCGATATTCCATAAGCACGCAATTTGATTAGAAGACGCGCGTGAGGTACAGTGTCGAATACCTTTCGGAAATCTAGAAATACTGAATATATTTGACATCCCTTGTTTATAGCACTCATCACATCATGTGAGTAAAGCGCTAGCTGTGTTTCACAATAATGATACTTTCTTAATCTGTGTTGACTATGGAACAATAGGTCGTTCTATTCGAGGAAAGTATATGTTCTAAAATCCTGCTGCAAATCTACGTCAATGATACAGGCCTGTAATTCTGCGGATCACTCCTATTGCCTTTCTTGAATATTGGAGTGATCTGTCCAACTTTCTAGTCTTTGGGTACGGAACGTTCGCTGAGTGACCGGTTGTGTATGATAGGTATGCTAAACGCGAACGTTCGTGAAAAGCGGGAAATTCGGGTTCTAGTTCCGGTCGTGCACGAATTTTCATTTGTCACCTTTAAATCATACAGCTGATGCTGGTTCATATTCGCAATTGCAAATATATTTCTTGCGATTTCTTTGACAGTAGTAGTCGCCGCTGTGTCTGTTCCTTCAAAAATTCATGTCTGAAGGATATTTGCTTAGTCCTATCGACAAACACAGACCCTTCACATCGTACACACTGCCTGCGTCAAACTGACATTTGGTGTAACAACGTCAGACTAAATTACTCTCATCTGCTGCTCTCCTGTATAACCTACACATGTCCAGTGCTAGTAAAATATTGGTTTTCATTATATGGTTGCTTTATGAAATATATTTGATTTTATCTCCTATGCCATCTCTGTTAGTTTGAGCACTGAACGCTTCAACACCCTGTACAGGTGACAAGTGAAGGAGATGTAGGACCAATCTAGAAGACAATTTCTTGCGTTCAAATCCAAAAGCCTCAATCAGATAAGAGCCATGTTGATAGAAGCCCAGCAATGTGGGGATGTGAGGTTTTCGTCTTCAAAACGACTTCACGGCCAGACCAACTGATCTTTGAACCCTATTCGCTGCAACCTTAGTCACAGTCGTCATTTACTAAGTGCGAATGCCGGAAAAATTCTGTTTCCGTGCATTCATTAATAACTGAGCCTGCAGGCTGCAGTGCATTGCACGATAGAGGGCGCGTATTGACATGTCCCTCTATGTGTAAACGCGGGCCGCTGCGTAGTGGCCGAGCGCATTGAGGCGCTATGCTCCGATACGGGAGGTCGTTCCCTGTCAGGGGTTCGAATCCTCCCTCCGGCATGGATATTTGTGTTGTATTTAGTATAAGTTAGTTTATAAGTAGTTTGTAAGTTTGGAGGCTGATGGCCCCGCAGTTACGTCCCATAAGCTTAACAAACATTGGAACTTTTTTTTTTCCTTCAGACATATCATGTATTTCCATAAAACACGTTAGCTATAGACGCGTCTCCAGTAGGGGTCATTTTTTTATGATGATACCTGAATGAAAATGGCAACGGAAATGATTCTGTGATGAGAGCGTACGTTTGCAGTTACGTGCCGAGGTATATATTCGTTCTAGGTATAAGATAGGAACACGAACTACGGAAGAACAGCAAAACTCGTCCACCTTCCTCCGTTAATTGTTGATCCGCATTTCTTTCTTGGGTTTTGTTCGTCAGCTTTTGCGTGCTGCCTCAGTGCTCACCTATCTCATCACTCTGTAGCTTAGGATCCATTTTTACTCTTCACTGATAAAGCTACTTTTACTCGCGACGGCGTTAATAACACTCGTTCACATCAATTATCCGAAATAAACATTGGACTCGTGTTCAAGACGTCGGTGGCTCAAATCCAAATTTAGATTTTCCGTGGTTTCCCTAAATACCTCCAGGCAAATGCCTGGATGGTTCGTTTGAAAGTGCACGGCCTTCTCTATCTTTATCCAAAATTCCGAGCGTGACCTCTATCTCTAATGCCAAGATGTCGACGGGAAGAAAACCCGCATGACATTATGAAGACATTGTGAGATTAAGTTCGCTCTGACTGCAACAACCTTTTATTTAAAAGGCACAACCAGTTTCGCATATTATAGATGCATTATCCGGTGCTAGAAATTTTTTAGCCGCGCGGGAATAGCAGAGCGGTCTGGAGCGCCACGTTACGGATCGTGCGGCCTCCCTCGTCGGAGGTTCCAATCCTGGCTTGGATGTGTCTGTTGTCCTTACGTTAGTTTAATTTAGTTTAAGTAGTATGTAAGACTAGGGACTGATGACCAACTTAGTTTGGTTCCATAGGATTACAAACATTTGAACATTTTGAAATTTTTTAATCGTTTTAACGAAAACGTGGCCGTTACGTAACGTTCAATATTTTAAACATCCGATGTTAACGCTGGGGAATTGCTAAACGGATGACATGTTTGTTTGCTTTTTTATTATAATTGTTTTTAATTTAAGAACCTGATGATGCGTCTATAAGACGAGAAACTGATTGTGCTTTTTAAATAAAAGTCTGTTACAGTCTTAGCGGACTTAACTCACGATGACAACATTTGGTTGCGGATGCCCGCATTTCATAATAACATTTTGAACACATTTTCAAGAACGCTTCTCTGTAAATGTGTGTTGTGGTTGTTACCGCATCGTCTCGAAGAGCACGATTAAAAATAAGCTTCCAGAATTGTTAGAAGATATTCCTTTGGCTACAAGAATGTATATTTTTGTCCAGCTTCACGGGGCTCCTGTATGTTTAGTCGTTAGATGATACATCATATACACCTAACAGTCCCCAGAAGATGGGCCGATAGATATGGGCACGTTTCTTGGCCACCAACTTCCTTGGACGTTACCCATTAGGATTTTTGGGTTTGGGGATATTTAAAAAGACCGCAAAGAAAAAGTAAAGACTAGCTCCAATTTGCTTGTTCGGATTACGAATAGTGCAGCCCTCATAAAAGAAGGTAAAGACGACCTCAGAAGACCTACAAGTGGTGTTATCCAAAGAAGTCAAAAGTGCACTGAAGTTGTTGGTGATATTTTTGAAAAATAAGTTTGAAAGTCCGTATTTGTCTTTGCTTTAAGTTTATTTGGGTCACGTACTCTAATGTTCAAATGTTTGTAAATCTATCGGACTCAACTGCGTGGTTATTAGTCCGTAGCTTAGAAACTTCTTAAACTAAGGTAAACAAACCTAAGGGCAACACAAACGCCCATGCCCGAGGGGGGGACTCGAACCTCCGACAAAGAACGGCAGCGCACATCGCAGCACGGCTCCCCAGTGCGCACGGCTAATCCGCCGCGGCGGTTGCGTACTAACTGCTGTATCGCTGTACTCAATAAAAATTTCACACATGTTCATTTTTACTGCCATCTCCTACAACATTACTCTATTTCTCGCGAAACTCCCCGTGTGCACTGAGGCGCCCTGCTGCGGCGCGCGCGGCCGTTCGCCGTCGGGGGTTCGAGTCCTCCCTCGAATATGGGTATTTGTGTTGTACTTAGGTTATAGTCGGGCCGCCGAAAGAACGAGCCTGACAGTTCGCGCACGTGGGCCGCAGAGGTTGGGGGGGACACTCAACCACCAACCTGAGCTCTGGAATTCGTAAACGTTGCCGGGGTAACGGTGCCGCGTTGCCACCCTGCCACTCAAGGTCGCACAGGGTGGCGTGCTTCAATCGCTGCAAAGCATCTGTCTCGTTGTGTTACGAAAACAAAAGCCGAAAAATCATTTATGAAATTGATACAATTGCTGAAGAAAGTGGTCATAGTGTTGCGCCTTCCACCATATCAATGCCATTTCAATGCAATAGAACTCGCGTGGGCTCAGGTGAAATCGTACGTTGCAGAAATAATAAACGTTTTTCATTAACAAAAGTAGAATTCTTAGTTCGTGAAGCACTGGGCAGTATTACTCCCACAAAATGGAACAATGTTGTCACACATACGTGGCACATCTTAGAAGAGGCATGGGAACGAGAAGGTACACTAGAAGAACGGGTAGAAGAATTAATAATAAGATTAGGGGACGATAGTAGCAGTAGCACCGGTGCATTGCACATGATGCTGGCCATGACTGATTTTTAATGTATAGTTTACTGAAAAATTTGGTTATTTTATTTCTACTTCTGTGACCAATAGACTAGCTGTCGAAACTGATCTGATAATATTACTCACACTATACTATGGCAGTCAACAGCGACCATAAACGAATGAGACAAAAACTCTTTTTATGTAAGAAGACAAATCACCACCACCATGGAATGGAATGGAATCAAATGTACAAATAATTTCACTGGAAGAGGCGGTTTTACTACTTGTAAAGTGGTAGTCCTTATTTGTTTACCCTCTCGGCAGACTGCCACAATACAGTCTCTGAGTAATAACAGCGAGTCTGTGGAAAATAGTTGTAGAAGATGAAATATATAAACTAGCGAACTTTGGCTAAAGTCTAAATGATACATTATATTTAATGGATATACTGGAACATACGAAACTTTAACTCGACATATATTTCAAAACCTTTTCAACTGAAAAAGGGTGTTTTTCATTACTTCGTGATTGTTCTCGTTCGTTCACGCTTTATTAGTACATAGCAACGGTCCCAAAATTTTCGGGCGTGATATTCGTACGCCGGCGATCGACACGGCATAACATCAAACAGCCGCGTAGCAGAATTGGCAACATAGCCGCTAGCTGTCAGAGTCGTTCTTTCGGCGGCTCGACTATAGTTTACCTTTAAGTAGTTTGTAAGCTACGGACTAATAACCTCGCAGTTGAGTCCGATAGATTTACAAACATTTGGACATTTTGAAGCATCCTGTACATGTAGGATGACTCAACATCTCATCAGGGGACTTCCAACTATTCGATGTCACGTCCACTTACTGCACTGCGCCGTGCAAAGGATGTCCGTCCCTACAGTAGGAGGCAGAGGCGCCGACTTTTGAAAATCAGTGTGGGTGCTCTATAGCACGCTTTACAAATGTTCGAAACCAACCTTCCTCAAAATCATGTTCATGCATTTTTCAATGAGCAATACTTGATAAAAGTAAATAGGCAGTTGTTTGGCCTTTTAAAGATAGAAGGAAGAAGGAGGAGGAAGAAAAGGAAAGCATAGCTGCATTAGGACACTACAATAAAGCGATCTAATTAGCCGAAGTGGATATTTCGATATAAGGAACATCTCAAAACTTCTACACAACCAATGAAATAATAAAATTTCACTGTACACTAATGTAATATATTTTGTGCGAAGCTATCCTTTCTGACAAAAGCGTTTGGTAGAACACCGTATCCAAGGTTTAAAGAAATCTTTGAAATATTTTGAGATTGGACATCAATTTTTTTACAATTATATATATTTTTGACGAATTACAACGTTCAAATGAATGAAATAAATCGCAATTTGCGATGTTATGGCTTCACTGTATTAGGTTTAGATGGAATACCAAACTGTGGCGAATGAAAATTTGTGCCCAGCTGGTATTCGAACCCGGGATCTCCTGCTTAGTAGGCAGACGTGTTGACCACTCCGCCACCGAGGACACAGTGACCAGCCCTACTGCAGAGGACTCTTCCCTGCACGTCTCCCGCAACACAAAAATCTCCATTCGCCACGCTGTCTCTTTCCTATACCACAGCCTATTTATTCTATAATGCTGTATTCCATCTAAACCTAATACACTAAAGCCATAACATCGCAAATTGCGATTTATTTAATTCATTTGAACGCTGTAATTCGTCAAAAATATATTTAATTTTATACAAGCCGAGGCTGGGCTCCTGACGACAATTGGTTGTGTCTCGATACCTCATGGTCTGTTCTCCCTGATGCGGGAATACAGTAATGTGGCTGCGAGCATTATAGAATAAATAGGCTGTGGTATAGGAAAGAGACAGCGTGGCGAATGGAGATTTGTGTGTGACGGGAGACGTGCAGGGAAGAGTACTCTGCAGTCAGGCTGGTCACTGTGTCCTCCGTGGCGGAGTGATCAACGCGTCTGCCTAGTAAGCAGGAGATACCGGGGTCGAATCCCGGCCAGGAACAAATTTTCATTCGCCACAGTTTGGTATTCCATCTAAACCTAATACAGTGAAGCCATAACATCGCAAATTGCGATTTATTTCATTCCATGTTTTTGGTCTGTTCCAAGCAAGGGCTGCATATTTCATCGAAACTTTCATCACTTCGAGACAACTTCATGACATCTCTGACAGTATTAATATAGTCCAAGGTTTTCTTCCTGAGAGAAAAGCATTACAAATTTCAACTGAATCTATAATTTTAATAACAAGGGAAGTGACAAAGATAATGAAAAACGATTAACTTTACCATCAGCATCAGATTCTTCAAGCTAAATTCCTAAAAGAACACAACTGAATGTTCATAGCCGCGGCGGAGGAGCCGAGCGGTCTAAAGCGTCTCGCTGCGGAGAGCGCGGTTGCTCGCCGTGGAGGTTCGAGTCGTCGCTGGGGCATGGGTGTGTGTGTGTGTGTTGTCCTTAGGTTAGTTTACCTGGGTTTAAGTAGTTTGTAAGCTACGGACTGATGACCACGCAGTTTGGTCCGATACATTTACAAAAAAAAAAAAAAAAATAAATAAATAAATAAAAAAATAAAAAAATAAAATAAACGTTTATAAATACGTACACCTGAAAAGTGAAAAGAACTGACGTGCTTCAGGATGAATAAAGCTAGCGTGTTGGGTAAAACACGGACACTCTTTACTACTCGGTTGGGAACCCGCGTACAGAACTGATCATTTCTTTCACGTATGCAATATCGTCTCTCGCTATGGTCACGTTTTGCATTGCCTCTTGAATCATAAGGTAGGTTTTGATTTTTTTTAATTATACTATTGCATTGCCTCTTGAATCATAAGGTAGGTATTGAATATTTTTTTTTTTTTTTTTTTTTTTAAATACTATTTTATTAGGGGCCTCGGTTGCACAGTGGTATAGTGCCCGACTACAAATCCAAAGGTCGTGGGTTCGATCCCCGCCAGGTCCTAGGATTTTTATCTGTCACTTTACACTTCTTTCACCTCTGGCAGTATGTGAAAAATACCGAGTAGCACCGTGGTTCGGAATCCACGTTAAACTGTAGGTCCCCCTATAACTGGCTGGGTAAGTCAGCTCCAAGGTCGGAAGGTCGGAGGAAGGCAACGGCATACCACCTCCAAACAGGACCATGCCTAGTAAAGCACTGTGGTGTTCAAACCAATCTTAGGATTGTTGACTGCTTTACCTTTTACTATTTTATTTCCACCTCAATTTTATGTGGGTGCTCAGTATCCCCAAAAAATTGTTGGGTGGGGGGGGGGAGGGGGGTGCACGAGTCCCGGAGCGGCCACGGAGTCGGCGCCCCTGGTAAGAGGTACTCCGAGACCTCTGCCGGCTCAGCTCGTTCGGTTGCCGCCTGGGTTACCTGGGCCACGGGCCACGGTGCACCGGCCGCCCGGCTGCAGAGAGCGGTTCCTCCCGCGTGAATAGCGCAATTTGTAACGAACGCCGGAAGATGGATTCGCCGCGCCAGCTGGAAGCGGCCTTTGTGGGCGGCGCGTGCCGGCGCATACTGCATTCCCTCACGTGCGGCCCATTACCCCTCCCACCGCCCCTCCCAGCCCCGCCCCCCACGCCCCCTCCCACCTATTGCGACGAGTGATTTATAACGTGCGACCTCCCCCTCCCCTGCTCTTCACGCTCACCTCACCTCACCGGCCGAGAGCGCCCCCTATTATCGCGGCCTCGCTAATCTAGCGCCGGCCGTAAAATTACGAGTGCCAGTTTCCACAGTCCATCACTTGCTGCGAAAGCCGCTGTTTTCTCTACCTGTGCCGAGTTACTGATGGGAACCAGATCATCGGCGTAGGAAGATCCGTAGAGGCCTATGCAAATGCAGAGAGCCACGGTTATACTTTTACTGGTTTAAAGTCTGCGTCGATGCGCATATTCACACTAATAATATACTGTGCTTGGCAGTGGCGTAACTATGGGGGGGGGGGGGGATGAGGGGGATAGAAACCCCCCTCCCAGATCCTGAAAAGAAGGGAAAAAAAAAGAAGAAAAAGAAAAAGGAAATCGTAAAACAGCAATCTGGTAAAGGTAAAGATTGGAAACTTGGGGTGTTTTACCATAAGATTTCATTGGATAGGAGTGAATTAGTTTCTTCAGCGGGAGTGGTAGATGGTAGTCTGTCTAGAAACTGACTAAAATTTTGCTCGTCAAGCAGATCTGTCCCCCCCCCCCCCCCCAAAGCCAAGTCCTAGTTACGCCACTGGTGCTTGATAAGCACAATGGTAATTTCACGATTGTCGTTCATTTTTCCATAACAAGCCATTGATAACAATTATTTTTATCGTTTACTGCATTATTATTAGTATCATAATATATCGATGGTCAACGCCATGCCGCAGTGGATACACCGGTTCCATTTAGATCGCCGAAGTTAAGAACTTCGGGTTTGGCTTGCACTTCAATAGGTAACCGCCCGGGTCTGCCAAGCGCTGTGGCAAGCGGGGTGCACTCAGCCCTTGTGACACCAATTGAGGAGCTACTCGATAGGGAAGTAAACTGGAAAGAACACATAGAAAATATTGAAGGGAAGGCGAACCAAAGATTACGTTTCATTGACAGAACGCTTCCAAGATGCACCAGCTCCACTAAAGAGACTGCCTACATCACACTTGTACGTACTCTCCTGGAGTACCGTTGCCCATTGTGGGACCCTGCCCATGAGGGACTGACGGAAGACATTGAGAAGGGGGGAAAGCGTCACGGAAATGTTGCATGAATTGGGTGGAAATCATTAAAAAAAAAGAAGACGTTACTCATTGCGGCATGATCTGTTTGCGAAGTTTCAATCACCGACTTTTACTTCTGAAGGTGAAAATATTTTGCTAGCACCCACCTACTTAGGGAGAGATGATCATCCCAATAAAATAAGAGAAATCAGATCGAAAACGGAACGATTTAGGTGTTCTTTCTTCCCGTGCGCTATTAGAGAATGGAACGGTAGAGAAAAGTTATGAAAGTGCTTAATGAACCCTCTGCCAGGTACTTAAATGTGATTTGCAGAGTATCGATGTAGATGTAGATGTAGTAGATGTAGATGTAGAAAAGCGACACAGCCGGGAGTGCGTGACGCTGACCACGTCCCCCTCCAGACCGTAGTTTTATGACATATTGTAGTTCGATTTTCAATTTTCACAAACAATATGAGGATAGTTTGTAATCTTTGGGTTCTGTAGCGCTGTAAATGCCACTTAACGGAATAATATTAAATATATATATTTTACCAGTTCGCTGCTATAATATTTATTTTATATTTATGGCCATTTCGGTGAAAATGCTATCTTCGTGTTATCTGAAATTTTTTTTACAAGTTTCGTATGTTATTATAATATAATAATACCAGAGACAAAATTTTTAATACTCATTGCACCGACGATATACCATTACTTAAAATATATCATTGATTTAGATCTAAGCAACCATACAACATCGTTGACCAACATAACTGTCACAACAGCATTAAATTGCAGTACAAACGAATTGCAGAAAACCTAGTGGCGTGACTGAAAAATTAACGATGTTCGATATCCTCTCATTTTTTTGAGTTGAACTTCAGAAACGTAATTACACTTCAGTATCTCTTTAGAAAGAATGTTATAAGGAAAAATATTTAACGAAACTTGTATTTTTTTACTTACGCCCCATCTCTTTAAAAACTATTTCTAAGATAAGTTAACAACAATTACCAAATCTTGTTTCTTTTCTAATGTTTTAGAATGAGCGTAAATAAAAGCAGTCCACCCCATCTGGTAACAGAAAATGCGCTGGTATTGCGCGAGTTAATTTTTACTTTATCGGTTGAGGATAAAACGTTTCTTTTAATTTAGCACTGCTGCGATGTGTAAGTACTAAGTGGGAGCTATTTATTCAGTAGGTGGTAACTATTTCTTCTTGAGACAATTTGTACCAGTTCTTGTTCTCCATTTAAAATATTATTTGCCAGTCTTATTGCAGAGCTAGGGGCATATATATATATGGAGAACAAGAACTGGTACAAATTGTCTCAAGAAGAAATAGTTACCACCTACTGAATAAATAGCTCCCACTTAGTACTTACACAGCGCAGCAGTGCTAAATTAAAAGAAACGTTTTATCCTCAACCGATAAAGTAGCTAACTGCAAATAGCAGTAACCCCGAAACATCATTTCTTTAAAGACTCGAGCTGCCACACCTGAAAAACTTCAACGTCGCATTACTTTACAACTAAATGTACGTGTTAAATATTTAACGTTAAGCGTGTGAACTGGATGTTTAGAAAATATTTTCATATAGGGTGTATGATTAAACATTGTTGAAAAATCGTTAAGTGCTCTCATTGCCAAATGCGGGTAATTTGCAGTCCGTTTTAATCAAAAGCTAGCTTTTGACTTATCTTAATCTTAGTGACGTCATATCTCCTGAATAGTATGTCGCACCATGATATCTTTTTGAAGGTGCTGTATATACACCAAGATATATGAGCAGTATGATGAGCACTGTATGGAAAATGTGTTGCGCGTACTGTTGGTAGTAAAGAAGTGACTAGATAAGCGTAAAGCATAATATGCCAGTTTCACTGCATGAACAGCAAAAATGTAATATGTGGTGAACTGTTTTTCCTCTGATCATTTGTATGGGGGGAGGGTGGCGGGTGTCAGTGATAAAGATTTTCGTTTGGGTTTTATGTTACGCTTAAAGATAGTTGCAAATCATTAACTGCTTTCATTCTCAAATACTGTAAGAAAATATTTTTGCTGTTTGCGATCGCGAAGTTACACTGCCTGAAAATATGTACATACTTTGTACCAGTAATAATTCTCTTACTGTGTTAAACCTTTAACTTAAAATTTTACTTGTTATCAGTTGATCATGCCAATCTTTTATATTTTTTAGGTTCAGTCATTAACAACGCGAAAGAAAAAATAAATTTTTGTTCTCCTGGAAGCACTTAGGGAGGTAAATTATAACTTAGATTGTGACACATGATCCATTAACTGGGCTAACCTATTATATATCACTATTAGAAAAGGCAAAAAATGTTCCACAGTTACGTAACGAAGTAAACTGACATCGAAGCGAAACCCAAAACATTACAGCGGTGTTCACAATATGTAATCAAATCTTCAAAATTCTAACTAGGCTTTTTTAAACAAAATAGCTAAGAAGAGAGGGACAGAGAGTAAGAGAAGAGAGAAAGTAAAAACGCTTCACGTCTCTGCTCAGCTTGCAGTAAGTATTGTGTTTATGTCCCAGCTTCTCAAACAGAAATATTTCTACATGCGTATCCAAAATAAACCGTTAAATTGCCATTTACCGTATATTCTCATTTAAATTTTTTAAATAAAAATATTATCAGGTAATTATAACGAAAATAAAATAATCGGAGAACAATTGAGAAAGATCTGTTAAACTGTCCACACCCAAACTATACACACGTACATTCATTCAGACCAGATTACGTTCACAAAATAAATATAGTTTCTACATTTCACTCAACCCAATATAGAAGTCTTCTTTCATTTATTTATTTATTTTGTAATATATGTCAGTATCGGATGCCACTCTTCGGTTCCGACATCTTAGCAAGTTACAGTGAGATAACATGAGAAGCCGCAATAGAGTAGCCGAGCGGTCTAAGGCGCCTCACTGGGGAGTGCGCGGTTACTCGCCGTCGGAGGTACGGGTCCTACCTTGGGCATGGGTGTGTGTGTTGTCCTTAGGTTAGTTTACCTTAGTTTAAGTAGTTTGTAAGCTACGAACTGATGACCACGCAGTTTGGTCCGACAGATTTACAGACATTTGAACGTTTAACATGTGAGAATGTTCTGCCTAGTTTGCGTTGTCTTTAAGTCTTCCTCAGCTGACGTGTGCCACCTTATATCATGGCTCAGTTCTTTAAGCTATGTTTTCGTATTTACACGACAGCCTAAATGTAACAGGCGCGAAAAGTGTTTTCTGCATTTTGTGACAACTTGCTCACTGTATTGAATTCTCGGCCTCTTTCTGCGATTTTTACCCCACACACTTCCCTCCATCGCTAAACTGACCATTCATTGATGTCTCAGAATGCCTTCCCCCAATCAATCTCTACTTTTAGTCTAGGTATGCCAGAAATTTCTTTTATCCCAATTCCGTTCAGCACCTTAGTGACTCGATCTAGACATCTAACACTCAGCATTCCCTCTGTAACACCACATTTTAATGCTTCTATCATATTTTTGTCTGAACTCGCTATCGTCCACGTTTCACTCCCGTAGAATGCTACCTCAAAACAGATGCATTCACAAAGGACTTCTTAAATTTAAATTAATGTTGCATGTCCACTCTTTTCTCTTCTTCAGAAATGTTTTTCTTCCCACAGGCATTTTTCATTGTATATCATCACTTCGGACATCAGAAGTTATTCTGCTATCCAAATAACAAAACTCACAAATTATTTTTATTGTATCGTTACATAATCTAATTGCTGCATCATCGCCAGATTTTTCTTAGATTAACATTTTTCCCACGAACTTATTCTTTCTCTAAAAATTTTTCCTTCCTTTCCTTTACAGCCTGCTCATTATACAGGTAGAAAGGCTACAACCCTGTCTTAATCCCTTCCAAACCACTGCGTCCCTTTCATTCTCATGTACTGTTACAACTGCTGTCGGACTTCTGTACAAGTTGTTCAAATGTTCCAATGTTTGTTAAGCTTAAGGGACTTAACTACGGGGTCATCAGTCCCTAAATTTACAAACTACTTATGAACTAGCTACAACTAAGGACGGCACAAATATCCATGCCTTCGAACCCCCGACCGTAATGGCATGTACAAGTTGAATGTAACTTTTCGTTCCCTATATTTTACCCCTCATACCTCCACAATCTGAATGTATCCCAGTCGACGACCTAGAAAGCGTTCTCCAAATCCTCGAAAGCTAAAAAATGGAGATTTATGTTTCTTTAACCTTTTAATGCATGACTTTTATTTGAATTTACAAAATCTACCACGATTAATGCATAGTGCATATATACTGAGAGAAATATTGAAAAAAACTCCTTAAAATTATTATGCACTACTAACAACAAAAAGTTCACAGCTTGTCAGTTATACGAACACGATGCAGTAAATGTCACTATTACATCTCTAATCTTTCCAGAAAGTAAGTCATAATGCAACAGAAGTATGTGATTGACTACTTTTACATGGCGAAGAAGGAATACTAAAGTAAACAAACACACATGTTAGGAGTAACTCAAAACAGCTAACTGTCGAATTGATTCAGTAGCACTCTGCAATTTTTAATTTCTAGAACGAGCTACTAGCATATGTAACACTTTATATACAAGCAGCTACAGATGAATTTGTGGTAAAATTTTGATCAGTTTGAGAGACAATGGGAAAAATGAGGTATGTAGCTGACCTGTTACACTATTCATTAGAGGGTTAACCTACCTTGTAGGATAAGTCGTAACGCGAATTTTACATGTTCAAATGCTTGTAAATCTAAGGGACTTAACTACTCCGGTTATCAGTCCTTAGGCTTACAAGCTACTTAAACTAACTTATGCTAATGACCATACACGCACACACACACACATGCATTCCCGAAGGAGGACTCATACCTCCGACGGCGAGCAACCACGCGTTCCGCAGCAAGGCGCCTTAGAACGTTCGGCCACTCCGCCACGGCAACGCGAATATTGTCTTACATGTTCCTACATTACTCCTAAATCCAATCAGAACTACGCGAGGTCAGATTCTACTTTTTTTTTTTTTTTTTTTTTTTTTTTCGTCTGTGAATAATTCATGCTAGTATTTTGCAGTCATGACGTCCTCATTGATTACATTGAATAGCACTGGCGATACGCTACAACCCTGCCTCATACCTACACTTCAATCACTTTTCTCCGTAGACAGAAAATACCGTTTTTTCCACGATATGCGGTTGCACCAGGTGTCAAACAGTCTACCGTTTTTCTGTTATTAATATCGAAGTCTTATGAATGACTGCAGTTGAAATTAAGGGAAGTGGCCAGTCATTACACAGATATGCTTCAGCATGAAGGATTAAAACTGGTAACGCGATAGGCTAGAGACAGAGGTAACATTACGCGGTGTTATACAGCCGGCTCGCGCGTGCATCAGATTCAGGTTTCGTCCCGTGGCGGGCGGCCGGCGTTGGCGCGGTAGCGAGCAGCTGCCAGCCTACCTAGCTCTTCCCTCGCAGTACAAACGGGCGAGGCGAGGCGAGGCGAGGCGAGGCAGCACAGAAGAACGGGTCGATAGCGCTCAGTCGTCCGGCTTCCGCGGCCTCGCCGCATCCCCTGCCGTCCTCCTCCCTCCCTTCTTCCCTCCCTCTCTCTCTCTCTCTCTCTCTCTCTCTCTCTCTCTATTCCCTCCCCCCTCTCCCTCATCCCTCCCTTTCACACCGTAGCGACAACGTGTGCGTTTACAGGGCTGCTGCTGCTCTCTTTTGTAGTGCGAAAATCTCTGCTTGCTCGCGCAGCTACCAAAGAAAAAAAAATCTACATTTCTGATTCTACGATTTCTTTGCGTTACGCTTATTAGATGTCTCTCTTCATCCTTTCAGAGTGGATCCGTGGCTAAAGATTTCCTCTGAACGCTGGATTTTTCACGGAAGGTACGCTTTTACTTGCTAAAAAAGGAAGTACTGTAACGCCACGATACTGCAGGCTTATTTTTGCGAAAAAGTCAATGTCTCCTTCAGTGTCCTTCGGCGTCTCTGACTTTTCTACTATCATCGCCCCGGTTTCTAGATAAAATCTCTCGTTCCCTTAGTGGAATATATTTCACTTCGCTTCCTTTACCGACTTTCTTACCACATTCGTGGAGTGTGCTCAATGTTTCTTATATACCTAAGCTTCGCAAAGGATGTTCAAGAAGGATCTCTGCATACCAATGTTCTTAAGGGTTCCGGATCTCAGTAAAAATGGAATCCTTGGTGGATCGCTTTGTCAATCAGCTGAGCTGCCCCACCCAAGAGACCGCACAAAATGTTCAAATATTTGTAAACCTCTTGGACCAAACTGCTACATTTACAAACTATTTAAACTAACTTACACTAAGGACAAAACACACACGCAACAGACACATGCCCGAGAGAGGACTCGAACCTCCGACGGCAAGCGACAGTGCGCTCCGCAGCAAGGCACCTTAGAGCGCTCGGCCACTCCACCGCGGCTGAGAGACCGCACAATCCTGAGCCTTGTCTCTTTTTTGCTGTGAAACACTTCACCGTTTTCTAGACATGGTTATTCGTGAACAGAACAGACTAAAAAAAAAAAAAAAAAAAAAAAAAAGTTCTAATGTCTGTAGAGATTATGCGACTTAACTACGGGGTCATCAGTCCCTAAACTTATAAACTAATTATGAACTAGCTAATACTAAGGACGGCACTAATATCCATGCCCGAGGGGGGATTCGAACCCCAGACCGTAGTGGCCGTACAGGCCGTGACTGGCGCGCAGCAGACCGCTCGGCCACTGCGGCTGGCCAGACTCAAAAATCTAAGAAGTACGCACTGAAATCACAAAGCGAACTAGCTAAATTCGAGAGTCCTTGCGAAGCATATTTATGCAAACGAAATGAAGCGAAGGAATGTCGTTATGTTTTAAACACAAATGGAATCTGTCTAAGAAACATAGTCATCAAGTTTTTGATAGGCAAAGAGAAATCAGTAACTCGCTGTTAATTGTTAGTTCGTATTCGTAAAGATAAGTTTCTTAATTCTGTCACTGGCGTACGCTCATCATACTACTTCTGTTATACAGACAATACACTTATGGAATCTAACCTTGGGGAAAATCAGTTTGGACTTCGTAGAAATGTAAGAACACGGAAGGCAATACTCACATTACGACCTATCTTAGAAGACACGCTAAGGAAAGGCAAACCTACGTTTTTAGCATTTGAAGATTTGGAGAATGCTTTTGACAAGTCGACTGAAATAAATTCTTTCAAAATCTGAAGGCAACAGGGGTAAAATATAGGGAGCGAAGGTTGAATATAACTCTTGGAGAGGTGCTCCATACGCTATCCTCTATGTGTAATTCCAGCGATATCTTCATGGATATCCATTAGTGACCTCTATACAAGCTGGAAGTATAACTTTGGTCTCTGACCTTAGAAAGGCATGGAACCACACTGCAACGTGACTGCACATTAATATGTTTTGCACTTAGCTTTGTCCGACATGTTGTAATTTAGGAAACGAATTTCCTTCCGTTTATAAGTGACAAATAATTGATTGCTTACTTGTTCTTTTGACTTACGTGTCGATGATGATGAGATATCTCGCAGAGACCATTGCCGTCTATATACGATGCAGCAGGCTGGTAGACTATGGAAACGGAATCGAAATGTATTTCCTTTTTATGTTCTTGTAAGTTTAACAATGGATGGGCGATTAGATCTTAGCCTAATATTTACTTTCACACTATTTGAAAGTAATTAATAAAAGTTCTTATTCTATAATATCACAAAATCACTTCGAAAATTTACTATATCGAGTGTATTTATTTAGTTGCTAACCACAGATAGTTAATGTCGTTTGAGATGTAAAAGACAAGCTACAGAGCTAAATGTTTACCATTTTATCACCCAAATAGCAAGCTAAACAAATTATTTCAACAGAATCTCAACTGTTACATGCTAGTTTGAGTATGGGTAGAATAAGATACACGATTTCAAATTAAAGTACCGTAAGTTATGGTAGAAAACCCATAAATTGCTAGGAATACAAAACAGATAGTATTTAACTATAAAATACGAAAATAAGCAAAAGCACATGACCATGAAACTAAAACCTGCTAATATGCATTTTATTGAAACATAAACAGAAGTAGTCTGTTTAGATATGTAATATATTGTATGTTTGAGTAGGAAGTGGCCATAAAAACACAAACCTGATAAATATTGCGAATACAAACTTGTCACCATGGGCACCATTGTAGATACACTAAACCTATAAAAATATTTCCATGTTCTTGCATCCACTAATACAACTAATACTTTATTTCATCACTCTGTGAATAGTAAGAGCATTTGCCCTTCACTATTAGCATAAATGACAAATTTAACGTTTTATTTTATATTCAAGCATATTTTAGATCTTTAATCCTATTTACGAAATTGGTGTAATCATGAATTGATTTAAATTAGTCAGTACCTTAATTTTGGGATGTCGAACTGTTATTATCTTGTCATAACATTGCAAAATGTAGTGTTTTTCCTATCTATAATAGTTGCAACAATGCATGGCATTGTTCACAAAAGTATATAAGAGTTCCAAATCACTTAATCGCCAGTCTTGTAATAGCGTCCAATTCCGTCACTATGTCAGTTTGGGCACTGATGTATTTATTGTTGTGATGCATTGTAGGTTAAAAGTTAAGTTGGATTAAACCGTTTTATTCACATACCTAGTGTTTGCTCTGAGTCCTTGCTTTAAATTTGACGCACACACAAAATGGAGAACATTACCCCAGCTGCACGTACTCTGAATGAATTCTAGGGATTCCTGTAAGCCGATAATGCAGATGCAGTTTTATAAGAAGTTTCTAAATCCACGACATATTAGGGTAACACTTTTCTGAAACTTGATGCTGTGGAGATCTGTTAAGACGTAAATTGCCGCAACTACTGAGGCGGTGTGTTTAAAATTTGATAGCAGTTGCGTTTTACGCTTCAGCTGTTAGTCGGTAACAACTTTCACAGCAGTATGTGTCGCGACTGTATGTTATAGACTGTGCTAAGCTATTTCTTGTTGGCCGCCCGAACGCGATTCCTGATTGGCTGCCTTCACCTCTCGTCATTCATCGCGTCTTATATCTGCGCTTCAAACGGCAGTCGCGTATGCATCAACTGCACTTTAACCAGCCCTGGAAGTTCATATTTTTAAAGTGTGGGTAGTTGTCCTCCTGCTGTCAGTAATCTCTACACATAAAAATACGTGCACATACTTGACAAAGAGTATCTGATTTTAAAACGACTGTTGCGCATTATGGAAAGGTTAATGTTTTATTAAAAAAGCTAAGATGCTGACGAGCCTTTATTTGTAGAACTGTTTCCGAGTGGTACTGCGGCTCTCGCATCAGGTTTATCGTATATCGCGGCCTAATATCACATATTCGTAGAAAATGGCATAGTACTTTTGACAAGTTACTCTGTAGATCTCCATTCTGATTGACAAAAGAAATTTTTTTTACGAATATTTCTGGATGTTAAAGGATGTGGTTATACAGAAACCTAAGAGTACAGCTTTAAGTGCTGCTAGTGAACAAGCGGCAATGACATATACAGTCTAGCTTGGCGAAGTACTTCGCCCTTTCCTACAAATATATCAGGCCTTATTATACGACACACCTGAGGCGAGAGCCACGGTACCAGTCGAAAATGGTTCTACAGATAGAGGTACGCAAGATGCTGTATTACCACGTGACAAAAAATCAGATCTTTAAACCGTATGCTTTTTTCAAAATAGAGTGAGAAGCGTTAGGAAACTAAAAATTCACACAGAATGAAACTTATGCGTTTTGATTTTCACAAGTAATGGAAAACATGTAAGGAAAAAAATGATTTAATAAAACGATGTGGAGTGGTCCTATATACTGTCAACAGTTTTTAAAGCGAGAAAATACGAAAAAGTGATTTCCTCCTTTATGCCAGCCCGGTCCCGTTTGATATGGCCATCCCCGCGCGGCTCAACGTAAATAAATATTCCTTCAAATCAAGATTGGATTTAGCACCCACTCCCAATTTTTTGAGTGGGTACAGCTACCCACTTTAACCGCCGTGTCTGACTTTAACCGATTGAATAAATGGACTCTAGCATGGTAACCATGCATTTCCGAAGATAAGTTCATTAATCATCGTTTGTTCCGTATCCTCTTCTTATTAATCAGTAGAGTTTGGACACGGTGGAAAAAATCACACTGCCTATCGTTTGAGGCCCGGCGACTTCGATTGTAAAAAATCATCATCATCATCTCAGCCTTTTCCCACGTCATGTGGGGTTGGCGTTATTTTGCTGGATCCTTCTCTTCCACAAATGTCTAGCCAGTGCTTCTTCTCTGTGCCATACTTTCTCCGTAGGTCCACTGCTACCTTGTCTCTCCATCTCAGTTTCCGTCTTCCTCTTCTCCTTGATCCTTCAATTCAAATGTTCAAATGTTTGTATAGTTTATGGGACTTAACTAGGAGTCATTAGTCCCTAAACTTACAAACTACTTACGAACTAGTTAATCCTAAGGACGGCACAAATATCCATGCCCGCCGGCCGCGGTGGCCGAGGAGACTAAGGCGCTCCAGTCACGGTCTGCACGGCCACTACGGTCGGGGGTTCGAATCCCCCCTCGGGCATGGATATTTGTGCCGTCCTAGTTCGTAAGTAGTTCATAAGTAGTTTGTAAGTTTAGGGACTGATGACCCCGTAGTTAGGTCCCATAGACTATACAAACATTTGAACATTTGATTTATCCATGCCCGAGGGGGGATTCGAACCCCCGACCGTAGTGGCCGTGCAGACCGTGACTGGAGCACCTCAGTCCCCTCGGCCACCGCGGCCGGCCTTGATCCTTCGATTTCCAGGTCTTCAACTCTTCTTCCCACATAGTACTCCCCTCTTCTCTGCACGTATCCATACTATCTTATCCTACTTTCTTGGATCTTCTTTCCTATGGGGCCCGCTTTCATTGTTCGCTTGATGTACTCATTCCTTACTCTATCCTTTCGTATCACCCCTCTCATCCACCTTAACATTCTCATTTCTGACACTTCTATCTTTTTCTCTTGGGCTTTTGCAATAGGCCAAGTTTCTGCACTATGCAGCATCGCAGGCCTTACCACAGACTTGTAAAGCTTTCCTTTCATTCTACAGCTAACCTTATCATCACACAGTACTCCGCTTAGTTTCCTCCAGTTCATCCATCTACTATTTATCCTGTGGTGTATTTCAGCCTCGAGTCTTTCATCATTTTGAATGTAAGAGCGCAGGTATTTAAATATCTTGACCAGCGTAAGTTGTTTTTCTTGAAGGTTAATTTATAGATATTTGGCATCCTTTGTACACATATATTCTGTTTTCACCCTGCTAATTCTCGTCCTCGTTTCCTCTAGAGCTTTTCTTCACTGTTCAAGCTTATCTTCACGTGCCTTCTGGGTGGGTTCACAGATTACTACATGATCAGTAAACATCATGCTCCAAGGTGGCCCTTTTTTCACATCTTTGACTGGTACATCCATGACAAGGTCAAAGCGATTCCACTCAAAATGGGCTGAGAGAAGATCCCTGATGTAGTCCTACTCTCATTCTAAATGCCTTTGTTGCATCTGCACTGCTCCTGACTTGTGTCATTGCACCTTCATACATGTTTTCTACCACCCTTATATTTTTTTCTAGCACGTTTTTACTTCTCAGACATCTCCATATCTCTCTGTCATGTGACTTCTCAAGATCGATAAAGGGCATATGCAGTTCGTCTTGTACTTCTCCCTGCCTCTCCATCAGTTGCCTTAGTGCAAATATTGCGTCGGTTGTTCCTCTTCCCGGCATAAATACAAACTGTTCTTCACATACTTCAGTTTATAGACGCAACCTCTTCTCAGTTATCCTTTCCCAGATCTTCATTCTGTGGGACATTAGTTTTATCCTTCTATAATTGCCACAGTTTTGGATATCCCCTTTCCCCTTATATATGAGAACCAGTATTTTGCTTCTCCACACATGCGGCATTCTTTCTCCTTTCCAGATTTTCTGCATTAAATCCCAGACAATATTAGTTCCCTGTTCTCCCAGACTTTTCCATGCTACTATTGAAATTTGGTCTGCCCCTAGGGCAGGGTCGTAACATTTTTCATTTTCTTCATCGCATTTTTTACTTCTTCCCTACTTATATTTTGGGTCATTCCTTCATTTACATCTGAATCTGCATACTTGTACCTGTTTCTCATTCAATAACTTTCCAAATTACTCCATTCATCTGCTAATGATTTTTCAAGGTTGTGTAATGCTACACCAGATTCATCCTTTAGCTGCCTCACTGATGTTATGTCCTTGGCCGCCTTAACTGTTGCGTTAGCAATCTGTAGAAGTTACCTGCCGTCCTATCTTCTTTCCAGCTCTTCATAAGCTTCTTCCATTGTCTCAGCCTTTAATTATGCCACTGCTCGTTTTGCCTTCTTTTTGCAGTCTTGTTGACTTTCCTATCCTCCTGTCTTTCTGTTAAGTCCCTTTTCTTTTTTGTGCCTTTCTACACTTTTATCGTTTCTGGACCTCCTCATTCCACCACCATGCGTCCTTATCTTCTGGTGGTCCCTTTCCTGTTGTTACATCCGGCACGTCTTTTCCCACTTTTGTAATTAAATTGTTATTATAACTCCACCACTCCTGTACATCCTCTGGTAATTTTACTTTTCTTAATACTGATTCCTTGAATTTTGCTCGCAACACCTCTTCTTTCCGTTTCCACGATTTATGTCTTTTCCCGCCTACCAATTCATAATCGGCTGCTACGAGTTTGTGTTGAACAGCCACACTTTCACTTTATATAACCTTGGTATTCTTTATTTCGTTTATGTACAAGTATAACTGACTGTACGTTATAAGTTGTTCTCTTGTACGATTGAAGTAGGTATTGGTGATCATTAGGTCTAAAGAAACAGCGTATTCTGCAATCTTATGCCTGGCTGCATTTCTTTCTCATAACTCCATCCACCATGAATTCTATCTTTCCCATTCCTCCTCTGACCAACATGTCCAATTATCACCCTTTCATTGTCTGGTATTTCCTTTGTTGCTCCATCTACACTTTTCCATAGTTCGTCCTTCTCTTCCTCCGACACCCTGTCTGGGATGCATACACACTCATAACTGCCATGACGTCTCCCTGGTTAGTAAGTTTTATGCTGATGATTCTGTCATTGATTCTGTCCACTCCACAGACTTCTTCTTTCAGATCTTTATCCACAGTAATTCTACTGTTCTAGAAAAGGCAGTGCGGCGAGTGAAAGGCGACCGCTTTTGCCAACAGGTGTGGTTCAAGAACCGCCGCGCCAAGTGCCGGCAGCAGCAGAAGCAGCAGCACCAGCAGCAGCAGCAGAACGGCGGCGACAAGGGCGGCGGGGGCGGCGCGGGCGGCGGGCGGGCGGGCGCGGGCGGCGCCGCCAAGGCGGCCAAGGCGGCGTGCGGGGGCGTGGCGGGCGCCGGCGCCGGCGCCAGCAGCAAGTCGCCGTCGCCGGGCGCGGGGCCGCCGGCGCAGGCGGTGGTGGTGTCGCCGCAGGCGGGCAGCGACGGCTCGGCCACCAGCTCGCCCACGGCGGCGGCGGCGGCGGCGGCGGCGGCGCGCGGCTCGCCCAGCGCCGGCTACCTCAAGCCGCTGCAGCTGCCCGCGTCGCCGCCCGCCGCCGGCTACAACCCGGCCGCCATCTGGAGCCCCGCCGCCATCGACTCCTGCCTCGACCAGCCGCACCACCACCGGCCCGCCGTGCCCGCGCCGCCCCCGCCGCCCCCGCAGCAGACCTACGCCGCCCCCGGCGCCGCCTCCGCGGGCACCGGCGCCGCCTCCGCGGCCGCCCAGGCCGCCAACTGCTACCCGCACCAAAACTACGGCGCCTACTACACCAACATGGACTACCTCAGCCCGGTGGCGATGTCTCACTCGCAGCTAAACGTGCCGGTAAACTGCCATATGTAGTTCGGCTTGTACCTCTCTGTGCCTCTCCATCACTTGCCTTAGTGCAAATATTGCGTATAAATACAAACTGTTCTTCACATACTTCAGTTTCTAGAAGCAACCTCTTCTCAATTATCCTTTCCAAGATCGTCACTGTGTGGGACATCAATTTTATCCTTCTGTAATTGCCACAGTTTTGGATATCCCCTTTCCCCTTATATATGAGAACCAGTATACTGCTTCTCCATGCATGTGGCATTCTTTCTCCTTTCCATATTTTCTGCGTGAAATACCAGACAATATTAGTTCCTTGTTCTCCCAGACTTTTCCATGCTCATATGGCCTCCTACTGTACATCCACTTTTTACTTATATCAAATTTTGTGGCAGATTAAAATTGTGTGCGGAACCGCGACTCGAACCTGGCACCTTTGCCTTTCACGGGCAAACGCTCTACCGACTGAGCTATCCCGACACGACTCACGATGCCACCTCATGACTCCATTTCTGCCAGTTCCTCGCCTCCTACTTTCCAAACTTCACAGAAGCTCTCCTGCGAACCATGCAAGACCAGCACTCCTGGAAGAAAGGATATGGTGGAGACATGGCTTAGCCACAGACTAAGGGATGTTTCCAGAATGAAACTTTCACTCTGCAGCAGAGTGTGCGCTGATATGAAACTTCCTGGCAGATTAAAATTGTGTACCGGAACTGGGACTCGAACCTGGGACCTTTCCCTTTCGCGGGCAAGTGCACTACCGACTGTGCTATCCCGACACAACTCATGATGCCGCCTCACAACTTTACTTCCACCAGTACCTCGCCTCCTACTTTCCAAACTTCACAGAAGCTCTCCTGCTAAGCTTGCAAGACTAGCACTCCTGGAAGAAAGGATATGGTGGAGAAATAGCTTAGCCACAGTTTAAGGCAGAGGTGGGCACAAATTGGCTCAATGCCAGCTGTGGTGGTTGAGGGGTCGGATGTGCTCCGGTCACGGTCTGCACGGCCACTACAGTCAGGGGTTCGAATCCCCCCTCGGGCGTGGATATTTGTGCCGTACTTAGTCTTAGCTAGTTCATAAGTAGTTTGTAAGCTTAGGGACTGATGACCCCATAGTTAAGTCCCATAAGTTCTACAAACATTTGAACATTTCAGCTCAATGAGCAGTGCTCCGGCTCAGGCCGGAAAAAGAGCAGTGTCCGCACTCGGCCGGTAGTTATCCTAGTTGCCGCTAGAGGTCTGCACACTAGCTGGTGCACATAGTTTCGCTCTTATCTTTATAAGATATTTGCCGGCTCAACTGCACGCGCTGGACATTTTAGAGAAGAGTTTCCTGTATTATGTTTATAAGTTACTTACTCTGAGCATAGAACTGCAGTGTATCTGCACATTCAGTTTTGTACATGTTTTTGCATTGCCAGACATGTTAGAATTTGGCAAACAAATTTGTGTCAGTTTGTACATGACAAACAATTTGGTTCTTGTTTTGAACTTTATGTTAATATACAACATAATAGGCATGTATAGAAGTGGAATCTAAACATTTTATCTTTCTGTGTTCTAATAACATTTTGTAGCAACCATGTTATAGTTTGACATGAAACAGAATATGACCATCTATGACTAGCATGTCAGTTGATATTCAACATCCAGATAGTATAGAGATCATTGGACAGCCTACACTTAATTACCAAAAGCAGTGATAGCAGACAAGCCCCCATCCCTAACTCAAACATGAAGTCTTTCATAAAACCCAATGAAAAGGAATCAGTGATTGTTAAGTCTAGTCACAGCATCGTAATGCCCAGTATGGATGATCCAATGGTTTCCCGAATGCAGAAATGGTTGGGAGGAGTGTGGGAGTGGAGGGGGGGCATATTGCTAGCAGATGTAATCTCTAGAATCCATAACAGTGTGTGGCATCAGCCATTGTTCAAGCAAGTCCATCTAAAAATTTGTTTAAACACATAGTTTAATAAAGTAAAATGAGTTATAATTTCTGAGTTGACACCATCAAAACTTTCATTAAGTCAAACTGATACACAAAAATGCATAGCAAGCATTTTCTGCACCCCATAGTCTAATGTTTTGCCTGTCAACCTAACACTTATGTAGAAGGTTGTCTCATTGCTAAAAATTAGATAAAGAAAATTTTCTTCTTCTAGAGCTGATATCACTGTGAAAATTATAGTTCTTGGAACTGACACAGTCTTCCAGTTTCAATTCACTACATCTGCACAGCAAATCACTATCCTGTCCTGGCTCTTTGTTCACTAGTGTTCCTCCCTGTTGGTCTCTAATAAATTGTCTTACTTTTCATACTTTATGCCACCTTTCTGTACATTTTGATACATTTCTCTATGATGAGTGATATCATCCTCCAGATGGCTAAGTTTGCCATTGTAATATTTACTTTTCTTCCTGTCTAAGAACAGTTGACTTTTTTTTTTTTTTTTAAGCGAGTAGTTCTGTTTTAGTTTTGTATTTTTCTTGTCTCTAACCATTCTTTTCTAGCTCTCCTTCTGTCGTCAATTTTCCTTTCACATAATGATACTTCAGTTAGACGTACTTTTCATTTTCTCACAACTTTTGAGGCCACTTCATTTTGGGCAATTTTAATTTTTGTCAAGTCTTCACTTATATCATTGTGATCATATTCCATTTCTTCTACATTTATTATGTTTACAGCTAGTTTTGGCAACCACTCGACCATTGAGTAGATAGAACTAATGTGTGACATATCTTTGAAGCTATCATCTTTGGGGTACCAGCCTCCCTGGGCCCACCAACCATGTTAAACCTTTAATTTAACAAATGAAAAACCTTCAGCCATTATTTTTGGACTTTTAATTACTAGTTTCGAGAATACATTATTCTCTTCTTCAGGCCCTTATAACTATCCACGCAGTAATGCAAAACTAGCCTTCCATTATATGTATTGTATGTATTGCATAACAACCTCTCACACAAAGATGTAGCCGACAACGATTTGTCTGAAGAAGAGAATAATGTATTCTAGAACCTAGTAGTTAAAAGTTCAAAAATAATGGCTGAAGGTTTTTCATTTGTTAAATTAATACAATGCCATAATCCCAACAGCCTTCTAACCAAGGTGGATACACAAAGATGTTCAACCTTAGTTATTGTGTAGCCTTTGTTCTAGTAGCATTAAAGTGTTATATCAAGTACATGTGGTTCTTATTGGGGCTCCAACCCCACAAAAAACCATACTTTCTTTATGGTTCCTTTAACATATTTACATTATAGTTTACCCTCTTGGTTGTTGTATGGGTAACCTCCTTAAATTTTACTATCATTTTTGTAATTATATGAAAATTATCAGTCTCATATTCTGCTCCTCTGTATGAACTGGTGTCCTTGAAGCAATTTGCAAAGCATTTTTTGATATGAACATGATGTATTGGTGCAGGGTTTGGCCATAAGGTGATTTCTATGGAGGGAACATGGTATGCACAGGTTGTTATATCATCGCATTGAAATGGAAGCAGGCTTGTCTTCGAAGGCAGGGTTGTCAACTGAACACTGCACTTATACTGATAACAGGTTTATTGCGGACTGAAATATACATGTAGCACTGACTGCTCTGCATAGTGCTCTGCTATTTATATGCAGAAAGAATGTACCAGAAATTAGAAAAATAGTTAACATAAGAAACATGTAGAAATTACAAGTGGACATAAGAAACATGTAGAACATTCTGGAAATGACAATTAATTTTTTGCCGGTGGATGGGATTGAACCGACAACCTTCAGCACCGCAATCAGTGACACTATCCCTTGCGCCACACCAGCAGTTGGTTATCTTCGGGTCTTGCAGCAATATGGTGCGAACACAATCAAACAGCTGACATTGTTATTACTCTTTTCCTATGAAATTTATTTTTTCATCCTACCTTAACATTGAAGTTGCCTTGTACTATTTTGATATTATGGTTTAGCAATGAGTCATATGTGAAATTCAGTTGAATGTAGAATTCTTCTTTCATGAGGTCATCTTTGTCTTTGCCAGAGGCATGTTCATTATAAAAGTTAACATATTAGCTTTGTATTATATAGGAAACTCTATTATTTATGGACCAGAATTCCTTACAAAGTTTAACACTGTGTTGTTAAGATAAAGTCCTGTTTGTGGGGGGTTGGGTGGTTGTTTGGGATATAGGGACCAAACTACCAACATCATCAGTCCCCCAGTGGGGTGGGGAAGGAGTGAGGATAGGAGAGGAGGTGAAGGGAAAGGAAATGCAGTCTAGGTAGGAGAGAAGGAAGAAAGACTGCATTAGCTTGGGACCCCAGTCTTGCTACGCACGTACTCACAAAAGAACTGTGAGCCTCCTAGGGGAAATCTGTGTATGTGTGTGTGTGTGTGTGTGTGTGTGTGTGTGTGCACGTGTGCACACATGCGTATTGTCCTTAGCATAAGTTAGTTTCAATAGTTTGTAAGTCTACGGACTGATGACTAGTGCAGTTTGGTCCCATACCTTTAAAAACATTTTAACATTTTTTTAAATGCTATTTTATGGTACAATTGAAGGCAACCCACTGCTGTTAAACTTCACAGTTCTTTCCAAAGTCTAAATGCAGATTATACACATTGCTAAGGTTTGTATTTTTAACATATTCACTTGAAGGTGTATTTTTTCCTGTTTATTGTAGACTCTATAAGAAATAAAGTTTCATAAAACAAGTTCAAATTAAAGAAGTAGAAGTATTTTTTAAAACATTTTGCCCTAATTTATTGTTCAGAGTGTCAACTTTGAATATATGTCCATAAACTTGGACTATCAACTCGTTATTAATTATACACTAATTACATGTTCCAGGAAAACTCCTTAGAGACTTCTTGGGCAAAAAGCAGAGAAGAATCTTGGTTTTATAATTCATCTGGCTGGGACAGAAAATGAGATTTGTTGTTCACAGTTAGTCTAGTTCCAAGATGACCTCAGTATACACAAAACCAAGGTGAGTGAAACAATTATTTGCTGGCCATTTGCTTTTTTATTTCTTAAGTAAAAGCTGTAGGAATTATGAGGATATCTTATCCCTTAAAACAATTTCTTTTATGGTAAACAAGTTACTGATGATGCAGCAGATAGCGACATACTGTAAACTAGTAAATAGATTTTGACTCTGATTCATACACAAATCAGGAAAAATGTTCATGATAACTATATGCTGTAAAAATAGTATAGAGTCCACATAACATGAGCACTGTAATTTTGTCAACCTGAAAAATTGTTCGAAAAATCCCTACATCTTCTCGAAGATCTGCCTGCCTATGTGAACTCCATTTCCACACTAGAAAACAGCACAACATATATGAAGAACATCCATAACTCATATCTTAAACTCACTCTTACTATTTTGATTTGGAACCCAAGGAAGAATATAGTGATCTTATAACAAAGTTTTACTGTAGTAAACTGTGTCCAATACACAGCACAAATGTCAATACAAGAGAGGGAGAGAGTTTTCCTAGTACAATACCATTACTGATAGCCTTATGGTAGGAGATAAGTATTTAGCAGTGATATCCCAGCTAGGAGTCACAAAGTTTGCAGATGTGTTCATCACAAGTTGATACTGGTACCAGCCCAGAGTGGGGTACTCCTTATTGAAAAATTATCAACTGCCTGTCTTGAAAACACAACAGTCCCTTCTTACGAAATGCTTGGTCTTGCCCCACAGGTAACAGAGACAGTGTGTCTAGGGTGGTAATGAATATTGTAGTTGTATCTAGGCAAGAATAAAGCCCAATGTTGAAGTCAATGAGCAGCTTTGTCAGTTAAGTCTATTAGCAGATTAAAATAAGGAAACAAGTAACCTTGATAAACGGTCAGTAACTGGTAAAATTTTGTGACGTAAATGAAATCATGAAATTTATTGGGACGATAAACCATTTCTCAACTTGTCAATATTACCCCTGAGCTGTATTAAGTATTTTGGTCATGAAACAAATGGATTGCTCAGACCCATTTGAATGTCTGGTTGAAATGTTGCAAGACAAGATGCAGAACGAATCCTGTCTTTGAGCTGGGCACAAGCCTTTTGATGTGCTATATGCCATACACAGGGAAATTGTTTACAATGTAACTGATGCAAAAGGTGGGCAATATAAGCTTCAACCTGAATGTACTTCTAGCTCTAGCCTACTCATAGTGTCATAATAGCAGGAACATGTTGCTCAAAAAGATCAAACCCCTGACTAGAAATTTCAAAGAGAAAGAGTGGGAAAATAACAGGTGCACTAGCTACACCAAACATTACACATTTATACTGGTAAAGGCCAAAAGGTGTGTTCACGAAAGAAATCTGTGTGACACATTCTCTTGGAAGTAACAAATAAACATTTGAAATCATTTGGCCACAAGTGAGTCTAGTAAGCAATCCTTGAACTATGGCAGTGGCTATGTATTTAAAAAAATGAAAAATAAAACACTGAACAATTACATGGGTTTTAAAATGTCCACAAAGTCATTATTGATCTGCTGGTTTATTGGCTGTTAAAACATGCAGCCCATTTGTCAGAAGAAATGTGTTGGATCACACCAAGTAATGACAAATGGTTACTACAGCTTTGACTTGTTCCCACAAAGACACTGGATACAGACACACCAGGAGAAACTGGGGCCACATATCAGATAAGCATAATGTGACTATAAAGTTATTAGTGCAACCTGGACTAACAGAAAAGAGATCAGGAAGTTCTGAGCACAAAAAATCCAGCTGCTGACAAGGAAACTGTTCTGAGACCAAATGCAAGGTTCCAGCAATAGAGAACCCAAAGATAATTAAAGCATTTAACATGAACAGGTTTTTGCTGCAAGCATCATTAATTCCCAAGGAAGTGACAGGATGCGCTGCAGACTTGTACATTATATCAGAAACAATTAACCATAGCTGATTGTTGTAGCTTACCAGATGTATAATGAAGGTAGGGATCATAGTGCTGGATGTATTTGCAAGTTCAGGACTGAGACAGATGATCCATTGCCTTCTTGCTATTTCATTAGACACAGATAAAAAGCTTGTTTTGATGTACAAGAACTTACGTAAATAGTGTTAATGTAAATGTCCATTGGTTAAGAAGGTGGCTGTGATGACACACAGTTGCTAAATGTTTTTTCCTGTGACACTTGATACATTGGGCCCACTACTTTTGGAAAGTAGCTCTCTCATGAAGCTCAAAGAAGAAAGGGCAAGACTGAAGTGTGGAACATGACCTTGTTGCTGTCATTGTGTTAGACTTTGTGTTCAGCCATTATGATTCCATTATACTGGAAGGAACACATAGAAAATATTGTAGGGAAAGTGGACCAAAGACTATGTTTCATTGGCAGAAAACTTAGAAGATGCAACAGTTCTACTAAAGAAACTGCCTACACTACACTGTACATGCTATTTTGGAGCAAGTGGGACTGACACAATTTAGAGAAAGTTCAGAGGAGGGCAGCTCATTTTGTACTGTTGTATTTAAGTTGTAGTCTTACAAATTGTAAGGTTATAGATCTTATTATACAGATAGCCAATTCAGACTACATACCGCATGGGCATAATTATTGATAAAAGAGTAATCTTTTGTAAATGCCATTTTTACAGTTATTATTATTAATATTTTATTTACAAATTTAAAGTGGTTTGTATTTTTATTACAGCTAGTTATGAATGAACATACTGATAGTATGAAACTATATTTTTAAAATAAATTGATCTCAATTTCTCACTGACATATAACTAAATTACTGACTACTAGTAACCAAATTATTTTGCAGGTGACCTCTTCCACACCTGGCAGCATGGAAATGACCTGTAGGCACTGCCAGGTATCATCATAGGATTCAAAGACAATGCAGTCCATTGTGGCCAGTTATTGGGGCAAATTAGTTCATAACTATGAAGCTGGTGAAAGTGATTTGAAATTAAAAAGAATTGGATATGTTTAAACATTTTTATCACAAACTTATACAGGTTGCCTCACACAGAAAACAACTTTTCTGTTTTCTATTATGTATATCACAATACAAAATTTATTTTTACATAAGCTCAAAAATAAATATAAGTTATAAACTGTCATTTGAAAAACTGTGATAAATCAAAGAACTGCCATTTTTTTCTCTACTTGAGATGTTAAGTAATCACAGACGTCAGGGGAAACAAGTGTGAAACTTACTTATCATATCTGTTACTATCATAAATGCTTTAATTTTGCTTTCAATTTTCAAATACTTTATTCTATTATGTCAGCTTTCCAAATTCATGGTGCTGACACCTTGCTTCGTGCTCACATAATTTCAAAATATGTATTTATATTGGACAAAAATGAATACTATATTACATATCATTCTTAGAATATTCTTCCAAGCCTTTTCCTGCAAAAATTTTAGAAGTATAAGTGAGAGAGTTTGTTGAGCATGACACAACTACTGATGTACCAAGGCCATCAGTAGCTTTATTTGCCAACAACAGAAGTGCTGTGTGTAACAAAGTCACGAAACAAATTTAACGAAAAATATGTGAAAAGTACCAAAAGATTCATAACATTTTTTAGTTAAGATCTGATTAATAGGTTGCAACACTAACACATACAAATAGCACAATGTCTTTTGACAATAAATTTGGTGTTATAAATCTATATATGCCCAAGTACATAGTCTATCAGGAAGACTCAGGCTCAATTCAGAAAAGGGTAGGGATTTTTCCATGTTTCATTCATTCCATTCAGCCTCAGTCACTTATCAAAGTCCCTAAAAAGAAATGTGGTTGGATGTTGGACCTGCCACTGTGCCCTCCTATCTTGGGTCATCATATGTTGATCCCTGACAAATTGCAGTGCTGTTGCAAGCTTTCAGTGAAAAAAATTCAAATAGCTACAGACAAAAATTATACTGTGGCATTGCCATAGAGACATTTACAAAACTGCATAACACAACTAATGGTAGTAGGCACGTGGAGCTGCTGTGACCCACAAACTGCAACTGTCAGGCATCAACTTACACTGACTCATCTGCAGTAACAAATTAAATAAAAACTGCACTCAGCTACAGCCATGGCAATCTGTGCAACACCGGCTGTATGGTATTGATTTATTTGCAGTTTGTTTAAATTGTGGCATACCAATTTCTTGTCTAATTGTCTTATTGACATGCAACAACTTTTTAAGTTGCACTGTGATTGTTTCCAGTTCCTACATCCAAATATGTGCATTTACCTACAGTGTAACTAAGACAAAAATGGGAAATCTATACAATCAAAATTGAGATGAAGGAAACATGCACCAGCAAGTTGAGGCTGTAAGGAGTCAGCAAGAATGTAGCTTGCAAAATGCATAGTTCCAATTACAAGTCCCAATCAGCATACAGTTTTAGTATGTCAGAAAGTTTTAAATGAAAACATAGTTGGTCAAAAACCACTCCAAAATTGTTAAAAAAATATACAGTAATGTAATAGGTGTATCTGCATAGCCAATTTCAATCAAAATAATTTTTTAAGCTTGGCATGTTTGTACTGCTGCTGAGATATACCTTCAAAATGATGAATGCTTTGCAGACCTATGCAGTCTCTCACAGTGAGCTATGCTGCCTGTTTTTAACATGTTCATGTAAATTATCATATTCATGACAAATGTTATATTTTTCTCAGATCAATGTTGGTTTAATCTATAATTATGAATATAATGAAATGGTTTAAAAGTCAATGTCAATCACTGATATAATCTACCTTACACTTCTTTATCTTTGTTAGTACCTGGATTCACCAACAATGTCTCAAAGACATAATTTGAGTATATGGGCATATTACCAGCTGTCATCCATTTCATCTAGTCATAGATTGTAAGGAAATACTTTTGTTTGAGGCAACCTGCATTATAATAAGATAAGTGACTTCCTTCATGAATTACAGTAAAAATTCTGATATTTACTGATAATAATATGTGTATCGTATCCTACATTATAATTATTGACACTTTAAGTCATTATTAACCATTTTTATTATATATATGTTTTTAAAAATGTTACTATTGTTGAGTGCTAAATCATTGTTCTATGGTTTAGGTACTGTATAATGTGCATTCAGTGTAGAATAATGAATAATGGCCACACATATGTAGCCCTGACAACTTGCAAGGGTTTCTTGTTTTCATTCAACTCTGTTGTGTGCATAAAAATTTTGAAACTATTTTTACAAATTTTTATAATGTGTGTCAAACTGCTTTCTAAATACAATAATATTAATTTACTTAAAGGGAAGAGTGCAATATGTGAACATGGCAGAGGTTATGAAATATGAGTGGCACAAAGGTAGTTCATTTTACACAAGAAAAACAGTTATATGGTTGCCCTGCTATAAAGTTGTTCCTTTGTCCAGTTGCATGTGTTTAAAACCAAACACCGAATCTGATCAACTGCTTCAATTATGTTTTTAAACTTTAAATATAAGAAAATGCATTTTAACAAGATAATTTTCTTGGAAATTACTGGAAGAGAAACAAATTCTGTCAATGCAAACTTAAAACAGTAATAGTAATGATGATGATAATAATAATAAACTTCAAACATTTTTTTTAAATTATTCATCTCACACTGTATGCACATTAACTGTTATCTAGGACAATTCCATACATCCTCAAAGTGATTGAATTTTTGTTCAAGAAAATGTTTACATATTATTTGTGTACATATTATGTATAAGATCCTTCTAGAAAGAATACAAGCAAAAACCAAATGTACTGCTCAGAATTGTGGCAAGTTCAAAAACCATAGACTGGATGACTATATCATATTCTGTAGTTGCTTGAAGTTAAAGAAATGCAATATGCTGTGTATGTATCCTTAATAACGTAATGAAAATTATAGGGAGTCAAATAGATACATTTTGTTCTTCATTTAAAAAGCAACCTTTTGCATCAGTGTCAGTGTGTACCTTTGTTTTTATGGCTATATCAATTAATGTGATAAGAATAAAGTATTTCTTGCATCTGCAAAAAACATATTTTAAGGCAAGTATGAGATCTGTCATATTTTTATTTAATTACTTACTGAAACCAGTACATTATAAATCTATACCTATATTATCTACTACATTTCTTGTGTATCTTTGTCGTGGTACATGTAAAACAGAGGAAAGAGATATACAGTCATTTCAAAGGAAATGAAGAACTTAAAACTTAAATAAAGAAAGAATAGGCAAATGAAAAGATATACTAAAATATATAAACACAAGGAGTATTCTAAAATCTCTTGTTTTCTTGCTCAGAACTAGGAGACAGGAACAAGCTGTTTGGTTTATAATTCAGTGGGAAGGGGGAGGGGTGGGGGAATTCTTTTGCTTTCATGGACACCAGTGTGTGTGTGTGTGTGTGTGTGTGTGTGTGTGTGTGTGTGTGTGTGTGTGTGTGCACGCACATGCATATGCACATTTGGGTGGGTAGATGTAGAAAAAACAGATAGCAGCACTGTATGACGCACACAACTGTAGTTGTTACAGAGATGCTAAGTGGTTTTGATACAGTACTTCAATATTTCACTACAGGGACAGTGAACAATCATTTATTTTCTACACTTGCAAAGAGAGACATCTACTGAAATTCATTGCCACTTGAGTCATATTTGATGGTGCTGTGTATATAAAAATGGAGATGATTATTATGTCTTTCATCGAGGCAATGCACCCACACAATGGGCAAACAATTTAGCAATGGTTTCTCATGTTCCTTTCCTACCATGGCTCTTAAATTATTATTATTATTATTATTATTTATTATTTTTTTTTTATTTTATTTTATTTATGATGAAACACCTCCACTGTGATTGCATGTTCTCCAGCTATGCCTTTATTGTATCTGCACTGTTTCAGAATTGAAAACAGACTCCTAAGGAACATTCACCTTGAAATCATGATGTTAGCATTAGGCTAATATATTTTATGGGGAAAAAATCACATATCTTAGGGCCTGAACATACCACATAAATTACATGCTTCACAAAGTTCGATTGGAGATATGAATTCAAATCCAAAGCACATATCAGGAGTAAAGTACAGGAAAGTTACAGTTCAATCAAATGTTTAATTTGAACAGTAAGGTATACATTTATAGCCTAATTTGTATGATAATTGTTCATAAAAGACAAAGTTATGAACACAGTTTCCAGATTGATACAATATTTTAATGTCAGGAAATTTGATTCAGTTTCATTTTTAGCGACTTTGTTTCATATATCCAATCACCTTCATTTTCCCTGTTATCCCTACCAAGATCCAAATATTTACTTTGAAATCCTTGTGATCATGTACTTATTACTGTTAATGTATTTCTTTGTCTCCCCATAATATGCTAATTAGTAACTACTTTATACACTTTTGCTTTTAAATATTTCTTACATTTCAATGGAGGGACCACATTACACTTCTATTGGCATAAAAACAATCTACTCTTGGTATTTTGTTCTCCTGAAAACTAGGTTCTCATTTAAAATTGCACATAGGTGAAACTTTGTGCTGTTATAACAGTATTCTGGCATGCACCTGCCCTGCTAGATGTAGAATTCCTCAATTTACCATTTTCAGTAGTCCAACTTGGATCATTGGCCTTTCATCACTCCCTATCCTTCCACCACGTTTCCTCTTGCACTTTGTCCCAGTCTTCACTCTTCTGCACTCATTCCTTTACTTCCATGATCCACCTATCTCTTGGTCTTCCTCTTAATTTTGTGCATCCTATCTCATGCATCTCATGTGGAATCTTGCCATCTTCCATTCTCCTGACATGTCCATACTATCTCCATTTTGACTGCTTTATGGTCTCTTTTAGATGTTTCTCTTTCTCAATTTCCCTCACTGTCTCATTTCTCATTCTATCCATCCTAGTTACTCCAATTCTACTTCTGTGGAAGTTCATCTCACACACATGTATTCTGCTTACCAGCCTTTTCTTTATAACCCATGTTTCTGATGCATACGTGAGTACTGGAGCATAATATTTACTCTTTTGAGGTACATCTTTGCTCCACTTCAGCCTTTGAGCATTTTACAGACTACAGAGTCTTACTTCCCTCTTCAACTGATCTCCATATAATTCTTCACACTTTCTTCAACCACACTAAACATATACTTAAAACTGATCACCCTGTTTACTATTTTCCATCCAACCTTTACAGCTGCTGCTACTCTTTCTTTATTCCTTGTTGTCACCATAATTTCAAACTTGTTAGTATTAAAGTTCATTACACGCAAGGCCACCACCTTCTCCCATGCATTTAGTCTCTCTTTAACTTCTCCATTACCCCATACCATTAAGTTATCGGCAAACACTATTGCGTTCACATCCTCTCTTATTCGTGTTGCGACTCCTACCTCTCTGCTCCTACCTTTACACAGCTCACACTTTCTTGGTACATTTCACCTGTCTATGTGTGTTTGCATTTGGATATGTGTGGGTGTATTTGTTTACCTTACTTTTTTCCCCCTAAGGTAAGTCCTTCCACTCCTGGGATTGGAATATTGGAATGACTCCTTTTCCACTTCCTTAAGACCCATATCCTTCCCTTTGTCCTACCCTTTTTCCCTCTTATCCTGAAGAAGCGACCAACAGTTGCGAAAGCTTGTATGTGTGTTTGTGTGTGATTTTATTCATATCTATCGACGAGCCGGTCCTTTTGGTAAGTCATCTATTTTCTATTTTAAAACGAAAATTATAGAAGGAAACTATCCTGATGGGATAAACAAATATAAAAAATAGAAAACGGATGACTTACTCAAAAGGACCGGCTCGTCGATAGACACAAATAAAAATAACAATCACACTCAAACACACATACAAGCTTTTGCCACCACTGGCAGCTTCTTCAGGAAATAGAGGAAAAAAGGGGAGGAGAAAGGGAAGGGTATGGGTTTCAAGGAAGTGGAAAAGGAGTCACTTCAATCCCAGGAGTGGAAGGACCCACCCTAGGGGACAAAAAGGAAGGCAGACAAACACACACACACTCACACACATCCAAACACAAACACACCCAGACAGACTTTTGTGGGGCGGGGGGGGAGGGTGGACGAGTGCACACGCACTCACACGTGTCCGGGCGCGGGCACCCCTAGATGGACATTTTACAATATATATATATATATATATATATATATATATATATATACGTAAAAAATAGGTGAAGTCCACTTACCAGGCGAAGGAGCACAGGCAGTGATAGCAACAAATAAACACACACACACACACACACACACACACACACACACACACACACACACATAAACACAAAACTTTCGCAGCCTAGCTGCATCGTCAGGCAGAAGGGAAGGAGAGGGAAAAGGAAATGATGAGGGTTTTAAGGGAGTGGGTAAGGAGTCATTCCAATCCCAGGACAGGAAAGACTTGCTTGTGTCTGTGTGAATGTGTGGGTGTGTGTGCATTTGTTTACCCTCCATTTTTTCCCCCAAGGTAAGTCTTTCCTCTCCCGGGATTAGAATGGCTCCTTACCCCCTTCCTTAAAACCCTCATCATTTCCTTTTCCCTCTCCTTCCCTTCTGCCTGACAAAGCAGCTAGGCTGCGAAAGCTTTGCATTTATGTGTGTGTGTGTGTGTTTATTTGTTTATTTGTTGCTATCACTGCCTGTGCTCCTTCGCCTGGTAAGTGGAATTCACCTATTTTTTACGTATATTTTTCCTGTTAGGAATTTTTCCTCTATAATATAATATGAATATTAAGACGAAAAATTCCTAGCAGGAAAAATTAAATATAAAAAATAGACGAAGATTACTCACCAGGCGAAGGAGCACAGGTGTAACAGCATCACAAATAAATAAATGAATACACACACACACACCCAAACGCAAGCTTTCACAACCCAGTTGCTTCTTCAGGCAGAAGGGAAGGAGAGGGAAAAGGAAATTATGAGGGTTTTAAGGAAGGGGGTAAGGAGCCATTCCAATCCCGGGAGAGGAAAGACTTACCTTGGGGGGAAAAATGGAGGGTAAACAAATGCACACACACCCACACATTCACACAGACACAAGTATATTTAAAAAAATGAATAAATACAAAATCCTTAAAATATTGAGTGTCATGTATGTCATCATTTATTAAACTAACTCATTCCATATCACTGTGAAAAGTCATATTTATGATCTATGAAACAAGTATTAATCTAATCTAATCAAGTGTTTTCCAAACTTTGCTTCTTTACACACTATCATATGCTATTTTCATGTCAAGGAAGGCCATTATCAAATCTCTACCCACTATTAAATCTCTATCAAACTCATAATGTTTCTCTTGTAGCTGCCTTACACTAAAAATCAACTCTATTGTTGACATCCCTAGTCTGACCATAAACAAATTCAGCGACTGCGCCTTTTAAGTCTATCTTGACTCTGAGCGGAGCCTGAGGAGAACTAAGGGGAGGGTCTCAAGTCAGAAAGAGTCATGGCACATCAGAGCAACTTCTAGTGTGCAGTGCCACTATCCCACAAAGCCACTGCTTTGTGGGTAATAGGCTGTGGTATGAATATGATGAATCCCAAAGAGACTGCATATGTTTTTAAAGGGGGCAGCCTCAAATTGCCTGGCCTGGTCAGTGGTGATGACAGGCAGGAAACCCAAAGTGAGTGGTCCAAGTGTGCAAGAAAGAAAGAGCTACAGTTTCAGCTGTGATGTTAAGAAATGGTGTGGACTCTGCCCAATGTTTGGTATGATCAATGGCAATAAGAAGATAGTGATAGCCATCAAGTGGAGGAAGTGGACCAATGAGGTTGATATGAACATGTTGAAAATGGCTAGCTGGAGCTGCAAAAGAGCCTAAAGGAAGGGTAGTGTGTGAACCTTGCTTCACTGGCAGGGAGCACAAGCGTGAGCCCAAGCCTGACAATCCTGCCTTATGTTCCAGTAGAGGAAGCCTTATGACCAAGCTGAGCTAGGCTATGAAGTGTATTGACGATTCCTCAATTGGAGGCAGCGTGGAATGTAGGGGCAGGGCATGCTTGTTGATTCATCACACTAAACCTCACCAGATTTGCTGGTGAAGGTAGTGTAGATAGGTCGAAGAGAAGAGTTACCTTCATGAATAAGTTGCATTGTATCTTCATCTGCAGCCTGAAGAGTAGTGAGGTTAGAGAGGTCTAAGAAGGACAAGATAGAATCAATGTGCAAGAAAAAATAGACAACAACATAGCCTGCACCCTTGATGTAACACACACTGGTGATGAATTGTAAGATGTATTCAAAATAGCAGAACTGGCGGGGAAGGAAGGTCTGCTGGAGGATTGATGCTAACAGCAGCAAGTGGCTTGTGGTCAGTGAGGATGTAGAAAGAGAAACCATCAATGGCTGAACAGAATTGTTTGATGGCTTCATACACAGCCAGGAGCTCATGGTCAAAGGGAGAGTATTTCTTTTAGGTGTTATTAAGTGCAACAGAGAGGTGACACCATTGAAAGTTTGGCTTAGAACTGCATCAATGGCAGTGTCACTTGTGTCTGTGGTGATGAAAAGTTAGGCCTCCGGATGAGGGTGAGCAATAGTGATAGCTTGAGCTAGGAGATCTTTGAGGGCAGAAAATGCAGAAGTCACAGCATCAGTCCAAGGGACAGGGTGATCGCCAGGGGTGTGCTTGCTGGCAAGAGTGTCTGTAAGTGGGTCTTGAAGCTCAGCTGCATCAGGTTAATGGTGCCAGTAATAGCTTATATTTCCAAGGAAATGGCACAATTCTTGGAATGTTAACAGAAGTGGTAGGTTCCTGATGTGGTTGATCTTCTCAGGGAGGGGGGGGGGGGGGGGGATCCCATCCGCAGAAATCATGAAAGGAAAAGCACCAACCATTGGTACATTTGTTTCTTACTGTCATTAAGTTTGATGCCTTCTGTGGTCAGAGTGTCAAGGAGGGATTGAACATATTTCTTCTTCTTCTCGATGGAATTGCTGAACATTAATATGTCATCAAAGTAGGCAAAACAAAATTTTAAAGGAAAAGGTATCTTGTTAATGAAGCATTGCCAGGTTTGAGTTACATTTTTTAGGCCAAATGGCATGAACCAATAGTGAAAAAGCCTATACGGGTGGTAGTAGTGGTCTTTTCAATGTCCTCAAGAGCCATGGCAATTTGGTGATAAGCACACTTGCAGCTCACAACAGAAAACACTTTGCAGCCGCCAACGTTTGAATATTGTCTGAAGTCTTCACAATGGGGTAATTGTCCATGAGAGTATGTGCATTGAACCTGCGGTAATCCCCACACATGTCCCAGGTTCCATACTGCTTGGGTACTAAATAAATGGGTGACGACCAGTTGCTACACAAAGACGCAATGACATCCACTTACAAGAGTTATGAGATTTGTTCCTTAACGGCCACCAGTTTCTCTGGGCATAGATGCATGGTTTAATGGAGGTGGGAGGCCCATCAATGAGATGACATTTATGAACTGTACCATTTGTGACTGCCAAAACATCAGTGGGCACAGTGGTGAGTGTCTGTTCACTTGAATGCACGCCATTTGTTATGACGGGGTGAGGAGGGGAGAGTAGGCATGCCATGACGCGAGTCACATGGAGTCTTGGGGAACGGGGGGGGGGGGGGGGGGGGAGCCTCCGCAAAAAGCAGCTGAAGTAGGTGAGGCACTGAGGTAGTTACCATGGCAGTCATCACAGTGGTTGTGCATGAGGGACGCTCAGTTGAGCGAGTACAAAATGGCAGAGTGTGAAATTCTTGGGATGGTGTGTGTATCATAGCAGAAGAATGCTCGACCAAAGAGTGAGTGAGGGTAAGACAATAGAGGAATGGGGTATAAATAAGTAAAGAGTATAATGGGAGACGGCCGCTGAGTGGGACATGGTGCTGTTGATGCGTCTGAGCAAGGCGTTGGCATAGCAACTAAGTTTTGTTTAGAAACGTGCATGTATGATTGGTGAGGGGACACAGAACTGTCACAAGCACTGATGACCTTGTGCACGGGAGCAACGAAACTATAAATACTCATGGTGTATCACCAGTACTAACCTTGGAGTGGTAGTCCTTACGAGGTGACTGAAGAGCCAACAAATGATGCACAGTGGATGCTAGCTGAAACTCGGCATCTGTGAGATGGCAAGTGATGTCTTCATTCTTGCACCGTGGATGGAGCAGTTGTTCTTGTTCATTCAACCACTTTGACAAGAGCGTCTATGACTGTTTTGTGTTATCAAATTACTGAGGGACAATGTTTTCTTTCTCGTGGCACATGTGAAGCACTCGATCATGCTCATGGGACCACTTTGATAACAGTGAGTTGAACTCATTAATTGTTTTTGAAACAGTCACAGACAGTCATTGCACTATCAGAAGAAGAGCCAGAGCTTGACGGAGTACAAGGAAAATGTGTGTTTGAAGGGTGATGGAACACTGAGTGTCGCACAAAATTGGGAGAGAGTTTCTGATACGATAAAAAATCCATGCCCACAATAAGTTCTGGGACGTCGGCCAACAAGAAATTCCAAGTGAGTTTAAGTGTGAAAGGCATAGAACCCACACATGGCAGTCAAGTGGCATTAACAGCTTGCAGGATCACACTGTGAGAGTGGAGAGGACCACCTGACAGAAAGGCATTGTAAATGTTCAAATGTTTGTAAATCTATCGGACCAAACTGCGTGGTCATCAGTCCATAGCTTACAAACTACTTAAACTAAGGTAAACTAAGTTAAGGACAACACACACCCATACCCCAGGGAGGACTCGAACCTCCGATGGCAAGCAACCGCATGCTCCGCAGCGAGGCGCCTTAGACCACTTGGCTACTCCACCATGGCAAAAGGCGTTGCAAATACAATAAAGCACACCTAGGCACTGGTTTCCACCAGGGCAAGAGGCTTCACCTAGACATTCCTGCACTCTGCATTTGCATGAAGGCATGGTCATTGATACTTTCTTGTTGTGTAACCAAAATGGCTATGATGAGAACAGTAAGGGTAGTGAGAAGGCTGTTCCTGTGGAAAGCAAAACAGCACGAGCTGGCCGTTGTTGATGTCGGAAGAGCTGTCAGCAGGCAGAGCCAGGGGGCAAGGTGGTGACGAGGAAGTTGTCACCCAATCTGCATGTAGGCAACTGTGAATGCCCGGCTGCTTGCCTGAGGACTCTTTAGTGCACAAGCGGCCACATTCAGCATCAGGGACGTGCTGCGGAGCCTGAGCCATGGATGTAAAATGTGGTTGATGCACCTCACAAAGATAGGCATCATACACTCCTGTTGGTGATACCAATGCATTCACTCGGAGGCTGAAGAATATTGTAGGTGAGGTTGGTCTGCACTGAGAGTAGGAGTTTAATCGATGAGACTGCCATGAGTGTGGAGTCAGGCATATCATGTTTATTGACCAGCAGGCGGAGGTGGCACCACAGATGAGAAGGCTTCTTCTCGCCCAGATGCTTTTCATGAATGATGTGCCTGATCATGTCCTCTGGAGTGCAGGTGACCCTCGCAAGGATAGTCTTCTTGGCAACCAATAGGTCACAGATTAGGTTGTCATGCTCATGGAGATGTGTATTCAGACTGAGGCAGTGAGTCGCATTGTCGAGTGAATAATGGTCAAAGATCTGCTCTGCAGTGGCAAACCAAGTTGTGGGAGCCTCAAAGGAGAAATGCAGCAACTTGGAAAGGTGCCAAGGAGACAGAGACGGTGGTACATCTCAAACATCAGCTGAAGAGTTGCTGGAGCAGGTGTCCCCAGCAGGACTTGAAAAGTGAGCAGGCAAGATGTGGAGCGAATAGGCAAGGCAACACAGAAGCCTCATGTGGCCAAGGCACCAGTGTGTGCTGTGAAAGCGGGCAGATGAACAAATGGATGCGGCCTTGATTGTGGTTCTGTGTCAGTCATGTGATATGATTGCAGAACAGCAAATGCATCACATGATGCGGATTGCAAACAAGAGACACCAGCACTTTGTGAAAAGTTCAAGTTCATATCATCACTCATCTGACAGCTAGGAGCCATCAGAAGATCACAAAATGCGATGTGTGGTGTGGGTTGCACTAAGCCTGATGACACAATACTTGCATTGTCCAGGTTGGCAATGCAGACAGAAAAAGGTGTGCCCGAAGCATGAGAAAACTGTCCAGAATTAACCGAGCAATTCATGAAGGAACCTGGGAGAATGCTGTTGGAGGAAACAGTTAGTCCTGAAGCACCAGAAAAGTTCTATCGAGATGAAGAAACCACTCCTCATTGATGGAGCATGTGGTAGGCGGAAGGATACACCAAGATGTTTGACAGAGTGGTTGCAGGTCTGTGATTCAAATTTTGAATATTTGAGAAGTCCACATTTTGCAAATTCTGAACTTTTTTAGCACACAAAATGTGGTGTGGTAAAAAAATTTGCAAATTTGCAGAAAAAAAACACTTGAAATAACAAGCAGCGAACCATAACCAGAGTTCGTTAAGTTCCTGACGCCACAGTGAGAGCCCAGCATGATGAACATGTTTTGAGATAATCCATGCTGTGAATAAAAAGATGAGTTGTTGGAGGAAGCAGGCATAGCTTGTACTTGAGGTGACAAAACTTGTGCAGCATGAAGTCCCTGTGGATATCAAACTGGCATAATCATTGTAGTGAGTCAGTGAAACATTGATCACCATATCTCATGGACAAAACTAGCATGAAAACCTCATGTCCACACAATGCACACAGCAAGACAATGTACTCTGTACTCGGAGTCACTAGTATGAGAAACATGAGGAATGTGGGCCGCAGAGAAACCACATAAGACAGATAATAATGAACACTTTATTGTTAACACTACAAAAGCATATACCAGCCTGCCACAATATAGCACACTTGATTATCATATTACCATATGAGACTATGATGCAAAATAATAAAATATTTTTACCAAATAGTTCCCCCTACAATAGTTTGAAAATAAAACCGGGTTCACAAAAGCACCTAAACTGAGACAACAATGCATGTATTTCTGCAGTTGCGCTGTGAGCTATCACTCAAACAGAACTTCACAAATACTACTTAGTTGGGCAGTTTTCAGCAAGGTGTCCGCAGTCTCAGCAGATCGTGATTTGCATGGCTCATTTCATTCACGGCCAAACGACCATTACATTTTGTTCCACAAGCACACAAAGTGTTTTCTTAATTTGACATTTTAGCCACAAACAAAGACGCCAACATGTAAACCTCGAACGCAAACACACTGATACAAAGTAAAATAGTTCGAAGTACCCTGCGAGGTGACAATCGAATGTCGATATTTGGTGGTGGGGGAAGAAAGTGGTGAAACAAAGTACAACGAAGTTCAACTTTTTGTTGTATGGAAAAAGTAGAGCCTCTTAAGTGGCACTACTAAAACCAGGAGGTTCACATTTGCTACTGAACAACAACTTCACTATGCAGCATGCTGTTGTATGCCATTAGTTGTGTGTCTGTATCCAGCTTAACTGCATAGCAAAAAACCATATGAATCCAATATCTGATGTTTAAAATTTTTTATGCAAAAAGTAAATCATTTCTGAAAGAAAACTACTTCAGCGAGTATAGCAGTTTTTGTTCATTTACACAAAGAATTTTTTATTTAGTGGCATAGTAGATGACTCAGATTTCAGCTTTATTCTTTCATCATCTCAAATCTAGATGCATAGGCCTACAAGATTCTTTGTGTGGCAAAGTGAAAATCTCTGCCACAAAGAACTGTGACAATGAGCTTGAACAATGAATCATTTTATGTTGTGATTAACAGGAACAGTACTGTAATCATTTTTTATACATGCCTAGATCAGTCTTTTCAGAATGCAGTTTGGATAACACATGCGCCGTGATAAAATGAACAGGACAGACAGCAGCATACAGTATGGTGTGCACTGTTTTGCAAATCTTGACCAGATGTTAAATCTATTGTAACCTTAATCACAAGTAAAGCCATTCATCACAGTATGATGATTGTGAACACTCTCTCTTTTTGTGATAATAGGAATATTGTAACAACGTAAATATCACAGACTTCTATAAGAATTTTTCTCACCCTATACTTCTTCAACTTACAAGCTTATAATCACTATTATGCCCTTGTCTCATATCATACACCTGTATCTCCAACATTTATTATACAGCAAAATAATCAGCTTGAGCTACCTATTGAATGTGTTTCTGTCCTTACTGAGAAATAATTCTTAGATTGTAGATATTTATTATGATAATTTTTGGATTACAGTTCAGTAGCAACAGAACTAGAGATAAAAATGGAACTTACACAGCTACTTTTAACATATTGATTCAGCTACTTATGTCCAGTAATAAATGAAAGGTTCTACTGTAAATTAGGAATTTCTGACCTGACAGTTAGCACTTAAATAGGAAATCTCAATATGAAATACATTGAAAAGGTAGTGAAACTGGAGACACTTACTTCATGTCCATCAACTTGGTTGGGGAGCTAAGAAGTAATAAGTAACGAAACAAGAACAATGAGCAAGCTGGTAGCTCAGTGGAGTAAACAATGAACTGGCACAACAATACAGGCAAATAGTTATCAGCCAGTTGTCATTTTCAACTGTGCACAAAGTTCCTATACTGTCTGTTAATATTGTCGTGTTGAAATGGGAGAAGGCTTGACTTCGAAGGCAACTGAACACAGCACTTATACTCAAAGCATGTTTATTACGAACTCAACATACAGGCAGCACTGACATGCAGCACTGACTGCCTCTCAGGCAGAGTGCTCTGCTATTTATACACAGACAGAATTTACCAGAAATTAGAAGAATAGTTAACATAAGAAACAAGTAGAATTTACAAGTAAACATAAGGAAGATGTAGAACCTTCTGCAATAGTTAATTACAAAGAAATAAAATTTTGCTGGTAGGCGGGATTGAACCGGCAACCTTCAGCACTGCAGTCCATGATGCTATCCCCTGCACCACGACGGCAATTGGTGTTCGTGGTCTTTCGCGGCATTGCTCCCTCTCCTGGAGAAACAGTGACCCGCTGTTATGATCCCTGTGGAGCCAGCTGCAATGTCCTGGATCTTGACTGTGTCATGGGTCCTCTGTATGACAGTTCAAGAGAATCCTTCCATTCTCCGCGATTATCGACGGCAGATGTTCCTGTCGTTGCTTGAGCAAGAAGCCATTGTCGTCTACCTGCTCTTCAGGATTGTAGTAAGGCTTCATGTGCAGGACGTGAACAATGTCTCTTCATTTTTGACGTTTTGATGATGGCTCATAATCCTCAACTTCATATGTGACATCTGACAGGCAGCGTATGACACGATATGGACCAAAGTATCACTTCAATAACTTTTCTGACAGTCCAACCTTCCGTACAGGGGCAAAAATCTATACCAGATCTCATGGGCTGTACACAACAGGTCGGTGCATGTCGTTATACCGCTGACAGTCCTTCTCCTGAGCATCCAGTATCTGTATGGGAGCCAGCTGTCTTGCTTCTTCGACCCTGGTGATGAGCTGTTTAACATAATCATCCCGAGTGTCATCCGGTTGGAAAGGGAACAGCATATCCATTGCCGTCTCATCTTCACGGCCACGCAGCATGAAAAACCGAGTGAAGCCTGTAGTGTCTTGTATTGTGGTATTGTAAGCAAAAGTCACGACTTGCAGAATTGTATCCCAAACCTTCTGCTCAACATTGACGTACATCAACAGCATGGCGGCTAAAGTCTTGTTAAAACATTCCATAAGACGATTTGTCTGAGGATGGTATGCAGTTGTCATTCTGTGGACAATGTCGCACCGTGACATTACCTCTGACACTAGTTTAGAATGGAATACTTTTCCACAATCAGGTATCATGACACGTGGTGTCCATGCTTAAAAATAATGTCTTCTACAAGGAATTTTGCAATCTCTGGAGCTTCTGCAGTCGGCACAGGTTTGGTGACAGCGTAGCATGTGAGGTAGTCAGTGCAGACTATTATCCAACGGTTACTGGTTGTTGATTTCGGGAACCTCCCTAAAAGATCAATCCCAACTCGGTGGAATGGAGCTGTTGCCAGCGGAATTGGTACGAGATGTCCTGGAGGTAATTGCGGCACATGCTTCCGTCGCTGGCACTCTTTACAGTGACTCACATAGAGCTTGACAGATCGGTAGATACCTTTCCAGTAATACCTGCATCTGATTCTGTCTAGGGTCTTCATGAATCCCAGATGACCGGATATTGGAGCATCGTGGAAATATTTGAGACTAACTAGCTGGAGATGAGCTGGAACAACCAGTAGCCATTTGGGGCCCAGTGGATCGTAGTTTCTTTTACATAATGTTCCGTTTATAAGTTGGAACTCTCCATTAGTCGGTTCTCCTTTCTCCAAGGCCTGTATCGTTTTTAATAGTGCTGGATCTTCCCTCTGTTCAGCTGAAACGTTATCTAATTCAGTGAGAGCTGAAATTCATTAATGCTGTTGTGTTCCACTAATGGATTCCTCGAAAGGCAGTCGGCATCCTTGTGTTTGCGCCCGTTCTTGAATACCACTGTGACATCGTACTCTTGGAGTGTTAGTGCCCATCTTGCTAGTCGACCTGATGGATCCTTCAAGCTAGTCAGCCAACACAAAGAATGGTGGTCTGTCATGACGGTGAATGGTTTGCCGAATAAATATGGCCGGAACTTGTTGATAGCCCAGATAAATGCGAGACATTATTTTTCAGTTGTAGAGTAGTTTATCTCGAACTTTGAGAGTACTCTTGATGCATAGGCTATCACTTTTTCAGCACCTTCCTGAGCTTATACAAGCACTGCACCAATCCCATAACCACTGGCGTCTGTGTGAAGTTTCGTTTCTGCATTTTCGTCATACAAGGCTTGCACTGGTGCGGAAGTTAGAGCCTCCTTAAGTGCCCGGAAAGCTCTTTCTTTTGTCTCATCCCTGTAAAATTTGGTGTCTCCCTGCAGAAGTTCTTGTAATGGACGTGCCTTGTTACAAAATCCTTTTATGAAACGTCGGTAGTATGAGCACAGCCCGAGAAAGCTTCTCACATCACGAGTGTGCTGAGGAGTTGGAAATTCTGTGACTGCCCTTACTTTATCTGGATCAGGCAGGACAGCATCTCTGTTGACTAGGTACCCCAGGATTTTTATCTCGCTTGGCTTGCGAGAGGTACCGGAATCGTTACCCGGCGCCTCCACCAAACTATGTCGTGTTGAAATGGGAGCAGGCTTGACTTTGAAGGCAACTGAACACAGCATTACACTCAAAGCACGTTTATTATGAACTCAACATACATGCAGCACTGACTGCCTCTCAGGCAGAGTGCTCTGCTATTTGTACACAGACAGAATTTACCAGAAAGTAGAAGAACAGTTAACATAAGAAACAAGTAGAATTTACAAGTAAACATAAGAAAGATGGAGAACCTTCTGGAATTGTTAATTACAAAGAAATAAATTTTTGCTGGTGGGCGGGATTGAACCCACGACCTTCAGCACCGCAGTCCGTGACGCTATCCCCTGCGCCATGACGGCAATTGGTGTTCGTGGTCTCTCGCGGCAATATATTCCCCATGGCCTCCACCACATGCCATCATGCATTAATGCTCATTTTTGACACTGTTATAATTAGCCACTTATTAGTCTAATGAGGTAGAGACACTGGTTTTTAGAAGTTATTTAGTTGCATGACCAAACTGTAATCTAACCCTTTGTGCTTTTATCTCCTGGAAAATCCCATTTTACCATTCAGGGGGTAATTACTCCCAGTTTGGGAAACACTGATTTAGATGCAAACTATGCTGTGTAAGAGGTGGTGATGGAGGGATGCTAACTTCAGTCATATCCAAGATGTGATTATTCCTCTGATATCAGCAATTAACCATACTGTGTATTGATATGGCCAACAAAATCTTTGTGTAAGTCTTGTGAACCAACGAAAGAGTGAAATATTTGCACAGTGGTACGATATGGAAATTATTATTTGCAACTTCTTATAGTTTTGTTGAAATGAGATAGAATGGCTGGCCATTACTTACCTTTGTGCTGTACCACTGATAGTAACACAAATAAAGAAACAGAAAAAAGGGGACAAAAAGGACAAGCTTTCAGAACACAGTTCCTTCATCAGGTGGGAGAGAAGGGAAGAAGAAAGGATGGGAACGGAAGGGAAAGGTAATTCACAACCTAGGTCATGAAGGTGGTGTTTCAGGAGTGTGCACGTCAGAGATACTGCATGTATGTACTGAGCCAAGCCAGAGAGGATATATATATATATAAGCAAAGAGGAAAGATCAAGTAGTAAAGAGAAGAGAAAATGAGTTTAACATTTCTGTTTTTATTTCTTCATATTCACATTCAAGAACTCTTACAAATATCACATTTAATGATAAATTAGAGAATAATTTATGTGCTATATGCTTTGCAATAATTGATCAAAAATATATGTTTATTTCAAAATATAACAAATTCACTTTCATTTCACATATTTGCATATAAAGTACATTAATGTCATGCTTGTAATGTGGAAACATGCCCATTAATTTATTTCTGGCTCACATAGCTGGAATTAGTATTATTTCATCTCTTATAGGTTCTGCTTTTAGGATACTCAACTACATTAGAATAAGGGCCAGTGCGTTCCCAAAAATCCACTATACGAACTCGGTAGAGTCCCCTGACTTCTTCAAAGCCTGCAACAAAATAAAATGAAATAAAAAAGAAAGAAAGTCCCTCTTCATTCATAATAAAGGAATAAAGGTAAAGCAGTCAACAATCCAAAGATTGGTTTGAACACCACAGTGCTTTACTAGGCATGGTCTTGTTTGGAGGTGGTATGCCGTTGCCTTCCTCCGACCTTCGAACTGACTTACCCAGCCAGTTATAGGGGGACCTATAGTATAACGTGGGTTCTGAACCATGGTGCTACTCGGTATTTTCCACATGAGCAATACTGCCAGAGGTGAAAGAAGTGGAAAGTGACAGATAAAAATCCTAGGACCTGGCGGGGATCGAACCCGCGACCTTTGAATTTGTAGTCTGGCACTCTACCACTGTGCAACTGAGGTGCACCAATAAAGGAATAGACATATACAGGTAAAATAATGGGTTATAAAGTAAATACATAAAAAAAAATTGATGGACGTGATTACCAGTACAAAATTCATTTTATTTATAAGTAATAGCAAGACTAATATTCAGATAATTTCCAATACTCACAACGTAAAAGTGTGGTTTTTTTAAGTTTAAATTTATCAAAAAAAAAAAAAAAAATACTGTAAATCTTATTAAAATTATCTGAAAATGCTGATGTAAGAAGAATGACAAAAAACAAACAAGACTTAGAAAAATAAGGTGATATATGAAACATATTATTCCTCAACAAAAATAATGATTTTTTAAAAAATATCTCTCCTAGATAAAATAATCTATTCACAAAGCAGCAGCAGGAGAAAACACGCCAAAAAGGACAGGAAAAAGTCCAAGCTGGCAGATCAGTTGAAAGTAAGCAGAAAGAAATTAGGCAAACAAACTGCCAAGTTTTAGAAAATGGGGAGAGTTATTGGAAAAGTTTCCCTAAACCTAAGGTCAGGGGAAACACGCAACAGGATGAGATGCAAAGAATGATTTTTGGGACTGCATGGGTGGAAATCTGAAAACTTGAATGCTTAAAAACAAAAGATAGAGTAGTGTACATAGCGCAGTTAGGAACCTGGATTCTTTCTCTTCACATTAACTCCTCAGAACTCTGCACATGCAAACTGGTGTTACAACAAGTGCTTGGTTCTTACCACTCACCTAAATATATGTTAATACTTTTATTTCTTTGGCCATGACATTTCTTGTCAGTAACTATTCCTTTTCTTCATTCACTCTTAGTTTTCTGTGTTTTTAAGTTTGGACCTCTCTTCACTACCTCTAATCCTTCATTCTCTTTCTAACACCTGTCTACCTACTTTTATTTGTGTTCATTCTCCAGCTGCAGCTTGGTGAACAGATTTTTATCTGTCAAACTAGTGAACTCTGCAATGCTTCACAATTGCCAAATATGCATGGGAATTGGATATACATCCTATACTCCTTCCCCTACTCTTCTTCCCATCGCTTTCCACATCTCTCTGTCAATTTCTTACTTTCCTCTTTCTCCTCTAAGGTCTTTCTCTGTATTAGCATGCAGAGAACCCAGCATTACCCAGGTATTTACTTGTTCTAACATTCTATAAGTTCATGTACCATTCCATCCTCTCTCTGTCAATCTCATCCTCCTCTGACACCCTGTCTACCTCTGCAGATAGCTATTCTGTAGGTGAAACCGCAATGGAGGGGTATCTATTGTGTTGTAAAAAAAAAAAAAAAAAAAAAAATAAATAAAAAATAAAAAAAAAATAAAAAAAAAAAAATAAATAAATAAAAGAAAATAAATTGTGGATCCTAAAGAGGGACACAATCCTTTTCAGTAGTTTCAAAGCCTACCTTTGTAACACAAGAAGTCATATCAGCACAATGGGTTGTTATATGGTAGAGTGCTATATTGAAATATGCAATCCGTAGGTGAATGTATTGGGCCCCTTGCCCCTTTTGTGAGAGGTAGCTTGGTGGTGGTCAGATGGTCATATTTGGATTTATTACAAGACGCTTGTGATGTCAGGGACTATGGAAGCTTGCAAATAACTGGTTAATAAGAACTGAGCTTAGTACAGAAGAGCATGTGGAGGCAAATGATAGATAACTGAAATATAAGCTCCATGATATGTAGATATGACTTGGAAGTACAATATGAAAGGAGATACTGAAACAAACAGAATTTTACATGGTAAAGAAATTAAATATTTTATTTACTTAAAAGTATAAATGAAACCAAACTCATCAAATACTAAAATTAAACAATGGGAAGTCCAGATTGGAATATCAATATTAGATACCAACTCACTGTAAAGACAATCACTGAACCACTGATTGACATGTAAAATAGACAATCACATTCACACACCTAAATTTTCAGCCATGACCTTCATCAGAAAAAAAAAAATCCCATAATTTTTCTATATCTATCACACTGGAACTGAACGATGTCCATTGTTTCTTGAAATAGGATGCTAACATCGGTATACAACTCTTTCTAGCAAAAATATTTACCAAACATCCTTGACTGATTCATAAACTTTAGTAACCATAATTGCTACAATGACATCATCATCACTAATCCCTGTCAATTTACAGCTCAAGGCAGTTTTAAGAAAACATGTTCAAAAGTAGTTCACACGACTGCTAGCGTGGTCCATTTGCAATTATTGAATAGGTTGAAGTTGCTTCCAACTAATATAGCATGGTAAAAATATTTGAGAAATTGAAGATGGTAGAAATCATATGCTTTGCACATTGATGTTTTTATGGGCACATGAATTCCTATTAACTTTTGCCTATCTTCAATTCTTGTTTCTCTTTGAGCCAAGAGTGCAACTGTCCTTGCTTCCTCAGCATTTTCCAAATATTATTATTACACAGTGGCTGGTCTTTTCTACTCTTAATCCACTCAATCAGCACATACTTCCCAGCACTTGATTTTCAGTACATTTAAATTTTGCCCTTAATTCTACCATGCCCATTGTGCTGGAAGCAAAGATGCCCATTCATTGTCTATATGAGATTCTACCAACTGCTTATCAGTTCTTCTAGGAAAAATATTGTCCTATCTTCCTTGACTGTTTTATTAATTTTGAAACTATTGTTGCTATGATGATGAAATAATTACTAACCTTTGTCTCTACACTTAATTACAATGGAGTGTTTCCTCCTATCTTGTTCACTCGATTAATCTGCTCTGACTTGCCTGTTGAAGGAATTTTATTCCAAACGCTTGATCCTACATGAATTTTCATCTTCTTTGTGTCACTATCAGTGGTACTAGGCTGCATTAAGTATGAGCCAGCCACTCTATCTTAATAATAATACTAGTATAATAATAATAACTGTCTCTACACCCACATTGTTGATAAGATCTTGCCTGTGTCTAGCTATGAGATCTAAAATATTTCCATTGCATGTGGATTGTCAATTTAGGTGCTCAAGACAGTTTCCAGAAAGTGTGCTCAACAGTAGTCCATAATACTGCTTGTCTGTACCAACTGCAATGAAACCTTAGACATCAATACTTGGCAGGTACAGTCACCCACAACTAATATTGCATGGTCTGGGTATCTTTGCACTACAGAGCACAGGCTTTCTTTGAATATTAATTCAATTAACAAGGCAATCTAGATCAAGTTTCTTTTATTTCACTGGTAACCAGTTTTAGCCACTTACATCACCATCATCAGACCACATCTGTAATGATACGTAATATATAATTAGGGGGATAAATTATTTCTAAATTGAGTATTTAAAATAAGAATAAAATATACCCATAATTAGTTTAAATATTTGATTTAGAAATAATTTATCCCTTTAATAATATATTGTGTATCATTACAGTTGTGGTCTGATGGTCATGTAAGTGACCCAAACCAGTTACCAATGAAATAAAAGAAATTGCGATTGAGACTGCCTTGTTACTTGAATTAATAATTACTTATAAGATTGCTGTTATCCATAAAGTTATCAAAACTAATTTCTTTAAATAACTTTAGAACTGTCATGGTGACAGAGGGCAGCTAGTAAAAACAACCTAAACCTTAATTTGATTTTTCTTAGGCCTACTGTATGTGTCCAAGTAACTTCATGGTCACTTTCAACTTATACCTCAGTAGAGTCAATATTTTTTGTACAATGCAATTAACACCCCCGTCCCACAAATTCTGCTTAACTGTCTTTCTAACAATCGAAAATTCAGAATGAAATGCCAATAATAGAGGATAGATAACAATACACCATAAAGACGATTGCTGAGCTGCTGACAGGCATGTAAAATAGACCATCATATCCATATAACTTAAATTTTTGCCCATGGCCTTCAGCAGAAAAACACATATATTCACACAATCACTCAGATATAATTACTCACATATAACCACTATCTATGGCTGCTCCGTCATAACAAGCATCATGACAGTAAGTGAGGAGAGGGGTAGAGAGGAGAGGAGGGGGAAGGATGCTGGTTAAGGGTGGGGATGTATCATCCGCATCTCACAATGAATTGTAAAGGCTCTCACAGAAAGGAATGTGAGATACAGTATGGAATGCAGTTAAGGAAAGGGGCATGAGAACGATAAAGGGGAGGTGCAGTAGTGTGTTTGGGGAAGGAAGGGAGACTGTAAAATGATAAAAATAAACACAAAAAATGTTAAAATATAATTAATGGGATATTGCAGTATTAAATAAAGATAAATAAAAAATGAAACAAAATTAAGCACAAAAAAGGGGCAACACAGAGTTGGAAGAAAGACATGAATTGGAGGGAAATACAGTTTGACAGTGACCATACATATTGATGGACATCCAGTTTGTTGTCTCGTCAATGTAAAACTCTGAGCAGTGATTGCAGAAGAATTGGTAAATCACATGGCTGCTTTCACAAGTAACACAGTCTCTGATACAGTAGGATAAGGCTGTGATAGGACTGAAATAAGAAGTGTTGGGTGTGTGGATTGAGCAGGTCTTCCATTGAGGTCCACCACAGGGACCACAGAGGCATGGTCTCTTTGGTAAGGAGTTGGGATTGGGAGTGGCATAAAGATGGACAAGAACATTATGGAGGTTGAGTGGTCAATGGAACGCCACTTTAGGAAGGTTGGAAGGATCTTTGGAAGGATGTCTCTCATTTCATGGCATTTCTGAGCATTTGTAACAGGGATAGGCAAAATCAGTTTAATAGTTGGGTGTTTTTACCAGCACCCAGTTCCACCATCATAGTGCTAGTGTCATTCAAATAAAGTTTGCATTCAGTAGTGTGAAGGTATGCGGACCTGCTTTATTAGTTCGGGGGGGGGGGGGGGGGGGGGGACTTCACTGCAGGGGTACAGATGAGCAGTCTTCTGAGCTATTTTTGAGCATGTTTTCTGAACACCACTTTGAGCAGCTAAATTGTCAACCCACACACAATAGAAATATTTTGGACATTATAGCTACAAACAAGCCAGACTTTGTCAATGATGTCACTGTAGACACAAGGGTTAGTCGTCATGATGTCATCATAGCAACAATGATCACCCAAGATAATAAATCAGTAAAGAAGCCTAGGTGAGTCTTTGTCCTAGAAAGAGCAGATAAGCAGTTGTTAGCATCCCACTTAAGGAATGAATGGACATTGTTTAATTTCAGAATGATGGATGTAGAAGAATTATGGGCAAAATTCAAATGCATTTTAAATAAAGTGCTGAACCTTGTCTTCAATATTGCTCAATTGTTTGGGATCCACACCAGATCCGTTTAAAGGAGTACATAGATGCAGATCAGAAGCGAGCGGCTAAAATTTTAAATAGTAGATTCAATAAATGCTCGAGTATTACTGAAATGCATAGGGAACTCAAATGGGAAATGCTGGAAGGAAAGTGACATTCTTTTTGAAAAACACCATTGAAGAAATTTAGAGGGCCAAAATCTGAGTTGGACTGAAGAATGATTCTACTGCTGCCAACCTATGTTTCACATAAAGACCACAAAGATAAGATCAGAGATATTAGGGCTTGTATGGATGTCTACAAGCATTCGTCTCTCCCTTGTTCCATTCTATACGGGAGTGGAACAGGAAAGCAAGTAACTAGTAGTGGTACTAAGTCCCCTTTGCCAAGCACCTTTGGGTGGATTGTGGAATATGTATGTAGATGTAAATTTAGATAATCAAAGCCAAGATGAAGGACGTGATTCCATTGTTCCATTATGACATGGTACTCGGTGATGAGACAGACACTCCTTTAGGCTGGTTACTGGGGTTGAAGGGAGGGCTGGTTGTGGTCAGGATACAGCAAGGGGAATCTGTTTCCAGACTATGTCAGAAGGATAATGTCCATTTTTGAAGGCCTTTGTGAGGCCTTTGGCATATCGGTAAGAGACTTCTCATCACTTTAAATTCACCATTCATGGGTGGCAAGGCTGTATGGGAGGGATTTTTTGATGCAGAATGGATGTAAGCTGTCATAGTGCTGGTACTGTTGGTATTTAGTATCTTTAATGTGGATGGAGTGGAAGGAAGGTGGCATGCCGGCTTGAGAAGGACCAAGTGAAACTGATGGGATAGAAGGAGTTGAGGTTTTGATACAATGTCTTGCCCCTGAGTCCAAATTGTGAAAATATCATCAATGAACCTGAACCAAACCAAGGGTTTGGAATTTTGGAAGGCTACTGTGGCTCCTCTAGACATGCCATAAGTAGGCTGGCACAAGAGGGTGCCATATGGATGCCCATGGGTTTAACATAGATTTGGTTGTAAACGAAGGCTTCAATAGCCGTTGTCATTGTTGATAAAACTCTTCTGGGTATTGGACTGCATCGTCAATATATGAAATATTTCACCGACATTTTGGCCACTATTGCAAGATGCCATTTTCTGGGTGTTACGTTAACTGCTGTATGAGGGAAAGTCGGTGTCTTAAATATTAAATGTTGCCAGTTATGATTGGTAGTTTCAGCTCTCTTTCATTGGTCTTTACTTTATTTCTTCCTATTGGTGGAAAACAAAGTACAGGATTGGTGTTCACATTCATGTTTGCCATTGGTTGAAACTGGCGACTAAGGAGCAGTGGTAGCAATGACGTAGCACTGATGCCTAGTGCCGGTAGAGCGTGCTATTTGCTCTACATATTCGCGGCCGCTGTTGTCACCAGGTGGGCTCCTATGGACTGCACTGCACGCGGTGTCGTCGCAAAGCGCTGCTACTGCTGGCAGCCAAGACGCGGAAAGTCTATACCCGTCTTCTCTGTTCATATTTCCGAGTCGCTTAGCTATTTCTATAGCTTCCCTGATTTTCCCCTTCAAAGTGTAGGGTTGTTTTGTCAGTACAGTGAGTTCCTGAAAACCTATCTGTTTGCCACCCTCTTCCTGGTGTTCAGCTACTGCCAACTTCATATGCTGTCCCAGCTGAATGTACCTCTCGTGCTCGGCTATCCTTGTGTTAATCGGTTGCCCAGTTTCACCAATCTATACCTGACCGCACTCAGAGCCAATTTCATAGACTCCAGCTGTGTGCAACTTATCAGTTTTGTCCTTCATTGAGGCTAGGATATCTCTTATTTTATTGTTGCTGCAAAATATAGGTTTGGATAATTGTATTGTATTTTATTGTATTTATTTTTTTAGTATGATGACTACGAATAAAAGCATTGCTATAACAGATTCACAGACAAAGGGTGTACCTGAGATGGAAGCAGTTAATATACTCTGGGAGAGGATAGTGCAATTGGAACCACACAACACAGAGCTGTGTGATAGATTGGGAGCAAAGCTAGTTGCACACAAAAATAATGAATCAGGAATCTGCAAGTTTAATTACTCCTTTTCCTGCTCAGTCAAGCGAGGATGTGCAGACTTTTGTGGCTGATTTCAGAAACATAACTAACATCGAGGGTTGGTCAGATGCAGGGTTAATAAGGGTACCAAAATTAAGGTTGATAGGAGAGGCAAAAGTGTATGCAGGGTATACAGAGGCTTTTATGGGAGCAGAGACTTTTGATCAGCTTAAACAAGCTCTAATTGAGAGGTATAGAAAATAAAATAATACCATGTACTATAGGGAGTAATTGACATTACTTATGAAAAAGAAAGGTGAGATGTAGAGCAATTTGCAGGGATAATTCAGATGTTTAATGGGTGCACATATGAATCAGAACAGGATGCTACATTAAATCAGGTAATTTTAAGAAAAGTGAAAAAAAAAGAGCTTTGGAGACCTTTTTAGGAGGGCTATTGACATATATGCCCAGAAGAATAAGGATAAACCTGAAAGTTTGCAAGCAGTAGTGAGGCTTGCAGCTGAGTGTAAGGAGATTGATGCATTCAACAGAAGCACAGACAAAACGGGTCACATTTACAAGTGATATAAAATTTTATGGTTGTGGTAGAAAAGCACCAATTTCAGGGAATTAATAGGAGGGGATGCAATCAGATAGGGCACCATAATAATAAGAGAGGTGGAAAGTCACATTTTAGTAAATATATTAGTATGTTAGTTCATATTGTTTAACTTTCTACAGGGGTGGAAGGATCTTAGGAAGGGAGGAAGATGTAATGAGAATCACTGTACTCAAGTTTCATCAACAAGGATGGAGAGGTTCTGACAACCACTTGTTGCAGTCACTGGGAAAGTAGAATCTTGTATATATTTGTCAGGATTGGAGCACCTCTGATATTAATAATCATGAATGAAGGATGAGGAATGCACGGAAATTGAGGAAGCAGAACTTCAGGAGTGTTACAGAGGGAAGGTCACGATGTGTCTGAACAAAATTCTGACCAAAGGTCAGAGTGTGCGCACTGTGTGATTTTTGATGGAATGAAATGGAGTTAAGAAATACATGCATGAAATAATAAACCCCGAGCTGTACTTTCAGCAGTGGAAACACACTGGTTATACTCCACTGTAGATGCAGTGGTTACAGTAGCTTCTTGTTTTGAGAATGGAAAAGTGGCTGGAGTAAAAAGAATTGAGTTAGAAGGAAATGGATTGCAAGGAAATGGGACTGCTTGTGAAATAGAAGAACCTTTTTTTTATGATTGCCTGTAACTATTTCAGGAATTACCCATCTGAATTTGTTGCAGCTTCATTTGTACCAGCTGGAAGGGCCAAACTAGTGAATTGCAATTGAAACTCTTAAGCACCACGTAAATAATTTTCAGGAGGAACTGTATCAGAGGGAAACATCCACTATTAATAGCACCATAGTGACTCTTACTCTGTTTAGCATAGTTTTTATTCTTATATGTTAAATACAAAGTACTCAAGTTAGTACTGGGGAGAAAATAATACAAGTATCAGTAGACTGGGTACCAAGAGTACAGGAGAGTAAAGAGACATAGTAATGTTTACCAAGTAAATGTGGTTTGTGGATGATTATGAAACAGTGAAACTAAGTTAATAATAATATGCTTTGTTAAGGGCACAAAGAGAAGAGACCTTCTGAGTTCAGAGAATGTGATAGTTTTAAGGTCAACCTGAGGGGCTGGGTCTTATCAAAGAATAGGTTAATGTACGGGATCATAGGCATATGATTAAATTAGAAGCAATTGGCAGAGGTGAAGCAGCAGTTAACGGTAGGTGGTGGTAAAGTGTGTCACTGCCAGGTGTGAAAATAGTTTACTCAACAGTGGAATGCAACCACCTGTGTAAGTCGGTCACTCTGGGCCATGTTGCATGGCCAAAAACCAAAGCAGGGGACAAACACGCACCAGGGACAGCAGTATAAATAATGGTTGATTTGAAGCTAAGAGAGTGTCATAAGCTGTGCAGCAGAACCATGCTGGGGACCATGCCATTCATCCACAGGTGGCCATGCTACGGGACATCACCACACCACTTTAAAGATGGCGCCCCAGTGCCAAACTGGTCCTTGCCAGACATAATGTGGGTCAGCCACCATTGCCAGAGGGTTCTGTGCCAATCAGCATTATTGGGCCACATCAGACCCGCTGGAGTGCTACCACAACAAGGCCACCCGACTCTCAGAGTTAGGCACTGCTCGGCATGAGAACAATCACACACACTGAGGAAATGGTGTGTTGAGTAAGTCAATAAAAGCATTAATTGAAAGCAATGTTTTACTAGTGCCAGGAGGCCCTTACACCAGCATCGCATCTCCTACCAGCCCGTCACCTTCCACACTGGTATCTAGAGTTATACACATTTCACATTCTTGTCTACCAGAGCTTTTACAATCCATCATGCAATGTGGAACATTCCATCCCCACCCTCACCTAGCATCCTTTCTCCTGCACTCCCCTTTCCTCCTCACTTCATTCATTTTCAAGGTGCTTGTTGCAATGAAGTGGTCATAGATGGTAGTCAAGTGTGCATAGTTACGTCTGAATGATTGTGTGAATGTTTGTTTCTTTTTCTGATAAACGCCATGAACAAAAATTTGAGTTATTTGAATGTGATTGTCAATTTTAGGTGCCTGTCAGCGGCTAATCTAACTTTTTGCTATACATTCCATGCCTAATTAAATATTTTCAGAGCTTCTTATGTTGGGATTCAACCATCTCTAGATCCCAAGAAAAATTTCCTACAATGAAATAAATTTGGGAAGTTTGTTAAGAATACCTTGAAAATTTACTGTCAATATTTTGGCAGTTGAATTGAATAAAATCATTAAAAAAAATTTTAAAAAAATAATAAAAGTGTGTAATTGACAAGTACTCTGTTACTTGAGTAGCTGCTTCTATTTGTATGGTAACGGGAATCTTAAAATTTTCCACTCAGCAATACAGTTTCACAAATCTGCTGCTAGTACCATCACAGAGTCAACAAAGCCTCTGGTAGAGACCCTCCACTCACCTACAAACCACAGGATCCTGATCACTGTGGCAACAATGTCGCAAAGTGTTAACTTTGCTTTAGCACCACTTACAAGACGAGCAGTCTTTACCAATTATGCCAACCACTCATATGAACAGATGATGGCCTCAGAACCCAAGCAACAGGCATCGTTGGTGTCAATGTGTGCCACAACTTGTAGCCAACTGCACCCTATATGCACAATAGTTGCAGGTAGGGCTTCCTACACATCTTGGATGAGACCCCCTGTCAGACATACTGTTGTGACTTGGAACACTTTATTAAATCTCACACGCGGTACCTGTACAAAAGTCAGCTAAACCTTTCCAATTGGAGACCAAACATGCACTGCCTGCTGCCGCATTTCAGCCTGCTTGTGTCCGCCGATCGCCCAGGTGGCGCTGTCAGTGCTGCTCGGTTTAGCAGCGCAGCTGTTTGGTGTACCGGCGGTAGGCGGCGGATTCAATTGCGATGCAGCCATAACACATACTGAGTACACATTGGATATGTAGCTGGTGTTTCACAGTATGTTGCTGGAATGATGCATCATAAGTATGACTTGCAATACCTATGTAAAAATTCCATTAAACCATTCTTTATGCAATGTTAATTCATTTTTAATGAGGCCAGAAGCAATTATACCTTAGCTGTAGAGTGACAGATTACTTTCACACATATTATTATTATTATTATTATTATTACTATCAGTATTATCATTATTTTAATTTGATGCTTTAAAACATTTATCCAGTAAACACACAGCTGGCAGTATAAAATTCATTCATTTTGTTCCACAACCACATTGTTAAGGTGGGTAGGGCAAGGTAGGCAGGTGAATGAATTTGTATGTTATTAAAGTAAATCATTAGCATGCATCTATATAACACACATCAATCACCTATTGGTAAGTCTACTATTTTATTTTTGTCCATTATTTCTATCACAGAACTTTTTATTGTTTAAATTTAAATCAATGTTATTGTGAAGTATCTTACCTTTTTGGGGATCATGCAATGGAGCAAAATGAAAGGATAAAAATATACCGTCCTTTTTATTAATTCTTCTGAACACACTGGTGTCATTATTCTCACTGGATATATGCATAAATTCAATTTCATAAGTTTTAATGCACCTAAATAACAAATAATTCAATGTTAGTTACCAATAATCAAAATATAAATGGGTAATTGCACTTTAATTACATTTACTTTACACAGAAACACTTATCTAGATGCAAAAAATATATCTGCAGTGGAGAAACAAGGTAGTTAACAGTATAGTCCGATTAAAATTACTTGTGCTCTCTGAAGCATTTGGCATTGTCAAACTGCCACAATAGGTCAAGTGACTTCCAATTCCTTGTCCTGTTTTCTCTCTTGGTGTCTTTTGATCCCGATTCATAGATCTGTCCAATTTATTTCACATTTCATTCATATAAAAAACAACTAACACACAGCAATGATAATGAAAGATATACCTTTTTAAAAATGGAAAATCTGATTGGAATGTCAATAATGTTCGATAGATAACAACTGACCATAAAGACGTTTGCTGATATGCTGACAAGCACAGAAATAGATAATCACATACACACATCTTAAATTTTTGGCCATGGCCTTCATCAGGAAAAGAAACACATACACTAACACAATCAGTCAGACAACTACACACACACAACCACCATGTCCAGCCACTCCAGCACCACAAGCATGTAGACTGTGAGTGAAGTGGGGAGTGGAGGGGGAAGGATAATGGGTAAAGGAGGGGATGGAAAGTTCTGCATTGTATAATGGATTGTAAAGGCTCTGATAGGCATGAGTATGAATTGTGGTAATGATTACAATGAAGGGAAGGGTGGGAAAGGATAAAAGGGAAGTGTAGAGGAGTGTAGGGAAGGAACAGGGAAATTTTAAACGATAAAAATAATAGGAAAAAAGTAAAATTGGGAAATAGTCAAACAAACAGGAAAACAATAGGAAAAAATAAATAAAAATAACAAGTAATTAATTAATGGTATATTGTAAGGGGCAACACACAGTTGCAAGATAGACATGAATTGGAAAGATGCAGGATAATGACTGAGGAAGGAAGAGGGGGACAAAGATGTTAAGCATAGGGTATAGGGATGGGACATTATCTTAGGTTGAGGCCACAATGGTTGTGGAACCATATAGTGTGTTGAAGGACAACTCCCATCTGTGCAGCTCAGAAGAGCTGGTGGTGGAGAGGAGGATCCAGGTGACTTGGGTAGTGAAGCAGCCATTGAAATCCAGAGTGCTGTGTTCAGCTGCATGCTTTGCCACAGGGTGGCCCATCTTGCTTCTTGCTTTTTGCCACAGTTTGACAGTGGCAATTTATCTTATGGACAGCTCGTTCATCATCATACCAATATAAAATGCTGTGTAATAATTGCAGCAGAGTTGGTATATCACTTGGCTGATTTCACGGGTGGCCCGACCTCTGATGGGGTAGGATAAACCTCTGACAGGACTGGTATAGGAAGTGGTGGGTGGGTGGATTGGGCAGGTTTTAGATTAGGGTCTTCCTCAGACTGTAACAAAGCATGTTGAGATATATTTCCATCTGCTTGCATTATTTAACTCCCGATACTACTGTTGCATAATAATAGATATGAATGTAATTAGTCTATTATAATTTTCTTTTGCAAAACATTTGTTATTATTTGTTGTGAAGTAATTAGCTGAAATCTTTTTCTATTCTATTATTTTCTATTTTTATTATTAATTAATTCATCCCAGAGGTATATTGTTAAAGTTCAGATAGTACATTAAATAGTATTTCTGTTAAAACTAAGTAAATCCTTTTCTCACAATATTAAAGTAGGTATTACTATGTTTCACAAGTAATGTTAGGGAAGTTTTGCCCACATTAGTTTCTGTGTAATTACTGTAAATTACAAAAGAATTGTTAATGAAACTAGTTTGTTAAATACATAAATGAAATACTATTAATTGAACCGAGATTTGTATATTAAGTTACTCAGTATTATTTATGCTATCTTTTACTATAGCCAGTTGCATGTAATTGTTTATTTTTCCATTATAATTAATTTAATGTACATAATTAACAATACATAATTTTCAGTGTCATTGTTTGGATGATATAAATAGGATGCGCTTGCAGCATGTAGGGGAGTATTGTTTCGACAGTTGTCAGATGCACAATCTATGTCAGTTCCGAGTATTGTTTATTGTTTCAGCCATGATCTGAGGCACAAGCCATGCCAGTTGGAACTTTAATTTTGAACAATTATGTAGAAGTTTGTCAATGTTATTCGAGTGGAAAGTGTTTATTCAGGTATTATGAATGAACAATTAATATTTGTATCACATTAAGATGTACACCTCAAACTTTTGTATTCCACACACGAACTCATATAATTTATGTGGGTAATGTGCGTGCCTGACATTAATTGTTGTAATTAATGAGACTTGTAAATTGGCCATAAATGGGGACAATTGGGCACTAATAATAAATCGTTAATGAGTCAAAGAACTGCAATTCTGTGTGTTGCCTACATTATGTGTAGTGAATTAATTCTCGCCCCATGAAATTTCAGCCAGCTGCTACCGAGAGCAATGATCTTCAACATCAAGAACCATCGATCTACAACCAGGCATGGCACAAGGCAAATGATCCCTTTGGTAAGGAGTTGGTGTTGGGAGCAGCATAGGGATGGACTAGGATGTTGTGGAGTTTGGGTGGGCAACAAAACACTTAGGAGTGGCCAGAAGGATCTATAGTAGGATGTCTCTCATTTCAGGGTATGATGACAAATAATCAAAATACTGGTGAAGGATGTGATTTAGTTGTTACAGTTGGGGTTGGTTCTGGGTGACAAGAAGGACACTCCTTTAAGACTGGTTACCGGGGTTGGAGGGAGGATTGGTGGTGTGTGGCGATATGGCATGATAAATCTGCAGACTAGGTCAGAAGGCTAATGTCTGTCTGTGAAGGCTTTTGCAAGGCCTTCGGCATAATGGGTAAGGGTCTTCTCATCATTGCAAATTTGCCGTCCATGGGAGGGATTTTTTGATGTGGAATGTATGGCAGCTGTCAAAGTGCAGGTACTGTTGGAAATTAGTAGGTTTAATGTGGACGGAGGTGTGGGTGGAGCCATCAGTAAAGTGGAGCTTAACATCCAAAAAGGTGACTTGGCAGGTTGAGAAGGACCAAGTGAAACTGATGGGGGAGAAGGAGTTGAGGTTGTGAAAGAATGAGGATAGTGTGTCCTGGCCCTGAGTCCAAATCATGAAAATATCAGCAATGAATCTGAACCGGACTAGGAGTTTTGGGAGGCTAGGAAGGTTTCCTCTAGACGGCCCATAAATAGGTTGGCATAGGAAGGTGCCATACAGACGCTCATGGCTGTGCCACAGATTTGATTGTATACTTTTCCTTCAAACGGGGGGGGGGGGGGGGGAATGGTTGTTGGCTGTAATTGGTAAGGGTTATAAGGAGTGACGTATTGGGCTTGGAGTCTGAAGGACATTGAAAAAGGTAGTGTTCAAGAGCAGCAAGACCATGGGCATGTGGGATATTGGTGTACAGCAAAGTTGGGCTGTAGCGACCAGAGATGGTAATCGTGTGTCCATGAGTTATGCCCAGTGATTGTGTGAATGTATGTCTGATGAAGACTGTGGCAGAAAATTTAAAGTTGTATTAATTCATTGTCTTTTCTACAGGCATGTCTGCAGCTCAGCAGTCATCTTTAAGCTGAATTGTTTCCAATGGAAACTTGGCAGCTGATGAAGGAATGTGTTTACGTGTGATTCTTGGACTGGATATGTACTAAGAACAGAGGTGAAAGGGGTCCAGGCACTTTTCAACACACTACTAGAAAACTACCTTATCAAACACTGTACAATGTACATTGATCATAATTATACATCAGTTGCTGTGACTGAAAGCAGAAGGCACTTGCATGCCAAACAGGAATGGGCATCTTCAATGCTTAGCACTCAGGCAAGAATAAAAACAGATTATTTTTGCCACTGAACTAAACTGCATTCTGGGTAATATGGGACCTGTTTTGATGGCATTAGTTGAAATCCTCTGTTTATCAGCACAATATCAATTTGGTTGGTTTCTGTTGCCGCAATTAGTTGTAAGGAAGAAAGGTCAGTCACATGCCAAGGATAGCTAAAATTGTGCTTAAATGGGAAAGACCTTTTTTTTCCCTATAATGTTTGCAAGTCATTATTAAAATTACCTTGATTTTCTAGATGTTATTCACACATGTCACTTTATAGCATGCATATGTAAAGACAAAATTTCATCCAAAAGGAAACACATAGCTATTGATTGATACACAAGTAAACACACAGCTAGTTTTTAAACATTAACTAATGTAAGTTAATAGCTGTACTATGATAACAGTGAGTTATATGCACTTACCTTGTTGTTATTTCTTTATCGCTCCACATGAGAAGTACTTCATTGAATGTAATATTAAATGTCTTTAAACTTATAGCCTGTAGGAGAAACATATTTTGAACACAGAAATTAGATAGAAAGAAGGTCAAAAGTCAGTTTATACAACAAAAGTAAGGCATCTTCACACCAATATTAAGTGGTACTCAGAGTGTAACATGGACAAATAATGAAAATTCATATACAAACATTTCTCTCAAAACCAAAGAAGACAGTAATTGAAGGGGGGGTGGGGGACAGATCATACCTTAGTAAAAGGTGGATGGAATCGGTTTCACCCACCGGCTGCCAGGGATACTGAATGTGGCATTAATCCTTACTGTAGTGTGAAACTCTGTATCTAAAGACTTACTTTATTCCTGGTTTGTTTAATTACTTTTATTGTCTACCGCTTAGTGACAAATAATCTTATTAATGTTCATTCCTTTGTCATGTTTTGAGCGAGTGTTGTATTTACCCAAATATTCTTAAAATAAAGTGCTCAAATTATATGTTCACTCACACTTAATTCAGAAGATGTAACACAAATATTACACTTTTGTAAATCCTTCATATTTCTACAGGGTGGTGACATTGGTGAAGTTGATGTGATTGCTTCAGGCAGTAAAAGGAAGCTTGCACGAGAATCAGTGAGAATTCCACTCTGCAGAAGTGATAGACTATCCTGCCTTGCAGTGTGACTGCCTCCATTTTGGCCACGCAACAGAGCTTTATAGTTTTCACAAGATGAAGCAAGTTTCCTTTATGCTAGAGTGACCATAAATACCACTAAATATACACTGTTAGTTAGCCAACTCGACCACTGGTGCGTAGCTGAGATACAAGATATCATCACTACCCCAACAGCAACAACAACATTAATAACTAATCATTACATGTGGCCAGGCATACAGAAACACTGTGATATTTGGGCCTGCAAATGCACTCAATGTTATTGGTGTACAGTGTCATGCCATGTTCATGCACCAGTAGGAGATTTCACCGAGACAACAGCGTGTTTATCATATGTTCACATGGATGTCGTCAGGGCGTTACCACCTTCAGATAGTCAGTGTTACCTTTTAACAGTTGTTGACAGATGTACTTACTGGCTGTATGCAATTCCTGTGGACAATATTTCAACTGAGACACCAGCCAACGCATTTATGGGTTGCCTGCTTCAGTCATCCTGTCCACATGACAACCAACAGGAGATGGCAATTTGAATCAGAATTGTTTCACACTTGAGTAAATTTTGTGGAATATGAGCTATCACCTGGCCAAAAATGTCATGGTTCAACACTTGCCTTGACACTTATTCTATTGGGAATTCGCAATACAGGTAAGCCCAACCTTGATGCCTACCCAGCTGAGCTAGTGTACACAGAAGCTCTAAGACTACTTGGTGACTTTATGGATGCATGTGTAGGTTTCACAAATGGGCCAAACAAGTCATAATTCATTGCACAACTATGACATCAGACAGTGAAGATCTGGCCACAGCAAGTTTCATGCCACCATACTTCTGAAATCTTCATACACCAGGAAGTGTCAAAGTGTACATGTTACATTAAGAGACATGGGTTCAACTAACTTTAACACTGCCATAACCTGCTCCTCACTGTGTGATCAACAGAAATAAAAAGACAATGGATGTTCTCATAAATGGAAAAAAGAAAATGGAATCAATTGACTTGGTGAAACTGGCATTCATATCACAAGAAGCCTTGCAGCCTTGTCTTCCACTTAGTCAACCAATACCATTCACAGCCAACAAGCAGCCACATCTCCATTCACTCTGCAATCAGGTACAATGCCAGACAAGATATGGAAAATGAGTACTTATTCCAGCAAATTTCTTGGATGACTCATCAAGTTTCATTGCAGGATGCTCATCTTCCCTGAAGGGGTCTGTGTTTTGATAGATAGTGCATGATCAAATGTCGTGATCTACTGATTGCCTGAAAAATGTCAATGAGTTTGCCCACCATCCACCAGGGGCACGAATGTGGCGTTACTCCTTGCTGCAGTGCAGAACTCCGTATATTAAGACTTACTATAACCTTAGTTTGTTTAATTACTCTTATTATCTTCCACTTAGTGACAAATAATTTTATTAATGCTCATCCCGTCATCTTGTTTGTAGTGAGTGCTATATTTACCCAAATATTCTTAAAGTAAAGTGCTCATATCATATGTTATAAATCCTTCCTACAGGTTTGTGACAATGTAATTTGCACGAAGATAAGTATTAAAGGTATATCACTCACAGTAATTAAATGCTTTTATACTACCATGTCAGATGAATGGTAATTGCAGATCATTTCAATTGAATTCACATTCACAGAATTTATGATGTTAACTACAAGAAGAATATTGTAATTTCAATTCCAAAGAAAGCAAGTGCAGACAATTGTGAAAAGTACAGAACTATCAGCTTAACAAGTCATGGATGCAAAATACTAACACAAATTATTTACAGATGAATGGAAAAACTTGTGGAATCCAACCTCATGGAAGATCAGTTTGGATTTAGGAGAAATGTAGGAACTCAGGAGGCAATACTCACTTTATGACTTATCTTAGAAGATAGGCTAAGGAAAGGGAAACCTACATTTTTAGCGTTGTCGACTTGGAGAAAGCTTTTGACAATGCCGAGTGGAATACACTCTTCCAAATTCTGAAGGTATCAGGGGTAAAATATAGGGAGCAAAGAGTTACATTCAACCTATACAAAAACCAGACGGCGGTTATTAGAGTCGAAGGACAAGAAAGGGACGCAGAGGTTGGGAAGGGAGTAAGACAAGGTTGTAGCCTTTCCCCAATGTTGTTCAATCTGCACATTGAGCAGGCAGTGAAGGAATGGAAGGAGAAATTCGGAGAAGGCATTAAAGTGCAGGGACAAGAAATAAAAACATTGCAGTTTGCCGATGACATAGTAATTCTGTCAGAGACCGCAAAAGATCTGGAAGAGCAATTGAATGGGATGGACAGTGTCTTGAAAGGAAGATATAAGATGGACATTAAAAAGAGTAAAACAAAGGCAATGGAATGCAATGTCAGAAAATCAGGTATGCTGAAGGAATTAGGTTAGGCAATGAGACGATAAAAGTAGTAGATGAATTTTGTTATTTGGGTACCAAGATAACTTCTGATGGCCAAAGTGAAGAAGATATAAAAGGCAGAATGGCTATGGGAAGAAAAGAGTTTCTAAAGAAGCAAAACTTTTTTAACATCCAATATTAATTTAAATGTTAGGGAGTCCTTTCTGAAAGCATTTGTCTGGAGTGTAGCATTGTATGGGAGTGAAACGTGGACGATAAGGAGTTCAGATAAAAAGATGATATAAGCTTATGAAATTACAGACGAATGGTGAAAATTAGATGGGTAGATCACGTAACTAATGAGGAGATGCCTTCCGAATCGGGGAGAAAAGGAGTTTCTGGCATATACTGACTAAGAGAAGGGATAGATTGGTTGGACACATTTTGAGACATCATGGAATTGTCAACTTAGCATTAGAAGGAAGGGTGTGGGGGAAAAATCATAGAGGGAAACCAAGGAATGAATACAGTAAGCAGATTCAAAAGGATGTAGGTTGTCAAACTTATTCTCAGATGAAGAGACTTGCACAGGACAGGGTAGCATGGAGAGCTGCATCAAAGCAGTCTGAGGACTGAAGCCCACAACAACGACGACAACAACTACAAAGGGATAAAGTTGAAAATGTATATCCAGCTGAGATTCGAACCCTTTTCTCCTGCTTTCACGGAGATGCCCTGACCCCTACACTACTGGGGACACAGCAATCATCACATCTGCATGGATTACTCAAATACATCTCCTGTCAGATACAAATTCTAAACACATATATTAGCTTATTTCAATTAAACTTTAAGAAATTTGTAAAGATTAATTAGAAATGTTATAGTGCTCATGGAAGACTTGAACCCACTGAAACATAGTAAAGGTTCTCACTCATCTGCTGTGAATTTTCCTTCCAGAGTTAGAGAAAAAATTCTGAAAATCTCATCTATACAATGTAGTGATGTGTGTAACCAATTCATAAATGAACCTGATTCTACTTAACATTGGAGAGATAATCATCATGAGTGCTGGACTGCTGAGCAGATCAGTCTCAAATTTTTATACAGTTTTAAGAGTTATATAATTATTTTAATGCTTATTTGTAATAATATTTAATTTCTAGGTGTTCTAGCAGAGGATCTTCAGTCATTTTAGCTTCCGTTGTGCCAGTTTTGCTGCAAGTGTTGTAATTTGTGAGTAAATTTGTGCCTGTACTGACATCTCAGTACTGTATTTACATTTGGTAGTGAGCAGTTCCAGCTGTAGCAGACTCTAAAAGATAAGTACCAATAAGTGCTTGCTGCAACTCTGACAAATGGCAGAAAAAACAGCCACAATTCCACTGCAGGATGATAGTGTATGCTTATCGTTGAGACATGCTGATTTCGAAAGTGCAGTGGAGTTCACAGAATCGTCTGCAATTGCTGATTGCTGAAGCAGAGCCTCAACATCCATGGCTTCTGAAGTCTTGGCAACTGCCAAGTCCTCAGTGGATGCGAGGCTCTCTACCTCATCCTCAGATGCCTACCCAGCTGAGCTAGTGTACAGAGAAGCTCTAAGGCTACTGGTGACTTTATGTATGTGTGTGTGTGTAGGTTTCACAAATGAGCCAGAGGTGTGCTGTGGTGGCATGATAGCCACCATGGAATCTTTCTTCTTATGCTTTTCCTTCTTTTTCTCTTGCTGATCCTTAGATTTCTCTAGCTGGCAGGGCTATGTGGACTCAGTCTCAGGGACTGAGGATGCTCTTAAGACCCTGCAGCTAGCAGTTGGTCGCTCTTTCAGCCACTCACTGGTATCTACAATACCAGTGGGAAAGACTTTGAAAGGAAGGGTTCAAAGGAAGTCCTTCCTAGCGAGAGGAGGCAGAATTGGATGTTGTTTCTCTGGCTCATGGGTGGGGACCGATGTCCCCTGTGTTTGTGGGGTTATTGTGCCCAAAGTAGGCACTTTGGGGCCAACAGAAGAAGATGTACCTCCTAACACCAAGAGGACAGGTGTTAACGGTTGGGCCGGGAGGTCCACAATGGAAGACAAAACAGAAGGTGGTCTTGACAGTGATGGCAACAGTGCAGCTGTGGTTTCATGTTCACAGGATGGAGCTTGACATACTTTTCCCTTGCCACTGAATACGACAGCCTGTCCAGCGTCTTATATTGCATTATTTTCCTTTCCTTCTGAACAACTGTACAGTCGAGTGAGGAGGGAGTGTGGCGTTGGCCTCTGAATATGACAGCCTGTCCAGAGTCTTGTGTTGCATTATTTTCCTTTCCTTCTGAAGGACTGTGCAGTCTGGTGAGCAGGGAGAGTGGTGTAGGCCACAATTGACACAGACTGGAGGAGTAGTACATGGGACATCTGGATGTGACACGTGTCCACACTCCCGACAGGTGCGGCCGGCAACACAATGGAAGGACATGTGACCACACCTCCACCACGTGAAGCACCACATAAGGGTAGGAATGTAAGGTTTGATGTCAAACTGGTAGATCATCACCTTGACTTTCTCAGGCAGTGAATCACCCTCAAAAGCCAAGATGAAGGCACCAGTGGCAACATGTCAAATAAATTGTACTCCTCACCTCTCCAAGTTCTTAAGCAGTTTTTCATCCAACTGCAATAAAATGTCCCCATGAAATATAATCCCTGCAAGCTTTTGTGAGGAGTGATGCTAACGGGAACATCACCCAGCTTATCACAAGTGACCAATGCCCATGACTGGGCTGGGAATGATGTCGTTATCAGGACAGAACCAGATCTCATATTGGACAATCCCCGCACCTCACTGGACTTGTCCTTTATGTTCTTAACAAAGAACAGGGACTTAGTTAAGTTGACCATCTGTTCCATTGCAGACCAGGTATTGGGGGGCATAAGCCTCACCTTGTTGATGAGCCCAATGTTCTTCCCATTGTGTGGTCATGGAAAGAAACATTTTGGGGCATAGGTTGCAGCATTAAATTCAGTTCATCCACACTTAGAGACGGCATCTGACAACACTATTCTTTGGTCATTTCATTGCGTTCCCATGAGCATCTAGGGAAATATATGTCCGCCCAGGCAGAGCCCTGCTTGCCTGGGTAAGCCTACTACAACTGAGGTGTGGCAGGTTTCCCAGAGGTTGCTCAATAGCGACTGTTCAACTTCAACAGCCATGCATCTCCTCAGCTCATAGCACACCTTGAGATTGAGGTTTTTTTTTTTTTTAAGTCCTTGTGACCCAGGTGATTAATCAAAGATCCCCGAGCTCTGCAATGTTCAATGTTCCACGGTCACGCCCTACGGTAGTCACTGAAGCACACACAGAGTTTACAGTGTAGAGGACTGTTCGCATGACACAGTCCCCAAATTGGGACCCAAAGTTTGCCAATCCTGTACTCAACAAATTAATGCTGAGTCCCTGAGGGGATTCCCCAATCTATGACCTAAATATTAGAACAGTTTGAGTTGTGTTTGAATCCAGTCCTAGTAATAACCAAGATGATTTTTATTAGTCATTAAAATTTTTTGTCAACTGTTATGCTCAACATAATTATAATTATTTCTTTTCATTTAATCATGTAAAATTATCATGGAATTGCATGCAGCTGATCAGAAAAGGTGTCTACTATCTCTTTATCTCAGCCTTTAATAGAGGCATATACATTTATGAAGACAGAATATGAAATTTTACTCCGAAAAGTCATATGCATAGTACAACATATTTTCAGCATCTACTGGTCTACTAGAACATAGTCATATTATCTTATTATCATTTTACTGTTATCATACAAAATTATTTTCTTAACTAAATGAAAAAGACAGACAGATAATTATAAGAATCAAAGATTTTGTATGATCTGCATTTCTACACGTATTTGGAGAACTGAAAGGAAAGTAACTGGATATGTAACTGAAGGCATGTGTAAGATACTATATTACATAAACCAACAAGAAGTTTTAAGTAATTCCAATGAAAATTATAAGAAGCATTTATAAGATTTTTTTTATCTTTAAGATTTAAAATATATTACTGGTATTCTTCAATAATATTTCCAAAAGAAATATAATTTCACTGTTTTAACATTTGGAATGCTAAACAGAATCTCTAAAAATGCCTACCTTTCCAAATGAAGGACTGTTATGCTCCGATGAACAGAAAAATAAAACAGCAACTGTTGGTAATGCCAACGGAATGAAAATTTTCTGTGACTTTCTGCTGCTTACAGTTTCAAGCTGTAGTCGTTTTGGACCCTAAAATTTCTTACAGAGTGAATAAATAACTGGTAGTGCAGCACTTAAGTTACTTATGTTTAAGAATAAAAATGTAATTCAGGTATGAGGTCTGTTCAAAAAATACTGGAACTGTGCCCACTACATTTTTCTACATGAACCTTTTATTGACTGTGGATGGTCTTCTATGAAACAGTTTCCTCCACAATAGATACACTGCTCTCAATGCAGTTTCCACTTCTGGCAGTGTGCTTCGTATGCCTCTCAATATTATATATAAGTGCCATCTGCAATTTTTTTTTCTTTTTATATTAGCTATCATTGCAAATATTTGTCTTTTCAATGAAGTTTCCAACTTTTGCAAGTAAAAAAGTCTTTAGAGGGCAGGTCATTCTTATCTGTACAGTACAAAAGCTATTCTCAGTTTGTTAGTTGATGGCCTTTCAGGTCTTGACTCATGAACCATCACACAAATCTGGTGGCAACACTATGCATTCTAAGATGCTGTGCCAGGATTTCATAACATTATCCAACTGACATGTCACTCATCTCTCAGTCAGTCTCGATTAGCATGCACAACTTTGTTGATGTTCCTGACATGAGTGACATCAGTAGACATAGTCTTCAACAAGGGTCATCTCAATCTTCCATCCAGCCATTTTAAAACTGCATGTACCATTCATAACACTGAGTATGACTTAAACACTCATCAATATAGGCTCCCCGCATTTTGTTGTGTCTTTGTAAATATCTTCTTAAGTTTATAATTATGAAATTTCCCACAGTTACACATTCAGTATAGACATGTGCAGGGTTGTTATGGTTGTTAACTGCATTTCACTCCAACTGTCCATTGGTTCATAATTACAAATGTTCTAGGACTTTTTGAGCAGGCCTCATTAAATGAGAGGTGTAGTAATGCAAATGTACCATATCAATTCACTTTTCTTGATTTGACAGAAGTAAATAATAGAAAATAAGATATTTGTGGGGCATGTTAATTCCATAAGAAATTATAAAGCCGATAATTTTTTCACAAGCTTTGGATCTTGTAACAATTGAAAAATGTTATATCACATAAAAAAACACATTTATGAAGCATAATATGAATACATCTCAAGGAGTATCATGATAGGCAGATTAGTTTAAAATGTCTAAGAATTAAGTGCATTTGAACCTTTTCCTTTACACGAATACTATATCACACACAGTTAAGATAATTACGAACTAAAATGAATGAGTTACCTCAGCATTTCTCATTTGTCTTCTTAATTCATAGTCAGGGAAAGGCGGAGACTTAGCATCTTTCCAAATCTGGTATGGATTTGTTTCAAAATTATTTAAGGTGTAGATCACATACATTATTTTGGAATCTAGAACAAATTAATTTTCATTTTCAAAATTTAATTACACTGACAAAATGACTTGGAATGTTAAACAATCACAGGATACATAAATCAAAAACAAGTTGGCATGCAAACATATTCTTGTTCTTTTAACACAGAATATGCAAAATCCTTTTACCCAGTCTATGATAAGTCTTTTACAGTCTCTCCTCGTAATGAAGTTTTCATTTACAGCTCACTATCACAGCTACTGTCTAGGTATGTATCTCTCTCTCTCTTCCACTGTCTTTTTTTCTCAAAATGGCACTTTAAGAAACAATGTAAAAAAACTATGGCTAACTAAAGAAGTAAATGTATCTTGTAACTGGAAAAGGAAATTGCAGCAAGAGAGAGTAATGACCCAGAAACAGAGAAATATTATAAAAACTGTTGTGAAATATTAAGAAAAATTACTAAAAAATCTAGAAGCAAGTGTATTATGTCTGTGATTAATACCTCTGATAGTAAAATTAAAACAATGTGGAATATAACAGAAAGGAAAATGGTGCAACCAAGAGCACAGGGAGACAGTAATTCATTAAAATGAATAAAAAGTTTACTAACAAAAAGTGAGAAGTTGGAAATATTTTTAACAATCACTTTTTAAATGTCATGGAGAAAATAGGATCTAAATGTTCCATAGAAGGGGCAAAACTGTTAATGAAAGAAACCCTACCCATGGAATTCAATACAACTGAAATTATACTTATCACTACCTTTCAGATTAAGAAAATAATAAACTCTCTCAAAATTAAAATCTCATGTAGCTCTCTGGAGTAGGATATTTTCCCAGATAGACTATGCTATTGTTAAGCCATTGCATAAAAAAGGAGATGCATCTGATGTCAATAACTACTGCTCAGTCACTCTTGACAGATTCATCCAAAGTTCTTGAGAAAGTAATGTATTCAAGAGTAGCTTCCTATATTTGTAAAAATAAGGTACTAACAAAATGTCAAACTGTTTTCCAGAAAGGTTATTTAACAGAAAATGCTATATATGCTTTTACTGATCAAATATTAAATGCTCTGAAAAACCAGACATTGTTTGTTGGCATTATTTTTATCTCTCAAAGGCTTTTGATTATCTAAATCAGTGTTTTTCAACAATGTAAAATCTGATTGGAATGTAAATAATGGAGGATAGACAAAACTCACCGTAAAGAGGCTCGCTGAATTGCTGATGGACATGAAAATATATAATCACAGTCACACAACTTAAATTTTCAGCCACGGGCTTCATCAGAAAAAGAAACACATACATTCATGCAATCACTCATACAACTATACACACACTACCACCATGTCTGGCCACTCCAGTGCCACAAGCATCTAGACTGTGAATGAAGTGGGGAGTGGAGGAGTAAGGATGCCAGATAAAGGTGGGGGTGGAAAGTTCCCTATCATCTGATGGATTATAAAGGCTCTGATAGGCGAAAATTTGAATTATGGCAATGAATACAGTGAAGGAAAGGAGCAGGAAAGGATAAAATGGAGGTGTAGAGAAGCATCGTGAGAGAGTGGAGAGATTTGAAATGATAAGAATAATAAGGAAAAATAAGGTAAAATAAAAATGGAGAAAGGGAAAGATAAAAATAGGAAATATAGGAAAACAGGAAAAAGATAGGAAAAAATGAAAAATAAGTAAAAATAAAAGGTAATTAATTAAGGGGATATTGTAAGCGGTGAAACATAGTTGCAAGGAAGACATGAGATACAGGATAATGAGTAAGGAAGGAAGAGAGTGTTGGGGGAGGGGGGCATAGATGATAGGCACAGGGCACCGGGATGGACCAAGTTGAGTCAGGATGGTTGTGGGACTGTAGAATGTAATGAAGGGACACTTCCCTCTGTGCAGTTCAGAAGAGCAAGTGCTGGAGGGGAAAAAATGAAATGATTGTATGGCATTTTTGGCTGGGAGATCCTGTGTGGGATTGTTTGACAGCCTACTGCAAGTCTTTTTACTTGACGCCACTTCGGCGACTTGCATGTCAATGATGGAGGGGAGAATTCAGATAGTTCAGGTAGTGAAGCAGTCATTGAAACAACAGTTTGGCAGTGGCCATTCATCCAGACAGACAAGTGGTACATTGTCATACCAGAATAAAATGCTGTGCAATGATTGCAGCAGTATTGGTATATCCCTGTGGTAAGAGGTTGGGGTTGGGAGTGGCATAGGGATAGACTAGTAGGATGTTGTGGAGGTTGGGTGGGCTACAGAACACCACTTTAGCAGAGATCCGAAGAATCTTGGATAAGATGACCCTCTTTTCAGGGCACAATGACAGATAATTAAAGCCCTGATGAAGAATGTGATTTAGTTTTTCCAGTACGGGATGGTATTGGTTGACAAGGACACTCCATTGTGACTGGTTACTGGTATTGGTGGGAGGATTGGTGGTGTTTGGGGATATGGAATGGTAAATCTGTTTACAGACTAGGTCAGGAGGGTAATGTCTGTTTGTGAAGCCTTTGGCATAATGGGTAAGGGACTTATCATCACTGCAAATTCACCATCGACAGGTGGCAAGATTGTCTGGGAGGGATTTTTTGTTGTGGAATGGATGGCAGCTATTAAAGTACAGATATTGTTGGTAATTAGCAGGTTTAATCTGGGCGGAGACATGTTTTTCAACCTTTTCAAATATGCGACCTCCTTCCAATTAAATATATCCTGGTGACCTGCTTTCAAAAAAAAAAAAAAAAAATAAAAAAAAAAAATAAAAAAAAAAAATAAAAAAAATAAAAAAAAAAATCTGGTCAGCTCCCACCTCATGAACTGTGACATAACTGTTATCTCAAATGAAACAACTTTTATGGAACACATTATATTATTTTTACATAATTCCTGACAGAAAAGATATTTTATTTAAACACTGTTTCACACTTCAGGCAAGACTAAAAAGTCAATTCGTAAACAAGTGGATCATTTATTGAATTTTTTAGAATTAATGAATTTTGTCCTTTTAAGTATGGATTGGTTCCTGAAAACAGTTTTCAGACTTTGCACTTATTCATCATTAACACACTATATTGTTGCATTGCAATGGAAGCAGGCTTGACTTTGCACAGCACTTATACTGAAAGCACGTTTATTACAAACTTAACATACACGCAGCACTGACTGCCTTCCGGGCAGAGTGCTCTGCTATTTATACACAGACAGAATGTACCAGAAATTAGAAGAATAGTTAACATAAGAAACAAGTAGAATTTACAAGTGAACATAACAAAGAATCAGAACATTCTGGAATTGTTAATTACAAAGAAATAAATTTTTGCCGGCGGTCAGGATTGAACCGACATCCTTCAGCACCACAGTCTGTGACGCTATTCCCTGCGCCACACTGGCAGTCGGTATAAGTGGTGTCTCGCGGCATTGCTCCATCTCCTGAAAAAAACAGCGACTCACTGTTATGTTCCTTGTGGAACCAGCTGCAATGTCCTGGATCTTGACCTTGTCATGGGTCCTCTGTATGGCAGTTCATCAGTAACATTACTGTCCTTAGAGTCCTTTAACAAGAAGCCATTGTCACCTAACTGCTCTTCAGGATTGTTTTAAGGCTTCATGCGCAAGATGTGAACAATGTCTCTTCATTTTTGTCGTTTCGACGACGGCTCATAATCCTCAACTTCGTATGTGACGTCTGACAGGCAGCGTATGACACGATATGGACCAAAGTATCGCTTCAATAACATTTCTGACAGTCCAACCTTTTATACAGGGGTAAAAATCCATACCCCATCTCCTGGGCAGTACACAACGGGTTGGTGGTTGTTGTTATACCACTGAAAGTCCTTCTCCTGGGCGTCCAGTGTCCGTATGTGAGCCAGCAGTCTTGCTTCTTCGACCCTGGTGATTAGCTGTTTAACATAATCATCCTGAGTGTCATCCGGTTGGAACGGGAACAGCGTATCCATTGTCGTCTCAGCTTCACGGCCGTGGAGCAGGAAAAACGGCATGAAGCCTGTGGTGTCTTGTCTTGCGGTATTGTAAGCAAGAGTCACGAATGGCAGAATTGTATCCCAATCCTTCTACTCAACATCGACGTACATTGATAGCATATCGGCTAATGTCTTGTTAAAACATTCCATAAGACCATTTGTCTGAGGATGGTGCAGTTGTCATTCTGTGGACAATGTCGCACTGTGACATTACCTCTGATACTAGTTTTAACTGGAATACTTTTCTATGATCAGATATCATGATATGTGGTGGTCCATGCTTAAAAATAATGTCTTCTACAAGGAATTTTGCAATCTCTGGAGCTTCTGCAGTCGGCACAGGTTTGGTGACAGCGTAGCGTGTGAGGCAGTCAGTGCAGACTATTATCCATCAGTTACCGGTTGTCGACTTCAGGAACCTTCCTAAAAGATTGATCCCAACTCGGTGGAATGGAGCTGCTGCCAGCGTAATCGGTACGAGATGCCCTGGAGGTAATTGCGAAACATGCTTTTGTCACTGGCACTCTTTACAGTGACTCACATAGTGCTTGACAGATTGGTAGAGACCTGATTCTGTCTAGGGTCTCCACAAATTCCAGATGACCGAATATCGGAGCATCGTGGAAATATTTGAAAATAGCTGGCTGGAGATGAGCTGGAATGACAAGTAGCCATTTGGGGCCCAGTGGATTGTAGTAGCACTTATACAAAGTTCTGTTTATAAGTTGGAACTCTCTATTGGTTGTTTCTCCTTTCTCCAAGGCCTCTATCATTTTTAATAGTGCTGGATCTTCCCTCTGTTCAGCTGTAACGTCATCTAATTCAGTGAGGGCTAAAATTTCATTAATGCTGTTGTGTTCCACTAATGGATTCCTCAAAAGGCAGTCGGCATCCTTGTGTTTGTGCCCGTTCTTGAATACCACTGTGACATCGTACTCTTGGAGTGTTAGTGCCCATCTTGCTAGTCGACCTGATGGATCCTTCAAGCTAATCAGCCAACATAAAGAATGGTGGTCTGTCTTGACGGTGAATGGTTTGCTGAATAAATACGGCCAGAACTTGTTGATAGCCCAGATATTCGTTTTCAGTTGTAGAGTAGTTTATCTCAGACTTTGAGAATACTCTTGATGCATAGGCTATCACTTTTTCAGCACCTTCCTGAACTTGTACAAGTACTGCACCAATCCCATAACCACTGGCGTCTGTGTGAAGTTGCGTTTCTGCATTCTTGTCGTACAAGGCTAGCACTGGTGAGAAGTTAGAGCTTCCTTAAGTACCCGGAAAGCTCTTTCTTTTGTCTCATCCCAGTAAAACTTGGCGTCTCCCTGCAGAAGTTCTTGTACTGGACGTGCCTTGTTACAAAATCCTTTTATGAAACGTCAGTAGTATGAGCACAGCCCAAGAAAACTTCTCACATCATGAATGTGCTGAGGAGTTGGAAATTCTGTGACTGCCCTTACTTTATCTGGATCAGGATGGACACCATCTCCGTTGACTAGGTGCCCCAGGATTTTTATCTCTTTGGCAACGAAGAGGCACTTCTTTGGATTGAGGTGGAGTCCTGCAGTCTGAACACACTTCAACTCAGTTGACAGGTGACTCAGATGTTCTTCAAATGTTTTTGAGAAAACGACAATGTCATCTAAATAGCAAAGACACGTCGTCCACTTAAGGTGTCGAAGCACGTTGACCACCATCATGCATTCGAATGTGGCTGGAGATTACATAATCCAAATGGCATGACTTTAAATTCATAGAGGCCATCAGGTGTAATAAAAGCCATCTTCTCCCTGTCAGCTTTGTCAACCTCGATTTGCCAGTAACCTGTCTGAATGTCCATAGTTGAGAAGTATGTAGCTCCTTTCAAGTAGTCTAAGGTGTCGTCAATGCGCGGCAATGGGTAGACATCTTTCTTTGTGATTCTGTTCAGCCACCGATAGTCGACACAGAATCACCACGTGCCATCCTTCTTCTTTACGAGGACCACCGGAGACGACCAAGGACTCTCCGAAGGTTGAAAGATATTATCTCGCAACATCTTCTCCACTTCCTCCCAAATTATCCGTCTTTCAGCTGGCGACACTCTATACGAACGCTGGGTAATTGGCGGATGATCCCGAGTATTGATATGATACTTTATCATGGGCTGTTTCGTCTGACTTTTCCCCTGTTGAGGTGTGAATGCACCCAAAAACTGGCATAGTATACCTAGCACCCGCTGGCACTGTTCCTTGGTCAGTCCAGACCCTATTGGCAGTTTCACATTTGTTTCCTCCAGCATGTTGTCTGTACTAACAGCAGGGCATGGGTCTTCATTAATTATGTTGAGCTCAGCATCCTGGATTGGTTCAGCTGTCCCGATACACATTCCCTTGGGGATAAGTTTTGACTGCTCATGACAATTTGTGATCCAAATCTCTCCATGACCACCGGTAATGCTTATGATAGCCGCTGGTATGTAAATTTCTTTGGTGAGCCTGATAAACGTTTTACTATCAACAAGCACTTCACAGTTTAATTGCTCATCTGTGTTTGTGCCTGCAACTCTTCTCATCATCAACGGCGGCATCATCACATTGTCAACGGCAAATAACTTCCCAGAAAATTCTGTATTCCGTGTACCCGTTGGAACAACTTCTTCAATTTGCAATTCAGATCTTCCACAGTCAATGATAGTTTGGGATGCCTGAAGGAAGTCCCATCCGAGGATGACATTGTGACTACATTCTGTTAACATGACAAATTCAACGGGCTGTGTCCTGTTGTTGGTTATTCTTGTGACACAAGTTCCTGCTGGCTGGATGTACTTTCCATTTGCGACCTTCAGCACAGTTGCCCCCTTATCTTCTTTAGTGTGCGCCGGTAATTATCGGACAATACAAAAAAAGTCGCTCCTGAATCAACAAGTGCCCAGACGTATTGGCCGTTGATTATGATGTCGATGAGATTTCCCGACATCTTAGCGACTGTCGTCCATGGAGGATTTTCATCTGTGGCAGCCTCACCTCTGTAGATGGTCGCCTTGCTTAGTTTTCCTGGGTGCGGTGGCTAGGGGAGTGGCTGGTACCTCTGTACGGTGATGGTAAAAGGCTGCGGCATGTCAGGGAGCGACCTCGTCCAGGGTATGGTGATGGGCTTCTTCCCATAGGTCGACTGAATTCATCAGCAGGTGACTGACTGGGATAGAACTGCTCCGACGGTGACGTCTTGCGGCAAAATAATTGTCAAATACTCGCCTCCTCTCTCTGCAGTAGCGTATGACATGTCCAGGGCACCCACAGCGGTGTTTTGTCTTCTGTCCTCCAGACATCTGTTCTTCTGCAGGGCGTCGTAGTTACTGGGGGAGTTGGTTGTGGTCGCAATGGCCGGTTCATGGGCTGCCATTTGGCAGCAGCAGAGTAAGTCATACCAGGGCGACGCCATTCTTCACGTTGTGTGTGATTGACGAGGCAGACAGGAGCTAATGTCTGAAATACCTCTTCCACAGCGCCGTCGGCTCCCTCGTGACTTACAGGGTTGCCATAAATTGTAGTAATTCTTTTCTCACAATTTGTCGTATGAGAGAAGCAAAGTCATGCTGGTCTTCCACAACGGCCACAAGGACCACATTGGGGAGTCTGTTACACTTCTTGGGTCCAACCCTCCTTTGTTGCATCTCTTCAATACACTGGCACCACCTGATGAACTCTTCCATCTTACCAACATCTTTTTTTAAAAAAAAGAGCTTGGTACACCCTTCATCAGGTGCGTGATTTTGTCCGCCTCAGTCATGTTCGGATTCACTTTGTTACACAGTGCCAAAACATTCTGTATGTACGATTGTGTCGGCTCACCATGTCATTGGGCCCGATTCTTCAGTTGTTCTTCCGCCGAACGGATTTGTCGCTGGCGGTCTCCAAATGTCTTCTTAAGTTCCGTCTAGAACGTTTCCCAGTCGTTCAGCTTGTATTCGTTGTTCTCAAACCATTGCTGGGCTGTTCCATCCAGGTAGAAATAAACGTTGGCCAAGCACATTGTATGATCCCATCTGTTATACTTAGTGACTCGGTCGAACCCTTTAAGCCCTTTGTTGGGATCCTGTCCAGCGTCTCCAGAGAACACCGACGGGTGTCTGATGTGCAGCTGGCTTACTGATGGTTTCGTGTCCATTGTTCTTCTGATGTTATGGACTTTTGGAAGGATGTACTTGGTATATCCCTTGTGTTCCAGTTCTAATCTGTGTAAATGATGGCTTTTACATTGCCTAATTGGAGCCACGGTGATGCAGCTGTTGTACAGGATACCCAGCACCTCCACCAAACAATGTCGCGTTGCAATGGAAGCAGGCTTGACTTCGAAGGCAACTGAACACAGCACTTATACTGAAAGCACATTTATTACAAACTTAACATACACGCAGCACTGACTGCCTCTCAGGCAGAGTGCTCTGCTATTTTACACAGACAGAATGTACCAGAAATTAGAAGAATAGTTAAGATAAGAAACAAGTAGAATTTACAAGTGAACATAAGAAAGATATAAAACATTCTGGAATTGTTAATAACAAAGAAATAAATTTTTGCCAGTGGTCGGGATAGAACCAGCGACCTTCAGCACTGCAGTCTATGACGCTATCCCCTGCACCACACTGGCAGTTGGTATACATGGTGTCTCGTGGCAATATTATAATCGATAACTGATGGAAATTCTCCTCTGAGATGCTGGAATATTCTTGAAAAGAGACAGATTGCCTGGCCATTACTTACCGTAGCTCTGTACCGCTGACAGTAAAAAAAAAAACATGAAAATAAAAATGAAAAAAGTTGACACAATCTATCAGAAAATTTCCCCGTTGTCAAGTACGAGAGAAGAGGAGAGAAGGAACCAGAAAAGAAAGCTTATTCACAAGCTAGGCCATTAGGAGAGGATGGGTGATTTGTATAAGTCAGAGATACTGTATGTCAGTAAATAGAAGTGAACCAGTTAAAGCTGAGTGGGGAAAAGATTTAGAGAAAGACTCTCTCTCTCTCTCTCTCTCTCTCACACACACACACACACACAAACACAACAATGTGTACAAGAGGAAAACAGGGAAGTGGGTGACAAATGAGTAGTGAATATGTGAGTACAGGATGGAGGAGGGGAGAGGTTAAAATTACTAAAAATTTCTGGGCTATTATGCCATGGTCTTGTGGATTTATTCTGGAAACCCAATGTTTTGTCCCAGACTGCGGAGGACATAATCAAGGGGTATTGTGGCTCTTTTGAATGTCCGATGCACACCCTGGCTCGCTACTGACTGAAGCCAAACTCCGTTTACAAGGGCTTGTGCACAGAGGTGTGACGTCAGATGTTTTTGACATGTGCGCGCAATTCGTCGTTGTCGATTGCCGCCATCCGTTAATATCATCCCATGGTGGAAGACTGTTACATTTGTTCATCAAGACTGGAATCCAGATTTCCTTTAGTTTCATGCCCTCCTCCATCCTATTGAAATTGTTGGGCTGTTTTACAATTTCTATAGCCTCTTTATACAGTCTTTTGTGGTATCCATTTGTGGCTGCTAAAACCTGAGTCTTATCAAATTGAATAAGGTGGTCCCCTGGTTGAAAAACATGTTCAGCAACAGCTGATCTGACAATCTCTTCCCTTCTACAGTTCCCCTTGTGCTGATCTAGTCGTTTTTTGACTGTTCTTTTTGTGGTACCCACATATACGTCTCCACAGCTATACGGAATCATATAAATTCCTGCTTTTTCAGCAGTTTGTGAGCATCCTTTGCCAATTTCAGGTGATCCTGTTTATTCCAAGGATCACTGTGTCCCCAGTGGTGTAGGGGTCAGCGCAACTGCCTAGAAAGCAGGAGACCCGGGTTCGAATCCCGGCTGGGTACACATTTTCAGCTTTGCCCAATCGCAGTTGATGTCATATATTCTATGAATATGAAATAATAACAGCTGCAGGATCAGAAGTGGCGTCTGTTCTTACGGAACAGACGCCACATGTATATATATAATATGCCGGTGACGGGCAATGATCCTATCGTTAGTGGGGATGGGTGGGCAAGTTTGAAGCCCTTACTCTTACGGGAATTAGTTAAACTACGAGTTTGAGTACTATGGGCAGGGCGAAGCTGGGAATTTGTATCTGACGGGAGGCGTGCATGGGTAGTCCTTGCAGGTGCGGTGATCACTGTGTCCCCAGTGGTGTAGGGGTCAGCGCAACTGCCTAGAAAGCAGGAGACCCGGGTTCGAATCCCGGCTGGGTACACATTTTCAGCTTTGCCCAATCGCAGTTGATGTCATATATTCTATGAATATGAAATAATAACAGCTGCAGGATCAGAAGTGGCGTCTGTTCTTACGGAACAGACGCCACATGTATATATATAATATGCCGGTGACGGGCAATGATCCTATCGTTAGTGGGGATGGGTGGGCAAGTTTGAAGCCCTTACTCTTACGGGAATTAGTTAAACTACGAGTTTGAGTACTATGGGCAGGGCGAAGCTGGGAATTTGTATCTGACGGGAGGCGTGCATGGGTAGTCCTTGCAGGTGCGGTGATCACTGTGTCCCCAGTGGTGTAGGGGTCAGCGCAACTGCCTAGAAAGCAGGAGACCCGGGTTCGAATCCCGGCTGGGTACACATTTTCAGCTTTGCCCAATCGCAGTTGATGTCATATATTCTATGAATATGATATTCCAAGTAGGTTTGTAAATAATTGCAACATTCAGTTTTGTCAAAATTTTACCAATGCGGTCAGTGACATCCTTAACAAAAGGCAGGAAGACTTTGGATTTCACAGGAACCCTTTCATCGTTTTCAACTCTATGTGTCAGTCTCAAAGCTCTCCTTATCTCTGTAGATGAATAGCCATTCTTAAGTAAAGCATTAATCAGGTGTTTCAATTCCACGTTGAGTAATTCCAGTTTGCAAATGTTCCTTGTTCTGTCCGCCAACGTCTTTATAATGCCCCGCTTTTGCTGTGGATGGTGGTTTGAAATCTGGTGCAGATAACGGGGTGTGTGTGTGTGTGTGTGGGCTTCGGATAAACCATACGGCCCAATCTGCCATTCCCCTTTTTGAAAACTCACACGTCAAGACAATTCAGTTTTCCGTCTGCCTGCTCCTTCATGGTACACTGAATTAATCCCATTGAGGTGTTGAAGAAAACAATCTAGTTCCTTTTCCTGGAGGTGCTCCATGACCACACAATGATGAACACATCAGATGTATTTCGCAGCATTGGCTGTTAATGTTTTATTTGAAAAAACCACAGATCGATTTCAGTCACCTAGTGATCATCTTCAGTGTCCTTCAAACAAGCATATGAATGCCCCGAATGCCCTGAGGTTTAGTGTTGCAGTTACATTCAGGGCATTCATATGCTTGTTTGAAGGACACTGAAGATGATCACTAGGTGATTGAAATCGATCTGTGTTTTTTTTTTTTTTTTTTTAATAAAACATTAACGGGCAATGCTGCGAAATACATCTGGTGTGTTGATCTAGTTCCTCTCTACCATGCCTTTACACAACAAATGTATCGTTTATATAGTGAAACCAAATAGAGGTTCATGCAAATTTAGTCCAGGAGGGTGAAGGGAGGAGAGGATATGTTGGAGGGTGAATCCCTATCTCCGTAGCCCTGAGGGACTGGTGTTGGATGGTAGTAGCAAGATTGTACATGTGATGTAACACATGCCAAGGTCCGTGGAGGTATGTTGTAGGGCATGCTCAGCCACAGGATATTGGGTGTCACCCAGGTGAACAGTCTGTACTCATTCATATGTTCAGCCAATTTGTTGGAAAGGTAGGAAGGGTGGTTTTGGAATGTTGTAAGGTTTGACAAAGATGTTACAGAAGTTCAGAGGATGGCAGAAGGCTACTCTGGGTGATGTGGGAAGGATTCTTCCAAGCACTGATCTCTTTTCAGGGCATGACTTGAGAAATTCATAGCCCTGATGGAGCAATTTGTTGAGGCATTCCATGCTGGGATGGTATTGGCTGACCAAGGGGAGGCTTCTGGATGGTCTGGGGCTAGGAACATTGTTGTTGGAAGGAGAGGAATGGCCTGCTATGCAGATCTGCTTGCAGACAAGGTCTGCAGGGTAGTTGTGGGAGAGAAAAGTATTGGACAGCTTGTTTGTAGGTGGTGAGGGACCCTTCACTTGGATCAATGGTGAGGGATCCTTTACTGGAGCAGATATGTTTCCCATTGATGCATACACTGTAGGGAAGGTATTGTTTGATATGCGAGGGATAGCAGCTATCAAAGTGGAGGTACTGTTGTTTGTTTGTGGGTTTCATATGGACTGAGGTATGGATGTAGGACTCAGCAAGGTGAAGGTCAACATCAAGGAAGGTGACTCAAGTTCTAGAGAAGAACCAGAAGGGTTTCTTCATTATGAGGCCAGATGTCATCTATGAATCTATACCAAGCCAGGGGGTGAAATTGCTGCATCCCAAGGAAAGCTCCTTCCATGCAGCCCATGAAGAAATTGTCACACAAAGGGGCCATTCTGGTTCCCATAGATGTCCCCCTGGCCCTCAAAGGTGAAGTAATTGTGTGTGAGGATGAAATTAGCAATTGTGAGAAGGAAAGAAGTTTTTGGGAGCTTTCGGATGGACACTGGGAAACATAGTGTTCTAGGGCTGATAGTACATGGGTGTGCGGGATGTGGCATTTATGGCAGGGGCAGACAAACATTGCACGCGGCACATGTGCACTTGGCGCCGCACATGTGCTGCACACGAGCAGTCGTGGTCTGGGGCAGCGGCGGCAACTCGCAAGTTGCGGCAGTGTAACAATAGGCGTGGCTGCAGACATTGGTGCTGAGCAACCACTACATAACAAATGTCATTTCAAGCACCAGAAAATGCAGAGTGAATCGAAGAAACGGAGAAGTGGGGATTTGCCATCTTTTAAAAAGGAATGGGAGTATCAGTATTTCTTTGTGAAGAAAGGCGAAAATGCAAAATGTTTGATATGTGACTGTATTCTCACTGATCAGTGGAAATTTACTATTGAACGCCATTATAAAATATTTCGCATGGAACCATATACCTTATTTTCAGATTCTGAGCAGATGAGGAAATTGACTGAACTGAAATAGAGTGAGCAAACGATGCCAGATGAATCCGATGTCAGTTGCTTTTTTTATGAGAGTTCTTCCATTAACCAATCTAATACGTTATGGAGCCCTGTTTTATATTTTTCAGGACGACAGCAATGATAGTCCAGTGGTATGTGCAAGTTAACGACAGCAATGATAGTCCAGTGGTATGTGCAAGTTACAAAATTACACTTAATATTGCAAGAGCTGGAAAAATGTTTGCTGAAGGTGAGTTTATAAAAGGATGCATCAATTAAGCTGCTGATTTGCTGTGCCAACTAAATGCAAATCAGTTTTGTGCCATCAGTCTTTCTCGGCGAACTCTAACTCATCGCATAAGTACCATGGCAGGTGACATTTAGCGTCAATTAATAAGTAAAGTACAGGAGTTTATTGCATTCTCCATCACACATGATGAGTCCCCGGTGCACTATTTGTGATTTATATCCGCAGCGTGGATGCTGTTCTGCACATAACAGGGGATTTCTTAGATATGATACCTTTAAAAAGCACTACCACCGGCGTGCATATTCTAAAAGCCATCAAAGAAGCCATTGATTCTGTTGGACTGAACTGGGATCATATGGTGTCAGTGATGACAGATGGAGCACCTGTCATGAAAGGAAAGCAAACGGGATTTGTTGGATTGCTCAGAAAGAAGCTGCAGTGCACAGAAGAATCATTGTGCAGCATTCATTGTATTTTGCACCAAGAAGTACTCTTTGCAAAAGTAGCAAACTCAGGGGACATCATGCAAGATGTTATTTGTACAGTTAATTATTCTAGATCCCAGGACCTTACACATCGGCAGTTTCGGCAATATTTAATACTTTCGTTGCGGCTGACGCTATCCTACATTGAGCGCGGACACTTATAAGCGACAGCCGCAGCAAAAGTATTAATTGAAATTGAGGAAGAATATGGTGACATACAATACCACAGTGAAATCTGCTGGCTAAAAAGATTTTTTGAACTGAGTATAACAATAAGTCAGTTTTTAAAGGACAAAGGAAGGTACGACCCCAAATTAGAAAATCCAGAATGGGTTGCTGACCTTGCATTTTTAGTGGGCATTATGAAAAAAGTGGCAGCTTTCACCAGAAACCTTGCACTATGGGAACAACAGCTCACATCAGAGAATGCGGTGCATTTTCCTACTCTGTCCTCGGTCCAAGAAAACAGCTACACTGAATATGTTTCTGTAATTATTGTGATAAAAGAGGAATTTCTGAAGCGATTTGAGGATGTATCACCTGTATCTCAAGTTTTTGAATGATTTTCAAGACCATTTGCTGTTTCTGTAGATGATATTCATCCTGATCTGCAAATGGAACTAATAGATCTACAGTTTAATTCTTGTCTTGAAAGACAAGTTCCTTTTGGCAAAACGTCTGAAAGACTTTTATCAAGACTTTCCACAACAAGAGTTTCCCCATCTCCATCGTGATGCGGCGAAGGTGATGTCAGTGTTGGGCTCAACATATGTATATGAGCGATTTTTTTTAAAAATCAAATTTAATAAGTAACGGTTATGAGCAAATATGAAAATTTGCATAATTGTTTGCATTTGTATGTAGAAATTGTGAATCAGACATTAACTGTATTGTAAACACAACCAGTGATCATTAAATAAAATGAATCATAGGTATTAGGATTCAAACCATGATTTATTTTAGGCTATCCTATTAAACCTGTTTCTTTACTTAATAAATCAACCATTACAGAAAGATGCGGTGAGAGGACAGGAAAGGGTATGATTGGGGGGGGGGGGGGGGGCAATAGAAGCAGGTGGCTGGTTTGCCCCTGTGTACATGCTTCACACAGTTAACTGCATATGTGTGTGTGCACTTCACATCAGCAGAATTCCTGCCCGCCCCTGATCTAGGGACTTAGGGATGGATTTTAGGCATTCCAGAAAGTGGTTCTTGTCTTTGATGTAGGATGGGAACCTGCAGGTTATAGGTTGGAGGTGAGATATGTTCTGTTGGGGCTTTGAAGCCTGCTATGATGGGAGAGGCAGGATGGTTCTCTTCTTGGATTTTAGGAAGTAGTTAGAAGGTCAGGGTGCATGGATCAGGTAGAGCGAGAAGTTCTATGGAGGCAGTAGTGAGACCTTGTGAGGGACCTAGGGTATCTCTGATTTCCACAAATCACCCATCATCTCCTCATGGCCTGGGTCATGAATAACCTTTCCCTTCTGTTCCCTTCCTCTTCCCTCCTCTCATACCTGACGGAGGAAAACATTTCTGGAAGTTTGTGTCAATTTTTTCTTTTGTTTCTTGATTATAAGAGGTAATCTGTCTTATGCTGACTGCAATTGAGAGATTTATTTTTCACCAGATGGGTTTCACTTTTTATTTTAAAAGCATCTTCTGTGGTCTGTAAATGATACAAAGGTTTGTAAAGTTTGTTTTCGACACATAGAATGAAAAACAGTTTTTTTTTTTTTTTTTTTTTTTTTTTTTTCACATATTTCGACTGCATACAGATTGCATATTACCTGCTTTAAGTGGAACACCTTTTTTGTCACTTCACTACAGTGTGGCTACAAAGCCACCTTTGCATCATTTACAGACCATAGAAGGTACTTTTAAAATATAAAGTGAAATGTGTCTGGTGTAAAATAAATCTTTCAATTGTAGACAACCACACATAGTTTTTTGTTTCTATTTTCGTGACTTTTATGTGATTGTCAGCTGTACAGAACTAAGGTAATTACTGGCCAGGTGGTCTCCACTCAATCTCTCTCTTTTCAAGAATATTTTGTCAACACATCACTGGATTGAACACCTACTGTACGATAAGTACATTATTTTTTTATTTTTGTAGTGAAAATGGTTCGTGATACTGAGAATAGGGAGGACATTGAAAAGGTCTACTTTACTGACTCAAATAAGAACATGGGCATTACTGAGGCATATTTAATCACTACTAGTCTGGTGGTGAACAATATTGAACTGTCAGGAAAAAGAGAAGTTGTGTCACTGTCTCTTGCAAGTTTCTGGTGTTCTGACTCAGCAAATAAGTCAACAGATATGTCTGCAGGTAGCAGAAGTGAATGAAAAACTGGTGATTACATAACTGCTACAAAATAAATGTTAGAAACCAAGACTAGAGTCAGATTTGAAGAATGATTGAGGTGATTTGAGAGAGGCAGTTTTCATAGGACAGGGCCAACTCATTCCTCAGGTTGACATGGTAGAAATCAAAATTGGAGGAGGAGAAGTGAATTTGAGTCATATAATCTCGAAAAACTCTGAGAATATTGGTATTTTCAATAAGTATGTGCAACAAGAAGATGCTGTGTTAAGAACAGAGATTAAGGAGACTAGGGAGCATTTAGAAAGCAAAGTAGAAGGATGTAAAGCTAAACTGACCAGCAGATTTCAGTTGTAAAGAGTAATGTAGACACTAGAGACCGTGAAATGCAGCATCACTCCTGCTCATTCCCGCCAGCAGGAGCATGGGGTAAGACAGCCAGTCACGAGGTAACAGTCCCGGGAGCAAGGCTACTTGACACTCCCGGCCAGTGCATGAAAGTAGCATGCATTTGCATGGCCTACTCTCCTCATGCCACCCATTTCTTGCAACCATCCAGCACACATCCATAGTAGTACAACTAGCACATTACACAATCCTTGAGATCTGATTATGAGAACACATCCTTAAATCAAAGACGTATCTGGAGACACAAAATGATACAGCCTGTTATATTGGTTACTGAAACATAATATCAGAATTCTCTCAACAGTTGCTTGCAATAGCTCTAGGAAAAACAAAACTGTACTGGCTTTCTGGGAAAGCTAAGAGTGCTTGGAGAGTGCTAGCTGTCACACTGCATTCAGAGTTGGAGCCATACTTCACAGGTTTTACTTTGCCACATATTGGTTATATATTTTGCCTAACTCAAATACACATAGTGAAAGTCCTCAGGAGTCTAGTGCCATCTGCTGTCGCTGCCTCATCGCCCAGAGTGCTAAGTATCATAATTTAATTTGCATGAAATTTCATTGCCAGTTAATTTCTTAATTTTTGTTAGTGCTTCTGTTTTTAAGAGGTTTCTTCTCACTTACCTGGAAGATTTCATTTGTGCTACTGTTTTATGAGTAATTTGTAATTTGTGGCTGTTTGCTGATGATGCTGTGGTGTATGGGAGGGTGTAGTCTTTAATTGATTGTAATAGCATACAGGATGACCTAGACAGAATTTCTAGTTGGTGCGTAGAATGGCAGCTAGCTCTCAATGTAGAAAAATGTAAGGTGATGCGCATGAGTAGAAAAAACAATCCCATCATGTTTGAATACAGCATTAGTAGTGAGCTTCTTGATGCACTCATGCCATTCAAATATCTATGCGTAACATTGCAGAGTGATATGAAATGGAACAAACATGTAAGGACAGTTGTGAGTAAGGCGGACAGCCAACTTCGGTATATTGGGAGAATTTTGGGAAGGTGTACTTCATATGTAAAGGAGACCATGTATAAAACGCTTGTACGACCACGTCTTGAGTATTGCTCAAGTGTTTGGAACCTGAAGCAGATCAGTTTAAAGGAAGACATAGAAGCAGTTAAGAGGCGAGCAGCTAGGTTTGTTACTGGTATGTTCGACCAATGCACGAGTGTCACAGAAATGCTCCAGCAACTCAATTGGGTATAGCTGTAGAAAAGATGATGTTCTTTTCACGAATTTCTGTTGAGGAAAGTTAGAGGGCCAGAATTTGAAGCTGAGTGTAGTACGATCTTGCTGCTGCCTACCAACATTTCACTTGGTGATCACAAAGACAAATAAGAGAGATTAGGGCTCATATGGAGGCATAGAGGCATTATTTGTTTCTTCGTTATGTTTTGGAGTGGAATAAGAATGGAATTCCCTAGTGGTGGTACAGTGTAACCTCTGCCACAAACTTTATTGTGGATTGCGGAGTATGTATGTAGATTGTGTGTTTTGAGACATGGATTCTTACTGTGGCATGTTGTTGAGAAAAGAAATCTCCTGTTTTACATCTACATTAACAGCATGAGCAGATACCGTCTTTAGAAATTTGTACACAATGCAATAAAAACATCACAGACCTGGATGTTGATTCATTTGTAATAATCAGACTTTGATACTGCTTGTCCGATCACCATGAAAGTTGGCAGATATAAGTGAAAAGAAGGAAAAAAGAAAAATCACAGAAAAGACTTGATGCTTACATCAATACAGAAACAGAGAAGTGAGTTACCCATTCTCCAACACAGACACTGCGGCTAAATGCTCGATAATTGTATCCGTGCGCCATTAGGACAGCTGAGACTCATGGCAAAATTGTGCATATAGTTAGTTGTTTTTAAAAGGAAAGGCCAGCATTGTGGAATGTACACTCATTAGACTGTAGGAACCGATATAAGAAGCGAACATTGTTGGCAGAAATGGGCACAATTTTTAACACCTTCACCAAGGATATGACTTCCTTACTGTCATTCAAAATTAGCCTATGCCTCAAATTTTTGCTAAGGCTCTGACAGAACTGTTTCCTTTCAATTTGAGTAGTTATACTTATTTTGCTTGATTGTCTTCTCAGAACCAGTGAAATGTCTTTGAACCGTCATTGAAAAATAGCTTTATCTGCTTCCTTCATGCCAGCACTTAACATTTCTTTATGTTGTTCAATGATTTATTGACCACAAAATTGCCCAGTATGGAATATTACTACTGGCCTCTGTCATTTTGGAGATTCTGTGAGAGATCACTAAATTTAACACCTCGAATATGGGCCTCATTATATTGAGTACATTTTGTGTTGCGGAGCAAACCTTCAAGAATTTATGAGTGGTTCATTCACATAAAAACATTCAGCAAAACATATGTCTAGAAATGGCTCATTCATCAGATATAATCTGTAATTGGTTTTTGGAGACTATAACTAGCAAGATTACAATTATTTCATAGTAATGCATGTTACAAATATGTTCTACAAATACTGCAGACAGTTTAGATTTTGAAATAACTTCACAAATGTTGATACTCTACCAAATTAACAAGAATACTTTACATATACAGTAATTCGAGTTGTATACTACAAATACTGCAGACAGTTTAGATTTTGAAATAACTTGACAAATGTTGATACTCTACCAAATTAACAAGAATACTTTACATATACAGTAATTCGAGTTGTATACCATTCCTACAGTAAATCTTAAATATGTGTGAAAGAGAAAGGAAAAAAGAGAGAAGGGGGGATGCAAAATGTGCGAGACACCTATGAATCAGCTGTCACCTGCACACGTGAATACAGACTCATCTGCGATGGAAAACATCACCAGTCTGTGAATCAGAAATGCATTGGACTTTTAAATAAAAACTGTAACTGAAGATGGGCAGTATTTAAATATTGATAATTCAAAGCACACTATGGATTTTAAATTTGTTGACTTTCAGAATTACTTCTTATGAAGAAAGCTTGTACTGTATTGTGATTATCTTTTTAATATGTAGCTTTTCTTACACCCAGGCTATTCTAAAGAATTTATGTTATATAAGCTATTTGGTTCAAAACAGTTTCGTTTGTGAATACTGACATAGTACAATGTATGCCAACAGATGTAGCCTCACTTCCACTGGTGCAATTTAATGTCACACACTACCAACACTAGCATGACCAGCTGAAGACACTACGATTAATTCTGTGATTTGAATATAAAAAAAATTCAGAAATATTTTTCAGTTTTTAACATAAGGAAAAACTCTCCTAAATGTTAGTGTAAATGCATGGGATGAGTCCATTACCACCTATTTTTACGTGCTTAAAATTATATGAGTCATTATGGTGTGAGAACAATAGAAATAAAATAACAAAATCAGTGAACTAATAATGGAAAGTCCAGGTTGGAATTAACAATATAGTAATAGGACAGTTTACAACTCACTACAAAGATGTGATGACGAGCTGTGACATGCATATAAAAAAGATACACACATACAACACTTTCAGCTATCGGACATGGCCTTCACATTCTTCACTGACCTGTCTTGCAGTGTCTGAAGCTAAAATAAACCTGCATATTTTCCTTTCAGTTAAAGCAGAAGAATTGAAATGAAAGTACCATGGACACAAAGAAAATGGCCATGGCCAATAGCTGAAAGTGTTGTATGTGTGTGTCTTTTTAATGTGCTTCTCACAACTCATTATCACTCTTTGCGGTGAGTTGTAAACTGTCCTGTTACTAAAACAATTGAACTGTTATATGGCTTGAATAGACAGCAGTGAAGAAGTTTTGGTCAACACCATATTTCCTTCGATCTTCCACTGACATGAGGCTCCTTTGTTGCTGGGGACAAGCCCACCAAAAAAAAAAAAAAAAAAAAAAAAAAAAAAAACAGACAACAAGAAACAAAGTGGCATACACTTCACATCCTTTACTGACTTGTCCTGCAGTGTCTGAGGCTAAACTAAACCTGCACATTTTTTCTTTCCAGTTAAAGCAGGAGAAAGGAAGAAAGAACCAAGGAGACAAAGAAAATGGCCACCAGATGATTCAGCAAAATATTCATAGAAACACTATTACCCTCAGACAACTTCCTAATATAAATATATATAAATAAATAAAAATTCTGAGAGCTGTGTAGATTTTGAAAGTGGAGATGGGTTGAAATATGGTACAGCATCTCCCACATACAATGCCCATGCCCATGGCCACCCCTTGCAGCATCCCTTCTAAGGAATAAATTACACGGTTTTAATGTTACTACAACATTTCCCGAGAGCAAAAGAAAGAGAGAGAGAGACAGACAGACAGACAGAAGAAGAAAAAGAAGAGAGACTATATTGTGCATCTATAAATTTAAAGTATATTTTTGAGGTTCTTCCTTTTATCATCTCCGACTAAAAAATTGTTAAGTGTAATATCCACTGAAACCGGTCGCCACCAAAGAAAAATTAGTTTACACTTCTTTTGTGGTTATGGATCATTAACACTTCACGATGGACTAACACACATGGTCACCAATTTATTTTTTCAGTGCTGCAGTACTTCAGGCTGCACCCAACATCTGCCAAGTTTGAAGGCATGCAATCGTGACACTGATGCCACTCAGAAAACTTGTAATACTTGTCAAAGGAGGTAGGTATCAGCACGTCCACCATTTCAAAAACTTTTCTGTACTTTTAGCTCCAATTCATTTGCTGTAATTTGTGGTCTAAAATGCAGAGAACAATAAGCTGCCCACTATCGAGCTTTCACAATACATAATTTGAAAATAAAGTGCACATACTTGAGAAAAGGCATCATTTGAAAATGGCTGTTACGAATTATGAAAAGGTGACTGGGCCATTCAAAATCTAATATTTTGTACTACAATGTATCAGAAAATCAGATTTTTTAACCACATACTTTTATCAAAATCAAGTGAGGAGGGTTACGAATTCAAAAACTGATCCAGAATGAAAAGTAGACATCTTTTTTCATAGGGAAGGCAAAACTTGTAAGGAAAAAATAAGTTGTTAAAATGATGTGAGGTGATCTTATAATTGTCAACATTTTTGTACAACATGAATATAAAAAAAGTGGATTTTCACAGTTTTTTTCATTTCAGCCTCGCCCAGCAAGCAGTGTGAAAACTGAACCCCCCCCCCACACACACACACCACACACACGCCACAGCCGGCAGCATGCGCCAACTAGGCATGAGCCATCTCAGCCAGTGCAACATGATTGTGGAAGTATTGTGTAACATTTCTGCTATGTTGCGCACTCCCTACAAATCCATTAACAACATTACAAGCACGAACTATCAGACACCTAAATAAAAACTTCACTACCGGACATGTAAAATATCACATCTTTGCATTCAGTTTGAAATACTATTAACACTATTAGTAAAACATGTTTAAGAAATAGTATGTTGATTTAAACATAACTTTGGCTTTCCTTTTTACATAATTTCCAATTTTGATACTTTCGCAAATAATTACTACAAACACTAAAAATGCATTACACTTGGATATGCAAAATGCAGAGCCTATAAAGATACTTATATGTATAAAAACAACACTACTACATGTTAGAACTATTGCACAATGTTGTCACATATTTACCTTTTGTTTAAATACATTAGGGCAGACCATGTTTTATATATCACTGGATCCCAAATTAAATACTGATAATTTTTCACACACTAAAATTAATAATCCGTTTGGTACTAAGAATCTATCTTCAAAATAGACACAACTACTGCGATTTTATACAAATCTGGATTTATAAAAAATTAGACCACAAATTAAAATACATTAACATTACATGTCTCAATAATAGTACACCTACACAAAATTGTCAAAACAGATATGTGTGCACTTTGAAAACACTAATAATGTAAGTAACTTGAACAAGTTTAAAATGAATCAAAAGACGACTTTTAATTTGTGTATACTATTAAATACAAATTTTATAAAACACATACACTCATTGAGATAGATAAAGCCTAAATTTAATATTTTAATTTATGCATTTTGGCATATTTCAAGTATTATTGTATTATTTATTTAATATCTGAAAAATATTGTTATTAGCCTTATTATGTGGTTATGCAGAAAATGTTTGAGTGGAAGCCATGCTCTGTCACTCTGTTCATAGTTACAAACCTGTTAACATCTCTGTTATCTGCTGCTAGAATTTTTGGACATTGTGCAACTATGTGTCTGGTTTAAACTTCATTTAAATGGAAATTAAGTAGTTTCCATATCCACTGATATCATGGGCATCTTATTTAAGAAACTAGCCTTAAATTTATTATACTATTTAGCTGAATGCCGAGCATCAACGATGCAGATGTCCGTCTTCAAGAACCAAGATAAGTAAAATATTTATGTTTCATCTTCCTGATCAACAGTGAAGTGGTATGCTATAAATCTGACTGTTAGAATGAAATATGTGTCAAACCTTTAGGAAACTTCATTTCAGCAGTTAAAACCACTGACATAAGAGGTGGTGATGTTGGAAGCTGTACAAAACTTGGAGAGGCATTGCCCTAGTATATACAGGAAGTCCAATCAGTGAAATTTCAGCCAAATTTAGAGGTAAAATTAAGCAGAGCACTGATTTAATTGAGATGCTTATAGCTGTTGTAAAAATTAAAGGAGCTACTAGAAGATATAGTAATTTAGTTAATAGACAAGTTTTGTTAACATTTTTCATAGGAGAGGTAGAATTTACTCAGGGATATCTTGTAATACCGAATTTAAATGAATCAGCTCTTCTAGGAGTTGACTGGATTGCAAAGGCTGAGGTGGCATTTGATTGGCAGAATACATGAAGTGGAAGTATAATGTGAATAACAAATCCAAGAAGTTAAGTTTTTAGACCAGGGGTATTGTTGGGAAACTTTTATGAGGAATAAGAAGATTTAGAAGATGCAGACTAAAACAGCACAGTAAAGACAAAAATAAGGCAAGCAGAGAAATTGAACCCTGAACAAAAGGCACAACTTAAAGAAGTTTTGTGGAACTAGTATGATGTGTTTGATTATACATCTGGAAGAGTGAAAAATTATGAATACAAGCTAAAGGTAAAACCACATGAACCTTTCTATATCATACCATATGGTGTAACTATAGCCAAGAGGAAAACCATAGAGAAGAAAATGGAGAGTTGGGAAGCAGTGAACACAACAACCCAGCCATGGTTTCCAAGAAGAATGGTGATGTACAGTTGTTTTGGACTCTAGACACCTGCACAAATTTCTGGAAATAGAAACATATCATCTGGAGAACATTGACGAGTTGCTACATAAGTTTGAGCAAGTGAAGTTTACAACTAGTTTGGATTTCACTTCAGAATTCCATCAAACCCCATTAGCAGTCAAATCAAGGAAATATACGGAATTTTTGTATAGAGGAAGGTGTTTCCAATATGGTGTCGTCCCCTTTCATTTAAATGTGTATAATGCTGAGTTTATTAGGGCCTTGGATATTATGCTAGGAAAAGAAATGTTCAATAAACTGACCATGTATGTTGATTACATCTCAATCACCAGAAGAACCTGGGAAGACCCTCTGAACATATTTAAAGAAGTTTGTTGGAAGTAAAGACTCGGAGAGATGTCATTAAAACTGGAAAAGTGTAAATTTGCTGTAAGTACACTACATTTCACAGAACAAATCATTACCGAAGAAGACAATCTACCTGGCAAGAAAAAACCTGAAGCCATCAGCAATTTCCCAGTACCAAAAAATCTAGGAGCAACTGAAAGCATACTATGGCCTCTGTGGGTAATATAGAAAATATATCACCACTAAGTTCTTAAATGCACCTTGTCTGAAAAACCTACTTAAGAAGAATACACCGTGGTTTGGGGCAAAGATTGTGTTAAAGTGTTTGAGGATGTCAAGACCCCGTTGTGTGATGGTAAAATGTTGTATAGAGCAGACTTATCAATACCCTTTTGCATTATGACTGATAGTAGTGATTATTGGTTTGGATCACATCTTTTCCAAGAGAAATAGTTAGCAGAGGGAGTAGAGTATAGATCCATTGCATTTGTTAGCAGGACACTAAAGAAACACAAATGAATTTACTGTCCCAGAAAAAGAACTATTAGATATTTATTGGGCACTTACCAAGTTCATAAATTTACTCTGGAATATGTAGTTGTGCTTACTGACCATAAGGCACTGACCTACATCCATGAGTGTAAATTTCATCACAATGGAACCATGAGGTGGGCACTTTTTTTGCAACAATTTGGTTTTACAGTCAAATACTGACAAGGAGGTGAAGAAGAAGACACAAGCAGTGAGTGTGAAAAAAAATTCAGAATTTTGAATTTTAAAGTTGTGAAAGAAAAGAGCGAAGTGGAGAAGATATATGATAAAATCAGGAGGTATCAGAAACCATGACTCCAACTAGAAGTTAGTGAAGATCCTGATAGGGAAGAGAGGAGAAGACAAAGGAGAACAATATTATAAACTTTATAAGAGAATTATGATTAGAAGAATGAGTGTTGACAGTGATAACTGGAAATTGTGTTGGCCTGAACAGTGCATTGCTGTACTGGTTAAATTTGTACCTGAAAGTTTTGGCCACTATGTTGCACAAAAATGTGTCCAGAAAATTCGAGAAAATTGTTATTTTTATAACATTTCCAAGAGTGTTAGAAAACTGGTAGCAGCTTGTGACAGATGTCAGAGGATCAAAGTGTCAAATCAGACATGCAAAGGCTACTTACCATCTATCATCACAAAAGATCCACTTGAACTAATTGCTGTCAACTTCTATGGCACCATACCAAAATCAAAGGAATGATACTGTTATGTATTTGTTGTGGTCGGCCTATTCTTTATAAAAGTAAAGCTGTACCCTCTGAAAAAGGCAACTAGTAAAACCATTATTTCAAAGTTTAGGAATGATTATTTTACCAAAATTGGAAAGCCAAAGGGACTTTTGTGAGATAATGAGACCCAGATTACTTAAAAATCTTGGAAGTACTTTGTAGAAGGTGAAAATATTAGACATTTACATATTGGTATACCATTCATCCAGCAACCCCACAGAGAGATACATGGGAGAGATCGGGAGACTCTGTAGAAAATACTGCATCCACAATAACACTTTTTGGATTGACCACCTTCATACTTTTGAAGACATACTAAACAGCTTAAAGCATTCGTTAACTGGATTTTGCCCTTATGAAATCATCCATCAGAGGAAACCACGGAATCTAATCAATGAATTGACAGAATTTCCAGCCTGAAAAAGTATGAGCCCACAAGAGAGGGAAGAAATAGTAAGGAAAACCATGGAAGAACAAGCTAACATCAGAAAGCAGAGTTGTGATGCAAGACTTAGACCTGTGAAATTTGAAGTGGGAAGTACATTACTGGTGACGTCACATGAAAATTCAAAGCCATCAACAGAGAACTAAATAGAAAACGGATGACTTACCCAAAGGACTGGCTCGTCGACAGACACAAATAAAATCACACACAAACACACATACAAGCTTTTGCAACCGTTGGTCACTTCTTCAGGAAAAGAGGAAGGAAGGAAAGGAGAAAGGGAAGGGGGAAGGAAACGGGTTTTAAGGAAGTGGAAAAGGAGTCATTCCAATCTCAGGAGTGGAAAGACTTACCTTAGGGAAAAAAAGGAAGGTAAACAAATACACACACACTCACACATATCCAAACACAAACACACCTAAACAGACATTTCTTTCCTTTTTAAAAATGTTTGCGTTTAGATGTGTGTATGTATTTGTTTACCTTCCTTTTTTCCCCTAAGGTAAGTCTTTCCACTCCTGGGATTGGAATGACTCTTTTTCCATTTCCTTAAAACCTGTATCCTTTCCTTTCTCCTCTCCTTCCTTCCTCTTTTCCTGAAGAAGCGAACAACAGCAGACTGGAGTGCAGAATGTTAGATCCCTTAATTGGGGAGGGAGGTTAGAAAATTTAAAAAAGGGGATGGTAGGGATTAGTGAAGTTCAGTGGAAAGAGAAAAAGAATTTCTGGTCAAGTGAGAACAGTATTATAAATACAAAATCAGTTAAAAGTATTATAGGAGTAGGTCTAATAATGAATAATAAAACAGGAATGTGGTAACCTACTACAAACAGCACAGTGATTGCATTATCCTAGTCAAGATATATATGAAGACAACACCGACCATAGTAGTACAAGTTTATATCCCCACTATCTCTGCCAATGAGGAGGAGATTGAAGAAATGTATGTGGAAATAAAAGAAATTATTCATATCGTTAAGGGACAGGAAAACTTAATTGTGATGGGGGACTTGAATTTGGTACTAGGAAAAGGAATGGAAGGAAAAATAGCAGGTGAATATGGACTGGAAAAAAGGAATGATAGAGGAAGCTGACTGGTAGAATTTTGTATGGAAGATAATTTAATTATAACAAACACTTGGTCTGAGAACCATGAAAGAAGGTTATATATGTGGAAGAGAGAAGAAGACACTGGAAGTTACCAGATAGATTTTATAACGGTAATACACAGATTTCTAAACCAGGTTTTAAACTGTAAGACATACCCAGCCAGAGATATAGACTCTGACCATGTGTTATTGGTTATGAACTGTAAACTGAAATCGAAGAAACTTCAGAAACATAGGGGTATAAGGAGAAGGGACCTGGATAAATTGAAAGAACCTGAAGTTCTTGAGAATTTTAGAGGGAGACTTAGGCAATAATTGACAGAACCAGGGGAAAATAATACAGTAGAAGAGGAATGGGTGGTTGTAAATTTTTTAATGAATTATTTACAGAAGGATGGAAAAGTTGGTAGAAGCAACCTCAGGGAAGATCAGTTTGGATTCAGGAGAAATGTAGGACACAAAATGCAATACTCACCTTACGACTTATCTTAGAAGATAGATTAAGGAAAGGGAAACCTACATTTCTAGCTTTTGTAGATTTGGAGAAAGTTTCTGACAGTGTCGATTGGAATACACACTTTCAAATTCTGAAGGAAAGGCAAACCTACATTTCTAGTGTAGTGTACTGGATACAGTATGATAAATAAATACCCAGTACATGCCACAGTAACTGAATAATGCACTTTTATTACAAAGCACTAATACATTGAATGCATACAATCGGAGAGTCAAAACAATACTACTAAAGGCCCGCATGGGCTACAAAATCCTTGGCTCAAAGATATCTCACTGCAAGAAGAGTTGATCTTGACATCGCCAGAGCCCCCCCCCCCCCCCCCCCCCCAGTGCAGAGCACATCTGAGACTCTGAGACTAGATCACGAGTGCCGGGCCGAATGCCGATCACTGGGGAGAGGGAAAACATAGTCTCTATGCCACGCTGGCACAATGATTCTGTGGTCGGCGCGAGTGTAAGTGGTAGGTGAGTGAGTGGCATGTGGAGCAGGAGAGAAGAGGATGAAAAGGGTGCCAGTAGCATCAATGAAACATTCAACATTAAATGGATCAGAGGTCGAAGGAAGGCCTTAGGAAAAGAGGAGGGAAAGGTTTTGCTCATGAGGTTCATTGGAAGAGCCAGGAGGGACGTACATAACGAAGATTTGATTATCATTCAGAATGACAGAGATGTTGGAAGGGGGGTAGGCAGAGATGACCACTGAGAAGAAGAGAGGGGGAAGGTGTGTGGGGGAGGAATGAGTTAAGGGGCAGGAAGGTGACTTGGCCTCCGGACGCGGCAGAAGGTCACCCTCTTGCAGAGGCATGTTGTCCAGTGGCGTGCAAGGAGGGGACCCAGAGTCGAAGGTAACATCAGGTGTTGGCAAAGTGTTGACTGCGGCGTCTGGAAGCTGAGAGGAGACGGTCCAGGCAGGCTTCAGGTGGCTCTTAAGACACTGTCATCATCTTCCCGTCAACAATGATATCAAAGTGAGATAGACCTTGGCATATGACTGTGAAGAGACCACGGTATGGCGGTTGTAGTGGGGGGTGAACCAAACCCTGCCGTAGCATCACTGCAGCACACATTTCTAAATCCCTATGCACAAAGACAACAGGGTGGGCATGAAGGAAGGTTTGAGAGGTGCAGAGTACTTGCACTGTAGTTGTGATTTGCTCAATGAATACTGGGTATGAGCTAATGGTGGGGGTCATGTCCACAGAAACGAATTCTGCTTGCAACTTAAGACATTCAGAGTACACAAGCTCAACGGTGGAACATCCTAAGTCCTCTTTGAAGGAGGTTCGGAGACCCAGGAGTACCCAAGGAAGGGTGGTAGTCCATGATTCTGAATGGCACATGAGCGCAGATTTAAGGGTATGATGCCATCGCTCTACCAACCCGTTGTATTGTGGGTGGTAGGCGGTTGTATGTATCCGTGATGTGCCACAGAGATCGCACAACTTATCGAAAAGCACCACCTCGAACTGCCGACCCTGATCGGTAGTGATCGTGGTAGGGCAGCTGAAGCGGGCAATCCAAGAAGATACGAATGCGTGAGCAACCGTAGCGGCAGAAATATCTGGCAAGGGTTTGGCCTCCACCCACTGTGATGCCCGGTCGATGCATGTGAGAAAGTACTGGAAGCCTTCAACGCTGGGAAGAGAGGCCACCAGGTCAAGGTGTACTTGAGTGAACCGGTCAAAGTGAATGTTGAAGGAGCCCAGGGGCGGGGGGCAATGTCAGCCAACCTTGGCACGTTGGCACGGAATGCAAGAGCGGCACCATTCGCGACAGTCTCTTTTCACAGATGGCCAAACAAAGTGTTCCATGACTATGACAGAAGAGATACCAGTGAGCCGTGACAAATAATCAGTGACCAAATTGTCAGAGCAGCGGACGTATTATACGTCGCTCGTGTACTGAGAGATCAGATCAAAATGCCTGTTGCGACGTGGAGGTGGGTCAGCTGGAGGATTTTTGACCACCTTGTATACCGCAAGAAGTTCATGTTTGAAAGCAGACCACTTGGATTGTCTGGGTGACAACTTTTTAGAAAAAAATCCAATGGCTGTGACTCCTCCCCACAATGCTGTTGTAGCACCACCCCAATCGACACCTCACTGGCGTCAGTGGTGATGGAAAGGGTGGCATCGAGGGAGGGATGAGCCAAGGTGATTGCTTTTGCTAACACTGTTTTAAAGAGTCAAATGCGGTTTGCATCTCCTCCGACCAAAGGACAGGATGATCCCCTGTAGTGATAGGGCTGCGCAAGGCATCTGTGAGGGGTGTTTGTAGTTCAGCAGCCTTTGGGATATGATGTCGAAAAAAATTAATCATCCCCAAGAAGCGTTGTAGTTCATGATAAATCACAGGCTATGGAAGTTTTTGGACATTTTCAACCTTTTCATCAGTGGGGCGAATGCCATCTGCCGAGACAACATGTCCCAAGAAAATAACAGACGACTGTCTGAAAACACATTTGTCTTTGTTGGTCACAACACCATGCGAATCGAGGACACTGAACAGTTTGGATAGGTGTTTTTCATGCTCTTCTGGAGATTTTGAGAAAATCAAAATATTGTCCAGGTATGCGTAACACTGTGGTAGAGGGCGAAGAAGGGAGGTTAGGAACCTCTGCCATGTCTGTGTGGCATTTTTTAAGCCATAAGGCATAAATACATATTCAAATAAGTCAAAGGAGTAATGATGGCCATTTTTGGAATGTCCGGTTCGTGTATTGGAATTTGGTGATAAGCCTTCTTGAGTCGCTGAAAGTGGTTGTGCCTGCAAGCTGGCTAGCAAAGTCTTGGATATTCGGCACAGGATAGCTGTCAGTGATTGTTCTATCATTCAACTTCTTATAATCCCGACATAAATGATAGGTACCATCCTGTTTTGGTGCAAGTTGAATAGGAGAAGCCCATTCGCTAGAGGAAGGTCGCACAATGCCAGCCTCGATCAGTTTGACAATAATGTTTTTTGCGATTTTGAGTTTATGCGGATTGAGGTGGTGTGGTCCGGAATGCACTGGAGGTCCCTCTACTGTGTTGAGTCTGTGGCAAGCATCACTGCTAATAGTAAGAAGGCCACGTGGGTGCATGGTACTATGTAAAGCTGTCAAGTTATTGTTTTGCGCATCAGAGTTCAGGACGCGCAAATGGAAGGGAGCGCATGACACTTGTTGCGCAGATAGTAAAGTTCGTAAGGAAGCGATTACTTCTCTCGCACGAGCCAGCATACATGACGTAATGACAATCTGTTCATTAAGTCACTCTCAGTTTCTTTAAGTTCATCACCTTCAAGTCTCTGTACAGTTAAGTCACACGTTATGCTAGTAAGTTTTGCAGCTAACAGAGCACACACTGTTTGCAAAAGAGAAATGTCAACATTAACATGCGGCGACGGCCATGCACTGGGGGAGGCAGATAGATGGATGCACTTGTAAGTAGTTTGATGTAACAAGATTCCTGCCGGAATGTCCACGGGAAATTTATTGTTCCTTAAAAAGTCTATGCCAAGCACTGGACAGAACACTTGCGCAACCAGAAAGTCCTACTTAATAGTCAAGTCTTTAGATAAATCAACTGGCATGTGAACCGTTCCAAGCACTTTGATAGTGGAGTCGTTTGTGGTGCAAAGAAGTGTGGGAGAAGGCACGAGAGTGTCTGGTGCAAGAGACGGAGGTAAAACACTCGTATCTGCCTCACTGTCAATCAGAAAGTCAATGTTCGAAACACAGTCAGTCACAAACAAACAGCCGTTGCAGCTTACCATACCAGAGATGCGAGTCGTGGAGTGGAGGCATCTTCATTTCAAGCGGAGCACCGCACCTGCTACTGCACCCTGCCGCCTGCATTTCCCACCGCACATAGCACACATCAATGTTTAGCATCGTCTCTGAAGTTGCTATGATACCAGCAGAGCAGCCGGCTGTTGTTCGGTGTGGTCGGCGTGCTGAAGGTGTCTGAGAGGTGTCTGAAGGTGTCTGAGGGAGCGTGTTGCTGGGCTGGCAAGTCCATCATGGTGACTGATGAGTCCGGAGAGCATTTTGCAGCACGGCTACCAGGTGATGACACCGTACAGTTGCACGATGAAAACACATGGGCGTGATCGGCACCTACGTGCATGATAGCGGGAGGGGGGGGGGGGGGTAATATTTGGAACAACACTCACACCACTGTTAACACTGAGAGCGTGACGGTTAATGATCTTAAATGCATGATCTGCTATTGATAGTTTTTCATCGAGAGAACAAGATGTAAGTGACAGTGGGGTCACCACTGTAGTGTACTGGATACGGTATGATAAATAAATACCCGGTACATGCCACATTAACTGAATAATGCACTTTTATTACAAAGCACTAATACATTGAATGCATACAATCGGAGAGTCAAAACAACACTTCTAAAGGCCCGCGTGGGCTACAAAAACCTTAGCTCAAAGATATCTCACTCCAGGAAGAGTCAATCTCGATGTCGCCACACTAGCTTTTGTAGATTTAGAGAAACGTTTTGACAATGTCAACTGGAATACACTCTTTCAAATGCTGAAGTCAGCAGGGGTAAAATACAGGGAACAGAAGGTTATTTACAACTTGTACATTAACCTAACAGCTGTTATTACAGTTGAAGGGCATGAAAGGGATGCAGTGGTTAGGAAGGGAGTAAGAAAGGGTTGTAGCCTATCTCCAATGTTATTCAATTTGTACATTGAGCAAGCTGTGATGGAAAGCAAAGAGAAATTCAAGAAGTAATTAGAGTTCAGGGTGAAGAAATAAAAACATTGTTTTTCTGATGATATTGTAATTGTGTCAGAGACAACAAAGGACTTGGAAGAGCAACAGTACCAATGGAAATGTGTTGAAAGGAGAATATAAGCTGAACATTAACAGAAACAATAAAAGTGGTAGATGAGTTTTGTTCCTTGGGAAGTAAAATAACATATGATGGTCACAATACAGAGGATATAAGACACAGAATGGCAATGGGAAGAAAAGTGTTTTCGAAAAGAGAAATTTGTTGACATTGAATATTAACTTAAATGTAAGGAAGCCTTTCCTGAAGGCATTTGTGTGGAGTGTTGCCTTGAACAGGAATGAAACTTGGACAATAAATAGTTTAGTCAGGAACAGGATAGAGGCTTTTGGAATGTGGTGCTACAGAAGAATGTTGAAGATTAGTTGTGTAGATCATGTACCTAATGAAGAGGTACTGAACAGAATTGGGGAGAAAAGGATTTTTTGGCATAACCTGACTAAAGGAAGGGGTCAATTGATAGGACACATTCTTAGACATCACGAAATGGTAAATTTAGCATTGAAGGGAAGTGTCTGAGGCAAAAATCATGGAAGGTGACCAAGAGATGAATATAGTAAGCAGATTCAGATGGATGTGGGTTGCCATTCTTATGATCATATGAGGAGGCTTACTCAGGATAGACCAGTGCAGAGAGCTGTATCAAACCAGTGCCCAGACAAAAGACCACATCAATGTGGTCAAATACTTTCATACAAATAAAATTTTGAATATAACACTAAACAAGGCTCAGGTGTGGGAAGGGGAAGAAGAGCAGAACAGGGAGAGCATGACAGCAATGGACAGATAGAGGGAAGAGGTGGAGATGCACAGAAAGAGGGGGGAGGCAATTGGATGGCTGCAGAAAGGGAAGAGCAGATATGGAAGAGGAGATGCAAAGGGAGATGAGAGAAGAAGAGGGGAAATTGGACAAATAAAGAGGAAGATGACGAGCAGCGAGATTGCAACAGAGGTAAGAGGAGTAGGGAGGGTAGGATGTATTTCCAGTTTCCATTCACAAAGCATTGTGAAATTACACATATTAGAAACATGTGCTTCTTCTTTTTCATTTAATCTGTAGCTAGCTACAAGGTTTTCTTTTCTTTTTTTGTTTGCAGATCAGGGGTGGCATCTATGCATTTGTATGCATCTGTGCATGTTCAATTTGTGCATGATTTTAAATGGCTAGTGTGGTAGAGGTGATTTTTAACATAAAAGAAACTAAAGCTTTGTATCATTAACAACAAATAAGAAAAAGGAGAGTATAGCAACATTACCTTCATTATAAGGAATATTCTTTATTATCAGTGTAAGATTCTTTATAGTGAGTGGTTCTGTTGTTATATCATCACTGTAGGTAATTAAAATTGAAGCACTCCACTGTGGTTCATAATCAGTAGCTGCTAGTAGGAGAAACCTACAAAGAAGCAGAAATGTAAGAGATAATGTAAAATGGTATCAAATAATTACCGTATATACTCGAGTAATCAGCACATGATTTTTCCCAAATTTATGAATGAAAAACTTGGGTGCACAGATTACTCAAATTTAGGTTGGTATTACTCCATCTGCAACAACAAAACACACTAGCCGGGTATTATTCCGGTTTAAAAAACAGATCCCTTCAGCCCGATATTACACAATAATATTTTCGATCAAATCTTTGGCAAAGAAATATTATTAAATATTCGTAATATTTCTTAGACATAAATTTTCATCATGATGTTAAAAAAGGGTATTATGGTCTTCATATTTCAAGATAGCGGATAATAACAACTTTTTATTGTGCGCTGTCTTAGCCACTATCAAAACTGCATATAATTTAGTTGACAATGACAGTGACACAACAAATTCAGTAATTTAACTGTAAACGGTCTCCTCACATCACAAACTGGTGGTGGAGTAGCGCCCCTCTCCTCCAGTTTCTTTGTCAGCACAGCTGGTGCATACAAACAGTTGCAGTGTTGATGTAATAATGACTCACGACATTTGCTTGTGATACCACGTTTCTGAGTGATGAAGTACATTATATTTTTGCTCCAAGGCAAAAGGTACTCTGGTAAGTACCAGGAGAACTTGTGGCAAAAATTGGGGCCTGAGCCCCAAGGGTATGCACTGGAGATACACCACGGTGATTAGACCCAGGATCACCTATGGGGCGGTCATGTGGTGGAAGAAGGTAGAACAGCAGATTGCTGCTAAGGAGCTTGGTAAGGTACAGAGATTAGTCTGCTTAGCCATAACAGGTGGAATTAGCATCACACCAACTGCTGGGATGGAAACCATGTTGGATATGCTCCCCTTACATCTTTGGGTCAAGATGGAGACAGCAGCTGGTGCATAAAGACTCAAAACTGGCAAAAACTGGAACTCTTTGGGATATCCAGAATCACACACTAAAATATTGAGTGAGGTAAATATAGCAAAGGTTGGGGAAATGCCAGCTGACTATATTATAACCCCATACTGCTTCAACAAGCCTTTCAATATAACAATTGGAAGTAGGGAGCAGTGGGAGAAAATAGTTCGACACCAGCACATTGTCTGGTTCACTGACGGGTCAAAATCAGACCAAGGCGTTGGGGCCAGGGTATATGGCGTGCAGCCAAGACTGGAGGGCATCATCTCTCTAGGGAAACTGGCCTCAGTATTCCAGGCCAAAATCACTGCCATCAGGGCATGTTTGGAGGAGAATTTGTGTAGGTGCTACAAAGACCGCAGTATCTATATCTATTCAGACAGCCAGGCAGCCCTGAGATCACTGGCAGCTCCTGCAACAAGGTCTAAAATCGTTGCAGAATGTCACAGGGTTCTGGTGGAGCTAGGGGAAAGCAATAGAGTAAACCTATTGTGGGTCCCTGGCCACTCGGGGATCAGTGGCAACGAACATGCCGAAAGATTAGCCAAGATGGGGGCAGAGACTCCATTTATTGGACCGGAACCTGTCCTGACAGTCACCAGGGCAATGATTAAATTGGAGCTACATAACTGGCTCAGAAGACAGCACGTAGAATATTGGACCAAAGTCCATCAACAAAAACATGGCAAGGTAATGATGCCAAAGCCATGTTTTAAAAGAAGCTCTGCAATCCTGGGCCTGAACAGGAGAGAAATTAGACTCATGGTTGGATTGCTGACAGGCCATGGGATTTTCAAAAAACACCTACATACAATGGGAATAACAAAAAAGGAACCTAAATGTAGGATCTGTGATGAAGGTGATGAAACTGCATCACATCTAATCTTCGAAAGCATTGCATTGGAGAGTAAAAGGCACAGAACATTTGGAACACCCAGACCCGAAGAAATTGTGTCTAATAAAGAACTGCTAAAGGGACTCCTTGCACTGTTCAAGGGCATTGGTTGGCTTTACTAGATATACAGGGAGCAATACCACACAATAAACTTAGTTTCGGTGCGGGCAGTGGTGGGCTGGACCAAGACTGTTTTGGCTTCCCTGAGAAAATCAAATCATATCAAATCAAGTACATTATCTACTTAAGTTGGATATTATTCAGTTCATTACCACCATATTATCCATATCGGTATTGGCACTCCAGGGTTTCAGCAATTACTTTCTATTGGGGTTAAGCATTAATTCCGACACGGCCTTGCAGCTATTTCAAATCAAGGAGGTTAGAATAAAGGGAGATGGCATTATCTATGCTGAGCACATATGTCAGTTGAAACCTGTCTGCCATCTTGGTCAGTTTTGGAATGCTTTTTCTCCATTAAAACTATGCGTTAAGTCGACCCTCTTACTGTTAATACATTGAACTGTCACTGCAAAGTATGTACTTTCAAACAATGCACTTCCTTGAATAAATAGTAATATATACTCATCATAATATATTTGAAACCTTAATTTTAATGGCTAATTTGCACTCTTTTAAGACTTTGTACATCAAGGCAAAACCGTCACATGTATTATTCCTGTTTGAAGTGACATAAAACATTAGCTCTACAATACAAACACTTCTCCAAAACTTTGCAATATGGCTGAGGCAGGCTTCACTTTTGCAGTGTAAGGGTGTCTCCCTGTATTCCTTGGTTCAAACACATGCACACGTCAATTATCAACAGCAATGCTAGCACTCATAGCGGTTACATTTTGCATTGCAGCGAACATAAGACAAGCAAATTTTATAATCAGATATATGGAGAGGCACTACATATGATGATATTTCTTTGATGAAAGATACCTGTATGTCAAAGTTCACTATTAAACTATGAAATATCATAGATGCATATACATGACATATTGACTTTGACAAAGATATATGACTGTGTAATACCAGTCTCAGCCCCATTTATTTATTAACTATTCAGATTCTATAAGTGTTCATTTCGGTGTGTGTTACTGTGAGTAAGTTTTCACAGTAATATGTTACGAATGAAATATTTTTAAATTTGTATGAGAATGCTTAGTAGGTAAAATATGAGAATTTTATGTGGTTGGTACAAGATTCTCACACTCTGGATATGACAACCCTGTGCACCTCTCTCTCTCTCTCTCTCTCTCTCTCTCTCTCTCTCTCTCTCTCTCTCTCTCTCTCTCTTGATCTCTTGATATTTACATGGCATCCCAAGCTGGCTGCCCTTACATGCTTGTTCAAAGCCGATGGGTGGTATCCTCATCTACTCAAATCTGCATGAATTTTTTTTTTTTTTTTTTTTTCCATCAAAATTGTGGGGTGTGCAGATTACTTGAGGCCACAGATTACTCGAGTATATACTATAACTGAAATTCAGAGGATGAAACACTAAACAAGGGAAAACAGTCTTAACAAAACCACAAAATGTCTTATTTTTGGTAATATGTGAAGAAATATAATTACAATAAATATTGCTGGCAAAATTATGATCTTACAACAACCTTTGATAAATTGTGACATGATCAAGTTTCTTTGAATTATATTCTGGGTTTGATGGATAAAAATAATAGCCACACTTTCACTTGATTAATTTCTTTCATTGTAGTCAATGTTCTGTCCATAAAGATATTAACAACACACATAAATTGAAAAGCTTGATTTTGGGTTTCATTCAAGATCAGTGAGATTTCAAAAACTGTGCATCAGTCAAATAAGTATCTATCTGATTTGTGTTCCTGTTGCTATGTGATGAAAGGAAATTTTTAAAAAAGTGAAAAAGTGTTTTCTTTGAAAAGATTTATTTATTGTAAACCCATTTGTTTGACAAACTCTTCTGCATAATGTAATGTGCTGCTACTACCACAACCAAGTAGATAATCCCACACCAGAATGCGAGAAATCAGTTATGAAGGTATGCTTCACATAGAATCATATTGGTGCAGCAGAATATACATGATAATTGTCAGTATTAATACCCATCTGATTTCTGTTGATGAAATCTGCTTGCTACCTGGAATATTCAGCACATGTGGATTGTGATTTGTTAAATGACATACTACTTGAATGCCAGTTGTTACATTGTCGAATTCAGGAATATTTATTTTAACATCCAGAGCAGTAGAGGTCTCAAGCAAAATGCACAGCTGTCAGTTTTATAATGAACAAAAGTTGTAATTTACATTACAAACTACTGAAAATTGGTATTGATTACTACATTATAGCAATGGTATCATATAATTAAATACTTCTAGACCTATTGAAAAAAATATCACATACAATTTCTTATTTACATGTTATTCATTCTAGATATTTAGTATTTCAAGAAAATTATGCATTACATAATTTGTGTGCATACAAAATAAAAAGATTAGCAAAATAATAAGGATAGTTTACAACTCGCTGCAAAGACATTCGATGAGCTATGACAGGCACATAAAAAAAGACACTCACACATAAAACACTTAAGCCATTGGCCATTGTGTTGGAGAGATGTGAACTTGTGGTATCTCATTAGGCTGAGATGCTTAATGATAATGACAATGTCCATATATAACTATTTATTAACAATCAAATAATTGGAAGTCCAGGCTGGAACGAATAATACAGTAATAAGGACAGTTTACAACTCACTGCGAAGATGTGGCAATGAGCTGCAACAGGCACATACAAAAGACACACATAGACAATACTTTCAGCAATCAACCATGGCCTTCCTCAGAAAATAGAACATTCACGCAATCACACAGACACACAACACAGTCATACAACCGTCACCTCCGGCTGCCGCACTTCAAATCACACTCTGCACTATGTTGTGTGCCTGTGTGGTACCATCACCAAAAATAAACTAAAACTGTCCTGAGAATAAAATGTTATTGTCATATAACCAGTATCCTAAGTATCACATTTCTTAAGTGTCTATTTTTAATTGGAAGTTATCTGAAATAATCTGTTGCATATGTATTCTTTACCAATAAGCCTACCAACCTGTTTGAATAATTTACCTGCACCACCCTTTGAGACCCTGTCCCTGAATAATTTATTTATCATACAACATATGACATCAGCATATATACAAATATAATTTCACAAAGAACAAGAATATATATATATATACAAATATAGGCAAGTCAAAGATTGTACAAAAGCTAGAATAATCAATGTATATGTTTTTTAATAGTTTTATGAGTTACACACATTTATTTATCACCTCTTTCCAAATGTTACCAAAGTCACTATAATTGTTCCATGTAACCTTCTTTTTGCAAACGAAACAACCTTGAAACAAGTGTTATGTAATTGCTTACTGTTCTTAGCTATGTAGTATAATACTTAATAATTTTGCACCACATCTTATACCTTCCTACACAATGTTCATCTTTCACCTATTTATGTGAGTCTTTGTTGTATGATCTTGCAGAAGCTTAGCCATAAAATTTGTTCACAGTAATCTATGTAACTGATGATGGAAAAACAACCGAAACCTAGTTTGTGGAAAACAATAAACATTGTAGACAATTACACAATTGTTGTGGGATTTTAGTGATCATAAATCTGGAATATTTAAATAACAAATTATTATATTTATTTGACTTACATAAAAACCTGATCTAATTTTATATGTATCTGACTATGAATGTTCTAGATCTACTTCCACACTCTACATGCCACCTTATGGTGTGTGGTGGAGAGTACTTTGCATACCTCTGTCACTTCCTCCTATTCCAGTTTCATAAGGTTTGCAAGAAAAATGATTATATGTATGCCTCCATGTGGGCCCTAGGCTCTCTGATCTTATGCTTGTGGTTTCTTTGCAAGATATATGTAGGAGGAAGCAATGTATTGGTTGAATCTTCATGAAATGTACACACTTGGAACTTTAACAGGACCCCACACCGCAATACAGAACATCTCTCTCTCTCAGCATTTGCCACTGGAGTTTCCCAATCATTTCTATGACACTTTCACACTTACTAAATTAATCCATAATGAAATGTTCTGCTCTTCGCTGGATCTTCTCTATGTCTTCTATTAACCCTACCTGGTTTGGATCCAACACTGATGAGCAATACTTGATGGACTACACTTCCTGAGGATCCTTCCAATAAATCTGTCTGGCATCTACCTTACCCATGACTTTTTTTTTTTTATATGAACACTGTATTACAAATCACCCCTGATGTCTACTCCCAGATATTTTATAGAAATAATTGCTTCCAGTGTTTATCCTGGTATTGCATATCAATATAATAAAGGAATTTTAGACTGTTTATGTTGATGGCTCAATTGCCATTTGCTGCATCATACATCAATACACAGCAGATCATTGTGCATTTCGCTATCCTATTCTAGTGTTATGACTTCTTGATAAACTACAGAATCATCTGCAGAAAGCCTCATTGAACTTCTGGTGTGAACTATGAAGTCATTTATATATACATTGTGAAAAGCAACTGTCCTATAACTTTCTCATGGGGCACACCTGAGATAACTGTAATATCTGAAGATTTCTCTGTTGAGAATGACATACTGCATTCTGTTAGTTAAGAATGCCAGACACACATTTGGTCTAATATTTTATATGCTCACCCTTTGTTTATCAAGCAACAGTGCAGAATGGTATCAAATGCCTTGCAGAAGTCAAGAAACATGGCATCAACCTGTGATCTTGTACCTACTGCCCTGTGGATCTAATTTATGAATAGCATGAGTTGTGTTTCACATTATCATTGCTTTCAGAAACCACACTGATTCCTACAAAGGCCATTTCTGGACTCCAGAAATAACAATATTCAAACATGAAATGTGTTCCAAAAATATGCAAGTGACTGATGTCAGAGATAAAGGCCTATAGTTTTATGCATCTGATCGATGACCCTTCTGCAATTTTTTCCAGTCCTTATGAACACTTCACTCCTCTAGAGACCTTCAGTACACTGCTGCTAGAAGGGGGCCAACTTCCTTCACATATTCCAAGTAAAATCTATTAGGTATCCCATAAGGTCCAGTAGTCCTTCATCTGCTATGCAAGTACAATTGCTTTTCTATCCTTGAGACACTTATTACAATATATTTCATTTTGTTGTTTGTGTGATGGTTTAGAGGAGGCACTACTGTAACATTTCTATCTATGCATACCCTATATTTCTACCCAATAGTTCAGTCCCAAATATTAATACATTTCTGTCCCAAAAATCTATACCATTGGTATAAAGTGGTATTCGTACCCATATAAAACTTTCTAATCAGCTATTTTTCATTATAATACCTTTACTAAAACTCAAATGTAAACAATTTACATTTTTCAACTCAAAGAAAAAAAAGTATTCTGAAATCCATTTACGTACTATACACATACACCACAAACATGTTTATTAATGTTTAGTTGGTTTTAATGATGCAATCGTCATTGGTATATGATGCAAATAAACAAATATTATAAATAAAAATAGGCCAGCAAAACCTATTATCTCACTAGAATCATTATAATGCACTGACAGCAAATATTGCTCTCACACACGGAATTCATGCTAATCACATGAGTAATTACCAAATAAACAAATATAACGGTACTTTTCAAATCCAGGAAAATTTTGATCACAAACAAACAATATAGCTACACCGAAATACATTCAATAAAATAACACACACCAACTCAACTAAACTGTCACACAAAGTGTCAAAACATTACATTTCTGTTGATAAACAAAACGACGCCATTTTTCCAAGTCAGAATAAAACACATGTCATGTGGATGGTTTGATCTGTCTACCTTTGAAGAGTAGTTTATTGTTATTGCACAACCTTACCTAATGTCAATGGATGAGGAGAAAGTTATGATAGGAGACAAGCTTTCAAGACATATTTCACTGAGAGTAATTTATGAATATGAGAAGAATAAAAGTCTCTTTTATTTTGTTGCCACCAAACAGTACTCTTATTTTACAGCCATTAGACATAGGTTTCTTCAGATCTTTAAAAGCTGTTTGGCAGTCAGTGCTTATGCAATAAAAGGAAAGCTCCTGTAGGCCAATATAGACAGATTCTTTCACCTCTCTTTTGAAGGAAATGCTTACAAAATCACCCAATGAAAACAATTATTAGACATTGTACAAAAATACATTTTAGGCATTGATATGAGAAAGATAGATAATGCTGACTCAGTGCCTGAATCAGTTGTGAATAATGATCCAATACTCACTGGTGATGAATGCAGCAGAGCAGAGGAAGCAATTCTGGAAGTGGACGCATTTGTTCTTGTGGTTTTTCCACACATGATTAGGGGGAAACAGTGAAATAGGCAGTTTACCAGAATCACAACAGAAGTTGGTGCAAAATAAGTGTAAATCGGATTTCCATGTCCATATCCACGCAACAAATCAATGTTTATTTTTCCTACCATTTCTGATGATGATACTGTACACCAAGACCAAATTGTAGGAGTGTTGCTGAAGTAAGTTTTTAAAACACTTCGCAAAGGAATTGTCAATGTTTTGATCATTGTGCTGTGGTCCTCTTCAGGACGGTTACTATTGGATGCTGCTGAATTTATATCCCTATATACTGTGATTTTTTTTTTTTTTTTTTAATTATCTGATACTGATATCATACATCTAAGATGGTGATTGGTTGGCAGCAGCATATCAGTAGGCTTTTATGTTTGCTATTCTGGTATGTGACTGGTAGGCAAAATCTGACTGAAAGGCAACAACCAATCAGTAACTAGCACCCAGGGGGATGGTGTTTCATGCTGTGAATGTTCAAGACACATGCCAGTTCTACTGTGGTCTTTGTTTATACTGCAGAACTCAGTTCAAGTGGTGCCACTGGCTGGCTGGCATATACATGTGGTCCACATGCAAGGTTCTCAAAAGTTAATAGTACTGCCATACTCCTTTTGATGTTGTGCCACAACTGACTTGTTGACTTATCCCAATCATATGTAACATTCATGTTCCAAAACGTGAGTGCTGATCGGTCTTGGTTTCACCAACATAAACTGTGCAACATTCACATGGAGTTCATACTTGCCTGCAGAGTGAAGGGAATTTATGGGAACCTTCAAGGGGCTCAACAGGTCATGGATCTTGCAGCCACTCTCAAAAATCAGTTTGATACCTCCTTTGATAAGGACCTTGCCTATACGTTCATTAATGCCATTAAGGTAGATGAGTTAACTGGCCTGAAGAGGACCACTGCACAGTGGTCAAAATGTCAGCAATTCCTTTGCTAAGTATTTTTTTTAATGACATGGCCTAATATCCAGAATTGTTTTATTCAAATTGACACTGGCTGTGGAAGCCTACGAACTCGTAATTCATAACTGTTTGGATTCATTTTTTAAGATACTAGGTGGTGCAGTTCTTCAAACTAATCTCTGCAACAGGCTACTTGACCTGTTCTCTTAAGTACCATCAAGTGTGTAATACTTGGGTTCTGTTGTTTTTTTTTTGTGTTTACATGTGTGTATGTATAAGTGTTTAAATGTAGGTGTGTCACTCTTCTGACATGCCTAGATGGCTGAAGTCACACCTACAAATGAACAGAAAGAAGAAAATTGTATTGGACATTATAAACTGGAAAGGGTCTTAGTAACAAAGACTAATGCGTATGTAAAGAGGGAAAGATAGACTAATACTCAAAGAAGTACAAAAGGAAAAAGAAAAAAGCAGGTGGTTAGAACCAAATAAGGAAAGAAGTAGTCCCAAAGACAGGAAACCCTTACCACCCTCTGAACCGGGACCCCTATCCCTTCAGGTACTTCACCATGGCACCAGAGGGCAATCTATATACAGAGCATAGTACATGTGTTCCCCTTGACTGTCCAGTAGATAATGTCTATGACCTGTTGTACTAAAACATCTATGACATTGGATTTAGCACTAATATTATGAGTATTCCTTTATTGTACTAAAGACTAAACATTGTTCTCGGTATCTGATACTTAAGACCCTATTTTATTTATTAAACTTTTAAGTTTTATTATAAACATTTTTTTTTACTTGGTTTATTGTTTTAGATGTTTTGCCAATTCCATTTTCACAAAATTTCATTCTCTCCTTGTCTCCTCTAATAAAGACTATGACAAATTCTTTATTACAGTTCTATGTTCTGTACCCTTTCACTTGTTAAGTAATTAGACTCCTGGACTTACTGCATTTGCTGCTAACCTCTGCAACTCTTTTACCAACAGAAACTGTTCTTAGATTTTTTTATCTATCATGTCTACATGATCCTGCAACTAAGCAACTACCTGGTGAAATTGATCACTTAATGCAACCAACAATTTTTACTACATCTTTTTTCTGTAACTTTACATTATTATTAAGAGTACTAATTTTTTCACTTAACTGTTTAATCAGCTCAGTTAAACCTTCAATAGAAGCCATACTCCTAGTTTTTCATTGGCATTCATACACTGCAAATTAATCTTACACCTGCCACACATAGGCAACAATAAAAACAGCTCTTTCTCTCACCATACACTGCATTGCATGATGGTCAGCCATATGCATCAGTGTGCAGCTCACAGCAAACCATGAAAAATTACACTCTGTCTGCATCGTTGAAGGGGGTTGTGTAGTCAAATTCAGGAACACCCGAATCATGACAAATCCGTTTGCGGTCCTAGGGTTGGCTAGTCATCAATCCCTGTAGTCATCATCTATCTTTATAGAAATGTATCTTTTGACCCCATTGTTTTTCTGCCCCCTTGTATACAACTCTTAAATCATCTTTATATGTCTTCTCCTTTAGAAACTTTTTCACTATTTGCAATAATGCATCATTTGTTTTCTCCTTTGCCAAAGGCTACTTCTTAATAATGTCTTGTTTTGAGACAAAACTTATTTTAAACTCAACACTATTTATGTCATTCACTTGTGTGTGCTGAGTGCTGACATTTGCCACAGTTTCCCGCAGCGCACTCTCGTGGCCAATGCCGAATGTATACGTTCAGCTTCACTTGCTTCTGCGCCTTACAACAACAGGAGTTAGTATCACCTCAATTTTTGACATTCACTTATTATGACAGGTGGAGATTTCAACAAACATTTAGTCTTGGGCATGGATGAATCCCAGTACAGGGTGAGGGCACTCTTGGGCCACTGCCATGCAGATGGCTCAGAGTCAGCTATTTTCTGAATCCAAAAAACTAAATACAGCTCAGATGTACTATTCACAAGTCAATGATGAAAAGCTTGCTATAGTTTATGCACTAAAGAATTTTCATGTGTGCTTCAAAATTTTACTTGATTATTAATCACAAGATCCTGGTTTCTCTGTAACACCTTTCAGAAGCTTTACCTGACTAAGCCACACACTATGTTCAATATTGGGCCATTTTCTTGTTAACGAGAATTAGGAAATTCAGTATTACCACATGCCACAGCACTCTAATGCAAAAGCAGCCTGCTGGCTATTAATAGAGTCACAATGTTTTCCATTAGCACTCAGTCACTGTGGGTGCTGTTGGACCCAATTTGCAGTGTAGTGCTACAAAATGCCATTTCATCCAGCAACTCTGCAGAGGTACTGGTTATTTGATCTGTAAGTGTTCTTCATTGTAATTTGATTGATTAATTGTGATTCTTATTATTCCTATGAATGTTAGTCATGCCTAATGCATTTATTAAATGGAGTGAGACATGTTTTCAACAATAAATAGAATTTTAATGCTTGCATGTGTGGAACCAATTTCTTTGGGTCTTATGCTAATACTTTATTGTCTGTTTGTTACCATTAGACCTAATATATAACAACATGAGTGAGCTCGCAAGGGATGATTAGCTTACTGGAAAAAATGAGACAGTGAATCTAACAACTAGATAAAATAAGTCATAAGTAAAGAAAAATATGTAAATTAATTACTTACTTTTCATCTGGTTCGGACAATCTAGAACTCATTTCAGCATTTCCAAGTAATGATAACAGTCCCATAGCTGCATAAACAGGTTTCTGGAAGAATTGCTGGTGAGGAGCTGTAGTTGCATTCATCTGAAATCTTAAAATTGAAATTTACAGTTACAAAAACATTACAGTTGAATATACATACCAACTGTAAAAACTATGTATCTTTAAATGCACTTACCTTGAATACTTAATGTTATACTGGTGACATTCACAATACCTTCTTATTTAGTAACCATTGAGCAATTAGTGCTGAAAAGATTTAGTAATGAAATATAAAAGAGATAACAAGAGCACTTTTAGACAAAACTTCATGTCTTCAAATAGTTATGTTAGCCCATAATGAGTGTTCTGGTGGTAAATGATTGCTTTTAAAATGTTATAGGCCAATAACAGAACACATACTGGAAGTTAACTAAAGATATTCAATATTTTATCTTGTACGATGATCTTCATGTATTCAATTATCAAACTCCAGTTTGCCTGAGGTTTTGTGATGATGTACCAGTATGTAGGCCAACTCCTCAAAATTGCTTTTGGTGTCAAGTAAGTTTGTTGAGATTTATCTCAGTCTTGTTTCTGATTGGTGGATTAGATCTAAATATTTGGCACAGAAAAACCTGTTTTTCTTATGCAATATTGTGTGACTGTGGTTAGACAATGACTGTTCAAAGAAACTTCTAAAATTACTTACATTGATGTGACTGAGGTGACTGCTACAAAATGAAAACCAGATAATTGTACTTACCCATGTTTCTAAAGAAAGGAAGTTATCACAATGAGCTCTCTAATGGCATTTGAGGGACACAACTGCTGATAGAGCTACTATTCTACAAACCATTATAAACTGCCCAGAAATGGTTCATCAAATCAATATTATTACTGCAGGGTAACTCAGAAGATCCATACACTCAACAGTTGGCCAAATATTATACAGACTTGATGTTTTCAGAGTGTATTTTCACTCTCTTCCAGAGTGTGAGCTGATACAAAACTTCCTAACAGACTAGGAATTTAAACCAGGAAATTTGGTCAGACACGGTCAATCAGTGTCATTAAAATGAGCATGCCTATGCTCATGTTCTCATGCTGTCTGATATTGGGCCACCATGCCCCATGTCCCATGAATCTTGATACTGCATGATTAAATGTTCAAATGTTTGTAAAGCTTATGGGACTTAACTACGGGGCCATCAGTCCCTAAACTTACAAACTACTTAAGAACTACTTACAAACTAGGACGGCACAAATATCCATGCCCAAGGGGGGATTGGAACCCCCGACCGTAGTGGCCGTGCAGACCGTGACTGAAGTGCCTCAGTCTCCTCGGCCACCGCGGTCGGCATGATTAAATCAGCCGGACAAAAGAAGAATGACAATGAAGCTCCTGCCAGGTGTTGATAATGCTGTCCCACACAAGTATGGGTCAGCTCCATGTTTTTCATAGTGACCTCTCAGGATCTGAGACTATTCATGCCACTTATATAACCTGCCAGGAATGGTATCAACAATAAGTAGGAACAACACAAATGCACTCCAGTGGCTGTTCTAACAGCCACAAACAACTGTGACACTAAAAATTTACATTGACTTCCAACCTAATCTGCTGAATGCTCCTTTTTCATTGCAGTGAATATTGCATTGCTGATATAATAATCATTGCAACATTCCATTATTAATTTATTTTGTATTTATCACATTGTGTCAAAGATGCAAATAAGTATTTTCTAAATGCATGGTCTGATTATTTTAATAAATGAATCTGAAATTTAATTCATTCTTTACTTCAAATGTTTAAAAAGGTATGCCAAAATTTTCCTGAGATAATAAATGACATTGTTTTAGGCAGAAGATGATATGTAATTATATAAAAGAAAATTTTGATATTGCATACCACCCCACTAGTGTTTTAAGAGCTACAAAACTTGCAATATACATATAATTGTTTTGGGAGAGAAGATCATTACATCAGTTCAGGAAAGTGTGTCTGATCCCCTCCTTATTTGAATGGAACTAGTACTTAAATTAATAAAACGAAACTTTCAAGAACCAGATAAAATATCAGTACCTTGCCAGCAAACTACGTTGAGTGAAACTATGTGGCTGTTGACTCAGAAAGCCATTATCATTGCTAATGAATGACAGTGGCAACTTCAGTTTATCAATTACTTCAGTCTGAAACTTGGATATTATGTGAGTTACCATTGCCGCATACCGCACATCACTTCTCCATTCTTCATCTTTCCACCATCCGGAGAGTGGATCTGCTTCACTATTCATGCAAAAAATCAAAATATGTAAAATAAACTGTGAGAGGGATACATAAAACAATAATTTTATTTTTTAAGAATTCATGATTTGTTGATAAATCCAAGGACTCAAATTTCTGTTTTATTATTATTATTATTATTATTTTATGAATGTTAAGAAATCTAAGTCTTTACACATAATGTTATCATAGCACTCAGTATAAGAGATGTCAGATGACTGATATATATATATATATATATATATATATATATATATATATATATATCAAATGATAATTATATCAAGAAAACTGTTTCAGTCATGGTATAAAATACATTGATAGGCACAACCAGCCAAAAATGTTTGATTATCAGCACACTGTAAAACCAATATAGGCCAAAAAAATATTTAATCTAGCATTCATTTCAAAATAATACTATTTAGATTTTAGCTTCTTTAAAAGAGCCACCACTTGTCCTCAGAACAAGTACACAAGCTCTTGGAGTAATGAAAACATTCTGCTGGCCATCCAAAATGTAACACTCAGAAGGAAACATCAAAATCAGGTGAATTTTGCAGACTGTGTTTGCAGAAATTAGAAATGCACTTAATTAGAATTGTCTGGAAGTGTTACATAAAGAGGGAAAGATGGCTGGGTGGATGTACTGGAATTAGTCTTGATGCGACTACCTTAAGTAAACAGCTTTAGTATGCTTCTTAGATGGCAGCAAACATCTTTTCAGCACATTTTGAAGTTCAAAACAGAGTGGTTGTCTAGAGGAATGGTGAATTATACTTCAGAGAAATTGCTGATTGTGGCAGATGTAACCAAGCAAGTGTGACATGTCTCTTTAATCACTGGATGCAGGAGGAAATGACGAACCAATGGGACCAATAGCACCCATGTCACTGAACCACTACAAGTGATGACACATATATTCTATGTATGGCAGTGATGGATCACTCTGCCACATCATGAACCATATCAGAATGAATACAATCTGTTATGCAACAAGCAGTGCCTGTGAATACCACCAGACATTGCAGCCAAGTGGACTGCCTGCAAGGCATCCATTGCTGCTTTTACCACTGAGACCATCTCACAGGTATTTACACTGGCAATAGTGCAGTGATTGAAGGACACGGAGCACCGAATGAAAGAACACTGTTTTTATCAACAATTTCTGTTCAGCCTGCATCATTGTAATAGTGAAAGATTGTTGAACTATATCAACATACACACTCTGCAATCCACCCAAATGTGTATGGCGGAGGGAACTCAGTACCACTAATAGTCACTTGCTTTTATGTTCCAATCCCATATAGAAAGAGAGAAAAATCAATGCTTGTATGTATCTATATGAGCCCTAATTTCTCTTATCTTATATTTGCAGTCTTTAAATGAAATGTAATTTGGCAGCAGTAGAATCATTCTGCAATCTGCTTCAAATTTTGGTCCTCTAAATTTCTTCAACAGTGTTTCCCTCCAGCGAATACCATTTGAGTTTCTGAAGCATTTCAGAACCACTCGCAGATTGATCAAACCTACCAGTAACAAACTTAGCCACCTACCTCTGAATTGCTTGTATGTCTATCTGGTGTGTATTGCAAATAACTGGAGCAATATTCAAGATGGAGTCATACAAGTATTTTAAATGTGGTCTCCTTTACAGATGAATCACACCTTCTCAAAACTCTACCAAAAAACTGAAATCAACCACTCACCTTCCCCATGACTGTCCTTATCTGTTCATTCCATTTCATATCACTGTGTACTGTCATGCTTAGATATTTAATCGATGCGACTCCGGCAAGCAGCACACTACTAAAGCTGTATTCAAACATTATGGGATTGTTTCTGCTACTCATCTACATCACCTTACATTCTTCTACATTTAGAGCTAGCTGCCATTCCTCACACCATCTAGAAACTTGGTCCAAGTCATCCTGCTTCCTTCTACAGTCATTCAATGGCAATACCTTCCTGTACACCACAGCATCTGATTGCAACTCCCTCTGTCTTATGCTGTCACTGCTGCTTTATGCATCACTATACTGGTCCTGACCGAGCATATGGTATTATGGTTTGGCATGGTATCAGATTCCATCCTGCACCCATCCCTCTGGTATCCCAGCATGATGAGTTTGAGAGCCCACCATACCACATGGACTGCGACAGTGACCATTAGGCGGCGTGTACAAACTCCGAGCACTGCCATCACCACTGCAGCTCTGCACACAGTGACGCACCCACTGCGAAGGTCATCTACCCATGCAGCCGCACTATATAGGGCCCGAAGCCACAGCCTGATCTTCAGTTGCGTCTCGACTGTGCTCCGTATACGTTCATATACTACGTTGTTGTCCGGCATCTTACTCAGCTATGTCACGGTCTCGACTAGGTCACAATTTGGTCAGTCCATTCCATTTACTTGCCAATGTTGTTTGTCGCCACAGGTTGTCTCGTTTAGTGTTGCTTAATAGCAGTGACACTCCGCCAACTCCATCAGTTGGTAGGTCATTCTCAGTCATACAGTCAGTTGTCTGGTCCGACATCAGTCGCAATTCTGCCAACGCCCTCAGTTGATCGGTCATTTGTGATTTGCTTCTGACCCGGTCTGACCTTCAGTCTCAACAATCCCCCTTCCTCCCCCCGCTTTCACCCATTACACAGTGCTTATACTGTAATCAGCCAGCATTAGGTCTCTCAAGGCTTTTATTTTCATTTATTTATTTTATTTATCATGTTCTTCAGGACCCAAACAAGAGTTCTTCAGGACCCAAACAAAAGGCAACTCTTCAATGTCATGGAACAAGTCAATACGTAAAATTTTAACAGGAGAGAGGTAATAAATATAATGGAATTTATAGAAATCCTATGTACGACAGGCCTAGGCATAAGTAAACACAATGAACAACATAACAGAAATTGGCTTAATTTGCCCACCTTAGGTTACGATAGTATCACTAAAAGTGCGCCTTTGTGATCGCCTTTTGCCAGCTTGAAATTTAAAGGGAAATAATGGCTTAATCATTCGACTGACATTAGAATTAAATAAACAGGTTTATAGAGGACAAAATTCTCTACAACTTTCCTCTCTTCTGATTTTTATATATCTCACAAAATTTCAGAGATATTTGTAAAAAATAACGGTGAATTGATTATGTCTGACTGTCTATCCATCTGTCTGTAACATGTTCCCACTTTTTAGCTCAAACTGTTCAACCGATTGGCACCAAATTTTACAAACATAATTGTTGGCCTCCAGAGACCAGAACCTCCATTTTCAAATATTTCAGTCAAAAATTAGGTTAGTAACACTAATAAAAGGCCATTTGTGATGGAAATTTAATTGAAAATAAACCATTCATCTGATACAAAAATGGGATAAACACAGAGAGGAGAAAATTCTCTGCAACTTTGCTGTCTTGAGTTTAACCTAACTCACACAATCACAGAGATATTTGCAAAAATTATGGCGATTTGACACAGTCACTTGATTTTACGTAAACCTGACATTCAGAAATGTCTCGTGACATTCCTCAGCCCGAATTCTGTCTGGCATACACCACCTTGCTTTCCGTATTTTATGATTTTCTTAATAACTTTCGCATTGTAATTTCAAAGCAATGGCACAGTGAAGAATTAACACAAATATGTCATTCTTCATACGAAACATTATAATCTAGTGTCTAAAAATGCCATATTAGCAGTTATCAACTGCCATGGATAGTACTAGAATTTTTAAGGAACAATTACGTAATTGCTTGCTGTAATGTAGTGGACAGCACTTTAGTTTGTTATGCACATAGTCGATAGTTTAAAAGCAGTCACTCCCATGTTTTTCATTTATTTGTTTATTTATTTTTTTCACCTTGGATCCTAAAAGAGCTTCGAGCAATCTTATTAATTAAATAGAGCTATGTTCTGCAATGTTTAGAGTTGTGCATATGTAAGAGTGCTTCCTCTAAAATGTGTGTTTGTTCTATTTCGTGAACATGGCATGAAATATGTAACAACGAATTGAACAATGGTCTTCTGCAGCATATGGAGGATACTGTAATAATGAATATTCTAAACAATGTACTGATACCCTTGGCAAGGTTGCTATGGACGCTTTTAACGTAGGTTGTATTACCTTTTCTGTAGTTCAGATATGAATTGTTCATGTTACTGTGTTCTGCACTAAAATAAAGAGCAAATATTTTTTTTTTCAAACCATGACTACATTTTCTTTTATAGCTAAAATAACAAATGGAATAAGTGTGGTAATACTGAATTCCAAATAACTTCAGTACTTAATCTATATACAGAGTTACTCCTATCATTAAGTCATTTGCAACAGTAATTGTTGCAGTATCTCTCCAGTTTGTACATGTGATAAAGAAGTCTATCTTTGCAATTTGTTGGTATGTATTTCACTGTAAATTCACAAAATAGAAAAAATGCACTTTTCAGAGAAACATAACACCCTTTGAATAACTCGGAATCTTGCCGAATATAGTTGTGTTCAGTTAACAAGAGTGTGCAAAAACCTTTTAGGAAGCAGTTAAAAAAATAAAAAGGTTGTGGTTGTTTTATTTATTTATTATTATAATCATTATTACTTTTTATTTATATTTTTTTTCTTCTGGTAGATCAATGCTTTTTGGTCTTTTGTTCATGTTTGTTCTGAGTTGTTCATTGAGAATTTTGCTCAGTTATTTTTTAATTACAGATGGTGTTGAGCCCTCTTTCGTTTTTCTTCTCTCTTTTCATTGGTTCTTCAGTTTGGTCACTCCTTTGTGGACGATGGTTAGTTTTGTTTTATTTTGATCGTTTCGTCATTCACTCAGTTTTTTTGTAACAGAGGGCATTGAGCCCATTGTCTGTGCACGCTAAGCTATCATTGGCAACGCTCTGACAATGTGCACTGAGCCACTGTGCTTGGCAAGTTTTGAACCACCATCTAACATATTCATACATCACAAACTAATTCGCTGCCCGTTGCGCTAGTCTAAACAGCTGTGAGAGTAATCCATGAATCTCATACCATCGATGGCATGTGTTATCTGGTAACATGGCACTTTCAGACATTAGATTATAATTCATTGTCCTAAGAACAATGGGTTTTTTTCATAATTTTCAGTGGGCCATTGCTTTGAAATGACAATTCTTTAGTTATAATTAGAAAATCATGAAATACACAAAGCAAGATGGCATATGCAAAAGAGAGTTTTGGGGAAGGTTTTGGGCCAGGGATGTCACAAGATAGATTAACAAATGCCAAATGTACAATACGTTACTTCCACACTATAATTATTCGAATTATTCGCAACCAGTACAGGCAAAGAAAATAAAGTTAACACATATTATACCAAAGCAATACAGGTGATAATATTTTAATGGAAAATATAATGAAAATGTGGGAGAGATATTAAAATAATAGTTTAAAGAGGTAAAAGATCAAAGCAAAACTCAAATATCAAATAATTTTGCCTGTTTGTTAAAATATGGCCAGAAAGATTATTATGTGTTGGGTTCATACATATTATCACAATAATAGAGTTGTAATTTTATCATCCATAATTTTTATTAGGTATTTTTGTATGAACTGTTTGCAAATTAAAAAATAAATAAATAAATAAAAGGTAAACTACAGGCAAATCTAAAGTGGGCCTTTTCCTTTTTTTCCTCTCCATGAGTGAGGAGTTCAAATCAATGTTGTGAGCTTGATGATAGTACATGGTTGTGCACAACTTTTTGATATCACATAGATTACAGTATTTGGCAGAAAACAAGGACTCCAGTGGTATCCTGATCAGTGTTAATGGACAAGGGTTACCCTAAATGCATGACCCACACAGACATTAAGAAAACTGTAGTCATGCAAAGGAACAGTGTCAATCCACCTTGTGGCTTTCTTAATGACCAAGAAATATATTTTTACTCTTTTGATGAGGTAAGTCACTGATAATGTTAAGGTGAACAAGTTGAAGTCATCCTTTCAGAATTTTGAAGGTACCTAACAGTGGCAGCATGTGGGTACCATGTTTCATTGACATTGTTTGAATGGGTGAGTCTACATGTCGCAGTTGAGCTTGATGCCACACCTTATGAACTACTCTGTTATGAGATGTGCAGTAGCTTTTAAGACCATGTGAGACAGGTTATGATGGTGGAAAAGACTGTCCAATGGAGAGGGGACAGGATGAACAGGTGGAGATTGCCTGCAGATGTGCCACACATGTTGAGTGGAGAGCCAGGGGAGGTGCTTAAATGCCTAAATTCAATCACAAATTTGGATCATGCAACAGTTGTTGAAGACCAGTGTCATCTGCTTGCATTCAAGCTAGGTCATTCCAGTCAAGTGAAACAGACATATAATTCACACAAAAGAAGTAATCTGCCACCATGTTATCTGCTTCTCATATGTGGTATACTACATATTACAGTCACACGTCAGAATCTCTGAGGGGGGGGGGGGGGGGGGAAATCCTATGTAAGATTGTGAATGGTGTCAGGCTTTGTATTCATGAAAATGTTGAATGAAAGACCCTTGTAATTATCACAGAAATAGTAAAAAGCCTCATAAAACACATGCAGTTCACAGTTGAATGCGGACCACTTATGTTTTGAAGCCAAGATTTTTTTAGAAAAGATCTGGAGGGGTTACACAGTATCATTGACATACTGTTGCAGAATGACACAGATAGAGATGTCACTCACATCAATGGTAATGGAAATACAGACATAAAGAAGCAGATGAGTTTTCATATCAGCCTGGCACAGTGTGTCCTTTAGTGCATTGAAAGCTTTGATCATGTTCCTGACTTCTATACTTTACTGTTGCCAGAAGTGTTTGTGCCAGATAAGGTATTTGTGAACTGAGTCTGCAAAAAGGCTGCATATGGCATGTGATGACAGTTTTCCAGTCTGAGAAACTGATGCAAACTATGATGAGTGGTCAGTTGAGGGAGATCCTGAATGAACTCAATGCAACCTGAAGTCAAATGAATGCTGTCAGTGGAGATAGAGAGTACAACAAATATAATACATGAACAGGTCAACTGAAATTTATCATGGTTTTCCATGCTGATATTGTGCAGTTCTGCTTAGTGTTTGTGCAAGGTGGTACTCATGTGTTTCTTCAGATGGTGAAATTATTAAGATGTCATCTAAGTAGGTGTAGCAGTATGGCAGGTTGAAGAGGATAGAATCAATAAACAACTACATTTTAATAATAATAATTATTATTATTGTTGTTATTATTATTATTATTATGAGTCAGCATGGCACAAATCAAAGCACATCCCATGAACAATGTGAGCATTAGAGACAAAGCACAAGCTCATTGTTTTCTGAAGTATGGCGAAGGAAGTGGTCATGTCCTTTGAAAGCAAACATTCAAGCATTTGCCTGGAGTGTTTTAGAGAAGTTGCAGAAAACCTAAATCTGAATGACCAGAGGCAGATTTGAATCACCATCCTCCAGAATGTGCTTACAGTGTGCTAACCACTGTGCCAACTCACTTGGTTAAAAGAAGTGATTATTATTGTCTTGGGAATGTAGTTGTAAAATGTCAGAATTTGTGAGTACACTTTATGGCAATCCAGAACAATGAACACATGAACACCATTCAAAATCTGGGCAAAACTTTGTGTGTGAGGAATAGGGTAATTGAGTAAAATTATATGGACTTTAAGTTTACTATAACCACTGCACAGTATGAATGAACTGTCTTTTAGGATCAAGGTGGATTGGGGATCTGACTGGAACAGCACTCCTGTGTTTAACAGTTCATTCAAACCTGTCCTTGCATGACATAATTTATGAACGTGCCAGCCAAAGGTCTATGTGACAAGCAGGAGTACCATCTGTAGTGGTGATGCACTGGCAAATTCCATTACAAACAGCACTCACTCATGCACAAACAGACAGACAAAGAGAGAGAGAGAGAGAGAGAGAGAGAGAGAGAGAGAGAGAGAGAGTGGAGGGGGAAGTTTTTACTGTGGTGTGACACACGGGTGTGGCTGCAGTGGCAGTAGAATGGAGTGTCATTAACCTGAATGTGTGACTGTGGCTGCCTTGGTGGAGTACTTACAGATGTGCGATGGCCATCAGAGGCACAAGACAGCAGTGGGCCGTTGAGATGAGGAAGTGTTTGGTGTGTGGATACAAGCTGTGTCTTTGTAGCATCTACCTTCTGTTACAGCTCATTGTTATGTGAACAGAGGATGTCAACTTTTCTGCATTGTTGGATAAATGCCAAACTTTTTGGTGGGAAGGCAAATGAGGGCTGTGACAGCTGTTTCCCCACTTAAATGGCAGTCTTCTAAACAGTAATATATTTTCCTCTATTGAGTTTCATAAGGATAAGTTTTCAGCTCGTTGCCTTCTCCTACTTACAACAGGAGAGTGTACTGTGATGAACTCTTCTCGGGTGAACTGCCAAGTGGTGGTATAGGCTTGGCACATCATTTTTATGGGTTTTGTACTCATCATCCTCAGGTGAGGTGTTGGGGTGCTGTGCTGCACATCCTTATTTAGTTGCTTGACCAATGTCCACTTCAGCAGGTGGCCAATCACGAGTCTACAGAAGTGGTTGCCATGTCAGTACGAAAAATATTTTGTAATGAATGCCAATCCACAAGGACAGAAGTAAGCACACTTCAAGTTTGTCTGGCAGATATGATACCAATTTCTTGTGACTGCAATGAGATATTATTGTGCTCATAATCTTAAGTAAAATTTTGATATTTTCTCTGCATTTCAGTTTCTGGTGTATAAGAGCTACAATCACCACGCAAGAAGTGTACATAATTATTGTTATTATTATTATTATTATTATTATTATTATTATTATTTACCTCTGCTAGCTCTAAAATATATTGCATTGTTTTACTTAATTTGATACTGCACAGGAATTGTGCAGAATAATAGAAACAATATCACTCCTTCATTGAGCAAAAATATCAAACTGTAAGATGTGGGGATTATTGACCACAGTGGGTCCAAGTATAAGAATGACTGTTAATACCTATGACATTTTTTCTCTTGATCTGAGTGCAGGTAATTATCATTGTCTTGTGGTTCAAATAACTAAAAAAATGTTTGTTGTGGATAAGTGTTTTCAGCATATGGTTTTTGGGTTTACTCCTAATAACTAACATGGAGCACAGCTCTTCCAACACTGGTGACCCCATCTATTCCTTATGTTAGTGATTTTAGTTACTGCTGGGTTAAGAGTATTGAGACAATAGATCATTGTCCAGCCATTGTTACGAACTGTGTGCTTCCAGTCATACAGAAATGTGAGGCACAAATGCTGCCAGCCAAATAGAACTTACTCCATAAACAATATAGTGAGGACAGTTTACTACTCACCGCAAAGACGTGGCAACGAGCTGCGACAGGCACATACAAAAGACACACACATACAACACATTCAGCTATCGGCCATGGCCTTCTTCAGAAATAGAGCACTCACGCAATCACACAGGCACACAACACAGTCATACAACCATCACCTCCGACTGCCACACTTCGAATCACGCTCTGCAGCGAATCGGGGACGGGAGGGGAGGGGAGGGGGAGGGGATAGAAAGGTTACGTCACGGTGGTGGGGATGGGTTAGATGGGAATAACGAGATGCAGCTTAGGAATGGAGTGGGGAGGCGGGTGAGGGGAGAAAATGAAATAAAATAAAATAAAGTAAAATAATTCATGTACACTGCAAGTGCACAAGACCACACACACACACACACACACACACACACACACACACACACATATACATACACACGATCACACATTCACACACCACTCAAATCAGGCGAGGTTTGGGATACAGAGGTAGGAACTGTAAGGTATGGAGAAATATATATATATATATATATATATATAGGGAAGTTATCGTAGGTTGAGGCCTGGTTGATTTCGGGATCGGAGAATGTATTGTAGGGATAACTCCCATCTGTGCAGTCCAGAAAAGCTGGTGGTGGATGGGAGGATCCAGATGGCCCGGGTTGTGAAGCAGCCATTGAAATCAAGCATGTGCTCCGCTGCATGCTGTGCCACAGGGTGGTCCACCTTGTTTTTGGCCACAGTTTGGCGGTGGCCATTCATCCTAATGGACAGCTGGTTGGTGGTCATGCCAATATAGAAAGCTGTACAGTGCTTGCAGCACAGTTGGTAAATTACGTGGCTGCTTTCACAAGTGGCCCGGCCTCTGATAGGGTAGGATAAGCCTGTGACAGGACTGGAATAGGAAGTGCTGGGTGGGTGGATTGGACAGGTCTTGCAGCGGGGTCTTCCACAAGGATATGATCCCTGTGGCAGTGAGCTGGGTTTCGGGGTGGCATAAGGATGAACTAGGATGTTGTGAAGGTTGGGAGGGCGACGGAACACCACTTTAGGAGGGGTGGGAAGGATCTTGGGCAGGATGTCTCTCATTTCAGGGCACGAGGATAGAAAACACAGAAAACACTAGTAACCATCCACAAAAGAGCGCTCCCCTTGTCACCTAGTACTACCCTGGTCTCGAACAACTAAATTCCATCCTTCGCCAAGGTTTTGATTTTCTATCCTCGTGCCCTGAAATGAGAGACATCCTGCCCAATTAATTTCTTTGCTTTCTACAGTGTGTCTGCCTAAGTGTACTTGCGTCTGTGTAAATGTGTGGGTGTGTGTGTTTTTGTTTACCCTCTTTTTTTCCCCCCAAGGTAAGTCTTTCCTGTCCCGGGATTGGAATGACTCCTTATCCACTCCCTTGAAACCCTCATCATTTCCTTTTCCCTCTCCTCCCTTCTGCCTGACGAAGCAGCTAGGCTGCGAAAGCTTGTATGTGTGTTTGTGTGTGATTTATTTTATTTGTTTCTATCGACGAGCCGGTCCTTTTGGTAAGTCATCTGTTTTCTATTTTTATTTTTGTTTATCCCACCGGGAAAGTTTCCCTCTATAATTTTCGTTATATATATATATATATTTCTCCATACCTTACAGTTCCTACCTCTGTATCCCAAACCTCGCCTGATTTGAGTGGTGTGTGAATGTGTGATCGTGTGTATGTATATGTGTGTGTGTGTGTGTGTGTGTGTGTGTGTGTGTGTGTGTGGTCTTGTGCACTTGCAGTGTACATGAATTATTTTACTTTATTTTATTTTATTTCATTTTCTCCCCTCACCCGCCTCCCCACTCCATTCCTAAGCTGCATCTCGTTATTCCCATCTAACCCATCCCCACCACCGTGACGTAACCTTTCTATCCCCTCCCCCTCCCCTCCCCTCCCGTCCCCGATTCGCTGCAGAGCGTGATTCGAAGTGTGGCAGTCGGAGGTGATGGTTGTATGACTGTGTTGTGTGCCTGTGTGATTGCGTGAGTGCTCTATTTCTGAAGAAGGCCATGGCCGATAGCTGAATGTGTTGTATGTGTGTGTCTTTTGTATGTGCCTGTCGCAGCTCGTCGCCACGTCTTTGCGGTGAGTAGTAAACTGTCCTCACTATATTATTTATTCCAACCTGGACTTTCCATTATTATATTACTCCATAAACAGAATTTAAAATTCATAATTCAATTACATATGCTACCAACTTAACCTATTCATGTTCTCAGTGATGGTAATCAATCATGCCACTGGATACACAGGCCACAGGGCATGTCACCTTTTTAGCTAACACATCTTCCACCAAAATTTAAAAGTGTGCTGGAGTTTCCCAACTTCAACACAGCACTAGCTGTAAGTCAGGGTCTACAAAAGCAATACTTCATTAAAATGTCAGTTTCCCATCTAGCACACTGATCTGTGTAAAATTTCACCTCAGTTACTGCATGTTTGCCATTCTGTCAGTGGTGAAACAGATGTCAGCCATCAATCAGTAACATTTTTCAGCCAATTATTATATATCCATAATGTGGAATGTACAAAAATTATATTTTTTATGAACACTAGTAGAATATGATTAAAGAATCCTGTATTTCATAATTGAACATTTACACGGTAAGGTACACACACGTGACATAAGTCACCAATAACAAAAGACACTGTTCATATAATGCAATTGACGCGCCGAGGCGCACCTTATGAAAAGCGTACAAACACCGAGCAGCCGGTGTGCTGCAGCACACTGCCGCAGCACCACGGCAGGTGGCGCTGGCGAGATCACCCAATCTCCGACAGGGCCAACTGTCAAAGCAGACAATACGAATTTATTATTTACTACATACATCCCCTTTTTTGGTAAACATTTTCACATGCCCAGTGTCCATCATCTTGTCTTCGCATTGAAATGTTTGGGTAGGTGCACGTCCATAGGGTTTGTAATGTCCAGGTTTGTACTTTCTTGTCATTATGGGCGAGTCCGGTGTTTTCGGTATAGGTATCACATTCTTTTTTGTTATTATAGGAGACATAGGTCCATTGTCACTATTTTTATTGCACATTTCACTCAAGAACAGTAAAGTTAGGTCCGTATTGCACTGTGTGACACTTTTGGGTCAATCTCCATTTTTTCGTCGGCGTTATCAGAGGGTATCATAGTCATCCTAGGATGGAGCCGGTCCACATGTCTTGTGACATCACCCCCGGCTGTGCTAACCTCGTACATACAGTTCCCTCTTTGAGCAGTGATACGTCCTTTTATCCACTTTGGATGATGTCCATAGCCTCGTGCCCAAACAGAGGTGCCCTTTCTCTATCTTCCCTGATTTGTGTTGGCGGACTGTTCCTTTGAGGGTAATAGGAGATGCAGTAATGTCCGAGGTTGTCTGCCATGCAGCATTTCCGCAGGGCTCTGTTTACCCATTGGTGTGAATCTGTATGATGCTAAAAAGCTGAGGAGTGATTTCTCCATAGAGGATGATGCTAGTTGTTTCTTCATTTGCGTTTTAAATGTTAGCACCAGCCTTTCCACCTCCCTGTTTGATTTGGGGTGAAAAGGCGGTGCAGTGACATGGGAAATGCCTCTGAGTCTGCGGAATTGTGCAAAATCAGAAGAGGTAAACTGTGTACCGTTATCAGACATGATGGTTTCTGGGAGGCCTTCAAATGCAAAGATTTTGTCGAGGGCCGAAAGGGTGGAGGCCATAGTAGGTGCCGAACATTTAAAGACAAATGAAAAATTTGAGCACACGTCTATGACCAGGAGCCAATAGGAATGAAGGAAAGGGCCAGCAAAATCTACATGAATTTTTTCCCATGGTTTTTCAGGTGTGGGCCACGGCGAGAGCAAAGATTTGGGTGCTGGAGCATTTGTGGCGCACAGGCTGCAGGCAGCCACCATGCGTGCAATGTCAGCATCTATTCCCGGCCAGTACACATGACGGCGGGCCAGATTTTTGTTCTGGAAGTACCCCAGTGGTCTTGGTGTAGTAGATTCAGGACATCAGTGCGAAGAGCCAAAGGAAAATGACTCTTAGTGTGACGTCATTGGTGGCCAGCAGGACCACACCATGAATTGTGGACAGACGCAGATGAAAATGATAGTAGTTTTGGAGCAGATCCGATGCTTTTCCTGACAGTCTTTCTGGCCATCCATGCTCGATGTGGTGGACAACCTGGTGGAGGTCGGGATCAACAGATGTGGCTTCCGCGATGCGATGTCCATCAATCAGAAATCCATCCACCGACGCCTGAGCAGCTTCATCCACGTGGACACAGAGCAATTTATCGGCATCAAAAACGGGATCAGGACCCATAGGAAGATGGGAGACAGCATCCGCATTCGCATGCTGTGTTGTGGGCTGAAAATGAATCTCGTAACTGAATCTACACAGGAATAAAGCCCAATGTTGCAATCTGTGTGCTGCTTTCTCAGGAAGAGATACCGACGGATGAAAAAGGGAGACCAATGGCATGTGGTCTGTGATAAGGTGGAACCTAGTGCCATATAGAAAGACGCTAAACTTTTTGAAAGCATAAATGATGGATAAAGCTTCCTCTTCAATCTGGGAGTACTTTGCTTATGAAGCATAGAGAGTCTCGGATACGTAAGCAATTGGTTGGTCTGTGCCGTCCGGAAATTTATGAGAGAGTACAGCCCCAATGCCATGTTGTGACACATCAGCCTCAAGTATTAAAGGCAGCCCTGGACTGAACGTTGCTAAGCAAGGTGATTTTTGCAAATGAGATCTGAGTGTTTGAAAAGCCTTTTCGCATGCGTCAGACCAAACAAAAGGCACATTCTTCTTCAAAAGACAATTTAAAGGATGTGATATTCCCGCTACAGACGATATGAACTTGTGTTGTTGTTTTTTGGATGTTTTAGGGGGACAAAACTATGGAGGTCATCTGTCCCCCATTCCATCGTTAGGTGTCACAACAAAAGACGTGAACGCACAAAGGAGCCGAGGCGCATCTTATGAAAAGCAAACAAACTCTGGGCAGCCGGCGTGCTGCCGCGCACTGCCGCAGCACCACAGCAGGTGGCGCTGACGAGATCTTCTGATCTCCAACAGCGCCAACTGTCGTAGCGGACAATACAAATTTATTATTTACTACATATATGTTATATGGAACTTCAGTTCCATAAAATAATAATCTACTGGACAAAAAGTTCTTGAAGTAAGGAGGAATGTAAGTAGGATTATTACAGAAAGTGGGGTGTAATGCTTTGTTATTGGGAGTTGTAAAATTCCAGATGTCTCTTCCAGAGTGGCGGAAATTTCCTCACAGTGTGCAATCAGCGGATTGTCCAGTGCCAGCTGTCACCAGTGCCACATCGTTACAGCGCTAAGTATCTGAATTTAATTTGTGTCAAATTTAATTTGCCAGTCTAGTTCATTTTTGGTAGTACTGTTTTAAGAGGTTTATTCCCGCGTACTTGCAGATTTCGTTTGTACTACTGTTTTAATAGTTTATTCTATCGTATTTGATAAATACCATTGTGTTTAGTCTTCGTCTTTGACCGGTGTATTTCAAAACAAGTCAGAGACCGTTACTAAGCTCGTTATCAGTCAGTCCAGTGCCAGCTGTCACCAGTGCCACATCGTTACAGCGCTAAGTATCTGAATTTAATTTGTGTCAAATTTAATTTGCCAGTCTAGTTCATTTTTGGTAGTACTGTTTTAAGAGGTTTATTCCCGCGTACTTGCAGATTTCGTTTGTACTACTGTTTTAATAGTTTATTCTATCGTATTTGATAAATACCGTTGTGTTTAGTCTTCGTCTTTGACCGGTGTATTTCAAAACAAGTCAGAGACCGTTACTAAGCTCGTTATCAGTCAGTCCAGTGCCAGCTGTCACCAGTGCCACATCGTTACAGCGCTAAGTATCTGAATTTAATTTGTGTCAAATTTAATTTGCCAGTCTAGTTCATTTTTGGTAGTACTGTTTTAAGAGGTTTATTCCCGCGTACTTGCAGATTTCGTTTGTACTACTGTTTTAATAGTTTATTCTATCGTATTTGATAAATACCGTTGTGTTTAGTCTTCGTCTTTGACCGGTGTATTTCAAAACAAGTCAGAGACCGTTACTAAGCTCGTTATCAGTCAGTCCAGTGCCAGCTGTCACCAGTGCCACATCGTTACAGCGCTAAGTATCTGAATTTAATTTGTGTCAAATTTAATTTGCCAGTCTAGTTCATTTTCGGTAGTACTGTTTTAAGAGGTTTATTCCCGCGTACTTGCAGATTTCGTTTGTACTAATGTTTTAATAGTTTATTCTATCGTATTTGATAAATACCGTTGTGTTTTGTCTTCGTCTTTGACCGGTGTATTCAAAACAAGTCAGAGACCGTTACTAAGCTCGTTATCAGTCAGTCCAGTGCCAGCTGCCACGAGTGCCGCAGCGTTAACAGCGCTAAGCTGCCGGACTCAGTTTTGTTGATTCAACAGTGTAGTTACCACTGACCACAGTTAAGTCAGCAGCCAGCCGCCTTCATTAGAATACTAGGCTCCTTTAAAGTTGTTAATTGCTGTTAATTGTATCGATAGGATGGATAGGATGTGTGCCTGCTGTGTGCGGACGCAGGAGGAGTTGGCCGTGGTTCGCGAACAGCTGAGCGTGCTGTTGGCTACGGTCAGCCGTCTTCAGGCTGCTGTCTCGGGGTGCAGCGATGGTGGGGAGTCTGGTGCGTCGAGTGGGACACCTCAGGTGTCTCACTCTTCGCTTCCTGTCCCTGCTACCGAGGCACCTACAGGTGTACCGGACGTCGTCGAGCCGCCTTCTCCGCAAGGGGAGTGGCGGATTGTACGGCGTTCGCGTCGCTCGAGGCGGAAGGCCAATGTGGAGGCTGGACGTCCGTCCGCGCCCGTTCGTCCTGTGAGTGAAAGTGTGGCCACTCCTTCAGCAGGGTCCGAGCAGGTGCACGGGGGGAGGGGATTATTAGTTATTGGGAGCTCCAATGTCGGGCGCGTGATGGAGCCCCTTAGGCAGATAGCGTCCAGATCTGGAAGGAATTCCGAGATGTGGAGGCGGCCTTGCCGGCGGCTATCGAGGGTGCGGGGTGCAGTCGACTGCAAGTCGTAGCTCACATCGGCACCAATGACGCTTGTCGCTTGGGTTCTGAGGACATCCTCAGGTCCTACGAGCGGCTGGCGGAATTGGTGAAGGTTGCTGCCTTCGCACGCGGGGTGCAAGCAGAGCTGTCGATTTGCAGCATTGTTCCCAGGGTTGATCGGGGTCCTTTGGTTTGGAGCCGAGTGGAGGGTCTGAACCAGAGGCTTCGCCGACTCTGTGACAGTCATGGCTGCAGATTTCTGGATCTGCGTTATTGGGTGGGGAATTGTAGGGTGCCCCTAGATAGATCAGGGGTGCACTACACTAAGGAAGCGGCTACTCGGGTAGCAGAGTACTTGTGGAGTGCACATGGGGGTTTTTTAGGCTAGGCGCTAACTCTGATGAGCACTCGCCTGTCAGCTTTCAAACAGCAAATTCAGGCCACGTTCGGAACAAAAATTCGAACATAAAAATATTAGCAGCGAACTTACAGAGTATTAGAAACAAAGTTCCCGAATTTGCAGCGCTGCATGGAAGTTATTGCGCTCAGATAATTTTAGGCACCGAAAGCTGGCTAAATGATGATGTGGAAAGTTCAGAAATATTTAGCGAAGCGTGGAATGTATATCGGAAAGATAGATCTGATACAACCGGAGGAGGAGTGTTCATCGCTGTGGACAAAGATATTGTTTCTACTGAGATCGAGGTTGAAAGTAATTGTGAAGTTATCTGGGCACGCATAACAGGTCTAAAAGAAGTAAAGTTAATAGTTGGTTGTTTTTAACGGCCCCCCAGTGCTGCTGTAGCAGTTTTAGAATCATTCAAGGAAAGTCTACACCAGGTAGTGCATAGGTATCCGGGCCATGCAATATTAGTCGGAGGTGACTTCAACCTTAAGAGTATAGATTGGGACCTCGCTAGTTACATTTCAGGCGGTACAGACAAGCAGTCTTGCGAGCTACTTTTGGACACATTCTCCGAAAACTGTCTTGAGCAGTTAAACCGGCAACCCACGCGCAATGGAAATATTCTAGACCTTATAGCCACAAACAGCCCTTACCTTATTAACGATGTCTGTGTAGAGACAGGAATTAGTGATCATGATATCATCATAGCGTCGATGGTGACCAAAGTTCATAAACCAGTCAAGAAGCCCAGGAGCGTGTTTTTTTTGGGAAAAGCCGACAAGCAAATGTTACGATCGCACTTAGAAAATGAATGGGCATCGTTTAATTCTGGGACTATGGATGTAGAGGACTTGTGGACTAAATTTAAATGCATTGTTAATGAAGGGTTAGAGAAATATGTGCCAGTAAAGACGATTAAGGATGGAAAAGATCCACCGTGGTATAATAACAATGTTAGAAAGCTGCTGAGAAAGCAAAGGCTGTTGCACTCTCGATTCAAAAAAGAACACGCAAATGATGACAGGCAAAAGTTAGTAGAGATTCGTGCGTCTATAAAAAGATCGATGCGTGAAGCATACAATAATTATCACAGCCATACCTTAGCAAAAGATCTTTCCGAGAACCCGAAAAAATTCTGGTCCTATGTAAAATCGATAAGTGGGTCAAAGCCCACTGTCCAGTCACTAGTTGATCATTCCGGGGCAGTAATAGAAGAAAGCAAACGGAAAGCTGAAGTTCTAAATTTAACCTTTAAGAAATCTTTCACGCAGGAGGACCGCACAAATATACCATCATTTGATCAACGTACTAATTCCGAAATGGAGGAGATAGCAATAGGTATTTCCGGTGTAGAGAAGCAGCTGAGAGAGCTAAATACGAAAAAGTCTGCTGGTCCGGATGGAATACCAGTTCGGTTTTACAAAGACTATTCTGCGGCATTGCCCCCCTACTTATCTTGCATTTATAGCGAGTCTTTAATTCAGCGCAAAGTTCCTAGTGATTGGAAAAAAGCGCAGGTTACTCCCGTGTATAAGAAAGGAAAGAGAACTGACCCATACAATTACAGGCCAATATCGTTGACATCAGTTTCATGTAGAATTTTGGAGCATATTCTCAGTTCGAATATAGTAAATTTCCTTGAAACGGAAAAGCTTCTTTCCATGAATCAGCACGGGTTTAGGAAACATCGTTCATGTGAAACTCAGCTTGCCCTTTTCCCACATGACATCTTGCAAGCCATGGACGAAGGGCAACAGGCGGATTGTGTTTTTCTCGACTTCAAAAAGGCGTTCGACACGGTGCCACACTGCAGACTGCTAACGAAGATACGAGCTTATGGAATAGGTTCACAGATTTGTGACTGGCTGGAAGACTTCCTAAGTAATAGAACGCAGTACGTTGTTCTCGACGGCGAGTGTTCATCAGAGACGAGTGTATCGTCAGGCGTGCCCCAGGGGAGTGTGATAGGACCGCTATTATTTTCTATCTATATAAATGATCTGATGGACAGAGTAAGTTGTAATTTGCGGCTGTTTGCTGATGATGCTGTGGTGTATGGAAGAGTGTCGTCTGTAACTGACTGTAATAGCATACAGGTTGACTTAGAGAAAATTTCTAGTTGGTGCGAAGAATGGCAGCTAGCTCTCAATGTAGAAAAATGTAAGGTGATGCGCATGAGTAGAAAAAACAATCCCATAATGTTCGAATACAGCATCAGTAGTGAGCTTCTTGATGCGGTCGCGTCGTTCAAATATCTAGGCGTAACATTGCAGAGCGATATGAAATGGAACGAGCATGTAAGGACAGTTGTGAGTAAGGCGGACAGCAGCCTTAGGTTTATTGGGAGAATTTTGGGAAGATGTACTTCACCTGTAAAGGAGACCGCGTATAAAACGCTTGTACGACCACGTCTTGAGTTTTGCTCAAGTATTTGGGACCCGCAGCAGATCGGTTTGAAGGAAGACATAGAGGCGGTTCAGAGGCGAGCAGCTAGATTTGTTACCGGTAGGTTCGACCAATGCACGAGTGTCACGGAAATGCTCCGGCAACTCAATTGGGGATCGCTGGAAGAAAGACGACGTTCTTTTCGTGAATTTCTGTTAAGTAAATTTAGAGGGCCGGAATTTGAAGCTGAGTGTAGTACGATCTTGCTGCCGCCTACTTACATTTCGCGTAAAGATCACAAAGACAAGATAAGAGAAATTAGGGCTCGTACGGAGGCATATAGGCAATCTTTTTTTCCTCGTTCAATTTGGGAGTGGAATAGGAAAGGAAATGCCTAGTAGTGGTACAGTGTACCCTCCGCCACGCACCTTACGGTGAATTGCGGAGTATGTATGTAGATGTAGATGTAGATGTACTGTGTGTGTGTGTGTGTGTATGTGTGTGTGTGTGTGTGTGTGTGTGATGAAAAAAGGGGGAGGTCAGGATTGAAATACTGTAAGTTTTTGGCTCCAATGAAAATATTAGGCTCTAAGTGATTGTGATGTTGTTGTGGTCTTCAGTCCGGAGACTGGTTTGATGCAGCTCTCCACAATACCCTATCCTGAGCAAGCCTCTTCATCTCCACATAAGAACGGCAACCTACATCTGTCTGAATCTGCTTACTGTATCCATCTCTTGGTCTTCCTCTGCGGTTTTTACCCCACACACTTGCCTCCAACGCTAAATTCACAATTCCTTGATGTCTAAGAATGTGTCTTACCAATTTATCCCTTCTTTTAGTCAAGGTAAGCCAGAAATTTCTAATTTTCAGCATTCTTCTGTAGCACCACATTTCAAAAGCCTCTATCCTCTTTCTGTCCACACTGTTTATCATCCATGTTTCACTCCCATACAAGGCAACACTCCATACAAATGCCTTCAGAAAGGACTTCCTTAGGCTTAAATCAATATTCGCTGTTAACAAATTTCTCTCTTTCCAGAACACCTTTATACCCATTGCCATTCTGCATTTTATATCCTCTGTACTGCGACCATCATTTGTTATTTTACTGCCCAAGTAACAAAACTCATCTACCTCCTTTATTGCTTCGTTTCCCAATCTAATTCCTTCAGCATCACCTGATTTTCTTACACTGCACTCCATTACCCTAGTTTTGCTCTTGTTAATGTTCATCTTATATGCACCTTTCAGCACACTGTCCATTCCGTTCAATTGCTCTTCCAGGTCCTTTGCTGTATCTGACAGAATTACTATGTTGTTGGCAAAACGCAATGTTTTTAAATCTTCACCCTGAACTTTAATTCCTTCTCAAAATTTCTCCTTGCTTTCCTTTATAGGTTGCTCAATGTACAAACTGAATAACAATGGAGAAAGACTACAACCCTGTCACTCCCTTTCCAACCACTGCATCCCTTTCCTGCCCTTCAACTCTGACAACCACTGTCTGGTTTTTGTACAAGTTGTATACAACCTTACGCTCCCTATATTTTACTCCTGCTTGCTTCAGAACTTTAAAGAGTTTATTCCAACCAACATTGTCAAAAGCCTTCTCCAAATCTATAAAAGCTAGAAATGTAGGTTTGCCTTTTCTTAATCTATCTTCTAGGATAAGCCGTAAAGTGAGTATTGCCTCCCGTGTTCCTACATTTCTCCTGAACCCAAACTGATCTTCCCCGAGGTCGGCTTCTACCAGCTTTTCCATCCTTCTGTATATAATTTGTGTTAATATTTTGCAACCATGACTTATTAAACTGATGGTTCTGTAGTTTTCACATCTGTCTGCACTTGCTTTCTTTGGAATGGGGATTATAACATTTTTCTTAAAGTCTGAGGGTACTTCACCTGTCTCATACATCTTGCGCACCAGGTGAAACAATTTTGTCATGGCTGGTTCTCCCAGAGACTTCAGTAGCTCTGAGGGAATATCATCTACTCCAGGGGCCTTGTTTCGACTTAGGTCTTTCAGGGCTCTGTCAAATTCTTCTCTCAGTACAGTATCTCCTATTTCATCTTCATCTAAATCCTCTTCCCTTCCTACAATAGTGTCTCTAAGTTCATTTCCTTTGTAGAGACCCTCTATACACTCTTTCCACCTTTCAGCTTTTCCTTTTTTGCTGAGAACTGGTTTTCCATCAGCATCCTTGATATTCATAGAGCTGTTTTTCTTATCTCCAAATGTTTCTTTTATTTTCCGGTAGGCTGTATCTATTTTTCCCCTATTTATACATTCTTCTACATCCTTGCATTTGCCTTCTAGCCACTCCTGCTTAGCTATTTTGCATTTCCTGTCAATCTCATTTCTTAGTCATCTGTACTCCATTTTGCCTGTTTCATTCTAAGTGATTATCAGATTAAATCAATTACTGTTTGAAAGTGTTGCTGTCCTTGTTTCCTTGAAGTAAATAAAAACCAGATGATACATTTTTCAGTACAATAAATAGCTACAAATGCGAGAACTGCCTAAAACCAGTAACATAAATGAGCCATGCTGGCTAATTTCGAAAGGTGAAAGTAATTTTCAAATTGAAGATGGAAAATTTTAATACATTTTTAACTATGTTTTCGGTGGTATTGAGTTACATCGGTTCATTTCTTGGTTCCTTTATGTGGCTCCACTGTGTCAGTTTTGTCGTGATACACTTCCAATCTTCTTTTCCACTTTCACCACGAGTGGTGCTTGTATTTCAATTGCTTATCGTGCTAGATCTCTGATGTTTATGCTGAGTGCAGTATCAGTCTGAGTTGAGACCATGTTATGAGGAGAGAGAGGTGGCATTGCTGATGTTAACACGTACTGTCTACCAGCAGATCATAAAAGTGTGATTCAGCTGTTATTAGCTTTGACCACTGGGGTGGGAGATGGCCGTGTTGAGTTGGATGATGATGATGATGATGATGATGATGACTGGCGTTGTAGGGCGCTCAACAGCGAGGTCATCAGCGCCCGTATGCTAACGTAAGGAGATGAGAAGAAAAATGGGTCCAGTCGTATGGACATTTAACTTCAATTGTACATTAAAAATTTAAAAGACGGTTCAAAGGAAAGGACTGCATAAAAGGCATAAAATTTGATAGATGTATGGGACCTGGTGACTACTTAAAGAGTAACCGAGCCACACTGTCAAAAATTAAAATCGTACACCAAATATTCTGGGAAGAAGTCAAGATGTTGTACAAAATCATAGGACACAATCCACGATTGCCTCATCGTCACCTAAAATAGATTTCAGGTCCTGTGAGAGACCTAAAGTTGTCCTCATACTAGCGTATAAATGGCATTCTGTGAAAATATGTCGTATCAACAATTGTGTCCGACATCTGTTACACTCTGGCGGTTCCTCACGACGCAAAAGAAAGCCATGCGTTAGCGGGCAGTGTCCAATTCTAAGGCGAGTAAGGGTGACTTCCTCAGCTCGTCAAGGGCGGAAGGAAGTACGCCATGGACGTACTGAAGATTTTAGGGCACGTAACTTGTTATCCGCCACATTCAACCACTGATCCTCCCACCATAAAATCATGGCTTTCCTTGTCACATACGAGGTAACAGCCTGCAGTGGGACAGAACAGCGTACAGCAGGGGGAGGGAGCAAGCCTCCTTAGCCACCAAATCAGCAAGCTTGTTTCCCCAGATCCCAGTGTGCCCAGGAACCCAACAGAAGATGATCTCCTTGTTTCGTTGTTGCAGTGCAATGAGAGCGTCCTGTATATCCTGCACCATCCGATCTGATGGGTACATTTGGTCAATAGCCAGGAGGGCACTTTGGGAGTCTGAACAGATCATGAACTTCACTCCATGATGTCTTCTTATCTGTCCTAGTGCCCTCAAGATAGCAAACAGTTCCGCGTAATAAACGATGAACTGTTCTGGGAACCCTATCCGAAGGAGAACATCGGGGAACATGACAGAGCAACCAATATGATCACCCTGCTTGGACCCATCCATGTAGACCATGAGAAAATCAGAATGCTGACTTAAAATCTTGATAAATTTACATTTATAAAAGGTGTCTGAAGTAAAAGACTTCCTGTAGAGAGTCAACTCTAAAAGCACCCTGGGCCTCTGAAGTAGCCAGGGACATCCCCTACTCCACCCATGGTGTTGGACCTGAGTGCCTTGCGCCTGTAGCAAATTGAGACTTTCCCTTGCACGGAACCAAACGGGCCTTGTCGCCTGCGGACGGTTATGGAACAAGCATACCAATGACTGTTGATTAGCATTGGAAGTCGCTAGGGAATTTGGAGCTGACGTAGATCGGTATGCTTGACGTACAGTTAGTAGAAGGCAGCGAATAGAAAGCGGAGGCTCACCAGCTTCTGCACAGAAGCTAACAACCGGACTCGTGCGGTATGCACCTGTGGACAACCTGATACCTTTGTGGTGTATGGAGTCCAGCATTTTCAAATAAGAGGGTCTCGCGGATCCAAAAACTTGACATCCATAGTCGAGGTAGGGTTGCACAAATGACCTGTAAAATTGGAGGAGACATACCGTGTCAGCTCTCCAGGCCCGATGGCTAACAAACTTAAGGAGATTTAAAGCCTTGATGCATCGTAATTTTAATTCCTTAAGGTGTGGCAACCAAGTTAGCTTTTCATCAAAAGTAAGACCTAGGTATTTCACCTTCTCCTTAGAAGTGAGAGCAGTCCCCCCAAGTTTGAGAACTGGGTAATTAAAAAGGGAACAGGAGTGATTAAAATCAACACAAACGGTCTTCTCCAACAAAAATTTAAAACCTGTTCTGTTGGACCATTCCTCCAACCGCCTGATCGTCAGATGTAATTGATGAGCAGCAGTTGCGACGGAGGTGGACGCACAGAAAATGGAGAAACCGTCCACAAAGAGGGAACACTGTACTGGACTTTGTACAGTGGACATAATACTATTGATAACAATGGCGAAGGCCGTCACACTTAAAACACTCCCTTGGGGGATACCATTCTCTTGATGAAAACAGTCAGACAATACACTCCCAACCTTGTATCTAAAATACCAATCCAAAAGGAAAGACCGAATACAAATGGGTAGACGACCATGAAAACCCCACTCATGGAGCTGCTGTAAAACATTACACCTCAAGGTAGTATCATAGGCTTTTTCCAGATCAAAGAACACACCGATCAGATGTTGCTTACATAGGAAAGCTTGTTGGATTTTCCGGTCAAGCAAGATCAAGTTGTCAAGCGTTGAATGGTACCTTCTGAAGCCACATTGGGAGCAGCTGAGTAGGGACCTGCTTTCCAGAGCCCAGACTAGGCGTCGGTTAACCATATGCTCCAATGTCTTTCCTACACAGCTGGTGAGGCTTATGCTATGATAACTACCAGTGTCAGTCCGATCTTTCCCTGGTTTTAAAATAGGTATTAAAATAGATTCTTTCCAGGAGCGTGGAAAGTTTTACATGAGCCAGATTTGGTTAAAAATCTGAAGGAGGACCTGCTTCGATTGTGGTTCCATCTGTTGGAGCATACTGTACATTATGTCATCGACGCCAGGGGTAGTATCACAAGGTACTGCTAATGCAGTCTCCAGCTCCCATAGTGAGAATGGTTGGTTATATTCCTCAGCATTGGTGGACCGGAAATCAAAACCAACCCTCTCCTGTATAGCCCGATGCTGCCGAAAGGCTGTATTCTGGCTAGAATCTGATGTAATGGTGTAAAACGATTCTGCCATTACCTGAGTAATGTCTCGTGGCGAAGTCAGGAGACGTTCTTGCCCTTGTACAGCTGCTATTGGTGGTTGGGAGTTCCGCCTTGAGATCCTTCTAATGGCTTCCCATACTCTGCTTGCTGATGTGAACCTATTGATAGAATTCAGGAACTCTTGTCAAGACCTCTCCTTGCTCTCTCGAATAATGTGTCTTGCCCGTGCCCTCACCATGCGAAAAGTTGCAACATTGTCATCAGTAGGACACCTGCAGAATCGTCGGAGAGCTGCCCTCCTGTTTTGGATTGCAGACCGACACTCCTAGTTCCACCAAGGAAAAGGCTGCCTCTTAAAGTTGCCCTTTGATTTGGGGATCGATGCATTGGCGGCGGCGCGAATCACAGCTGTAGTGTGATCCACCCAGTTCTGAACGCCTTCATGCCATTCCAAACCAGCCAACTGCTTAAAAAGCCACCAATCAGCTTTCTTGATAAGCCACCTCGGCGGCTGTCGAGCATGATCCATTCCATCTGGCAGAGTTAGCCAGATAGGGTAGTGATCACTGCCATGGAGGTCGTCGTCTGCATCCCACTGGGCAATGTCTGCAACTGCTGGCGAACAGAAGGAGAGGTCAATGGCGGAAGACGTACCTGTAGCAATGCTGAAGTGTGTGGCCTTACCCGTGTTCAGTAAAATTACCGATGCCGACTATATCACACGCTCAACCATTCGACCCCTGGGGCAACTGGTGTTAGTTCCCCATAAAGCATTATGAGCATTGAAGTCTCCTAAAATGAGAAAAGGGCGAGGAAGGTCATCGAGAAGTTGTGTCAAGAGTACAACATCGAGAGGCTCTCCAGGTGGTAAATACAGAGTGGTAAATACAGAGAACACACTGTAAGCTCAGTGTGTGCCAACACACGGACTGCAACTGCCTGTAGCATTGTAGTTAGGGGCACAGGCGTAGAATGTAATGTGTCCTTGATGAATACCGCCACACCGCCTTGTGCCCTATCGTCAGTCAGGTCGTCCTTTCTGTAGAGGTGATAGCCTCTAAGTACAGGTTTATCACACTGCTTGAAATGTGTCTCTTGAAGGGAGACACAGAAAGGTCTGTTCTTCAGAATAATATGTAATTCGTCCAAACGAGCCCTTAATCCATTCACGTTCCATTGGAGTATGGTTGCCATTTCAGCGGTGCGGTTGTAGTTTCCCCCTAACCTTGTGCCGAGACGGTGAGGCACTGTGTGATCGAGCAGCGGCAGGAGGGCTGACTGCTTCTGGTGATGAGGTATCCAGGTCCATTATGATATCCTCGTCATCAGTTAAAGCTGCCAGAATGACATTCTATGGTGCCTGGGTGAGGCTTTCGATCGAATGCCAAGATGCCTTCTTTGTTTCTTCTTCTCCGAAGAAGATGAAGGAAGGGCGTGTTGCTGAGCACTCCGCTTTCGGGGAGTACTCTGCTTCTGGGGGGGGGGCCACCTGTGTCTGGGCAGCTCCCTGCTGTTGAGGAGCGTGCTCTGGTTGGAACGGCACGTTCCTGTGGGATGGCACTCTCCTTTTGAGGTGTCTTCTCAATGATAGCTGCAGCTATCTCATCTTTCACGTCCATTGGGTCGGCCAGTATTCCAATATCTCAACTAATCGGAGTTTGGCATGTACAGATGCAGGTGCAAGTGTTGCTGGTGGAAATGGGGATGGTCTGCGTTGATGCATCAACAGTGGGTGTGGGTTTCTGGAGTAATGAGGCATAGGAGGTCAGAAACACAGGAGGCTGTGTCGCCTTATATTGTTTTTTGGCCTCCACATATGGAATATGTTTACGCACTTTTATCTCCTGTATTTTTTGTTCTTCAACAAAGACAGGGCAATCATGACTCCATACAGGATGGCTTCCCGAGCAGTTTAGACAAGTTGTTGGGGAAGGACAGTCAACCCCACAGTCGTGGGCTGCCTGTCCACACCTCCCACAGGTTGGTTTACCTCCACAATTCTGTGTCGTATGACCGAAACACTGGAATGTGAAACACCTCATAGGGTTCGGTATAAAAGGCCTAACTTTCAGACAGACAAACCCTGCCATAAGATGTTCTGGCAATGATGGAGAATTGAAAGTAACAATGAAGGTAGGGGTTTTCTCTATTACTCCATTGTTCCTGCGGGTCATTTGCTCAACACCAATGATACCCTGTGACGCCCACTCCTGTTTTAATTCTGCCGTTTCAATGTCCATAATGTCACGACATGTGACCACTCCTTTGCTGGAATTGAGTGTATTGTGTAATTCCACAACAATGTCATATTCCCCTAGCTTTTCTGAATTCAGAAGAAGGTCCACCTGCTTTCTCTGGTCATCTCTACTAACAAAGCAACATTCTGCAGCCTCTTAACTGATTTCAAAGAACCTGCAAGTCCTTCCAGTCCCTTATTAATGTAAAAAGGGGAGACCTTTTCAAAGGTACCCTCTTTCCTCTTAATAACTACGAAAACATTATTATTAATGACTCCTTGATCCCTGTTACTATGAGTAGATTGTGTCTCAGGAGCACTTGCCTCCCTCAAACGCTTAGATGATTGGGTGCGAGTACCCCCTGACAGTACACCCATCCCGCCGGGGTTAAAAACATGTGAGGACTCCATCTTGGTCCCACAAGCAGCTAGGGAAGGGACGGTCCACCCAGGCAGAGCCCCGCCAACCTGGGTAAGCCTTTTACAACTGAGGTGCGTCAGTATCCCCAGAGGTCACTCGCTAGTGACTGTTCAACCTCAACAGCCATGCATCCCATCAGCACGCAGCACGCTTGGGATTGATGGGTTTTTATAGAGGTTTTTTCCATCCTCACGATCCAGGAAATAAAGCCGAGATCCCCGCTCCCTGTAACACACAACGTTCCACCGCCATATGGTGGTCACTGAAGCATGCCCAGGGCTTATGGTCGGGAGGACTGGCGGCGCTTACCAGTCCTCAGCTCAGGACCCCGGGTTCACCAAGCCCATACTCCGCAAATTAATGCAGAGCCCCTGAGGGGTTTTGAGTTGGATGCCAGCAGGCCAGCAAGCCATGAGAACAAGTACACAGAAGGAGGAATGCCAGCAGTGTCCAATAACACTGCTACCAACTGGGCAAGTTAAGTTCTTGCATACTTATTGAGGGAGTCGTGACCCTACGTGTTGTCTCTTGTCAGGGGTACTGTTTGATAGTGGACCTGCTGTGCCTTGTATGTTATCCTGGCTTTATTTAGCTAGTCGATGTAATTTGGAAGTGAATCTGCCACCCCTCATTCCTTACACTGACTTCCATAATGTGTGGTACGTTTTGCCATTGGTGGTCTGAGAGTTCCATCTGGAACAAATCTTACATTTTATAATAATGTTCTTTTAGTGAGTTCAACAGTTGTATCTGCTGGTTTGTAGCCTTTTTCATGGCTGCAGCTACTTAGTACATGGAAGTAGTTCATTCTAGCATATTTTCTTCTTTTCTGGGTGTTCTTGCATGAGGTTCACACAAGGGCAAAATATTTTCTTGAGGTTGCTGATTGTCCTTCGTTGCTATTTGTTTTCTGTTACACATCTAGTATTGAGGTAGACCTAAGCCTCTCATGCCAGCATTCCATATTTTGATAGTGTGTTTCCTGCTCCTCTTGTGGTACCTATTGGTGTGGATGCATCTCATTGTGTTCAACATACTGATCTGGGAATTTGAATGTATTCAGGAATGTAGTTTTGAGCACCTGTATATATAAATATGAGTTGGAATTGCTGCCAATATATATATATAATTACCCAAAGTACAGCCTCGCCGATAAAAAAAAAAAAAAAAGAAATAAATAAATAAAAACACACGCAAACATTCAAGCTTTCGCCACCACTGGCAGCTTCTTCAAGAAAAGAGGAAGAAAGGAGAGGACAGAGGGAAGGATACAGGTTTTAAGGAAGTGGAAAAGGAGTCATTCCAATCCCAGGAGGGAAGGACTTACCTTAGGGGAAAAAAGGAAGGTAAACAAATACACACACACTCACACATATCCAAACACAAACACACCTAGACAGACATTTGTAAAAAGCAAAGAAGTTGGACAGAGATACCACTTGAGGCAGAGGAGATTCATCCTTAATGACATCCTTCCCACTCCACCGAGAGTGTCTTTCCGCCGCCCACCTAACCTTCGTAACCTCCTAGTCCATCCCTATGAAATCCCCAAACTACCTTCCCTACACTCTGGCTCCTATCCTTGCAACAGCCCCCATTGTAAAACCTGCCCTATGCACCCTTCCACCACCACTTACTCCAGTCCTGTAGCCCGGAAGAGCCGATCAAGAGCGGAGCCACTTGCGATAGCACCCATGTGATTTACCAACTGACATGCCTGCACTGTGAAGCGTTCTATGTGCGATTGACCAGCAACAAACTGTGCATTCACATGAATGGTCACAGGCAGACAGTGTTTGTTGGTAATGAGAATCACCCTGTGGCTAAACATGCCTTGGTGCACAGCCAGCACATCTTGGCGCAGTGTTACACCGTCCGGGTTATCTGGATACTTCCCACTGACACCAACCTTTCAGAACTCCGGAGATGGGAACTTGCCCTTCAGCTTATTCTCTCCTCCCGTTGCCCATCTGGTCTCAACCTCCACAAAATTCAAATTCCCACCCACCATCTTTAGCATCTTTGCATCGGTTCTGTGGACAGAGCCTCTGGCTCAAGTGGTATCTCTGTCCAACTTCTTTACTTTTTACAAATGTCTGTCTAGCTGTGTTTGCATTTGGATATGTGTGAGTGTGTGCGTTTTTGTTTACCTTCATTTTTCCCCCTAAGGGGAAGGTCTAGGTGTGTTTGTGTTTGGATATGTGTGTGTGAGTTTTTGTTTACCTTCCTTTTTTCCCCTAAGGTAAGTCCTTCCACTCCTGGGATTGGATCCTTCTCTTTCTCCTCTCCTTTCGTCCTCTTTTCCTGAAGAAGCGACCAACGGTTGCGAAAGCTTGTATGTGTATTTGTGTGTGATTTTATTTGTGTCTGTCGACAAGCCTGTCCTTTGGGTAAGTCATCTGTTTTATATATCAATGTGTTATGTAATGGGTGTTGCCCTGTTTGAATCTTCAGGCATTATTTGCCTCTGACATGTTAGTGTTAAGAGAAGTTCCCATGTAGAATGGTGTGCCATCTAACTGCTTAGTTGGCTGTCAATCTTATTGCTCACTATGTTGGTAATGTACTAACCTCACCGAAGGTTATCTCATGTCATTTAGTTAAGTGGCACATTAGCCGTCACCTCAAAGTCTAGTGTTTACATAGGTTGGAGCCTCAATTAACTCTATTGACATGTTAATTAAGTGCTCCTATCTCTCTCCTTAGTGACATACTGTTATGTCTACACAAAAGGATTGTTAATCTATGTGAATTCCTTGTTGTAGTTCAAAGGTCTATTCTGGTGTTAATTTTTTTTTTTTTTAATCTTGTTGCATAAAGTACTTTGGATATTTGTACGTTTTCTCAATGTTTTTGAGAAACATAGGTTTCTACTCAGTACAGAGAATTCCAAATAACTGTGGAATGTCGGTGGAGGAAATGGTTGGCATCTTTTTTATGAAAGGGTAGGTTATGGGTAATACATTGAAGGTGTTGGTCAATGAAAGCAGAAATCCTCTCAGTGGGGCCATCATAACTGACTACAATGGGATACTCTGTAAAGTTTACAAACCCAACCCTCTGGACATTAAGCCACACACTCCTATCCCCCGCTTTCCGACAGGACACTTACCCCAACCACTGGTTGCTCTTGCCTTGGCAATGCTGTGTCCCACAGACTGGCCACAGCAGCCAAAAGTGGTGGTTGTGTTTGTGTGAGCGTGTATGTGTTTCTCTAACCTATGAAGGCTGTAACAGCCAAAAGTTATGAAGTTGTATTCTGTTCTTTGTGCCTTTACACAGCTCATTGGATGTGTCTGTGGTGAATAGCAACCTATCCTTCTAAAAATATTGTCAAATCCTTCCTGAAATTTCCATTGTTTGGTTTTGCCTAACAGCCACTCTTCTATCCCACAACCTGGTGCTATTTTCCTTTGGTATTACTCTCTAATGGATTTCTTTACTCAATGTCCATTCTTTTTCTTCTTTCCTGTGGTTTAATACCCTTCTAAAATGCATACACTCTGACATCTAAGCGTTTTATCAACAATCCTGTCCACTTACCACAAACACCTACATGACTGCTCTGACTGTCAGTACTGCATTCCATTTACAAATTTCCTCCAGCCCATATATTTCAATTTAACATTAGGTCTGTTACCAGCCTCACTTCCTGGATTTCAATCATTAAATCCTGAACAACATTCTCCCTGCATGAAGTTTTATGTAAATTTCCCACATTCTTGAATGTATTACATTAATTATTGACCATTTTTGGATATTCTTAAGAATTTTCTGAATATTCATGTTGTTTTCCAGATTCCCATTAGTTGCTTATACATTCCTACAAGTTTCCTATGTTTTCCCATGGGGCACTCACACTTTCCTACGTGTCGTCACACATCTATTACGCCATTTTTGCAGTTTTTTGTATTTTATTTGCTTACTCTACACTCATGTAGAGGCTTATTTGTGGTCATTTTTGGTCTGACCACAATTTAGCATGATTTTTACCTGTTTCTAATACCTTACCAGGGATCCTTGTACCTTCAATCTGTAATAATACAGAAAATTTTCCCTATCCTTGCATATATGATTCCTATGTTGCTCACTAGCTCGCTGTATCCCCTCAAATGGCTTAACGATCAAATTATGCATCTCCAGCTCAATCCTTCCCTCCACAATGACCTACACATGTTCAGATATTGTCAGTCCATAGCAGTCACCAACCTAATCCTAAAAAACCATGAAAACCAGGACCAAACAGTTTTGCAACATCTCACCTTCAACCGAATAATTCTCTAAGTATTAGAGTAGCATGCAAAACACCACCTCAAAAAACTCTCTAATTTTTTAACCCCTTACTCCTGCCTTGGGTTACCATTATCCACTCCCTCAACAAGAGCCTACAAACTTACCCCACAGCTCTTCATAGCCAACAAACCCTGCTTAGCAGACCTTTTCCTTTACCAACCGGTTCCATGCCCATCACAGTTCATGCCACCTACAGCACCAACATCCTTATGCTCATGGCCATGCTGCTGTTGAACACTACTTTTCACAATGTCTGACTTACTCAAGCCTGCAACCTTCTTCCTTGTTATCTTGGGCAACTACATCCTTACCAGCAATTACTTCTCCTGTGAAAGCATCACCTACAAAGAAATTTGTAGCACAGCCTTGGGCACAGCCTATGCCAATCTGTTCATCAGCCATCTAGAGGAATCCTTCCTGACTGCCCAGAATCCCAAACCCCTTGTCTGGTTCAGATTCATTGGTGAAATCTTCATAATCTGGACTGAAGGTGAGGGCACAGTATTCACATTCTTTCAAAACCTAAACACCTCCTACATTCACTTCACCTGGTCCTAGTCAACCCAATGAGCAACCTTTTTTGACATTGATCTCCATCTCAAAGATGGCCTTATCAGGACTCCTGTCCACATCCAACATACCAACCACCAAAAATCCATTTTGACAGCTGCTACTCATTCCAAACCGTAAAGTCCCTTTTACACAGCATAGCCACCCAGGTCATTGCATCTACAGTAATTAACAGTCCCTCTCCAATTATGCCAAATGCCTTAGTGAGGCCTTCAATGACTGCAGTTATCCTCAAAACCTTGTCCAGAAACAGATCTCACGAGCTCTATCTATCCAGTCACCACCACCCTACATGCACTGTCCAGGCACAAAAAAGCAACGCTCTTGTGACCTAGTACCACCCAGGACTGGAGCAGTTAAACCACATTGAGAAATACCCTATCCACTATCTTCTACGCCTCTCCACCACACATTAGTATTCTGCCTCCCACCAAACCTATGTAATATCCTTGTCCATCCCTACTCCATCCCTGCCCCCAACTCCTTGCCCCATGGCAATATACCCAGATGCAAAACTTTCTTGTCACTACCTACTCCAGTCCCATCACATGTACTTCTTATCCCACAAAAGCCAGGGCAACCTGTGAAAGCAGTCATGTCTTCTACAAACTGAGTTGCAACCTCTGTGCAGATTTGTATGTCGACAAGGCCAGCAACAAAATCTTTGCCTGGGATGAACAGACATCATCAAACTGTGGCTAGAAGATAGCTAGACCATCATGTTGCAGAGCATGCAGTCCTGCATGATGTGGCTCACTTCAGTGACTGCTACATAGCCTTTGGCATATGGATCCTCCCCACAAACACCATCTTTTCTTAAATGTGCAGATGGGAACTCTCCCTACGATATATCCTATGCTCACACAGTCCACCATCGCTAGTTCCTGGCCCTCACCCCCTCCTCACCCTCCCTTCCCCTTCCCTGCCCACACTCTAGCCTCTCATCAATCAACCTTTGCTAGTCCCTTCCCCACCCTCACCTCCCCTTCTCCCATTCCCTGCCCACACTCTAGCCTCACATACGTCTCTCATCCCACCACACACTCCAGTCCCTACCCTTCCTTCCACCCTGTCCATGAGACAGCATTGGTGTACTCCCCCATCCCCGCCATGCATCTCTCCCCACCTTTCCTGCTTCCCTCTCCATGCTGCTTTCTTTGTCCATGTGATTGTGATGCACACCATGTGATTAATACTTGTTCCTTAGATCATGTATACGACATTTTGTAATGATGTGGAACGCGTCAGTTTAGTAAATTTTATCTATACTTGACAATCTATATTTTAAGATTTTTTTATTTATTTATTTTTTATTTTTATAAATATATATATATATAAGTTTTATCTAAAAATTCATCTACATTGTAGAAGGAGTTGCCATTCAGAAATTCCTTTAATTTCTTTTTAAATACTAGTTGGCTATCTGTCAGACTTTTGATGCTAGTTGGTAAGTGACCAAAGACTTTTGTGGCTCTCTCTCTCTCTCTCTCTCTCTCTCTCTCTCTCTCTCTCTCTCTCTCTCTCTCTCTCTCTCTTTCTGTGTGTGTGTGTTTTCTCTAACCAATGAAGGCCATAATGGCAGAAAAGCTATTAAGTTGTATTCAGTTATTTGTGCCTCTTATGTGGCTCATTGGACATCTCTGTGGTGAGCAGAAACCTATCCTTCTCAAAAATAGTTTTGAATCCTTCCTGGAATTTCCATTTTATGAATGATTTCTCAGATACAAACACTTTCAATTTTAACAGTTTGTAACTTAAATTTTGGGATTTTTGTCAAGATATTAATTCTTATCAGTCTTGTCATTTAACTACTTGAGGAACTGATGGGAAGTGTTCTATATACCACTGATTTGGAATTAATAAAACTGTAGAAAGCTACATACAAGGTGAACCCTTTCTTCCATCTTCCATGTTCCTTATACTGCAAGTTTCAGGCTACAACAGCGATCAACAAAATATTGTAGATGAAATCATAATCTTGTGTACTGTTAATAGAGACAGTTAGCTTTGTTATTAACAATAATCACAAAAGAAATACATCCTATATCTGTTAACACACTCTTTACCTCTATTCAAAGAGCTTTCGGTGTAAAACTATACTCTAAAACATATACTTACTCATTGGCAAATGGGATTTTTGAAAGCCTGGGAAATTTATCCCTTAGGTCTTCTATTAGAGCAATACTTCCTTTTGTCACAAGATTTGCTGTATTATTACCTTTCCTATGGAAAGATAAGAAAGACAGGGGGCACTTCTTTGTATTGCAATGTCTTAGCAATCCCCAACAAAGTGGGTGGTGAGATTTTGTCTTGAAAAGACCAGCAGGAGCTCCAACCTGAATTTTTTGTCCAACTGCCCTTGAAATACCTTCAGTAGTGGCAGAGAAGTAATTTAAATAACCTGTAAAATTAAAGGACTTTGTCAAAATTGTTTTTGGAATCCTTTTAATATTCTTAAGTAATAAATTGCATCTCCTTTGCACAAAAATTGCCATTCACATCAATTGAAAGATGGAATCACCTCAAAATCTGGTTAAAAACTGTACTCCTATGGCTACTGCAGGCCCTCTTTATATACTGTTTTAAACAGTGCCCTGCATTGTTAGATTTATTAAAAATATGAAGTTATTGAATTTAATAATTAGCTTTATCAACCTTAACAACATTTGCTATCCTATAAAATAAGCTTAAATTTGTCTTCATCTTTTGATCTGTTTAAAACTTCATGAATTGTTGTAACAACTATTTATTGTTGTTTGTTATTTATTAGTCTATTGTGTTTAACTGAACAAATATTAATGTATTGAAATATTGAAGATTGAGCAGCTCTCTTTATGGAGTTTACATTTGTAAATAGTAATTCAGTTGGAAAATTCTATTTTAAAAACTGATTTAGATAGCTACATTCTATATGCAGATTGTCTTAAAACAGACAATCATTGAGAAGTATATCTGTCTGCATAAAATATGCATTCAGAAGTTTTAGAGATCATACTGTTTGTATACAATTCTGTACATGTAAACTCACACTTTTTGCATGTAATGCAGAAATCAGTAATTTAGTGTTGTTTGAAAGAAGTTGAATACTTACATATTTAGTTATATCATGGTAGGATTTCAAATTGGGGCAAAGACTGTTGACTTGCTTTAAATATTCAGAAATGTAAAATTGTGTACTTCAAGAAGAAGGGGGGCGGGGGCAGGGGTGGGATGGGGGGTCAGGGGGGGGGGGGTTGGGGAGGGAAGGAGTGTCCTATGACTCTAGTATTAACATTTGGAATTAGCCAACATACATAAAATACCTGAGTGTAACAATTTGTAAGTATGTGAAAAGCAATGAACACATAGGATCAGTCTGGGTAAAGCAGGTGGCAGACCTCAGTTTTGTATCAGAATACTGAAAAATACATTCAGTCTACAATGGATGTTGCGTACAGGTCACTGATGCCACACATCCTTGCTGATTTACCCATGCCATATAGGACTAAAATGGGATGTTTGATGTATGTAGAGAACAGTATTAATGGTCACCAGTTTATTTAAACTGTTAGGGAGTGTCACAAGAATTGCTCAAAAACTGAACAGGTAGATTTTGTTATTTAAGACCTACAGGAATATTCATAAACAGTTATCACCCCATTTTCTTAGCTAAACATACATCAATGAAAGCATAAACGAAGTTCCGTGAGATATATCTGAGTACACAGTGGATTATCTATTATCAAAAGTAAATAAGCAATACGAAATAGCCTATCAATTGATACAAACATCAAATATGAAATTTTGTTGTTGTGGTTGTTATGGTCTAGCAGGCCATCCAGATCGTGCGCGCCTGTATTGTGTTCCGTGGCTGGCATGGGCCCAGCCGAGACAGTTCCCGGCCTAGCCACAGGAGGGCACGGTCGTCTAAACAGCTGATGTGAGCTGCACACCATCTGCTGGCAGTGCGCTGTAAAACGGCCAGAGTGACATCCAGGTCATTCGACGAGTGAATGCGAAACGAGCAACATTGTGTTTACGACAAATAGTGTTTTCTTCAGTGGTCTTCAGCTTGCATATTGGTTTGCTGCAGCACTCCATGCCATCCTGTACTGTGCAAGCCTCTTCATCTCTGAATAACAACGGCAACCTACATTCTTTTCAACTTGCACACTGTATTCCTCTCTTGGTCTGCCTCTGTGATTTTTTACCCCACACTCTTCCCTCCAATCCTTGATATTTCACAAAGTGTGCCACCAATCAGTCACATCTCTTAGTCAAGATACACCAGAAATTTTCTAATCTCCAATTCCAAACATCACCTTCTCATTAGTTATCATCTACCACCTGCATCTTATACCTTCTCTACTTAGGCCATCAAAAGCTATTTTGCTGCCCAAATAACAAAACTCATCTACTGCTTTTATTGTCTTATTACCTTATGTAATTCCATCAGCATAGCTTGATTACCTTATGTTACATTCCATTTCCCTCATGTTAATTCTCATCTTATATCTTCCTTTCAATACACTGTCCATTCTGTTCAGCTGCTCTTCCAGGGCCTTTGCTGTCTCTGATAGAATTACAATGACATCAACAATCCACAAAATTTTTATTTCTTCACCCTGAACTTCAATTCCTTCTCCAAATTTCTCCTTGCTTTCTTTCATAGCTGGCTCAATGTACAGCTTGAATAACATTTTGGAAAGGCTAAAAGCCTGTCTTACTCCATTCCCAACCACTACACCCCTTTCATACCCTATGTTTCTTCTAACTGCTGTCTGGTTTTTATACAAGTTGAATATAGTTTTATGTTTTGTGTATTTTAGCATTCTACTTTCAGAAATTGAAAGAGTGTATTCCAGTCTACATTGTCAAACTCTTTCTTCACAAAAGCTAAAAACATAGGTTTGCCTTTTCTTATCCTATCTTCTAAGATAAGTAGAACTGTGAGTATTGACTCACAAGTTCTTTTCTCGGAGGTCAGATCTTGCCAGTTTTTCCATCCATCTGTAAATAATTAGTGTTGGTATGTGGAACCACGACTTATTAAACTTATAGTTCCATAATTTTCACACTTATCTGCACTTGCTTCTTTAGGAATTGGAATTACTATATTATTCTTGAGGTCTGAGGGTATTTCCCCTGTCATAACTATTGCACACAAGATGGAACTACTTCTTCATGACTGTCTTTCCCAACAATAGCAGCAATTCAGAGGGAATATCAACTGCTCCCAGGGTCTTGTTTCACCCAAAACCTTTCAGTGCTTTGTCAAATTCTTATTGCAATAATGTATGTCCTAGCTCATCTCCATCTACTTCCTCATCCATTTCTACAATACTGCCCTCCAGTTCACTTCCCTTGTACAGACCCTCTATATATTCCTTCCATCTTTCAGCTTTCCTTTCTTTGCTTAGTACTTGTTTTGAATCTGAGTTCTTGTCATTCTTGAAGCTGTTTTCTTGTCTCCAAATTTCTCTTTTAGTTTCCTCTATGCAATATCTATCTTTCTCCTAGTTATACATTCTTCTACAATCTTGCATTTGTCCTCTAGCTACTTTTGCTTTGAAAATTTTCATTTGCTGTCAACCCTTTTTTTTAGACTTCGGTACACCCTTTTGCCTGTTTCACTTGCTGCAGTCTTATATTTTCTCCTTTCATCAATTAAGTTCATTATGTCCCATGTTATTCAGGGATTTTTGTTATGCCTTGTCCTTCTACCTATATGGTTCTCTGTGGCCGTCACTATTTCCTCTCTCAAAGTTCCCCATTTTTCTTCTATGGTGTTACTTTTCCCCATATCGCTTAAACCTTGCTTACTTCTCTCTCTGAAACTCTTGAGAACCTCTGGTTCCTTACAACCTTCTTTCATGATGTTTAAACCAAGTGTTTATGATGACTAAATTATGCTCTGAACAAAATTATACCAGCTAACCTGCTATTTCATTCTCTTTCTGTAGTCCATATTCAACTACTACTGTTCCTTCTCTTCCTTTTCCTACTACCAAGTTTCAGACCCCCATAACAATTGAATTTTCCTCTCCCTTAACTGTTTGAATAATTTCTATTATTTCCACATACATTCTATGATCTCCTCATCATCGGCAGATCTAGTTGGAATATAAACTTTTATTGCTGTGGTTGGTGTTGGCTTTGTGTCTCTTTGCTATGATAATGTGTTCAGTATGTTGTTCATAGTAACTTATCCACATTTCTATGTTCTCATTCATTATCAGAACTACACCTGAATTACCCCTATTTTGTATCTATAACCTTGTACCACACCTGACCAGAAATTCAGTTCATCCTGCCACCAAACTTCACTAATCCCACCACAGCTAACTTCAAACTATTGCTTTTTTCGAATTTTCTAACTTACCTACCCGATTAAAGTATAGAACATTTCTTGCTCCATTACATAGATTGCCTGTTTTGTTTTTCTTGATGATGTCACCCTCCTGAGTAGCTTCCATCCAGAGATCCAAATGGGGTATTATTTTACCTCTGGGACATTTTACCTAAGAAGTTGCCAAATCATGTATTGAAACAGTAGAGCTGCATGTCACTGGCCTCTCCATAGATACCCCTACACTGTGGTCTGCACCTATGGTAGGGCTATCTGTATCGTTGAATCACACAAGCCACACACTTCAGAAATGTATGTGGTTCATGAGAGCTGAAATAGTTTATTATAAATTTGCATATATATAAAAGCACTTAGCTGAACAAATACATGTTATGAATTTCAGATCAAACACTGATTTAATTAATGGAATGTAAAGGTCATCATCTGTGAGCATGTGAGCTTTTAGTAATAATCAATTTTAAATTTTGACAGAATAAAGAAACGAATCATTAATTACAAATGCACTGTGTAGTTAAACTCAGAGAATCATCATTATTTTTGATCAATCACATCACAGAATTAAAAATACTAATGAATACTAGCTACATAAATATTATTTCTCACATTTAAGTATATTATCAGTAATTACAACAATACATAGTTGTTAAAACAGTGGTGAAAATCAGCATATAACTGCAGCTGATGTTAACTTACCTGAAATTGTAAAGTTTAGTGTGTTATACATTTTCAAGTCAGGTTCATTCCATGTTTCAAATCGCCACCTGGAAACAGTTTCTAATCCATACTGACCTGAAAGAATAATTCCAGTGAAATGAATGTATGAATTGTATTAATAATGAAGCAAAGCATGTTTAATCAAAGCCCTTGCAAGAAGTAACTCAGGAACTGAGCGCACAAAGATTAACATCTGGATGTTACTTTCACTATGTTTACAACAATCTAAATTTTAGGTAGGTACCATTCATATGTATTCATCCTTCTTAACTGATGAATAACTGTGGAACCAGCCAAAATGAATAAATTTTAACAGATCTCCTTGTCAGATTCCTGTTTCAAGTCTACATTTATTTCTGTACTGACAACTATCATAAATTGCAAAAAAGTGCAGGTTGTCTGAAATTGCTTCAAAAATCTTTCTTGACCAGTTCTGGCAGATCTCGGTTGCCATCATTAGATCTTGCATATAAATCAGAACTCAGGTCAACCTTCGGTATTGCATCATAATAGTAGGATGCTGGGAATATCAGAGAGTCAAGAGTAAAAACAACACCAGAATAAAATATGAAACTTTTTTCTGATGTTCCCACCTACATGTGGAATAGGATGTGAGAACATCAGCAAAAATGCAACAAGTGACTCTCCATACCACATCCAATGACATCACTGCCAGAGGATAATATGGCAGTCAGTTGCACCTGGCTGGCTCGTCCATAATAATAACACAGAACTTTACCTACCTTGCTTTTATGTTTATTTCTTAATTTTTCATTTAGCCTGTTTGCAATACTTTATACTTAGATAATAACATTACATTTTCCTATCTTGTTATTGTGTAGCTAAAGCTTATATACATGTAGATAAGATATAACTTCATATGTCAGGAGACATTCTATTTCTAGATACCTTTTCTGTAACTTATTTTGCTTTCACTTCCAAATGGAATATTTATTCATTATAACAGACAGACACATATTTGCACTGTTAATGATTAGGTTTTTATCACTCATTTTAACTGTTTCTCTCCTCATTTGAAACTTTAATCAATGTTTCAAAACCATTTGAGGACTACTTAAGCACAGTAATCTCACTGGTAATACCATAACATTCATTGAGTATGACTTAACAAAACCAAACAATAAGTCTTCCAATAACTAGCATTGTGTGTTAACTCAAACTGCTAATTTATAATACTTACCAACATATCTTTCAATAATTTTCTGCATTAGGTCTTGCCACATTTGAACTTGAGTTGCATTTTCAAAGTCATTAAACAAATGACCAGGATTACCCATCAACTCAAAGCCCGGAGAAATTCCTAACTTCTGTAACCACCCAATGAAGTGATCCAGCAGAGTAAAGTCATATTCAGAATTCCTGTTACAAGAAATGACTGATTAAATGTATCTAGTATTTTTAAGCATTTCAAGTATTAGGTTATTAACAACATTATCTGTGAATGTATTTTGCATAATTTTGTGTTATAGTAAACTCTCAAATCTGCATTGCACAAGTCTGAAATATAGACCAGAAAATGTATCATCTTAATTACAAGAAGAATAAGTTGCCTTAGGATACTGGCATTAGTACAAAAGGAAGAAAGCCTCTTGTCTTAAGCTAATATTTTTTCTTTATTTCATTTTCCCTATTATTGCTTAAGTCACTCCTCAAAATGAAATTATTTTCGGTCAGCTCTGCCATATTTATTTTATTTATTTATTGCACTGCTATACAGAACAAAATGAAATGTTACTTTTCAGCATAATAATATAGTCACCATTCAGGTACTACACATACTGCTTGCACCACTATGGCAAGCATAATGAATGCTGACATTCAAACACTGCACCACAACAGCCTGGGAAAGCCACCAAGGCAGCTCAAGAAAACTGACTGTAGTCACTGCTGTACAGTGTGTATGCAGGTCTCTAGCAGTGGCAAGTGACACTGACAGTTTCTTCATAGCCTCTCACACAAGGCACCAAGACACAGTCTGCAGTCTTCAGTAACAGTCATCAGTCATTGGAGCCCACTGTAGTTGTTGTATGTGCAATGGAAATGTCACTGGTTCTCTCAATATTGTTGCATGTCCTACTGTGACCTATCCCTGTACTGTTGTTGTTGTCATCACTCCATGATGCCATTTATTACCATTTTATCAGTGTAGTTGTAACTCTGGATGGATGTATGGACTGATTGATGGATAGAATGTTTGGGCATGTGACAATGAGACCTTTAGGACCATTACACGAGCAAGAAGTGACAAATGTGAAACAAAGTAAAGAGGAAATGAGTAAAAACAGGCAAGATAAATAAGAGGTACAAAACTAGCCAAATTGTGTGGACATTTAAATGAAAGCACAAAAATGCTGTTGCATATGGGCAATGTAGCCTACAAAAGGTGACAGTTGTACAAGCAGTTAAAACCACAAGACCAGAGAATCATGACTGGCTGGTCACTGAAATAAAAAAGATGAGCCTACCACATTGCAACACATTAAACCTCCAGCCTAAAAGTTTAGGCCAGAATCCATACAGATCACAAAAATTTAAAAACTTGGTCACACTTCTCTCATTATCAGCAAAAATATAGGGTGGATCAACACCAATATCCACTTCAACCCTCTCAGCATTATATAAAACATATTCAGTTGTCTCTATGCCACAAGCATCACAAGATGGGGGATCCTCACATTGGCATAAAAAGCCATGTGTGAATGAGCAGTGCCTATTCCAGAGGCAAGTCAGGCTCACTTCATCTCATGTCAGTAACTGGCAGAAGTACTGCCACAGTCAGATAGTTGGTTTCACAGTCAACCAGTGTTCTTCCCACAGCTACTTGGATCTCTGTCACAACACAGAGAAGAGGTCCAGCAAGAGAGTGGCACATTTTGTGACACTGTGGTCACTGCAGGCTGTCTTGGTGGCCATATAAACCTCTTCATTACCCCAAATCCCCATATGCCCTGGTACCCAAAGGAATTACACATTCTTCCCCAGGCCATAGAGGATGTACAGTTACTCATGTATCAACTGGGTTATAATCACAGATGGGTAGAGGTTCTGCAGTGATTATAGTGCACTAAGGGAATTGGATCATAAAATAAATTGTTTGTCCTGAACATGGCATTTAAATAATAATAATAACCCCTCACACTAAAACAAAGTTAGGGGTGAAATCTTTTTCAAAATTCAACATGAAACATTAAAACCAGCTACACACATCTTGAAAAGACAATCACAGATGAGTATCCCATAAGACCTCAATGCTCATAGGCAATTACAAAAAGTCTTTCCATAGGAGGGTGAGCAACAGTATGGTATGCAGGTGTATATGGCAACTATTGCACCATCAGGAGCTGTTACCATGTGTGAAGTGGTCAGGAGCCTTGGCAGAAAGACTTGGTATGGGGCTGATTCGAAATTCCCCATCTTCAAACAAGATCATCTTGCAGACCCTGTCTGAAAGAACAGACGCCACATACATATAGCTTACATAAATGTCGATGACAGGCAGTGATCCTTTCTTCAGTGTGGGGGCACTCCTAGGCTATTACTCTTATGGGAATTAGTTTACAATAACTACAAGTTTGAGTTCTAGTGAGCAGTAGTAAAGTTGGGAATTTGTATCTGACAGGAGGCGTACTTGAGTAATTCCATGCAGGTGTGGTGATCGCTGTGTCCCCATTGATGTAGAGGTCAGCGCAACTGTCAAGAAATCAGGAGACTCAAGTTCAAGTCCTGGCCGGTTACACATTTTCAACTTTACCAATTTGCAGTTAATATCATACGTTCCTTGAAAACAAACAGACTTCTCAATATAAAACTTAACCCAGTCTTCTCTTCCCAATCAGCCAACCATTGAAGCATGATTTGCTACTGACTTGTCATGATCGCAAGGCTGGAAGAAGAGCAAAAGACTGAGAATTCATCAACAAATAAAAGAAGAATGGACAGGACTTTTAACAACTGACTAATATTGTTAATGGCTATATCAAGCAAAGGCACACTTAAAACAGTACCCTGAGGAACACTTTTCTCCTGTGGAAGGTGATCAGAAAGGGCATCACCAACTTAATATCTAAAACAGCACAGAGAAAGAAGGGACCGAATAAAAACTGGAAGACATCCAAAGAAACCCCATTTGTGGACCTGTGGGAGGACAAGATCCATCCAAGTAGTGGGCCTTTTCAATATCCTGTTCTACAGCTGCCTCCAGAATTGGCACATGATAAGTTTGGATACACAGTAAGCTGTCATGGAAAACCCATGTTCATGATCTTGTACAAAAACTAAATTCTGCATTGTTTATCATTAGTACCATTTCTGAAATTAGCAATAGTTCAACATGAAAACCAGTTTACTTCATGTATCTTCATTCACTTATGACGTATGGTGTTGTTTTTTGGGGTAACTCATCTGATTAAAAAATGGTATTTATTGCATAGAAATGGGCGGTTCGAGCAGGGTAAGCTTATGTACCTCTTGTCAACCCCTATTTAGTAGCCTGAGAATACTGACTTTTCCCTCAATAGTTACTTTCAATAAATCATTTGTTGTTAATGATATTTGGTTATTCCCAAGAGTTAGCAGCTTTCATTCATTTAAACCAGACAGAAATTGAATCTGCATTTGGATCACATCTCCTTGACCCATGTACATAAAGGTGTGCAGTATTCTGCTGCATCAATTTTTAATAAGAATTCAAAGAGCTCAGTAGTAATCCACGCACTTTCAAGGCTAAGCTGAAAAGTTTCCTCATGGCTCACTCTCTCTGTTCTGTCAAGGAATTCCTGTAATAATTAAAAAAATAAGTTAATTACTGTGTTATGTTGTCACTTCCTTTTATTTATGCTTAGACCTGTTGTGTGCTTACAATTGCTATACATTTCAGTTTATCAATTACTAATCCTTTGTTACAATCTGATGTACTGACTTGTTCCAAGACCAAGGAGGCTTGCTCTGCAGTTTGGCCCAGCAGAACATGATAAACATATATATAAAGAAATAAAAGTGGAGTGATATCTCCTGAATCGATACTTAAAGCAACTAAGTGGCTGCCTGGAGTCTAAAATCCAAACAAGGTGGTGGTTATCCACTTGCTCTAAATTCTTTCCCATGCAGCTAGTGAGAGCAACACTATGATAATTACTCGGTGTTTGCAGATTCCTTTCCAGGTTTGCTTACAATTGCTTCATACAATGATTCAAGAAAATGATCTTACAAACAAATGACATTAAAAAAGGAGAGGAGAATTTCTTTGTTGTGGGTAGTAAGGTGTAGTAACATACTGTAATGTATTATATTTAGACCAGGGTATGTGTCACAAGATGAAGATGTCATAGAATCAAGCTCCTACATGGAAAAGGGATGGTTGTAATCTTTATCAGAGGTGGGCCTGAAGTCAGCATTACCCTTCTCCACAGTCAATCTGTGGCACTGGAAAGCAGGATCCTGACTGCTAGTGGAAGCGATTATGGCAAAAAAGCCACTATAGTCTGTGCAATGTCTCATGGATTGGTCTGGAGAGTACCGTTCCCCATTACAGAAGCTAATGAGCACCTCCCTTCTCTCCAAAATATCCTACGATAGTCTCCCATAACTTTGAGCTTTTTGTGGAATAATTAACAGAACTTAGGAACTGTTGCCATGACCTCTTTTTATTCTCATGCATAACCTGCCTGAATTTTGTTATTGCTCCTGAAAGGCTGCAATGTTCTCTGCAGTTGCCTGACACTGAACCGGCACAGAGCCACTCACCTGGTCCTGATAGCAGAACGACATTCGTCATTCCACCAAAGGTCGAGGCTGCCTTTTTGATTGTCCTGAAGATTGTGAAATTGATGCATCAGCAGTGTGGTGGATTCACACATTCTTGGATACTGACACCATGTACATGCATAGCAAGATAGCTGTAAAGTGTCCAGTCTGCTCTGCTGAGTAGCCATTGCAGCAATTGTGTGACATGCCTTGTTCCATCTGTCTGATGAATCCAGATTAGGAATTTATCACTGCCAGAAAGGTTATTGATCAATTCCCATTGAGTACTATGAGCAAGGGCTGGAGAGCAAAGCAAAATGAAAGGTCAATGGCAGTGAATGACCCTGTTTCAGTGCAGAAGTGTATGGGCTGTCCAGAGTTAAGTAAATGTGTGCATGACAACAAGAAGTGCCTCTCAATTGCTCGATCCCTGAGGCAGGTAATTACAGAGCCCCAAACAAGTGATGTACACCAAAATCACCACAGAGGGTGAATGGTTGGGGAAGCTGATTAACAAGGTCCTTGAGAGGCTCTTCATTGAGCATGGCATGAGGGGGGGGGGGGCAAATAAGAGGGAGCATACTATCATACAATGGCGCACATAAAGAGACACTGCAACTGCCTGTAAATTTGTGGTAAGGGGGAGGGGCTTGGAATGGTAGACTGTATTAATGAAAAGAGTAACCCCTCATCTGTGTCTCTCTCTCTATCTCTCAGCCAAGATCATCCTTCTTGTGAAGAACATATCCACTTTAAAGAGGGTTGTGAGTAGATTTAAAATTTGTCACATGGTCTAACCTGAGACAATACATGTAGTTCCTCCACATGAGTCCTGAATCCATGCATTTCCACTGGAGGATGGGAGCCACCTATCATGGAGGTTGGAGCTTCACTCTCTCCTTCTGTCATGGTGGGGACACTGAACTGGGTAGAGGTTCAGTCTTGGTGTAAAATGTTTACCCCAGAGGGACATCCAGCTCCATGAGTCCTGAAAGCATCAGGGAAAATTACTGTGACATAATCTGAGAGTTGTATCACTTGTTTCACCTCTTTCTTATTAGTACTTTTTTTAGACTTTGGTTGCTTGGTAGGTGTTGTAGTGGACACAGTTGAAACTATGTTGGATGTTGAGGCAGGTTCTGCAAATGAGAAATGCTGTACCTGTAACTTTTTTAACTGTTCTTGAGGGGGGGGGGAAAGCTCTCCCCTTTCTTCTTGTCAAGGTACACACTGTAGTCCCAGCTCAAAACAGGATGGTCCACAGAAGAATTCATTAATTTTGCAAGTGATATGCAATCAGTACCTTCATGGGGCACCTTTCCACAATTGCCACAAGTAACGTCTCCCTTTCATCTGAGGGCTGTGAGCCTAAGGTGTTGACATTTGAAGCACCATATTGTATTTGTTACATGGGATCATACATTCAATTGTAGGAAGCCTGCTCACTAACCTTTCAGTTCATCAGTTGGAATGTCCACCAAATTCCTACACATAACAACACCTTTGCTATAATTTAGGGTGTTAAGCATATTGAAACTTCCTGGTAGATTAAAATTGTGTGCCGGAACCGGGACTCGAACCTGGGACCTTTGCCTTTCGTGGGCAAGTGCTCTACCAACTGAGCTATCCCGACACGACTCACGATGCCGCCTCACAACTTTACTTTTGCCAGTACCTCGCCTCCTACTTTCCAAACTTCTGTTAAGCATATTCTTACAGTAATTTAGCCTTCTGAAGGTTCCATGCTTGCTAGGAAGTGGAAGTTTCCACCAATAATGTACCATTATGCAAGCACTGTGAAGACTTTAAATAGTCAGAAATTCTGTATAATCTTTTGGATGTAAAAAGGGGCCGGATTCTCAAAAGTACTCTTTTTCCTATTTATGACAATAAACACATACTGTGGGCAGCATGTGTCCTGTTAGTCTACTTGACAAATTTTTTATAATATGCACAATTCAGAGAACTGGCCAGCCTAGCCCTCGAGGTAGGTTGCATGTTGGTACCCCCCAATAGTACACCCATCCTGCTGGGAATCAGAGGAGGAAATTTCAAAGGATCCTTGCTGATTCTATGAGCAGCTAGAGAACTAAACATCCACACAGATAGAGCATTATACAAATTAGGTGTGCCATTATCCCCAGAGGTCGCCCACCAGTGACTGTTCCACAACAACAACCATGATTCCCATCAGTAAGTAGCACGCCTTGGGATTGAGGATATTTTTATAGAGGTATTTTACTTCCTTGTGACCTGGATGGTCCATTCCCTAAGAAACATAACATTCCACCACAACACCACACAGTGGAACCCAGAGTTATGACGTTGGAGGACTGACAGTGCTTGCCAGCCTCCAGTTCAGGGACTCTGGGTTGGCCAAGCCCATAAACCAAAATTTAATGCTGAGTCCCCACAGGGGGTTGAAACTCTGTGATTTTGGATGTTCAGTTGTTAATTTACCCAGGACTTGTTACTTCTTCTTTGTATTCCTATGTTAAAGAATCCTGCAATACTCTGCAATAGCCAATATGCATGGGAATTGGATATACACCAAACCACCTCCTCCTCCTCCCCTCTCTCAATCCCTCTACTTCTCCTCCTTTTATTTGACCATCTCCTCCCTCTTCCCTTTTCCATCTTCTACTCCTCCCCCTAACTCTGTCAATCACCTTCATCCCATCCCTGTACATCTCTTATTCCACTATGTATCCAACGTCTCTCCCTCCTCTCTGAATCTCACTTTCTTTACATTATCCCCAGTCTTTCTGATCTTATATATTGTTAATGCAGTCACAACATAGATTGGGATTAGAAGTCAAAATGACTGGGTGAATTGGTTGGAATCATTAGTAGACAAGGTATCCAAGAGACCTTTCAGCTACTGTCTTTGAGGCTAGGCATTTTAACGGCCATATTTTGTATGTTTTTAATCTACGAGCAGGTAGTATTATAAAGTTAGCCATAAAACAACTTTACTGTTTTCTGTTGAAAATAACTATGAAAGTAAAACAAAACCACATGTTTGCAGCACAACATAGCATGCTCTTTCTCATACATAGAAAGTAATATGAACAATGGTATGTGTACTTAACAATAATATTTGAAACGATTATTAAGACGAAAAATTCCTAGCAGGAAAAATAAAATATAAAAAATAGACGAAGATTACTCACCAGGCGAAGGAGCACAGGTGTGACAGCATCACAAATAAATAAATGAATACACACACACACACACACAAAATCGCAAGCTTTCGCAACCCAGTTGCGTCTTCAGGCAGTAGGGAAGGAGAGGGAAAAGGAAATGATGAGGGTTTTAAGGAAGGAGGTAAGGAGCCATTCCAATCCCGGGAGAGGAAAGACTTACCTTGGGGGAAAAAATGGAGGGTAAACAAATGCACACATGCCCACACATTGAATGTGTGGGCATGTGTGCATTTGTTTACCCTCCATTTTTTCCCCCAAGGTAAGTCTTTCCTCTCCCGGGATTGGAATGGCTCCTTACCTCCTTCCTTAAAACCCTCATCATTTCCTTTTCCCTCTCCTTCCCTACTGCCTGAAGATGCAACTGGGTTGCGAAAGCTTGCGATTTTGTGTGTGTGTGTGTGTGTGTGTATTCATTTATTTATTTGTGATGCTGTCACACCTGTGCTCCTTCGCCTGGTGAGTAATCTTCGTCTATTTTTTATATTTTAACAATAATATTTCCTATATTATGAATTTATTCAAATCTTCCATTAATCTAGCTCATCATTCCTCCTCTCTCTATGATCACCTGCTCCTTCCCCCCTTTCTGTGCCCATCTCCATCTGCCCCTACCCTCTGCTATGCTCCATACAGTGGCTTGAAGAGGGTAAGAAACTTTTGTTCATACATATGCCAAGTTTCATGGAGATCGCTAAAACAGTGATGAAATCTACTTATCGGTCTAATGGTGTCTAAGTCTACTGCAAGGTACTGTCCATGAATTGAGGAGCATAAAATACTTCTCAATAAGAAAACACAGAAATGTACCAAATTTGATGGTGATTGGTCAAACTAAATACAACTTTAAATATCAAATAAACAATGTTACCCAGAGACATATCTTAATAAATAGATCTTTCCTATTGACAGCTATGATAGAGAGTGCATACAAAAATTATAATTTTTCTGCTTTTCTGAATTTTTCTGACTTTCCTTTGTAGCTGTCGCAAAATATATATACATATCTCTTTCATTCACTGCAATTACCTCTGCCTGGGGTTCTATTTCATTTTGTAGCAGCAACTCTTTGGCTGTCACCTTCAGTACCCTTACAACACAATATTCTAGGCCCCATTTTGCTTCCCATCAAGTCAAGCCATTCTGCCCTCACATTTAAGTAACATAATGTCCATCACCATATTGTGGAAGTTTTCATTGTTTGTCTTCATGCTTTTCAAACCTTACCTTGGCCAGAAAGGTCATCAGATATTTCCCCAGCTGATAATATTTTGAGCTTTTAGGCAGGGCACTCTAACCCACTCAGGATTTTGACCATCTAACATTCAAAAAGGACAGAATTTGACACAATACTAGGTTTGTTGGTTGTTGAAGGAACCAAACTACACTGATCACTGCTCTCTGTTTGCATCCATAGAGCATGAAATGAAAAACCAGTCACTATTTAAAATACTAAAACAACACTTGAAACTTCATTAATACTGAAACCATGAGTAACCCATTAAAATAAAAAACAGTAGCTAAAATGAAACAAAGGGGAGAAAGGTTTAAATATATATATACATTGAAGGGTCTTGGCTGGCTGATCACAGAAAGAAAAGGATAATCCAGCCACTCTGGAACATGTTAAAATATCTTGCCTAAAAGTACCAGCCAATAGAAAAATAGAAAAAGGATGAACACTAAAACTTGAATGATAAAAACCATTTTCATGAATAAACTTTAGAATCTAATCAGCCATTAACACATTATCAGCAAACACCAAAGGCAGTATGTCAGGAATATTGAAATTCCGCCTCAATTCTGAAATGTGGGCTACTATCAAATACAAATCAAAATGGCTATCAGGAGGGCCCTTACAGCAGAGAACGTGGTCATGTGTCAGCCAAGTATGGCCAATGTGGAGCCAGCAAAGTACAATAGATTCCCTACAACAGGCCCGCATAGAGAACGCCCATAAATTCGTATCCGCCTGCACTTTCTGGTGTAACACCAACTGAACATCAGTTACTGGGATACCAGTCTTCAGAGATGGTTAACTGGTATCCTGCTAGAAGGGTGGAGTGATTTGCACCCCAGATGGTACCACTCAGGCAGTGAAGATTGTTTAGATGTTGCCAGCACTATTTCTTAAGCTGACAAATATGAGGAAGCCAAAACCAAACCTAAAAAGTGGTAAATTTCCAGTACATTCAGAAGTTTGTCATTAAGGTAAAGTTCTGGCTGTGGCTGGACAGTATGATGTCAACAGAAGTGCATGATGCAAGTCTTAGCAGCTGAAAACTGGAAGCCATGGGTTAGGACCATTGATTGCACCTCGCATATGGTCCCCAACACCACTCACTCAGCAACACTGACAGTAGTGGAACAAAACAAAAGAAATACAAAAATAGTCAGTATATAACAAGGGCAAAACTGAAGACCATACAGCTCCTGCTAGGCCATTAATGCCCACTAAAACAGGGGGATGCTCAATAAAGTACCCTGCAGGACACTATTCTCTTGGATATGTGGTGAACTTTGGGGTGCACCGACTTGGAAACTGAAAGAGTGGAGCGAAATAAACTTCTAGGCATATTAGGGAGTCAGCCCCAGGGACTGCACTCCTGCAATATTGTGGTATCTCCATGCTGTGTCATAAACATTCTGTAAATAAAAAATGACTGAAATGAGGTGCTGACACCAGGCAAAGGCAGTACAAATAGAGTAATCCAGGTAAATAAGATTATCCATGGTTGAGTGGCCTTGATGGAAACTATCCTGGAATGGAGCCAGTAGACCCCAAGACTGAAGGAGCCATTACAACTGTCAGCCCACCATACATTCTAGCAGTTTACAAAAAACATTGGTTAGTGTGATGAGTCAATAGCTATACACCAAGTGGGTTTTTGCCAGGTTGGAGCACTGAAATGATAATACTTTCTTACTCCTGTGACAGGAATACACCATCTTTCCAAATGAGATTGTACATGGCTAGAATATGTCACTTGGACTTTACCGACAGGTGTTTTAACATCTCATTGTGGATTGAAATCACTTCACTCCATATTTTTGCAGCACTGACGTAGCAACCGTAATAGATATTTTGGTAAAAAACAGTCTTGGTTGCACAAAAGCGATGTTTCATTTATTTATACATGACACTTTTTGCCTCTTCAGGGAATCATCAGACGTTGAAAGGAGGAAAATTTACAAACTTTACAAACCACAGTTGTAGCAGGAAGCGGCTCTTACATAAATAAACAAAGCTTTGTGCGGTTAAATTAGGTTTTACCCATGACTTCGTTGCCCCCATTCTTGATCAACAATTTCCCCATCTGTTGTAAAGGTTCTATTTCATTTAATAATTTTATGTGCTGCTACCTCAGTGCTTAGTAATTTTATTCATTAAACTATGCTCTATAGTGATATTTATTAGTTCAATCTTAATTACCCCCATGCCAAAACATGAATGTGGTCATGTGGCTTGCAGTTTTATCAGTCTGCGCCTTCCCTATTTCTAATATTTCTTGCTTGGAAAGATTTTACATATTTTTAGTTAACTCCTGTATTTTTAAACAAGTTTGTAAATTTTCCCCATTTTCAATGACTGATGATGCCCAGAAGAGGTGAAATGTGTCGGGTATAAATAAATGAAACATCGCTTTTGTGCAACCAAGACTGTTTTTTACCAAAATCTCATTTTAGATGTGGTCTGGGCCAGGGGCTGTGTCAGTGCAGTGTGCATGAGCACTGAGCAATTCCCACTCACTGAATGGAGCATTGTATGGTTCCAAATGGTGAGTCAAAAAGGACAAGCACTTTCATTCCTCCCACTCTTTTAGGGTGCAGAAGGCTGGTGGGTAGTTCACAGACACAGAATGCTGAGCTTGATGTTCAGCAAAATGTTTGGAAATTGTGTCTGAATCTGTACAAACTCCTAGGTTTATAGCAATCCCAGGCACATCCAAGGGCTTCTGGTATCTGTAGAAATGTCTAATCTTCATCCACACCTGGGATTGCAAGGTATATGACCCAAAGGCAGACATGTACCTTTCCAAGTTCTCTGCTTGTATATTTTGATTAGTAATTGGGCTCAGGCATGGATTCACTTAAAAACAACGAGATTCTCCAAAGATGGGCACCACTTATGATGCTGGAGAGCACACCTGTGGTCTCTAAGTGGCTCAGCGATTTCTGTGACCAGCAGAACACTGTCCTCTGCCTGAGGGATCTTGAAGATCTGGGGATTGCTCACTCAGCTACAAAAAATAATGGCCAAGGTTAATCAACCATTACATCTATGTTACCATATGATGGAGAACCAAGAGTGGCAGTGCAAGTGAAAGTATCCCATTGAGCCTTATTAACGGACCATGTGGACAAGTGTCTAGGAGACTGTCACTAAAGTAGTGACAGAAAGATCAGGAAGTAGTCACTACACACAAGTCATCAAGCACTCTCCAGTGGATAGACAGTGGGAGGTCAGGGCTGAAGACTGATAGGTAGATGGCCTAGTAGATACCATGTGCCACAATGAAATGTGTGGAGGCACCAATATTTAAAAGGCAAAGGTGAAATGGGGTAGTAATGTTTTAAATTCCTTATCACGGACAGTAATTGTAGTAGGCAAAGGTGAATTGGGGTAGTAATGTTTTAAATTCCTTATCACGGACAGTAATTGTAGTACTACCCCATGAGAGATTATGGTTGTTGAAATCACCCAACAGTATGAAAGGAGGGGTGGGACTTGAGAAATCAGTGCAACCCGTAAGTGTTGGGGTACTTCATTCTCCTGAGTGACAAGGGCACTGCAGATGGTAATGTCCATTGTAGTTCTTACCCTGACAGCCATAGCTTCTGAATTATCAGGTAGGGAATTGTAGAAAAACCCGAGATAGATCAGGGGTGCAACATATTCAAAATTTTTAGGTGATATTCAAAATTTTTAGGTGTTTGCATTGATGAGGGACTGAATTAGAAAAAAACATATTGAAGATCTCCTGAAATGTCTGAGTTCAGCTACTTATGCTACCAGAGTCATTGCAAAATTTGGTGATATAAACCTCAGTAAATTAGCTTACTACGCATATTTTCATTCACTGATTTCATATGGCATCATATTCTGGGGCAATTCAACATTGAGTAAAAAAGTATTCATTGCACAAAAGCGTGTAACCAGAATAATTGCTGGAGCTCACCCAAGAGCATCCTGCAGACATTTATTTAGGGATCTAGGGATACTCACTGTAGCTCATGAAATTTGTTATTAACAATCCGTCCCAATTCAAAAGTAATAGCAGTGTGCATAGCTAGAACACTAGGAGAAAGGATGATATTCACTATTCAAGGTTAAATCTAACTTTGACTCAGAAAGGGGTGAATTATACTGCCACAAAGTCTTTGGTCACTTACCAAATAGCATCAAAAGTCTGACAGGTAGCCAACTAATATTTAAAAAGAAATTAAAGGAATTCCTGAATGGCATCTACAATGTAGATGAATTTTTAGATAAAACTTTAAAAAAAATTAAAAATTAAAAAATTTAAAGAAAAACAAAAAAATCCTTAAAATATTGATTGTCAAGTATAGACAACATTTACTAAACTGACACGTTCCAACTCATTATGAAATGTCGTATATATATGATCTATGGAACAAGTATTACTCTAATCTAATCTACACTAAGAAAGTAGCTACTCAGGTAGCAGAGTACTTGCGGAGTGTACAGGGCATATTTTTACGCTGGGAGCTGGCTCTGATGAGCACTCACCAGTCAACATTCAGACAGTGAATTCAGGCCGCATTCAGAACAATAATTCGACTATCAAAATATTAGCTGTAAACTTTCAAAGCATTAAAAACAAAGTTCTCAAATTTAGCATACTGCAGGGAAATTATTGTGCTCAGATAGTTTTAGGCAGCAAAAGCTGGCTAAATCATTATGTATGAAGCTTGGAAATATTTAGTGAGGCATGGAATGTTCATTGGAAAGACAGATCAGACACAACTGGAGGGAGAGTGTCCATTGCAATGGACAAATTAAACTTTTTCTACCGAGGTCAAAGTTGAGAGTGACTGTGAAATTATCTGGGTGCATATAACAGGTCTAAGAGAAGTAAAGTTAGTGGCTGGGCGTTTTCACTCGGTACCCAGTGCTGCTGTGGCAGTTTTAGAGTCATTCAAAGAAAGTCTATGCCAGGTAGTGAGTATCTGGGCCATGCAATATTAGTCGAGGGAAGATGTCAACCTTAAGAGTCAATATTGGGGCCTCTCTAGTTTCATTTCAGGCAGTACAGACAAGCAGTCTTATGAACTATTATTGGACAAGTTTTCTGAAAACTGCCTTGAGCAGTTAAACCAACAACCCACACACAATGGAAATATTTTAGACCTTATAACTACAAACAGTCTCGACCTTACTAACAATGTCAGTGTAGAGACAGGAGTTAGTGATTATGATAATGTCATAGTGTCAATGGGGACCAAAGTTAATAAACCAATCAAGAAGGCTAGGAGTGTGTTTTTGTTAGATCTGATAAGGAATTGTTACCATCACACTTAGAAAACTAATGGACATTGTTTAGTTCTGGTACAAAGATGCAGAGCAATTAAGAACTAAATTTTAATGCATCACAAATAAAGGGTTAGAGAATTATGTCTCTATACAGTCAATTAGGGATGGAAAAGATCCACAGTGGTATAATAATATTATTAGATAGCTATTGAGAAAGCAAAGGCTGCTACTCTCTCAGTTTAAAAAATAAAAAATTTAAAAAAATCTGGTCCTATGTAAAATCAATAAGCACATCAAAGGGCACTATCCAATCACTCGTTGATCATTGCAGGAAGGTAATAGAAGAAAGAAAATGGAAAGCTGAAGTTCTAAATTTAACCTTTAAGAATCATTCACAGAGGGGGACCATACAAACATACCATTATTTGTTCAACGCACTTACTCCCAAATGGAGAACATAGTAATAGGTATTTACAGTGTACAGAAGTAGCTGAGAGGCCTATATTCAAAAAAGGCTCCTGATCCAGATGGAATACCAGTTCACTTTTACAAAGAGTATTCTGCAACATTGTCTCTTACTTAGCTTGCATTTACCATGAATCATTATTTCAGAGCAAAGTTCCTAGTGAATGGGAAGAGGCGCAGGTGACTCCCGTTTATAAGAAAAGAACTGATCTGCATTATTACAAGCCAATATTGTTGACCTCAATTTCCTGCAGAATTTTGGAGCATATTCTCAGCTCGAATACAATACATTTCCTTGAGACGGATAAGCTTCTTTCTATGAATCCGCACAGGTTTAGGAAACATCATTCATATGAAACTCAGCTTGCCCTTTTCTCACATGACACCTTGCAAGCCATGGATGAAGGACAACAGGCAGATTGTGTTTTTCTCAATTTCAAAAAGGCATCTGATGAGGTGCCACACTGCAAACTGCTAACAAAGATACAAACATATGGAATAGGTTCAGAGATTTAAGACTGGCTGAAAAACTTCCTAAGTGACAGAATGCAGTACATTGTTCTCGACAGCGAGTGTTCATCAGAGTCGAGTGTATCGTCAGGCATGTCACAGGGGCGTGTGATAGGACCATTTTATTTTCTATCTATATAAATGGTCTGATGGACAGAGTAACTTGTAATTTGCAGCTGTTTGCTGATGATGCTGTGGTGTATGGGAGGGTGTCATCATTGACTGTAATAACACATAATGACTTAGACAACATTTGTAGTTGGTGTGAAGAATGGAAGCTAGTTCTAAGTGTAGAAAAATGTAAGGTGATGCACATGAGTAGGAAAAACAATTCCATAATGTTTGAATACAACATTAGTAGTGAGCTTCTTGATACAGTCACGTTGTTCAAATATTTAGGTGTAACATTGCAGAGCAATATAAATGGAATGAACATGTAAGGACATCTGTGAGTAAGGTGGACAGCTGACTTTGGTTTATTGGGAGGATTTTGGTAAGATGTATGTCATCTGTAAACAGCTTATAAAATACTTGTATGACCACATCATGAGTATTGCTGAAGTGTTTAGGACTCACAGCAGAGTAGTTTAAAGGAAGACATGGAAGTAGTTCAGAGGCGAGCAGCTAGGTTCGTTACTGGTAGGTTCAACCAATGCGTGAGTGTCACGTAAATGCTTCAGGAACTCAAATGGGAATAACTGGAGGAAAGACTATGTTCTTACAGAGTAATTCTGTTGAGGAAATTTGAAGCTGACTGCAGAATGATCTAGCTGCCACCTACTTACTTTTCGTGTAAAGATCACAAAGACAAATTAAGAGAAATTAGGACTTTCACAGAGGCATATAGAAATTATTTTTCCCTCGTTCTATTTCGGAGTGTAATAGGAAAGGAAATAGCAATAGTACAGTGTACCTTACAGTGGATTTTGGAGCATTTATGTACTAGATGTAGATGTAAAGGTGTTTTGAAGAGCACAGGTTCAATGTAGACAGAGGTAAGGACATAGGTACATAATCCACCTGACACCCTCTCACAGTCTTTGTGATTCATATAATGCATCATGGGAAAGCAATTTTCCTGTAGGGCAATACAAAATGTGTGTATAGTGTTGAGATGTTGTCATAGCTCTGCTAAGCAGAGGAAAGAACCCCCACAGTTCCACTGGAGTATTTGATTTTTACTGAACTGAAAGACCATGTTGAGGCAGATACAACAGGTTGTTTCATAAGATCAGCTGCTGCCACTGGTTGAGGACCTACAGAATCAAGTACGATTGGTTCTGTGGATCCAGTGACAGTGAGATCCTTGTGAGATGTGTAAATCACCACATTGTCTATGGAAGCAGAAGATGTAGGAGGCTGCAGCATAGGAGCAACCGAAGATTATTTTTCATCTGTTTCTTCAGTTTTCCCCTTCACTGCCCCTTTGGTTTCAAGGTCTAGAAGAGCTTCTCTGAAGTGGCTTCAGGGACTAATGACAATCAGGAAGCCTTCAACCATCAGCTTGTGGATCCTTCACCCACCAGCTGGGATCTTCCATTCCACTGGCAGAAACCTTGGAAAGTAGTTTCCAAGGGACCCCTTCCTAGTGAGAGGGGTCAGAGATGGCTGTTGCTTCTCTGGCCGAGGGATGGGGATTGGTGTCCCTGATGTATAGGGTATGTTGCTCCCATAGTTGGCCAAGACAAAAGCACTGGTGTCAACCGTATGATATTTTCGTGCCCTGTTGACAGAGCAAACAAAGTGAACACCTCTTCACTGAAGGTTGTTGCACAACTCTTTGTCAGGCTGAAAGAGGAGATCATAGTGGAAGATAATCCCATGGACCATATTGAGAGGGTTGTGAGGTGTAATAGAAACAGGAATGTCACCTAACATGTCAGAGGCAAGTATCACCCACAATTGTGTTGGAGATGTTGCTTTTATTAGGAGTGACACACTTCACATTTTTTCATGCCTGTGACTTCTCCAAACTTATCCTCTAGATGTTCTACAAAGATATTGGCTTCATTAACATGAATGGTTCCCCATCAGTTTGAGTGCACACAGCTGAATTTGGGAGAGTACTGCTCAGCCATGTCTTTAGCCCAAGTTCGTCTCATGGCATATCCAGTGAAGGAAATGGGTTGGGGTCCGTATATCTCAGCATTAACCTCTGTCCTACCACACTTTGTGATGCTGGCTGCCATTCAGCCACCAGTACAATGTTCCACCAGCATGCCATATGGTAGTCACCGAGGCATGCACAGAGGTTGCCCTGTAGAGAACTGTAGACACAACGCAGTCCCTGCGTCAGGGACCCTGGGTTTTCCAAGCCCATACCAAGCAAAAAATTTCTCAGCCCCTTGAGTGTTGCCAAAATACTAGTCCATCCCTATCTCACCTCCAAACCCAGCACAATGCCACAGGTATGACATATCTGTGGAAGATCTCACTGCAAGACCTGACCAATCTACCAACCGAGCACTTCCTATTCCATTAAAGTCTGACCCACTTGTGAAAGTAACCATGTAATTTATTAACTCTGCTGCAATCACTGTACAGCTTTTATTTTGGTATGACTACTGAATGGCTTTCATAATTATGAATGGCAACCACAAAACTAGGTCCAAAAGCAAAGTAGAGCATTCTGAAATCAACAAGGTCTCAACCAACGATAACCTGCTGTCCCCACACACCCTCCATCCAACAGTCCTTCCCCTTTCTCATCCTACACCTTCTCACAATTCTAGTCTCATTCCCTGTATCTGCACCACTTTCTTATATCTGCTTCTCTACTCCTCCCTCATTTGGTTCCCTACCCCACAGCATTCCTAAGCTGTCTCTCTTTCCACCAATCTAATACCTTCACACTCAATCAGGAAAGCCCCCCCCCCCTCTCTCTCTCTCTCCCACAGCCTAAATCCTTTGTGAGAACATTACTCTGAATATAGCAGCCAGAGGTGTGTGTTAGTGTGCTGTGCCTGATTGATTTTGTGAAAGTGTGTGTGTTTTCCGACAAAGGCTGTGGCTGAACAATAAGCTGAATATGTCTCTTCTATGTGCCTGTTTGTGGCTCAATGATCATCTTTATGATTAGTTGCAACCAATCTTCATTATATTGTTGAAATTATTGTAGATTTCATTTCATTTCTTGTGATTTAGTATGCATTATGGATTTGGGAACTGGATTTTATTCCTTTGTGAGTATTTCCAGATTATGTGTGGTTGCCAAATGGAAAATGTTTATGGTTGCTATTTGTATGTAAACGTGTTTTGAAGTCCAAAAGCTATAGTTTCTGGTTTAATACTTGTATTGTCTGCAGAAATTTTAGTGTTTACTAGCATGGAATTAATGTGCATCACATATTAATTTGTTATGAATAATATGTCATTATGTGTAGGCAACAGAGAAACATTGAAGCCGGAACACCATCAGAGGAACAAAAATCATAAGTCTGTTATACTACATTACCGGTATTTTATATGCTGATTACACAGTATGAGTATTTGTCCAAGTTAAATTTGGTAAGGTAGTGTAAAGTCAAATTATCTCATTTTCAAGGTTTCTGTTAGTTTGGGCCAAAGACATGACGTTTTCCAGAAAAGAATCAAACTTAACCCTCAACTGCATTGTGAACTTTTAGTGACACTGCTTTGGTGACTTTCATGTTGATGATGATGAAAGTCATGATGAGGATAATCATACAACAGCCAGCAAATAATCTGCAACTGAAAAATAACCATAACTACATGAATAAAAAAAACCAAAACCAAGAGCCTCTTCTTCTGTGTGTACTTTACCTACTTTACATAGTTTTTTTTTTTTTTTTTTTATCTATCGGACCAAACTGCATGGTCATCAGTCCATATCTTACAGACTACTTAAACCTAGGTAAACTAACCTAAGGACAACACACACACCCATGCCCCAGGGAGGACTCGAACCTCCATGGCGAGCAACCGCGCACCGCAGCGAGACGCTTTAGACCGCTCAGCTACTCCACCGCAGCTTACATAGTTTTAAGATTTATTGTATTTATCAGTAATTTGGTCTCTCATTGCATATCAATAATTACAGGCCTAAAATGAAATAACAAAATAATGCTGCAGACAAAAGCTCTCAGAACCAATTTTTTTTATTTTTATTTTTCCTAACCACATCAGAGATCCAAATTGAAAATTTTACATTTATCTTAATTTTAAGAATTGTATCTAAATAATACATGTCAGTTACAATTTTAATGTCCCTATTATGAAAAGTACAGTTCAACATTCATTTTTACCTGTAATCAATCAGTTCAAGCAACCAGTGAATACGTGCATGCCTTATGGCTGAATTTGGCAGTGCTGCAATTAGTGCTAAATTTAACTTCTCAGCATACGATAGCAGGAAAGACTGAGCATCTGATGGTGTGGAAGGGCTGTTAACAAATAATTTGAATACAAGTTAGTAATAGTTAGAATATGAAAATATGCGCATATTTTTAACACATCCAACAAAAAGTAAAACATTAAGTAGTACAAAAACAGTAATAAATTCTTTACATCTATTTGAAATGTTCTCTATTAAGTCTGTTCATTAGTTTGAAGATTCCCAGACCATGCCATATTAGTTGGATGTGACTTTAAATTACCAAGTATAAACTGGGATATCTATGGCTTTATTACAGGTGGTATATGGATAACTTTTTAAGATGTCATCTGAAAACTGACTTGATCAGCTAAATGGGCAACCCATATGCAGTGGAAATATATGATCCTGTAGCTAGAAACAAACTAGTCCTTATGAACAAGGTCATTTTAAAAATAGAAGTTCATTATCACAATATAATCACAGTGTCAATGGTTACTAACATTATAAAATCAGTGAAGAGGGCTAGGAGAGAGTTTTAGCTGCAAAGAACTGATAAAGACTTGTTAGCATCCCTCTTAGACAATCAATGAGCTTCATTTAGTTTGTGTACATTAAACTTAGAGCAATTATTACCAAATTTTTGATACATTGTTCATTACACACTCGAGAAGTACGCACTTACTAAGTGAATTAAATATGGAAAAGACCGACCCATGGTTTAATGATAATATTCAGAAAATGATAAGGAAGAAAAAAGTGGCACCCTTGGTTCAAAACCAAACAACCTAATGAAGAAAGACAAAATTAAGTAGAGATTAGCAAGTCTATAAAATTATTAACGCACAAAGCATATGTGGTTATTGTTTGTGTACAAGGTTTGTAAAATGAGAGAAAGGATGTGTTTATAACTTTTAATTGTCACTCAGAACATTGCGGACAACAAACAAGAAGAGAAAAACGAATTTAAAAAACATTTGAAGTAATAAAAATTGAATGAAGTTCAGAGACATAATTTACATAGCTTAACACTCAGGTCCGCCACACACTCCCTCTGCAGTGACAGCGTCCATGTATTTTCGAGGGAAGCTGACCTGTTGACCTGATCTGGTGACCCGTGGTGAAGGTGCACTGGGTTGATTGCTGTCTGTTGTCTTCTGAAGGTTGATAGTCTTTGGGATGGAATGTGACGGAATGTCCGGAGTGGTTTCTCTTGATGTGTATTCCATTTTATTCGATGAATAGTCTGTCAGAAGAAAGGCAGATTTCAATCTGTCAATGCTAATAGTTTGTTTTCCTGTTGGCATCACCACCTCAAAGTGCTTGTCACTGCGAGACAAGACTGGATATGGCATGTCATATGTTGGCTGAAGTGGTGTTCGGATAGCATCATGTCGCACAAAAACAAACTTGCTTGTCATCAGTTGAGGGTGAATAAAGATCTTTTTATGGGCGTGATGTTTTGCTGGAACTGGTCTTAGGCTTCTCATCTGTTCCTTCAATTTGAAGACAAAAGTTGGGATGTCAGTTACTAATTTCTGTTCATTGAGGAATGCTCCTGGTAACCTAATTGCTGAACCATAAGTCATTTCCATTGGTGAGGTATTGACTTGCGGAATTATGTACGAGCAAAGTCCTAATAAGACCAGAGGAAGCTTTGAAACCCAATCATCAGACATTTGAGCTTTTAAAGCAGATTTTAACTGATGGTGCCAGCGTTCAATTTTTCCATTTGCTGCAGGATGATATGCTGTAGTTTTAATATGGACAATGCCCAGTGTGCTTGTGAGACATTTGAAAAGTTGACATTCAAACTGCCTTCCACGATCAGTAGTTATGATTTGAGGCACACCAAAATGAGATATCTATGTTGAGATGATGGCAAATGAAACTGTTTCTGCTGTGATGTTAGCTAATGGAACTGCTTCTGGCCATTGAGAGAAACGATCAATGATTGTTAGTAAATAGCGATATCCCTGTGATGGAGGTAGGGGTCCAACAATATCTATGTTAATGTGACTGAATCTTGCTGTCATTGGTGGATAATGTCCCACTGCACTATTGGTGTGTCACCAGACTTTACTTCTTTGGCAACGAATACATGTTGAAGTCCAGGTCTTCACGTCCTTTTTTAGTGATGGCCAAATGAAGTGTTTTCTCACTAAATTAATACTTGCTTGGACACCAGGATGAGCAAGACTGTGTAGTGAGTTGAAAATTGCCTGTCGTAGTTGTTGGGGTACGTATGGGCAAATCATATCTTCAGACATGTCACAAACAAGTTCTCTACCGTTTGGAAACATTATTGTTTGAAGTGCAAGGGATGTCGTATTCTTAATGTGTGGATGCTCTTCGTCACATTGTTGGCTTTCTGCAATTTGTTCCAAGGTAACAGTTGGAGATATAGTGATTGAAGCAATTCGTGAACAGGTGTCAGCTGCGATGTTCTCCTTCCCCGTAGTGTAACATATGTCTGTGGTGAACTGTCCAATTAAACTAATGTGTCGAATCTGACATGGAGAAGCTTTGTCTGGACGTTGCTTGAACATGAAGGTGAGTGGCTTGTGGTCGGTGTAAATTGGAAAATCTCATCCTTCAAGCATGTACTGACAGTGCTTCACGGCTGAGTAGGCAGCGAGGAGTTCTCTGTCATAGGTTGAGTAATTCCTTTCTGCTTTTGATAATTTCTTGGAGAAGAATGCTAATGGTTGCAGATTATTGTCACTAATTTGTTGTAAAGATGCACCAATAGCATAATCTGAGGTGTCAACCATTAAAATTAAATGTAAACTTGAAGATGGGTGAGCCAGAAGTGCTGAATCAACCAAGCTATTTTTCAGGTCATTAAAGGCTTGTCGAAGATTTTCTGTCCAATTTCCTCTTATCATTTTTCTTCATCCCGTGGAGTAGGTTCAAAAGATCTGCTTGTTTTCTGGCTGAAATTGGTAGTGCTCTTCGGTAAAAATTAATGAGGCCAAGAAATCAGCGTAGTTCTTTTATTGTTGTAGGTAGCGGATAGTCAATAATTGTTTGTACTCGCTCTGGTAGTGGTCTGATTCCTTCTGCAGCTACCATATATCCCAAAAAAGGTACTTCTGTTGAACTGAAAATACACTTATTCAGATTGATTCTGATGATGAACTTACTGAGGTGTTCAAAAAGTAATTGAAGATGCTTCTTGTGCTCTTCTTCATCTTGTGATGCTACTAGAATGTCATCTATATAACAGTACACAAAATCGAGGTCTCTCAGTGTATTGTTGATATATCTTTGAAAAGTTTGAGCCATGTTTCGGAGTCCAAATGGAAGTCGTAAAAACCAAATGCAGTTATCACTGCTGTCTTATGTACATTGTCTGGATGTACAGGGATGTGATGGTAAGCTCTGACCAGATCTATCTTTGAAAATATTTGTTTTCCATGCAGTTGACTGTTAAAATCATGAAGGTTAGGAATAGGGTATCTGTCAGGTTTGGTGATGTTGTTGAGAGCACGGTAATCTCCGCAAGACCTCCAGGATCCGTCTTTCTTGGGAACTAAATGGAGGAGACTTGACCAGGCACTCTTTGATGGCTGGCAGATTTTCATATTAATCATTTGTTGGAACTCTGCTTTAGCTGCCTTGAGTTTATGTGGTGGTAGTCATTGTGCCTTTGCTGCTACAGGATGTCCTCCTGTGACAATCGTATGAAAAACAGTGGTATCTGGAATGTTAAAATGGATGTTTTCATGAAGCAAGCTGAGAAATTTATTGAGAATGTCAGCATGTTTTTGATCTGGAGGCATTACATGAACTGTTTCTATGCCCGAGACTTTAATCAGTGTGCCAGTTGTTGATGCTGACGTTAATGAGTCAATTAGGCGCCTGTTCTTGAGATCTACTAAAAGATTGTAATGATGAATGAAGTCGGCTCTGATAATCGGCGATTGCACATCTCCAATTACGAAATTTCATATGAAATTGCACTGTAAACCCAAATTGAGTACTAATAGATGCTCTCCGTAAATATTAATACAAGTGCCGTTTGCCACATAAAGTTTACGATCTGTGTTTCTTTGGCGGTCACTATCCGAAGGTGGAATCACAGAAATGTTAGCTCCGGTGTCGACTAAGTAACGTCTTCCGCTACTTCTGTCTGTGAGAAATAGGTGGCGTGAAAAATTGCTCCAATCACTTGGTGCCGCTAATGTGGAGCGTTTGAGTATGACTGCTTGTTGGAATTTTGAGCGGGAGGTGGTTGATACGAGCATGGGCTCTGACATTTCTTTGCCCTGTGGCGATATTTAAATTGATACCAACATAGTGAGCCATTAGGATAAAAACACTGGAATGAGCATGACCTGTCTCGTGATCTACTTCGTGAGGAACGAGATGAACATGAGCTGCTTGTTGAACGTGACTGTGTTTTCAATTCATTGACAGTCAGCATTAATTCGGTGATTTGTTTCTCTAGTCTTCAGATACTGTCGTTATTTGCATCATTTATTTTACTGGTTGAAATACTGGATGATGCCTGCAATGTTTGAGCACAAATATTTGATCCTGGGTGTGAAAATTCAACAATCTTGTCAGCCATTGTGGCTATGGTATCAAGATCATCTCTACTTGTAGCTAGTATAGAACGTGCGATAACAGGAAGCCGCTGCATAAATATGGCTTTCAAAAAATCGACCTTGACTTGTATACCAGCTAAAGTTCGCATCTCACATAACAGCTGAGTTGGCTTCTTATCACCTAATTCCAGTTCTGTTAATAATTATGTTACTTTTCTATTTTCTGACTCTTCAAATTCCTGAATTAATCTTGTTTTAAGCTCTGTGAATGGAGTGGTAGATAATGGTCGAGTTAAAAAGTCGGAAATTAATCCCACAACATCCGCTTCTAATGATGCCACAACATTATTAAATTTCGTGGTTTCGTTAGTGATACCCAACGTGTTAAACGAGCTTCAATTTGAAGAAACCATACCTTTATGTTTTTTTTCCAGATGGGCGGAATCTTCACTTAAACATGAGCAATACCCGCTTCGTCCCATGCTGATGTAGGCCATGAATTTGCGTCATTGCCGTTGTCGGTCATTTTTGCACTTCACAAATTAAAAATGCGTTCCACTCCGTATTAATCATGTTGGGGTCACCAATATGGTTATTGTTTACGTACAAGGTTCATAAAATGAGAGAAAGGTTGTGTTTATAACTTTTAATTGCCACTCAAAACATTGAAGACAAGAAACAAGAACAGAAAAACGAATTAAAAAACATTTGAAGTAATAAAAATTGAATGAAGTTCAGAGATATAATTTACATAGCTTAACACTCGGGTCCACCACACATACAACTGTTACCATCATACCTTAACAAAAGGTCTTGACAAAACTCTGAGGAAATTCTTGTCCTATGTAAAATTGATAAGTGAGCCAGAGGCCTTTATCTAGTCACATGTTGATAGATCTGGGGTGGCAATAGAAGACAACAAAAGAAGCTGCATTTTTTTTTTAAGATTCTACAAATATAGCATGGTCATTTCACAGATTCCAAAATGGAGGTATAGAAATAGGCAACCCCGGTGTAGAGAAGAAGCTGAAATTGTTGTGACCAAAGAAATACTCCTTGCAACACAATATTTTACTTTCTTCTTCAAACTCCAATACAGAAGGTAACCAGTTAACCCCATGTAGTGAGTGAGGGGTCAAAATCCAAGTTTGTCCACGAAATGGACATTATTATTCTCACACTTTTACCTGACCTGTGTGTGGAGATTGCTAAGAGTGGATGTTTACATTCAGCTCGTAGTGCATTGGCTGTTAGGTAAGGCGACACCTCTTTCCCCCAGTGCTGCCATCTTATAGCACATAGCTCACAACTTTTAAGTGGAAGTGTAATGACTTAATGTGTTGCAGAATAATTTTCATGTATGAGTAATTTGAAAACAGTAATGCATACTTACAAATTATGAACACTACAAGTAAACCCACAATGAACAACAACCACACAAGAATCGATAAAAAAGGTTGCTGTTACATCAGTATGGTTTGAAGAGAGCATAAACATTCTGGAACTGCAAGAGTTCAGCCGATCACCCAGGGGTCAGGTAAAAGTGCAAAAATAACAACAACTTCTACAGTTTGAAAAAAGTTGAAAACATTAACCGTCAACACAACAATAACAGATTCCTGGTAGCATCTTCTCAGGTTCCGAAGAGAGTGGAAGCCATCGTAGAAGAGATATCTAGTATACAATAGGTCTCGTTTGCTACCTGGCCTTAAGTAGAACTCAGAGGTCAATCCCCAAGTGGTGTAGGAATTTCCCCGTGGCAGAGGTGCCGCAGCAGCACTCCCTGTTGAAAAGGCGCTCTCTGCAGAAAGTAGTCCTGAGTTACTGCTGTCAAAATTTGTTAGGCCATCACTGTTGTGTGATGCCAGCTGGATAGTGTGTGTTATGGTTCTGTAGGCAGCCACAGTAGATATGCACACCACACAGCCCAATGTGGAAGGTGGCCTACATTGCAGGGGCGTCAACCCCAGTACAGCAGACATAATTAAAGATAAATAATTCACATGGTCCAGATGGAATTCTAATCTGGTTTTATAAAGACTATAGAGTACAGGAGCATCAACCCCGGCAGAACACTGCTCACTGCCTGGAGGATGGCCACAATGTCCTGGATGCAGTGGATGTACTCTATTCAAAAGAAGTCAGCCCAGCATCATTCTGGTGGAGACGATGACATCAGGGGAGCCAACGACATGGGCTGGACGTCATCGGAGGGGCCCAAGAGTGGGATGGTGAGTGGCAGGTCAGTTGGTTCCTGGAGGTGATGTGAGGTGGCAAGGGATGATCCTACAACTTGGAGTTGGCACCGGTCAAATGTAATAGACAAGCAAAGGAGCTGCTGGCAGACGGAGCAGTGAAACGATTAACCAGAGGGGCAGGGGGGAGGACAGGGTCCAGGAAGTGGGGACAGAATTGGTTCTGATGCCAACAGACTACCCGGTTTGACAGCCAGACTTTGAAAAGGTGGCGGCCTCTGGGAGGATGACAACAAGGGGAGCCAGGAGGGCTGAAGACCAAAACTTCGTCGCCAGACAAGGGTATTGGCAGTGTAGCATGATCAGGAGGGAAGGAGGGATCTGTGAGCAGAAGGCCGGAGGAGATGGGAGGAATGAATGTGGTCAATGCACGTGGTACAATTCAGCTGAGCTGCAATCCCCCACGGATGTAGCATGAAACGTTCTAAGGAAGAGAAGGAGTGTGTTATCTGGGGAGTGAACTTTCATGTATTTCAATATTTGAGCCTTGGATGTATGCATTAGATGTTCTGCAAAGAATCTGAACAGGACCAAGATGAAATAGGGTGGAGGTAATGACAGAGCTACAGAACACGATGGAAAAATGGGAGTATGTGTCAGTAACCAGGAGCTAATGGCTCCCAAGAAAGGGCCAGTGCAATCGATGTGGACTGTGTGTAAGGTGGCCAAGACTGGAACACCTGCGGTGGCTTTGGCTGGTTGTGTACACACTATGGGAAGAGGAGGACCAGATCCTCGACCGCCAATGATAGGCCCCTCCAGGAAACATGGCAGGGAAGGGGGGGGGCATCATGAAGGACTTTCAGGACTACTGGCTGGAGCACTGATGGTGCACTGAGGCAAGGTATAGAGAGTACTTCTGCCCAGATCAGGACCCAATTGATGACAGAGAGCTGGTGCCTGATGGAAAACAAGAACTGGAGATCAGAGGAGATGCAGAGGGCCAGCTGGTATGCACATAGATGCAGATCACGAGGAGTAGTGAGTTTCAAGATGTAGTGGTACGACCTTCTCATTCACCATGGGGAACACGTGCAAGATGTCCCCCAACTCATTGTTGACATGAAAGGTCAAGAATGCTGATGTATCAAAAACATGGCCCAGACTGCACGGAAACCAGGATAAAGTGTCTGCATTGGCATGTCAGTTTGTGGAACATTAATGAAGGGTGTAATGGAATCTGGACAAAAACAGAGCCCAACAATGAAGACGGTGGGATACTTAAGTGGGGAGGGGGACTGACAGAGGCCAGTTCTTGTAGGTGCTTGTTATTGGTTACTACGTGAAAGGAAACACCATACAAGGAAAGATAGAACTTTATACATGCAAAAACAATGGCAAGCGCCCCTTTTTTGATTTGTGAGTATTTGGACTGAGTCTCAGTGAGGGTTTTAGAAGTGAAGGGAATCTGCTGCTTGAAACCAAGAGGGAAGTGGTGGAAGAGGATGGCACAACACCTTAATCAGAAACATCCATTGCCATCCACAAGTGAAGGCACAGTTGGTAAGGATCAAGCAACAGGCAGATTGTAGTGCGACCTTCAGGGAACGAAACATAGCCTCACAAGGAGGCAACCAGCGGAAGGGGGCACCTTTTCTGCAGAGCACTTTCAGCTGTGCATCAATGAAAGCTGCAGAGGGTAGGAATTTCCTGTAGTTGGAATTTTTTCCAAGGAAGGAACAAACTCTGTGTAAGGGAGGTGGGGCAGGGAAGGGCAGAAATCACTTTGACATATGAAAAGGAGGGAGAGATACCATCAGTGGAGATGATATGGCCAATATGTGGAAAGAAAGGTTGCTGCACTTCAGGACTGTCTCTCAGAGGCTGCAAGAGTGCTCACAAGTTGGTAACGTACTGCTGCATGAAGGAGTGGGTCACCACAATGTCAGTAAGATAATTGATGCCACCTAGAACATTATGTAGTAGTTGCTGTAAGATCACCAGGGCACTCGTTATGCTGTACATCAGTTGGTGCAATTTGAAAAGGCTGTTGGGCATGTTAATGATTGCCAGGCCGGAAGATGCATCATCCAAGGAAAATTGGAGGTATGCTTCCACAAAATCTATCTCTGAAAACTAGTGGCTGTCAGCGAGCTTCTGGCAGACGTGATCTGCCCATGGATGCAGGTATTCTTCAACGCAAAATTGAGGGTTCAGCATCAACTTCAAGTTGCCACAAAGGCGGGACCGCCCTGTCATCATCTTAACGATGACCAGTGGTGTCGCCCATTGACTGTAGCCAATTGGTGATATGATCCCTTCGGCCTGAAGTCAGTCGAGCTTGGCCTGTAGTGGCTGCTGGAGGGCAAAGGGCACCTGCTGTGCATAATGGTAACAGGGCTGGGTGAAATGTTGAAGGTCCAAGGACACTCTGAAATCCTTGACTCACCCAATACTGGGTCAAAAAAAGGTCTAGGAATTTTGCACAAAGCTGTTCCACTTCCAGGAAAAGCACCTATGTCGAGACAAGGTGAATATGAACCTTAATGGTAAAGTCGAAAGCCTACATTTACTGCCTTGCCTTAAGTAGAACTCTTTGGTCAATCCCAAAGAGGCATAGGAATTTACATGTGACAGAGTCGCCACAGCAGTGCTCCCTGCCTAGGTGGCGCTCTTTGCAGGAAGTAGTGCCAACTTGCTGACATCAAAATTTGTAGGCCATCTTTGTTTGTGCGATGACAGCTGGATAGTGTCTGTTTTGGTACTGTAGGCGGCTGGAGTAGATATGCCCACCACACGGCACAGTGTGAGAGGTGGTCAACATTGCAGGGGCATCAACCCTAGTACAGCAGAAATAATTAATTTAAATAAGTCATTGAGTCTTGTTTTTCTTCTTCTTTTCATCATTTTGCTTTTCCTTCAATTTCATAGGCTTGGAGGACTTCTCTGAATTGACTTCATGGACCTATTAAGATTGGGAAGCCCTTTGACCAGCACCTTGTGGTTCCTCCAGAAACTGGTTGAAATCGATATCTGCATTCAAAGAAACTGCAGAATGAAGTTTCCCAAGGGATCCCTTCCTTACGAGGGGAGCCAGAGGAAGCTGTTGCTTCTCTGGGTTAGTTGTGGGGGCAGTGTACCCAAAGGCATGCCAGATGACATGAACACTCAGTTTTTTAAGTTGGTGCATAGCATGATAAGATCTCCCTGTTTGTTGCAACAGGGCAGCAGATGCTGTCTCTATCAGAACTGAACATCATCACATCTTGGACATACCTGTGAGTTTTCCAAACTTATCCTCTAGATGTTCAACAAAGAAAACAGGTCTGGTTACCATGAATGATTTCCCACCAATTCTGGTGCTTACAAGGAATCTTCAGCCTGACATTTCTCCCATGGTGTAGCCAGGAAAGGGAATGATTTAGGGTCATATACCTCAACGTTTAATTCTGTTCTGCCATGCTTCGAGATTCTGGTGGCCCTTTGATCACCAGTAGTTGACTTATGATGCTTCATTGTGTTCCCTCAAGCAGACAGAAAATTGTCCATCCAGCCAGAGACTGCTAATCAGTGATAGGATCCTCATCAGTGGTACACATTTAGTGCCAATGGCAAACTATAGCAAATGACAATTTCTTCTTCTCAGATAATTCACAGCCAACACAGTTTACAAAGCAACTGTTCATTCTATTTTTCATTGTGAATGTTGCATGTAGCAGAAACATATTTTGCTAAGCTGCCTTTGATACTTTTTGTTCATCATATTGCAGATGTAATGTTTCCAGCATTTATATGGACTGATTAAGTTACAAAATACCTTGATGCAAAAGTGTGTTTATCATCCACAATAGGAGGTAAAACAATGTTCTGGAGATGTTAGTAACTGCCCATTAAGTAATGACAATAAATAAGATCCTTGAGAAACAAATGTAGATTAAGAAACAGTTTGTAAAGGGTCTATGACCTCTCATCAAAATTTTCACCTAAATTATAATAGTCAAAGTAGACGATATTCTGATTATCAAGTGCCGAGCATGCCACCTGTGAACAATGTGTAAGGTAATTTGTGAAATGGTCAGTGAGAATAGTTGTTGTGGGGTCACAGTGAATGAGATGTACTTAGAGTGATCACAGAGTGGAATGATGTGACACACTATATCAGCTATTTGTGTGTCCCCAACAGCAAAATTGCCCAATGATGACAAATTAATATTTGAGAGTGATACATCCTGGATTACGAGTAAACTGTGCCAGTCGAATAAAAATTGGATTCTAGTGAGGACTTTGTGAAATGTTAACAACAAACTGTGTGGTAGAATCTAAGTTTAATGACTTGCATTACGATTATAAGACAAAGACTATGATTATCTTGATTTTGTATGTTATTATGACAATATATGTTGATACCTCAGGGTTTTATTTCTGCAAACCATCACTCTTTATATTTGTCACTGTTAGCATTCTAATGCTGATAGAAAGAGCTCCTAAACTAATACAGACCAATCAGCTACTGCGTATTAGGAACACAGTCATCATAAATCAAGTATTAGTTGTTTCAGAGGTCAGTAATTTTTGCACTGGTATCTAGAAGGAGTCTTTCAAGTTTATTTAAAATCTGAATCAAAAGGTAGTGATTCTGTCATTACTAAATAGTTCTGATATTATTTGTTGATTGCTGGCATGCCATGAAGTGATAGCTTATTTATAGCCTCCTTTCTACCTTTTTGCTTCTGGAACATTAGAGGCGATGTCAGGAGATGAGTTGTTTTAGTGTTGTATATTATACTGTGTATTAGCCAAAATATTATAGAACTTGTACACTGCGCTCATCCATATGTCCTCCAGCCATTAGACTGCAAAACAACTGGGCACAAGAATATGGAGTGCCCTCAACTCATGCAGTAGTTGGTGTTTCTATGTCATTTTCTGTTATCTTATAAGTAATGAATCACTGTTAGTACTCTGTCTCTCTAGTTGCTGTCTTAGGAGTCAGACAATTGTACTTTGGTATGCACTCTGTTCTCAACATCATTGTGGGTCTTGTGCTGGCTGTATCTTTGATGTTTCCAGTAGTTCTTACTGTCAACATGTTAGGCCATTATCTTTTTACAGCTATTGGTAACTGATGCTTTTCTTGATTTCTTTCTATTGCTCATTGATTGCATGTGATGGTAGATGTGGCTGTTGAGGCTCTGTAAAAAGTATTTTCTATAGAAAGTTTGCCTTGCACCTAGGACTAAGGAAGCCTTCAGTTTGGGCATAATCTTACATTCTTACAGAATTCTGTACACAACATGGCATTTGCCACATCACAGTGCCCTGATGCCATTTTCAGTTAAACAGCAAAGCAGAATACCTAGCCTGACACAGAAGTGGAAGTATGTTGAACATTTACCAGAATATAAGGCTCTCACATTTACTTTTGAGCTCCTGCAGAATAGTGCTGATCAAGGCCAGGAGTCCCCTTGAGTTTCACATACACTGCAAAACATCTTGCTGCCAGGTATATGTCCCTCAGCAGCAGCAGCTTCATCAGTGTTCGTTCCTGGTAAAACATTCTGGGCCAGGATAAATGGACGATACCCTTACATAAGGGCAGGCCAGAAATTCTTCACATATGGGTGCAGCTGCATTTGTGCAACTTGCGGGACATGGTGTGCACAACATAGCCGTCTCAGCTCATGTACTACATGTTTCTACCCACAGAGTAAACAAGATTGGGTGAGTTGCGCTCTTGCCTGTACCATGTAAACAACAAAGTAGAGCCGTCTCTGTTCATTATGTACAGTGTCTAACAACAGACGTCATTGTTGCTCACTGCCTCACGTGTGCACAACTGTGTAGCACTTCCATACCTCTGCACAGTGTGCAGTGTTTGACAGGCCCTGCCTTATATGACTCTATTGTCATTAGGGGTGGATGCTGAGTCTGTTCCCAGAGCCTTCACTCTGTTAACAGGCAGTGGGAGTAGCATCATCACAATTACTTTCAGTCATACTCAATACTTCAAGCTAGTGTATAAACTGCAGGGTACTGCTGAGGCCCTGTCAAAAATATTTTCATTAGAAGGATTGATTTGTATGCTGGTTTTGGACAACAATCCTCAGACATTCACCACATCAAAGTACCTTCCTTCCACTTTGGCTGATATTCAAACAGTACGTTAGCAACTACCTGAGGCAGATGCTACATGTGGCCCTGGATACCATCAGCCATTGCCTGATTCAAGATGTGCATACATAACTCCAGTAGCACCTCCTACAGTCAATAGCACATTTATATCATCATCCAAGGATCACCAAGCCCTCAGTTCACGAGTGTGCTCTATACTTGTTAATTGTTATAACTGTATCACTTTGGATGTCACTGTGTTACTTAATAATTTTTTTTTTTTTTTTTTTTTTTCACAGTCACAGTGTTCACTTATGTTCCTAGTTATAACAAGTATCTTCATTAGATGTATAATTACTATTATGAAAATAAAATTTTAATCTTGGCAACAGTATGAAAAACTTTGGAAAGATAAGAATACATGAAAATTAAAGATTTATAAATGGTCTATTAACTATTTAAAGGGCCAAATGAAATAATAACAATGATGACCATTACCTACAGCAATTATAGTAAACATTTCAAAATAAATTTTATAGATTGCACTTGTTTGTGCAATTGGAGTAATCTATTCTTTGTGGAAAGAAATGTCTTCAAACAGCCAAGACTGATTAAATTTTATTTTTTACGATGACTGGTTTGATCAGATGTATTTTTAAAGATATGATGACAGCAAGCATGAATTAAAGCCCGCCATTGTGAAATGAATAAATTTTTAGTGGTATATAATTGTTTAGACATTTCTTTATGTATTATAAACTGGGTAGGAAGGACAGTATCCGAATAACTTTGTTCAAACCTGAAACCAGTGCTGTCCCAGAAATGCCTTAGAGGTCCTACTGAAGGAGACATCAAATCAATATATGCCTCTAATTTACATCTTCTTACAGGAACCATAAGAATACCTTCAAGAAGAAAAAAAAATAAAAAGAGTAACATGTTTGAATAACTACAATTCCACAGAGTAAAAGAAAATTATGAAACGTGACAATACTCACAGAGAAATATTGTCCAGTAAAGATTCATTATGGTATGTAGTGCGTTGGTTTCTGGAATACTCAGTTGTGCTCAAACCTGTTAATGAAGGCACAGTTGAGTATGGAGAAAATGTAATTGTTTCTTACACCTTGAAAATTTGCTATCAATAATTGATATTACTATTTATTCAACACTTGAATATAATTCCAAGATGTGACATGTGTTTAATTGAAACTCTAGTAAGTAATGTATTAACATGTTACAAATATCTTGTACTTATAGCTATCTTCAGTTACTAGACTTGTAAAAACATGTGGATGAACAATAAACAATGCAAAAACTTACTAAAAAAGTATATTTTGAAAGTGAAAACTGTGAACACCAGTATGAGAAATTCATTAGCTGCAGAGACTGGCATATTGTTAACAATAACAAAACAAAAATTGGTCCAGAGCAAAAAGTCTGGAAGCAAAATAAGAAAGGGGCACCAAAGTTTTTGAAAGCAATCAAATTTACAAGACGCCACCTCATTTTGGATGGATCAGATTCACTGGGTCCATGTCACTTCATGCATGGAAAATAACAAAAAGCAGTGCAAACATTCAGCTAAAAATGGAAATCTAGATTTTAATTCAATAATATAATAAGGATAGTTTGCAACTCACTGCCAATACATTCACTGAGCTGTGACACACATAAAAAAGACACATTCTTTCGGTCACAGCTTTCGTCAGAATAAGACAAACACTCTCATTCATAGATTATATTAGTACTTGTTCCACAGATCATGAGTACGAACTTTGTAACGATGTGGAACGTGTCAGGTTAATAAAAGGTGTCTTTACAAATTATTACTTTGTACTAAATATTACATGACACAATTTTTATTTTTATTTATTTTTTCAGATTCATGAATTTATATCTAAAACCTCATTTATAGTGTAGAAGCCGTTGCTATTCAGAAATTCTTTTAATTTATTTTTAAATGCTAGTTGGCTATCTGTCAGGCTTTTAATGTTGTTTGGTAGGTGAGCAAAGACTTTTGTAGTAGCATAATTCACCTCTTTCTGTGCCAAAGCTAGATTTAACCTTTAATAGTGAATATCATTCTTTCTCCTAGTGTTGTAGTTATGTACACTGCTCTTTCGGTGGAATTATTCAGATTACACGCTTTTGTGCAATGACTACTTTTTCACTCAATGATGAATTACCCCAGAAAATGACGCCTTACTAAAGCAGAGAATGAAAATAGGCATAGTAAGCTAATTTACTGTGATGTATATCACCAAAATTTGCAATTACCCCAATAGAATAAGTAGCTGAACTCAAACGTTTAAGCAGATCTTCAATGTGCTTTTTCCAGTTCAACCTCTCATCAATGCATACACCTAAAAATTTTGAATATTCTACCTTTGCTACAGATTTATGAACAAAGTGTGTTTTTATTAATGGCTGTCATTCCATTTATTGTATGGAACTGTATGTACTGTGTTTTATCAAAATTTAATGATAGTCCATTTGCTGAGAACCACTTAATGATTTTCTGAAAGACGTTTACAATTTCTTCAGTTAGTTCTTGTCTGTCAGGTGTGATAACTATACTTGTATCATCAGCAAAATGAACCAGTTCTGCATCTTCATGAATGTAGAATAACAAGTCATTAATATATATTAAAACAGCAAAGAGCCCAAGACTGAAACTTGTGGCACCCCATTTTTGATTGTTTCCCTGTTTGAGGAATCAGCTGTGTTTTTGCATATTATGTGAACTACTTATGTCAACTTTCTGCACTCTTCCTGTTAGGTATGATTTACACCATTTGTACACTGTCCCATTCATAACACAATAGTTTATCTAGAAGAATTCCTTGATTTACACAATCAAAAGCCTTGGAGAGATCACAACAATACCAACGGGTGATGTCCGTTTATTCAGAACATTTAATATTTCATTGGTGAACATATAGATATATAGCATTTTCTGTTGAAAAGCCTTCCTGAGAACCAAACTGACATTTTGTTATAACTTTATTTTTACCTATGTGTGAAACTACTCTAGAATAATCCATCATATTTCGAGCTTGCAGCCGGATCATGTTGACGTCTTCCAACGATATTTTGGCTGACAAACGTGCTGCCATCTTCAGGTGATCACGAGACTGAAGATTACCGGTGTGCGTCGTTCTATATATACCAAAGATTGGCGCGGCGGTGCCTGCACAGTGAGGAGGTACTAGCGCACCGCCTGTCGAATTTGGCGCATTCTGTGGTAGAAGCGGGTCGCATCCGCATTCCAACAGATGGTGCGAATGTAAGTACACCATTACGCAGATGTGGCCCGCTTCTACCACAGAGCGTGCCAATTTCAACAGGCGGCGCGCTAGTACCTCCTCACTGCGCAGGCGCCGCCGCGCCAATCTTTGGTATATATAGAACGACGCACACCGGTAATCTTAAGTCTCATGCTCACCTGAAGATGGCTGCACGTATGTCACCCGAAATATCGTTGGAAGACGTCAACATGATCCGGCCGCAAACCTGAAATATGATGGATCAATCAATACGCTGGGAAAACTTCAATATACTCTAGAATACATTACTTTTTCAAGAATTTTGGATAAGGCTGTCAGAAGTGAGATTGGGCGATAGTTGTTGACATCAGACGTATCCCTCTTTTTTTGTGCAGTGGTTTAACAATAGCATATTTCAGTCTATCAAGAAAAACACCCTGCTTCAGAAAACTATTACATATGTGACTAAGAATCCTACTTATTTCTTGAGAACAGGCTTTTATTACCCTTCTGGAAATACCATCAATTCCAATGAAAATGAGTTACTCATCTCACTTTTGCAACATATCAAAAACAAATAAAAAATCTTACCACCCCCATGAACCACAGACATTGCCGAGGTGGGGTGGCTTGCGTGCCTCAACGATGCAGATAGCCGTACCGTAGGTGCAACCACAGCGGAGGGGTATCTGTGGAGAGGCCAGACAAACGTGTGGTTCCTGACGAGGGGCAGCAGCCTTTTCAGTAGTTACAAGGGCAACAGTCTGGATGATTGACTGAGCTGGCCTTGTAGCATCAGCTAATGTGGCTTTGCCACACAGTTACTGCGAACGGCTGAAAGCAAGGGGAAACTACAGCCGTCATTTTTCCCGAGGACATGAAGCTCTACTGTATGGAAATATGATGATGGCATCCTCTCGGGTAAAATATTCCGGAGGTAAAATAGTCCCCCATTCGGATCTCCGGGTGGGGACTACTCAGGAGGATGTTGTCATCAGGAAAGACAATACTGGCATTCTATGGATCGGAGCGTGGAATGTTAGATCCCTTAATCGAGTAGGAAAATTAGAAAATTTAAAATGGGAAATGGATAGGTTGAAGTTAGATATAGTGGGGATTAGTGAAGTTCGGTGGCAGGATGAACAGGATTTCTGGTCAGGTGAGTACAGGATTATAAATACAAAATCAGTTGGGGGTATCACAGGAGTAGGATTGATAATGAATAAGAAAATAGGAATGCGGGTAAACTACTATGAGCAGCACAGTGATCGCATTGTCATTGTAAAGATAGATACGAAGCCAACACCGACAACAGTAGTACAGGTTTATATGCCAACTAGCTCTGCCGATGATGAGGAGATTGAAGAAATATATGAATATATGAGGAGCTAAAGGAAATAATTCAGACAGTTAAGGGAGAGGAAAACTTAATTGTGATGGGAGACTGGAATTCGGTAGTAGGAAATGGAAGAGAAGGAAAAATAGTAGGTGAATATGGACTGGGCAGGAGGAATGAAAGAGGGAGTCGCCTGGTAGAATTTTGCACGGAACATGATTTAATAGTAACAAACACCTGGTTTAAGAATCACAAAAGAAGGTTGTATACATGGAAGAGACCAGGAGACACCGGAAGGTATCAGATAGATTTTATAATGGTAAGACATAGGTACCGGAACCAGGTTTTAAACTGTAGGACGTACCCAGGGGCAGAAGAAAAGCAACTCTACAAATATCAAGAACTCAGATGGGAAACCAGTTCTCAGCAAAGAAGGGAAAGCTGAAAGGTGGAAAGAGTACATAGAGCAGCTCTACAAAGGAAATGAACTTAGAGACGATGTTGTAGGCAGGGAAGAGGAAGTAGAAAAAGATGAAATAGGAGATAATATACTGAGAGATGAATTTGACAGAGCCCTGAAAGACCTAGGTCAGAACAAGGCCCCAGGAGTAGATGACATACCCTCAGAGCTACTAAAGTCTCTGGGAGAGCCAGCCATGACAAAACTATTTGAACTGGTGTGTAGGATGTATGAGACAGGCGAAGTACCCTCAGACTTTAAGAAAAATGTAATAATCCCCATTCCAAAGAAAGCAGGTGCAGACAGGTGTGAAAACTACAGAACCATCAGTTTAATAAGTCATGGTTGCAAAATTTTAACACGAATTATCTACAGGAGAATGGAAAAGCTGGTAGAAGCTGACCTCGGGGAAGATCAGTTTGGATTCAGGAGGAACATAGGAATCCGGGAGACAATACTCACTTTACGTCTTATCTTAGAAGATAGATTAAGGAAAGGCAAACCTACATTTTTAGCTTTTGTGGATTTGGAGAAAACATTTGACAATGTTGACTGGAATACACTCTTTCAAATTCTGAAGTCAGCAGGGGTAAAATATAGGGAAAGGAGAGTTGTTTATAACTTGTACAAAAGCCAGACCGCAGTTATTAGACTCGAAGGGCATGAAAGGGAAGCAGTGGTTGGGAAGGGAGTAAGACAGGGTTGTAGCCTTTCTCCGATGTTATTCAATTTGTACATCGAGCAGGCGGTGAAGGAAAGCAAGGAAAAATTTGGAATAGGGATTAAAGTTCAGGGGGAAGAAATAAAAACATTGCGTTTTGCTGATGACATTGTAATTCTGGCAGAGACAGGAAAGGACCTGGAAGAGCAGTTGAATGGAATGGACAGTGTGTTGAAGAGAATGTATAAAATGAACATTAACAAGAGCAAAACAAAAATAATGGAATGCGGTCTTAGAAAATCAGGCGAGGCTGAAGGAATTAGATTAGGCAACGAAACAATGAAGGTGGTAGATGAGTTTTGTTACTTGGGTAGTAAAATAACAAGTGATGGTCGCAGTACAGAGGCTATAAAATGCAGAATGGCAATGGGAAGAAAAGCATTTTTGAAAAAGAGAAATTTGCTAACATCGAATATTAATTTAAGTGTAAGGAAGTCCTTTCTGAAGGCATTTGTTTGGAGTGTTGCGTTGTACGGGAGTGAAACATGGATGATAAGCAGTGCGGACAGGAAGAGAATAGAGGCTTTTGAAATGTGGTGTTATAGAAGAATGCTGAAGATTAGGTGGGTAGATCGCATAACCAATGAAGAAGTACTGAACAGAATTGGTGAGAAAAGGAATTTTTGGCATACCCTGACAAAAAGAAGGGATCACTTGGTAGGACACATTCTTAGACATCTGGGAATCGTAAATTTAGCATTGGAGGGAAGTGTGTGGGGTAAAAATCGCAGAGGGAGACCAAGAGACGCGTATAGTAAGCAGATTCAAGTGGATGTGGGTTGCCGTTCTTATGAGGAGATGAAAAGGCTTGCTCAGGATAGAGTAGGGTGGAGAGCTGCATCAAACCAGTCTCCGGACTGAAGACCATAACAACAAAAAATCTTAAATTAAGAAAAAGAGAAAAGAAAAAATTAGAAATTGCATCAACAGAAGAGGGGTGGATGGGGATATACATTTAAGTAATAAAAATTACATCATGTCTCAATTCATTTTGAGAAAATTGGGTTTCATTACAAGATTTTTCTTACTGCACAAGAGATCTCAAATTTTTATAAGATATTCATAATATTTTTACATTCTGTACATGACATTTTAATACCAGATGTTATATTAGAAACTGAGAGCACCATTTTGGAACATGCAGAACTGGAACCCAAGCAGAAATATGTTCTTTAAACTGAAGTTTAAAAAAAAGCTTTCAGTCTGGCCTGTATACTTACAATGGCAGTTATCATAAGTAATATTATAAATACATGAAAAATTGTGTGGCTTCCATTTCACCATCTGCTTGCATTTAAACCTCAGCCCATTATTCCATCAAATGTGATAAGCTGAGACAATATATTTTGTAGGCAAATGTATACCTACTATATTTGAAACAGATCTATTATATTGAATCATATGATAATAAATGATCCTCAAGCTATCCTCCTGCATGGAGAACAATCTACACTGCTGGCCATCCAAAATGCAATACCAAAAAGGACCAGAGATACAACAGGCAAATTTATTTTACTAGGATCACATGGTAGGAAACACAGCCCCATGTGTAATTAGAAAGATCATGAAATCTGTACTAAGGGTTGCCACCACTTCTCACTATAACTGCTGCAAGATGCCTCAGCGCTGAATCAAAGAGTTTGGATGTGTTGTTCTTGTATTGTGGTCCCTGCTACTTCCACATATTGCCAAAGTTGATCTGGTGTAGCAATGGTAGTATATCACAGCAGTAGTTCTACGTCTCACTGCAGAAGTTCTTGCATTCGGCGTGCCTTGTTACAAATAACATTTATAAAATGAATGTAGTATGAGCACACCCCAAAGAAAAAGTTTCACATTACTGATGTGCAGAGGCGTTGGAAATTCTGTGCATGCCCTTACTTTATCTGGATTAGGGCAGACACCACCTCCGTTCACTAGGTGCCCCAGGATTTTTATTTCTTTGGCGATGATGAGGCACTTTTTTGGCTTGAGGTGGAGTCCTGTTGTCTGAACACACTTCAACACAGTTGACAGGTGGCTTAGATGTTCTGCAAATGTCCTTGAGAAAACAACAATGTTACCTAGATAACAAAGACATGTCATCCATTTAATATGTCACAGAAGTTGTCCATCATGTGTTTGAATGTGACAGGGACATAGTACATAGTCCAAACAGCATGACTTTGAATTCATAGAGGCCATCAGGTGTAATAAAAGCAATCTTCTTCCTATGAATTCTTCGTTTGTGTGGCCATAGTGTCCATAGTTGCTTTCATAATTATGAATAGCAGTCTTTGTCCATCTTTGCAACTACAATAAAAATGCGACTTTTTTTCACCAGACGAGTTTTGTTTTAATGACTGTAAAACATCTTCAGTGGTCTGTAATAATAGAAATCTACAGTTTGTTTTGTTTTTAGATCGAAAACAGTTCTTAAACAGATCATGAAAAGTAGGCCTAATGTTTGTTACTTACGGAAATTATGTCTTCTTTTCGCTTCACATCATGGAATGCCGGTCTGTTTCATGCAATACCGCCGGTTCTTCATGCTGTGTCATTTTTTCACTACTTTCACTGTCACTTTTGCACTGCTCATAGTTGTTTTCCACAGATCAGAAGTGTTTGTTTTTGTTTTTACTGATTCTGCACAGTGTGTTATTGGAGTGTTGCCAACCTCACAAATGCAGTTCTTTCTCTATGTTTTATAATAAATTATGTTTTGGTGTAAGTGGATTGGAATAATGGCAAAATAATACATATATATATTTAATGGAAACATTATTATTATTATTTATTTAATTTTTATTACTATTATATTATTATAATTGTTGTTGTTATTGGTGCGGGGGGTTGAGTAGTAGGGAAAGATGACTGAATGGTGGTTGGATGTGGTAAGGTGTGATGTGAAGTGAGATGGAAGACAAAAGTAATGGACATGAGGTGTGGTGCTGGTTGCTAGAGGGGAGAAATTTGTCAGTTGGCTTTTATTAAATAATTAAGGTACTGTATATTCATTGAGAATAACTAACAGTAATATTAAACTCCTGGGTGGTGGTAATGCAAGTAGTGTGTGTGTGTGTGTGTGTGTGTGTGTGTTTGGGAGGGGGGGGGGGGATTGTGTTTTTTGTTGAATCTGGTATGTGATGTAGGGTAACAGTGAGGGGAAACGAGGTTGTAGTGGAAGAAAAAAATCACATAAAACATTCTCCGTAATGCCCCTAACTATCTCAGTCTACTTCTACATCTCATTTCACATACCACTATCAACACTCCACAGCTAAGGTAAAATAAAATCACATACCCACCTCTCCGCTAAACATGAGACTCTCCGAAAGTGTCACACATATTGATATAAAAGTCCCAAACTTTCTCGCTCCCTGCTAACAACCACTCAACCTCGTTCCCCTCACTGTTACCCTACATCACATACCAGATTCAACAAAAAACACAATCCCCCCCCCCCCCCCCCCAAACACACACACACACACACACACACACACACACACACACACATGCACACTACTTGCATTACAACCACCCAGAAGTTTAATATTACTGTTAGTTATTCTCAATGAATATACAGTACCTTAATTATTTAATAAAAGCCAACTGACAAATTTCTCCCCTCTACCAACCAACACCACACCTCATGTCCATCACTTTTGTCTTCCATCTCACTTCACATCACACCTTACCACACCCAACCATCATTCAGTCATCTTTCCCTACTATTCAACCCCCCACCAATAATAACAACAATTATAATAATATAATAGTAATAAAAATTAAATAATAATAATAATAATAATAATGTTTCCATTATATATATATATATATATATATATATATATTATTTTGCCACTATTTCAATCCACTTACATCAAAACTAAATACACCAAAATATAATTTATTATAAAACATAGAAAAAGAACTACATTGTGAGGTTGGCAACACTCCAATAACACACTGTGCAGAATCAGTGAAAACAAAAACAAACACTTCTGATCTGTGGAAAACAACTATGAGCAGTGCAAAAGTTACAGTGAAAGCAGTGAAAAAACGACACAGCATGAAGAACCGGCAGTATTGCATGAAACAGACCGGCATTCCATGATGTGAAAAAGTAACAAACATTAGGCCTACTTTTCATGATCTGTTTAAGAATTGTTTTCGATCTAAAAACAAAACAAACTGTAGATTTCTATTATTACAGACCACTGAAGATGTTTTACATTCATTAAAACAAAACACATCTGGTGAGAAAAAGTCGCATTTTTATTGTAGTTGCAAAAACGGACAAACACTGCTATTCATAATTCTTCCTATGAGCTTCATCAACCTTCATTTACCAGTAACCTGTCTGCATGTCCATGGTTGAGAAGTATGTAGCTCTTTTAAAACAGTCTAAAGAGTTGGGACTGGGATACAATACTGCCAGTCATGACATTTGCTTATAATACAGCAAGGCAAGACACCGCAGACTCCCTCAGAGGCTCAGCATTAGTTTGCTTAGTACAGGCTTGGCGAACCCTGGATCGTGAGCTGGGAACTGGTTAGCACCATCAGTCCTCTGTCATCGTAACCTCTGGGCATGCTTCAGTGACTACCGTGTGGCACGGTGGTGAAACGCTGTGTGTAGCAGGAAATGGGGATCAAAAAGGAGGGCTAGGATATTCAATTCTCCTGACTCGGGGAGTAAGAAAAGGACAATTGTGTACAGTAACAGAACACAGTCTGTTGTGCAAAATGTGTTTATTGTTGTGAAGCAAAAAGACAGCTTCTTGAAGGAGTTTCACCTTTACATATTCAAAAAGGCCTTGAAGGAATTGCTGGCAGCTTGAAATCAGGGATATGCTTGCAAAATGGGACATTACTAATTGAAACATCAAGTTCCCAGCAGGCAACTAATCTGCAGAATGCAAAATTCCTGGTGAATATGCCATAGAGACAGAGTTCCTTTACATGTTGAACTACAGCAAAGGTGTAGTGACCTGTAGGGATCTAGTCAACATACCTTTGGAAGAACTGAAAACTGAATGGGCACAGGAGGGTATTTTGGATGTTAAAATGTTATGAAAAGGGTGGATGTGAGTTGGTGAAATCGGACTCATACATCCTCACCTTCAATAGTCTCAAAATTCCAGACCATGACAAGTCAGGTTTCCTTTGTCTGAATGTTCGACCATATATCCCCAACCCAATGTGGCTGCTATGGGCATACAACCCTTGGATGCAAAGGTGAGGCTACCTGCGGCAAATGTGGAAAAGTCGTGCATGATGGAGCCAGGTGTACACCACCTTTCAACTGCACTGGGGATCACCCAATCAGGAATCGTGAGTGCAAAGTTTTCCTTGAGGAGAAAAAAAGTGGAGGAATTTAAGACCATAAAGAGCATGTCATATGCCGAGGCCAAGGCCATGCAACAACCAGCCTTTGCCACAACTTTCGCTTCTGTTCTCCAAAAGCCAGTTGCCAAACGTGATGCTGTCATGCAAACAGAGTCTGTTAGTGTTAGTACTAACCCTTGCACTTGCCAGTGCACCTGCAAGGCAGCAGCTGAAGCAGTGTCAAGTCTGGTTGGGCCCCAACATCACACAGAGGTACTGTTACCCGTAGTGTTGAAATGATGGTCCCTCCAACAGCAGAAGTTGACCAAAAATCCACCATGGCCATTACCACTGCAACACGCGCCCATCCGAAGCCATCTAAGGTCAAAAAAGCAACCATAAAATCTTAGTCACAGGTTAAAATGGAAAGTACACTGCCCGAGCCTGTCACTTTACTTATAGCAGATGCTTCATCCGACTCAGCTCCAGAGCCAATGGTACTTGATGTGCATCTGGGACAACAAAACTGCCCCAAGACAGACCCTCCACTCCACAGAATCTTACCGCCTCAGCGGAAAGAGAAGGTGAAGGTGAAACCTCCATAAGCGATGGCTCCCACACTACAACGGAATATGCATGGCTTCAGGAGGAATTCTGTCTATTATCTCAGAGTTGACCTATGTGTATGTGTTTCCAGGAGACAAATTTCAAGCCTTATGACTTCTCTGAGAAACAGGTTACACTATACACAGAAAGAACGATGTTAGTGGGGAGAGAGATAAGGGTGGAGTGGCTATTTTTGTTCATACAGCCTACCACTCCAAGCCTCTCTCTCTCACCACAAGCCTCCAAGCAGTCACAGCATCTGTAAATGTGCATCATCAACTGACTATTTGCTCCCTCTATCTGCCCTCTCATGATATACTCAATAAAGAGGCCCTCAAAGACCTTCTTACCTAGCTCCCCCAGCCAATTCTCCTCTGTGGAGACTTTAATGTACACAACGTGCTTTGGGACTCTGTCACTACCAGCCCCAGGGGTAGGGTAATTGAGCAGCTCCTCTTGTCATCAAACACACATTTACTTAACACTGGTCAGCCCACATACTTCTCTGCTGTGACAAGGTCATTTTCTGCCATAGACCTCTCTCTTTACTCTCCAGCCCTTGCCCACACTATACAACAGGAAGTGGTCAGCAATCTTCAGGGAAGTGATCACTTTCCAACCTCCATATCCCAACCACATGGAATGGAGCCTGAAATACACCCACCACAATGGATGCTCAGTAGAGCAGACTGGCCACTTTATGGCCGACTTGCTAACTTTGAACATTGTGACAGTGTCACACAATGGGTGCACCATATTACTGATGTGATCCACCCTGTCACTTAAGCATCCAAAATGGCAGCCAGCCCCATGGTGGAATGATAAATGCCAGTCTGCCATCAGGACCAGGTGGGCGACTCTGCATTGGTTCAAGTGTCGGCCACCTTCAGAGAACCTCGCTGTTTTTTCAGATGGCAAGGACCAAGTGTCATCAGGTTATTAGAGAGAGCAAGCAGAGGTCATGGCAGTAGTTCCTGAGTTCCATTAACTGTTCCACAAGAGCACAAATGTATGGAAGACCTCAGGAGGATTTCTGGAAAAGGAGGCAGGTGCCCCTTATCTGCCGTATTGGGTAATGGGACCCAAAAGACATTGCCCAGACCATAGCTACTTACTTCACTACCTTTAGTGACACTGTTAGTCAGGGTCCAGAATTCCAGCATGACAGAGTGGCTGCTGAGAGAGGACTCTTGAACTTCAGGACCAAAACTGCTGAGTAGTATAACTGCCCTTTCTCCCTGTGGTAATTGGATTCTGCATTGTGTGTGGCTCGAGACACTTCACCTGCTCACGATGTAATCTACTATGCTATGTTATGGCACCTTACAGAGAGAAATAAACTGATCCTCCTTAATCTTTTTAATGCCATTTGAACATCAGGTCAGTTTCCCAACTCATGGAGAGAGACAATTTTAATTCCCATTTTAAAACCTGGGAAAGATCCCACATGCCTCAGCAGTTATTATAGTGTTGTCCTCACTAGTTGCATTGGAAAGACTCTAGAGCAGTTGGTGAACTGCAGCCTTGTCTGGATGTTGGAATCCAGGCAGCTTCTTAGTATGGGTTCAGGAGATATCAATCCACCTTCAATAACCTGGCCTTCCTGGAGATGGCTAGACAACAAGCTTTCCTGCATTGTCATCACCTTCTGGGTGTATTTTTTGATATCAAGAAGGCCTGTGATACTACTTGGAGACATTTTTTCCTGAGGCAGCTCCATAAATGGGGATTTTGTGGTTGTCTTCCAATTTTTATTCTGATTTTCCTCTTCATGTTATTTTATGTATTGAGTCGGTGATATCCTCTCTGATCATTTTGAGCAAGAGAATCATGTCCCTCAGGGTAGCGTTTTAAGTGTGGCTTTATTTGGCATAACAATTAACAGTATTACTTCTGATGTGAAACGTCCTGTCCAGTGTTCATTATTTGTCAATGTCTTCTCTGTCTTTTGTTCTTCTTCCACCCTTGCAACAATAACACAGTAGCTGCAATTAACCCTTAGAAGTTTGGATGAATGGGCAGGAAAGATTGGCTTTAAGTTTTGAACCAAGAAGTCTGTATGTGTTCTTTTTAACTGTTCCCATTCAGTTTTTACTCTACCTGAACGGAAGGACACTCTCCTACGTTTTAATGATACTGTAAGCTTCCTGGATCACACATCTGACATGAAATTTTCTTGGATTGCCACACCTGAAAGATTTGAAATGATGGTGCCTCAAGGCACTTTAAAATGTCATAGCCACACTTCATGGGGAGCAGACAGGACTTGTCTGCCGAGTTTTATAGAGCATTTCTGCGTACTCAGCTTGACTACGGGTGCAAGGTGTATGGGTCTGCAAAACCCTCTCATTGACAGATGCTGGACATTGTGCATAAAGAGGGAATTCGACTCGTGACTGGGACATTCCACACTAGTCCCTGTGCTGAGGCTGGTGAGCCGCCACTTAACATGCGGTGACAGTTCCTCGTGGTGTGACAGGCATATACCACACTATCCTCACCATATACACCAGCCTCCCTGTTGTTGCTTACCCTCCTATGGAATGGCTTTTTTGCACCAGGCTACAAGCAATGAGGCCTTTTGGGATACATTCTCAGGACACTTAAGGAGGCTCTGACTACTGCACTAGTTCTTGTCTTATATGATGAGAATGCAGAAACCAAACTTCACACAGACGCTAGCGGTTATCGGATTGGTGTAGTGCTCCTACAAATTCAGGAAGGTGCTTAAAAGATGATAGCCTATGCATCAAGAGTACTCTCAAAGACTGAGATAAAATACTTTACAACCGAGAAGGAATGTCTCACCATTATCTGGGGTATCAACAATTTCTGGCCATATTTATTCAGTAAACCATTCACCATCATGACAGACCACCAATCTTTATGTTGGATGACTAGTTTGAAGAATCCATCGGGTCAACTAGCAAGATGAGCACTAAGACTCCAAGAGTACTGGTGCAAACACAAGGATGCTGACTGCCTTTTGAGCTAAAGACAACAGCGTGGATGAAACTTAAGCCCTCACTGAGTTAGGTGACATTCAGCTGAACAGAGGAAAGATCCAGCTATTATTACAAACCATAGAGGCCTTGGAGAAAGGAGAACTATCCAAAGGAGAGTTTCAACTTATAAACGAGACATTGTATAAGAGCAACTATGATCCACTATGCTCCAAATGGCTCATCTATGGCCAGCTAATCTCAAGTGTCTTCATCATTATCCAATACCTGAGATTCGTGAAGACCCTAGACAGAATCAGATGCAGGTATTACTGGCAAGGTCTCTACTGATCTGTGTAGCACTATGTGAGTCACTGCAAGGAGTGCCAGAGACAGAAGCATGTGCCACAATTACCTCCAGGGCAACTGGTACCAATTCCACCTGTAACAGCTCTAAATCGCATGCTACCACCTGTGTGTTGTCTGCTTAGGAACTATGCAAACAGATTTTGCATGCCACCATCTTGTGCTTGCACTACAGTGTCTCCCTCACACACACCTGTGGACAGCAGGGCTACTACTTTGTTGCTTTGGCATCCCTAGGATGTCAAGAACCATTCCTAGACACCTCTTTCTAGCGTGTCTCCTTCAGCCGCTGCCCCACCTTGGGTCTCGCACAATATCATGCCGTCTTTGCCCTGAGTAATTTGCAGCTGTCAAACAATAGATCGCCGATATTTTGGAGACTGGCATCATTGAACCCTCATCCAGTAACTGGTTGTTGTCTATTCATTTAGTGGACAAGCGGGATGGTACTTGGCGCATGTATGGTGACTATCGCAGACTCAATGCCAGGACTATAATGAATAACTATCCCATTCCCAACATTGCTGATTTCACGCAAACTTTGGCAGGTGTGAAACTATTCTCTGTGGTGGACAGCAAGTATGCATATCATCAAATTCCGATGGCACCTGACAACATGGAAAAAACTGCATACACGACCCCCATTGCCTTGTTTCATTATCATGTTATGCCATTCGGCTTGAAAAATGAAACACAGACATAGCAATGTTTTATCACTGAGACTCTTCATCCATTTAAATTTTGAATTGCTTACCTCAATGACATATTAGTGTTCAGTATTTCGGTCCACGAGAACAAGAAACATATGCAGATCTTTCTCGACACTCTCGCCTCAGCCAGCACAGAACTTAATGACAACAAGAAACAGTTATACCAATGCTCTGTCCTGTTCCTCGGTTTCACTGTTTCTGTGTATGGAATTACTTCTCCCCCAAAGAAGGTTGACCACATCAGGAACTTGCCCCTTCCCTCAACCTTCAAAGAATTACAGCATTTTCTCAGAAAAATTAACTCTTACCAACGCCCCTTACCCTTACAGAAGCTACAGAGCTCCAAGCTCCTCTCACCGACGCCCTAGCAGGTAAATATACCACCAGCACTCGCCCCATTCCCTGGAATGATGCCATGAGTTCTGCTTTCTCTGCTCTCAAGGATCTCTTAGCAAAGGCCATCAGCATTGCTCACTCTCACTGCTGAACTTTACATCACAACTGAAGCAAGTGACACCACCATTGGTGCAGTTCTCAGCCAGACCATTAATGGCAACACTTCTTCCCTGCAATTCTTCTCAAAACAGCTCAGTAAAGCTGAAAAGAAGTATTCCACTTTTGACAGAGAGCTCCTGGCAGTGTACGAGGCTATCAAACACTTCTGCACTGCTATTGATGGATGCTCTTTCGAGGTCCTGACCAACCACAAACTGCTTGCAGCTGCCATTCTCAATCGTCCAGTGGCTCACTCTCCCCATCAGTTCCGGTTTTTAATTTTATTTCACTATTCACTAATGATGTACTTTACATCAAGGGCGCCGACAATATTGTTGCAGATTTCTTGTCCCACATTGATGCAGTCTCCTCCCTTCTGAACTTCTTTAATATGGCCACTCTCCAAAATGCAGATAAGCACATGATGCAACTAATACATGACAGCAGCTCTTCTCTTAAACCTTTCCAATACCAACTTCACAGGCATCTCGGGTGAGGTCTGGTGCTACAAATCGAGTGACAAACTACGCTCCTTCAACTTTAGATGCCTGCGACTCAAACCTCACAGTCTAGCTCACCCTGGTATTAAAGAGTCCACCAGATAAGTTGCTGACTGTTCTTTCTGGTGGGAGATGAAAGGGAACTGTCAGCCCTGGGTATATGTCTGCATTCCCCTCCAGCGGAGCAAGGTCACGAAGCACACCATTCCTTCATTGCGCTCTTTTCCAGCTTCGGCCCAACATTTTCAACATGTTCACATCAAGCTGCTCGGACCCCTTCCTCCTGTTGACGGCTTTTGCCACATTTTAATTGTTATTGGCTGCACCACTTGCTGGGCCGGAGCCACACATCTTCTTAACATTGCTGCTGAAACTTTAGCTTGTGCTTTCATGCACACTTGGATTGCTCATTTTTGCTGCCCCTCCATCATCACTTCTTTTTTGAATGCCTTATGCAATCTCTTCAGAATTTGCCACATGCACACCACTGCCTATCATCCACAGAGCAATGGTGGAGTGTTGGCACCACACATTAAAAGCCACGCTTAGATGTCATGACTTGCTATGAGCTACTGCCATTGATCTTGCTTGGTCTTCATACCACTTACAAAAAGGATCTGCAGGGCATTGTGGCCAAAATTGTTTATGCTCAGAAACTAACACTTTGAGGCAAGCTGGTGCTCCATCACCACCACCTCTGCTCACTGAATTACCATCCCTTGCTGACTGTATCAGGATTCATTGCTCCAAGATGTCAACCCCCCCCCCCTTCCTCCAGATGCTCTCCCCCCTACCTCCACATCGCACATTTACCAGGAGATTGTCTTTTCATTTTCCTCAGAGACAATTGTTTCCATCCCCCCTTCCCTACACTCTCCTCCCTACTCTGGACTGTACTGTGTCCTGAAACGAGGCAACAACACTTTCTTATCTCTATCAACAATTGCCCAGTGATGGTCTCAGTAGATAGGGTTAAACAAGCTTATGTCGAGCTTCACTCCACATCAGCTGACAGTACACTGCATGTGAATGACAACTTAAGCAGTCCTGTGCATTTCTCCGTTCCCTCACCCCCGCCCCTCTCATCACTGGCTTCTGGACTATGTAGTAGATGAGACGTCAACACCACCCGCTGATGCCGTTGCCCGAAGATACCATCGAGCTGTCTGTCACACAAATGCCGCGTCATGCTCCACCCAACATCAAGGTCACCCCCTCCCTTGCCCCAGTAGGGCGCACTACATATTACATGGAGGGGAGGGAGAGCTGTGTAGTGACGTGATCACCTCTTGACCATTACAACTATTTGCAGTTAGCTTCTCTGCCCCTGCCAGACATGTTGTATATTTAGTCCTGTTCTGTAACTTGTGGAGTTGACAATAAAATCATTGTACTTGACAAATGTGGTTTTATGCGGGACCTAAAACCTGTCTAATTCCATACTATATTTTACCTCTTCTGCCTTTGGAATTTTAAAGTGTAGTAGAAAAATAATGATAATTGGTATGATAAATAAAATGTTCTTGATATGCTCTATTTAGTTTTCAGTTTCTTTCATTCTACACTTTGTAGACCTCTGCAAGTTATCTAATTCCCAGTACCAAGATGTCGTAGTCTTCAGAACATCCAATATTAGGCACACAAATATAACATTTGTATGTTTTTTTCCCCAACAACCTTCCCAAAAACACCACAGTACATATGAACCTCTCTTTAAACTGTTTATGGTCGTTCCCTCAAGTCATCACTTATACTGACTTACATCACACTCTTCAGTGTAGACATATCTTGTAGGCATAAAAGAACCTAATTGTTTTAAAGAAGGTAGGAAGGTTAAGTGTGAAGTGTAATTGTATCAAGTCCCAGTAGTATAACATCTTTCATGCATTTAGTGTTCATTTTCTAACAAAAAAAATATAATACAGGGAAAGAACAAGTAATCGGCAGTTCAAACACAGATAATGATTCTCACTGAAGTTTGCCCTATATTTTCCAATATGAAATTCCTTCATTTTCCAGATACAGGTTTACAACTGAAGACCTCGGGGGAAAATAATGATAACCTTCATTTATAAAGTGCTGAGATATGACGACTTGTATGTTTGAAATATAGTTTCTATTACATGTTTTAATGTTTGTTTTAATATTTATATTTGCCATCTCTCTGCAGATTCATGTAGTACTTGAAGAAAATGAAACATTCTGTCAGATATAATTGTTTGCACAAAATATATTGAAAATACATAAGTTGAGGATTATCATTATTTACCCCCGAGCTCTTCAATTTTCCCTTAACAAATTTTGAGATCTGAAGGGTAAGTAAAAAGGGAAGTCGGAAAAAAATTTAAGAACTTCTGTATTTATGAACACAATATTAATTCTGGCAAAGACAAAAGACTAGTGTATGAATTACGAAAATACAGAGTGCTACTGGTGGCTCTCCAAGAAGTAAGATGGCAAGTAATGAGGTCATTAAAATAAGAAATGGGACAATTTTATACTGAGATTGCGATCAGCACCTTGAATTTGGAACCAGATTCTACATTCATAAATCAATAAGTGACTCAGTAAGGGAATTTAAACATGTTAATAATCATATACCATACATCACAATTCAGACTCAAAAGTTACAAATTACGTTTCTAAATGCACACACAACCCCAGAAGATAAAGATGTGATGTGAAGGAAGATTTCTATGATCAATTGGAACATGCATAGAGCTCAATAAGTTGGTATAACGTGAAAACAGTATTAGGAGATTTTAATGCCAAAGTGTGAAAGGAAGAAATCAACAAAACAATCATTTGCAATTTTAGCTTACATGAGGAAATTTTAGATAATGGTGTACAACTTATAAACTTTGCAATGACAAATGACCTCACAATAAGCAGCACAAAATTTCATCACAGACACATTCATTTAGGCTTGTGAATATCACCAGTTTGAAAAGTAGTGAATCATATTGACCACGTGACTATCCAAAAAAGATTCTGAAACTGTATTAAAGATGTCAGAAGCTTTGGGGTGCAGATTGTGACATAGACCATATGTTATATCAAAAATGAAAACAAAAGTCAAAAGGAAGATAAACAGAATTAGGAATGTTGGTAGGTATAACAAAGGAAATCTGACAGGATAAAATATAAAAGAAAAACTTTACAAAAGAAATTGGTAAAAATCTTACAAAAATGAGACTAGCCTATAGCGAAATACAAGATGTCAAAAATAGATGGAGACACCTGAAGGGATCTGTTAAGAAGCAGCTTCCAAAATTATAAGTATCTGAAAATGAGCCAACAAAATTTGATTTAACACAGAGTGCCAAGAAAAAGTGCTGGAAATAAGAAATGCGAGAAATGCATGGATTAAAGAAAGGAACAACATGGCTACAACCTCCATCAACAAACACAAAGAATCCTACTACAAGAGAATAGGGAATACTATAATAGTATTACAAGAGAGGCAGAGGATGATTTCCAACACCACAGAACAAAGAAGATGTATCAAAACACACATTTTTCCCCCACTAAAAGGGAAAAGTTTATAAAGGATCAGAATGGGGAAAATATTGACCAACAATAATGACATACAAAAAAGATGGAAGAAACACTTTTCACAACTTATCAACTGCAATGATTCACAACCTTACTCTGGTACAAAAATGCTATTATTCAATTGATGAATTCTTAAATGATGATCTGAGTATGTGAGCAGGATAAAAACATATAATTATGTACTGTGATTTTGTAACTACATTGTATGTATATATTATTATTTTAAACTGACGAGTCTCCTGTACACTAAATCAATGATTTAACTTGTATGTTATGAGACAATAAAATTCTGATTCTGATACTTTAAATTTGAAGAACATGCAACAGTTAAGGTAGAAGTCACCACCCCATCAATAAATGAAATACAGCAAACAATAAAGAAACTAAAGAATAACAAGGCTTGTGACAAAGACCCGATACACTGGGTTATTAAAGAATGGGGAACCACAACTGAAAGTAGAAATACAGTATTTAATAGAAATAATTTGGAACACAGTAACCATTCCTGTAATTGGAAAACTGCAATTGTATGCCATATAATTATGAAGAATAATCACCTCATGTGTGACAACTACAGAGGAATTGCTTTATTGGATGTCACCTACAAAATCCTATCAGTCTTCGTTTAAAACTTCCGGGCTCATAAGCTGTGGTCGATTTATAAAACTTTCCCCTAACGTTTCATCTTCAGCTGTGGAAGACATCTTCAGAGGTAGAATGGCGAACTGCGATGAGAACTTGAGGGAGCACCGTATATATAGGCAATGTAGAGGGCACCACAAGGCATCACGTGACATCTTCTACGACACTATCTCTGGTATTGCCAACATTCTTGGCAGAGAAGAATCGATTGTCATTTCGCTGGTGTAATGCAGAAGTCCAAATTCTGTCTAATTTAACAGCTTCCTCTTTCCTGTTAAAGTTATTATGATGTTTATAGATCTCGATTGCTTCTCTATATGTGCGCGCATGATAGTGCGAAGTTTTTGAGATGACACTAGTCTCATTAAATTTAATTTCATGATTGCCATCTTGGTATACATGTTCTGCTACGGCCGATTTCTCCGTGTGCCCCAGGCGGCAATTCCTTTTATGTTCGACCACACGAGTATTGACGCTCCTTTTTGTAGTTCCAATGTAGACTGAACCACAGCTGCAGGGAATTTTATAAACACTTGGTGTATTCAACGGATGTCGTACGTCTTTTGCAGATCTTAAATACTCTTTTATCTTCCTTGTAGGTCTGAAAATGGTTTCTACCCCATACTTGTCCAGCACTTTTCCAATATGGTGTGTAACCTTATTTATGAACGGAAGAAAAACTTTCCCCTTAGGTGGTTGTTGTTCCTTGTTAACATTAACTTTCTCCCTGTGACGAAGGGCTCTGTCTATTTCTTTGGTAGAATAACCGTTCATCTGGAAGATGGATCGTAAATGCTCCAACTCATCTTTTAAATAAGTAGGTTCACAAATTTTATGCACCCTGTCAACCAATGTTTTAACCACACTTCTTTTTTGTCTGGGATGGTGGTTAGAGTCTTTATGCAGATAACGGTCAGTATGACAAGGAACAACAACCACCTAAGGGGAAAGTTTTTCTTCCGTTCATAAATAAGGTTACACACCATATTGGAAAAGTGCTGGACAAGTATGGGGTAGAAACCATTTTCAGACCTACAAGGAAGATAAAAGAGTATTTAAGATCTGCAAAAGATGTATGACATCTGTTGAATACACCAGGTGTTTATAAAATTCCCTGCAGCTGTGGTTCAGTCTACATTGGAACTACAAAAAGGAGCGTCAATACTCGTGTGGTCGAACATAAAAGGAATTGCCGCCTGGAGCACACGAAGAAATCAGCCATAGCAGAACATGTATACCAAGATGGCAATCATGAAATTAAATTTAATGAGACTAGTGTCATCTCAAAAACTTCGCACTATCATGCGCGCACATATAGAGAAGCAATCGAGATCTATAAACATCATAATAACTTTAACAGGAAAGAGGAAGCTGTTAAATTAGACAGAATTTGGACTTCTGCTTTACACCAGCGAAATGACAATCGATTCTTCTCTGCCAAGAATGTTGGCAATACCAGAGATAGTGTTGTAGCAGACGTCACGTGATGTCTTGTGGTGCCCTCTACATTGCCTATATATACGGCGCTCCCTCAAGTTCTCATCGCAGTTCGCCATTCTACCTCTGAAGATGTCTTCCGCAGCCGAAGATGAAACGTTAGGGGAAAGTTTTATAAATCGACCACGGCTTATGAGCCCGGAAGTTTTAAATGAAGTTGACGCCAGCAGTGAAAGCTTACATTGTATGATCCTATCAGTCTGTCTATTAAACAGGCTGATTCCAATAAAAATGACTACCAATGTGCTTTCCATAGCAACAGATCCACATTAAATCTCTTATTCACTTTAAGACAAGTAACTGATAAGGCATGGAAGTTCAATGTAGTTGACGCATAATATCTGTAGATTTAAAAAAGGCCTATGATAGCATACATAGGCAGAAAGAATTTGAATTGCCCTCAGAATTAATCCGTTTAGTCAAAATGTATATAGGCAAAACTGTATGTCGTATAAAGAGACTGGTAGGAAAAACTGAAAATTTTAAGTTGTACACTGGACTGCAACAAGAGGTTTCCATTTCACCTATTATTAATATAACCTTGTTACAAAGACGATTAATAGAGAATTTACCAAAACTAGTCCAAAAAATATCCAACGACAGGACAGGAACATTACTAGACTTGCCTATGCAGATGTTGTAGCATTAATAAGCAGTTCCAAAACAGAATTAATCAAAATGATGTGAAATTACTACAAAATTGCTGAGAAAACAGGATTACGTGTTAATGAAGAAAAGACAGAATACCTGGTGATAAGTAAGAAAATAAGAAAAGAGGCACCTTTGAGTGTAGGTGGATTCTCTTTGAAGACTGTTGAGCGCTTCAAGTACTTGAAGAGTCTTTTCAGTAGAAACAATAGAATAGATACCAGAAAAGATGCCTGTTTAGCAGCAGCAAACAAGATGCTTTTACTCTCACAGTCAACATAATCAACTTTACATGTTTCAATCCTTTAGGATCATCTTCAGAATCTTTGTAGTTGCAAATGCAACATATCTCATAAGTATTTATCATAATATACACAAGACCCAGATCCAAAAGCAGGTGGTGAGATAACATTTGAGAAGACACAGCTAGGATAAACAACAAAATCAACTGACTTTAGTAAATGATAAAAGACAGCATCATCTGTGAACAGTCTAAGGGAGCTGGTCAAATTTGCTTCTAAATCATTTACAAAGATAAGGAACAGTAGGGGCCCTATAACACTTCCCTATGGAATATGCCAGATATCACTTCTGTTTTACTAAATTACTTTCCATTAATTACAACGTACTGTGTTCTTTGTAACAGGAAATCACAAAACCAATCACACAACTGTAGCAATAGTCCACGAGCATGCAATTTGATTAGAAAACACTTGTGAGGTACAGTGTAAACAGCTTTCCAGAAATCTAGGAATATGGAAACAATTTGAGATCTCTTGTCAATAGTACTCATCACTTCATTTGAGTAAAGAGCTAGCTGTGTTTTACTAGAACAATAATTTCTGAATTTGTGTTGACTATAGGTCAATAGGTCATTCTCTTTTAGATAGTTTGATGAACATTTATGTTCTAAAAACCTGCTGTGAATTGACATCAACAATACAGGTCTGTAATTTTGTGGATCACTTATATTGTCTTACTTGAATATTGGGGTGACCTGTGCAACTTTCCAGTCTTTGGGTGTGACATTTTCACTGAGTCATCAGTTGTATATGATGGCTACATATGGGGACTATTGCATCAGCATACTCTGAAAGGAATCTAATTGGTACACAAACTGAACTGGAAGACTTGCATTTGTTAAGTGATTTAAGTTGCTTTAATACTCCATGAATATCTACTTCTAAATTATGCATGCTGTCAGTTATTCTTGATTCAAATTCTGGAGTATTTACTTTTTCTTCTTTTGTGAAAGAATTTCAGAAAGCTGTGTTTAGGAATTTAGCACAGAAAGCTGTGGAAGAGGCTCATAGAGCAGGAGTATGGTCAGTAAGGCCTTTGCCACCTGTAAAGTAAAAGTATAAAACTACAATATCTTAAAATGAGCATTACACTAAATCTCTTGGAGAGGTATATTCTATCTGCCACCGAAAAATGAATTTTTCGGCTAATCTTTCAATATATGAAAAGGTGAAAAAATAAAATTGGAATTATAAATATAAAAAATAGAAAACAGATGAGTTACCAAAAGGACCGGCTCGTCAATAGATACAAATAAAATAACACACAAACACACATACAAGCTTTCGCAACCGTTGGTCGCTTCTTCAGGATAAAAGGAAAAAAGGGGAGGAGAAAGGGAAGGATATGGGCTTAAGGAAGTGGAAAAGGAGTCATTCCAATCCCAGGAGTGGAAGGACTTACCTTAGGGGAAAAAAAGGAAGGTAAACAAATACACACACACTCACACATATCCAAATGCAAACACACCTAGACAGACATGTGTAAAAAGCAAAGAAATTTGCAAATGTCTGTCTAGGTGTGTTTGCGTTTGGATATGTGTGAGTGTGTGTGTATTTGTTTACCTTCCTTTTTTCCCCTAAGGTAAGTCCTTCCACTCCTGTGATTAGAATGACTCCTTTTCCACTTCCTTAAAACCCATATCCTTCCCTTTCTCCTCCCCTTTTTTCCTCTTATCCTGAAGAAGCAACCAACAGTTGGGAAAGCTTGTATGTGTGTTTGTGTGTAATTTTATTTGTATCTGTCGACAAGCTGGTCCTTTTGGTAAGTCATCTGTTTTCTATTTTTTCTATTTGTTTATCCCACCAGGAAAGTTTCCCTCTATAATTAAAATTGGAATTAGGTAGACACTACATAACAGTCAACTGCATTACACATCTTACATGACAGATTGTATTGATCTATGTATTAACTTTTAGAAGACAGAGTGCAGGAAGAGGGAAGGGAGGGGGGGGCAATGCTGCAACCTCAGCTGTCACAGAGAGAGAAGCGAGCACAGTGGACAAGTCATTACTATTTCCTGCAGTTCTGGCTACATAAAATGTGCTGCATGCATCCTCAAAAGCAGAATTCACGCACATCGCTTCAAATGTTTGGATAGTGGCAACTATTTATTCACAACCTATACAAAAGCATTACATGTTTTCAATTGTTACTCTCCTTCAAAGTAGTCACCAGCATTGTGTAGAACCCATTGCCAGTGATGTGGAAGGTGTAGTATACCATTAGCAGAGCCTGTTCTGTTGACGGTGTGACTGGAGTGGTCTATTGTCTGTTGAATCTCTGGATCAGTTCTAAAGCAAATGCCAAAATGGGTTCCTTCATCTTTGGAATCAAATCAAAGTCACGAGGAGTTTAACGATGGGTGTGTTGCACAGAAAGTGTTGCCACTTCTTTGGCAAAGCTTAAATCCTTGTGAATTTCATTTGATTGCAAAGATGAAGGAACCACTTCATGGCATTCACTTCAGAACTGTTCCAGAGTTTTGACAGGCAGTACCATCAACAGAACAGGGTCTGCTAACAATATACTATGCATACCACATTGCTGCCAATGGGTTCTACACAATACTGGTGACTACTTTGAAGGACAGTAACATATGAAAACATGTAACACTTTGGAATCAGTTGTGAATAAACTTGCCACTATTTAAGTTCCAACCCTCATAAAAATTGAAAACTTTTTACACATCTATGTGGTTCATAAAGATCCTAACTACAGCAATTAAGTACCCTTATTGCAAGGAAGGAAAACAGAATGAAATAAAAATATAATTCTGCAATCACCACTACATAGCAGTCACACTCATTAGAACTGCCACAGATCACTGCCTACCCTCCTTTTCAGAGTGCACAAGCAAGCCTCTGCTTTCCCCGTACAGCTTGGAAAGTTTCTAAGATATAATTTGCAGAAGCTAGTCATAACAATCTGTCCTTTATCAAAGTGTGCAAACTGTGACAGTGTCAACAGCTACTGCTGTTTGCATTCAAGCCAAACACTTGAATTCAGAAATATGTACTACTCCATCCAACAGCTGCACCCAGACACCTCAAAAAGAGAGAAAATTGGGTAATGTCACTGGCAGGCACACAGCTGACAAAAAGGAAACAAAAAACAAAAAATGGACACAGATGTGATCATTCTGAACTAATTAAGGTTGGGTGCATACACCAAAAAACACACAGTGCGTGGACAGATAGGCAGCCCATGTGAACTGGAGATGTGGTACAATATGTAATTAGTAGTGAGCAATCTCTGTCCCCATCAGCCAACCAGCCAGAAGAAGTATTTAAGGTGGGAAAAATGGCGTAACAGAAGATGGGAACAGTGGTCAAGCTGCAGTCACCCACTATAACAACATAAGAACAGATATGCTGAGGATGCAAAATTTAGTGACATTAGAGTTTTCACTACCCTCACACAGATATTTCACTATATGTAGACCATGGTTAAACAGCTGTTGATCCCGAATTTCCTATAACGAAGATCACTGCAGAAGCAGAAAGGCTGTCAAAGTGACCAACGTTGATCAGCTTAAACTTCCATTTGGTTAATGTGACAACCGTTACGATATTGCTGTGCCATCACTATCTTGATTGGGCATCGTGAAAGCAAACAAAAGTTAATCTAGACTACATACACAGTGTCACATGTACGGGAGACACAAAAATTACACATTTCAAAACAATATTCCAGGTCAATGGGGTCAGCCATGAAGACCATCAAAAGTCACTGAGGGATTTCCCAACTCAGTTGAAGAACAGGATACCACCTGTTGGCTTGTTGTAATGTGAAGTCATTGCTGTACGATAATTCTGAGTTGTCTATATTTACACAACAAATGATGATATAGGCATGTAGTGGTGGAAGTTAAATGGTTCATGGTCAGTTTTGGTTGTAATGTGTGTATGGTGTGTATCATTAATCGTATTCGTGTGGCTGCTTCTCTTAAAGTTGTTTCCTGTTGTGTGTGCATTACTACACATTTTAGTGGTTTAAACTTAATGGTTTAGTTCTCCTTCCTATAATTACATGTGCATTATTGTTTTAGCAAGACTGGATATGATGGATTATTTTAATTCTTTCTTGGTGTGTGATGCACTGGGAAGAGAATTATGTTGGCCATGATACAATTTCTTCAACTATTTGGTATTATAGCTAATGGTGTTCAGTGTACAAGACGTTATCGACCAATGAAGCTAACAACATTGTGGTGAGGGAGAATGGGGTGGTTTTGTGCATATGTGTATGTAGTTTATTTTTTGACATAGTCTTTTGCACACTGGGGCATATTTTTGGTAAACTTTTTTTTAATCTGTTGACTTTTTGTAGAGTAGTTTCTATTGGTGTGGTGATAATTGAGGATGTTTATGTGAGGTTCAGATAACTGTAAGTGACATTTTGGTAGTGTTTGTAGGTTGGCAAGATACCATACTGACTGTAGGTGGAGTGGTGTGATAATTCCTTATGGCAAAGGCAAGAAATTTGAAAAGTGATGAAATTATTGGGTCATTTATAGCCGCAATTACACCTGTCAGCTTTGACCCATGACATTGGCGTGTCGTGTTGTATAGTGTTATCACATGTACAGTAATTTTGAGGTGTGTGTTGTTTATATGTGTTTTGTATAAGTATCGAGTGGCGCTCTCTTGTGGTGGATGTTACTTAGATTGGGTATTTTGTTGTATGGCCATTCTTCTTTCTGTAGTCATATGTGTGGTTGCAATGGAATTGAGCTTTGAGAATTGAGTGCAATAATGTTATTCTGTCAGATCTGTGATTTAATTGTTTTATTGGTGGAGTGCTTGTGTTTAAAGATCAACAAGTAAATGTGGTGTCAGTTTTAAAATTTATTCAAGGATTTCGGTGTGGCATTTCTGAGATTGTAATAGATTTTTCAGTTATAAGAGGTTTCCCACTTGGCTTACCGGACAAGGGTACATGGAGAACCTATCAACAGTAGAGCAGGCACAGCATTAATTATTTACTCCATGGTTGGCACGAAAAAGAAATCCCACAGGTCTTCAATTTGTTTACATAGTACAATTGTAACACTCTTTCTTATTGACCATGACAATGCGACTCCTTATTGGCTGCTCTGCCATTCCTAACCTTGCGAGCACTAGCCAATGACACACAAAATTCAGTTTTTCTGTGAAATCTTGTTTGTGGTGATAGACTTATCTGTAGCACACCCCGAGGTTAGGTTAAGTTGGGAGGCAAGTTCGGTTGTGAACTGGCGAAGCCAGTGAATGTGAGAGCCAAATGATGGATTCGGTAACAAAATTAACCCCTGAAATCTTGCATGTGGTCACAGATTGATACGTAGTGCAGTCTGAAGCTTACGTTAGGTTGGGATGCAACAGTTTAGTTGTGAGCTCGCGAAAACACCAAATGTGAAAGCTACATGTCGGTTGTGGTAACAAAATTGACCAGATTCGAAATCTAATGTTTATGTCACCAATATACTGAAAAATGCAATTTGGGGGGGAGACTTTGCCCCCCCCCCCCTTACCACAGTGAAGTGCTGAAGACGCGAATTTTTGGACTGAGATGATCATAAATCTTGTTGATGTAATCTGTAATTTATGAGGATAAAGAGAGATTATTTATTATCTCCATTACATAAGTATTACGATATTATGCCGTATACAGGTTTTCCGACATACTGATTTCATGGGTCAAAGCAGACGGGTGAAATGGAGTCATAAAACAATCCTTTGAATTGGTATCACCTTCATCATTTTAGGTTAGTAATAGATCAATTTTAGTATTCAATAGCATTTTAATGTTGATGGAAATTGGGAGGGTCTTGATGCTATCGTTTTCTTGATTTTACGTGTAGTATAGGTTAATTGAAGTGTTTATTGGTATCACATTCTTCATTTGATTTTTAGATCAAGAGAACTATTTGATTCCATGTATACATTTTTAGTCGTTCTCGTTTTTTATTTTGTTATTATTGTGATTTTTTTTCTTCTCTGTTTTCGGTTGGCTTGTTGTCGTATTTTACCGCACAGAAAGTTCCCGCCCAAAACCTTCACATTCCCGTGCTTGTCCCATTAGTGTCATTTTACTTTAATTTTCACGTGTTTCACAAGTGTTTTGGTCGCCGTATTGGTTACGAGTATATATGTCATTGCCACCATTTTGATGGCATCGTGGGTCAAAGCAGATGGGTGGGATCGTGTCGTAAAGTATTTACATTGGTTGTGGTGAAATACTGATCTGTAACTCAGCAAAAGATCTGGGTTAGATTGAGGGGCACCAATTAGGTTGTGAGTTGGCAGAGCCTATGAATGTGAAAGTACAACAAGAGTGGTTGTGCTGAAGTAGACTGTCAGAATGGGCCATTTAAAATGACTAACATGTTTTGATACTATTTTTCTTTTGCTTGGAGAGCATGGGAGGTTGGAATGGTACTGCTGTCTTCATCTGAAGCGTATAATAAGACAACTATCCAATATCATTTTAATGTTGATGGGCTTTGAGCAGGATTGTGTTGACTGGTACAGTATCGGTTTCTTGGTTTTACATGTAGTAGAGGTCAATTGAAGTGTTCAATATTGCTTTTATACTACTGATTTTGTAGAAGGGTGATAATTGGTATCGCTGTCATATCAGTCAACTGAAGCATTCGATACCATGTATAATTTATTGCTTTCGATTTTTATATCTTGTAATTTGCGTTTTGTAAATAATACTTTCGTGTGTTATCGATTTGTTGTCTTCCCCTCCCCCCTCCCACTGCTTAGAATGAACCCGCCCAAACCCGCACATTCCGGAGCTTGTCCTGTTAGTGTCATTATATTGATTTTCTGTTAATTTTCGCGTGTATATACGTGCAAACCCAAGGTTCGGCAAAGCCTTACTTAATTACTAATTTATTTTATATTGCAAGACAATAACGGGCAGATGTTATATTAAACTTAAGTACCATACGCCTGAGACACTCTGGTCCATTCAGTTAAAAACAGAAATTTCATCACGCACTTCCACACTGCTTCTTATGCCTTCTTACAGCTGTATGTCAAAATCAGTGTTTTGTATTCTATATAAGTTCGTTTATTCTCAGTAATTCCATAACATTTACCAGCTAGTGGCCATAGTTATTGTAACATACATGTTAATATTAGGCAATGGCTAACCTAATTGATTTGAAATATATAATTCGTCCGTTTATATATTTGAGTTCTGGTCACTTGTATAAACACATTGACTGTAGTTATGACCTGGCTAAGTACTCATTCTAAAAGCAGAACAGATCGATCGTAAAGTCATCGTATTTCTTTTTTGTCTCACACACACCTTCCGAACAGTAAAGAACTTACGGACACACATTGCTGTCAACTGTCAAGGAAAGCGCTCATACTCTTATTTACATTTTACAATATGTTACTACAGTACTGAAAATGTTTCTTGCAACCAACATACAATTTCAATAGCCTGCTTTAACATCGAATCTATTGCACAGCATCAAAAACTTTTTCATACAATATTAGTACAGTACAGTGTTGTAAACCAGTAGCAGTCATGTTACTTCGTATTTATTGAGTAGAATTAAAGACCGAAAGTGATATTCCAGGAAATACTGCGAAAGAGCAAAATAAAATATTCAATTAATTAAGAGCGCGTTTGAAATCATAAAAGTGGTTGATCAAAATTCATTTGAGTGCAACTGAACAAATAACGTAAGGCAAAATTTTCATGTTACGGTAAGTATTTACTGTGTATATTTTTTCAATGATTACATCTTAATCGGTTGATGTCTTCATATTACTGCTGGTAGTGTCTCATGACAGTACGCAATTCGCAGTTCACATTAGGCTGCCACCTCGTCGTCGTCGACCCAACGGCTTGTTGCGAAGTTTAAACCGAGAAGCTATTACTCCGACGTCTGTTGTTAGGGGAAGGTAACAAATTACCTTTTGATTTTATGTCTTCTTGTTGCCTTTATCAATTGGTTTACCCAATGAGATATTCTAACCTCCTTGGCTTGACAATTTGACGTACTGTGCAAGCAAACTTGTATGATGGTTCACAGTAGAACGCCAACTCGAACGCTTATTTCTCGTGTTACATGGTTGGGCCACCTGTAGCGCTAGTTGACTCATTGTCTCTCAGCTGCGGAGATGAAAGGTTTATGATTTAAATAGTCATAAATATCCAAGGAGGTAGAATATACCTCCTTGTAAAAATCATTACATTCGCGTGTTCGATACTTATCGTATCGATACATAACCGCTTAGATATATATCGTTTGGAGGTCTAACCTGCGCTATGCAGCACACTTGCGAAATTACCAATTTCAGGCTAAATTTCAATCCTTTTTTTTACGTACGATTTTGGGGCCTTTTTTTTAATGATGGTAATGGGCAGCAAAATGGACATACATTGCATTTTGCTAAGCTTTTGAACTCCACCATAAGTGCCTTTCATGGTATTTGCTCCATCATTCCTTCACCACGACACTTATTTAGAGGAATATTTTTGTCATTTATAGATTTTATAATCTGGTTTGACACTGCTATGGCAGTTTGGTGGTTAACTTCGTGAAATCCTAAAATGATTCTACGTTCAGTGGCGGATTTTCATATAGACACACTAGGCACGGGCCTAGGGTGGCACCTTAAGGGGGCTGCATTTTTTTGCTCTGTACTGATTTTAACCTTTTACGTTCATCTTCATGACTGAACAAAATATTTTGAAGTTAGCTATCAGGACGGCAATCTACAATACAATGTTTGAAACGTTATTATTCCGAGATTGTTGTCGGCTTCTACTTAACCCTGCCATTTTTACCCATAAAAATACCGGGACCCGTGAAAAGCTGTGATAAACTACTCAGCAAATTAATTAAATACTGTAACATGTGTGGTCCTTAGTATGTAAAACACGACTCTACTTAAATTTATTGTAGAAATTATAGGAAAGTATCAAGTCAACCCTCCATTACTTTAATAGGGTATTTGACTGTTTTCTGGAAATCGTTTTAAATTGTTAATTATGTCACTTTATGCTCCGAAAATGCTTTTTTACCTCGTTAATTTCAGTACTTTTTTTAAAAAAGCGAAAAGAAATTCAAATAATTTGAAAGCCCACTAAAACACTACATTTCAATCAAATGATGCCTGTGACGTCACAAACCAGGTCTGTGCCAGGGTGCTGCTGCTGCTCTCGTAAGATACACAAATAGTGTTATATTGTTTGCGCATCCACACTCACAAAATGACCTACAAATATTGCGTAGTTACACACTGTAGCAATACATCTATGTAGACACCACGAAAATTGTTTTTGCAAGTTCCAAAAAATGAGAAGATGCGCAAAATGTGGTTGTCACTCACTTGAAGAGGTCCAAATGAAATAGAGGCCACTTCATGTGTTTATTTCTGTGAGGATCATTTTGATGTATATATTCACTAGTTCACGGTTAAGTATCATTCTCTTCTACTGCAAAGGTATAAACTAGTATTATGTCCAGGTTAATGAGCTGAAGTAAAACTTCATAATGCTACAGGCCAACGATTTATGTAAAATTGAAACCATTTCCTAATATATTTGATGAAAGTACAACATGAACATTGTTTTAGCCCAGCATAAAGTACAGCACTGATTATCTTCAATAAGTGCACATTGCCAGTAGATCTTAATCAAACAACCGTTTCAACAATGGGTAATCGTTTTACACATCGACAACGACGTTCTGATTACTTTACTACAACATAACCAATCGTAAAATACGTATCTGGGAGATGTCTTTAATGTGCCGATTCATTTAGCCTTAGAACTTTCATAATATTGAAGTGTAAGAGCTATTAAGTGTTACCCAACAATGCGTTTATTGAAGCAAAAATCGTTGTAATAACATGTTGTGAAGTTTATTTCGCAAAACTAAATCAATACCCAACATAGAATACGAGAAACTGTATTCGATAATCAAGAACCACTATATTAGAGAGCAAATTCTGTGATGTACTATCACTTGTAACTGAAACTGGCAGAAAGTTGACACACAATTGCAAAAATTCACTCGCAAAAACAACAAACCAGAAAAGCGCTTTAATTTCGGCACTATAAATTTATTCCAACGTTTCTCGCTCGTATTGCGTACGTGGAAGTGAATTGCCTTTGGATACGTGAAATATGCGTTTGCAACCTACGAGCTATATGAAAACGCCGCCGACACTTCCGCTGTCCCTGTTATAGACTTTTATTGTGTAAATATACACAAGGCATTTTGCAGTATTTATACAGGTTTTGATGTTACACCTTGTTATCAGTATTGAAGTAATTAAAAATGAAATTATTCCATTACTGTGTGCTTTATTGAGTTAAATTTTACCATCTATCCCGGCAGACTCCTGTAATAATGTTGGCAACAGATGCTGAATTACGTGGCGTCGCCATTAGCCAATTGTGTGACAACGCAAATGTTTTGTCATTAAACATTGGCTTTACAAGAGCAATTAGTTTTATTGAGTGGAAAAGGGTACATACCAGAACCTGTCAATTATAGGTAACAGTCTGTATGATACACTAATCGTATCATTCTATTGGTCCGAACATCTTACCAAAGATTTCCTATAGTGTTGTTGATGTTACCAATATAATCACTCTAGGCCGCCTGGGTAGAAGGTAAAATTTAACCCTTTACTGTCTTCAGAGTAAGTGTGCTGACACCAACAAGTAGGTTACTTTTTTTGCAATGGCATGACATATCTCTAGCAATAATTAGCTTTAAAATGTAGGTATGCGTTACTTACAACACAGTTTTCACGTTTGTTATTTCTGGCACATAAAAATTTGGATTGTTTTTGAAGAATGAAGATACCATAAATGCATTGACTTATGGAGGTTTCCGCTGTCAGCCTTCACATCATTATTTTTCATTGTGGCATAAAAGCTGTAAACGCGTTTACATCACGAAAAAACTAAACTTTACGCTGAGAAATTAAGGTAACGGTAACAACGATACAGCGCTGTCTTGTAGTTGCCGCGTCCTAGTGGTCTGTGACGTCACCTGCACTTCAGCCAATAACAGAGCGTTTTCAACCACGTGATCTAATCGTGAGATTTACTGATTTTTAAGCTTCATTTACGTAAAAATAACAAACGTTTTTTAAGAATAATGAGCGAAAATGCTATCTGGATATTGTAATCATCCAGAATAACAACAATTAGAACCATATTTTTAACAAAGGCAAATACCCTATTCATGTGAAAGCTTCGTGATCTTAAATATCTGAGCTGTGATTTAATGACACTCGTTTAACAAGACATGTCGATGCTGGGAATATTTTAAATTTTTAAACACATGTTTATACCAAACAATATAAGTAGAATATCTAATAACTTGTGAAATACACTTCACAACAGTTCATAAATATTATCTATTTGTTTACTTTGTTATTTTTTTGGTGAATGAGTCCAACAATGTTCTATAGCTTTCCTTCCTCCACACTAATTCAGGGTGCAAATTGTCAAGAACTGGGAAAAGTTTTTCGGCTCTAAATGTTTCCATTCCAGTCAGAGAAACTTCTTCAGAGTCCGCTTCTTCATCATCATGAAGTTTGCGTTTTCGTGATCTTTTATAAGTGCATTCATAGTCTATATCAGTCACAATCCCCATGGCTTTATTTTCATAATAGTCGCACCTGCCACGAATAATGCAACGAATTCTACAATTGATTCATATAATTCATGCACTATTTTAGTGATAATTTTTACACTTGGCAATTTCTGACTTACATTATCAAATCTCTGGAGTATGTCCTTCCAAACTGTAATCATGAATACTGTTTCTAGTGTACTAAGTTGATTCAATAAAGCTGAAGCCTCATTTCACACAAGTGGTTTTTCAAACGTTTTATTGGCAATAATTTATATCGCTATCCCAATTTTCATATAGACACTTCCTCCCTTGCTGACCAATGTGTTTTTGATAAACTTTTGACCGTTTTGTTTCCTGGTTTCATGAAAGAAAGAAGTTTATCTCGGCGTTGTGTAGAAGCAGAGAAAAAATTATAAACGTTTTGCACTAAATTCGGCGAAAAAAGGAGAAGAAACTAACTTTGTCTCATTTATTGTGCTGCAGCCTGCACGATATCAGAATTCCCACTCTGTGCAATAGAATAGTAGGTGGCACTGCAAATTTTATATTAAATTTCTTAACTAAGCTTTCTTTTTTCCCCCTAAGAGGAAACGGTATTTTTATTTTATGTTGGAACAAAAGGTCAATTTGCATGTAGACTTAACAGCAGTGTTCACACAAATGACAACACACTACATCATCTGCCAACAAGACTATTTAAACTTTGTAGTCTGCCTTCACTGCCTACAGAAACCGCTAAAAGCTATAAGAATAAGTTAAATAAGAGTCGATCCAGTACACCTCACTGCAAGAAGCTACAAAACTTATTTGCTTTTTAATGAATATTCAGAACATATTTGCAGCTCAGCTGAAATTCCTGCGACGCAGGAAACAGAAGCTAAAAAAGGGGATGTCTCGATTTTTATTTATTTATTTTTATTTTATTTTTTTATTTTATTTTATTTTATTTTTTTATTTATTTTTTTTTTTTTTTACAAGACGAATTCCAGACGGCAAGTGTGCTTCTACTGTTTGCTGACAACAGAGAAACAGGCGACAATGAAATTAAATTCTTCTGCATTTTTGCTCTTTCATAGCACAGTAACGTCAAGTAATCCGAGTCGGTCAGTTCATCTCTCTGTGTTTAAAGGAAAAATCTTTGTGCTCAAGCGCTGCACTTCACATAAAATTATTTGTGCTCGAGTGCCGTGTTTAAAGTAAACCCTCTGTGTTCATGTGCAGTGTACTACGAGTGGAACTGGGTACAGTCTTTTTATTTTGTTTGTCTGTTGGTTGACAATTTTTTAAGTGCCTTAACATGAGTAACAGTGAAAAAAGCAAAGGTGCAAAATTAAGTGGGGCGGCATTTCGGAAATTATCGAAGGAAAGGCAAGAACGAGAGATAAAAACGCTTGGCAGAGTAGATAAATGTTTCGCAACAATGTTGCTGGTTTGACTTCAAGTAGTGCGGCTGATATTTCTGGCACTGCAGCTGTTGTACAAAAAAGAAGTAAATACAGACGAAATAGAAGTTAAAAATGTAGAAAAGAAAATTGTTCCTAAATAGGAATTTCACTAAAAACTAAGTGTAGAGTTAGACATTACAAAATGCAATAGCCTCATTAGTGATGATCCTGCAGAATGGTGTGCCAATGTATCAACAATCGACATTCTCTTACAATGTCGCATTAGTCAAAATTATAACGGTGATTTTTCTACTTCAAGAAGATCAATAGGCGATAAAACCAGATATCTTGACAAAAATGTATTTTACCATAAACTTTTAAATGGTGAATCAACTTTGCATTATTATCTAGTGTACTCCTGTAGCAACGGTGCAGTTTTTTGTGCACCATTTAAATTGTTCAGAGGTAAGGCCACTATTGCTATGAATGGTATTGCAGACTGGAAAAATATTTCTAATATTTTATCTCATCATGAGAATTCACTTGAACACAAAAATTCTGAGTTATCATTCTTAACAAGAAAAAAGTCACTTGGAACAATAGATAAATATTACGAGTCACATGTTTAGACAGAAAAAAATGTACTGCCACACTGTGTTGAAAAGGGTGTTTGCAGTAGTGAAGAAGCTAACAAGTATGGACTTCCCCTGCATGGACACGTTGAAAGATTCCGTTCATTACATAATGGTGTATTTATGATATCTCTTGAATTTATAGCCGAGTTTGATCCATGTTTCGCAGAGCACATTTAACGATATGGAAATCCAGGGGAGGGACGTATAAGTTATCCTTCTTCAACAATATGTGATGAAATAATAGAGTTTGAACTGGAAAGAACATGTAGATAATGTCGTGGGAAAGGCAATCAGACACCGCGGCCGGCGAGAGAGAAGGTCAGCATCTGTCATTCTATTGTCTTTATTTTATGTCAGAAGATCTAGATTTGAGCTATATTCCAATGTAATCACATCTGACAAAAAAGAAAGTTTACAATGAAAATACAGTCACATATTAAGTGTCTGTAATGTTCACTCATTTTCACGACAAGAAAAAACCTGATAAAGTGCTGTAGCAACAAATACATACCATTAACACAATGTCAGTGTGTGATGCAAGTACAACACTTACTCTCCATGGAGATTGGAGAAGTCAACACAGAACAAACAGCCTACAACAATGAGCAATGAGTCATACCATTGTTACTACCTTTTAACTCTTAAGAATTTTACATTTTATCCAATAATGTGATACATTTCCTGGTCATTTATCTGACCATATTCGTTAATAATTTCAAATTAGGATTATATTACTTCTGCAACCTTTTTTTAATATATAGGGAACGATTTCATTAAAATCCACCAACATTCCCAACTCCCACTGACTCAGATTTTTTCCCACCATCGGCTTTAAAAAACCACCAGATTCGGTGGGAAACCAGTGACATTGGCAACCCTGGTGTACGCCAGACTGCTTCCCCCTCTCTGTTCCTCCAGCATAAACACGACTGTGCTGCCACAGTGGCGAGGAAGAAATTAGTCCTCCTTTCTCCCCTTGTTCAACAGGGGCGGCCGGCAGGAAGTCGAGGTGCCATGCCACAGTTTCCGAGGTATGGTTTCGAAACCCCTCTTGGGGATGAATGTTGAGATTCTCCTAAAGGGGAGAAAAAGCGGGCGGCAGATTTGCTGCCCCTCGGAAAGTGCCGCCCCGTGCGGCTGCACGTTTCGCACGTGCCTTGCGCCGGCCCTGCCTGACGATATTTACGAACGTGAAGCAAATCTCCAAACGTCCTATGACACAGGTTTAGAGCCTTCCGTCCCTAGTGAATGTGTACATTTCGTGGAACTTTTAAAATCTTCTAAGATTAACGATATACCAGTCGAAATAAGTAAATTTTTACGAAAAAAGAGGTTACAGTGCGTGTTTCCGAATGTTGACATTGCTCTTAGAATATTTCTTTGCATGGCATTTACAAATAGATCAGCAGAACGCTCGTTTTCGGCTCTTAAAAAACTGAAATCGTACTTACATTCTACGTTGTCCGAGGAGAGATTGACGCCTTGACCATTCTTCACATGGAAGCTGATCTCCTAACTGATAACCGTCTGAACTATGAAGATTATGATCAACGAGTTTTCTGCCGTTAAAGCCAGATGCAAACTTTGCTGACTAGTGAGTATATATATTTTTTAAATTCATACTAGTTTTAAAAATTCAAGATTATAATATGGCTTTTATTGTAACTTAGATCACATTCATTGGATTTACAAACTACATATTTCCTGTTTATTTTACTACTGCCGATGACAGAAAGCCGAACTAGGCCTCATTTATGTGCAGACGTGACTGAAGGCGCCCGACAATACCCGAATAACCCGGCCGCTCGGAGCTGTACAGTCAAGTCATACTGATACTGTAGTATATTTACTACAACTGAAACATATTCTTGGCGTCGGCTAAAATGCAGGTCTCCAGTCTTGGGGGCCTCCAATACCTTAAAAACAATTTTTTGTTTTGTTTTGCAGTTCACTTGGAATTTCGTTCTTCTGGGGCCTCCAATTCTCGAAAGCTATTTCTTTTAGACTGTCCCTTGCCTCTCGTCCTGGGGTCCAGTTCTTTTTTTATAGTAATACATGTATTTCCAAGTGGATGGGTGGACCTCATTCTGTTTTACCGCCGCCCTGGGCCTGCAACAGCCTTGGTTCGCCTCAGCTGAAATGTACAGTTATTGCGGAAATATACGTTATCGGAGAGTAGTTGTTGTTGTTAGTTTTTGGAAGGGACTAAACAGCGATGGTTATCAGTCCCTTGTTCCAGTCTTAGAGATAAAACATTGTGTTAAGCATTCCTAAGTAAATGCGTTAACAAGTCAAAGTTTAAAAATCACAGATAAATATGAAGAACGGATACAAGTAAAAACGAAGAAGGGATAAAGGGCGCCGGCCGCGGTGGCCGAGGGGACTGAGGCGCTTCAGTCACAGTCTGCAGGGCCACTACGGTCGGGGGTTCGAATTCCCCCTCGGGCATGGATATTTGTGCCGTCCTTAGTTGTAGGTAGTTCATAAGTAGTTTGTAAGTTTAGGGACTGATGACCCCGTAGTTAACTCCCTTAAGCTTAACAAACATTTGAACATTTTTTTGGTAAAAGGGCTGAAACAGTACAAGAGTGTTTTTGATGTGTGATCACAGAAATATAAGGAACACATCCAGCCACTCTGGGACACTTTAAAACCACATATCTAAAAGACTTATGTGGGTGGAGGACAGAACAATGACAGACACACATAACTTTAAATGGATTTGTAAAATTTAAAATAGAGTCGGAGAGAGTACGCTCTGATGAAAAAGTGTTAACAAAACGTAGTTCAGTTCTGTCGATAAATACGTAAAAACTTTGCTAATACTGTTAGCTATGATGAGAGCAGTAGCTGCTGTACAAAACTGTTTAGCCCTTACATGGATTTACACGTATTACGCAGCATCTAGCTACACAGACCCTAATGCTCACACTGTGCTGTCACCATGTATTTTTCTTTCAGTATTTCCACAGCACAAGTAATACCCTTGCCTGTTCATATCAGGATATAATATATAGTACAAGCTGTTCTTCTCACAAGGCCCAGCTAGTCCATACCTTGTATTGAAAGAAAATAGTCGTTATTATCAGACTAGTATCCGAAGTTGCTTGATATGGTCATCAGGACAGCTGGAAATTTTGTCCATATCTACATTTAAAAGATAACTATTCTTTCCAATAACATTAAACTTTATTCTTTCTTCGTTAAGAACTGCATCAGTTTTACATTTCTGATTCTGACATGGACTGAACGAAATCCTAATTAAGAATAACAATTGCTTTAAATCATAAAAACAACAGACAGTCATCTTCAAATAACCTTAATCTTCTCTCTTCCTTGGCACTGTGCAGTTCTTTTACTCCGTAGCAGTGAGCACAAATTCACCCGCCAAAACCTGCGGAAATAAATTCCGTCTGGCAGTATTTGCTCACACAGTGCCAAACCCCTTATAACATAAACTATTTGAATATCTTGGGTCGAGCTAGAAATCAGTAGTGTACTATGTTACACTACAACACGTTAACTATTAGATTATAAAACAAATTTGATTTTTCCACACTAGTCTGTAAAATTATGTAATGGCAAACCCAGTTCTATGTTCGTCTGTATTAAGTTATTAATTGATGCACCGAAACCTCTAATTCATTTTCATTTCATACGCTTTCCTCTAGATTCACGTATTAATACAGAATGTTTTCTTTATCTGCTACACATTCAAGTTATTTTAATTTTGAACGCATCTCTGTAAAAATACGTATTAATTTCTAATGTATGACACGTTCACTTCAATTTTTATATCGTAACACAACTTTTTATTTTCATTTCCAACCGTTTAGTGTAAAAGAATATATTGAAAGTAATGTATATAACAAAAATCAGTTGTCTCCTACATGTTCTGCTGAATTTTTAGGACATAAAAGAAAAGTTATTTTCCTTGTGTTCGTTTCCGTCGTTTTTCGACAGAAGAATGTGTTACACAACGCAGCTTTAAGTTTATTTTATCCGCTGCTTTACACCAAGTACAGTTCAGGAACGATATTACACCTTGATTGAGCGTGACTAGACCACTGATGTGTCATTCAGAACAATGTATAGCAGAGTACGGAAATAGCTCCAAGCGCTCCCAGCCAAAACGGCAACTGTGTACTGATCAGGTAATAGTTATTACTTAAAACATGTTTTTTTTTTGGGGGGGGGGGTGGCACATAATATGGTGTGCCTAGGGGCGAAAAATTTATACATCCGCCACTGACACGTTGGCTGTGGCGTGGTCGCCGACGGCCACAGCATGCGGTCCTTGCGCGCCACTGACTTCATCGCAGCAATGTGTTAGTCGTGAGTGCCTTTGGGATTCCACTTTCATCTTTCTTAATCAAACAGTAACGGTAAAGTTCACAACTTCACATAACAGATCTATTTTCCAAATATCGTGAGCCATATCAAATATGATGGAGCAGTTAGTATTTAATTTATCAGTACATTTTCTACTTTTAAGGCCAGAACAGCAATGAGCTCATTTTGTATTTTTGGACTTGTTTTAACAGAACCCTTGGTTTGCTTAACAATTCTGCTACAACAGGATCGTATTTCGCTAGTAACTAAACAATGCTCAAAAAATTTCCTTTTTCATTGCAGTCTCCGCATTCTCTATGTCCACGAAAAGCTAAATAACAGGTTTAAAGTGTCAGGGTAACATCTAAGAGTGTATTGAGGACTTTGACTTCTTGATTATGGATTCATGTTCCTTATCAACAGTGCCATGTGACCGCTATTGCTGGTGCACAAGACAAGAATCCAAGTGAATTTTCTATGTCCAGGGGGGCACAGTAAGCCATGCGCTGTAGGAAACGCATTTTTGCCGATCTGCGCATGACGTCACTGTGGGACACCTGGGAGCAAAACAATATGCAGAGTTGGTTGCTAACTCGTGTGCGTGTGTGTGTTACCATTTCTGCTGTATTTGCTTAACCCCATCATTCCCACGTTATGAATTCAGCTTTGGAAAAATTAAAATTCGGTGTTTTCTGTTTTAATACAGTGAACTAAACATCAAAATACGTGTTTTAAAATTTTTGGTCGAACTATTGATTTTTTATGTCATGTATATCATGCACTACACAGACGTTTGTATCGAGGTATTTTATTACTTGGGGCGTTATTTTGTTGATGGTTAACACTGTCAGATCAATAATGCTAGCACAATCTTCGCCACAGCACCAAACACAATTCACGGCTCAAATAAAATAACATGAACCACACTCGCGCTCACACTCTTAGCCACGAACAGACGACTACGCAACACAAACTACAAGACGGGCAGATTAATGCCTCAAAAGTGGCTACACGCCGTACCAAGCGGCAAAAATGTCGTACTTGCAGCATATTATTCATCAACAACAATGCGACTTTAAGGATTGATGCACAAAATACGGTATAAATCAGATTTTAATACGTTGTTGTGGAGTTACGACAGTGGGAGTGAAAGGGTTAAATAGTTTGTTTCACTTCATAGTTTAGAAGTAAAAAGTTTATAGTGGAAACTGTATTGATTTCCCGAGTGCTTGTCACGCGTGCTATAATTTCTGCTGTTATTCTTTGAATTACTTCTGTTATTATTTATACAATTTCTGGCTGTGCTATTAGGGGTTATAATTCTCACAGCAGGAACACAAAGGGAACTGAAATAAAGTTTCATTTTTTCCTCGAGATGTAACATTAAAGAAAGTGTGGCTCTCCAAGTGCTACAGGAAGGACAATGTAAACGTTGCACGTTCTCAATTTACCGTCGGAGTTGTTTAATTTGCCACGGAAAAAAGTGTCTGAAACATTCCTGTTCTTTTAAAGTCAGCAGTTCATATTAAAGAAATTGATACGTTACTGATACGTATCGCGCAAATCTACGATCGAATATGACCCAGCACTCTTAACTGCAATATTTTACGGCAGAATAGCACTTTGTATTTAAGGCAAAAACAATTTCTTTAGTCAAAAACTGAGTATAAATGCACATTACGCGCCATACCGGACTAAGCATGTGCAGGCCGTTTGGGAGCGTGCAGTCCCACAGTGACGTCACAGCGCTAGCCAATGGCAGAGCAGAGCGCTTACTGCCCAACCTTATATTTATTAACCTTGTCTATCCAAACATTTTGTGTTTTTAAATGCTGAGTTTGCAAATAACCAACATGGTCCACAATACGCCTTTTGAAGCAAAAGTGAATTTGACAGCCATTTACGTTCTATTTTTACGCCAGACTTTAGAAACAATGATATTTTCCCAAAAAGATCTATTTTCATTATCTTTTAAGAATTGGCCTTCAGGTTTACAGTGTCCATTCTCGATCTCAAAATGTTTCACTGGATTATTTAGTTTGGTCTTAAAAATCCCTTATCAGTAACATACGAAGATTTTATGTTTTCCACACAATTTGCTCATAGCCTACCTGGTTCTGCTGGTCCAGGATCTGGTTCTGGATATCCACTGTTGCTGGGTTCTGCTGTTCTGTCACCTTCATATACTTCCATTGCTTCATTCCTGAAGTACTGGCTTATTTTAGGAAACTTCATTTTTTTTTCTTCAGACTTCTTTTTCCTCTTTCGTTTTTCGTTCGCGCTTAGATACTGATGCTAATTAACTATACTCAGACGCAGTGGCAGACTAACGCTCTTGGAGGCCCGGGGCGTGGCAAAACAGAAGGTGGTCCCTCCTTCGACTTGGAAATAATAATAATAAAAAAATAAAAAATAAAAGAGATCCTTTCCAGGTATTTGGAGGCCCCCCCAAGACCGGAGGCGCGGGGTGACCGCCCCCCCCCCCCCCCTTAGTTCTAGACTGGTCACACGGCAAGAGAAGGCCACTGACAGTTTAGGTGGCCTTGGCGCATGTGCCTCGCACACCTCCATGCCGACCAGTCGGGTACCAAGATATTGTACACATTACCCTTGCAACCCCCCAGCGTTGCCCTCTCCCCACTATGCCAGTCGCTGGCCACTGCACTTCTGTGTTGAAGACTGGAAACTGCGCTGCTAGCTGTCAGACCTTTTGCCGTACAAACTCTAGGTTCCTCTTGGGTCAGGCGCCCCCTTCGGGTCAAGGGCCCATGGCATTGTGCCTGCTCTGCCACCCTATTGTTAGACCACTGGATGAAGATTAATGGCAAGGCTTGATTGGCTGCTGGGAGGTCATAGTAACATCCCATTTCTCTGCAGTGTATAAGTGAAAGCTAGCCCTGATTACCTCCAAATGTCTGTCTCTTGTACTAAGCCAAAACCACATTACACTCAAATTATTTGATATGAACTGAAAAATATGCTTGATAAAGAATTTCTGTTGGGACAGTGCCCCCTGACCCTTAAGAATGAACTTGTTTTTTTTTTCTTTTTTATATTTTTTCCAAAGCTAATGTGAGACAAAGAATTTAGTGTAAAACTGGAAGTTAAGTTGCACAAAATCAGAACCATAAAACTTTACCATTGAGGTATATAGTTTTGTATGGTAATATCTTTTACTGTAAGAATTTTGTATTAAATTGGACTTGTTCCTTGTTCCCCTAGTTCATTTGCTGGCAGATTCAATGAAACTTGAATAATAAAAAAAGGTAGTGTAATTTAACTGCCAGTTTTCAAAATTTCGCATCTTTTCAAATTTCTGCATTCCTTTGGACCTACCATTGAAGATGTTGATTAACAGGGCTTAATAAAAATAATAATAATTATTTACTTTGAGCACTACAATTGTAGTTAATAGATATAGCTATCTTCATTAATTTGAAAATAGCTAAAAAGATTCTTAGTTACACCTTTTATTTACAATTTTGAATCAATATTTATCATCACATACATTCACGGACAATACATCCACAAATAAATGGTCAAAACACACATGAGGTCACAAAATAAGACACATCCATGTACTTCAAATCATTTATGTTATTACTTTCAAACTCTTGCCAACTTCAGTAAATACACATATAGCTCTGTCAATGTCTTCATCACTGTGTTCTGCACTTATCTGTACACGAATTCTTGGTTTTTCTGGTGGCACTAGAGGACAGGTGAAAGGAGTCACCAGAATTCCTTTGCCTGTGGAAAGGATAATGTAATTAACATTTCTATACTGTGTAATGAAATATTGTTCGTATGGATGCAATATTGTCCTGGTAACAGAAATAGGAAATTAATCAAATCTTTTTCTTCAATAATATGAGAATAGTAATAGTAACAACTAACTATAAAGATGGTGGCTGAACTGCAGACAGCCATGTAAAAATGGCACAGCCATAGCATCCAGAAATGATGCAAGTTTGCATGAATCATGCACGAGTGTATGATTGTAGTATATTATTTCTCTGATTAAGGCTGTGGCAAAAAATTTAAAGTTTTCTGAATGTGGTTGTTTTTTCTATGTGGATATCTGCAGCTTAGCAATCATCGTTACAGTGAGTTACTACATATCCTTATACTGACGTTAAAACATATAGTTTCCATTGTGAAATCTTTTTCGTCATTTCACATGGTTTTTGCCAATAAATTTTCTTATATATATATATATTTTCATAAAAAATGAGTAATTTTATTAAACATATATTTTTGTAGAAAAATAAGTATGAATGAACAAACATTTATAGACAAATACTGTATCTAAGACTTCATTTTATTGTTCTGTTCTATGTCTCATGAGCTTTTCATCAAATGAATGGCACTTGGCTGTAGATTTCCAACTTGAGCTTAATGCCAATGTCTCTGGAAACTATCATGAATGTGTAGCCATCCTACGTTGGAAGATGCCTGAAGCCCCACTGAACTACTGTATATTATTATTGTTAACAATGAAACAAAATGCCTGTAATAGGAAACAATGTAATGTAATTCAGTACTTTTCTACACCTGACTATATAACAATATAATGAGGGTAGGATGTAACTCCCTGCAAAGACATTCATTGAGCTGTGTCAAGCACATAAAATAAAAAAGACATAACTTTAGCTTTTGGCCATTAGCCTTCATCATAAAAAATACACCATTCATAGAATCACTCATGCACACTTCACAGACACACAATCACATCTCCATCCATCTGCTGCATTCTCACTATGTAGTGTGGCGAAGAGGGACACGAAGATTGCAAGGCAGTGATGGTGATGGATACAGCATAGTTTATACAACCCATCTAGTAGGCCTATCTACATGTTCAGTTACTCACTTTTATAATTGTATTCACTGGCTGGAACTTGGTACATCATGTATTGGACACAGTCCAGTTTGTGTACAATTTGATGATTTGAGTTCTTATGACTTCTCTGAATTTGAAGAATTTATTTTCATTGTTATGCCTGTATACTGTAAGGTCCACAAAATGTAGGATATTATTTGCTCCATTTCTCGGTTGAATTTTATTTTTGGAAGGACTGTAAAGATATTTTGGAAAGGATAGGTTGCTACTCACCACAGAGACGCCCGATGAGCCACAGAAAGGCACGCGCACGCGCGCACACACACACACACACAAACACACACACACACACACACACACACACACACACACAAGCTTTCACCTGTTAAGCCTTCGTATGCCATAGAGAATGCACACACACACACACACACACACACACACACACACACAAACAAACCCAAGCACCATCTCCAGCTGTTGTGGCCAGACTCAGCCAATGGTTGGGTTTGTGTGTGTGTATGTGTGTGTGTGGGCGCACTTGCACGCACGTTCTCTATGGCAGACGTAGACGAAGGCTTAACAGCCAAAAGCTTTATTATCTTTTTGTTTATTCTGTTATGTGAGCCTTTCTGTGGCTCATTGGGATCTCTGTGGTCAGTAGCAACCTACCTTTTCCAAAATATTGTTGAATCCATCAAGGTGTTTCTATTGCGTGAAAAAGATATTTGTTACTAGTCCACAGATTGATAATCCTATGGGACATCCTTATTGTTGTGAATAGAACTAGCTGCCAAATGCAAAATAATTTTGTTCTGCGATTAGTTTCAGAATGCTTATTAGTTCTTTTATGTAGTGATTGGGAATGTTGTTATTTTTGTTGGTGTTTAATGATGGTGATGATTTCTGTAGTGGGAATGTTCACGTACATGGATGTGATAATCTGTTGTGAGTATGTTGATGTTTCTGATTGTTTTGTATTAGTTCTTTGGTGTTTGGTAAGATTCTGTTGTTTGTGTCTAAGTACATATGTGCATATTTCTCTGCCTACATGATTTGTGGGCATACTTCTAAAATTAATGACAGGATGAATGGGTAAATTTTCATTGTGTAGTTTTAATAGGCTGTTCAATATGGCTCCTATGGAATCTTTTTGTTTTTTAACCATTTCGCTTTTGGTTTAGTAAAAATGCATTAAAATTATTTTGGCAGAACTTGTATATTTTTCTGATATCATTAAGGAATAAATATACAGAGAGGCAGTGGTTAGTATATCCAGTTGTTTGCAGAGGTTTCTACAGGATGTTCCTGAATTTAATGCTGTCAGACTGTGAGAACTTTTGCGTGACTTGAGTTACCCCAAAATATACCACCAAAGTATGTTAGCTCTTTTTATGTCTCCTATGTCTGGTAACACTCTTATTGTAAATAAAGAATTGTTAAGTGATTTCTGCAGTTCTGTGGTGTGCAACACCCACCTGAATTTATTATCAAGTTGTAATCTTTACATTGGGCCAGTCTTAAGTGTATTATGATGTGGTTTCTACCAACACTAACGTATAATAATGCACCACTTGCCAGTAGATAATCACTTTATTGTAAATACACTTCGCGGATTTGCCGCCGGATGACATTGTGAATCTCCCACAATATTTCATCGACCCAACTGTTCGACATCTTCAGGTGGTGGTAGCTGTCAGTACTTCAAGGCACGACTGATGGTAATTGCGTGGCAGCGGCGCTATTTATCAGGAAGTGTGCAGAGATTACGCATGCGCAAGAGACTGGTCAGTGTTGGTCGGCGGCGGTGCTTATGGTGCCCCCTGCTGGGAGCTGAGGAGGCGTCTTCTGCCCGTGCGCAATGAGTGTGCTGCCGGACGCTACTGTGGTGGAAATTGGAACTACGTATCTGCGTTGTGCTGCATTCCTTCGTGTTTCCGATTTACTCTTTTCTACTGTTTTGTTTTGATTGCCGCCAATACTGGATTCCAGGCTGCGCTCATCTGGAAACCTGCATCCCTGTTGATAAGATTGTCCACCATACGGATGTGTATGGCCTCCTTAAAAATACTGTCCCCAAATGTTGACACTGACAATAGAACTTCCGTTTTCTTATAATACATCCGATGACCTGTGTACCGGCAGTGCTCTGCTACCGCTGACTTACAAGGTTGTCCTAGGCGTGTGTGGCATTGGTGTTCATTACAGCGTTCTTGCACAGTTCGACATGTCTGTCCTATATAAGATTTTCCGCACTGACATGGTATTTTGTATACGCCGCGTTATCGAAGGCCAAGCTTGTCTTTGACCGAGCACAATAGATTCCTCAGTTTTGATGGCAGACGGAACACACATTTGATGTCGTGTCTCTTCAGGATACATTCTATTCTAGATGACATGCCACCAAAATATGGCAAGAATGCCATTACAGTGGGTGCCTCCGAATCTTCATCAACATCCTTTTGTTGAAATTGTTTCAATCAAAATGCATTGCATATTTGTCGCTCAGAATAACCGTTTTGCTGGAATACAGTTCTTTGATGTTGTAGTTCACCTGGCAAGCTATCAGTATCTGAGACCACATGTGCCCTGTGTACCAAAGAGCGTAAGATGCTACCGTGTTGTGCAGGATGATGACAACTTGTGGCCTACAAGTGCGCCGCTTTGCGGTAGACACTGCCCTGCACATGCCCTGATAAATACCGTCGTTGCGCAATTACCATCAGTCGCGCCTTGAAGTATTGACAGCTACCACCACCTGAAGATGTTGAACAGTTGGGTTGACGAAATATTGTGAGAGATTCACAATGTCATCCGGCGGCAAACCCGTGAAGTGTATTTACAACAGATTCGCCGTGAAAGCTTGAAAAGTCAATCACTTTATTGCTCACTTCAACAGAGATGTTAACAGTCACAAGTACAAAGAAGCACTAGAGTCTTGATGCTGAGGCAGTAATCATGCACCTCAACCAAAGAGGTTACTTTTTGCTCCCGTGTGCAATATCGATTCACAGGACACCACAGTGCCCCACCTCTAGGAATGTGGAGCATAGGGAGGGCATCAGCACCGTGAGAATGTTGTCGCTTGGTGCTGGCCCTTAGTCCGGAGAGGGGCATGGAGCGTGCGTCATAGTGAGGCGCAGATGCTGAAGGTGGTGTGGCTGAAGCAACACAATGTCAGCATGGACTGTGGGGCAGGTGGCGTAGAGCGTCTTGAGTACCATCCCACTAGAGAGGCAAGAGGTGGGGAAGATGATATGTAGTCCTCCAACCACCGTGGGCGATGGAGGGGCCACCCAGCACACGAGAGCGGAACAGCAGAGGGTGGGGAAGGGGCAGCAAGGAGGGGAATTGACAGATGTAGGACACCTGATGCACTTAAAGACGCCAAGATCTGTGGAGAATCAGTGGAAGAGGGTAAGGGGAGGTGTTTGATTAAGGTGATGTTTACAGGAGAAGATCCGTTGTCACAACAGGGCTGGAAGTATATGACAAACAATGTTCTGTCCCACAGGTGCACAGTAACATCTTTCTCTGGGTAGGCGGAGAGGTCCATGGCATATGTGACATGGGTGACTGCATCAGGAGCGTAAGAGTCGGCGAGGTGCATAGTTGTTGCTGTGGCACAGGACTAGGAGGTGTCGCCAGAGATCGGGTCAGAGAAAAACCTGTGAAAATTGGTGAGTTGTCTGGTAGAATATGCGGCATGACATGCATTGCAATGGGAGATGACTGCAGTGGGGCAGAGTCTTCCTGATCAGTGCTTAAAACTTGGTAGTCACATACATGCACGGCACTTAGTAGACCATTGTCACACACAGAAACACAGTGTGTAGGCAAAAGAACATCACACAATGTAAGATCACTTGTTGGGGGTTGTCTGCATCATAACTTCCTACTTGTGGACTGTCACAAACAGGGGAAAGAATCCACATGGGTTTCAGCTGGTTGATGGAGACTGGAACCATGCTTCCAATTAAGGGAAATGTTACACATGTTTTTGGATCTGCGTAAGACAGAATGTGGGCCAAAAAAGGCGGTTGTAGTGAGGGCGTACTCTGTCATCACACAGCATTACAAAATCACACTCCTCCAGTGCTTTGTGTACAAACACATTCGGTGAACAATGGGAATGCGGCGGGGATACCCTCGTGTGCGCGTTTTCTTCATGTAAATGTTCGACAAGCATTGGTAGATCAGTTTGTGAGGGGTGGTCTGCAGCTGTGTATTTTGTCGCCATGCGTTACGTGAAACCAGCACAGCGGGTAGGTGGGATGGGGTGACCCACTTGTCATGACAGTGCTGAGAGTAATTGTGGCATGTGTGGCAGATGGTATGTAAGGCTGTGAAGGCATGGAGGAGGGGTGGTAGAAGATGACGATGGTAACAGTCTGCTGCCAATGGGTTGCTCCACTGTCTGTTGAATGGTGTGCCGCTCAGAATGTCTGAATGCCAAAAGGGGAAGTGGAAAGGGGCATGTCCGGTTGTCGAATTCTGCACGCTGGAGAATCAGAAATCAACTGATGATGGTGCCCACTTGGCATGCCCTGTCAGATTATGCTTGATGAGTGTCAAGCGGCTGTGTTAACAGTGCTAAGAGCTGTATTTGTAGCTTGGAAGATGGAGTAACAAAATAGCGCACTTGACACCACAAGTGGTGCCAGGGGTGGAGTCGCTGATATTTACCTCCTCGATAATGTGAGTCAATGCCTCATCCGACGAGCATGACACGTGTAATACAAGAATCTCCTTTGTGTTGTGGAACTTTGGTTCAGGTAGAGGTGACAGGATGATAATACTGGCCAAGTCCATCTGGTTATGGAGGTGTATGACTAAACACAAGAATCGAGTGTCCTCAATTGTGGTGTTGTGCAACTCGAAGATAGATTCCACCAACGCAAACTTTTTTTTTTTTTTTTTTTTTTTTTTTTTTTTTTTTTTTTTTTTTTTAAATTCTCAAGGGTGCTTTTTCTTTGTCAGTTCTTGTTTTGGACAATATGTTGCTTTTGCTTTCATTTCTTATATTCCTAATTTCTTCTGCAACTAACTCTTGTTATAGGACCTATACTGAAGTTACTTTTTCTGCATGTTGTTTTTATTATGCATTTGATACCTGAGATTAGGTTCTCTATTGTATTTTGTGTAGTGTGTTTTAATGTTATACTTATGTTCTTTTAGTAGAAAATTTATTTATTATTTGGAAAGCTATACATCACTGAGATTAATTAGTTGTTATAGAATGTTTGTTTTACTTTATTTCTGTTTTGGTAATTAGTTTTGTTTGTTTCAAAATTGTTTTTCTTCCCCCTACCACCCACAAAAAAAAAAAAAAAAAAAAAAAAAAAAAACAAAAAAAAAAAAAAACAAAAAAAAAAAAAAAATTCGGCACTGTTATATATGAAGATTACTCACCAGGCGAAGGAGCACAGGTAGTGATAGTAGTGCAAATAAATAAAATACACACACAAACACAAGCTTTCGCAACTCAGTTGCATCTTCAGGCAGAAGGGAAGGAGAGGGACAATGAAATGAAGAGGATTTTAAGGGAGTGGGTAAGGAGCCATTCCAATCCATTGTGTAAAGTACCTCTTATCAATATCCATGTCACACTTCAGTGTGGCATAACCTTCGTGTTCAAGAGTTCATTGAATCCATGGTAGAAAGCTGATGGTGCAAAAAAAAGTATTAAGTATTATATATTTGTTAATCAAAATATTCACAGGTGTACTGCTGGTCGATAGTGTCCAACGGGCACAATATTTCAGCAATCATACATGTCACCATCATCAGGTGAAATGACAGACTGAGCTCCTGGAAACGCACCGGCACGGAGATCCGCACACTACGGCGGCTCGAGGGGAACTGGGTTCTAGCCCTGTAGCGGATGATTTAAATACCCTCGGCTCGTGAAGCGACCCCTCCATGGTCAGCGTCCCGCGCTGCGGTCGTGCAGTGGAACCGATTGCGACAGCGTCTGAGATGACATTGATGTGATGGGTGTCACTACGTTACGTTACCTTGATTTAATATTAATTAACCCAATCGCTGGTTCCCAAGCTTTGCTAAGATTATAGCCACAGTCACGGTTTATGAGATCATCACTTGTGCAAATTTCAATGGCCTCTCTAACGATGCAGTCCCAGTATCTCGACGTCTGTACCAGAATCCTAGTGCGTTCATAATCCATCACATGATTCTCTGACAAACAATGTTCAGCAACCACCGAATTGCTCTGTTACATCAATCATGTGTGCCTCTGGTGTTCAACGATGGTACGCATCGTCTGTCCAATATATGACTTGCCACACTGACACGGAATCTGGTACACACCGGTCTTCCTCAAACCAAGATCATCTTTGGCACTCCCCACCAGTGAACAAATTTTATTCAGCGGACAAAAGACAGTTCCAACCTGGTGTTTCTTCAAAATGCGGGTGACCTTTCCCGAGAGTGAGCCGGTACATGGAATGAACGCAATGCCTACATCCTCCCTCATGTTTTCATCCGTTTCCACAGGTTGTGCTGTAGTGGTTGGGCGGAGAGCCCGCTGAATCTGCCACTCTGATTACCCATTTTTTCGGAATACAGTTCTCAGGTGTTCCAATTCCTGGGGTAGACTCTCTGCGTTGGAGATAGTATGTTCCATATATACTAGAGTTTTAAGTACCCCATTCCTCTGTGAAGGGTGATGACAGCTGTCTGCATGTAAATACAGATCAGTGTGAGTTGTCTTCCGATACACACCATGACCCAGGGTGCCATCAGCTCTTCTCTTGACCAAGACATCAAGGAACGGCAATTTACCCTCGGTTTCAGTCTCCATAGTGAATTTGATGTTGGGATGTATGGAGTTCAGATGTGTAAGGAAGTCAAGGCATTTATCCATACCATGTGGCCAGGAGACAAACGTGTTGACCACATAACGGAAAATGCAAGTAGGTTTCCATTCAGATGATGCCAGAGCTTCCTCCTCAAAATGCTCCATGTACAAATTTGCGACCACAGGGGAGAGTGGGCTACCAATGGCGACACCCTCCATTTGTTTGTAGTATTCACCATTGAAAAGAAAATACTTGGAGTTCAATACATGCCTAGAAAGTTCAGTGGTCTTCTCGTCAAACTTCTGACCAATCAAGGCTAGTGACTCTCGAAGGGGCACCCTCATAAACAATGAATCGACGTCAAAACTCACTATGATATCTGAGTCACCCAGCCTTAAGCTGTTAGGGCGTTTAACAAAATCCACAGAATTATGCATGTGATGAGGGCATTTACCCACATAAGGACTTCATATTTCCGTCAAGTATTTGGCCAACAAATATATAGGTGCTCTGATGTTACTGACCATGGGATGTAACGGCACCCATCTTTGTGAAACTTAGGGAGTCCATAAAGTCTTGGCGGCACTAATAATTTCTGTGACTGGTGTGAACTTGGGGATAGGAGTAAAGTTGAGTCCTTTTTCCAAAACCAAGACTGCATCATCACTCAACTCCATGCCACTCAGATTGATGACAGTCTTGCACAGAACCTGCAGAGAAGGTGGCATGAGAACTTAGCTGTTTGATGTCCCGTTGCCTTCTTATGAGTGGAATCGACTGCAACCCAGGTAACACCATCAATCTAATCCCAAGAAAAAGAAGTGAAGTGACTAACCAGTTGCAAATGCAGTTTGAATAGTTCCAGTGAGATGAATTCAAGGCTACTAGCGGGTGAAATGCACTCTCTCACAAAGCAATGTGAGGCTGGCCGGTTTCTTAATTCTCTTGGCTGCTGCAGAATCGATGTGATGCGTAACCTTAGCAAAAATAGAATGTTGTTCCAAATTTTGCTAAGGTTATGCATCACATCGATTCTGCAGCAGCCAAGAGAATTAAGAAACGGGCCAGCCTCACATTGCTTCGTGAGAGAGTGCATTTCACCGGCCGTAGCCTTGAATTCATCTCACTGGAACTATTAAAACTGCATTTGCAACTGGCTAATCACTTCACTTCTTTTTCCTGGGATTGGATTGACGGTGTTACCTGGGTTGCAGCTATGAACAAACAGAGGGAGTTGCAATGGGTAGCCCACTCTCCTCTTTGGTTGCAAACTTGTACATGGAGAATTTTGAAGAGGAAGCCCTGGCATCATGTGAATGGAAACCTTGCTTTTTCCATTATGTGGACGACACTTTCGTCATCTGGCCACATGGTATGGATAAACTCCTTGACTTCCTTACACATCTGAACACCATACATCCCAACATCAAATTCACTATGGAGACTGAAACAGAGGGTAAATTGCCATTTCTTGAAGTCTTGGTCAAGAGAAGAGCTGATGGCACCCTGGGTCATGGTGTGTATCAGAAGACAATGCACACTGAACTGCATTTACAAGAAGACAGCTGTCACCACACTTCACAGAGGAATGGGGTACTTAAAACTCTAGTACATAGGGCATGCACTATCTCTGACGCAGAGAGTCTAACCCAGGAATTGGAACACCTGAGAACTGTATTTCGAAAATATGGGTAATCAGAGTGGCAGATTCGCGGGCTCTCTGCCCAACCACTACAGCACAACCTGTGGAAATGGATGAAAACATGAGGGAGGATGTAGGCACTGTAGGCACTATAGGCACTGTGTTCATTCCATATACTGGCGCACTCTCGGGGAAGGTCGCCCGCATTTTGAAGAAACACCAGGTTGGAACTGTCTTTTGTCTGTTGAATAAAATTCATTCACTGGTGGGGAGCGCCAAAGATGATCTCGGTTTGAGGAAGACCTGTGTGTACCAGATTCCGTGTCAGTGTGGCAAGTCATATATTGGACAGACGATGCGTACCGTCAAGGATCGATGCGTTGAACACCAGAGGCACACATGATTGATGTAACAGAGCAAGTCGGTGGTCACTGAACATTGTTTGTCAGAGAATCATGCGATGGATTATGAACACACTAGGATTCTGGTACAGAGGTTGAGATACTGGGGCTGCGTTGTTAGAGAGGCCATTGAAATTTGCACAAGTGACGATCTCATAAACTGTGACTGTAGCTACAATTTTAGCAAAGCTTGGGAACCAGCAATTGGGTTAATTAAATCTAGCAAACGTAATGCAGTGACGACCATGGCGGACAGAGCCCTCACATCGACATCATCTCAGACGCCGTCGCAATCGGTTCCACTGCGCGGCCGCGGCGCGGGGCACGGACCACGGAGGGGTCGCTCCACAGACTGAGGGTATTTAAATTGCCCACTACCGGGCTAGAACCCAGTTCCCCTCGAGCCGCCATAGCGTGCGGATCTCTGTGCCGGTGCATTTCCAGGAGCTCAGTCCGTCAGTTCACCTGATGATGGCGACATTTATGATCGCCGAAATATTGTGCCCATTGGACACTATAGACCGGCAGTACACCCGTGGATATTTTGATTATCAAATATGCTGGGAGAAACTGAAGAATTATATATTTGTTCTTCATTTCATTCTTTGATCAGATCCAGATTCTCTTCAGGATCTCCTGAGTCAGCCTATGGTCACTCTTTTGGCAAGCAGGGGTGAGGGGAAGTGCTAGTAACATGCGGGTTTACATTGGCCAAGGGAGCAGCTCCTATGCTACTCTCACTCTGAGAGAAAAGCATGGATCAGCCTGAATACAAGACAATGTGAGCTGTTTCCACACCTAACCTTGTGCATTGGCAAAGGCTATTTTCGGTGCATTGAAGATTATCAAAAACATAAGATCCTAAAATGAACAATAATAATAAGAAACTGGAGAGCCTATCTTTTCACCAAAGCAACAGCAACCTCTTCATCAGCATTTCAGAGTAGAATTCAAGTCTATGGATGACAACTCCCGAGTCCAGTGTGCAGGCAACATTACTAATTTAACAAGTCAGGCCCTTTTTATATGTACAGTTGATTTGTTTCATTGTATGTAACATCAGGGAATAGATGATTACGGCTGTGCACTAGCCTTCTGCACAAGTTGTAACTAAAGAAAGCTGAAAGCCTATCTTAAATAATGTTGCTCATACTCTCTTGTGAATTTGGAATAATGTTCACTCCTGATGTATGAAATTTTCTGCAGAACTTTTTGTGTCATCTCTCTCTTTCGTACATCTGAGACAATATTCTCTCATAATTCCTCTTCAATAGCTTATGACAACATTACAATCCACCTATAACATAAATCATCAACCCCTTTTCACAATAATTACCATCCAGTGCCTCCATGTCATATTTTCGTGGATCCCAAGGTGATATTTTCAGAATTTAGTCAAATCTGCTGCCAAATAGCATTGTCCTTACTCTTAAAAATTTTTGAGAAATTACTGTTTGAAGGTTCAAGGGTGTGTATCCGGTCACTGGACAGACACCAGTTTCCCTATTTTGAGATTTACTGCTTAATGAGTTGACCTACAGATGTCAGTTTATTAAGCATTTAGTATTTTGCCCACTAAGTTGATACAACACAAAAAAGTAGAAAATTAGAAAATATCATTTGGATTCTTTATAAAAAAGAAAAAAAAAATCATTAAACTGTCCCTTTCATCTTGGTGAGCTTTAAATTTAAAATTTTTCAAAAACACACAACTGTGTACAAAGAATCAGTAGAGACCTCAGTTTGTGCAATGTAACTTTTTAGTGATGCTCTCTCTTCTTCTTCATCTTGCAATGTTTAACATCCCATCGACAGTGTGGTCATTAGAGACGGAGCTTATGCTCAGAAGGTTTGGGTAAGGATGTGGAAGGAAATTGGCCGTGCCGTTTCAAAGGAACCATACTGGCATTTGCCTGGAGTGATTTAGGATAATCACAGAAAACCTAAATCAGGATGGTTGGAGGTGGATTTGAACCACCATCCTTCTGAATCCGAGCCCAGTGTGTTACCACTGCGCCACTTCGCTTGGTTTAGGTCACTGACAGAGCCTCTTCGAAGCTTCTCCTTTCTTCCACAGTCTATTGTTTAGAACCTCCTCCTATTGCAGTCCTCTTCTGGTTACATCTTCCTTCAATTGGTCTCTCCATCTTGCTCTTGGCCTTCCAATTGGTCTCAATCTGGATTCTGTCTATGCTAGGGCCCTTCTAGGAAGTCTTTCTGGTCCCATTCTTTTAATCTTCCCAAACCACCTCAGCCTATTACTTTCCATAATTTCTTTTAGAAGCTTGATATTTAACATGTTTCATGTTATTTGATCCCTTATCTTGCCCCTTCTCATCTTGCCAAGGATCCCTCGAAGAAAGGGCTTGTATCCTGCTAAGATCTTTCTTTGTCCAGTATTTTGATCCATAGATTAAAATTGGCAGGGAATATGACTTGTACATAATGATTTTTGCTTCAGCAGATATGTTCCATTTCTAATTATGTCTGTTACACAATAATAAAATTCTTAACAAATTTCTATCCTTTCTGGGATTTCCTCCTTCACATCTCCTTTCTTGGTTAATTTACTTCCAAGATACTTGAAGACATCCTCCATTTCTTCAGCAGATTTTAATTACTTCTTTTTTTGTTAACCTTATTTCCATACTTGCTCCTTTGATTACTCTGTGTCAGGTATTCAGTTGTTCCTCCAATTTCTGCTCATTTTCTTCCCACAGGTGAAAGCAGCCATGTGTAACGGTAATTAGTGATTATAAGTGTTTTCGTAATGAAAACAGAATAACCTATTAAAGTGGAAATGTAAAGTCTAACGCAAAGTGTGAAGCAGGGAAGTGGCCAGCAGCAGGCATGTGGAGTCTCGAATCGCTGGAACAGCAGATCACCGTGCAGCACATTCCGACGGCGTCACGTGGCCACGGCTCACGTGTTCGAGAAATCACGAAGTTGACGAATCAGCTCAAGCGGTCATCGGCCAGCCAACTCAAGAGCAGTAAGAATAGCAAAACGTGACCAAGAAGAATGCATAAAGTCAACAGTTTGAAACCGTCACAATGCCAGTACAGTTACCTCTGCCTACGCGTAACCGGACCGCCGCATCCGCTATCAGTGCGCCGCCTTCTGCCTTCAAGTAAGAAAATAACTGAATGTAAGGAAATTACCACAAGTATTATGTTGGGCGCTGATGACCACGATGTTGAGCACCCTAAAGCCCCAATAACAACAACAACAACAACAACAAGTATTATGTATATTTGTAAATAACAGCTATCTGCTTCAATGCTGTCTCATTTCAACATTCTTCCACCTCTGAGCCAAGAGAATTCACGTCCCACAAATGTGATTAATATCAAACAAATAATAATATGAATATTTCTTGAGTTAAACTAAGAGTAACTGCCCATCCTGACAAATATCACTGATACAAGGTCTTTGATGCTTTAGGAAAAGAGTAAGAAGTGAACCATTAATCATACAGATAGCCACATTTAGTAACCAGTATGATCCGAAATAACCGAGATCACGTTACAATTGGTGTCAGAGAAACTTGGCTCAATCAAGGTGGGAGGGACAGCCATTGAAGTGGTAGCTGAAGGGTAATTGTTTAAGTAAAATTCGTAATATTTCTCAGTTTTTCTGTTGTAAGCTTTATAATTTTGAAAGGTATTTCAGAATATTTTAACCCAGTAAGATTGTATAAGTAATAATTTTTTAAAAATGATGACAAGAAACCGCACAAAGTCAGACCCAGCAACACCGGGGGTTTCCACTGAGGATGCTATTCAAAGCTTAGTCAATCAAATAACACAGCTTAGAAATGATAACAATGCATTGGTTATGCAACTGAATCAGATTAAGGCATCCAGTTTAGCCTCTACCACCTTAGATCCTTCCACAGCCTCCTTAATAACGCCTTTTTCTGGTAAACCTGGCGAAGATATAATTGCATTTCTTGACGATTTGACAGCAGCTGCAAATTTAGGGGCGTGGCCACCCCCATGAACCACAGACATTGCCGAGGTGGGGTGGCTTGAGTGCCTCAACGATACAGATAGCCGTACCGTAGGTGCAACCACAGCGGAGGGGTATCTGTGGAGAGGCCAGACAAACGTGTGGTTCCTGAAGAGGGGCAGCAGCCTTTTCAGTAGTTACAGGGGCAACAGTCTGGATGATTGACTGAGCTGGCCTTGTAACATTAGCTCATGTGGCTTTGCCACACAGCTACTGCGAACGGCTGAAAGCAAGGGGAAACTACAGCCGTTACTTCTCCCGAGGACATGCAGCTCTACTGTATGAACATATGATGATGGCATCCTCTCGGGTAAAATATTCCGGAGGTAAAATAGTCCCCCATTCGGATCTCCGGGCGGGGACTACTCAGGAGGATGTTGTCATCAGGAAAGACAATACTGGCATTCTACGGATCGGAGCGTGGAATGTTAGATCCCTTAATCGGGTAGGAAAATTAGAAAATTTAAAAAGGGAAATGGATAGGTTGAGGTTAGATATAGTGGGGATTAGTGAAGTTCGGTGGCAGGATGAACAGGATTTCTGGTCAGGTGAGTACAGGATTATAAATACAAAATCAGTTGGGGGTATCACAGGAGTAGGACTGATAATGAATAAGAAAATAGGAATGCGGGTAAACTACTATGAGCAGCACAGTGATCGCATTATCATTGTCAAGATAGATACGAAGCCAACACTGACAACAGTAGTACAGGTTTATATGCCAACTAGCTCTGCTGATGATGAGGAGATCGAAGAAATATATGAGGAGCTAAAGGAAATTATTCAGACAGTTAAGGGAGAGGAAAACTTAATTGTGATGGGAGACTGGAATTCGGTTGTAGGAAAAGGAAGAGAAGGAAAAATAGTAGGTGAATATGGACTGGGCAGGAGGAATGAAAGAGGAAGTTGCCTGGTAGAATTTTGCACGGAACATGATTTAATCGTAACAAACACCTGGTTTAAGAATCACAAAAGAAGGTTGTATACATGGAAGAGACCAGGAGACACCGGAAGGTATCAGATAGATTTTATAATGGTAAGACATAGATTCTGGAACCAGGTTATAAACTGCAAGACATACCCAGGGGCAGATATAGACTCTGACCATAACTTGTTAGTCATGAACTATAGGCTGAAACTGAAAAAACTGCAGAAAGGTAGGAAAATAAGGAGATGGGACTTAGATAAATTGAAGGAAAGTGAAGTTCTGGAGAATTTCAGAGGGAGATTTAGGCAACAATTGACAGAAACAGGGGGAAATAAAACAGTAGAAGAGGAATGGGTAGCACTGAGAGATGAAATAGTGAAGGCAGCAGAGGACAAAATAGGTAGAAAGGCAAGACGTACAAAAAATCCCTGGATATCGCAGGAAATACTAGATTTAATCGATGAAAGGAGAAAATATAAAAATGCAGTAAATGAAACAGGCAAAATGGAGTACAGACAACTAAAAAATGAGATTGACAGGAAGTGAAAAATGGCTAAGCATGAGTGGCTAGAAGCCAAATGCAAATCTGTAGAGGAATGTATAACAAGGGGAAAAGTAGATACCGCCTACAGGAAAGTAAGAGAGACATTTGGGGATAAGAAAAGCAACTCTATGAATATCAAGAACTCAGATGGGAAACCAGTTCTCAGCAAAGAAGGGAAAGCTGAAAGGTGGAAAGAATACATAGAACAGCTCTACAAAGGAAATGAACTTAGAGACGATGTTGTAGCAAGGGAAGAGGAAGTAGATCAAAATGAAATAGGAGATGCTATACTGAGAGATGAATTTGACAGAGCCTTGAAAGACCTAGGTCGGAACAAGGCCCCAGGAGTAGATGACATACCCTCAGAGCTACTAAAGTCTCTGGGAGAGCCAGCCATGACAAGACTATTTGAACTGGTGTGTAGGATTTATGAGACAGGCGAAATACCCTCAGACTTTAAGAAAAATGTAATAATCCCCATTCCAAAGAAATCACGCGCAGACAGGTGTGAAAATTACAGAACCATCAGTTTGATAAGTCATGATTGCAAAATTTTAACACGAATTATCTACAGGAGAATGGAAAAGCTGCTAGAAGCTGACCTCGGGGAAGATCAGTTTGGATTCAGGAGGAACATAGGAACCCGGAAGGCAATACTCACTTTACATCTTATCTTAGAAGATAGATTAAGGAAAGGCAAACCTACATTTTTAGCTTTTGTAGATTTGGAGAAAGCATTTGACAATGTTGACTGGAATACACTCTTTCAAATTCTGAAGTCATCAGGGGTAAAATATAGGGAAAGGAGAGTTATTTATAACTTGTACAAAAGCCAGACCGCAGTTATCAGACTCGAAGGGCATGAAAGGGAAGCATCAGTTGGGAAGGAAGTAAGACAGGGTTGTAGCCTTTCTCCGAAGTTTTTCAATTTGTACATCGAGCAGGCAGTGAAGGAAAGCAAGGAAAAATTTGGAATAGGGATTAAAGTACAGGGGGAAGAAATAAAAACATTGTGTTTTGCTGATGACATTGTAATTCTGTCAGAGACAGCAAAGGACCTGGAAGAGCAGTTGAATGGAATGGACAGTGTGTTGAAGAGAGCGTATAAAATGAACATTAACAAGAGCAAAACAAAAATAATGGAATGCGGTCTTAGAAAATCAGGCAATGCTGAAGGAATTAGATTAGGTAATGAAACAATGAAGGTGGTAGTTGAGTTTTGTTACTTGGGTAGTAAAATAACATGTGATGGTCGCAGTACAGAGGATATAAAATGCAGAATGGCAATGGGAAGAAAAGCATTTTTGAAAAAGAGAAATTTGCTAACATCGAACATTAATTTAAGTGTAAGGAAATCTTTTCTGAAGGCATTTGTGTGGAGTGTTGCCTTGTACGGGAGTGAAACATGGATGATAAGCAGTGTGGACAGGAAGAGAATAGAGGCTTTTGAAATGTGGTGCTACAGAAGAATGCTGAAGATTAGGTGGGTAGATCGCATAACCAATGAAGAAGTACTGAACAGAATTGGTGAGAAAAGGAATTTTTGGCATACCCTGGCTAAAAGGAGGTATCGCTTGGTAGGACACATTCTTAGACATCGAGGAATCGTAAATTTAGCATTGGAAGGAAGTGTGTGGGGTAAAAATCGCAGAGGTAGACCAAGAGACGTGTATAGTAAGCAGATTCAAGTGGATGTGGGTTGCCGTTCTTATGAGGAGATGAAAAGGCTTGTTCAGGATAGAGTAGGGTGGAGAGCTGCATCAAACCAGTCTCCGGACTGAAGACCATAACAACAACAACAACGGTCAAATGAACAACTTTTGCAAATGACGAAATTAAGGTTGACAGGCGAGGCCAAAGCACATGTGATGTATCATGAAGAATTGCGTAATGCTACAACCTTTGAAGAATTGAAGAAGGGATTACTTACGCGTTTTCAGAAACAAAATAGTTGTAGGTTTTATATGGAAAAATTGAGTACCATCACTCAGAAACAAAATGAATCATTAGAGACCTTTGTCAATAGAATCCGCAAGATTAATGTTAACACTTATCAATTATCAACCAGTGATGAAACAAATAGAGTTATCTTACAGGAGGCAGAGGACAGAGCTTTGGATACATTTTTGCGTGGGTTACCTCCTGAAGTGTCCCATCGAGTTAGGGCACAATTTCCTAAGACTTTAGCAGAAGCATTATCTATGGCAACATCATTTGAAGAGATCGACATTTCCACCAGGTACAGGGAAAAGCGGAACATATTTTCAACAGGTGTGCATTGTTTTAAGTGTGACAGACAGGGACACATAGCGAAATATTGTAGACAACCCCAGTGCACTAGCTGTGGGAGAATAGGGCATACGTTTAGAGATTGCAGGGCTAAGAAACAGTATGAAACTAGAAATCAGTTAAACTCAAGCGGGAACGCCGGTCAATCCGCCACCAGGCATTCCCTGTAAAATTTTATGCCATTAAGGTGAATGTGAAGGCGAAATGCTGGTTATCTGCGACCATACAAGATAAAAAAGTGAGAATGTTGGTAGACACAGGTGCTAACATATCGATCATAAGTAAGGCATGCATTGATGATAAGAAATATGACCCCCCGAGCTACAAACTGAGTGGAATAGGAGGTGGAACAGTGAAGTCAGTGGGTAGCACATCATTAATTTTTTATATAAACGGTGTACAATTTCAAGAACAAGTAGAGGTAGTAACAACGATAACTGACGGGTACGACGCAATCCCAGGGATGGATTTCCTGACTAAACTTCATGCCAAAATCGACCTCAGCCGCAAATAGTAGAGCTTAGCAGAACAATGTTTCAGTTAGGTGATACAGCTGCAAAGGGCGCGCTGCCTCAAATTCCTCGATGCGCAACGAGAAATCAACTAAACTGCGAGCACAGTCCTTGAGAGTTGATTCGCGCGATACAATTCCATATGGATCAGGTAAACTTCTCTGGTTGAATGTCGACTCGAAAGTACTGGCCGACACAGTTTGTCTAATAGAACCACTTGAAGAAAATGAGGAATTAGATGCGTCGCATTGTTTTGTTAGAAAAAGTGTGGTACGAGTTCAGAACGTGGATAGAGAGGCGTAAGTACTAGTACACGTTGACAAGTTCGGAGTGGAAGATAAAGAATTGCATAAGGGTATATTAGTAGTACAGTCAGTGCGTTTGAAGAAGAAGATTTTATTTGGACAGATAATACTGATGGTCAGAAACCAGATACCTACAAAACCGCATTACGCCAGAAGATAGAACATTTGAAAGGAAAAGATAGAGATACGATAGAAACAGTGTTGCTTGAGTTTCAGGATTTATTTAATCCGGAAGGACCACTGCTAGCCACAGATATAACACAGCACAGAATTCCAACAGGAAATAGCCCCCCAGTTTACAGAAAACCCTATAGAGTTCCACATCATTTAAAACCCGTGTTGGATGAATTTATAGAACAACATTTAAGAGACGGAATTATAGAATACTCTGATTCCCCTTATAATTCAAACATAGTTATAATTCCAAAGAAGTCTCCAGATGGTACGAAACATTACAGGTTTTGTTGTGACTACAGACATCTTAATAAACAAACCATTTCAGATGTTTATCCCCTTCCGAACATTACAGACATCATTGACAGTCTTGGAAATAGTAAATACTTTTCAACAATCGACCTTCGTTCAGGTTACCATCAGCTCGAAGTGGCACCCCAAGACAGGTATAAAACAGCTTTTTCTACCCCAGGAGGCCACTGGCAATTTAGGCGAATGCCATTCAGTTTGAGGAATGCCCCAGCAACCTTTCAGAGACTGCTCGATGGAGTGTTACGAGGTCTCAAAACCCAACAATGTTGTGTGTATCTTGACGATATTATTGTGTTTTCAAAAGACATTAAGGAACATGCAGTGCGTCTACGTAATGTTTTCCAGAGACTCAGAAAAGCAAAGTTAACATTGAATCTGGAGAAATGTAGTTTCGCATTAACAGAAGTTACCTACTTAGGCCATGTTATTAGTGAAAATGGAATTAAAACAGACCCCATATTAATTTCGGCAGTTCAGGATTTTCCAACACCACAATGAATTAAAGAAGTACAATCTTTTGTTGGTCTGGCTTCATATTACCGCAAATACGTGCCAAATTTTGCCGAAATTACCCAGCCCCTAACTCAGTTGTTGAAAAAAGGTGCAAAGTTCCAATGGTCTGAGGATTGTGAAGCAGCTTTCCAAACACTCACAGACAAATTAACACATAGTCCTGTATTAGCATATCCAGATTACAGTAAAGAGTTTATTTTGTCATGTGATGCAAGTGGTCATTAGGTAGGAGTGGTTTTAAGTTAGAATATAAACAGTGAGGAACACCCCATAGCATACGCCTCAAGACAATGGCTAACGATGGCAGAAAGAAATTATTTGAGAACAGAGAAAGAATTACTAAGTGTTATATATGGAATTAAATATTTTAAATGCTATTTGCATGGTAAAAAATTTAAGGTTATTACAGATCACGCAGCGCTAAAGTGGTTACTTGGGTTAAAAGATCCGTCTAGTCGTCTTACCTGTTGGGCCCGTTGTCTTCCTGAAATGGATTTCGAAGTGATACATAAACCTGGCAGATTTCGAAGTGATACATAAACCTGGCAGGAAACACACAAACGCAGATTGTCTAAGCCATAAAATAGCTATTGTAGAAGTAACTGGCGGAGATTTTGAGGACAGGCTGAAGATACAGAATGCAAGAAATATACAACCCAAAAACAATTTTGCTTCGAAGACAGGGTATTATGCCTTAAGACGAAACTTGGACCTCGAATTATGGTTCCTCAACATCTGAAACAAGAAGTAATGCAGGAAGCGCACGACCACATCCTTGCAGGACATGAAGGTCAAATGACGACTGAAAGACATGTAGCTGAAAGATTTTGGTGGCCAACACATAAGCAAGATGTAGCACAATATGTTCGTAATTGTATTGCTTGTGCGCAGAGAGCAGAACTTTCCCGTGTAAAAATTCCTCTGCAATGTCTCCCTGAAGCCACATGTCCATACCAAATCTGTGGGTTAGATCTCTATGGTCCATTTCATAAAACATCAGCAGGAAATAGATATGTCTTAACTATTATCGACCACTTTACGCGGTATTTAGAAATGGTGAGTCTTCCGGACCAGCAGGCAAGTACGGTCGCCCAAGCCTTGGTTAATAACTGGATACTGAAATTTGGCGTACCTGAGGCCATTATTATGGATCAAGGAACCCAGTTCATGTCAGAATTAATGAAACAGTTGTGTCATTTATTGAAAATACGTAAATTACCCACAACTCAATTACACCCTCAGGCAAACGGACGCACTGAAAGAGTTCACCGGGCAATTGGCAAGATGCTAAGTTATTATGTCAATGAAAAAACATTCCAATTGGGACACATATTTACCATTTTTTGTCTTGAGTTACAATGCCAAACTCATGAATATACTGGAATTTCACCTTATGAAGCAGTCTTCGTTCGTCGGATGCCATCTCCTTTTGATGTAATTAAGCACAAAAATGGAAAAACAGGAGAAACAGTGAAAGATTTCGCCCGAAGAATGAAAGATGTATGGAAAAAAGTTCAAAATACAAATACTAGAGCATTGGATCGACAGAAAAGATTAAATAATACACACGTCAAGTATCCTAACTACAATGTCGGGCAGTGGATTATGCTATCCACCCCGTTTATAGCTAAGGGGAAAACGAAAAATTTCGTAACAAATTACAAGAGTCCTTATCAGATTATTGAGATAACATCACCGGTCAACATTAAACTGCAGTTGCCCACCCGAATAACTGTTGTGCATACAAGTAGGTTAAAACCTTTTAAGGGCGCGCCACAGGTAATACTACCAATAATGGGACCAGCTTTTCCGATGGGAGGAGGTCTATTGAAGACGAAATCAAAAGGGCAGCCGATGCAACAAACGGGTACATCAACATATGATCTTTGACCACAGGGACCCCATACATAATTGAAATGCAGTGCAAAGTGGATAAAATACGAATGTAAATAATTTGAAATAGTAATGATTTTGTGTATCAGGGGATAGTGTAGAAACAGGTAGGTTATGTAGATACTAGCGTATCTTCCTTTTGTTAGGTCCTTAACCATATTTTTTCCAGCAGATAGGAAGTCACTGGTTGTATGCAGTCAGTCAGCCAGCTAATATTTTTGCGCAGTGTTATGACAATGGTGTCACTGCGTTATTACGACATTTTGTACTTCATGATAGTGGGTTAATAATTAACGGCTCGTTCTGTTCCATCTCTGGCATAAATTTTCATTTACCGGCAACAATCACCGGTACAACAAGTGTCAGTTCATCCTTCCCTCTAATTTATTGGCCAGAAACTCCCATGCAAGTATTTCCTAGTCAGAACTTATCATACCTCAATGAATCCCTTGATAGTTCCCTTTTGAAATCACTGGATGTTTTTATAAACTCACAACAGGGTAAAATTGACGCTAATGTAATGATGCAACATATTTTAAAGTTGAAAGGAGAACATAAAACTATAATTCTTGGAACAGGTATATCTGGAAACTTTGTGTTGGTGCTTCTGATTTGTGCAATTTTCTGTTATTTACGATGACGTTCGAACAGTAACATGTCAATCCATCAAATTCCGGTAAACTGGTTGTTAGGGTAGTGCATTCCTTGTTAAAACACTAGAGTGATATCAGCTTGTACAGTACAATAGCGGATAAAATACTTGTATATTGTAGGTTTAAAGAATGTATGTGGATACTAATGTTTTGACTAAGAATTTCTGTATTTTTACTGTGATAATAGTTCGGTCTTATGAGTTATTGTCATAAGTTCATCGAGCTATGTGATATATATTACAAAATGAAGACTAAGTAAGAAGTGATGCATGTGTTTGAGAAATCACGAAGTTGACGAATCAGTTCAAGCAGTCATCGGCCAGCCATCTCAAGAGCAGTAAGAATAGCGAAACGTGACCAAGAAGAATGCATAACATCAACAGTTTGAAACCGTCACAACGCCAGTACAGTTACCTCTCCAGGGAAACGTGACTAACATTTCAGCAATCCATCGCCGCACGAGTTTAAGGCTCTCACACATGACAAGGTTACACATTTTGGCAGTTTTGGAAGAACGTGACTAGAAGCCAATGACCGGCTAGCGACTCTCCGCATGACCGAACATTCTGGAAATTTCTCCACGTGACAGAGACCTACTTGAACCAATAAATACCTGGACAAGAGGGGTCATTCTTTCATTGCTTCAGCACGAGTGAAGTTCGGCACCATTCCAGCTGATCACAGACATAGTATGTCTGCCTAGGTGTGTTTGCGTCTGTGTAAATGTATGGGTGTGTGTGTATTTGTTTACCTTCCTTTTTTTCCCCCAAGCTAAGTCTTTCCTCTCCCGGTATTGGAATGGCTCCTTATCCCCTTTCTTAAAACCCTCATCATTTCCTTTTCCCTCTCCTTCCCTTCTGCCTGATGAAGCAGCTAGGCTGCGAAAACTAGCATTTGTGTGTATGTGAGTGTGTTCTGTTTATTTGTGCTGCTATCACACCTGTGCTCCTTCGCCTGGTGAGTAATATATATATATATATATATATATATATATATATATATATATATATATATATAATGTTCAAATATTATAGTAGGAAACTTTCCTGGTGGGATAAATTTATATAAAAAATAAAAATCGGATAACTTACCCAAAGCACAGGCTCTTTGACATATACAAATACAAAAACACACATACCAGCTGTTGCCACCGCTGTTAGCTTCTTTAGGAAAAGAGGAAGGAAGGAGGGAAGAAAGGGAAGGATACGGGTTTTAAGGGAGTGGATGAGTAGTCATTCCAATCCTGGGAGTGGAAGGATTTACCTTAGGGGAAAAAAGGAAAGGTAAACAAGTACTCTCACACACACACACATATATACACATGCAAACACACCAAGGCAGACATTTGTAGAAAGCTTTTATCAATTATGACTTATGGACTATACCCATTCCATCAATGACATTTCAGAAAAGTTAATCAATCTTGTCAGATCATCCAAATTACTTGTCTAACAAAACTAATTTATGGTACCTCATTTGCTAATTTCATGGTATTTCTTTCAACCACTTCTACTTTTAAGAACTCATATCTTGTCCTTAATAGCAAAAATACATGTACAACACAAATTAGAAGTATAAATGAGTCACTTTCACTATTAGAATTCCCAATTTCAAAGACAGTATTGAACCTAGACTGATTTTTTTATCTTTGTAAACAAATTTTACTTAACCCTCTTGGTAACAGTATGTATAAAATTAATTATTTTATGTTTGAAACTCTAAAACTAGTTAGTGAACTATAATTGAAAATGGTATTATACTGAATTTTTGTACAAATAATTTTTATTTACACTGACAAATTAATGTATTATATGAAACAATTTTGTGACCAAAGCAAGAAGACTAATGCTGGACAAGACATCAGAGAAGAAACCAGCAAAAATTACTCCTGTAAATTGGTTCTTGTCTTGTGAAATAACTTTTGTGGGACACATGGCAGAATTACCCCACATTTCATTTTTTTATATTTGGACTGAAAATTTTAGTGATTATAACTTATATAATTGTTTACATCCATGTTCATTTGGTAAAATTTTTAAAATCATTCATAGTGAAAGTTTTGTTTTAAATTTTGATTTACAAGATATGCAAAAGTTGTACTGAAAGATTCCACAAAGTTACATGCTCTATTCACTTTCAAAACACTGTTTAATTGTCACACTGATTTACCTGATTTTGAAAACTGAACTTTACTGTTGATAGTAATCTTGTTATCATGCACTGTCGTACATATGTGATGTCTGCCATTGCGTTAGGGGTATTGTAATTTATGTACCCCATAGGATTTAGCTCATTTTGTAATATGAAGTTAACGATACCATATGTAACTGAGGCTTTACTTATGTGTAACAATGAAGATATTCACAGATTATAATATAATATGAAAGTATTTCAATGTAACAATAATAATGTTTTCTAAAACATTTTTGTTAAACTATTTTTGTTCATATAAAATCGTAATCAATATGATTCAATAATACGTTTTTGCTAACAGATTTTATCACTAACATTTCCTGATGTCTTTTGTAATCCACACAACCATTTGTCATGGTTTGTTTACCTCAAAGTTATATTATTGTCATAAATTGTTCATTAGAAAGTTGTAAACAGAAACTGGCACTGTTCTAATCAAAATTTACTGATACACATAATTTTGTTTTGATTTCTTATAAAAGTATTTCTAATTTACATGTAGTAATTTTATATATTACTTATTTGTGTTTGAGTTATGTATGCTTAACAAATAATGGAATCTATAAACTATTTTGTAACAGATTTATACTAGATAATTCTAGAAAAACTGTGATGTGTGAATTGGCCTGCACAGTCAGTCAATACTCAGTCTATATCAAGTCTATACTTAGTCTATAGTTAGTCTCAGTCTGTCAATGTCAGTTTAAAGTAGTGTCTAATAAATCAGTTTGTCCAATGTGATGTTATTCATTTGTAATTCCTTACATCTTCAAGAACCTGCCAAATTGTAAATATGTGATTTTTTAAATATTTATATGTATATATTTTAAATTTATTTGTGGAAGACAGCTAATGACATTTTCCCAGCAAACTTAGGCAGGCTATCAACATGGATGATGTTATGGCCTAGTGGGCCATTCAGATCGCGTGCACCCATTTTGTGTTCCGTGGTTGGCGTGGGACCGGCCGAGGTAGTTCTCGGCCTAGCCACAGGAGGGCACGGTCGTCTAATCAGCTGACGTGAGCTGCGTGCCATCTGCTGGTGGCATGCTGTCAAACAGCTGGAGTGACTGCCGTGTCATTCGATGAGTGAACGCGGAACAAGCGACATTGTGTTTACAAGAAACAGTGTTTTCTTCAGTGGGGATGAGTTTTATGGTAGCATGGTCTTTCTGCCACAGTCATGGCAGAACACCTTAGTGCGTTGCTGATGAATCTTCAGTCATTACCGGAAGTTTTGGCATAACAGAATGATTCCCTCACAGCGTCTATTGACACCTTAACTAGGGCTGTGCCACAACAGGTCAGGTTTCGCTTTTCTGTGCCCATTCCTCCATTTCCTCACTTTGACGACAATGCTGAGGATTGGTCCGACTATGAACAGCATTTATGCTAACTCTTCCTAGCCTTCCAGGTGTGTGATGAAGGTAAGCAAAAAGCTTATTTCCTTTCGTGGCTCTCGCCTTGTCTTTTTCATTTGCGACTTGGAGCCGCTTCAGATGCAGGCATCCCTGTCCTTTTCAGATATCTGTTCTCTCTTTGTGGCATATTTTCGCCGCCACTCTCACGTGGTGTTGGCCCGAATATCTTTCTAATGTTCGCAGAAACAGCCAGGTCAGTCATACCGCGCACGGGCCGCGGAACTGCAGGGGCTGGCCCGTCATTGTCTGTTTCGGTTCGAGCCGCATGGTGATTCAAATGTGGACTCTATGGACCGCAATGTTTTGATTTGTTTTGCTCCCGACCTGGACGTTCGCAGGCAGGCTCTTCAATCGGACAGTCGCTCATTAGCGGAGGTTTTGTGTATTGTGTGCGCTTTTGAAGTTTCTGATGCTGTGTGGAGTCAACTTTCCACTTGGGGGGAGGTATCCTCAGTTGCCGATTCGGCCCAGTTATCCGCGGCACCGGCTTCTTTAGTGGCTGTTGTCGTGTTGCCCTCCCCTCCCTCCCTTCTGACGCCGCAGCGCTCGCCTGTGTTGTATAGCTCCTCTGCTCTGCTAGGGGCCACAAAAGGACCTCTTACCCTCGCGATTTCGGTGCGTCGCCCGTGGATATTAATAAGGTTGTTCCCCGTCGGTGTACAGCTGCCGAAATTGTTTATAGACCTCAGCATTCTGCGGAAAACTGTCACGCTTCAAGTGGACACTGGCGCGACGACATCGCTTCTAAGTTCGGCTAGTCATCAAGCATTAGGCTCCCCCACTTTAAGTCCGGTTCCTCGCCCATTGTTTAGCTACGACGGCTACCCTATTCCAATATTGTGGTCGTTTGTCGCTGAAGCTACATATCAGAATGTTAGCCACGCGGTACCGTTTGTGGTAGTAAACAGTGCGACGGCTACGAATATCTTCAGCCTCGATGCTTTCCTTGCTTTTGGCTTTACTATTCCGATTCTGTCTGCTTGGTTTCCAATCAAATTCCATATGAGAGTCTCACGCAGCTCCTTGCGGAGTTCTTTTCCTTGTTTGTGCTGGGTCTTGGGTGTGCTAAGTATTTTCGGGCCACTATTACACTTAAAAATACGACTTGCACTGTCTTCTGTCAGGCTCAGCCTCTCCCGATCACCGTCCGCGGCGCTGTTAAATCTGAATTAGATCGTTTGACATCTGAGGGTCTTATCACAGCAAGCGAGTGGGCCTCCCCTCTGCGGCCCTGTGTTTATGTGGCGACTTTAAGAAAACTCTAAATTCTCATTCCATCATTGATTCTTTTCCCATGCCTCGCCCAGTGGAATTGATAGATCGGTTGTCAGGGGGCCAGTATTTTTTGAAGATAGATCTGGCAGAGGCTTATTTCCAGTTGCCTTTAGATGATGTCTCCAAGCAGGCGCTGGTAATTTATACGCCTTTTGGCTTATATCAGAGATTGGCCAGTGCCCCCGCAATCTTTCAAAGTTTTTTGGAGCAGTTGCTGACACCGGTTCCCTGTTGCGTGAACTACATGGATGATATTGTGGTGATGGGATCCAAAGCTGCTGACCATATTGCTAACCTCCGTTCCTTGTTTTCCTTACTGGAGGAGGCTGGTCTCCACTGTAATTTCCAGAAATCTTATTTCTTCCAACCTTCTATCAAGTACTTGGGCTATGAGGTATCCAGGTTGGGGGTTCGTCCCATTGCTGATCACGTCCGTGCGGTCACAGATCTTCCCTGTCCTTCCGTTCATGAACTTCATGTATTCCTGGGCAAGATCGCCTATTATCACCGCTTCCTCCCGCAGGCGGCCACAGTGGCTCACCCCCTGCACCAATTGCTGTGTAAGGGCATGCCGTTCCACTGGTCTCCAGCTTGCAAGTGGGCTTTTCAATCACTTAAAGCGGCCCTCCTTGAGGCTCCATGCCTCACTGCATACACCCCGGGGGTCACGCTTGTGGTGGCAGCAGACGCCTCCCAGCACGGTGTTGGGGTGGTGCTGGCACATCGGTTCCCCAATGGGCTGAAACGCCCATTGGAGTTTGCATCTAAAACTCTTACGGAGGTGCAGCGCCAGTATTCCCAGGTGGACAAGGAGGCCGTAGCCATCGTTTTTGCTCTAAAAAAATTTTACATTTATCTCTATGGGTCAAAGTTCACCCTATACACAGACCACCCCCCATTAGTGTCTTTGTTCCACCCATTGGCAGCTCTTCTGGATAAGGCAGCACATAGTCTTCAACGCTGGGCCTTGTACCTCTCTTGTTTTCATTATGAGATACAGTACCGCTCGACGGCTTATCACGCCAATGCCGACACCCTATCGCACCTCCCGGTAAGCTCCGACCCAGTCCTTAATGCTGAAGAGCTTTTGTGTTTTGCAGTTGATGAGTTGGCAGTAGAGGTAGTCTCTGGTTTCCCTATCAATAGCTCACGGGTCACGGAAGCTACCACTGCTGACCCTGTCCTCCAGGTCGTCCTTAACTAGGTGAGGCAAAGCTGGTTGAAGTGTCCTCCAGGTCGGGCATCAGACCCTCTCCGCAATTATTATGCCATTTGTCACCGCCTTAGCACCTATGAGGTCATTTTACTTCTGTCCACGGAAGACGGCTCCCACCGAATGGTGGCTCCAGCGTCATTGCACCACCGGATTCTCGATCTTCTACAAAGGGACCACTGGGGCATCTCTCGCACAAAGATTCTTGCCCACCGACATGTCTATTGGCCAGGCATAGATGGGGACATAATTCACCACATAGCAGGATGCTCTTCTTGTGCGTCCCAACAAGCAGCTCCTCGCTCATCTCTCTCTCCATGGCCCACTCCGTCTGCACCTTGGGAACGACTCCATGTCGATTTTGTGGGGCCCTTCTTAGATAGCTACTGGCTTTGGGTCGTTGACGCATACTCTAACTTCCCGTTGTTGTTCGCCTGGCCTCCACGTCTGCGGAAGTTACCACATGTTTCCTGTTAAAGATATTTTCTATTGAAAATTTCCTGGCAGCATTGGTGACAGATATCGGGCCACAGTTTACTTAACAACACTTTCACAAGTTTTGTTCTACCCCTGGGATCCACCATATCCTGGCCCCACCTTTCCACCCACAGTCAAATGGGGCAGCGGAGAGGTTTGTCCGCACTTTCACGATGCAAATGCGCAAGTATGTGGCGCATCTTTCAGTGGAGGAAGCCCTCCTCCAATTCCTGTCATCTTATCAGTCCACTCCGGCAGGTCAGCAGAGCCCCTCTGAGCTCCTTCACGGCTGCCCTCATGGGACGCTGTTGTCCCTCTGTCATCTGGGCCCTCCTGCACGCCTTCCTCGTCCTTGGTCATGCTTTGCCCCAGGCTCGGCTGTCTGGGCTTGAGGCTACGGCTGCCATCCTCATTGGGTCCCGGCCGTGGTCATCTCTGTGAGGTCCATTGTCCTACTGGGATCCTCACCCGGCACCACAATCAGCTCCGGGTCCGCCATCCTCCTCCCACACCTACGGTCCCTTCCTCCTTTTCCATGTCCAGCCCCCCTCTGTCGAGAGCGCCATCAGGGGACAGTTCTTTACCAACTTCATTTCTGCAGTCGTTGGCTGGTGGGCAAGGGGTTTCCCGCCACCATCGGGGTCTGGGGCCCACTTCCCCGCTGCAGCCCCAGCAGCCAGCTCCAAGGAGTGGACAGCTCTGGTCACCGGCAGTGGGGGCACTTTGAAGCCAGCCAACGAGGGCCCCGAGTTGCCAATGGCAGTGCCACAGGAGAGGGCAATGGAGGACCCACCGTCATTGCCAGGGCTGAGAACAGCAAGACATCGCTCATGAGGGTGAACCGCTCGTCACTCAAAGGGGTTCCGTCCGTATAAGGTTGTTCTGGCTAGGGAGTGGATTGGAGCCTCCAGATGATTGGATGGAGGTGGAAGAGTCCCAGCAGCCAGACATTTGCACTGCTGTTCTGGAGTCCGGCTCCTCACCCAAAGGGGGAGGGATGTTATGGCCTAGTGGGCCATTCAGATCATGTGCGCCTGTATTGTGTTCCATGGCTGGTGTGGGACTGGCTGAGATAGTTACCGGCCTAGCCACAGGGGGGCACGGTCGTCTAAACAACTGTCGTGAGCTGCACGCCATCTGCTGGTGACACTGTCATAGGGCTGGAGTGACTGCCGGGTCATTCGACGAGTGAACGCGGAACAAGTGACATTGTGTTTACAACAAACAGTGTTTTCTTCAGATGAGAAGTAAAAGGTAATGTGTATACCATTCTAACAAATTACACAACCCAAAAAAGTCCCATCATATCAACCTCCTAATAGATTCAGTACTTAAAGATATGATATTGGTATCATAACTTTAATTTCTCTACCCATTCTATTAATCATGTCTAAACTATTGCATTTTAATAACAAGATACATACACAGCAGGGCTGCAGCCATTTCATGTGCAATTCTCGCATCACATAACATTATTGGTATGATAGGATGACCTTGTCCACCAAGTTGGAATCCTGCTTTAGTCAAGCAGCATCGAAATTTTTCAGCTTTCTGCTGTAAACATTGTATTAAGGGACATCCATTGCTAATCACTAGATCAATTGCCTGAAATAGAAACAAAACATCTGTTAAAATCCAGTATCTATGAAAATGTTATTAACACACACAAGCAAAAGTTTTATGATAAGGTGCTCAAAACAACTAATCATTTAGGTCCACAAAAATTATTGTTTTTTCCTTTTTTATGAGGGGAGGTTGAACTAATTTTGCCGAGTATAATTTATATTATAAATAAGTTGCCAATAGTATTCAGATAATTCTAGTTTATTCTAGTTTGATCTTTATGAAATAATGCTGAGTGGTGTGGGAGGGGGAAGGAGTAGAGAAACTATATATGTAAGAAGAGGGAGAGATACAGAAAAAGATAGAAAAATACAAATCAACATAATGAGAGGTAGGGAGAGGGGTGAGAAAAGAGTAAGTTGGTTGAATGTGGCAGAAGGAAAGAGCCTAAGGTAGCTTGAGGCCAGGAGGATGGTAGGAAGAGAGATTGTGCTCGAGGACAAGTTCTCATTGCACAACACTGAAGGACTGGTGCTAAGTGCAAATATCCATATTACACATATGTCAAGGCCTCTGGAATCATTTCAAGGGATTGCCTCATGATGGTATATTGACTGTTCCAAACAGTCTGTTTGTCTGCTAGCATTAATGTATTTCAGCAAATTTGTTGGTGGGGTCATGTCAATGTAAAATGCTGTGTAGCTGCACAGGAGTGGCTGAATGGTTTGGGGCATCACATTACAGATTGCAAGGTGGCTCCCACTAGTAGTTCAAGTCCTCCCTTGGGCATGTGTGTGTTTGTTGTCCTTAGTATAAGTTTGATAATTGTAAGGAAATTCTCTAGTGAGATGTAAAAATAATGTTCAAAAGAGAGGGAGTGGCTGGTCAGTCATTGCCTTAGTTTGGTACTGCTGGTAGTAACACACACACATACACACACAAATAAAAATAAATCCTGTGGCAGAGCATGCCCTCCAGCATGAGTCCAGGGACCCTGGCACGTGTTACACCACATGTACCATTTGGATACTGCCACACAACACCAATCCCTCCATCCTCCACTCACCTATCCATTACTCATTTTTCACCTCCCCCCCCCCCCCCTTCCTTACCTTCCTAAATATATATAGCACAGGCTCATCAACAGATAGAAACAAAAACACACATACAAGCTTTCACAACCATTGGTAGCTTCTTCAGGAAAAGAGGAAGGGAGGAGGGGTGAAAGGAAAGGATACATGTTTTAAGGAAGTGGAAAAGGAGTCATTCCAATCCCAGGAGTGGAAGGACTTACCTTAAGGGGAAAAAAGGAAAGGTAAACAAGTGCACACACATACAAACACAAACACAACAAGGTAGACAGACATTTGTGCAGCATTGGGATTGGAATGACTCCTTTTCCGCTTTCTTAAAACACGTATCCTTCCCTTTCACCCTTCCTTCCTTTCTCTTTTCCTGAAGAAGCTACCAATGGTTGAAAAGCTTGTATGTGTGTTTGTATTTTTTTTTTATTTGTATCTGTCGATGAGCCTGTGCTTTTGGTAAGTTATATGATTTCTATTTTTTATACAAATTTATCCCACCAGGAAAGTTCCCTTCTATAACATATATATAAGGAGACGTTCCTGAAGGAAAAAATATGTATAAAAATAAAGATTGTTTCACTTACCCAAAGCACAGGCTTGCTGATAGACACAAATAACACAAATGAAAACACATACAAACAAACATCCAAGCTTTTGCAACCGTTGGTTGCTTAGGAAAAGAGGAAGGAAGGAGGGTAAAAAGGACAGGAATCAGGTTTTAAGCGAGTGGATGAGACATCATTCCAATCCCGAGAGTGGAAGGACTTACCTTAGGGGTAAAAAAGGATGGTAAACAAATACACACACACCCACACATATACACATGCATGCACACCTAAGCAGACATTTGTAGAAAGCAAAGAAGTTGGACAGAGATACCACTTGAGGCAAAGGTTTTGTCCAGAGAACCGAGGCAAAGATGTTAAAGTTGATGGGCGGGAATTTGAATTTAGCGGAGGTTGAGACCAGGTGGGCAACGGGAAGAGAGAACATGCTGAAGGGCAATTTCCCATCTCTGGAGTTCTGAAAGATTGGTGTCATTGGGAAGTATCCAGATAACCCGTACGGTATAACACTGTCCCAAGATGTGCTGGCCGTGTACCAAGGTATGTTTAGCCACAGGGTGATCCTCATTACCAACAAACACTGTCTGCCTGTGACCGTTCATGCGAATGAACAGTTTGTTGCTGGTCATTCCCACATAGAACACTTCACAGTGCAGGCATGTCAGATGGTAAATCACGTGGGTGCTATCGCAAGTAGCTCTGCCCTTTATCTTGTGCACCTTCTGGGTTACAGGACTGGAGTAAGTGGTGGTGGAAGGGTGCATAGGGTAGGTTTTACAACATGGGTAGGAGCCAGAAGGTAGGGAAGGTGGTTTGGGGATTTCATAGGGATGGACTAGGAGGTTATGGAGGTTAGGTGGGCGGCGGAAAGACACTCTCGGTGGAGTCCATCCCTATGAAATCCCCAAACCACCTTCCCTACCTTCCGGCTCCTACCCAGGTAACTGCCCCCATTGTATAACCTGCTCTATGCACCCTTCCACCACCACTTTTTTGTGTCTATCGGTGAGCCTGTGCTTTGGGTAAGTCGAACAATCTTTATATATATAATAATGGAAAGTCCAAGTTGGAATTAATAATATAGTAAGGACAGTTTACAACTCACCGCAAAGACATGGCGCTGAGCTGCGACAGGCACATACAAAAGACACACACATAAAACACTTTATCTATCAGCCATGGCTTTCTTCAGTAGTCTAAGTTCAAAATCATTGTACAATATGCATTAGATGAGTATGTACCTAGCAAGGTCATAAGAGATGGAAAGGAGCCACCGTGGTACAACAACCGAATTAGAAAGCTGCTACAGAAGCAAAGGGAACTTCACTGCAAACATAAACGTATCCAAAGCCTTGTAGACAAACAAAAATTACACGAAGCGAAATGTAGCGTGAGGAGGGCTATGTGAGAGGCATTCAACAAATTCGAAAGTAGAGTTCTTTGTACTGACTTGGCTGAAAATCCTAAGAAATTTTGGTGTTATATCAAAACAGTAGCTGGATCAAAACAAAGTGTCCAGACACTCTGTGACGTAAATGGCATTGAAACAGAGGATGACACTCTAAAGGCAGAATTACAAAATTTATTTTTCCAAAGCTGTTTCACAGAGGAAGATTGCATGCACAGATTACAAAATGGCATATATCAAAATAACTGACAGATGGATAGAAAAACAATTAAAATCACTCAAAATGGGAAAGGCCGCAAGGCCTGGTGGGATACCAGTTCATTTTTACACAGAATATGTGAAGGAACTGGCCCCCCTTCTCGCAGTGGTATATTGTAGGTCTCTAGAACAGCATATCATTCCGAAAGATTGGAAAATGGCTCAGGTCATCCCCGTTTTCAAGAAGGGTTCTCGAACAGATGTGCAGAACTATAGGCCTATATCTCTAACTTCGGTCAGTTGTAGAATTTTGGAACATGTAATGTTCAAATATAATGACTTTTATTGAGACTAGGAATCTGCTCTGTAGGAATCAGCATGGGTTTCGGAAAAGGCATTCGTGTGAAACCCAGCTTGCGCTACTAGTCCACGAGACTCAGAGGGCCATAGAAACAGGTTCTCAGGTAGATGCTGTATTTCTCAACTTCCGCAAGGCATTTGATACAGTTCCCCACAAACGTCTAATGAACAAAGTAAGAGCATATGGCCTATCAGACCAATTGTGTGATTGGATTGAGGAATTCCTAGATAACAGAAAGCAGCAGGTCATTCTCAATGGAGAGAAGTCTTCTGAAGTAGGAGTGTGCCACAGGGGAGTGTCGTGGGTCCATTGCTGTTCCCGATATATATAAATGACCTTGCGGATAACATTGAAAGTTCACTGAGGCTTTTGTGGATGATGCTGTAGTATATAGAGAGGTTGTAACAATGGAAAATTGTATTGAGATGCAGGAGGATCTGCATAGAATTGGCGCATGGTGCAGGGAATGGCAATTAAATCTCAATGTAGACAAGTGTAATGTGCTGCGAATACACAGAAAGAAAGATCCTTTATCATTTAGCTACACTATAGCAAGGCAGCAACTGGAAGCAGTTAATTCCATAAAGTGTCTGGGAGTAGTGATAAGGAGGGATTTAAAATGGAACGACCATATAAAATCAATCGTCGGTAAAGCAGATGACAGACTTAGATTCATTGGAAGAATACTAAGAAAATGCAGTCCAAAATCAAAGGAAGTAGGTTACAGTACACTTGTTCGCCCACAGCTTGAATACTGCTCACCAGTGTGGGATCCGTACCAGGTGAGATTGATAGAGGAAATAGAGAAGATCCAACAGAGAGCAGCGCGCTTCATTACAGGATCATTTGGAAATCGTGAAAGCATTACGGAGATGATCGATAAACTCCAGTGGAAGACTCTGCAAGAGAGATGCTCTGTCGCTTGGTACGGGCTTTTGTCGAAGTTTCGAGAACATACCTTTAGCGAGGAGTCTAGCTGTATATTGCTCCCTCCTAACGTATATCTCACGAAGAGACCATGAGCATAAAATCAGAGAGGCTAGAGCCCATACAGAGGCATAACGACACTCCTTCTTTCCGCGAACAATACATGACTGGAATAGGAGGGAAAATTGATAGTGGTACTCAAGGTACCCTCCGCCACACACTGTCAGGTAGCTTGCAGAGTATGTGAGTGTGCGTGCACTCGCACGTTTGTGCGTGTGCGCGAATGTGTGTGTGCGTGCATGGGTGCGGGCATGCGTGCGTGTGTAAGTTTGTGTGTGTATGCGGTCTTGTGTACTTGTAGTGTGCATGCATTTTGTATATTTATTTTATTTTATTTTTCTCCCCTCACCTGTCTCCCCATTCCATTACTAAACTGCATCTCCATCCCCGATTCGCCGCAGAGAGTGATTCGAAGTGCAGCAGCCAGAGGTGGTGGTTGTATGACTGTGTTGTGTGCCTGTGTGATTGCGTGAGTGTTCTCTTTCTGAAGAAACCTTTTGGTTTCTATAGTATGTCTGCCTAGGTGTGCTTGTATCTGTGTAAATGTATGGGTGTGTGTGTGTGTGTATTCGTTTACCTTCCTTTTCTTCCCCCAAGGTAAGTCTTTCCTCTCCCAGGATTGGAATGTCTCTTTACCCCCTTCCTTAAAACCCTCATCATTTCCTTTTCCCTCTCCTTCCCTTCTGCCTGAAGAAGCAACTGGGTTGCGAAAGCTTGCGTTTGTGTTTGTGTGTGTGTGTGTGTGTGTGTGTGTGTGTGTTCATTTATTTATTTGTGATGCTGTCACACCTGTGCTCCTTCGCCTTGTGAGTAATCTTCATCTGTGTGTGTGTGTGTGTGTTCTCCTCTATATCTTTCCATCTTTCCCTGTTAATCAAAAATGTTTAGACAACCCCCCGTCCTCCACTATTCAGCATCATTTGGTTCACTCATCTTTTCTTCTTGATCTTTCCTATTAGACGGCAGACACCATTGGTGACCCCGAGACACCGGTGTTGGGGCCCAGCGACTGTCCTGGACACTTTTAGTCGCGCAGTGCCGTCACGGGGCTTTGCGGCATATTGAGCCTATTAGCCGCGTAACACTAGTGGCGACACTTTTTGCGTGCATATGGGGCGTTGCTCTGGCAGCTCTCATTCATTAGCTGTGAACTACAGTACTGTGAGTACTGTGTGCGCTGTACTTGCTCTGTGTTACCGTATTTTATAATTATGGAAACAGTAAAAATGGTTGACCGAGATAGAGAGTTCAAGGAGCTGAATAAGCTCTCCAAAAGTAAAATAAAAACAGAAGACCTAATTGCTGAGGTAGAAACCAAACCAGCGCTTTGGGATGTCATGACCTAAGCCTATTCTGACAAAAGTGAGAAACTGGGTGCTTGGTGCAGTATTTTAAGGAAGTTCATTTCAGAGTTCATGGAGAGACCAGCAAGCAAAAAGAATGTTCTAGGTGAGTTTTCACTTCTTCAATACAGGATTTAGTAATATTCAATATTTGTGCATATTTTTCATTACTTAGTATTATTAATGAATTTTAGCTAACAAGGAAATAGTCTGACATGTCACGCCAGAACTTTCTTTTATAATATTTTCATTGCATCAAGTTCAGTGCTGAACTTCTTTTCACCCCTCCGAAAATTTCATTTCCCCCATCATAAGATAATTAGCCCTCAGTTTGAACCACTGGTTCCATCTCATCATGGACATACTTTTATTAACCTGTAAGTGCAAAAATTAGCCTGCAGTAACAACTTTTCTAATCACACGTACTGTACCTAACGAAACAACAGGTAGATAGGGAAATTCAGAGATAACCATCTCTTTGCTGAATGTGACAACCAAGAAATAACGATTCCAGCAATATTTTGTCACCTTCCAGCTGAATAGTGACATGTGCTGTTACATGAAATTTGCTCTGAGTTGAAAAAGTTGCTCGTTTTGATACGACAAGCTTGATATTATATTTGACAGGTGTATTACGTAATTTGAAGAGTAAAGAGATTTTTGATGGACTGTAATTTTATTGAACAAGAATCTTTAAAGATTACTTATACAGTTGTCTATTATGAGTATAAAAGATGTTTTTTGATTCATTGAATCATATTACAAAGATTGAAGCATTCCATATTAATAGTGTGAAAAATGGTAATTAAATTTCAAGTTAACGTACTTAACTACAAGGCTATAGGTAAAGAATGTTTTTGCTATGACATTGTTTTCAAATATGGTTCATTTGCCATGGAAGAGAACCTTGCTCACTCACAAAATAATCGGAAAACTTATCTCTCAAGTTAGTAGCTTGTTTTGATCGCATTTCTTCTCTACAGTCTAAGTCAAACAAACCCTCAACTGTAAGAGTGTCTTCCATTTGAAACCCATCCCTGTCCTGGACAAAATTGTGAAGAACACAGCATACTTTAACAACATCTTCACACAATGTCAAATCTACATTGAGAGACCAATGGAAAATTCTCCACTTATTTGCAAGGATTCCAAACGAACATTCTATATATTGGCATGCTCTACAAAGCCTGTAATTAAATACTTTCTTTAATATTAAGGCATTTTCCTGAGTAAGTCTGAGAACGTTAGTGGAGAGTCCAAATCCTTCATCAGCAACAGACACATATGGCATGGGGTCTGCCACTGCTGTAAAAGATACCTGGGGTGGTGGGATGTCTAACTTGTTATCTTGAAGTTTTTTTTAAAAACACAGAGTCAGATGATTTGCCATATGCACCAACATCAACAAAAAGAAACCTATATAATGCATCACAGACTACAAGGAGTGAAATAGAAAAGTAGCTCTTGTAGTTGTAATACAATGACCCACTGTTCTTGGGCTTTATGACTCTTACGTGTTTGCTGTCTATAGCACCCAAACAATGAGGAAAGTTATTTTTTTCATTAAATTCTGTCGCAGTTTCTAGCCCGAATCGTTCGTTCAGTTCAGGAAAGCAGATTCCCAAATAGCTTTACATACTTGGCGAATTATGACAGATATCGAAGGCTGGCTTATTCTAAACTGAAGCTGCAGATAAGTCATTGTCGTCCAGAAGCCAAGTACCTGGAACAAAAGTTGTGGCATTGAAAAGAGACCACTGATCGGAAAAATATGAACAACCAACTGTTCATGTTAGAAACAAGACTTCACCACATTACATAAACCAAAAGGACTAAAAGTACACTGAAGGCAATTTTTCATCATGATAACTACTGTAGTATTACTGTTTTTAAAGTACATTGCAATGTAATGTAATTCTGAACTTACTACCTAATACATATCTATTTATTAAACACTGCGGTGGAGTGCGTTGAGGCACTATGTTCTGATGTGGGAGGCCGTTCCCGTTAGGGGTTCGAAACCACTCTCGGATATGGATGTTTTTGTCGTCTTTAGTATAAGGTAGGTAATAAGTAGTTTGTAAGTTTAGGGACTGATGACCTGGCTGTTAAGTCCCTTAAGCTTTATAAACATTTGAATCATATTTCTTAAACATTTACAGAGTAGTAATGTTGCGTTTATGTTCAGTGACAATCACACAGAAGAAATGGAAATCGGTTCATTCTTGCTATAACCGCGAACTTCAGAAGAGAAAAAAAAAAAAAAGAAAAAAAAAAAAAAAAAAAAAAATGACAAGTGATTCTGAAGCTAATAACAAAAAGCGATATATTTACTTTGATCAACTGCGGTTCTTCCAAACACTTTACAAGAAATCAACAAGCAGTATGGAAGAAGACAATAACAATTGTGATGCGCAGGTTACTGGCACAGAAGTTGATTCAGTCACTTGTGAGAATCCAACGGAAATTGAAAAACCAAAAAATAGAGAAAGGTAAAGAGGTAAAAGCGAAGATGATGAACTCCTTGCACTATTAAAACAGAAAATTGTTGCAGAAGCACATTCTATGGAAGATGAAAAAGATGATGACAGGCACTTCCTTCTTTCCCTTCCATCGGATATTCATAAAGATCCTCCTGAAAGGAAACTGAAATTACGATCTGATATAATTTCGCTCATTGCAGCAGCCCAAGCCCACGATAACCAACAATGGCTACCTCATGGCGTTCCTCCTACGCCATACCCTTTCAATTATCCCATGCAGTTTCCTCCTAATAATTACTGTCAAGCACCCCATTTACAGGTACACCCAGCATGGCAATATCCGTCTTCCAATATTTACCCACATGCACATCAGCAAATGCATTCTTCTGAATTTCTACATTTACAAAGTCTGTCGAGTGACCCTAATTGCCAACAAAATTACCTGTCTCCATCACTAGCAACCTCATCACTGTCTGCTGAATCGCACACCTGCGATTCATCTACCCAGTGAGACAGAAGAGTTTTACAAAACAAGTCTCTTTAATTAATTTGTTTACGGAAAATAATAGTTTGGAAAGTACTTTACTTTTTAATATATAAAAGTTTACTGTTGATCAGTAAATAAAGTTGTTCAAAGCTTTTTCTGTCTGTATTTGCTGAATTATTTACAACTATTTCCTGTTCCTCTATTCATTAATAAATGCTTTTTAGAATTATAGTTAACTGTGCAATATATAAGAATGATTTAAAGACTCTCTTACCTCAGTGTGAGGACCAGTTTTTCTTCTGCCGAGAAACACTTGTTTAATTCTGTGTCGATTCCAGTTATATCTTCTTTTGTGTACGCAAGCAACTTGTAAAATGATGCTTTTGACATTCGAAGAAAACAAAAAAAAATTACTGTCATCCACACATATATCGTCAAACAGTGTTTAATACATTCCTCTACTAAGTTGAGAAGCGTACATGGGATGTTTTCTCATTTTCCTAACCCTTTGCTTCTTTTTTGACAGAAGTGCAAGGAGGAGAAGTTCTTCATAGGACACCATTCTGTCAACTGCCCGTATCTCGATGTGATGGGAGCAGGTGTTCAACAGTTGACCGTTGCTTAAACCTGCAGCGACTAACATCGCCATTCGTGATGTCACGAGTGGCAACACTAATTGCTCTCGGCTAATAGCGGCCTTAGTTTAGTACTGCCCATAGTAACACCCAAAAAAAGACAGAAAAGGTGACGAAGCTAAATGTTTCATTAAGCTTTTAGAAATGTGTATTTCCTTCATCCGGTAGGAGAAGAAGGGAGAGAAAGGGGACAGAAGGGAAACATTTTTCACAACCTAGGTCATGAGGTAGGGATGGGTGAATGTGGACATAAAAGATGTTGCACCTTCAGAGATGTTGCATGATAAGTACTGATCCATGCCAATGAAAACCAGAGAGGATGGATCAAGAAGAGAGCCAAATAATACTGAGTGCTGGTGGAATGTTAAAATAAAAAATCAAGAGACCATTAGAAAAAACACACACACCCAGATGGGAAGGTGAGAAATGACTAATCAATAAGTGAGTTGTGGATGGTGGAGGAGGAAAGTTCATGTAAATTTAGACCAAGAGGATGATGGGAGGAGAGGATGTATTGGAGGGCAAGTCCCCATCCCTGTTGCCTTCAGGGATTGATGCTATGTGTGACTATCCAGATGGGACATGCCAAGATCCCTGGAACCATGTTGCAGGGCATGCTCTGCCACAGGATGCTGATTGTCCCTCACGTGAACACTCCGTCTGTCACCATTCATGCATTCAGGTAATTTGTTGGTGGCCATACCAACATAAGAGGCTGTGTAGTGAGCACATGTCAGTTAGTAGATGCCATGAGTTGTTTTACATGTGGCCCTGCCTTAAATTGTGTAGGTTTTTTCTTCATTGGAGTTGGAGAAGGTGGTTGTGGGAGGAAGCATGAGACAGGCTTGCAGCAGGTTTGGTTGGCAGGGTAGGAACCATTAGGTAGGAAGGGTGTTTTTGAGATGATGTAAGGTTTGACAAGTAGCCTTTTGCCGCAACATCCTTATCAAGCCATACAACTTATAACACCCCAAAACCACACTCCCTACCTAATGGTTCCTATCCCTGTAACCACCCCTGCTGCAAAACCTTTCCTGTGCATCCTCTCACAACTACCTATTCCAGCCCCAACCCAGGGAAAACATACACAATCCAAGGCAAGGCCACATGACTCATGTCATATGCTAACTGACATTTGTTCGCTACACAGCCTCTTATGTTGGTATAACAAACTGGCCAACAAATTGGCTGAATGCATGAATGGTCACAGATGTACTGTTTGTGTGTGGGACAATCAATATCCAGTGGCAAAGCATGCCCTCCAACATGGTTTCCGGAACTTGACATATGTTACACCATGCATGCCATCTGAATATTCCCAACTAGCACCAATCCCTCAGAGCTACAGAGATGGGAACTTGCCCTCCAACACATCCTCTCCTCTTGTCATCCTCTTCATCTAAATTAACCTCTCCCCCTCCACCACCTGCATCTCACTTATTGATTAGTCATATCTCACCCTCCAGAATGTGTGTGTGTGTGTGTGTGTGTGTGTGTGTGTGTGTGTGTGTGTGTGTGTGTGTTCTGTTTCTAATCTTCATTTTAATTTTTTAACAACATACCCCACTCCCACACCCCAGTTCAGTATTATTTGGTTTATTTTGTGATCTATCCCTTTGGTTTGCATTGCCACAACTCAGTACTTACCATGAAACATCTCTGAAGGTGCAATCTCTCTTACATCCTCATTCATCCATCACTACTTCATGACCTAGGTTGTGAGTAAACTTTCCCATTTGTCCCTTTTCTCTTCCCTCCTCTCCTAGCTGACAAAGGAAATACTGATTTCCAAAAGCTAGTGGAAACATTGTTTCATTGCAATTTGTGACTTATTTTTTTCTGTTGAATCATTCACAATGAAGTGTGAGATTAGGTAGATGTGGTTATTATTGGGGCCCCGACCCTATGTCAAACCCATACTGTTGACCCCAAAGTTGAGTACACCTTCAATTTATGCAAGTTGTGCAGAGGCATCCATTTTGTGTGTGGATTGGTTGGTTTGGTGTTTAAAAGGGACCAAACTACTATGGTCATCATTCCCTTTTTCCAATCACAGAGAAACATAATAGACCGCTAAAATAGGACATAATGTGTTAAAGAGAAGACCAGAGTGTCCAGGCTAGATGTTTACAGAAATAAATATAGAACGTCCAACCACTTTGCAACACATTAAAATCACCTGCCTAAAAATATTAAGCAGGTGCAGAATAAATAGATAAAGCATACTCAATTAACATCAGATGGAATTGTAGAATCCACTGTTATGAATAAAAGTTAAAACAGAATCAGCCACAGAGGCATTGTCACCTAAAACAAGTTGTAAGGAGTCAGAAAGATTAAAAGTCCGCCTTTGAGGGGCGAAGGTTGGAAATTCGAGTAAGATGTGGGCTACTGTCAAAGATGCAACACATCGACAGTCAGGAGGATCCTCGTGACGGAGAATGTGACCGTGAGTAAGCCAAGTACGGCCAATGCAGAGTCAGCAGAGGGCGACAGAATCGCTGTGAGAATTCTGCATAGAGGACCTCCACATGTTAGTTGTCTCCTTTATTTGTTGGGTGTCCATAGGGTATGCCACTCTGTACTCCACAGACCAAGAACAAGACTATGTAACATCAAATGGATCTCAGGAGCTGGGATACCAGGGTTGGTGTATGGGTAGCATCTTTTGCTAACCTATCAGCCATCTCATTTCCACCTATCCCAACGTGCTCTGGTGTCCAGACAAATGCTACGGACTGCCCACAATGGTGAATGTCATATAGGGATTTTTGGATGGCCTTAATCAAGGGTTGGTGAGGGAACCACTGATCAAGGGCCTGTAAACTGCTTAGGGAGTCACTGCATATGAGGAAAGACTCCCCAGAGCAGGAACGAATGTGATCAACTGTACGAAGGATGGCTACCAGCTCAGCAGTGAATACACTGTAACCATCCGGCAGGGAAAACAGTTCCTTATGACCAGCATGCATATATGCAAAGCTGACACAACCATCTTCCCTCAAGCCATCAGTGAAGATTACTGTGGAGTCCTAGTACCCACCTAGAATTGACAGGAATTTCCCACAAAGTGCCTCTGGGTGAACAGAGTGTTTGGAGCAGTGTGTCAAGTCCAGTCAAAGTAGAGGTCGAGGTAGACACCATGATGGCATACGTGACAGGAATTTGAACAAAGATGGCAGAGGAAAAGACTCCAATTCACTCAGAAGACACCGATCGTGGACACTGACCATCAAGCCCGATCTCTACCACCATTCTCTGTTTGGAAAAAGGAGACAGTAGTTGGGATGAGAAGGCATACCATAGATTTGGTCTGTGTAATTTTCTAGCAGCTGTTGCCACCTGATTCACAATGGAGGCACCCCACCTTCCACAAGAAGACTGTCCACAGGGCTTGTTCTGAAATTCCATTGTGAGTTGAACACTGCAGTGATGGATAGGATCCAGAAGCTGTAGCGCTGAGGACGTTACAGAACTATATACTACACTCCCATAGTCCAAACATGACAGAACAAGGGCTTTGTAATGGTGCAGCAGGGTACTGCGATCTGCACCCCAAGTAGTACCGTTAAGGCATCGGAGGACATTGAGGTGCCGCAAGCACTTCTGTTTAAGCTGGCAAATATGTGGTATCCACATTAGCCAATCATCAAATTCCAATCCTAAGAAACGGTGAGTTTCTACTACAGTGAGTAGTTGGTTGTTAATATAAAGCTCTGGATGTGGGTGGACCATCTGACGCCAACAGAAGTGTATAACGCATGTCTTGGCAGCCGAGAACTGAAACCTATGGGAGAGGGGCCCATGTCTGCGCCTTGCATATGGTGCCCTGCAGCTGGCATTCAGCAACACACATGCTAAAAGAGCTAAAATACATACAGAAGTCATCAGCATACAATGAAGGTGATACTGATGACCCGACTGCTGCTGCCAGGCCATTAACGGCAACTAAAAACAGTGGAATGCTCAATAATGAGCCCTGGGGGACCCCATTCTCCTGAGTATGTAATGAGCTATGGAACCCCCTGACCTGTACACAGAAGGTATGTAGGGTTAAAAAGTTTTGGATAAAAAGTGGGAGTGAGCCCCAAAGTCTCCAGCCATGTAAGGTTGTAACACAACCGCCGGCTTACCATGCATTCTAGCAGTTTACAGAGGACATTTGTAAGGTTGTCTGGTTGATAACTGTCCGTGTCTAGTGGGTTTTTACCTGACTTAAGCACTGTAACGATGGTGCTTTCTCGCCACTGTGATGGGAAGACATCTCCGCTCCAGATCCGATTAAACAAGGCTACAACATGTCTCTTAGAAGCATCAGATAGCTGCTTCAGCATCTGATTGTGGATGCTGTCAGGCCCTTGGGCAGTGTCAGGGCAGTGCACAAGGGCACTGAGAAACTCCCACTCACTAAGTGGAGCATTATACACCTCAGAGTGGTGTGTGGTGAATGAAAGGGGTTTGCGTTCAATCCGCTGTTTTAACATGCGAAAGGAATGAGGACCGATGTCTCCGGTGTTTACGAGGGAATTGCTCCCAAAGTTGGAGTTTTGGGAGCAACAAAGGAAGAGGTTCCCCCAACCATCTGGGGGGTGGATGGAGGTGGTAGGGACTGTTGGCCCACTGCAACTGGCTGAACAGTTAGTGATCTTGGCACCGTAGATAGCGATGAAGAAGCAGCTGTAGCATAGGAGGTGATCATGTTTACAGGATGGAGTTTCAAGTACTTAAGTTTAGCTTCTGAGTATGACAGCCTTTACAAGGTTTTATATTCCATGATTTTCTCCTCTTTGTGCAAAACTATGCAATGTGGCAAGCAGGGCACATGATGTTGGCTGCACTTGACACAGACTGGAGGAGGGGCCCATGAGATGTCAAGATGAGATGCATGTCCGCATTCCCAGTAGGTTGGATTGGCATCATACCAGGATGACATGTGCCCAAATCTCCAGCACTTGAAACAACATGTAGGGGGAGGAATGTAGGACTTAACGTCACACCGGCAGATCATCACCTTGACCTTCTCGGGCAATGAATCACACTCAAAAACCAAGATGAAGGCAAAGGTGGCAACCCTGTTCATCTTCAGGCCCCTAAAAATATACCAGATGAAATGAATGCCTCGCCGCTCTAGGTTTGCTCGTAGTTCATCATCAGATTGCGAAAGGAGGTCTTTATGGAATATAATGCCTTGGACCATGTTTGAACTCTTGTGAGGTGTTATTGTAACGGGAACATTACCCGGCTTGTCACAGGCGAGCAGTTCCCTTGACTGTGCTGGGGATGACTTCGTTATGAGAATTGTCCCTGATCTCATTTTAGAAATGCCCTCGACCTCTCCATACTTATCCTCCAGGTGCTCCATAAAAAATAATGGCTTTGTTGGTTGAAAGGATTCTCCATCTGTCCTGCTACAGACAAGGTATTTAGGGGCATAAGCCCCACCTTGTTGACAAGCCCTACGTTCCCCCCATGGGGTGAACAGGGAATGGAATGACTGGGGATCATTCGTTGCTGCATTTAAATCAGGCCTTCTTCTCTTAGAGATACAGGTTGTACGTTCAGTAATGTTATGGGATCTTTGGATTTTTTCATGGTGTTCCCATGAGCAGCTAGGGAATAGAGGTCCACCCAGCCAGAGCCCCGCTTGCCTGGGAAAGCTTTATACAACTGAGGTGCAGCAGGTTCCTCAGAGGTTGCTCACTAGTGACTGTCCAACCTCAACAGCCATGCATCTCGTCGGCACATAGCACACCTTGAGATTGAGGTTTTTTCTATAGATTTTTGTACCATCCTTGTGACCCTGGCGATTAAGCCAAGATCCCCGGGCTCTGAAATGTACAATGTTCCACTGTCGCACTGAATGATGGTTGTTGAAGCATGCATAGAGTGTAGCGGACTGTTGGTGCAACACAGCCCATGGCTCAAGACCCCAGGTTCGACAAGCCCATACTCAGCAAATTAATTAGGAGCCCCTGTGGGATTGCGTGTGGAATTTCACCTCAAATATGGAAGTCATTGTCTCCATGGTTACTACAATGACCATGACAGTGCCACCTCCACTTGGATTTTTCACTGTTGCAACTTCATCACCATGAATTCAGTGTATTCCTGCTTCTAGTGTTTCGAATTTGTGTTTGCACAATGAATTCTCACAGAACCTGTATCCACCGAACTTTCACTCCCATACAACAAAGTTGGTCAAAAGAGAGACAACTGCCAGAGAAAGAATTTATCACAGCATGGGTGGAATGCATGGCATGGAACAGTGTTGGTGTAACAGCATACTGTATGTCGCCTGTTGTGGTAGCACAAGAGCACCAGTCCTGTATTGCCATGTGGCATGTCATTCAACATGGATGCAGAGCTGATTTGGCATGCATGCACTGGGAAAGAATGACGGACTGGTGAGGCCTGGCCAAAGAAAGATTTTATGTAGACTGGACCAGCTTTATTGTCCATGACTGGTGCTTGGCACACTATCAGAAAATATCTGACACTGATGCATGATGGGGGTGTGTCAGGGTGTCAGTCATGAGGTGGGTGACTACTGGGCAAGCTATCAGAAGAAACTCTCTCGCTTAGTGGGCAGCCTCAGCAAGTGGTCCCCCGCTAACTGTACACTCACAGCCAAGCGACACCACAAAACAATCAATTACATGTTTATCATCTCTAGCTGATGTTTTCAATGTTTTCCTTTCCCTGACTTTCATGTTTAGGTACCAGTGTGACAAAACTTTCCAAACCCTCTCAACAATAGATGAAGCAACATTAAGTTCTGTAGACACTGCATGAATAATCCACTAGTAATATCGAAGCCGAAAAAGATGTCATCATTCAGATGCCTCATGTTGATTGATGAATTATACAGGGTGACAATCATTGAACTATATGAAACAAAATAAATTAGTTGCAAATTACAGTGTTAATATTCTTTATTGAACATGTAAATGTCATTACAGATATTCAGATTTAGGTTATCACATGTTCAATACTCCTGCATGGATGAATAGCAAAATTCTGCATGACCTGCTGAAGTTTTGGAACATCAATGCTGTTAATGACATCCTGAATGGCTGTTTCTAGCTCAGCAATGGTTTTAAGTTTATTGATGTAATCCTTGTCTTTAATATAGCCCCACAAAAATGAGTTGCATGTGTTCAAATCTGGAGAATATGGTAGCCAATTGAGTCCCGTGTCAGTGGCCTCTGAGTACCTGAGAGCCAGAACATGATCCTCAAAGTGCTGCATCAGGATCACTCTCCTGTTTCGGTGGGGTTGGGCTCTATCTTGCATGAACCACACCTTGCTAAAATCAGGGTCAGTCTGGATAAGTGGGATGAAATCATCTTCCAACACCTTCATGTACCATTCAGTAGTCACCACAAAGTCACTTGTTGAGAGTGAAGGGACTTCACAACTGCTCACATAATAGGCCTTCACAAATACTATATGCTCAGGCACACTGTGCCATGACATTTTCGAGTGCAAGTGGCTGAGGACAACAAGGCATATGCAGTGCACATACCAATTCCTACCATGCCCAAGGCCACCCATGGATTTTTAACATTTCAGAAGTTATTGCAATTTTATTTCATACAGTTCAATAATTGTCAATCTGTTTATGGAATATAAAGATGCACTCATTACTTATACAGATTACATTGCTCATAACATAGGACGGTTTCATTTGAATACTGTTGATGCAGACAAGTTTAGGGTTGTGTCCAAGTGGTTCGGCTGAATCCATTATTCAAAGAATCTAGCACACTGGCTTTGGATTCGAATTTGGTGCATAATGGCCAAATACTACCGAATACCGAATCTGAAATGTTATATGTAAACCTTCAGTTACGAATGTTGTAGTTTACTTTACATAACAGTGCACTTTCATTTGCATTATTCACTTTATTTTCCATAGATCCATTCAAAGACATGATGTCATAAAATGAAACGACCTCACTTAGAATAGATCTGATAATTGGCGCAAGGAGCTGCCACAAGTAACTTTTCCTGTCTAACACAAGCAGTGCTACACAGGCTTGCCAAGCAGACGCAAATGTAAATTACTGGCGCAAAAACTATTGCGATTAAAAAAAAAAAAAAAAAAAAAAAAAAAAAAAAAAAAAAAAAAAAAAAAAAAAAAAGATTATGAGTAATTTCCTTTTTGTTTGTCACTATTAAATTTCAATACACTGTCCAACGAAAGAAATAGAACTTTAGTATTGCTGAACATCAAATGTAGCAGTCTTTCAAATAATTTAAGTAGCAAGAAAAATAAATTTTAGGTTTTAGGATTCTTGCATGACTTGGCACATTCTGATTTTTCGTATTGTTTCATCGAATTTTGTTAAGTGCTGGGGTATGTGAAGCACTAGGATTTCAAGAAGAAAGTTATGTATTATGTAGATAAAAAGTTCTGATCGTGCACCATCCAGGCGGGATGACATCATTTCAGCAACCAGTTGATGTGCCACTGGCTGCCTTTCGAAAAGTGACAGACAACTGACAGCAACGGGGTGTGTAAAATGCGCAAGTGTGCCAATGGAATCAGTGGGTTCCAAATCAGATTGCATAACAGACATTTAAAAATGTTCGAGAGGGAGTGCACTAGATTGTACGAGGGATGATGTTCTGTAGTACAAGGAACTATGTAACAAGGAACCAAATGATAGTGATTCAGAATTACCATACCGGTATCTAATTGCTGTTACAAACATTTAGAAAAATTTGTATTATAAGTCTAATAAAATGTTTTATATTTCCGCATTTAGTTTCATACAATAGCCGTACATTTGAAGTCTTATCTAAATGCTACTACATAAAGCCAACTGGCAAACATGTGTTTGCATCAATATGCCTAACGCTACAACCACTGTCTTCATGCTACAACTTACATGTTTTTCTATTAGGGGCAAGGAATTGTTCCTATGAATCGTGATTCGTAAATTCTACTCTCTCTTTGCTATAAGAATAATATAAATGTGAATATTGTACCATGTAATCTTCCATGTTAGCTGTTACCAAATTTAAATTATGTCCGCCTAACAAACCTGAAAGACAACGGCGAATGCAGGAAAATATATGTATCATGTTAATATTTACATTTGTATTATTCTTATGCTGAACGGGAATACATAGGAATGAAGCATGGAAACTAACTTCTAGTACTAATTTTTAGTTCTTCTATGAATATAAATTTTGTGCAGACAAGATACGTGATCTTAAATGTTTGAAAGAATAAATAAATCCACAAAATACCCTTGGTTAACCTCCGGAATGTGCAATCTGCACGTTAAGTACTTTTCACAGTTCTGAAATGTCTTCATGGCAATAACACATACACCCACATCGAATAAACACAGATTTCTCTGTGTCTCATTGCCCTGTCTGCCACTTATGGAATGACTGGTATGTCATCATAAATTATTTAACATTTACACATGCTATTTTTAAGAATACCTTTTTTTTAACTTCCAGAATATCTACTCATCTCTGCAGGTTTTATTTTTGACTCTTCCCCTTTGAAAAAAGCAAAAATACATATAATCCTTTCCTTTCTAGGACTTCATTCTACAATTCTTTTTTATTTCATCAAAATGAAACAGTTTGTAATAGAGTGAAGAAAGTTTCTTATTATCTTTTACGGCATCAAAACAACATATATTTAAAAATGTTTCATACAAATTTCTTGGAAGGGTAGGGGGCATTAAAAACACCTTAAGATATAACATAAAAATCTAAATGAAATTTTAATTCCTTCCTAAGTTATAGAATGCAGTATGTTGTTCTCGATGGTGAATGTTCATCAGAGACGAGTGTATCGTCAGGCATGCCCCAGGGGAGTGTGATAGGACCGCTATTATTTTCTATCTACATAAATGATCTGATGGAAGATTAACTTGCAATTTGTGGTGGTTTGCTGTATGGGAGGGTGTCATCTTTATCTGACTGTAATATCATACAGGATCACTTTGACAAAATATCTAGTTGGTGCAAAGAATGGCAGCCAGCTCCCAATGTAGAATAATGTAAGGTGGTAAGCATGAGTATGAAAAACAATCCCATAATGTTCGAATACAGCATTAGTAGTGAGCCTCTTGATGCAGTCACATCGTTCAAATATCTAGGCATAACATTGCAGAGCGATACGAAATGGAACAAACATGTAAGGACAGTTGTGAGTAAGGCGGACAGTTGTCTTTGGTTTATTGGGAGAATTTTGGGAAGATGTACAATCCACGACTGTCACGGAAATGCTCCGGCAACTCAATTGGGGATCCCTGGAGGAAAGATGATGCTCTTTTCATGAACTCCTGTTGGAGAAATTTAGAGGGCCAAAATTTGAAGCTGAGTGTAGTACGATATTCCTGCCGCCTACTTACATTTCGCATAGTGATCACAAAGACAAGATAAGAGAAATTAGGGCTCGTATGGAGGCACATAAGCATTCCTTTTTTCCTCATTCTATTTATGACTGGAATAGGAAAGGAAATGCCTACTAGTGGTACAGCGTACCCTCCGCCATGCACCTTACAGTGGATTGCAGAGTATGTATCTAGATGTAGATGTATGTATATCTCACAAAATGAGCATGAAGATAAAATTACAGAGATTAGGGCTCATAAGGAGGCTTACTGGCAATCATATTTCCCATGAACCATATGCAACTGGAATAGGAGGAGGAAGAGACTGTGATACATGTGACACATCATGAGGTGGCTTGCAGAATAAGGATGCAAATGTAGATGTAGATGATTGAAAGTATTTCTTCATGAATTACTGTAACTTACAATGTCATTGAATCAGTGTGTTTTGGTTATTTTTACATTTCAGAATCATTCTTGATAATTTATTAAGGCTTGGAATGAAAAAATAAAATGACTCTTTCACAATTGCTTTTATTAAGTAAGAATATAATTATATTTTGGAAAGGATAGGGTGTTGCTCACCACAGAGACATCCAATGAGCCTCAGAAAGGCACGCAAAAAATGAAGTTTTCGGCTGTTAAGCCTGTGTGTGATAACACACACACACACACACACACACACACACACACACACACAGAGTATGACTGTGGCAAGGAGACAGCTGGATCATCCTGTGGCAGAGCAAGCAGCACTGTATAATGTGGCTCACTTCAATGATTGCTACACAGCCTGTGCCATGTGGAGCCTCCCCACAAATACCAAATTCCGCAGATAGGAACTCTTTTTACAGTATATCCTACACTCCTGCAATCCCCCAGGCCTAAACCTTCACTAGTTCCTGACTCATCACTCTCCTCTCCCCTTCCTCTCCCTACCCACAAATACGAAACAAGTGGTCATAACTGACTCGAATAAAAAATCAGGCTTTCTTAATGTCATAAGAGGCGTGCCTCAAGGATCGGTGCTCGGACCATTTTTGTTCATTGTCTATGTTAATGATTTGCCTAATCTGCTCCCTTACAAATCAATAATGTATGCAGATGACACCACATTTCTCACCTGGTATAATGATGAAAATGTATTAGAGGAAATGAATAAATCAATGATGGAGAAAGCATTATCAGGCAAATGAATTAACATTAAACACTAGTAAAACTGAGAAAATCGTGTTCTCCCAAAAAGATGCAGCTAATGACACTGTCAAATTACTCGGTATCCATCTTGACACCAAATTGACCTGGAACTCACACAAAGCAATCTTATGCACCAAACTATTTTGAGTGTTGTACCTAATAAGAAAATTAAAAACCTGTGTTAGTGAAAAACAGCTACTTCTAGTATACTATGCTTTTTTCCACACACACACACACACACACACACACACACACACATTAACTACAGTATAATAATGTGGGGTAACTCGGCTGGTGCCAGAAGTGTTTTCCATTGGCAGAAAAAAGCTATCCGATGCATCTATGGTCTAAGAGCCAACACTCCTTGCAAAATATATTTCATTGAGGACAAAATAATGACTGTCCCAAGTCTATACATATTTCACACACTTATGTATATGAAGATGAACTGGGATAAACATGATACCAGAGCGAATGTTCACTCTGATAAAACCAGGAATAGAAACACTTTGAATATCCCTAGGACTAGGCTAACAAAAATACAAAAAAACTTTCAGTATGCAGGGAAAGTTTTTATTAACAAATTACCCTGTGCAATAAGGCAGTTGAAAACCAGTAGGTTCAGAAAAGTTATAAAATCCTGGCTGAAAGAAAAGGCCTTCTACTCTGTAGAGGAATTTGAAAATAGTGACATAAGTGATATAGTAAGTTCACCCGTAATGTAAATTCTGTTAGTTGGGTGAAATGCTGAGATTTTTTCCTATGCTAGTTATGCTAGATATTATCTGTAAGCTCTCTAATGTAACGTAGATAGCTTCTCATACAAATATATTGCTCAGTACTGTAGATTGTTCAAGTGCATCATGACTTTATTCTCTAGCCTTGTGAAGCTTTGGACAGCTTTTCAAATCAAAGTGCCTAATAGATTGTTTATTTGAAAGGGAGGAAAATTTGTGTTTCTGTCTTTAGTATTGAGTTGTTTTTATTGTATCGCCATATTTGTACCTACTTGGTTGGGAAGTGAATTTATAATTTATATTCTTTGTTATGTTGCTAATGGAAATTCAATCTGTACCATACCTCAACATGAATAACATGTATATACATATAAATATAGATGAAGCCTTATGCAGCCTGAAAGCTGTCTCGTGGGCTAATAATAAATAAAAATCTAAGATCTCGTGTAAGATTAGTTATATTGCCTGGGTTAAGCTTTCTGCTTGTTTTAGACTCCATTGATGAAGTATGTTCCTTACTGTACACCATTAACTTTAAGCCACCATGAGCAGATATCACCGGTTTAACAATCTTTAATACAACTTTGTTTTTGGCAACATGTGTTATTACATTATCCAAGCATGCAGTTTGCCTGGTGGGTTCATAGTTAAGACATGTAAAATTGTATGATTTGGGAGTATCAAGGATTTGAATTTTTTATCCTTACATCTGTATCTATGTCTCCCAATATTAATATTTTATCATTATTATACCTATGTAGGTACATTAGCAAGTGATCTATGTGTTTGGCAATTTTTTTATTAGTTTTTGGGACACAATAAATAGATACTACAACAATTTTGACAGCAGGAAGAAAAATTGTGACTATTTCAAATTCACCCCACGAACCAAATGCTTGATATCAATTGCTTTGGTTGTATAAATGAGATCACTTTTGATGAGTAGTCCATGATTCAGATATATACTGTTGTTCTTAGGTGTAGTGACATTCTAACAAAAATATATAAATGCAAATGTGTGCTTGTTATGTTTTCACAATTATAGCACTGAACAGATTTCATTGAAACTTGGTATGGAGATACGGTTAATCTCTGAAAGGGCACAGGCTGCTTGAAAAAGGTACTAATATATTTATTGATATGAAGAATATAGCATGAAATATGAGAAAGCATTTGCTCCTTGGAAAGCTATTTACTCTTTGACTTTAGAAATGTATCACATTTGTTAAAACATTTTTAATGGTAGAGGTTCTACATAATACAATTCAACGTAATAAATGCTTGCTCACACAAGGCCTTAATCTCTTGAATCCTTATTTTCACAGTAATGTTACCATTTGACACTTAGAGCATCATTGTTGCACCTAGCAGAGAGAAAATCAACCATAAGATTAACATTTATTTTTAATTATATTGTTACAATGGAAATACCTTGAAGGATTCAACAGTATTTTGGAAAGGATAGGTTGCTACTCACCACAGAGACATCTGACGAGTCACAAAAAGGTACACATAAAAGAATAAACAAAACGGAAGCTTTCGGCTATTAAGCCTTCATCTGCCACAGAGAACGAGCACACACACACACACAGACACACACACACACACACACACACACACACACACTCACTCACTCACTCACTCACTCACTCTCTCACACTTACACAAACCCAACTGCCGTCTCCCACTGATGCGGCTGGACTGAAACAGACAGCACAGTTGAGGTGAGAGCAACAAGTGGTAGGGTTGAGGAAGCAGCATGGAGAGGGAAGCAGGAAGGAAGGGAAGGGATGCCAGTGGGGATGGAGAATTACGTCAGTGCTGTTTGACATGTAGAAAGGGACTGGAGTATGTGGTGGAATGGGAGATATATGTAATGTGGTCCTAGGGATATTCAAAGTGTTTCTATTCCTGGTTTTATGAGAGTGAACATTCACTCTGGTATCATTTTTATCCCAGTTCATCTTTAATAACATAGACAATGAACAAAGAAGGTCCGAGCACCGATCCCTGAGGCACACCTCTTATGACATTCAGAAAGCCTGATTTTTTATTCAAGTCAGTTATGACCATTTGTTTCCTTTTTGCCAAGTAAGATTTAAGTAATGTCAGTCTTCTATCTGTTACTCCATAATGTTTTAGTTTATTTATTAGAATTTTGTGAGATATTGTGTCAAAGGCCTTGGTTACATCAACCAATGGGGCACATGTGTATTGCTTTTGTTTGAATCCATTTAGGGAAGATATAACTAAATCCTGCACTGCTTTAATTGTGGATTGACCATCTTGAAAACCGTACTGGGCCTGATTTAATAGTTTATTGTTCTTGAAATTATTATTTAATTGTTTTTTTATTATCACCTCAATGATTTTAGATATTGTTGGTACTATGGCAATGGGTCTATAATTTGCTGGTGATTCCCTATCTCCTTTTTTATGGGCAGGTATAACTACTGTTAGTTTTAAACATTCAGAAAAAAAACACTTTCTTCGAACATCCAATTTATAACGTAACACAGGGGATGGCTTACTGTTTCTATAATTTGTTTCATAATGAAGTTGGCCAGGCCATAAAAGTCTTCTATTCGTGAATTACTGAGGTTTGCTACTACATTTATTACATCCTTAGGGGAAACAGATTTCCATTCAAACTCCCTATTACTCCCTTCAAATTCAGCTCTCAATGATATAGGTAAGGCCAGTTAACTGACATCATTGGCTACTGTTTCATCATCATGTACAGTGCATTTCCCAGAATGGATGAAGCAGTGATTAAGCTGATGTGGGCTAATGGGAATGGGCAGTTTATTTTATGTGATACTGGATTCTGCTTTTATTATCTTCCATGTAGCCTTGCATTTGTTAGTAGACTGCTCTATGAGGTTGTCATTGGCTTGTCTCTTAGCTTTACTTATTTCCCGACTGTAAAATCGCTTCAGTTTGAAGTAGACTGGCTTATATATACTATTACTAGATAACATTTCATAGTATGACTTAAGCATTGGTTTCAGTTTAGAAAGATAAGGGTTATACCACTTGGTTATGTTTCTTTTCTTGTTTTTCTCTGAACATGGCCTCTTTGTAATGTTTGGACAGCATTTATTGAAGGTATCTGCTATTGTGTGTAATAGGTGTTCACAAGCTTCACCAGAGGACTGACACCTGTTGAGAATGGAACTCCAGTCAATACCTTGCAGATCATTTCTGAGATTTCTTACATGTAAATCATGCAGTAGTCTCACTGTCCTGGATTCTGCCTTATGTGACTGTTTTCAGCTGCAGACAGTCTCAGGAGAAGTCCATCATGGTCAGATAGTAATGGCTTAATGACATTCAAGTGAGTTTCTGTCTTACATGTGTTTGCAATGACATTATCGAGGCAGGCATTTTGTCTGGTAGGTTTGTCGTTAAGGCAGTAGAAGTTGTGTGACTTCAGAGTGTCTAAAAATAGTCTTGTCTTTGGATTTTTCAGAAGAACATCTAAGTTAAAATCACCAAAGATTAATATTCTATACATCTTATATTTATGTAAAGATAGCAGCAGAGCTTCCATGTAGTCCAGGAAGTCTTTAAAGTCTGTTTTGGGTGGACAGTATACAGACATTACAACCACTTTGCAATATGGGAGTTGAATAGCAGCAGCTTCAAATTTCCCTTCTAGAGTTAAATGTTTCATGTCTATTACTTTGGCTTTATTGGACATCTGTTCATTAACTAATATAGCAACACCTCCTCCTTGCATTTTCTGAGATCTGTAGTACCCAGTTAAGCTTGTGAAGCCAACTGGAGTGTATAAGTTAGATTCCTCCACCTTAAGCCAGTGTTCATTCAAACACAGTATTTCACATTGTATTTTCTGTAAAAGCAGCTTCAATTCAGGAAGTTTATTTCTTAGTGATTGGATGTTCAGATGGATTAAGGTCAAGGATTCTTTATAGATTTCTGGACAAGGTCTAGCATGTTCATTAATTTTCACAGGGTGATATGTTGTTGTTATGGTCTTCAGTCCGGAGACTGGTTTGATGCAGCTCTCCACCCTACTGTATCCTGAGCAAGCCTTTACATCTCCTCATAAGAACAGCAACCCACATCCACTTGAATCTGCTTACTATATGTGTCTCTTGGTCTCCCTCTGCGATTTTTACTCCACACACTTCCCTCCAATGCTAAATTTACAATTCCCCTATGTCTAAGAATGTGTCCTACCAAGCGATCACTTCTTTTCGTCAGGGTATGCCAAAAATTCCTTTTCTCACCAATTCTGTTCAATACTTTTTCATTGGTTATGCGATCTACCCACCTAATCTTCAGCATTCTTCTGTAACACCACATTTCAAAAGCCTCTATTCTCTTTCTGTCCGCACTGCTTATCATCCATGTTTCACTCCTGTACAAGGAAACACTCCACACAAATGCCTTCAGAAAAGACTTCCTTACACTTAAATTAATATTCGATGTTAGCAAATTTCTCTTTTTCAAATATGCTTTTCTTCCCAATGCCATTCTGCATTTTATATCCCCTGTACTGCGACCATCACATGTTATTTTACTACCCTTCATTGTTTCATTACCTAATCTAATTCCTTCAGCATTGCCTGATTTTCTAAGACCGCATTCCATTATTTTTGTTTTGCTCTTGTTAATGTTCATTTTATACGCTCTCTTCAACGCACTGTCCATTCCATTCAACTGCTCTTCCAGGTCCTTTGCTGTCTCTGACAGAATTACAATGTCATCAGCAAAACACAATGTTTTTATTTCTTCCCCCTGTACTTTAATCCCTATTCCAAATTTTTCCTTGCTTTCCTTCACTGCCTGCTCGATGTACAAATTGAATAACTTCGGAGAAAGGCTACAACCCTGTCTTACTTCCTTCCCAACTGATGCTTCCCTTTCATGCCCTTCGAGTCTGATAACTGCGGTCTGGCTTTTGTACAAGTTATAAATAACTCTCCTTTCCCTATATTTTACCCCTGCTGACTTCAGAATTTGAAAGAGTGTATTCCAGTCAACATTGTCAAATGCTTTCTCCAAATCTACAAAAGCTAAAAATGTAGGTTTGCCTTTCCTTAATCTATCTTCTAAGATAAGATGTAAAGTGAGTATTGCCTTCCGGGTTCCTATGTTCCTCCTGAATCCAAACTGATCTTCCCCGAGGTCAGCTTCTAGCAGCTTTTCCATTCTCCTGTAGATAATTCGTGTTAAAATTTTGCAACCATGACTTATCAAACTGATGGTTCTGTAATTTTCACACCTGTCTGCGCGTGATTTCTTTGGAATGGGGATTATTACATTTTTCTTAAAGTCTGAGGGTATTTCGCCTGTCTCATAAATCCTACACACCAGTTCAAATAGTCTTGTCATGGCTGGCTCTCCCAGAGACTTTAGTAGCTCTGAGGGTATGTCATCTACTCCTGGGGCCTTGTTCCGACCTAGGTCTTTCAAGGCTCTGTCAAATTCATCTCTCAGTATAGCATCTCCTATTTCATTTTGATCTACTTCCTCTTCCCTTGCTACAACATCGTCTCTAAGTTCATTTCCTTTGTAGAGCTGTTCTATGTATTCTTTCCACCTTTCAGCTTTCCCTTCTTTGCTGAGAACTGGTTTCCCATCTGAGTTCTTGATATTCATAGAGTTGCTTTTCTTATCCCCAAATGTCTCTCTTACTTTCCTGTAGGCGGTATCTACTTTTCCCCTTGTTATACATTCCTCTACAGATTTGCATTTGGCTTCTAGCCACTCATGCTTAGCCATTTTGCACTTCCTGTCAATCTCATTTTTTAGTTGTCTGTACTCCATTTAGCCTGTTTCATTTACTGCATTTTTATATTTTCTCCTTTCATCAATTAAATTTAGTATTTCCTGTGATATCCAAGGATTTTTTGTAGGTCTTGCCTTTCTACCTATTTTGTCCTCTGCTGCCTTCACTATTTCATCTCTGAATGCTACCCATTCCTCTTCTACTGTTTTATTTCCCCCTGTTTCTGTCAATTGTTGCCTAAATCTCCCTCTGAAATTCTCCAGAACTTCACTTTCCTTCAATTTATCTAAGTCCCATCTCCTTATTTTCCTACCTTTCTGCAGTTTTTTCAGTTTCAGCCTATAGTTCATGACTAACAAGTTATGGTCAGAGTCTATATCTGCCCCTGGGTATGTCTTGCAGTTTATAACCTGGTTCCAGAATCTATGTCTTACCATTATAAAATCTATCTGATACCTTCCGGTGTCTCCTGGTCTCTTCCACATATACAACCTTCTTTTGTGATTCTTAAACCAGGTGTTTGTTACGATTAAATCATGTTCCGTGCAAAATTCTACCAGGCGACTTCCTCTTTCATTCCTCCTGCCCAGTCCATATTCACCTACTATTTTTCCTTCTCTTCCTTTTCCTACTATCGAATTCCAGGTTCATATATTCCTTCTATCTCCTCATCATCGGCAGAGCTAGTTGGCATATAAACCTGTACTACTGTTGTCGGTGTTGGCTTCGTATCTATCTTTACAATGATAATGTGATCACTGTGCTGATCATAGTAGTTTACCCGCATTCCTATTTTTTTATTCATTATGAGTCCTACTCCTGTGATACCCCCCAACTGATTTTGTATTTACAATCCTGTACTCACCTGACCAGAAATCCTGTTCATCCTGCCACCGAACTTCACTAATCCCCACTATATCTAACTTCAACTATCCATTTCCCTTTTTAAATTTTCTAATTTTCCTACCCGATTAAGGGATCTAACATTCCACGCTCTGATCCGTAGGATGCCAGTATTGTCTTTCCTGATGACAACATCCTCCTAAGTAGTCCCCAACCGGAGATCCAAATGGGGGACTATTTTACCTCCGGAATATTTTACATGAGAGGATGCTATCATCATATGTTCATACAGTAGAGCTGCATGTCCTCGGGAAAAGTAACAGCTGTAGTTTCCCCTTGCTTTCAGCCATTCGCAGTAGCTGTGTGGCAAAGCCACATTAGCTGATGTTACAAGGCCAGCTCAGTCAATCACCCAGACTGTTGCCCCTGTAACTACTGAAAAGGCTGTTGCCCCTCTTCAGGAACCACATATTTGTCTGGCCTCTCCACAGATACCCCTCCGCTGTGGTTGCACCTACGGTATGGCTATCTGCATCGTTGAGGCACGCAAGCCACCCCACCTCGGCAATGTCTGTGGTTCATGGGGGTGGAGGGTGATATAGAGCAGCACAATTATCTGAATAGATAAGTGTGTCACTTAATGTGGTATCTACCCTTCCTTTCCCTGCAATGTCAATTGCTCTAAAAAAGAAGGTGTATAAGTCTGATAAGAGGGGGTTTCTTTTAAGACTAGATTTTTGCGTTGTTGTATTTCATTTATAATTTTTCTTATGTCTTGACACAGAATTTTTTTACCTTGGTAATTTAGATATTCACCATGTTTGGTGTGTGGACTTCTCTCTAGTCTGCTAATGTCCACTACATTGCATTTTGCTTAACTTGAACAAACTTGTTTGATTTTAATATTCGTTTTGCAAATTTCTTTGTTGACACAAGAATTAAAGATGACATCATGTCTGTGAGGTATCGTAACAATAACAGTGTTTTTCGCCTTATTTGCATCTAAAAAGTTTTCCAAACCTGTTATAAATTTTCTGGCTTCATTATGTGAGACCTTGTTTGCACCTGCCATGCAAACAATGAAGTCAGTTTCCTTCAATGTATTCTTTTCTTCCGAGATGTTTTCAATGATGTTTTCTGTCCTCGCACCAAATTTCACAATGCCAGTTGCTTGAAGATCCATATTCAAGTCATGTAAAATGTTAGCTTGCTTCCTCCCGTGGTTGTCCGCTAGCAGAAGCACATTGCATTTATTTGACCACTTTTTATTATTTCTGGTGACAATTGTACAGCTGTTTTTTACTTCATATTGACTGGAGTGTTTGGTTTCAATATAGCTGCTACTTTCCGATAATACACTGAACCTGTTTGTGCACATTGGTTGTTTATTTAATGAGTTTTGATGAGAATTTGGCACATTTTTAATCACTTTGTTTGGCTTTGTATTGACTGGTGTAACATGTCATAGTCAATGAGTCAGTAAGTGATGCTTATTATAATTCTTAAGAACTATAACTACTGCCTTCAATCTACATTGCCCTTTTACCACTATACATAGTAGGCCTAAAACAGCTATAGATAAAAAAAAAAGAAAAAAGAAAAAAAAAAGAGGACTGTGATTACTCAGTGGTATACACCCATCCTGAGTAATTTAGAGACACTATTAAATATATATTATGAAAAATCCTTTATTAATAATGAGTATGAACAATCTTACAACAAATTAAAAAAGTATAAAGAAAGGAAATTATTTCTGAAAAAAAAAAAAAAAAAAAAAAAAAAAAAAACCAGCCCAATGATAACTACATTTCTGAGTCTTGTAGTAACAGTAGAGCTGCCTGGAAAATTGTTAAAACAGAGGTAGGACACACTAAAGGAAATGGGTGGTTTTGATCAGTTTGTCCTACCTCTGTTTTAACAACTTTCCAGGCACTCCCACTCCACCAAGAGTGTCTTTCCACCATCCACCTAACCTTCATAACCTCCTAGTCCATCCCAAACCACCTTCCCTACCTTCTGGCTCCTACCCATGCAACCGCCCCCGTTGTGAAACCTGCCCTATGCACCCTTCCACCACCACTTACTCCAGTTCAGTAACCCGGAAGGTGTACACGAACAGGGGCAGAGCCACTTGCGATAGCACATTTAGTCTGTCTAGGTGTGTTTGTGTTTGGATATGTGTGAGTGTGTGTGTATTTGTCTACCTTCCTTTTTGTCCCCTAAGGTAAGTCCTTTCACTCCTGGGATTGGAATGACTCCTTTTCCACTTCCTTAAAACCCATATCCTTTCCTTTCTCCTCCCCTTGTTTCCTCTTTTTCCTGAAGAAGCTGCCAGTGGTGGCGAAAGCTAGTAACTGTGTTTTGAGTGTGATTTTTATTTCTATTTGTGTCTATCGGCGAGCCGGTCCTTTTGGGTAAGTCATCAGTTTTATAAAATAGACGAAGATTACTTACCAGGCAAAGGAGCACAGGTGTGACAGCATAACAAATAAATAAATAAATAAATACACACACACACACACACAAATGCAAGCTTTCGCAACCCAGTTGCTTCTTCAGGCAGAAGGGAAGGAGAGGGAAAAGGAAATGATGAGGGTTTTAAGGAAGGGGGTAAGGAGCCATTCCAATCCCGGGAGAGGAAAGACTTACCTTGGGGGAAGAAAAGGAAGGTAAACAAATACACACACAGCCATACATTCACACAGACGCAAACACACCTAGGCAGACATACTATAGAAACCAAAGAAGTTAAGAAGTTAGAAAGAGATATTCTAATGCATCAAGAATGAAAGCACCTTAGTAGACAATGAAAATAGATTGCCTAATCATCACATGCCTAAATTTAGGTGGATATAAATCTCTCCTAAGGATATACAGGATGTAGTAAGACAACTCAGTAACTCTCAAACTGAGGATATACATGGACTATCGAACTTTATTATAAAGAAAATTGTAGATCTAATATGCTTTCGATTATCTTACTGACAGGATGTTCAATGAAGGAATATTTCTGGACTGCCTGAAACAGCCAATTGCTCTGACGATACATAAAAAAAGGGTCATAAGTCAACCTCAAAACTTTAGATCTATAAGAATAGTATCAATAATATCCAAAATTATTGAAACCTTAATAAAAGATCAAATAATTCAATTTTTTTTAGAGTTACAACTTACTTAACAATGCATAGTACGGTTTTAGAAGTGGGATGTCAACAATTATGGCTGTCCAAGATGATGTGTTATCAGCTCTTCAATGTTTTGAAAATGGGCAGCACACCTATGCTACTTAAGTTGACTTATCCGAAACTTCTTTGGTTTCTACAAATGTCTGCCTAAGTGTGTTTGGATGTGGATAAGTTTGAGTGTGTGTGTATTTGTTTACCTTCCTTTTTGTCCCCTAAGGTAAGTCCTTCCACTCCTGGGATTGGAATGGCTCCTTTTCCACTTCCTTAAAACCCGTATCCTTTCCTTTCTCTTCTCCTTCCTCCCTCTTTTTCCCGAAGAAGCCACCACTGGTGGCGAAAGCTCGAATGGTTGTGTGTTTTTGTGTGTGTTTAGTGTTCCTATCGACCAGCCTGTACTTTAGGTAAGTCAAAAATCTTTATTTTATACCATTTATATATATATATATATATATATATATATATATATATATATATATATATATGAAACGATTATTAAGACGAAAAATTCCTAGCAGGAAAAATAAAATATAAAAAATAGACGAAGATTACTCACCAGGCGAAGGAGCACAGGTGTGACAGCATCACAAATAAATAAATGAATACACACACACACACACACACACAATCGCAAGCTTTTGCAACCCAGTTGCGTCTTCAGGCAGTAGGGAAGGAGAGGGAAAAGGAAATGATGAGGGTTTTAAGGAAGGGGGTAAGGAGCCATTCCAATCCCGGGAGAGGAAAGACTTACCTTGGGGGGAAAAAAGGTGGGTAAACAAATACACGCACACCAACACATTTACACAGACGCAAGTACACTTAGGCAGACTTACTGTAGAACTGTAGAAAGCAAAGAAGTTACCTCTTTGCTTTCTACAGTTCTACAGTATGTCTGCCTAAGAGTACTTGCATCTGTGTAAATGTGTGGGTGTGTATGTATTTGTTTACCCTCCTTTTTTCCCCCCAAGGTAAGTTTTTCCTGTCCTGGGATTGGAATGACTCCTTACCCACTCTCTTAAAACCCTCATCATTTTCTTTTCCCTCTCCTTCCCTTCTGCCTGACGAAGCAGCTAGGCGCTAGGCTGCGAAAGCTTGCGTTTGTGTGTGTGTGTGTGTCTGTATGTTTATTTGTTGCTATCACTGCCTGTGCTCCTTTGCCTGGTAAGTGGACTTCATCTATTTTTTACGTATATATTTTTCCTGTTAGGAATTTTTCCTCTTTGTAAAATTAAACTATATATGTATGGACAATGCCTCATACAAGTTTATAATTGTCTACAGGCAAATAAAACCAATTCAGTTCAATTCAATTCAATACTGACATAGTACATTCAATCAAATTCTTTTCTTTCTATTGTTTTGAACAGTTTAGAATCCTTTGAAATTATAAAAATCTAATTTCCTGCAAATTAAAACTGTGTTTCAGACTGGAACTTGAGCATTGAACTCTGCCTTTCAAGGAGAAGTGTTCAATTTTTCTCTTCTAGGGGTGCTTGTCCTAAATGTTTGTAAAATAGTAGATGAGATACTGCCATAAGTAAGGCCAAGAGGGCTCATCAGTTATGCTTGCTTAGCTTAGTCAGTAAACTCTTGGTGGCAAAGACAAAGATCATGAATTTTAGTACAATTGATTATGAATTTGACTCCCAGGCCAACACATTGTTATAATCTGCCAAGAAGTTTCATATTAACACAATCAGCTGCGATGTAAAAAAAATCACCCTTAAGTAAAATATACATTGCTATTATTTTTCTACATAAATTCTTCTTCCTTTCAATATTTTTATTGTTTATAGTGAAGAGATTTTTCCAGACCCACTGAGACACATAATGAAAATGAGAAAGTCATCAGTCTACTTGTTACCTTACTTCCAGCTGCAACAGATGCCGCTGGTACCGAATTGGTGAAGAGATATGTTTTACTAGTCTGCCGCAGGAAACATATCAGTTCATTGAGACCTGTTGTATATCCTCCTGTTGCACCACCTACTGCATTTCCAAAAGTAGATGTAAGAATATCTACTGCACCCATGATGCCACACAATTCTTCAGTTCCCCTGTAGTGAGTGGATAAAAACTTTAACCAATGAAAAATTACTACACTCTTAAGCATATAGTGTGTTCTTACATATTCCACACTTGGTCCCAAATCATTAACTACATATGTAAAACTAATCTTAATTATATGGTTATTCATGTAAATGATGCACAACACACTAACTGGACCTAATTATGGAAACAGTCTAACAAAAGTATGTTTGAACGTATATGCAGGTGCTAGCCATGTGTTGTGCTGCAGTTTTTGATTACAACAGCAAATATACAATGTCATCAATCCTCCTGTTGAAAAAAGTGTTCTATATAGTTATGAGTGATTATATCAGGGAAAAGTGCATTTCAATGGGGGTAAATTGTTTGTACTTGTATGGTTAGTGTTTCTACAGGGTGATCAATTCACATCACAACTTCCTGGCAAAGATTTTTTTGTGCTGGCTGGAAGCAGTGGCCAGAGGTCATGGGGAGTTTTCTCCTACTCCACTATGAGACCTTTGTGTCAAATTCTTGTGAAAGTAACACATGTTTCATAGCTGACACAGTACTGTGTGTTGAGTGAAAGTGTTTGGAGGCAAATTGTGAAAAATCATTTATTCTATTTGCTAAAGAGTATTCATCTATGATTCATGTGTGTGCAGAGAATGAGCGCACACATCACAGAGATTGAAAGACAAATTTCCTAAAGTTCATGTTTCTGATCAGAGTTTGATTCAGCAATTGGTGGCTAAATCTTATGGAATGGGAACTGTTCTTTACAGGAAACATAAACAACCATGTCCAGTCCTCACAAGAGAAACATTGGATAATGTTTGACAAGTTTTGAAAAGTTGGATAAAAAATCAGTTTGATTTTTCTCAACAGATTGCAATTTCCTATTGCTCTGCTCAGATGATTACAAAACTACTGAAGTAACAACTGTATAAAATAACTGCAGTATAAGAACTTAAACCGGGTGACCCTGCAAAATGGTTGTGGTTTTGTGAATGGATTTTGAATAAGGTTTCATGATGGAGAAATTGACCACAACCTAGTTCTCTTTGCTGATGATACAAATATAGTAATCACATCCAAAAAACAATAACTAAGTGATGTAATTGTAAATAATGTTTTTCACATAATTATTAAGTGGTTCTCTGCAAATGGACTCTTATAAAATTTTGATGAAGCACAGTATATACAGTTGTGCACAGTAAATGGCACAACTCCAGTAATAAATATAGATTTTGATCAGTAGTCTGTAACTAAGGTGAAATTTTCAAAATTTTTAGGTGTGTGATTTTATGAGAGATTAAACTGGAAGCAACACATAGACGGTCTGCTGAAACATTTGAGTTCAGCTACTTATGCTGTTATGGTTATTGCAAATGTTGGAAATAATCTCAGTAAATTAGCTTACTATGCCTATTTTCATTTGATGCTTTTGTATGACATCATATAATGGGGTAATTCATCATTGAGTAAAAAAGTATTCATTGCATGAAAGCGAATAATCAGAATAATTGCTGGAGCCCACCCACGATCATCCTGCAGACATCTACTTAAGGATTTAGGTTTCATCACAGTAACTTCACACTATATACACTCCTGGACATTAAAATTGCTACACCACAAAGATGACATGCTACAGATGAGAAATTTAACTGATAGGAAGGAAATGCTGTGATATGCAAATGATTAGCTTTTCAGAGTATTCACATAAGGTTGGTGCCGGTGGCGACACCTACAACGTGCTGACATAAGGAAAGTTTCCAACCGATTTCTCATACACAAATAACAGTTGACTGGTGTTGCCTAGTGAAATGTTGTTGTGATGCCTCATGTAAGAAGGAGAAGTGCGTACCATCAGTTTTCCGACTTTGATAAAGGTCAGATTGTAGCCTATCATGATTGCGGTTTATTGTATCACAACATTGCTGCTCACGTTGGTAGCAATCCAATGACTGTTAACAGAATATGGAATCGGTGGGATCAGGAGGGCCATACAGAATGCTATGCTGGATCCCAACAGCCTCGTATCACTAACAGTTGAGATGACAGGCATCTTACCCACATGGCTGTAACAGATCGTGCAGCCACGTCTCTATCCCTGAGTCAACAGATGGGGACATTTGCAAGACAACAACAATCTGCATGAACAGTTCGACGACGTTTGCAGCAGATTGGACTGTCAGCTTAGAGACCATGGCTGCGGTTACCCTTGACACTGCATCACAGATGGGATGCCTGCGATGGTGTACGCAACGATGAACCTGGGTGCATGAATGGCAAAACGTCATTTTTTGGATGAATCCAGGTTCTGTTTACAGCATCATGATGGTTGCATCTATGTTTGGTGACATCGCAGTGAACACACATTGGAAGCGTGTATTCGTCATCACCATACTGGCATATCACCCGGCATGATAGTATGGGGTGCCATTGGTTACACGTCTCAGTCACCTCTTGTTCGATCGACGGCACTTTGAACAGTGGCTGTTACATTTCAGATGTGTTACGGCCCGTGGCTTTCCTATTCATTCGATCCCTGCGAAACCCTACTTTTCAGCAGGATAATGCATGAACGCATGTTGCAGGTCCTGTGCAGACCTTTCTGGATTTGGAAAATGTTCGACTGCTGCCCTGGCCAGCACATTCTCCAGATCTCTCACCAATTGAAAACGTCTTGTCAATGGTGGCCAAGCAACTGGCTTGTCACAATACACCAGTCACTACTCTTGAACTGTGGTATCGTGTTGGAGCTGTATGGACATCTGTACCTATACACGCCATCCAAGCTCTGTTTGACTCAATGCCCAGGCGTATCAAAGCCGTTATTACGGCCAGAGGTGGTTGTTCTGGGCACTGATTTCTCAGGATCTATGCACCCAAATTGTGTGAAAATGTAATAACATGTCAGTTCTAGTATAATATATTTGTCCAATGAATACCTGTTTATCATCTGCATTTCTTCTTGGTGTAGCAATTTTAATGGCCAATAGTGTATATTCATTTATAAAATTTGTTGTTAATAATCCAACCCAGTTCAAAAGTAATAGCAGTTTGTGCAGCTATAACACCTGGAGAAAGGATGATCTTCACAAAAGCCAAAAGCTTTTTACAAATGTCTGTCTAGGTGTGTTTGCGTTTCGATATGTCTGAGTGTGTGTGTATTTGTTTACCTTCCATTTTTTTCCCCTAAGGTAAGTCCTTCCACTCCTGGGATTGGAATGACTCCTTTTCCACTTCCTTAAAACCCATATCCTTCCCTTTCTCCTCCCCTTTTTTCCTCTTTTTCCTGAAGAAGCTGCCAGTGGTGGCGAAAGCTTGACTGTGTGTTTGTGTGTGATTTTATTCGTTTCTATCGACGAGCCGGTCCTTTTGGTAAGTCATCTCTTTTCTATTTTTTATTTTTGTTCATGCCACCAGGAAAGTTTCCCTCATATATAGGTATAAAATAAAGATTTTTGACTTACCTAAAGTACAGGCTCATCGACAGAAACACCAAACACACACAAAAACACACAAACATTTGAGCTTTTGCCACCAGTGGTGGCTTCTTCTGGAAAAAGAGGAAGGAAGGAGAGGAGAAAGGGAAGGATACGGGTTTTAAGGAAGTGGAAAAGGAGCCATTCCAATCCCAGGAGGGGAAGGACTTACCTTAGGGGACAAAAAGGGAGGTAAACAAATACACACACACTCACACATATCCACATCCAAGCACACCTAGGCAGCACTTTGTATATATATATGATACGAATATCATGACGAAAAATTCCTAGCAGGAAAAATTAAATATAAAAAATAGACGAAGACCACTCACCAGGCGAAGGAGCACAGGTGTAACAGCATCACAAATAAATAAATGAACTCCGGAGATGGGAACTAGCCCTTCAGCATATTCTCTCTTCCCGTTGCCCACCTGGTCTCAACCTCCGCTAAATTTAACTTCCTTCCCACCATCTTTAACATCTTTGCTTTGGTTCTATTCACAGAGCCTCTGCCTGAAGTGGCATCTCTGTCTAACTTCTTAACTTCTTTGCTTTCTACAGTATGTCTGCCTAGGTGTGTTTGCATCTGTGTAAATGTGTGGTTGTGTGTGTATTTGTTTACCTTCCTTTTTTCCCCAAGGTAAGTCTTTCCTGTCCCGGGATTGGAATGGCTCCTTACTCCCTCCCTTAAAACCCTCATCATTTCCTTTTCCCTCTCCTTCCCTTCTGCCTGAAGAAGCAATTGGGTTGCGAAAGCTTGTGTTTGTGTGTGTGTGTGTTTGTGTGTGTTTTATTTGTGCTGCTATCACCACCTGTGCTCCTTCGCCTGGTGAGAAATCTTTATCTATTTTTTAAAAGAGTTTCTGAATGATAACTCCTTCTACTCATTGGTCAGCAATGTATTCAGTTCATTAGTAGCAGTATGAGCTTGTAAGTGATTGTAATTTATTTCATTTTATTCACCAACACCTAATTCTCCATAAATTAATAAACCAACAGCATATATTAATTGCATATTTAATTAGGACATGGGGGTTGTCCCAAAGGCAGTCAAACATATTTCATTACACATATTACTCTGTGGCTTTGGATATGCTGGGGACCAGATTTATTAAGGAGGGCAATGAATTTATTGGCCAGTTATGATGTACTTATATATTTCGGCACCATGGCCATCATGGCATCCTCCTGGTCATCCGTCCTAGAAAGTGACTTTGCGTTCCACATTATTATGAAGTGTCATATTCATGATCTATGGAACAAGTATTAATCTAATCTAATGTAATCTTAACTTTCTTTTTGGACAAATTATGGTTCCACCTAAGTTGATATGTTTATTCACTAAGTATTCATCACTAGAGTTTGGAAAGGCCTAACTTAATTAAGTACCAGCTCCTGAATGATCAAAAATAGGAGAGTGGTGCACTGTTAGTGGTGAGAGAATAATAGGCCCTATGTGTTTCAGCAAACAACAGTGAGAGTATGAGGGGCATCTTGAAAACGCATTGTGTGTTTTTTTCTTCTTCTTCTTTTTTTTTTAACCAATTAACTGAGATAAAACATGCTTTCATAACATTTTAGCAAGACATTGCGATGCCACAAACAGCAAACTTATCATTCTAGGAAATTGGTAATGTGTTTCGTGAAAGAATTATCACTAACAACATTTGGCCCCCTCTTTCTCCTGATTTAACCCCAAGTGATTTTTATCTGTGAGGAGCATTAAAAGAAAAAGTGTACAAATCAAATCCCAACAGACTGGATGAACTAAAACCAAACATTTGGATGGTCCACTAAGCGGGCACAGCAACTGGCATTCCCAACAATTGCACGCCACAATCACAGTTGCTCTTAGGATTGATCACCCTGTAATAAAAGAAGGTACTTCACAACCTGGACCATCTGCATCCTCCAGTTCTTTGATGCTAGTTACAAGCACATTTTATGATCTTGTAATTATCAATGCCTCACACTACTGTCCATTTACCTTCCCACCAAATAGTTCCTGACCTCCCCCTGCATCCTACACTTCCTCTCAATTCATGTATTTTTTAAATGTCTACCATTTTTTCTTCCTTCCTACTCCTGCAACCCCTTATGTCATCCCAAAACTAACTTTCTCCACTGTACCTCCACCCTCAGCCTCCCATCCACCCACACACCCAACCACCCACACATACACACACACACACACACAGAGAGAGAGAGAGAGAGAGGGAGAGAGAGAGAGAGAGAGAGAGAGATACTCAACTGTTTGGGATGTATGTATGACACATGCCTGTGTGAAAATACATGCATTTTTTTCTGATGAAGGCTGTGGCTGAAAATTTAAGTTTTGTGAATGTAATTGTCTTTTATAAATGCCCGTCTGTGACTCAGTGATAATCTTTATAGTGAACTAGCTGAAAACCTCTCATTACCTGGGTATTTATTTATCCCTTACTCTCATTAGTCCTCCTTCACTCTCTCTGTCCATCTCTTCCTCAGCCCTCTGTATCGGTCCCCCTGTCGATGTCCTTGTCCTCTCTCTGTTCAGCTCCACCTCTTCAGCTCATCTCCTCCTCTGACATCTCCATCAACTTTTGTGGTGAACAGTGAAAGTGTCAAGTATATGCATGGTATCTTTTTAGATGTACCATGTCATGGCTTGTGGATTAGAAAAATCTTCCCCATGAAATCAATTATACTTTCATGGCAATTGGTAAAATGGTGTCAAAGTGTACTGTAAGGTACTCTCTCCCATCCACCGAACATAACATTATGTAGACAGCAATCTTCTTCTTGTTTTGCTGATCAAGTGGGCAAACGTTTTTCAAGATCAAAATAAAACAGTAGATTATGTCAAATCCCAGCACTAAAGTACCATATGAAATTTTATGCAGATGAAAACCATTTTAAGGTCAAGAGTGCAAAATTCCATAGAGATACAAATAAAATTCTAAATTTTGTGAAAGTCTGTAAGAAAAATATCCTCTGCCATATACCATTCAAAATCTTATGTAGTGTGTGTCCTTAAATAAATGAAATAAATATGTACAGGAAAAGGCCATGAAATATCAGGTGCAAGGCTGTGAAAAGCATAGGCCCTTAATTTTCATATAATTTAATGTGATTTATGAACTGAATATAGCAGAATATATCTCAAATAATGAATTAAGTGATGAAGTTAAACTGAATTTTAAAATATGCCAAACAGGAAAGAGTTCCATAGTTCATATATTAGATGTTTCTGCAAGAATCTGGAGCACAATTACTGTCCAGGACTCAACCCTATGTTGGCATCGGGGCACCCAGTACTGAGAAATACTATGCAGTGTCAAAATAATTAACTAAAGGTTTCTAACAGAGCTACATCCCAATAAAGTGAAGTATGTGTTCTTCATACAGTGTATACAATATGAGTAATTTAATGATGATACTTTGAAACACAATCTACATGTATTGCTTTAATATGGGATAAATTTGTTTTGGTACAATACACACAGAACAATCTGAAGTTTCAAGAAGAGTAAACAGTGAGTAGTTAGAGACAATAATATTACCACGACTCTTCTGATGGAACACATGGTGCTTTAGTTAGCATCGCAGATTGCTGTGCATGCAGTCCCCAGTTCAAATCTTGTCACAGGCAGAAAAAATTTATTTGTTTGTATTTAAAATACATGTTTCTTATGTTTGATGTAGTTGTTAAGTTCCAGAAAATTCTTCCTATGTGTAAATAGTGGAGCACTCCAAGCAGGAGGCAGTTTGTACTGAGTGTAAGGCTTGTGTTAGCAATAAACATGTTCTAAGTGTAAAGTGTTGTCCTCTATTTATGACCTGCCTTCGAATTCCAAGCTACCTGCAGTTTGCAATGTGAAAATCTTCTTTCACTTAAGCAATTGGTTTTAATGTTACAATTCAAATGTTCTTGTAGAACACACACACACACACACACACACACACACACACACACACACACATACAAATTACCAATTCCTGAACAATGAATTACTTGATTGTTTCAATACTTAGATAACATGCACATAACTCATAATGTTCTCTACTGATGAGTTCTTCAGAAAATAACCAAATTACATCTCATGCTTTGGTCACAAATATACTTTTTAGAAAATTAGGAAAATTATTGCTGTTGTACCTTCCTGTTGTTCCTACACAGCCTGTGGCATGTGAGTCATCTACATACATGAGAGCACAATATTTCTGTGCAATCTTGCATAAATCTGGCAAGTTAGCATACTCTCCCTCTAGTGTAAATACTCCAGAAGTAGCAATCACCTTCAATCTTGCACATGACACACCCTTCAGTTTCTGCTCGAGATCTGTAACATAAAAATATTTAAGTCTTGACTTTCACATTCAAGCAAAAGAAGGTACTGAAAATATAGTCATGTACATGAGAGATGAGAGACATGAAATTAGAGGGTTTTTTTTTTTTTTTTTTTTTTTTTTTTTTTTTTTTTTTTTTTTTTTTTTTTTTTACGTGATTTATAGCATCACAAATTTCTGTAAGCAATTCTAGTTACTTTCATTAAATCTATAAATCAAGTCCTTAATTTATGTGAATTTTCAAGCATGGAATACATGCCCAAGGGTATATTTAAATAGCCACAATATAGGGCTACCTTGATTGATTCTTCAGACCTCAAAGCACTGTTTATAGACAACTGCACAACACACAAGGACTGTGATACATGAAAAGATAGATTAACCAAGTTATGGCTCCACCCAAGCTATGTGGCAGGCCTATAATGGCACTCTAAAAGATGGCGACAATCCAGGAGAAGAGTTTTACATGTTAGAATTTACAAAGCATTTGTTGGCATACATACATACATACACAAGCACAGAAAATCTGCAGATGGTCACCAAAGCAATTTGTTATGGCCTAAGGGCCATTCATATCGCGCGCGGCGACATTGGGTTCCGTGGCAGGCGCGGGCCCGGCCGTGGTAGTTCCCTGCCGTGCCACAGGATGGCACGGTCGACCTAACAGCTGACGCGAGCTGCGCGCCGTCTGCTGGCGGGCCCCGTCAAACGGCCGACGTGACAGCCGTGTCAATCAACAAGTGTACGGCGAACGAGACATAGCGTGCTTGGACCAAGAGTGTTTACTTCAGTGGCGACGAGGATATTGGTTGCGTGGTCTTCCTGCCGCAGTCATGGCAGAACAGCTTAGCGCGTTGCTGACGAATCTTCAGTCGTTACCGGAAATTTTGGCTCAACAGAATGCTTCTCTCACGGCGGCTATTGACACATTGACAAGGGCTGTGACACAACAGGTCGGGTTGCGATCTTCGGTGCCCGTTCCTCCGTTTCCTCCATTTGACGACTTTGCCGAGGATTGGTTCGACTACGAACAGCGTTTACACCAACACTTCGTAGCCTTCCAGGTGTGTGATGAAGGTAAGCAAAAAGCTTATTTCCTTTCGTGGCTCTCGCCTCGTCTTTTTCGTTTGCTGGGCGATTTAGCGCCGCTTCAGACGCAGGTATCCCTGTCCTTTCAGGATATCTGTTCTCTTTTTGGTGTGGTGTCGGCCCGCATATCTTTCTACCGTTCGCGGAAACAGCCGGGTCAGTCGTACCACGCGTTGGCCACGGAACTGCAGGGGCTAGCCCGTCGTTGTCTGTTTCGGTCTGAACCGCACGGTGATTCGTATGCGGACTCTATGGTCCGCGATGTTTTGGTTTGTTTTGCTCCCGACCTGGACGTGCGCAAGCAGGCTCTTCAGTCTGACGATCCCTCATTAGCGGAGGTTTTGCGTATTGTGTGCGCATTTGAAGTTTCGGAGGCCGTGGGGAGTCAACTTTCCGCTTGGGGGGAGGTATCCTCAGTTGACGATTCGGCCCCGTTATCCGCGGCGCCGGTTTCTTCGGTGGCTGTTGTTGCGTCGCCCTCCCCTCCCTCCCTTCGGACGCCGCGGCGCTCGCCTGCGTCGTATGGGCAAGGGGAAAGGCGGCGCGCGTCGCCCGCTTCAGAGAGCGAGCCGATGTCATGTCTTTCGTGCGGAGCGTCCCATTCTCGGGAATCGTGCCCGCACAGGCGGGCCACCTGTAATCGTTGTGGCTAAGGGCCGCAAAAGGACCTCTCCCCCTCGCGATTTCGGCGCAGCGCCCATGGATATTAATAAGGTTGTTCCCATCGGCGTTCAGCCGCCGAAGTTGTTTATAGACCTCCGCATTCTGCGGAAAACGGTTACGCTTCAAGTGAACACAGGCGCGACGACATCGCTTCTAAGTGCTGCAACTCATCAAGCTTTAGGCTCCCCCACTTTAAGTCCAGCGCCTCGCGCGTTGGTGGGCTACGGCGGCCACCCTATTCCACTATTGGGGTCGTTTGTCGCCGAAGCTACATATCAGAACGTTAGCCGTGCGGTACCGTTTGTGGTAGTAAACAGTGCAACGGCTACGAACATTTTCGGCCTCGACGTTTTCCACGCTTTTGGCTTTTCTATTACCGATTCTGTCTGCTTGGTTTCTGATCAAATTCCGTACGAGAGTCTCAAGCAGCTTCGCGCGGAGTTCTCGTCCCTGTTTGCGCCGGGTCTTGGGTGTGCTACGAATTTTCGGGCCACTATTACACTTAAAAATACGGCTCGCCCCGACTTCTGTCGGGCTCGGCCTCTCCCGATCGCCCTCTGTGGCGCTGTTAAATCGGAATTAGATCGCCTGACGGTGGAAGGTATTTTGCGTCCTGTCACAGCAAGCGAGTGGGCCTCCCCTCTAGTTGTCATACGCAAGCCCTCGGGTGCCCTGCGTTTATGTGGCGACTTTAAGAAAACCGTAAATTCTCAATCCGTCATTGATTCTTTTCCCATGCCTCGCCCAGCGGAATTGATAGATCGGTTGTCCGGGGGCCAGTATTTTTCGAAAATAGACCTGGCAGAGGCTTATCTCCAGTTGCCTTTAGACGAGGCCTCCAAACAGGCGCTGGTGATTCCTATGCCTTTAGCCTATATCAATATCAGAGATTGCCATTCGGGGTGGCCGGTGCCCCAGCAATCTTTCAGCGTTTTTTGGAGCAGTTGCTAGCGCCGGTCCCCTGTTGCGTGAACTACATGGATGATATTGTGGTGACGGGGTCCACAGCTGCTGACCATATTGCCAACCTCCGTTCCTTGTTTTCCGTTCTGGAGGGGGCTGGCCTCCGCTGTAATTTCCAGAAATCTTCTTTCTTCCAACCGACTATCGAGTACTTGGGCTACGAGGTATCCAGGTCGGGGGTACGTCCCGTGGCCGAGCACGTGCGGGCGGTCGCAGATCTTCCCCGTCCTTCTTCCGTTCACGAACTCCAAGTATTCCTGGGCAAGATCGCCTATTATCATCGCTTCCTCCCGCAGGCAGCCACAGTGGCTTACCCCTTGCATCAACTGCTACGTAAAGGCGTCCCGTTCCGCTGGTCTCCTGCGTGCGAGCGAGCTTTTCAGTCACTGAAAAGGGCCCTCCTGGAGGCTCCATGCCTCACTGCATACACCCCGGGGGTCCCACTTGTGGTGGCAGCGGACGCCTCCCAGCATGGTGTGGGGGCGGTGCTGGCACATCGGTTTCCCGATGGGTCAGAGCACCCGTTGGCGTTTGCATCTAAAACTCTTACGGATGCGCAGCGCCGGTATTCCCAGGTGGACAAGGAGGCCCTAGCCATCGTTTTTGCTTTAAAAAAATTTTACGTTTATGTCTATGGGTCAAAGTTCACGCTTTACAGGGACCACCGCCCGTTAGTGTCATTGTTCCACCCGTCAGCGGCTCTTCCGGACAAGGCAGCCCATCGTGTTCAACGCTGGGCCTTGTACCTCTCTCGTTTCCATTACGAGATACAGTACCGCTCAACGTCTCATCACGCCAATGCCGACGCCCTATTGCGCCTCCCGGTAGGCCCTGATCCAGTCTTTGATGCTGAAGAGCTTTTGTGTTTTGCAGTTGACGAGTCGGCTAAAGATGTAGTCTCCGGTTTTCCTATCAATAGCTCACGGATCGCGAAGGCTACCGCGACTGACCCGGTCCTCCAGGTCGTCCTTAAACGGGTGAGGCAAGGCTGGTCAGAGCGTCCTCCGGGCCGGGCATCAGACCCTCTCCGCAATTATTATGCTATTCGGCACCGCCTTAGCACCTACGAGGGTGTTTTACTTCTGTCCACGGAAGACGGCTCGATCGAGTGGTGGTTCCTGGGTCCTTGCGCTGCCAGATTCACGGTATTCTCCATCGGGACCACTGGAGTGTCTCTCGCACGAAGATGCTGGCTCGCCGACATGTATATTGGCCGGGTATAGATGGGGACATCACTCGCCTCATTGCAGGATGCTCTTCGTGTGCATCCCAACAAGCGGCTCCACGCTCATCTCTCTCTCCATGGCCCACTCTGTCTGCACCTTGGGAACGACTCCATGTCAATTTTGCGGGGCCCTTCTTAGATAGCTACTGGCTTTGCGTCCTTGACGCATACTCCAACTTCCCATTTGTTGTTCGCCTGACCTCCACGTCGGCGGAAGTTACCACACGTTCCCTGTTAAAGATATTTTCTATTGAGGGTCTCCCGGCCGCACTGGTGACAGATAACGGGCCACAGTTTACTTCACAACACTTTCACGATTTTTGTTCTACCCATGGGATCCAACATGTCCTGGCCCCACCTTTACACCCGCAGTCCAATGGGGCGGCGGAGAGGTTCGTCCGCACTTTCAAGATGCAAATGCGCAAGTATGTGGCACATCTTTCAGTGGAGGAGACCCTCCTTCGATTCCTGACATCTTATCGGTCCACTCCGGCAGGTCTGCAGAGCCCCTCAGAGCTCCTTCACGGCCGCCCTCATAGGACACTGTTATCCCTCGTGCATCCAGGCCCTCCCACACCTCTTCTTCGTCCTCGGTCACGTTTTCCCCCAGGCACGGCTGTCTGGGCTCGAGGCTACGGCCGCCATCCTCATTGGGTCCCAGCCGTGGTCGTTTGGGAGCGTGGCCGACGTCTCTGTGAGGTCCGTTCTCCTACCGGGGTCCTCACCCACCACCATGATCAGCTGCGGGTCCGCCACCCTCCTCAAACGTCTACAGTCCCTTCCTCCTCGTCCAGGTCCAGCCCCCCACTGTTGCGGGTGCCATCAGGGGACGGTTCTCTCCCGACTTCCGCTTCGCGGGTATTGGCTGGGGGGCAAGGGAATTTCCCGTCACCGTCGGGGTCCGGGGCCCGCTTCCCCGCCGCAGTCCCAGCAGCCAGCTACAAGGAGTGGACAGCTCCGGTCGCCGGCAGTGGGGGCACCTTGCAGCCTGCCGACGGAGGCCCCGAGTTTCCAATGGAGGAGCCACAGGAGGGAGGAATGGAGGACCCGCCGCCATCGCCAGTGCTGGGAGCAGCAAGACAGCGCTCGCGTGGGCGAACCCCTCGTCGCTCGAAGGGGTTCTGCCCGTATGAGGTGGTTCCAGCTAGGGAGTGGATGGAGCCGCCAGACGATCGGATGGAGGTGGAAGCGTCCCAGCAGGCCAGACCTCTGCACCGCCGTTCAGGAGTCCGGCTCCTCACCCAAGGGGGGAGGGATGTTATGGCCTAAGGGCCATTCATATCGCGCGCGGCGTCATTGGGTTCCGTGGCAGGCGCGGGCCCTGCTGTGGTAGTTCCCTGCCGTGCCACAGGAGGGCACGGTCGGCCTAACAGCTGACGCGAGCTGCGCGCCGTCTGCTGGCGGGCCCCGTCAAACGGCCGACGTGACAGCCGTGTCAATCAACAAGTTTATAACAGGACTGCTGTTCTGGAACCCGTCAGCAGTCATAAATGAAGCACGCGTTTCTGGACCACATGATTGCTGAAGGCAGTATCAGGTGGTTAGGAAGTGTCAAATTACATGTTAATTTGAATAGAAAAGACTAAATTAGGAGTGCAATCAAGTTACTGTGTTTAAAAACATTATAAGCGATGTGAGTGCTGATAATAAACTTCACTTGTGGTGTCATAATAAAAGTTTCAATGAAGTAATTTAAAGAAAGGACTGGAACCATTAACATAGAAATGCTGTACTTAAAGACAAATAAAAACTGTATAAATGAAAATCTACTTGTTAACAGGACTATAAAAATTATACAGGCAGTTTTGAACAGCAATAATTCCAGTAAACTAAGGGTTTTAGTAAATATTGTCGCGTTGAAATTGAAACAGGCTTGACTTCGAAGGCAACTGAACACAGCACTTATACTGAAAGCATGTTTATTACGAACTCAACATACACGCAGCACTGACTGCCTCTCAGGCAGAGTGCTCTGCTATTTATACACAGACAGAATTTACCAGAAATTAGAAGAACAGTTAACATAAGAAACAAGTAGAATTTACAAGTGAACATAAGGAAGATGTAGAACCTTCTGGAATTGTTAATTACAAAGAAAGAAATTTTTTTTGCTGGTGGGCGGGATTGAACCGGCGACCTTCTGCACCGCAGTCCGTGACGCTATCCCCTGCGCCACGCCGGCAGTCGGTGTTCGTCGTCTCTTGCGGCATTGCTACCTCTCTTGGAGAAACAGCGACCCGCTGTTATGATCCCTGTGGAGCCAGCTGCAATGTCTTGGATCTTGACCGTGTCATGGGTCCTCTGTATGACAGTTCAAGAGAATCCTTCCCTTCTCCGCGATTATCGACGACAGACGTTCCTGTCGTGGCTTCATCAGGAACATTACCGTCCTTAAAGTCCTTGAACAAGAAGCCATTGTCATCTACCTGCTCTTCAGGATCGTAGTAAGGCTTCATGCGCAGGACGTGAACAATATCTCTTCGTTTTTGACGTTTAGACGACGGTTCATAATCCTCAACTTCGTATGTGACGTCTGACAGGCGGCGTATGACACGATACGGACCAAAGTATCGCTTCAATAACTTTTCTGACAGTCCAACCTTCCATACAGGGGTAAAAATCCATACCAGATCTCCTGGGCTGTACACAACAGGTTGGTGCTTGTTGTTATACCGCTGACGGACTTTCTCTGGGCGTCCAGTGTCCGTTTGCGAGCCAGCTGTCTTGCTTCTTTGACCCTGGTGATGAGCTGTTTAACATAGTCATTCTGAGTGTCGCCCGGTTGGAACGGGAACAGTGTATCCATTGTCGTCTCAGCTTCACGGCCATGGAGTAGGAAAAACGGGATGAAGCCTGTGGTGTCTTGTCTTGCAGTATTGTAAGCAAATGTCACGACTGGCAGAATTGCATCCCAATCCTTCTGCTCAACATCGACATACATCGACAGCATGTCGGCTAACGTCTTGTTAAAACGTTCCGTAAGACCATTTGTCTGTGGATGGTATGCAGTTGTCATTCTGTGGACAATGTTGCACCGTGACATTACCTCTGATACTAGTTTTGACTGGAATACTTTTCCACGATCAAATATCATGACACAAGGTGCTCCATGATTCAAAATAATTTTGCGATCTCTGGAGCTTCTGCAGTCAGCACACGTTTGGTGACAGTATAGCGTGTGAGGTAGTCAGTGCAGACTATTATCCAACAGTTACCGGTTGTCGACTTTGGGAACCTCCCTAAAAGATCGATCCCAACTCGGTGGAATGGAGCTGCTGCCGGCAGAATCGGTACGAGATGTCCTGGAGGTAATTGCGGCTCATGCTACCATCGCTGGCACTATTTACAGTGACTCACATAGTGCTTGACAAATCGGTAGAGACCTTTCCAGTAATACCAGCGTCTGATCCTGTCTAGGGTCTTCATGAATCCCAGATGACCGGATATTGGAGAATCGTGGAAATATTTGAGAATAGCTGGCTGGAGATGAGCTGGAACAACCAGTAGCCATTTGGGGCCCAGTGGATCATAGTTGCTCTTATACAATGTTCCGTTTATAAGTTGGAACTCTCCATTGGTTGGTTCTCCTTTCTCCAAGGCCTCTATTGTTTTTAATAGTGCTGGATCTTCCCTCTGTTCAGCTGCAACATCATCTAACTCAGTGAGAGCTGAACTTTCATTAATGCTGTTGTGTTCCACTAATGGATTCCTTGAAAGGCAGTCGGCATTCTTGTGTTTGTGCCCTTTCTTGAATACCACTGTGACATTGTACTCTTGGAGTCTTAGTACCCATCTTGCTAGTCGACCTGATGGATCCCTCAAGCTAGTCAGCCAACACAAAGACTGGTGGTCTGTCACGACAGTGAATGGTTTGCCGAATGAATATGACCGGAACTTGTTGATAGCCCAGATAACCGCGAGATGTTCTTTTCCAGTTGTAGGGTAGTTTATCTCAGACTTTGAGAGTACTCTTGATGCATAGGCTATCACTTTTTCAGCACCTTCCTGAACTTGTACAAGCACTGCACCAATCCCATAACCACTGGCGTCTGTGTGCAGTTCCGTTTCTGCATTCTCGTTGTACAAGGCTAGCACTGGTGCAGAAGTTAGAGCCTCCTTAAGTGCCCGGAAAGCTCTTTCTTTTGTCTCATTCCAGTAAAATTTGGCGTCTCCCTGCAGAAGTTCTTGTAATGGACATGCCTTGTTACAAAATCCTTTTATGAAACGTCGGTAGTATGAGCACAGCCCAAGAAAACTTCTCACATCACGAATGTGCTGAGGAGTTGGAAATTCTGTGACTGCCCTTACTTTATCTGGATCAGGACGGACACCATCTCCGTTGACTAGGTGCCCCAGGATTTTTATCTCTTTGGCGACGAAGAGGCACTTCTTTGGATTGAGGCGGAGACCTGCAGCCTGAACACACTTCAACGCAGTTGACAGGTGACTCAGATGTTCTTCAAATGTTTTCGAGAAAACGACAATGTCAGCTAAATAGCAGAGACACGTCGTCCACTTAAGGTGTCGAAGCAAGTTGTCCATCATGTGTTCGAATGTGGCTGGAGCATTACATAATCCAAACGGCATTACTTTAAATTCATAGAGGCTGTCAGGTGTAATAAAAGCCATCTTCTCCCTGTCAGCTACGTCAACCTCGATTTGCCAGTAACCTGTCTGCATGTCCATAGTTGAGAAGTATGTAGCTCCTTTCAAGCAGTCTAAGATGTCATCAATACGCGGCAATGGGTAGACATCTTTCTTTGTGTTTCTGTTCAGCTGCCGATAGTCGACACAGAATCGCCACGTGCCATCCTTCTTCCTTACGAGGACCACCGGAGACGACCAAGGACTCTCCGAAGGTTGAATAATGTCATCTTGCAACATCTTCTCCACTTCCTCCCAAATTATCCGTTTTTCAGCTGGCAACACTCTATACGAATGCTGGCTAATTGGCAGATGATCCCAAGTATTGATACGATGCTTTATCGTGTGCCGTTTCGTCTGACTTTTCGCCTGCTGAGGTGTGTATGCACCTGAATATTGGTGTAGTATACCTAACACCCGCTGGCGTTGTTACTTGGTCAGTCCAGGCCCCTTTGGCAGTTCCACATTTGTTTCCTCCAGCGTGTTGTCTGTACTAACAGCAGGGCATGGGTCTTCATTGAGGATGTTGAGCTCACCGTACTGGATTGGTTCAGCTGTCCTGATACACATTCCCTTCGGGATAAGTTGTGACTGCTCGTGACAATTTGTGATCCAAATCTCTCCTTGACCACCGGTAATGCTTATGATAGCCGTTGGTATGTAAATTTCTTTTGTGAGCCTGATAAACTTTTTACTATCAACAAGAATTTCACAGTTTAACCAGTCATCTGTGTTTGTGACTGCAAATCTTCTCATTGTCAACGGTGGTATCGTCACATTGTCAATGACGAATAACTTCCCAGATAATTCTGTATTACATGTATCCGACGAAACAACTTCTTCAATTTGCACCTCAGATTTTCCACAGTCAATGATAGCTTGGGATGCCTGAAGGAAGTCCCATTTGAGGATGACATTATGACTACATTCTGTTGACACAACAAATTCAAACGGCTGCGTCCTGTTGTTGATGGTTATTCTTGCGACACAAGTTCCTGCTAGATGGATGTACTTTCCATTTGCAACCTTCAGCACAGTTGCCCCCATATCACAGAACATTGTCTTCTTTAGTGTGCGGCGGTAATTATCCGAAGATACAGAGAAAGATGCTCCTGAATCAACAAGTGCCCAGACTGGTTGGCCGTCGATTATGACGTTGACGAGATTTCCCGACATCTTAGCGACTGTCGTCCATGGAGGATTTTCATCTGAGACGGCCTCACCTCTGTAGATGGTCGCTTGCTTAGTTTTCCTGGGCGTGGCGGCTAGGGGAGTGGCTGGTACCTCTGTACGGCGTCGGTGAACGGCTGAGGCGCGTCGGGGAGTGACCTCGTCTAGGGTACGGCGATGGGCTTCTTCCCATTGGTCGACTGAATTCATCAGCAGGTGACTGCCTGGGATGGAATTGCTCCGACAGCTGATGTCTTGTGGCAAAATAATCATTGAGTACTCGCCTCCTCTCTCTGCAGTAGCGTACGACATGTCCAGGGAAACACAGCGGTATGTTGTCTTCTGTCCACCAGATGTCTGTTCTTCTGTAGGGCGTCATAGGAACCGGGGGAGTTGGCTGTGGTCGCGTCAGCCGGTTCATGGGCTGCCGTTTGGTGGCTGCAGCGTAAGTCCTAGCAGGGCAATGCCATTCTTCACGTCAGGTGCGATTGACGGGGCAGACAGGAGCTAATGTTTGAAATACCTCGTCCTCAGCGGCGTCGGCTACCTTGTGACTCACAGGGCTCACATCCATGGCCATAATCTGATGCTCGCTCGGTCTAATAGTCCCGGCTGCCATGCACTGTTGTAATTCTTCTCTCACGATTTGTCGTATGAGATAAGCCAAGTCCTGCTGGTCATCCACAATGGCCATAGGGACTACATTTGGCAGTCTGTCATACTTCTTGCTTTTTTGTTGCATCTCTTCAATACGCTGGCACCACTTGATGAACTCTTCTGTCATAGCGATGTCTTTTATCAGAAGAGCTTGGACATATCTTCTGCAATTCCCTTCATCAGGTTCCTTGATTTTGTCCGCCTCAGTCATGTTCGGATTGACTATGTTACACAGGGCGAAAACATTCTGTATGTAGGATTGTGTTGGCTCACTATGTCGTTGGGCCCTGTTCTTCAGTTGTTCTTCCACCAAGCGGATTTGTCGCTGGCGGTCTCCAAAGGTCTTCTTCAGTTCCTCCTGGAACGTCTCCCAGTCATTCAACTTGTCTTCGTTGTTTTTGAACCATTGCTGGGCTGTTTCGTCCAGGTAGAAATAAACGTTGGCCAAGCACATCGTATGATCCCACCTGTTGTACCTGGTGACTCGGTCAAACCCTTTTTGCCATTTGTCGGGGTCCTGTCCAGCATCTCTAGAGAACACCGACGGGTGTCTGATGTGCAGCTAGCTTATTGCTGCTTTCGTCTTCATCGTTTTTCTGATAATACGGACTTTTGGAAGCATGTACTCAGTGTATCCCTTGTATTCCAGTTCCAGTCCGTGTAAGCGACGGCTTTTACATTGCTTAATCGGAGCCACGGTGATGCAGCTGTTGCACAGTGTACCCGGCGCCTCCACCAAACAATGTCGCGTTGAAATGGAAACAGGCTTGACTTCGAAGGCAACTAAACACAGCACTTATACTGAAAGTACGTTTATTACGAACTCAACATACACGCAGCACTGATTACCTCTCAGGCAGAGTGTTCTGCTATTTATACACAGACAGAATTTACCAGAAATTAGAAGAACAGTTAACATAAGAAACAAGTAGAATTTACAAGTGAACATAAGAAAGATGTAGAACCTTCTGGAATTGTTAATTACAAAGAAATAAATTTTAGCTGGTGGGCGGGATTGAACCAGCAACCTTCTGCACCACAGTCCGTGACGCTATCCCCTGCGCCACGCCGGCAGTCGGTGTTCATCGTCTCTCGCGGCAATATGTATGTAATAAGGTATCAAGAATGTATTATTCATTTTTTTGTGTCTAGACAGTTGTCAGTGTCAGACTAGAGAACCAAGATCACAAAATCTTACCTGTATTAATAAACTATATATGTAAATGTTAGTAAAATTGTTCATTCAATATTAAATTAAAGACAAGCATTGTTTGTAAAAGGCTTTTGATATTTCATAAAGAAATCAGAAATCCCAAAGTTTTTGTCTAAATATCATGTTCTTTGTTATTGATATTATTCTACATTATGTTCATTAATTACCTCAGTGTCTTGTCATTGTAAGTTGTGGCGACTGCTTGACTATTGAATCAATAGGACAATGTTTAAAATATCTGTATAGCTGTACAGCTTCCATGCGCCTGCCAGCCATATTATGTATCAGTTCTTATGTAACCTTTGTGCCGATATCAATAAAGCGTTATCTCAAGTACATATGGTTCTTAGTGGGGCTCCAACCCCACATAAAACTCATACTGGGAACTCCAAAGTCGAATACGACACCGATTTATGTGAGTTGTGCAGCAGCATTCAGTTTTTGTGTGCAATTTCACCATAAAATATGTAAGTAATTGTCTCAATGGTTGCTACAATGACCACGACAGTACCACCTCCGCCAGGATTTCGAGCTGCAGCAACTTCATTGCTGCAAATTCAGTGTATTCCCACTTTGAGTGCTACAAATTTGTATTTGCAGAACGAAATCTCACAGGACATGTACATCATGCTGAGTTTTTCCAGTGCTGTGAGAAACTTAACAGACTCCTGCCTTAGTTCACTGTTTGTCTTTTCTAGTGTTTCATTTACAAACAATATCAATTCCACACCACAATGCATGTGCTTTAAACTCTCACGTTTCACAAGGTAAGAACTTTGACAGTTTGCCAAATTTGAATTTCAGACCAGCAACTGCTCCACCAAGCATGTGTGTGTATCCTTCTGCTGACCATGTGCTCCACCAACAAAGTGCAGTAGCTTCCAATAACTTTGTCAGAGCTACTGGACTTGGACTCGCCTCTCACGTCATTCACCACAGTTCATACATCTACCGCCCATTCAATTATAGACAATTTTCATGTGTCGCAGATGCACCTTCTTCTGCTCTTACAGGCTACTTGGACTACGTTAGCAGCGTGTCAGCCAACTTTGTGCAGTCTACACCACTGAGCATATTTAGTGACTCTCCAAACAGATCTGCTCATTCTGTCATGGAGATGTGAACTTTAACAGTTCTCAAAGTGCTGGTGTGTCCTTTGTGCATGTTCAACAGTCACTTCCATCGTTCCACAGTGTTGAAACACAAGAACATTCTTGGCTGCATCCTTCGTGCATCGACCCACTTTCATGGCACACACCGGTGACTTTGCCCATGTCACCTAGCCTCTGCCAGCCACGACCTGCTTACTCATCTTGAGGCTCCACCAGGAATAGCAAATGCGCCAAGCTCCCTTGTGACACCACAGCAAGATGGCACTCCCATCTCCACCACCTGCGTGCCTTTCTAAGCTGCCGCCTTTCTCCTTCAAGACTTCCACGACATGATTTGTTTTGACTCACGGACTCAGCTTGCTACCTGTGCCTCATCATACACCTACATGAACACATCAATTTGATCTATGACCTTGTGACCTCTCCTCCAGAGGCTGACTGTTATGCTGTAGGCAAACAAACAATCCTCAAGAGGGTCACTCACACGCCAGAAGACACTATCTGACACATCATTCATGAGGAACATTTGGGGGACAAGAAGCCATCACAGCTCTGGTGCCATCTACATCTTCTTGTCAATGAAAATGACATGCTGTAATCCACATTCGGGCTGTTTGGTCAAGCAAACTTCCACTTTCAGTTCAGACCGCCCATACTTATAACATTCTGCAGACTCAGAGTGACTGTATATGCATTGCCAACAGGTTTTACAGTGCGCACCTATGTGAAACACTTGAAAGGCAATTTTCATCCCAAATGCAATCATGCCAGCATGCATTCACTGCTGAGAGGTGCTGCTCACAGCTCAAGCAATCCACTGGGAAGAAACTGGGAATCCACATCTGCCTGCACACAGACCGGGTATTAGCTTTGCCGTCTCTGCCACACCCACTAGCACAATCTGCAAACAGCTGCTCTGACACCGAGGATGGCCTTTCCACTGCTCATTCACTTCCTGCAAGAGCAAGCTCCATATTACCACTAATGCTACTTCCACAGTCAGCTCGGTGTTGCAGCAAGGCAGTGCTGTTCACTGTGTCACTACTCAAAATGCCAAGTGCAGGATGGTTTAGGTGCTGCCTCCAGCTCAGATACTCATGGGCCTCTACATGTATTTCATTCCGTTAGTGATTTTTCATCCGGTGTGTGGTCATTTATAAATACATGACTGTGCTTCAAATGTTCGTTACCTGACTGACACTGGTGCTCATGTAACACTCTTACTGCCTTCAATGGCTACCGGCCCTACCCGCCCTCATAGTGCTACACTTTGTGCTGTCAATCCCCTCAGCCGCCGTTTGCAGATCCACGACTTTTTTTGTTTGCTTTTCACCGAAGTGTAAACTCTCATGGGACTTTGTGGTAACATATTTGCCAGAATTGGTTTTAGGCATGAATTTCCTAACACATCATAAATTTCCCCCTGATGTTGTACCATGTCCGGTGTTTCACCACCCACAAACATTCAGTTTTCTTGTGCTCTGTTGAACTCTGATTTTTGCACTGGTACTGCACTGATCATTTGTGAGTGTTGCCAGACTGTCAAAGAGTTTGATGCTCTTTTTTTTTTCAAAATTATGTTGCAAACATGAACAAGTGATCAAACTATGCTGCAAAAAAGAAGACATTGTTCGCAAGTGCTTTGATATCATTAAGCAATCTGAATCGCTCTTGTCGAAGTAGTTGAGCGAACATGAATGTGTGCTCCATCTCTGCCATGAAAACGAGGACATGGCCTGCTGCCTCGCTGTCACGGAATCACAAGTGGCGTCTGCTCTGCATCAACTATCATCTCTGCAATCAAGTCTTAAAAGACATACACTCCAAAGTTATTACAAGTGTTACTTCAAAAAGTGTTTCAGTAATGTCACACCCACACGCAAAGTAAATAGTGTTTGAGACAGCACTCTCCATATGTTTCCATGCCAATGCCTCAATTGATCGCTCGATGTGTGTGGTGTCCCACTCTGGTGGCTACCTCTAAGACTGCCTCTCCTCGCATGACTCACGTTAATCACTTGTTTCCGCTCCATCAGTTGAGCAACCTGCTACTGTGACACACATGCCTCCACCAGCTAGTGGCCACCTCAGGAACTCTCAAGTGATGCCATCTTGCCCCTGAGCATCCGTGGAATGCCCATGTAAACCTGTCGGTGGAACTGTAACTTCCCCAGCATCTTCGCTCGCCCTGTCAGCCACGAGCACAGCCTACTCACCCCACCTGCTCACAGACTCCACATGACATGCAACATGTCATGCTGTGCTTCTCATGATGTCTCAGTGTTTACGAATGGCATAGTTCACAAACTATGTCTTGTTGATGGTTCTCCCATCACTAGCAAACCACCCTGCCTCAGCTCACAGAAATTGGTGGCCAATTACTGAACTCTTATTAAAGTTGGGTGTCATTGAATCCTCTTCTAGCAGCTGGTCTTCTCCCATTCATTTAGTGCCCAAGCAGGACGGTTGTTGGCTTATGTATGGAGATTACCAGCGGTTCAATGCTTGCACCATAATTGACAATTATTTGATTCCAAACAAAGCAGACCTTACACAACTCTGGCAGGTGCAAAAGTGTTCAGGTTGTGAACTGCAATCACATTTACCACCAGTTTCCTATGGCTCCTGAAGACATAGAAATGACTGTCATCACTGCTCCCATAGGTTTATTTCACTACTGATTCATACCTTTTGGCCTGAGAAAAGTCACTCAGACATGGCAGCAATTTGTCAGTGAGTTTTTATTTCCCTTGAAGTTTTGTTTTGTGTATGTCAATAACATTTTAATATTCAGTAAATCATTCGTGGAGAATAAGAAACATTTACAAATCTTTCTTGACATCCGGGCTGCAGCCGGCATCAAACTAAATGACAACTGAATCAGAGTTAGGTGCTTTTCATTGGTTTCATGGTTTCAGGGATGGTATACCCCCCCCCCCCCCCCTCCCGATAGGATTGATTGTCAGGAACTTGCCACCTCCCACAAAATTCAAAGAATTACATCGTTTGCTTGGCGCCATTAATTGCTATCATACTATCAATGACACTTGCCTGGTGCTGCTGAGCTGCAGGCCCTGCTCACAGACGCCCTAGCTGGCAAACACACATCTGGCAATCGGCCTATCCCCAGGATAAAAGCTCTGTCTTCAGCATACTCAGCCCTCAAAGATCTTCTCACTCAAGCTGTCACCATTGCTCACCCACATCCAGATGCTGAACTGTTCATTACTACTGATGCGAGTTACACTGCCATCATCAGCACAGTCCTCAGCCAATGCCTCAATGGTGTCATGTATCCTTTGCAAAAAATCACTAGATTTGTTATTACTCTCACTGCTACTAGTTCCTGAACTCTCATAACTATCACTTACTTCAAAAAAGTATTTAACACCTTACTTTTATCCTCAATATTTGACCATAATTCCTGACACCCAAGTTCCTCATGCTGTCTTAATGATTTCCCATCACCATTAGGTTCAAAGTCATTAAATTCTTTACAGATAACTATAGAAACATTGCTACCCCCAGCACATGCACTAAACTTGACATCTACCTTTTCCAGTTTCTGATCAATTTCTACGAGTTTAGAATCCACATTTTCAAACTCCACTTTATCCTCTACCATGCCCAACCTAATTTCCAGTTTTGATTTTACCTGACCAATTTGATTTTCAAGTTCTTTCTTATTCTCTGTACAAGATTTTATGATGGACTGAAACCTTTTACCACAAGCACTAGCAACAGTTTCCACTCTTTTTTTCACATAAGGTAATTAGGTTATGATTATTTACACAGGACTTATTAATTTCAATAAATTTCAAATAGACATTTTCTTCTACAGTTTTTATTTTATCCTCACCACTAGCTTCCACTTCTCCAATTTTCTTTTAACATGAGTGAATTCCCAACTGTTTTCTTCCATTTTACTTTCTACATGACTCAATTTCACAATGAAAAACTTTTCCCAATCGGAGGTCCAACCGATATTGGCTTTACAAAACCATCACCACCTGGTCCAACTACATTACCTATCATAGTGGATGAAGCTTTCACTTCCCCATCCGTTATTCCACTTACGTCACACAAAGATTCATCTAATTCAGATTTATAACCAGTCTCCTACGGTATCTGATTCTTTGCCAATTCTGCCCACCTTATCAAAGCAAACTTCTTTCTTTACAACATTAGGCCTAAAATTTGTTTCCCGTTGTCCATTGACCACCAGTACATTATTTTTTTCACAGTTACCATTCATGGTTGATTTTTAAGAACTTTACCTTATAAATACGATGTTTTCTCAGTGGTGATCAGCTTTCTCGGTGGCATTCGGCAATGTAAAGCACTGCTTTCAATGTGATGTCCAGAGCCAGCTGCTACTGCGATTTCAAAGGTCATGGCAGAATTTCTCTCATCTACTTACAAGCCCATCTCAGAGTGCTGATTGGCTCATTTTACACAATGGAGTTGGTGTTGCTCCCTCCTCTGTTGGCTGCCACTCAGCGTAGATTTTGTATACAGTAGCAGATGCAGCTTTGAAATTCATAGATGTAGCCAAATGTCTTGAAAATAGTCTTGAAATAACACTTGCGTTATCACTAATGACTGTTCTGTTATTCACTGTGCCACACAATATTCCTTAATCACAGTTACAATTATGTACATCTTATTATTTATGAGCCACTGTTTGCAAAATACAGTTCATCATAAGTACTAATTGATGCAGTCATTAATGATGAATTCCTCATCCAGAAGGTCCCATATGTGCCTGCCTGGTCATAGTTCGTTGTTTCTTGATCTTCTCGTTGATCAGCACCTAGGTAATGGCTAGCTGATATTTAATGGGGCAAAACTAATCAACTACAATTAACATAGGCAACACACAGAATCACAGTTCTTTGACACTTTTAATGATTCATAAGTGCTCCGTTGTCCCCATTTATGGCCAGTGTACAAGTCTCATGAATTACAACCATTAGGATCAGGTACGTACATTTCACACACCAATAATATAAATTTACACAGTTCATGTGTGGAATACAAAAGTTTTAGGTGTGCAGTGAGACACAAATATAGATTAATCACTGTAGATACACTTTCTACATGCCTGACATTGAAGAACTTATTTAAAATTTAACTTCAAAGTCATGTGGGTTGTGCCTCAGAGTCATCATGACACAAGACTCAAAACAATCTTGAAACTGGCATGGATTGTGCATTTGATCGAGGATGAAACAATACTCTGAACTGGTATGGGTTGTGGATGAAACAATACTCAATTAGATGGGGCGAATGTACCCTATTTATTTCATCCAGACAATGTCACTGAAAATTACGTATTGTTAACTGAGTTCATTACATTAATTAAACAATTATATGCAACTGGCTATAGTAAAAGACAGTGTAATTAATACTGAGTAAACTGATATATGAATTTCTGTTAAATTAATATAGCCTCGCTTCAAATATATCTAAAAAGGTTTTTAAACAATTACTTTGCAATAAACAGTAATTATAAAGGACCTAAAGATGGCAAAACTTTCCTTACATTACTCATGAAACACAATAATTTCTACTTTAATATTATGAGAAAAGAATTTACTTAGTTTTATCAGAAATACTAATTAGCACAGTATCTGAAATATCTCACTACACCTTTGGCATTAACTAATTATTATTTGCTAATTAAACAAACTTTTGCAACTACAAATAATAGAAAATAACTTCAGCTAGTCACATTAGAAAAAAGAATAACAAGAGTTTTGGAAAAGAAAATGATAATAGATTATTTACAGTCATATCTATTATTATGTACCAGTGGTATCGGGAGGTTCTGTAATGTAAGCGGATGGGAATAAATCCCAACATGGCTCATTACAACATGCTATCTGAGTCTTCCTGCTTCTGTCCTCCGAGGTGCTTGTCATTGTGCCTGTGGGCTCTGTCAACCTGCATACACGCCCAAATCGCACTGCCCGACGCTCTTGGCATCTCGACGACTTCATCGTCAGCGCGCCTACAACTCATTGCTACCCATGCACTTTACTGTCATCAGAAACAGTAGTGTTACCTTCGAATCAAAGTGTGGCGGGCAGAGCTGATGGTTGTGTGAGTTGTATGCCTGTGTGATTACGTAAATGTTCCTAATTCTGAAGAAGACCATGGCCGGTAGCTGAAAGTGTTGTATGTGTGTGTCTTTTTTCTGTGCCTATCATGGCTTGTCATCACATCTTTGTGGTGAGTTGTAAACTGTCCTATTACTATATTGTTAATTCTACTAATTCCAACCTGGACATCCCATTATTAGTTCTTACTGTTATAAAATTTGCTACCTTCTGATGTCTCCAGGTCTCTTCCATGATACAACCTAAACTGTGGATTCAATATCTTGGTTTGTCAGGAGTTTTATGAGACAGAATGGTAAAATAGAGACTAGTGTATCCTCCGTTTGTGGCAGGAGACACAATTCAACTTAAGTTTTATTATGCTGTTGAAGGTGTTCTGAACATGTGTGTTAACTTACTACTCATGTACTGCAGAAGCAACCACTTATCTGTTTTATTCAGTGGCTGTCATGATTTTTTTGAGTGAAGTTGAGTACTCAAAAGTTCCATGAGATCTAACCGCCAGAAAGGCCTGGTCTGTATCAATAATTTGGTTTGGCTGCCATGATTTATTTTTATTTATTTTTTCCCCCCGCCAGGTTTTTGATCTGAGTGTTTAGCTGTATCAAGCTTGTAGCTGTGATTTTTTTTCCTGAAAAAAAAAAAAAAAAAAAAAAAAAAAAAAAAAAAAAAAAAAAAACTCTGGAGCTTTAAAGGCAAGTGTAATTAAATTATTCCTGCTTGCTCCTTTGGGTTTGTTACATGGTCAGATTGTTTACCTCAATATTTGTCAGTTCACATTGTTCATGGGAAACAGTGTAACCCCTGAAAGCTGCTATAACTTGAGATTATAGTGACATATTTCAAAATAGTATTTTAAATGTTTGTACTTAGCAAGGTTGGAAAAGTTACACTTATAAAGTAACTAAGTTACAGTTAAAGTTACTTCTCTCAAAGGTAACTTAGTTACAATTACAGTTACTGTACATTCAAAGTAACTGTACCAGTTACAAGTAACTTTACAGTTATGTTTACAGTTACTTTTACAAATTGTAATTGTAACTCATTTGTAAATCCGTAATAAACCTTACTCATGTAGAAAAGAAACAAGCTATAATGCCAATCAATATAAATACATTAACATGTATAAAAAATAGATATCAAATAACTTACCCAAAGGACAGCCTCATAGATAGCACAAAAACACAAATAAAAACACACTAGCTTTCACAACCAATGGCTGCTTCATCAGGAAAAGAAGAAGGAAGAAGGGGAAAAACAGAAGGATGCACGTTTAAAAAGTAGATGTGGTTTACATACCAGGTGAAAGAGCACAGGTATGTAGATAGAAAGACACACAAATGCTAAGCTTTCTCAACCCTGGGTTGATTCTTCAGAAAAAGAGCAGGGAAGGAGAGGGAAAAGGAAAAGATGTAGGTTTTAAAAAGGGAGCCTTGGTGTGTGTGTGTGTGTGTGTATTTACCTTTTTTCCCCAAGGTAAGTCTTTCCTCTCCCGGGATTGGAATGACTCCTCATCCACTCCCTTAAAACCCGCATCCTTTCCTTTTCCCTCTCCTTCCCTGCTATTTTTCTGAAGAAGCAACCCAGGACTGCGAAAGCTCAGCATTTGTGTGTGTGTGTGTGTGTGTGTGTGTGTGTGTGTTTGTTTTTTTTTTATTTGTATTTCTATCTATGTACCTGTGCTCTTTCACCTGCTAAGTAAACCCCAACTACTTTTTATATACATTTTTCCCACCAGGAATTTTCACCCTCTATAATATAAATATATTAACACATACATAATTAATAGAAATTCATAATTAATGTATTATCAAATAAATTGCCCACAGCATCTTCTATCTCATTGCATCTCAATTTCAATGTTTGTTCATTTTCACCAAATATAGTTTTTTAAATGTTCAATCTCATGAAAGTTCCATTTCATCTAGTTTGTTGTTCGTGTCTCTGTGAAAACTGCAAAATTTGTTGCCTACTATATATTTGCACTGCCTGTTACACTGAAAAGGCAACAATGAGCAAAACGTTTCAAACAGTGTAAACACATTGAAAGTTACGCCTTGAAAGGTGAAGAGGAAGAATTACTGATATGGTGCAAGCAAAACACTAATTGTACATGAATTCTGAAGTTCGCTTTGGAGTTTCAACTGCTTTGAATTGTTTTCCCACCACAACACAATTTGCAACAAAAGGAATCATTTTTTAATCCATTTCCAATCCAATTAAAAAATTCTAACAATTTCATAAGCTGGCCAAGGCCTGTGTATGTCTTCTTCTTACTCTGTGTCGAAAGGTGTGGAAAATAATCAGAGACTTTTTACATGTGAGCACCAGGTGAGTGTTGTATACTCATTGTTGTGTACACAATTATAAAATAAAAAAGTTATGAATTAATGGGTAAACGGTACTAAAATATGTAATTCATACATTTCCAACATATGTTGTGGAAAATACATAATTTAGAAATATAGTTTCTTTTTTCTCTTCACTAAAATCAAAGTCTGGTATTCTGGATCTTGATATTCTTACAAAAACTATTGTGGTGTACGGGATACGGTATGATAAATAAATAACTGGTACACACCACATTAACTGAATAACACACATTTATTACGGATCGCTTGATACATTCGAGTACACAATAGTTGAGTCTAAACAACACTCAAAGGCCCGCGTGGGCTCTCTCTAAATCAGCTCAAAGATATTCCACTCCAGGTGGAGTCGATCTCGACATCGCCACAGAGCCCCCCCCCCCCCCCCCCCCCCCCCCTTGCAGTGCGGAGCACATCTGAGACTGGATCATGAGTGCCGGGCTGAAGGCTGATCACGGGGTGAGGGAAAACATAGTCTCTATGCCAAGCAGGCGCAATGACTCTGCGGCTGGCACGAGTGTAAGTGGTAGGTGAGTGTGTGGCAGGTGGAGTAGGAGAGAAGAGGATGAAAAGGGTGCCGGTAGCATCAATGAAACACTCAATGTTCGATGTATCAGTGGTCAAGGGAAGGCTTTCGGAAAAGAGGAGGGAAATGTTTTGCTCATGAGGTTCGTTGGAAGAGTCAGGAGAGATGTACATAATGAAGATTTGGTTATCATTCAAAACGACAGAGATGTTGGAAAGGGGGTAGGCAGAAACGTCAACTGAGAAGAAGTGAGGGGGAAGGTGTGCTGGGGAAAAATGAGTTAAGGGGCAGGAAGGTGACTCGGCCCTCGGACTCGGCAGGGGGTCACCCTCCTGCAGAGTCGTGTCGTCCCGTGGTGTGCAAGGGGGGGGGGGGGGAGAACCAGGTTCGAAGGTAACATCAGGCATTGGTGCAGTGTCGACTGCGGCGTCTGGGAGCTGAGAGGAGATGGTCAAAGCAGGCTTCAGGCGGCTCTTATACGCTGTCATCGTCTTCCCGTCAAAGTGCGATGGACCTCAGCGTACGACCGTGAACGGACCCGGATACGGCGGTTGTAGTGGAGGGTGAACTGAATCCTGCCGTAGCATCACTGCAGCACACGTTTCTAAATCCCTATGCACAAAGACACCTGGGCGGTCATGAATGAAGGTTTGAGAGGTGCAGAGAGCTCGCACTGTAGTCCTGATTTGCTCAATGAATTCAGGGTATGAGCTAATGGTGGGGGCCATGTCCTCAGAGACGAATTCTGCTGGCAACTTAAGGCATTCACCGTACAAGAGCTCAGCGGTGGAGCATCCTAAGTCCACTTTGAATGAAGTTCGGAGACCCAGAAATACCCAAGGAAGGGCGGTAGTCCACGATTCTGAATGGAACATGAGTACAGCTTTCAAGATACGATGCCACCACTCTACCGACCCGTTGGATTGGGGATGGTAGGCGGTGGTATGTATCCGTGATGTGCCACAGAGATCGCACAACTTATCAAAAAGCACAGCCTTGAACTGCCGACGCTGATCGGTAGTGATCGTAGTAGGGCAGCCAAAGCGGGCAATCCAACAAGATACAAATGCGGAAGCAACCGTAGCGGCAGAAATATCCTACAAGGGTGTGGCCTCCACCCAGCGTGAAGCCCGGTCAATGCATGTGAGCAAGTATCGGAAGCCTTCAACACTGGGAAGAGGGCCCACCAGGTCAAGGTGTATGTGAGTCAAACGATCAGTGTGGATACTGAAGGAGCCAAGGGGTGGGCGGCAATGTCGGCCAACCTTGGCGCGTTGGCACGGAATGCAAGAGCAGCACCACTCACGACAATCTTTTTTTACCGAAGGCCAAACAAAGCGTTCCGTGATTAAGCGAGTGGTGGCTTATGCACCTGGATGGGCAAGACCATGAAGCGCGTTGAAGATCATGCGGCGAAAATTTGTGGGGACTAGTGGGTGTGGCATGCCCGAAGATGTGTCACACCACAATGCAGTAGGTGCGCCGGGTATGTTTTTGCGCTCCAAAAGTAAAGAATGCTCGCCGGATTTGAGCAAGGTCGAAATTGAATCATCGCTCGACTGAGCCTTGGCAAGCTCGTGGAAGTCGATGATGGAAGAGATACCAGCGAGCCGCGAAAAATAATCAGCGACCAAATTGTCAGAGCAGTGGACATACTGTAAGTCGCTCGTGTGCTGAGAGATCAGATCAAAATGCCTTTTGCAACGTGGAGGAGGGTCAGCTGGAGGATTTTTGAGGGCGTGTGCCAGAGGTTTATGGTCTGTGTATATAGTTAATGGCCGACCCTCAATATCTTCTTGGAAATACTTGACCGTCTCGTATACAGCAAGAAGTTCACGGTCGAAAACAGACCACTTGGATTGGCTGGGTGACAACTTTTTAGAAAAAAACTTCAATGGCTGTGACTCCCCACCACAATGCTGCTGTAGCACCGCCCCAATTGACACCTCACTGGCGTCAGTGGTAATGGAAAGGGTGGCATCGGGGGAGGGATGAGCCAAAGTGATTGCTTTTGCTAACGCCATTTTCAAAGAGTCAAATGCAGTTTGCGTCTCCGCCGTCCAAAGGACGGCACGATCCCCTGTAGTGTTAGGACCGCGCAAGGCCTCTGTGAGGGGTGTTTGTAGTTCAGCAGCCCTTGGGATATGACGACGAAAAAAATTTATCATACCCAAGAAGCATCGTAGTTCATAATAAGTCACAGGCGGGGGAAGTTTCTGCAGAGTTCAACCTTTTCATCAGTGGGGCAAATGCCATCTGCTGACACGACATGTCCCAGGAAAATAACAGATGACTGTCTGAAAACACATTTGTCTTCGTTGGTCACAACACCGTGCGAATCAAGGACACTGAACAGTTCAGATAAGTGTTTTTCATGCTCCTCTGGAGATTTCGAGAAAATCCAAGTATCGTCCACATATGCGTAACACTGTGACAGAGGGCGAAGAAGGGAGTCTAGGAACCTCTGCCATGTCTGTGCGGCATTTTTTTAAGCCATAAGGTATATATACATATTCAAATAAGCCAAAGGGAGTGATGATGGCCATTTTTGGAATGTCTGGTTCGTGCATTGGAATTTGGTGATAAGCCTTCTTGCAGTCAACGACACTGAAAGTGGTCGCGTCTGCAAGTTGGATAGCAAAGTCTTGGATATTTGGCACAGGATAGCTATCAGTGATTGTCCTATCGTTCAACTTCCTATAATCTCCACATAAACGATAGGTACCATCCTTTTTTGGCGTAAGGTGAATAGGAGAAGCCCATTCGCTAGAGGAAGGTCGCACAATGCCGGCCTCAAGCAGTTCGCCAATAATGTTTTTTGCGATTTTGAGTTTATGCGGATTGAGGCGACGTGGTCTGAAACGCACTGGAGGTCCCTCTGTTGTGTTGAGTCTATGGCAAGCATCACTACTGATAGCAAGAACGACACGTGGGCGCGCGGAACTATGTGAAACTGACGTGTTATTGTTATGCACATCAGAGTTTGGGCCGCGCGACTGGGAGGGAGCACGCGACACTTGTTGTGCCGATCGTAAACTTCGTAAGGAAGTGATTACTTCTCTCGCACGAGCCAGCTCGCGTGACTTAATGTCAATCTGTTCTTTAAGCCTACTCTGAGTTTCTTTAAGTTCAACAATTTCAAGTCTCTGTACAGTTACATATGTTACACTAGTAAGTTTTGCAGCTAACAGCGTGCACTCTGTTTGCAGAAGAGAAATGTCAACATTAATATGCGGCGATGGCCGTGCACTGGAGGAGGCAGACAGACGGATGTGTGTGTTAGTGGTTTGATGTAACAAGATTCCTGCCAGAATGTTCATGGAAAATTTATTGTTCCTTAAAAATTCTATGCCAAGCACCAGACAGGACACTTGCGTGACCAGAAAGTCCCACTTAATAGTCAAGTCTTTAGATAAATGAACTGTCATGTGAACTGTTCCAAGCACTTTGATAGCAGAGTCGTTTGCGGCGCGAAGCAGTGTGGGAGAAGGTACGAGAGAGTCCGGTGCAAGAGACGGGGGTAAAACACTCGTATCTGCCCCACTGTCAATCAGAAAGTCAATTTTCGAAACGCAGTCAGTCACAAACAAACAGCCATTGCAGCTTACCGTACCAGAGGTGCGAGTTGTGGAGTGGAGGTGTCTTCGTTTAGGGCGGGGCGCTGCGCCTGCTACTGCACCCCGCCGCCTGCGTTTCCCGCTGCGCACGGCGCACGGCAATGTTTAGCATCATCTCCAAAGTTGCTATGATACCAGCAGAGCGGCCGGCTTTTGTTGGGTGTGGTCGGCGTGCTGCAGGTAGTTCCATCGGCGTCTGAGAGAGTGCGCTGCTGGGCTGGCATTTCCATCATGCCAACTGGTGAGTCCGGAGAGCGTTGCGCAGAACGGCTACCAGATGACGACACCGTACAGTTACGCGACGAAAACACACAGGCGCGATCGTCATCTTCGTGCGTGGTAGGGGGGGAAATATTTGGAACAATACTCGCACCCCTGTTGACACTGGGAGCGCGATGGTTAATGATCTTAAATCTTAAATGCAAGATCTGCTATTGATAGGTTTTCGTCAAGGGAACAAGACGTAAGTGGCACCAACTGCAGCTGCAAAGGTTCAGGCAATTTCACTAGCCAGATTGACCACAAAGTAATGTCTGGGAGAAAATCAGTTGAAACAAGGGTGCACAGTCTATGCCACAGTTCAGATGGTGTAAGGTCTCCCAAGTGCACTTCATGAATTATGTGATGCAACACTTCATCAGGTGAGCGGGAAGGTCTCTGACAGATGATATGTTTCGCATTTGTGTACTGAGGTGGGTTAAGCACTAAATCGCTAATCAAGTCAAGATGGTCGTGTAGATGACCGACAAGGCACACGAACTTAGATTCTTCTGAAAGAATGCCCGAAACCCTGAAAATAGAATCAATTAATGCGAACCAAGTGTTCGGATGTTGCTTTGCAAAAGGCGGCAGCTTTGGCAATTTAGGGGTTATTGTTCAAAATTAACTGGACAAACAAGCGGGGGAAGCGCATTGTCTGTCGGGAATGTTGGCCCGGAAACTGGTACATTTGTGAGGGCATAGTTCTGTGAAGCATTTTGTCCAAAACTAACCGGCAGTCCGGCGGTGCTATGAAACACATTTGTAACACATGGTAGATGGTCAGACGGCACAGTAACTGAAGGTATAGCATACTGCACTTGTGGAAAATCGCGCGAAAAGTTCGATACCCAAGGCGGTACCGAAACTCGCTGTTGAGTGCACGAAGAGTCAAAATTCGAATGTTCAGTTGTAACACAGCACTGCTCGTGAGGCCTTGGTGACGTGAAAGTTGTTTCTACTTTAACTAAGTTGGTGGTTTGAACCATAGAAAGTTCGGGAGCCAGCGTGTCGGTGGATTGTTGACATGTACAACAGGGCTCAATTTGTTAGGCTGTATAATGTCTAGTCCCACCTGTGAACTGATGCACTGTCCTTTCTCAGTGGTAGGAAGCGGAGAAGCAGATAATCCTTGTCCTTACAGTCGTAACACTGAAGAACACAGAGATTGATTCCATATGGCGCGATTGTTCACTGCACTCGCGTAATAACAGTTTCGAAAAAGAGGCACGAAAACGTAATTGTGCGTGAATTGAAACGCAGGGTCACCACTGTGGTGTATGGGATACGGTATGATAAATAAATAACCGGTACACGCCACATTAACTGAATAACACACATTTATTACAGATCGCTTGATACATTCGAGTACACAATAGATGAGTCCAAACAACACTCAAAGGCCCGCGTGGGCTCTCTCTATATCAGCTCAAAGATATTCCACTCCAGGTGGAGTCGATCTCAATGTTGCCACAATATGTTTTGCTACTAGCAACAAAAAAGTAATAATACTTCCATTACATTGTTAACCAATAAAAGTAACTTAATTACACTTAAAGTTACTTTAGGCAAATAATAACGCTGTTACTGACCATACATTTGAAAAGTAACTGTTACTAGCAATGGCACTACAAGTAACACGTTACTCCCCAACCCTGGTACTTAGTGGTGAATATTTGTTGCTCGAGTTACCTAAACTTATTTCAAGTTATTACTTATCAGGTCTTCACATTGGTCAGTGCATTTCAATCATTGTTAATTCATTATAATCCATGAGAAACCCCTTAACTGGACTGACTCAAAATCTCTATATATAAAAATGTTGTGATGGTTTGTGTGTGTTTGAAATCTCAAAAAGTTCTTCGCTGATTGAGTTCAAAATTTGTCACGACATTTCCCTGTAACACAAAGTTTTTAGACGCCTATTTGTTTAATATATTACTATATATTTATTACACCAACAGCCTAAGATTAGTTCATGCTAGTGCCTCTCAGGTAGGCAAGCTGACCAGTTCATTTAGTGTTTAACAGTTAGTTTTAATTAATGGGAAGGTATGTACCCCATGAAGGTTGGACTGACCTAAAATTTATGATAATTCTTTTGTAAATAAAAGAGAACAGGGAAAACTGTATTTGAAAATTGTTGATAATTATTGATGAATATCATTGATAAAGATTTCTGTAACTAAGTCAATTTGTTTATACTAATGAAGTACAGTCTTGAGCAAGGAAAGATATGTAGATGGGCCTACCCTTCCTTGGTCAGTCCTAGTGCATCTTACAATCATAATAGTTGTTCACAACCATCTTCCACGATTCTTAAACCAGGTGTTTGTTATCATTAAGTTATGTTTCATGTGAAATTCTACCAGGCAACTTCCTCTTTCATTCCTTTTCCCCAGTCCATATTCACCTACTTTTTTTCCTTCCCTTCCTCTTCCTAGCACCAAATTCCACTCCCACATTACAATTAACTGTCTTAATCTGTCTTAATAACTTCCTTTACCTCCTCATACATTTCTTCGCTCTCCTCATCACTGGTAGAGGTAGTTGGCATATCAACTTGTACTACTATGGTCAATGTTGGCTTTATATCTATCTTGAGTACAATAATGCAATCACTTCACTGATTATAATAGTTGACCCACATTCATATTTTCTCATTTATTATTAGACCTACTCATGTAACACCCCCAATTGATTTTGTATTTACAATCCTGAACTTAACTGACCAGAAATCCTGTACATCTTTCCACCAAACTTCTCTAATCCACACTATATGGAACTTCAACCTGTCTATTTCCTTTTTTAAATTTTCTAACCTCCCAACTCGATTAACGGATCTAACATTCCAAGCTCCAATCCTTAGAACACCAGTCTTTCCTGATGATGACATCCTTCAGAGTACTCTCTGTCCTGAGATCTGAAAGGGGCAATATTTTACATCTGGAATATTTTACTTGAGAAGACTCCATCATATATTCATACAGTAGAGCTGCATGTCCTTGGGAAAAGTAACAGTGTTTATTTTCCCTTGCTTTAAGCCCTTCTTGAGCATTTACTTCATGTACCCAATAGAATAATATATGGTTGTGAAAACATGCTTGACCTCTTTGCTACAAATAATCTGGAGCTAATAAACAGCATAAAAAAGATACAGGGAAGAGTGATCTGTTGTAGTAGGTCTGAATATCAATTAATTTTCGGCCAAGATCTGGGCCACAAGCCATTCAGTTTTGAACTTTAAATTTCAACAATTATGCAAAAGTTAGTTAGTGTTGTTAGTGTGGAAAGTGTATCTATAGTGATTAATTAATATTTGTGCCACCTCCGCTTTTGTATCCCATACACAGACAGTGTTAACTTGTATTATTGATGTGTGGAATGTGCATTCCTGGTATTAATGGTTGTAATTTATGAGACTTGTAAGCTGGTCATAAATGGGGACAATTGGGCATTTATAAATCATTAAAAGTGTCAAAGAACTGCAATTCTGTGTGTTGCATTAGTCATTTGATTTACAGTTACATGACCTAATAATTTTCTTTCCGTATTTAGTGCTGTTATACCACAAAAATTAAAAGCTCATTTATGATGTACTTCAACTGAAACACTTGAAAATAATTTTGCATTATAAGAAGAAAAATACCTGGGGTGAAATTTACTGATGTCCTCAAGCTTCTAGGGAACTTATGCTCCATCAAGCTTGAGTACTCTAAGGAAAGTATGTGAAAGTTCCAAAATTTTTAAAAATTTCTATCAGAAAATCACTGCTTTTGAGAGAAGAATTTTAATGAAACATGATATTATTATACTGGGCTCAGACTACATATTCACCAATCCCATATACCTGACTTTTTCATTGACATTTTAGAATTTCCTGTCTAACCAAGTCTTCATTTGAATGTGGTTGTTTTCTCCTTGCATTCTAAACATCACTATAATTTTCACCAAAGCTGCTGGAGCTCTTGTATTTCCCTCTTTTCTTCCATGTACTCTTTCTCCTTATTAATTGCATAAGAAATACATCTGAATACATATCAATCTTTTAGTGTCAGTGAAATCAAGTGGAATAAAAATTTTAAAATATCAAAAAGAAAAGTATTACTACATTTAAACATAAAAAAATTAAATTTATGCATTACATACCTCCCATATAATTGTTCTGAAAGGGATGGATTGCTACTCACCACTCATATCATTATGTCTGAAAGGACACTTCTGAGCACAACAAAGACGTATTCCATCAACCATAGATTGATGACTGAACTCATCATAGAAAAGATAATCTTTGTCTGTAAGAACTGCTTCAAAAAATCCAGCATTTGCCATGTAACCATTTGAATAAAGAATAGCAGCGTCTCTACAATGAAACTTTGCAATTTTTCCTTCAAGTTCCTGTCAAAAGATAGAGGAAAATTTTATATTGCAGATAATTGTTTCACTGAGAGTTTTTCTTGTTAAGTAGATGCCAACCTTTTACCTTATGTGTGCACTGGGTTCCAGATATAAAACGAGATGAAGCAATTCCAGAACCAAAATTATCTATAGCCATTTTAGCTGCACATCCTATTTCCTGATTACTCTGCAATAGAAATAAAATATGATGCTGCATAATACTACACAAATAATACATAAAAGTTTCAATCACATTAAAAAGCAAACAACAAAAATTAGCACTACAATTGGCAGGGACAATTGGATTGTAACAGATACACATAGACATGACAGTAAGTTGTGAGTTAATTCTTTTGACAGAGTAAAATATGGAATAAATAGGAAACATCTAAATCTGAAACTAAGAGCTAAATCTGAGACTAAGAGACAGAGTGCAGTGCTAAGTAAGGAATTTGGGAGTACTCAGCATTCCCCTAAATATTATTCTCACAGAGACCACAAAGGCAAAATCAGAACAATTACATCATACATACAAGGCATATTTCCCTTGCTTAACATGTACATACAATGGGAAATTGTAGTTTGGAAAGTGTATTTTGTCATTTAATTTATTGTTTTTGAAGAGGCTGTATATAGATGATGATGATGTATACAAAAGTGGCAGAAGTGATGTACATAAATAAGAGATGGAAATAGTGTCACATACACAAGATATAACACAGCAGAGCTGTCATTTGTACTCTGGTGATACATGTGAAAGGTTTCCAACAGCATGGATGCATAAAGAATATTAACAGACTTTGAATGCAGAATAGTAGTTGCAGGATAGAGATGGATTGTTCATGAATGAATGGTTCCAGAGCCAACAGTGAAAGGACCAATTTGCCATTCACTTACGATATTCCTAGTCAGTCACATTTGGCAGTTCCAGTCTACAACACCAGAATGGTTGTGACAACTTTCAGTTCCAGGAACTGCCAGTGCAGGTCCAGAATGCCAGAAAGGTTGTGGTAACTTCCAGTTGCAAGAACTGCTGGTCCCAATCTGGAATGGTTGTGGCAACTTTTTATTCCGGGAATTGCAGTGGTGTCTTCCTATTCTGGTCACTTTCACTTCCAGCTCACTGTTCGGCATCAGGTATAAGTTTCATTACCATCGCGATGGGCTCATGTGATTACATTAGAATCAATAACATGGTAGAATATCTTTACCAAGATGTTAAAATTCTTAGAAATTGCAACCACATAGAATGATTTCATTAGTGTTTCATACAGGCCATGAAGTAATAATGCTCTTCTTGCTCTTCTTGCTCTATGGTTGACGGGTTATTGTATATACCCTTGTCCACACAATAAAAGTTATTGCCCTCATAAATAGAAGGTTTAATAACAAAACTTAACATTGTCAAACATCATATGATCAACATTATCAAGCAAGGTGTAACATTTCTAATATGTTGCGCACTCATTACAAATCCACTGCCAACATCACAGACACAACCTTTAGAAATAGAGATCATTTAACTTACCCAAAGCACAGGCTCATTGATAGATACAAAAACACAAATAAAAAGAAACACAAAAACAAAGATTCAAGCTTTCGCAACCGTTGGCCCCTTCATTAAGAAAAGAGAAAGGAAGGAGGGGAAAAAGGTAAGGCTGCGGGTTTTAAGGGAGTGGACGAGGGGTCATTCCAATCCCGGGAGTGGAAGGACTTACCCAAGGAGATTAGAATCTCTGCAGATGCCTAAACACTGAAAAGGTGAAGCCAGAAAATTGGGCAATCCGGAATTTGTTTGTGCCCAAAACATTTGTCATTCTGCGTGTATACAGTAGTTATAGTTGTTGAAATGTACATCATATATAACTAATACTCCGATGTGACTGTCAGTTGAGTGATATTACATAAAGTGGGCAATATTCACACAGGGTTTAAGTGAGATATCTTGGGCACAAAATCACGGCGCTTCTGGCTTCAACCAATCCTGTTCTCAGCTTAGATAATGCCACCTCCTTTCATTCTAACCTTCTTGGACTTACCTTAGGGGAAAAAAAGAATGCTAACCAAACACACACACACACACACACACACACACACATGCGTACACATGCAAACACACCAAGGCAGACATTTTTAGAAAGCAAAGAAGTTACCAGTTGAGGCAGAGGCTCTGTCCAGAGAACAGAGGCAAAGGTATTATAGAATGATGGGCAGTTATTTTGAATTTAGCGGAGGTTGAAACCAGGTGGGCAATGGGAAGAGAGAATCTGCTGAAGGGCAAGTTCCCATCTCCGGAGTTCTGAAAGGTTGGTGTCAGTGGGAAGTACCCAGATAACCCGGACAGAGTCTGTTCCAAGATTTTCTGGCCATGCACCAAGGCATGCTTAGCCACAGGGTGATCCTCATACCAACAAACACTGTCTGCCTGTGAGCGTTCATATGAATGGGCAGTTTGTTGCTGGTCATTCCCACATAGAACGCATTACAGTTCAGGCATGTCTGTTGGTAAAACACATGGGTGCTATTGTAAGTGGCTATGCCCTTAATCGTGTACACCTTCTGGGTTACAGGACTGGTGTAAGTGGTGGTGGAAGGGTGCAAAGAGCAGGTTCTACAATGGGGGCAGTTACATCTGTAGGAGCCAGAGGGTAGGGAAGGTGGTTTTGGGATTTTATAGGGATGATCTAGGAGATTATGAAGGTTAGGTGGGTGGTGGAAAGACACTCTTGGTGGAGTGGGAAGGATGTCATGAAGGATGGATCTCACCTCAACTTCCTTGGTCCCATCAAATTCACCTGGTCCTATTCCAAATCCCATGCCACTTTCCTCGATGTTGACCTCCAGCTGTCCAACTGCCAGTGTCACACATCTGCCCACATCAAACCCACAAATAAACAACAGTACCTCCTTTATTACAGCTGCCATCCATTCCACATCAAATGTTCCTTTTCCTACAGATTAGGTCTTCATGGCAAACGAGTCTGCTACAGTCCTGAATCCCTGAACCAATACACCAATAACATAACAACAACTTTCACATCCTGCAGCTATCCTCCTCATTTGGTACAGAAGCAATTTGCCCTCCAAACCCAGTACCTTCCACAGAAGAATCCCAAAAGTGCCCCTCTTGTTACCAGATACTTTCTGGGACTGGGTTGGACACTGAATGTGCCTCTCCAGCAAGGATACGACGTCCTTCAATCCTGCCTCGAAATGAAATCCATCCTTCATGACATCCTTCCCACTCCACCAAGAATGTCTTTCCACTGCCTACCTAACCTTTGTAACCTCCTGATTCATCCCTATGAAATACCCCACCCACCTTCCTTACCCTCTGGCTCCTACCCATGTAACCACCCCTATTGTAAAACCTGCCCTATGCACCCTTCCACCACCACTTACTCCAGTCCCATAACATGGAAAGTGAACACGATTAAGGGCAGAGCCACTTGCGATAGCACCCATGTCATTTACCAACTCACATGCCTGCAATGTGATGCCTTCTATGCGGGAATGACCAGCAACAAACTGTCCATTCACATGAATGGTCACAGGCAGACAATGTTTGTTGGTAATGAGGATCATCCTGTGGCTAAGCATGCCTTGGTGCACTGCCAGCACATCTTGGCACAGTGTTTCACCATCTGGGTTATTGGAATACTTCCCACCGAGACCACTCTGTCAGAACTCTGGAGATGGGAACTTGCCATTCAGTATATTCTTTATTTCCGTTGCCGACCTGGCCTCAGCCTACACAAAATTCAAATTACCACCCACCATTCTATAACATCTTTGCCTCTGTTCTGTGGACAGAGCCTCTGCCTCTACTAGTATCTCTGTCCAACTTCTTTGCTTTCTACAAATGTGTGCCTCGGTGTGTTCGCGTGTGTATGTGTGTGGGTTATCTTTCTTTTTTCCTCTAAGGTAAGTCTTTCCACTCCCGGAATTGGAATGACTCCTCATCCACTCCCTTAAAACCCGCATCCTATCCTTTTCCCCTTCCTTTCTCCCTCTTTTCCTAGTGAAGTGGCCAACAGTTGCGAAAGCTTGAATCTTTGTGTTTTTATTTGTGTTTTTGTATCTGTCAATGAGCCTGTGCCTTGGGTAAGTTAAATGATCTCTATTTTTTATACATGTTTTTCCTACTAGGAAAGTTTTCCTCATTAATAAACTATTGACTTACCTACATAATGAATAAATAGAACGAATAATTTCAGTAGGCATAATATATAAATTTATGAAGTCAAGTGCACAATTCTTGTTATTCATAAGCCTAGTTTAAATGAAATTACCATAACTGCATACATCCACATGGCCACAATGGTTGAGTGTTACGAAAAGGAGTTTAAGACAAGATTTATAACCTATTTTAGATCTTGGTTTAACTTATGTATAAAATTTACAAAATACGTTTGTTTACATGTTTATGCAGTTTTGTCTCAAATGTTTGGAGAGAGGCCATGTTGAGGCAGACTATAGTTGGGGTCAAATATGATGACCCATGACTCTGCCTACTGGGCTGGGTGACCATCCCGGTTGAAGAAATGGGATGAAACCACGTTGCCAAATAGTTTGCTGCTGGCAAGTAGGCCTATAGCTAATGGTCGGTGTTGTGTGACAGAACTGGCAGAAGTGCACAGCGCAGCCGGATGCGCGCATCCGCAAAGCAAACTTCAGGTTTGACTTACTCCAATGGTCTGCGGGCTTGGCCAGCACTCAAAAGCGATTGGTGCATGCACCAAGGATCATTATATTTCATCTCAACTATAGTTTGGGCTGTGCTCAGGACCAGATGGTTTTGTCTCATTGTAAATGTGCAACAAGTACAGAAATGTTTTAAATGGAAATAAATATAAAAAGAAAAGAGTAGCAAGAAGTGTTCATTATTTAACATCAATCACTTTTCATTTCCTTGAATAAGGTAAAGTGTACTTCTGCAAGATCCTGGATCATCGGTTTTGAAAGCAATGGTCAACACACAATTTAAATAAATGTTTCTATTACAGTGAGCCCCACCACTCCTGCATGTCCTCTTAATAAAACTGTGTCGTTTTGCCATTTTGCCAAGACACACTTGGTAGGGACCTATCATAGAGAGTGGGAAAGGGGAAATGCTGTAAGGCACAGACACAGCCGATAACAAATGTCGGGAGTCGGCTGCGAGAGTGCGCCACGGGTAACTGCGGCAAATGTCAGAGCACGCCACGGGTGACTCAATGACATAAACAGTGCAGAGTTGTGCTCCAGTTTCAGTGTGTTGTTTACTAGGTATGAGCTCACCTCGTGGGTGTTCGCACAGCCAGTGTTCTGTGTAGTAGTCGTGAGAGTGATGTTGTCTGTGATCACAACATTTGGCGACGAGTGCGGTATTTCCTTTTTTTTTTTTTTTTCCTTTCTCCACGCGTTTTCTGTCTGAAGTGGTTGTTCGGCTTACACAATGTCTAATGGTTCTTCCAATGAGATTCTACGTCGCCTCGGTGAACAACAAGAGGTTTTTGCAACGGTGATTCATGCTCAAACCAGGTATTACAATCTCTTGCTACAGCCTTGTCTAGTGGGTCCCAACTCCCATCCACCCGACAGGTTGTTTCACCTCCCGCGCCCCCTGTCTTATCCGCCAAACTTTCTGGCCTACGACGAGTCTGTCGAAGAGTGGGACACTTATGAAAAATGGTTAAGACAATATTTTCAGGCTTTTGGCTGATGGCAACTTATGTTGTGCGTTATTCCTGTCATGGCTGTCGCCTAGTCTGTATCAGCTCCTTTGGCAACTCGTCCCATGCAGGATCCTTCACCGCTGTCTTTTGATCAAATATGCGGCCTTTTTTCACAATATTACCACAAACGGACTCATGTGATAGCGGCCCTTGTTGAGTTTTACCGCTGCAGGAAGCAGCCACAACAGTCTTATCGGGCATGGGCTGCAGACATCCATCGTTTAAGCCATCATTGTCATTTTGTTACAGATGTGCATAACGAATCGTATGCCAATCAAATGGTCCGTGATGCTATTATTTGGGTCGCCCCTGATCGCGAGGTTCGTGAATGTGCTCTCCTGTGTGAAAATCCTTCTCTTTCTGAGGTCCTTAACATAGTGCAGTCTTTCGAGGTTTTGCGGGCGGCGGGAGACCAAATTGAGGATTGGTGTGAGGTGGCAGAAATCCAACCCATTTCTTCCTTGTTACAAGCAGGGTTGCAAAGGGATGACTTAGTTGCGGCAGTCCGCGTGCAGCCTTGTCGCCAGGGCGATCGGCCCGTTGCATGGCAGTGGAAACTTGGGACAGGCGGCGTGCAGTCATGCAAACGGAAAATGCTTCCTTCGTGTCCCTCCTATTTAGTCGATCATGATAGACTTGACTGCCCCAAGCAGTAGTCCACGTGTCATCAGTGCCACAAGGAAGGTCACATTGCTTCTATTTGTGCCTCCAAAATCCAAGATTCCGACGCTGAGATGGACATCAATTGCGTCTCAGCAATTTTGGTTGCACCAACAAGCTCTTTATTGACATCACGGTTTTCCACAAAAACTTGCATATGCAAGTGGACATAGGCGCAGCCGTTACGTTCTTAAACTCAAAGACGTATTTGGATCTGGGTTCTCCCTCTCTCTTACCAGTGTCACGGATATTGGTCAGTTACAATAAACTAAATATTCTGATCCTGGGACAGTTCTCGGCTCCTGTTACATACAAATCTGTCATTCATAGGCTCACTTTTCTTGTTGTACACAATGCTCACATGGACAACTTGTTTGGTTTTGATGCCTTACAGGGGTTTGGGTCCACTATTTCTGACGAAGTCAACATTGTCTCTGACCAGGTGCCTTTTCGGCAACTAGAATATGCGCCAAATTTTCAGCACTATTTTTGGCGGTGTTGGGCTGTGGTAATAATTTCTGAGCCCACATCACCTTAAGCCCTCCACCAGGCCTAATTTTTTCCATGCTCGGCCAGTTCAGATTGCACTCCGTGACCCCGTCAAAGCGGAGCTGGACCGCCTGGAGGAAGCTGAGGTGGTAAAACACATTCCGTCCAGTGAATGGGCAACTTCCATGGTCATTGTAAAAAAACCACCAGGGCGGTTGCACTTTTGTAGCGATTTCAAACGTTTTGTGAATGCTCAATCTATCATCAACACTTATCCATTGCCGCGCCCAGACGAGCTTCTTGCAAAATTGGTTGGTGGACAGTACTTCTCCAGATAGATCTCTCCGATGCATATTTGCAAGTCCCTCTTGATGCTGACTCTCAACGTCTCTTGGTCCTGAACATGCCCTTTGGTTTGTACCAATACTTGAGGTTGCCCTTCGGGGTGGCCAGTGCTCCAGCAATTTTTCAGCGTTTCCTGGAACGACTCACATTGTTAGTGCCCGGTTGTGTCAATTATCTTGACAATATAGTAAGTGTTTGCGCCCTCAGCCGATGAACATTTACACAACTTACATGTGCTGTTCACAGTACTGCAGGAGGTGGGGTTGACGTGCAATCTGGAGAAATGCCTCTTTTTTTTCAGCCTTCTATCACTTGATGTTTCTGGTGAGGGCAGCAAGCCCCTCTGGCAGAATGAGTTCCCCATGTTGGCCCTCCTGCCGACATCAGTCAAGGACCTGCAAGTGTTTTTAGGAAAGGTCGCTTATTATCATAAATTCTTGCCGGGGGCTTCGAAAACAGACTTCTGTTTACTAATTAGAACATAATCGACAAATTTCAGCTTGAGTTTTCGCAGATCTATCTACCTATCTACATAGATACTCTGCAAATCACATTTAAGTGCCTGGCAGAGGGTTCATTAACCACCTTCATAACTTTTCTCTACCGTTCCATTCTCTAATAGCGCGCGGGATGGAAGAACACCTAAATAGTTCCGTTTTCAATCTGATTTCTCTTATTTTATTGGGATGGTCATGTCTCCCTAAGTAGGTGGGTGCTAGCAAATATTTTCACATTCAGAAGTAAAAGTTGGTGATTGAAACTTCGCAAACAGATCACGCCGCAATGAATAACGTCTTTCTTTTAATGATTTCCACCCCAATTCGTTCAACATTTCCATGATGCTTTCCCCCTGTAATATGATAAAACACAATGAGCTGCCCTTATCTGAACCTTCTCAATGTCTTCCATCAGTCCCACCTGGTGAGGGTCCCACAAGGGGCAACAGTACTCCAGGAGAGGACGCACAAGTGTGATGTAGGCAGTCTCTTTGGTGGAGCTGGTGCATCTTCGAAGCGTTCTGCCAATGAAACGTAACCTTTGGTTCGCCTTCCTTACAATATTTTCTATGTGTTCTCTCCAGTCAAAGTTCTTCGTAATTGTAACTCCTAGGTATTTGGTAGAATTTACGACCTTAAGGTTTGACTGATTTATCGCATAATTCAAGTTCAGAGGATTTCTTTTAGTGGTCATGTGTATCATTATTTAGTGTCAATTGCCAATTTTCGCACCATGTAGAAATTTTGTCTAAATCGCTTTGCAGTTGCTTTTGATTCTCTGTAGACTTCACTAACCGATAAATGGCAGCATCATCCGCGAACAGTCTAAGGGAGCTATTCAGATTGTCTCCTAAATCGTTTAAAAACATGAGGAAGAGTAAGGGAATTAGAAGCCGCTTATGGGGTACAGTGTCAAAAGCCTTCCGGAAATCCAGAAATATGGAATCGATTTGAGATCCTTTGTCGATGGCACTTAACACTTCATGTGAATAAAGGGCAAGCTGTGTTTTGCAAGAGCGATACTTTCTGAATCCGTGTTGACTATTGGTTAATAGGTCATTCCCTTCAAGGTAGTGGCCTGTAATTTTGGGGATCACTCTTATTGCCTTTCTTGAATATTGGAGTAACTTGGGCAACTTTCCAGTCTTTGGGTACGGATCTTTTGCTGAGTGATCGGTTGTAAATTATAGCTAAGTATGGAGCTATTGCATCAGTATACTCTGAGAGGAATGTAGTTGGTATACAATCTGGCCCAGAAGATTTGTTTTTGTTTAGTGACTTAAGTTGTTTTACTACTCCAGGAACATCTAATTCTAAGTTTTTCATGCTTGCAGCTGTTCTTGGATTGAATACTGGAGTGTTCACTTCGTCTTCTTTGGTGAACGAATTTCAGAAAGCTGTGTTTAGTAATTCTGCCTTAGCAGTACTGTCATTGGTAGTATTACCATTGCTATCACATAGTGAAGGTATTGTTTGTGTTTTGCCACTAGTGTACTTCACATATGACCAGAAATTCTTTGGATTTTCTGCAAGATTACGAGACAGGATTTCGTTCTGCTAACTACTATAGGCTTTTCGCATTGAAGTCCGTGCTAGTTTGCAAGTCTCAGTAAAAGATTGCCAGTCTTGTGGATTGTGTGTTTTTTTAAATTTTGCATGCGTTTTTGTTTCTGCAACAGTGATCTGACCTGTTTTGTGTACCGCAGGGGGTCAGCCCACTCTTTTATTAATTTATTTGGTATAAATCTCTCGATTGCTACTGATATTATGTCTTTGAAAGTAAGCCACAACTGATCTACACTTGCATTTTTAGTTTTGAAAGACTGGAGACTATCACTCAGGAAAGCGTGAAGCGAATTTTTATCTGCTTTATTGAATAGATATATTTTTTGTTTATTTTTGGTGAATTTGGGAATGCTTCATCTATTGCAAGACCCCTGCATGACCTGCTGTGCAAAGGGACTTCCTTCCATTGGTCATCGGCCTGTGAAAAAGCATTTTGAACATTAAAGGAGGTGCTACAATCGGCTCCTTGCCTCGTCACTTATCAACCCGGCCTCCCCCTTGTCTTAGCAACGGATGCCTCCCTACATAGGATTGGGAAAGTGCTTGCTCGTAAATATCCAGACGGATCTGAGTGACTGATCACTTTCACCTCTAAGATGCTCACTTCGGCCCAATCCAGATATTTGCAAATTGAGAAGGAGGCTCTTGCTATTTTCTACGCTAAGAAGAAGTTTCATGTCTTTCTGTATGGCGTAAAATGTCATCTCATAACTGATCACAAACTGCTGGTTTCTCTCTTTCACCCTTCGGCATCACTACCCGACAAGGCTGCTCACTGTCTTCAATGTTGGGCACTGTTCCTATCTTGATATAACTATGCGATTCACTTCCGCCCTACATCCAAACATGGAAAGGCAGATGCGCTCTCCCGTCTTCCGGCTGGACCAGCCCCAGCCTTTGATCAGGAAGAATTGCTGTGCTTTCATGTTGACATAGCCACTCATCAAACAGTGGACAGTTTTCCAATTATGGATGTCAAGTTGGTTCTGGCTAGTGCCGCAGACCCGGTCCTCCGCAAAGTGATCCGTTTGATCCAGGAGGTTCTGGCCTGCGACTCTGCCAAAACAGGCATCGGACCCCCTCAGAAACTACAAAACTACTATGCATTTTGACACCGTTTTTCTGTTTTGGATGGCATGCTTCTCCTTGATTCTGAGGAGTTCTCTCCTCGGGTCATCATTCGATCGGCCCTCTGCCCAGAGGTCCTCAAGCTGCTACACGCCGATCATTGGGGGATCTCGTACTAAGGCATTGGCCCACCATCATGTGTTTTGACCGGGTCTGGCCAGCGACGTGTCTCATATGGTTACCTTATGCTCGCTCTGTGTGCAACATCAAGCCTCCCCTCGAGTGACATTCGCCCCGTGGCCTCAACCTTCACAGGCCTGGGATCGCCTGCACACTGATTTTGCGGGCCCCTTCCTTAATGCCTATTGGTTACTGGTTATTGATGCCTTCTCTAGGTTCCCATACATGGTCTGTTGCCTTTCAACCTCAGCTGTGGCCATGGTTGCAGCCTTGTCATGAATTTTCTTGATTGAAGGTCTCCCCACTATGGTTGTGTCAGACAACGGTCCTCAGTTTGTATCACGCGAGTTTTCCTCCTTCTGCAATACCTGGGGTATCCGCCATGTCCTCGCCCCACCCTTCCATCCGCAGTCAAATAGGGAGGCTGAGAGATTTGTTCGCACATTTAAGACCCAATTGAAGAAGTATGTGGCTCAGTGCCCTTCGGATGTTGCCCTCGATCAATTTCTCTCATCTTTTCGGTTCACCCCACTTCGTGACAAGAGTCCTGCGGAACTCCTCCATGGCCTGTAGCCCCGGACTCTGTTCCATCTTCTGCATCCAAGCCCGGGACATTCACCGCTTCCAAGCCGGGATGGCTGTCTGGGCACGTGGGTTCCGACATCGACAGAAATGAATTCCTGTCATCGTCACCAGATGCCGCGGCCACCGTCTCTGTGACATACGCACAGAAGATGGTATCTCTGCACATCACCACGACCAGCTGCACCTGCGTGTGGAAGATTGGGAGCCCCCCATCACTTGGCCAATGCTCCTGCACCAGGCTGGTCCACTAACCAGCCCACAAGCCGAAGAGAGGTTCCTGCCATTACCTGAAAAGTTGTCTGCCTCAGCCAGGGATTGAACCAGGTCCCGCCCCTCAAGGACCTATACCTTTGCGGGTACAGTCACCACCCATGCTGGATTCATCTCCTCCTGATGTATTGCTCCCTTTGGGTCCACCATCACCATCACCAGGTCCGGGGCCCAAAGTGGAGATGGAGTCCGAGCCACAATCACTGGTCCTGCCATATGGGGATATGGGGTGTCGGGGGAAGGGCGCCGACGCTGCCTTTGCCCCAAGTACTTCAGACCCTATGCAACAGTGCCCACCTACAACCTCAGTCAGAGCCCAACAGATGATGACGGCATGGACGTTGCTCGCATTATCAGCAGTGGAAGATATACTTCTCAAGAGTTTGTTTATTATTCTTTATACATTTTTATATTTCATTGCTTCATTTAATATTTAGGTTGTAATGTAACTTTTAATCATTTCCCTAAAGAGTGTTCAAATAAATAGATATTTCCCTTTTGTCCCTAGTCAGTATATGACACATTGTTGCAAAAGTTTCTTCATTTCTTCATATTATCGGGTAAGAATGGCGAGTGAGTAGAAATTAATGGTTCCCAGTGAACTAGTTCCCAAAAGTGAACTAGTTTGCCTATATCTGAAAACATTCTATTTGGGAAATTCAAAGTAATGAAATTCACAGTGTTAACAGTGTGCCAAGAATATAAAATTTCAGGCTTAACCTCTCACAAATGAGAATGCAGAGCCTCTATTTAATAACCTTGAGCAGAGGCATTTGAATAGAGTTGTCAGTACTACATGAAATAACTGCAAAAATTAATGTGGTATATATACTGAACATATCTATTAGGACAATGCAGTACAATATGACATTAATGGACTACAGCTGCAGATGACTGATCTTAGTGGCATGACATTGCCTACAGTGACTCTCCTTGGCTCATGACCATATTGGTTGAACCACAGGAGACTGTAAACTATTGCTTGCTCAGGTGAGTCCATATTTTGGTAATAGTTGATGGTGGGATCTGAGACTGGTGCAAGCCACATGAGGCTATTTAATTCGGAAAGCTGTTAGTGGCTCCTATTTTCACATGCAACAGGCTGGGTTCTTCAGTCAAACCAAACCAATCATTCAAAGAACTTACAAGTATGCAGCCAAGTATGAAACTCAACATCAGCTGATATTTCAGCAAGGAGAACATCTTGCCATTCTCGAGGCAATACTGCACTGAGCAAGCAATGTGCAATGACATTTAAAACCTTGGTTTCAATGACAACAAAAAGAAAACACACACCAAGCAAGCAAGCACACAGCATAATCACATGACCAAAGATAAAAACTATTAGCAATATTTATAATAAACATCTGATTTCAGGGTGTGAGGTGGAATTAATTTGTTCCTCTGTTTTTGGACAAGTGAAAAAACAGTATTACATGCAGGTTTTGACCTAAAACTTCCATCCATATTCAAAAAGTTATTTGCTAGTTTTATTTAAATCCCTTCCTTGATAACACAATTCCAATAGCTGAAGTGAAAGCCAATTTCTTTTTATTTTTTATTTTATTTTATCAGGTGACCTGTGGCCAAGCAGTGTTCGCCAACATTCTTTTGCATGTGTTCCTTGCTTTGGAACATTACAGATGTTGGTAAGTGTCATAGGTATAAAATGACAGAGAAAGATTATATGTAGCACTAGATGGCATGGTACAGCATTGGAGCAACATTACGCCTATCACCACTACATGACAAAGGCATCTTTTCACAGTGATGGGAATTTCACCCCATCATAGCTAAGCCAATTATGAAATATTTGTAAATTATATATACAAATTTTCTTCACAAATCACTCTATCACTATAGACCTGTGCAGATGCGGATATCCACTGATATCCACTCTATTTCTTACTTTGCAGATAAAATTGTGAGAGAGGCAGATATCTGTGTGTTATATTAGGATAAAGAGGAAGATATCTGTCCAAGACGTCAGTTGAAATGTTAGCTGAAAACCTCAAGCCTGTGGACATTCTTGGAATGCTTGCAGGGCCCAGGTAGAGTGAAAGTCTGTTGTCATCCTCTGGCCACAGCAGACATAGCTGTACCTCAGGGACCTGCACCTACTCTGTGTAATGTATTTGTTTGGATAAATGCAAAGTATGATACCACATTTGATCATGGTATTGTGCCCTATTATTCCATATTTATATTATATAAGCATTTCACAACACCATTACCTGATCACATTGATTTGGTGGCCTCTTTACTTGGGTCTTCTAAAAAGCTTAATTAATCAATTAATTATTGAAAATTGTAATGTTAGGCAGTGTGTTTGTTAATGAAATTAATAACTAACATTATGTGATGTCCTACATAATGTATTGACCTTAGCGTAATACTTTGCTGACTATAAAATTGCATAGTTGATTTGATTTAACAATTTTAAATAATGTAAACATATATTAACGCTGCACTAATTGTTATTTCCATACAATCTTTTGTATTGTTTTGTTTTGATACAAAAACCATATCATTATATTTGTCTTAATTTTTCTTAGCTTTTCTTGATGAACGATTTATTTATGTTTCATAAAGGAATTATTAAAACTGTATTTAACTATTTCCGTGTTCTAGAATGTTCTCGAAACTATAATATGTATTAATAAACGCGAATTGGCACAAACGCAAATTAGTATTACTTCAGCAGTCAATATGTAGGACGCAAATCAGTAATAAGTTGGTCTTAATCAGTATGAAATCAGTATGAAGCCAGTCTAGAAGTTGTTCTTATTCAGTAATAAGTTTGTCATTATGTAGTCAACATCATGTATTACTTCTATTTATGTGCTTCATCAAGATTAAATAAAAATACATAAAATGAAACATGTCATATTACTGGTTCCAAGACGTCCAAGAATCCGACATCCTGATGTTTTCATAATGATTTATAGGAAGGCGAGCTATGAAATCTATGAGATCTCTGAATGACCAAGAAAAACAAGGTGAAGTATACATAATGTGGCTCTAGTGTAGTGCAAAATGCGCCACATCCATATATGTGCCCATGTCTTATCTGCAGTCTGTCAAGTGCTTTCTGGGTGACAAACTGTCCCACTACCCAATGCCAAATTCCCGCTTACTTCAGTTAGCTCTTTGTAGTGACTGAGTGACAATGTAATTATAGTGAATACAGTGACAGTTCTTTCTTAAAATAAACACATCAATGGATACTATATCATGTAAAGTTAAAAGAGGTGATTTGACGTTAGTGAAGGAAAACAAATTGAAATTTTCAATTTGGATAAAATTTTGATACCTATTTGATGGCAAGCTGGCCATAGCTGTAGCCGACATTGTCCCTTTTTGCTGACAGTTACCAATTAGAAGTAGACAACAGTTATAACACTTGAAATTACATGCTTTGCTTTGTGTCACATAACCTATTGTGTGTTAATGTGAGGAAAATAAAGTGCCCCTTTGATAAAACTCCAAAATAATAGTCTCTTTATTTGAATGTAAACACAGTAAAATCTCCTCTATGCTGATCATTTTAACCATTGAAATTTAAGAAGGTGCCTGTATTAAACAGCTGACGAAGTGCTCCAACCAAACAGGCTCCAAAGCACTGCTGTGTGTGTGCAGAGTGCCAATGTTATACTGTTTGGAATAGCCTGTTTTGGAGTAGGTGTAGAACAATTACCGTGATTAGAGAAGTGAAAAGTAGTTACGTTGTTGCAGAAATGACGCTCTAACAATAATTATATTATTAAATACCATGGTTTTAAATACTGCTATCTATTACTACTACCAAATCAAAACTTTAATATCTGTGGATGTGGATAATGAACTTGTGGATACGGATAAAGTGTCACGGATTCGGTTATGGATATGGGCTTGCGGATGTGGTGCAGATGCTAACACATTTCTTATCCATGCAGACTACCTATTACTGAATATCCTTACAGTAGGAACAAAGACAGCATTTCAGAATGTTCTAAGGTTAAATTTGACTGATTAGAAATACAACATAAGTTTGATTTGACAAAAAAATGGTTTTATATGATACTATACAAATTAAAAATTTCTAATGGCTGCTTCTACTTGTAGTCTGAAACCTTACTTCATACCAAATCTCATGATTCTAGTATCAAAAATAGCTAAGTTTTAATTCTTTTTACATTGCCAAGGGATCATAAACTGCACCATAAACTTTAAGTGTGCAATATAAATTTTAACGTGATGTCTCTACAAATTCTTGATACAAAGTTATATTAACAGTCAGGCAAAAAGTTATATTAACAGTCAGGCAAAGGGAGACAGTCAGGCAAACAAATTTTCTAACAAGAAAGAGCTGTTTTAAGATTTCAGTTTCTATGAGTAAGGTACAGACTCCCAAAAATGGATCGACTATCAATACAAGGAAGGAAGGAAGGAAGGAAGGAAGCTAAGGGTTTAACGCCTTGTCGACAGGGTTGTCATTAGAGATGGAACTTACACTAAGAATTGGGAGGAACTAGGCCATGTCCTTTCAAAAGGAACCATTCTGGCATTTGCCTGGAGTGCTTTAGAGAATTCATGGAAAACGAAACTCTGGATTTGAACCACTGTCCCAAATATGAGTCTAGTGTGTTATTGCTGCACCAACTCACTCTGTCTGTTCAGTGAGAAATAATCAGTTTCAGTGACATATTCATTAATGGGTAACAGAGTGAAAGGTTACATTGCATCAGCTTTAGGTAGCAGTTTCCTCTTAGGTAAAAGATCACACAAAACTGGGTGATTTGCTATTATAAAATGTCCTTCATATGATCACAGTTTCTTCAGAATTCCTGTGTCAGGAGATTAAACTCAGCAGATTTCTTCGAACTGTTGACTGGCATACTTTGCAGTCTAAATCATCTAGTTCATATACAATTTGTGAGACATAGCAGCAACAGGAGATATCCAAATGCAAATTGAAGCAAAGCTGACATGGCCATCAGCCAATAAGTCATCAGTGTAGACTATTTCTGAGCCTTTTGAAGCATCTTGAAAGTATGGAAATAGATGGCAAAAGGCCTCAGTGGGAATTGGATCAATGCTGTTTTTTTTTCATCTTCTCCCTCCTCCCCCCCCCCCCTCCCTAGATATGTAGATGACACTTTAGTTGTTTAGCCTCATGGTAGTGGAACATCTAAATTCACCCCAACATCTGGTTCACCATGAAGGTGGGAAAGAATGGTTGCCTTGCCTTCCCTTTCATAATGTCTTGGTTAGGAGGAAAGTAGATAGTACTCGGCTGTGGAATTACATATATTGGTCAAACAATTAGGACTGTCGAGGACTGACGTATTAAGCATAAACATCACACACATTTGCAACAGCGTAACAGCTATTGCTGAACACTGCTTGGACACAGGTCACCTAATGGAATACAGCATAACAGAAATTTTGCATGCATTCCCAGCTATTGAGATTTTTTTTAATCAAGGAAGCAATTGAAACAAAACTAGCAGATAACCTGTTGAATATGGATGGCAGTTTTTGCTTAAATTCTGCATGGAATCTTGCTCTTTCACTTGTCCAAAAACAGACAGACAAAATAAGTGCCTCCTCACCTGATGAAAACTGACATTTATTATAAATATTGCTGTTGGTTTTCATTTTTGGTCATGTGGTGGTACTGTGTACTTGATGCTCAGTGTGTGTTGTCTTTCTGTTGTCATTGATCTGTATGAAAGAGTTTGGAGGAAATAAAAAAATTATGTTTCTGATATTTTGGAAGAGGGATTGATTGTACAATGAGTGCATTGTATGTACTGTGACACAGAGAGAACAGACCTAACAAGAACAGCTGCTGCCTGTTGTAAATGAGCAAATATTTCTCCAGTTAGAACATGAAAGTCTTGAAAAGGAAAGTTTATGACTGAGATGTGTACACTTTTGAGCTGTAGTAAAAGCACTGTGATTTTTATCCTGTTTACACAATAGGCCTACTTGTTCCAGGAAATGAAACAGACATAGCATAATAATTAATTTACTATTTCACTGTGTAGAGTCCTTTGTCCTTTTTTTAATAACTGCAAAATCTTATACATTCCTTTAATGCTTTATGACTTTGTAGAAGTGCACAATAAAAAGATTAACTTTGAATATCCTTTTGTTTATTGCTGAGAATCACATACGCAATCTTATCCTGACTATCACGAACTTGTTACTAACTGGGTTACTAACTTTGGCATAAAGATGATTCTTATATAGCATTTCAACAAATAACATCATTACTCCAATTCATTGTGAAATCTTATAAAAATTAAATATTTTAGAATACAGAGAACTTTGGGTAACTGATCTTATAGATCAAAACTACAGTCCATAAGACATCACAATAACTGATAATTAAATTATTAAGTATTTTTAGAACAGCAAAAACTATTGAAATGTCTGATAATATAGAAGTTGCATAATTAATGGGAAAATGATATATCTGAACTGAATTACAATGGAGAATCGATTTTAACAAATACACAAGATCATTATGATTTTGGTTTCATAGATATTTAATTAATGTTTGCTGAAACTAGTTTGCAATTAAGTAAAATGTGGATTATTGACAGTGTTTAGTGACAGTTAATTAAAATTGTAGTTAGTTTATAAAGGTCCATTTCCAATTAATAAGATATCACATCCAGGATGATGTTTCTTAATATTCCCAAATTCACAGAAAATCAAATGACTGTATCTACACAAGGACTTGAAGAAGTGAGCACAGTGATATTTCATTTTTTGGCTATAAAAATTTTGAGGGGTACTACTCATGTTAATAGAAATGAATAGTGTAAGTGTAAATAGTTCATGTAGGTCAAGTTCAAATAACTGACTCATATAAACAATAATCACTTGCATTAAGTATTAAGTAGGTGACATGGGAAAAAAAAGGAAGAAATATCAGAGTTTAACGCCCTGTTGACAGCATGGTCATTAGAGGCAGAGCTTACACTCGGGTTGTTTGGGTGAAGATAGGAAAGGAAATTGGCCATGAAATTTGGAAGGAACCATCCTGGCATTTGCCTGGAGTGATTGAGGGAAATTATGGAAAACCTAAATCTGGATGGCCAGAGTTGGACTAGAAACACCAGCCTCCCGACTCCAGTGTGTTACCACTATGCCACCTTGCTTGGTAGGTAATATGGGATAGAATTAATGCCAACAAAAACAGTGAGAGGCACCACTCATGTTAACATTTTTTAGTAAAATGCTTGCTTGCATTTGATAGTGATGTACATTAGAATTAAGAAAGCCCTATTATTCAATAACAGAAACTGAGGGAACCATTTACCAAAAAGTGTTTAGAAACACACATGTAACAATATGTTAGAATTAGGAAACAGTTTTAAGGAAGACCAGTCATATCGGCTCTGTGAGTGACACATAATCATAACAGACTCTTTGACTCATGAGGCTGCTATTGTGTTCCCCATATTACCAATCAGTCTCTATCTTGCTTGCAAATCATAATATGAAAATACTTATGTGTAATAAACTTTTGTTAACTAAGTATAATGTGTGATCCCCCTAGGTGAATACCATGTTAGTCTGCAAGTCCTCTCTCAGTTACATGATTCACACACATTTCATAACAATTTACACTTTTACACCTATAATACTATATACAGACATTTGTGGTACACATTTCCTCCCAGGGGCATGGGGTGGTGGCAGGAAGGCCATCTGGCCACCCCGTAAATATTAAAAAACGACAAATCCAAATTGAACAAGGCCAACCCTGCATATGTGGGAACATGGTTATCCCGTATATCAGAAATAACCAGGTTGGTGACCCCAAACTCGTATTTGTTTGATTCGTGAGAGTTATTCACAGTGATTCGTATTGTGCAATGAACAATGTATTGTCAGTCGTGTACCCCATCTACTTTGGTTATACAGCCACAGTTTTTCAAAGTGGAAAATGAATCTGTACTGGCACCACATTCCCACAGAAACCATGTCAAAGCAAACTTTGGTATTCAACCGATCCTAACCTTCGTATGTCAAGTCAACTTCAACACTTCTTGTGTGGCTGCCACAGCATGACAGGCGAGCCACTACACCACCCTCAGTCTGCCTCACTACCACTGGACTGCACTGCTGTTACTCTGCTGCACAACTATAGCCTGCTGTTCCACTCTTCTGCAGCATCTACACATCATGCTTGCTTCACAGCTGCAGCCTACACAGCTGTCCATGAACTACATGCAATTCTTCAGGTACGATGCACCTACATATCCCATGCCACGCCCATCACAACTCCTCAATGGTTCCATCCATCTCTGCTGTATCAGTTTCAACTGCATTTGAAGCACTTCCACAACTGCTGTTATTGGCTCCTTCTTGCCTACTGCCCACTCCCGTGGCTGCACTTGTTGCATCTGCCACATCGGTCTACTATGTTTCATTAGCTTCCGCATGGCTAGTTCCTGTTGATTGCTTACTGGTTACAACTTTACCTGTTACCAATGTACTGGAAGGTCTGCCATACCCAACTGTGCCCACACCAGTCCCAGCCAGGGGCCTGGAAACTGTACCTGCCTATGCTACACAAATGAGCTCTGACTAAATCCACAAAAACTTTGTGCTAAAGAGATAGTACAAGACCTTTTGGATGCTAAAATTCTCCATCAATCTGACAGTAACTGGTCATCACCAATACATCTTGTGCTCAACAAGTACCTTCTGCCTCTGTGGTGACTACTGTGCTCTTAAAGCACATACTATCATCATAACTACTCAATCCCTCATATCCAGGATTTTACTCAGATATTGCATGGCTCCAAGACTTTCTCTGTGCTTCATTGCAGCAAGGCATATAATCATATCCCTATGTTCCCTGATGATATCCCTAAGACAGTCACTATCACCCCGTTTGGTTTTTTCTAATACCACTCTATGCCGTATGGACTCAAAAATGCTGCACAGACATGACAACATTTCATAAACTCCTTACTGTTTGACCTTCCCTTCACCAGTACCTAGTTAGATGACATCCTTATATTTTCTTTCTCACCTCAGGAATATGCACTTCATCTATCATGAGTACTCATACTGCATGCTGCTAATGAAGTGGAGATAAATCACAACAAATTTCCGCTTAGTAGTCCCAAGGTCACATTGATTGGTCACACAATCACGACCAAAGGTGTCAAACCAATCTCCTCTAGCGTCAAACTAATACTTAGCCTCCCTCCCCCAGAGGACTTTGCCAAAATTTGTCATTTTCTCAGCATGGTGAACTTCTAGGTGTGCCATCTATGCAGCATTTCTCCAAACTGCTTTGTCTGATGCCTTGGCAGGCAAGGAGATGAAAGGCAAACTCAAACTTGTTTGGTACCATAGATGGTGGATTCATTCAGAAACCTAAAAACTACCTTTTCTAAAGCTGTCACTCTGGCTCACCGTGCCCCTGATGCACCCATTTCCATTACTGGTGATTCAAGCAACACTGCAATTGGCGCGGTCCTGAAACAGCACGCCAGAGAGACCCCTCAAACTGCTCCACTTCTTCACAAGAAGGCTAATAAAGTCTCAATCCAAATGGTCTGCCTTCAATTGCAAAATCCTTGCCCTGTAAGAGACAGTTAAAGATTTCAGAGATGGGTCATTTCATGTCAAGTGTCCCAGTTTAGAAGATGTTCCCAGCTCGACCATCTTCAATTTTGATGAAATCTGTACAGGATGTACCTAAGGGCCAGACATGAACTTACACAAAGTTTCAGGGTCACCTGTAACTTGGTTGATGTACTAGAGCCATTTTTGTGAAGACCACTATTACAGAGACCGAAAAGTCGCGAAGAAATCGTCAAGTTTGGCATTCCACTGTTCCTAATGCAAAAGAGCTAGACTCTTGCTTTTGGGTATAGTGGTACAACTTTGTGTGCTCTACACATGTGTTGCAAGTAGAGTTCAGAAAGCAACACATTTGGCATAATATCAGTTCAAAGTGGGCAAGAAATCATGTCACGAGAAATTTGCCCCGTAGTTTAACAAGGCATAAGTAGGGGAGAAAGTGCGCTATAGACCTGGTCTTTTGACAAACTACTGTCTGTCTGGGTGTTTAGTATCTCACATATTTTGGCCTGGCTTGTGTGTTTAATTACTGTGCTACCATCCTGTAAATGTGCTAAAAAACCTGAATGTATCAAAATATACCCATGTTCAAAGTTATGTATTTCAAAATGAACACCTACCACATTACATTCATTAACACCATTCAACAGGACACATTTCATTCTATTAGAAAACTTATTTTGATTTTGGTGTCTCTTTGGGTAAGGTGCAAAAAATTCACCTAAAATTTGGAATTTTTTTGAGTATGTCTTCATTGTTTAAATATTCATTCTGCTGTTTATTCGGTGACTTTTAACCTGTTTGTGACAGGTTCATTGCTAAATTTAACCGTTTAACTGTAGTACAGGCTGCTATATAATTTTTGGGGGACTGAATGCTTATTAATTTCATTTCTTTTCTTTTTTTTTAGGACTCGATAATTTGATTTTATTGTCTGAAGCATATCAAGTTGTTGCTAAAATTGAAGAACAAGATCAAGTTAATGTTTGCAGTTTTTGAAATATTGGTTCCTTATGCCATTTAACAATATACAGTGCCTTAAAAGGACTGAAAGCTGTAAAGCAACTTTCATTAGAAGAACAAGAATTACTTACTAGACGGAGTGGTTTACTCTCTCCTGAAAATACTCAACTATGCTTCCATCATGAAGCTTTACTCCTAAAAAGATATGAATTTTTGCAAAGATCATGCTGCAGCCCATCTGGTAAGAAAAACCACACTGCACAAAAAAGCTTGCGCTCAGTCAATATGGAAACAGCTCACCTACTAAAAAGGATAACAATGTCTGATATTAAACCAGGCGAAAAACTATGCCCTTCCTGTAGAAAAGAAGTTGATACCTTGAAATATTCACAAATAGACGTTACATATCAGTCAGATGAAGATGATTGAGATTAATCTTGGCCACAATTTGAATACAAGCTTAACATCTGTTGGATTATCACCATTAAAATTTTAACAAATTGGAGCAAGGGATACAAAAGGACATGCAAAGCACAAAATACATCAAGTTGAAGGTGCAATTATTAAGAAAATTGCAGAAGTGGGAGGACTTGATCTCAGTGAATTGGAGCAACCATCCACAAGCAAGCAATGATGACTTGTTCAGATTACATTGACCTTATCCAAGAATTGAAAGAAAAATTACATATATCAAATAATAATGAGAAAATTCAAATTTTGACCTTAGTTCCCCAAAGGTGGTCTATCAAAAAGACTATGGCAGAATTTTGTGTTTCAGAAAAAATGGTAAGGAAGGCTAGAAAGTTAAAAGCTGAACAGGAAATATTGGCACAGCCCAAAGATAAATGTGGGAAAAAGCTTTCTAAGGATGTGAAGGCAAGAGCCATAGAACATTTTCATGACGAAGAGTTTAGTCGGATTTGTCTAGGAAAAAAAGACTGTGTTACTGTTCCGATAGATGGAGAAAAGATACAAAAACAAAAATACTTATTACTGAGCAACTTAAAAGAAATGTTTGTTGTATACCACAATAAAAATGGTCCGGAAATTGGATTTTCAAAATTCTGTGAATTAAGGTCAAAGTGTTGTGTGACTGTAGGCACAGCTGGTTCACATTCAGTTTGTATCTGTACAATACATCAAAATGTGAAACTAATGTTGACACATAGCCCAATAAAAGAAGATTACAAACTTTTACTGAATTGTCTGTAATTTGGAAACAAATGATTGCATGCTTCATCGCTGTGAACTATGTCCAGGAACAGAAGCTCTAAAGGAATATTTGGAAAACGCTTTTTCAGATATTTATCCTGAGGATATAATTCAGTTAAAACAATAGATACACTTGAAACCAGAGAATTGACAGTTGAAGAACTCATTGAACTATTAGTTACAAAACTGTTGGCCCTTTCTACTCACCATTACATTGCAAAGCATCAGAGAAAGTATTTGCAGTTCACTAAAGAAGGTCTCAAACCAGGAGAATTGATTATATTAATGGATTTCACAGAAAATTACTCCTTTATTGTCCAAGACACAGTGCAGGGATTTCATTGGGAAACAGTCAAGCCACAATACATCCATTTGTCATTTACTACAAAGATAATGAAGACCTAAAGAGTGTCAGCTACTGCATAATCAGTGATTGCCTCTGACATGACACAGTTGCAGTACATGTGTTTTTAATGTACTTGATCAAATCCCTGAAGTGCATCTTTAAAGAACTTAAGCATATTCATTATTTTAGCGATGGTTCTGCAGCACACTACAAACATTTTAAGAGCTTCCTAAATCTTTGCCATCATCAAAAAGTTTTTGCCATTACTGCAGAATGGATTTTTTTTTTCGGAACAAGCCATGGGAAATCACAATGTGACGGAATTGGGGGCACAGTTAAGTGTTTGCAGCAAGAGCTAGCCTTCAATGACCAATTGACAATCAAATCTTAACACCAACTGATCTGTTTGAATATTGCAAAAAGAATGTTCATGGCATTGAATTAATTTATATTAAAAAAGAAATTATTGAAGATGCAAAAATTGATCAAGAGAAACGTTTTGAGGATGGATGTACAGTGTCTGGTACAAGAGACCATCACCATTTTGTGCCAATTGATGAAAAGTGACTTAAGATTCACTGAGTATCAAATGATACATTGTCCTTTATAGCAAATGTTAACCGACATGCTAAAGTTGCTACTAAACATGTTTCCATTACTGAACTACAGCCTGGCCAAATTGTTGCTTGCATTTATGATGGAAAATGGTGGATAGGTAATATCAGTGAAGTTTCATGTGAAGAAAAAGATGCCTTGATTAATTTCATGCATCCTCATGGAGTTTATCAATCATTTCATTGGCCTACTAGAAGAGACATATGCTGGATCCCAGAACAACAGATTATTACAGTCATACCAGTCCCAGCTGCTTCAATGATGGGGCAGCAATACAGTTTGTCAGAAGCAATTGTTTTGGACTTCACAAAAAAATTTAAAACATTTAACAATTGAAGAATTCTGTATTATGGCTTTGGAACCACAAAGAGACCCAAAAAAGGCTTAGGAACCTGTTAGATACCCACATTCAGACTTGGGAACCTTCTAGGTATTCACATTTCGGCTTGGGAACCTGCTAGACACCTCACCTTCAGGCTTGGAAACCTGCAGTAAACAACCCACCCATGGCTGACCACACCTATCGGGCGTGGCCCCTTGGCAATGGGGTTACCAGTCTTGAGATTGGTAGTGGCATAGCCACCAAGGACCAATGCAAGGATTTTCCGAATTACAAAAAAAAAAAAGTCAATAGTTTAGGTGAATTTTTTGCACCTTACCCAAAGAGACACCAAAATGAAAATAAGTTTTCTAATAGAATGAAATGTGCCCTGTTGAATGGTGTTAATGTATGTATTGTGGTAGGTGTCCATTTTGAGATACATGACTTTGAACATGGGTATATTTTGATACATTCAGGTTTTTTAGCACATTTACAGGATGGTAGCACAGTAATTAAACACACAAGCCAGGCCAAAATTTGTGAGATACTAAACACCCAGACAGACAGTAGTTTGTCCAAAGACAAGGTCCATAGCACACTTTCTCCCCTTGTTAAACTATGGGGCAAATTTCTCATGACATGATTTGTTGCCCACTTTGAACTGATATTATGCCAAATGTGTTGCTTTCTGAACTCTACTTGCAACACATGTGTAGAGCACACAAAGTTGTACCACTATAACCAAAAGCAAGAGCTAGCTCTTTTAGATTAGGAACAGTGGAATGCCGACTTGACAATTTCTTCATGACTTTTCAGTCTCTGTAATAGTGGTCTTCATGAAAATGACTCTAGTACATCAACCAAGTTACAGATGACCCTGAAACTTTGCATAAGTTCATGTAGGGCCTTCAGGTACATCCTGTACAAATTTCATCAAAATTGAAGATTGTCGAGCTGGGAGCCCTCGGACACTTCATGCGGAATGACCCAGATGATGTCTGAGGTTGCCCATTCACAATCTACAAACCCTTGGCAGTTGTGATCCATAACCCCTCATGCAATCATCCCCCATGGTTCTTTCACCATCTGGACGTGATATGTCAATGCTCAACTGATATGCAATATATCAGAGGTGCCGACAATGTAGTTGCTGACTACCTGTCTCATGTCAACATCATCAGTACCTCAATTAATCTCGCCAATCTGGTCTGGCAGCAAAGTGAAGGCCCTGATATTCTTGCATGATACTACTTCTCTCCAACTGGATCAATGCACATTCCCCAGTGCTGCAGAACCAGTTTGGTGTGATGTCTCCACCAGTAACCCTCATCCACTTGTACCTGAGACTCTCCACCGGTCTGTTTTCGACCCACTACACAATTTGGTACACCCAGGCATCAAAGCCTCTACCAAATTTGTAACTGAACACTATGTGGTGCAAGACTTGATGACATGGGCTCACACTTGCATTCCATATCAGAGATTGAAAGTGGGCTGCCACACTGTACCCTTCCCCTGTCCCCGTCCTGCACTTTCAACATACCAAAAGGGCACTTACGACAACCCCTTATCAGCACTGTGGGTCCTCTCCCCCCTTCCAAAGGCTACCATTATATTCTGTCCATGGCTGACAGCGTAACTAGATGGGTTAAGGCAGTCTGTTGCCCAGGCCTTTGTCACAACCTGGATTTCTTGATTCAGATCCCCACCTCATTGACCAATGATCAAGGTAAGCAGTTTGAATCACAGCTGTTAACCTCCCTTTGCTCATACTATGGTGTTGCTAAATTTCATACAGCTACCTATCATGCCTAGGCCAATGGACTTGTACGAGTGCTTGCACTTATATGTCATGGTGACCAGGGGGTTGACACCATACCCTGAGTCTTATTGGGCCTCCACGCTGCATACAAGGGGGAGTTGCAGGCCTTCCTCACTAAGATACTTTATGGGGAACCCTTGGTCTTACCAGCTGAGTTTGTCAATGATACTCCACTACCAAGCTCTTCAGAGCTCACAGCACTTGTCGAGTAGATCAAAAGTGCATATTGTGTGCATCAAACCTCTCCTACCCTCTGTGTACTGTACACCCAGTATTTTGATGCACAAGGACCTGGCCACATGTGAATTCATCATGTTACGTGATGCAGCCCTGTTCGAAATCATATCTCCTAGCCCTTCCACAATGTCAGTACTTAACATTGGCAAACCTATTACTGTTTCACTACATTGGGTGAAATCTGTATGGACTTTACAGGAGCTCGCCACAAGAGATCCTAACCAATATAACACTGGCTCTCCTTTGGAAGCAATGCTCTCCCTTGAATCCTATCAAGCTCCAGGCGAATCTACTGCCCCTTCCTCTTCTTCCTCTCCACCCCCCTCACATCATACACCACACACTGGATGATCTGTGTCCCCCCCCCCTTTCCCCATTGACACAGTGATTAAATGCTAGCTCCTGTTGAGCTTCCTGCACCTACTCCTAAGTGCTGTGCATGTACTTTCACTGTGGACGAGTGCTCTTATGTTCGACAGTTGCCTCCCCCCGATGCTGCAGCATGGGACTTAAAGCACCACTGTGCTCTGCAATGCAAGGGGGAGGGGTGCTCTTTGGCAACTATCAGCTCTGTGACTTACACATCTTCACCATAATAGACTCTCTGACTCATGCAGCTGCTGTTGTGTATAATTTTTTGAAGCCAGTCACTTTATGAGACACAATAAGTGAGACTAGTCACTGTTAGAAGACATAGTACCACTAATGCAAACATCTGATGGGACAGTTGAAAGGAGATGTCTCAAACAGTTGAACACAAATCAAGCACCAATTGGAACTGTTTAATACTAGGGTGCATCCTAGACTCACACAAATAAACAGTCAGAAGAGAAGAAAACAGGATATATACATATGTATACAACAAAAATTAACCACTACTGTTTACACATGATATACTAAAATAGTTTACAGAAATCTATTAAGAACTAACTACCACAAACCTAATAATGGAAAATTCAGGTTGGGATTAACAGTATAGTAATAAGGACAATTTATAACTCATCGCGAAGATGTGGTGACGAACTGTGATAGGCACATAAAAAAGACACACTCTACAATAAATGCTACGGGATTACTTCTAAAGAAACTAACTGTATATACAGGAGATTTACAAATGACACCTGTCTTGAAACAAAGTACAACCTAATTATAACTATCTGAGGCATATACACTATACTACTGTGTAATAAAAATGAATACTTAACCCAAAAACTAAACCACAACTACATTTCTCCAAGTTAACTAAGATGGCTACATGGATTAAGAACTACAGATAATATATACTTCTGATCCTGCAGTTGTTATTATTCAACATTCATAGAATATATGACATCAACTGTGATTGGGCAAAGCTGAAAATGTGTACCCAGCCGGGATTTGAACCCGGGTCTCCTGCTTTCTAGGCAGTTGCGCTGACCCCTACAACACTGGGGACACAGTGATCACTGCACCTGCAAGGACTACCTAAGCACGCCTCCTGTTGGATACAAATTCCCAGCTTCGCCCTGCCCACAGTACTCAAACTCGTAGTAATGAACTAATTCCCATAAGAGTAAGGGCTTCAAACTTTGCCCACCCCTCCCCACTAACGATAGGATCATTACCGGAATTAGTTCATAACTACGAGTTTGAGTACTGTGGGCAGGGCGAAGCTGGGAATTTGTATCCGACGGAAGGCGTGCTTAGGTAGTCCTTGCAGCTGCGGTGATCACTGTGTCCCCAGTGGTGTAGGGATCAGCGCAACTGCCAAAAAAGCAGGAGACCCGGGTTCGAATCCCAGCTGGGTACACATTTTCAGCTTTGCCCAATTGCAGTTGATGTCATATATTCTATGAATGTTGAATAATAACAACTGCAGGATCAGAAGTGACTTCTGTTCTATCGGAACAGACGCCACATGTATATATATAATATGCCAGTGACGGGCAATGATCCTATCGTTAGTGGGGAGGGGTGGGCAAAGTTTGAAGCCCTTACTCTTACGGGAATTAGTTCGTAACTACGAGTTTGAGTACTGTGGGCAGGGCGAAGCTGGGAATTTGTATCCGACGGGAGGCGTGCTTAGGTAGTCCTTGCAGGTGCGGCGATCACTGTGTCCCCAGTGGTGTAGGGGTCAGCGCAACTGCCTAGAAAGCAGGAGACCCGGGTTAGAATCCCGGCTGGGTACACATTTTCAGCTTTGCCCAATCGCAGTTGATGTCATATATTCTATGAACTACAGATAACATTAACAAATTAATACAAGAACAGAGAAAGTCAAAAGAAATGAAATAGAAAGAAAAACATTTAAAAAGTATGGTAAGTTACAGAAAGAGTATTGGTTACATCAGACAGATAACAATAACAACTACTTTCTTGAACACAGGTACAAACGAAAGGTAGCATAGAGAGTGGTGGATGTAAGCATGGATAGTAAGCTACCTAATCTGAAGGAAGGCAAGGCTGTTATTTAGTTATGATTTTATTTACTGAAAGGCTGGGAATAATGATGTTACCTGGGGTTGGGAAAGGGGGGGGGGGGGAGAGGTTGGTCCTCTGCAGGTTCAATTTGTATATAGTTATAGATTTGTGTTTCAGTGTAAATGAGGATCTGATGATGAATGTTCCAATATTAGTAAATCAGTTACTCAGGATGAATATTTTGGAGAAAGATTTTCAAGAATGATGCCACTTGGGTGTGATGCGAATATCACATGACTTTCAAATTTATTGTTTGTTTTTGTTTCCAAAAAATCAACAGCACAAAGTTTTAGAAATACATGAACTTCTACATACACTTCATGGAAAGTAAACATAAAGGTATAAAGCTCTATAAACAAGCTTCCTCTGCTTTAAATAATGACATGCTCAATACCACCTCCCTTGACCCCAAACCAACCAGCCTCAACAACACTGATAGGAATCAGGAACAACATGTATGAGGCGTATATTTTAAGTAATTTCCATTTTGTTGTAGACACTAATAGTTCACGTGCATTTGTTGTGTACCGGAATGCCTCGGGAACAATTGTGCTCAGTTTCAGCTATGCAGCTAATCTGAATGGTTCTGTTCTGTTCTGTGTTTAAGACTATCAACTCGCCCACCACGTGTTAGGTTCACTCAGTGATATGGTTTTTGTCACCAAAGACCCGTCTATTGCAGAAATTAATCAACAGATTTTCAAAGTGTGCAGTGATACTGTTATGAGTAAAGGCAAAGTGCATAAGTGGGTATGAGAATTCAAAGATGACTGTGACAATGTCCATGATGGGGACTGCTGTGGTCACAAATCTTCAATTACAGACGATCTGGAGGTTTCAGCTAAAGCAAGGATGCATGAGAACAGGAGCTTTACAACAACAGGTCTCTCAAACAAATTTCCTGATGTGTCGAGATCAGTGCTTTACAAAACGGCAGTGAACTCTTAGTTATCGGAACAGGCGGCAAGATTGTATGAAGATGGTATTTTAAAATTGGTTGAGAGTCATGATAAGTGTTTGAACGAACTTGACAGTTATGTCAAAAATGGAGTAAAGTATGTACATTTTGAAAATAAATTTACTTTTTTGAAATAACCTTTTGTTGAGTACTTCTATTCAAACAGAACTTATGTAAAAAACACACCTCATACAGATTCCAACAGGAGATATTTATATCTAGTCAGAATAAGAATTATGTACACCAATGCTATTTGTAAATTAATATTACACATGTTAGCTGAGCCAAAGGGAAGTTTACACAACCCAAATAGCAGTAGTCTAAGAAACTGTACAAATCAAGAATACACATAAAGATATCACTAATAGTCATAGGTATACGCTCATTACATCACAACACACTATGTGAATATATCGCTGAATGTCCAAATTACAGAATTGGAAACATTTTTGAATTATTAATATATGATGGAAGACAAATGAGATTATGATGATGAATGTCTCTGAAAGAACAAATTTACATGAGGCAAGCAAATGAGCATAACTTTCAGAACAGGTACTCTCTGAATCAGCAAGACTGTTATATAGACCACCTTGTGTAACTTTGCAACTAGTAATTATCTTCTGAATTTATCAGTTTGGAAAGGATATGTACAAGTTCTTTTTAAATTTTAATTTAGCCTGTTTCTAGAACCAAGTCTTTATGTGAAACAAAATTCCATCCAAGGAACTGTGAATTGATGTTCTGCTTTATAAACCTGCTGCATTACTTTAAATGAAGAGTACAATAAATACATTTTTAGCAACTGTTTAGTATGAGACATTGTGGAATACTTGTTTATTTCCATCACTGATGAAGTATTTAACAACCAGCTGCAAAATGATCCTGCCGGAGCACAGAAAAGGCGACTATGTTCTCTGACACAAAAGTGTGGAACCAGCTGCCTCAGCCCTCATTCCAACTTCCTCACCAAAACTATTGGCATACAAACAAATTCGCACACTTTTAGCGCATAACTTTGTAAATACTTTTGCCCAGATAAGCCGTCATAGTCAGCAATGTCATCTCACTGTCAGTGTCTACATCTATCTCTGCCCATTTGCTTACTGTCTCTCCCACTGCTGCTTTCTGTCTGTGTCAAACTTTCAATGTCTTCATCCCTTTCCCTCGTGATTCCTCATGGCTGTCTGTTTCTGCCACTTTCGTCGTCTCTCTACACCACTGACATTGTCCAATTCATTCCTGTCCCATTGCCAGTATCCTTTCTTTCTCACTTAGAGTCAGCTTTCATTGTCTTCAATCACAATTGTCTCCTTTACACGTATGTCCATGGGGATGGTTTGCTTGGGGTTTGACCTGTGGATGGGAAAACTTTAGCATGTGGGTACTGGGGATGGGAAAAATTGGATGAATTGTTTCGTGCTATAGTATTGGAGACCCACATGGCTCATGCTTTATGTATGGTCTCCATTCGTCTCAGTTTCTCACTGTTTTCTCTTTTGCTCCAATTGCTACTACCTGCATCTGTCTTAGTTTGTTGTTGGCACTGTTCCTGACTTCCGACATCTCATTTCACTTCCCACTGCTGTTTTCATACATATGCCTTTCTCCTGAACTGACACTTTCTCTGTTCCATTATATATGGCTCTCTCTGCCTATTGCACTCTCTCTGTCCTACTCACATTCAGCCGAAAAAAGCGTGAATATGTTCGCATGCCAAAATTTTTGGTGAGGAAGTTGGAATGGGGATTGAGGCAGCTGGTTCCATACTTTTGTGTCAGAGAACATGTTTGCCTTTTCTGTGCTCCGGCAGGAGCATTTTTCAGCTGGTTCCCATCTTTTTCCTGTTACATCAGAGCGTACTGTTTATATAACATGAAATCAATGGTGAGTAAAATTTGGGTAGTATTGTATAGAGATAAAAAAATACGATGATTTGTAACTTTTACAATTGTTGTCAGTGAATAAATGGCAACCAGAAACACAGGTTTCTTTACCTCAAAACCAAGAACCCTTGCTGTGTGTTCACTACGTTAGTTAAAACCATAATTACATGTCAGACCTGATATTACATGCATATTTGTCATGAATATGTGTGGTATCTTGGAATCTACAGATCTTGGTAATGGATAGTATTATCGGAAAAACTTTCAAAGCTTTCCGGAATCATAATATTAGAACGCATTGTAAAAATTTCGATGATTTGCCATGAATAGAAGTGATCATCAGGAAAGACAATACTGGCATTCTACGGGTCGGAGCGTGGAATGTTAGATCCCTTAATCGTGTAGGAAAATTAGAAAATTTAAAAAGGGAAATGGATAGGTTGAAGTTAGATATAGTGGGGATTAGTGAAGTTCGGTGGCAGGATGAACAGGATTTCTGGTCAGGTGAGTACAGGATTATAAATACAAAATCAGTTGGGGGTATCACAGGAGTAGGATTGATAATGAATAAGAAAATAGAAATGCGGGTAAACTACTATGACCAGCACAGTGATCGCATTATCATTGTCAAGATAGATACAAAGCCAACACCGACAACAGTAGTACAGGTTTATATGCCAACTAGCTCTGCCGATGATGAGGAAATCGAAGAAATATATGAGGAGCTAAAGGAAATTATTCACACAATTAAGGGAGAGGAAAATTTAATTATTATGGGAGACTGGAATTCGGTAGTAGGGCAAGGAAGTGAAGGGAAGATAGTAGGTGAATATGGTCTGGGCAAAAGGAATGAAAGAGGAAGCCGCCTGGTAGAATTTTGCACAGAACATAATTTAGTTATAACAAACACCTGGTTCAAGAATCACAAAAGAAGGTTGTATACGTGGAAGAGACCAGGAGACACCGGAAGATATCAGATACATTTTATAATGGTAAGACATAGATTCCGGAATCAGGTTCTACAGTGTAAGACATACCCAGGGGCAGATATAGACTCTGACCATAACTTGTTGGTTATGAACTGTAGGCTGAAACTAAAGAAACTACAAAAAGGTAGGAAAATAAGGAGATGGGACCTGGATAAATTGAAGGAACCTGAGGTTCTTAAAAATTTCAGAGGGAGCTTTAGGCAACAATTGACAGAAACGGGGGGAAATAAAACAGTAGAAGAGGAATGGGTAAAATTGAGAGATGAAATAGTGAAGGTAGCAGAGGACAAAATAGGTAGGAAGGAAAGACCTACAAAAAATCCTTGGATATCACAGGAGATACTAAATTTAATCGATGAAAGGAGAAAATATAAAAATGCAGTAAATGAAACAGGCAAAATGGAGTACAGACGACTAAGAAATGAGATTGACAGGAAGAGCAAAATGGCTAAGCAGGAGTGGCTAGAAGGCAAATGCAAGGATGTAGAAGAATGTATAAATAGGGGAAAAATAGATACAGCCTACAGGAAAATAAAAGAAACATTTGGAGATAAGAAAAACAGCTCTATGAATATCAAGGACACTGATGGGAAACCAGTTCTCAGCAAAGAAGGGAAAGCTGAAAGGTGGAAAGAATATATAGAGGGGCTCTACAAAGGAAATGAACTTCGAGACAATATTGTAGGAAGGGAAGAGGATGTAGATGAAGATGAAATAGGAGATACTGTACTGAGAGAAGAATTTGACAGAGCCCTGAAAGACCTAAGTCGAAACAAGGCCCCTGGAATAGATGATATTCCCTCAGAGCTACTGAAGTCTCTGGGAGAACCAGCCATGACAAAATTGTTTCACCTGGTGTGTAAGATGTATGAGACAGGTGAAGTACCCTCAGACTTTAAGAAAAATGTTATAATCCCCATCCCTAAGAAAGCAGGTGCAGACAGGTGTGAAAACTACAGAACCATCAGTTTAATAAGTCATGGCTGCAAAATATTAACGCGAATTATATACAGAAGGATGGAAAAGCTGGTAGAAGCCGACCTCGGGGAAGATCAGTTTGGGTTCAGGAGAAATGTAGGAACACGGGAGGCAATACTCACTTTACGGCTTATCCTAGAAGATAGATTAAGAAAAGGCAAATCTACATTTCTAGCTTTTGTAGATTTGGAGAAGGCTTTTGACAATGTTGATTGGAATAAACTCTCTAAAGTTCTGAAAAAAGCAGGAGTAAATTATAGGGAGCGTAAGGTTATTTACAACTTGTACAAAAACCAGACAGCGGTTGTCAGAGTTGAAGGGCATGAAAGGGATGCAGTGGTTGGGAAGGGAGTGAGACAGGGTTGTAGCCTTTCTCCAATGTTATTCAATTTGTACATTGAACAAGCTATAAAGGAAAGCAAGGAGAAATTTGGTGAAGGTATAAAAGTTCAGGGGGAAGAATTAAAAACATTGCGTTTTGCCGATGACATAGTAATGCTGTCAGATACAGCAAAGGACCTGGAAGAGCAATTGAATGGAATGGACAGTGTGCTGAAAGGTGCATATAAGATGAACATTAACAAGAGCAAAACAAGGGTAATGGAGTGCAGTGTAAGAAAATCAGGTGATGCTGAAGGAATTAGATTGGGAAACGAAGCAATAAAGGAGGTAGATGAGTTTTGTTACTTGGGCAGTAAAATAACAAATGATGGGCGCAGTACAGAGGATATAAAATGCAGAATGGCAATGGGTAGAAAAGCGTTTTTGAAAAAGAGAAATTTTTTAACATTGAATATTGATTTAGGCCTAAGGAAGTCCTTTCTGATGGCATTTGTATGGAGTGTTGCCTTGTATGGGAGTGAGACATGGACGATAAACAGTGCAGACAGGAAGAGGATTGAGGCTTTTGAAATATGGTGCTACAGAAGAATGCTGAAGATTAGGTGGGTGGATCGCGTAACTAATGAGGAGGTACTGAACCGAATTGGGGAGAAAAGGAATTTCTGGCATACCTTGACTAAAAGAAGGGATAGATTGGTAGGACACATTCTTAGACATCAAGGAATTGTTAATTTAGCGTTGGAGGGAAGTGTGTGGGGAAAAAATCGCAGGGGAAGACCAAGAGATGGATACAGTAAGCAGATTCAGACAGATGTAGATTGTCGTTCTTATGTGGAGATGAAGAGGCTTGCTCAGGATAGGGTATTGTGGAGAGCTGCATCAAACCAGTCTCCGGACTGAAGACCACAACAACAACAACAGAAGTGTAGATTTGCCAATGCATGCAGTTGGATCTTTTGATACCAAAAATTATGACTTGTACCATACCACAATAACAAATACACATTTTCAAAAACGGGAAACATATTTTCCAGATAAACACATAAACAATGTAGACATAACATTTTAGTCATTTCCTATTCCTCAAGATACGTTACCTCACAATGAGAAATAGCATTTTCGAACCTAATCCTATCATGTGCTATCATTCATGGACCGATATCTCAAGAACCACTTAATATATCATTCTGTTCTAAACTTTAAATAAAATTTCGATATGTTATCTATATTTCATACGCAGCTATGTACAACCTAAAATCAACCATACAAGAAATCTATGCAATGTGCTTTCACCTCTACAAACTCTTTAAAATACGTTGCAATAGTTCACTAAACCAGAAGCTGCATATTAACTGTAAAGTAAACGAAAACAAAAATCACCCCTTCATCGTACAAAGGTTTCAATCTTTAAGATGTACAAAAATCAATTTTTTTTTTTGCTGAGTACCTTATTTCAAATTGAATGGTAAGTTTCAGAGCTGTCTGAACGCTGTCTTTTAGTACAATACACACTTTTTCTAGCAAAATATCATGGTTTTTCAGCCGTATCTTGCTAACGGACTAAGATTTACGAAAACTGAAAAATGCCATTTGTAGATAAATGTCTACAGGATGTATTGTAAATATTTGAACAATTTTCTATGGTTAGTTATTTGTGATTCACGGCGCTAAAGTGGCTAAAAATTGGGTTTTGTGATTTTGTGCAAAACTATTGATAAGTTTCAACCTCTGGAACTCAGTAACGGATAACAATATTGAAAAAATTTAAAAAAGAATTTTTGAATAGTAAATGTCGAAGTGACCATCCCCACAATTTTTTTTTTTTTTTTTTTTTTTTTTTTTTTTTTTTTTTTTTGGTAACCAAAAATCATGGTTTTTTGAGATTTTCTCAGGAACCACCCATGAATGAATGGTGCTTCTGTAAGCCTTTAAAGCCCACCATAAACTACATGTCATGTACAAAAACCAACTGATTTGCTCAACTTGGATGGGCTCTAGGAAGTGTGTAAATTTCAAAATTTTGATGATGTACTGTATGATATCTATAGTATATCCATTCTTCTAATATGTACACAAATGATCACTAGGCCAAGATCTACCCAGAACACTTTACCCCTTCACTCTCAGATGAATAGAACCTGAGATATAGGTCCCTAAAGAATCGTGAATTCACACGCGCCGTTTACAAACATATTAATACCGCACACTGCTGTATGATATACAAAGATGTATAGTGCAAAAGGAAACTTATGTTAAACTGAGTGTGAGGCATGAGTGTTATACAACTGGCAAAAAATTGAATAAAGTACAAAGTAGAATGTGTTCCCAGTGAGCAACTAGTGTTGATACCATTCCTCTGATTTTTGCATCACCTTGAGCTTCTGTGTAAGCTTGTCCAGGCCATCCAAACCACCATACATTGGAAGACAATGGTTATTGATTACCTGGTGTTCGGGAGGTGCTGGCATGCATCGGGCTTTGGCATTCTGTCCTTGTGCATCTCCATGGTAGGTTGTGATAAAACAGAACTATGACTGGGCCTGCTCCTTGCACCAACACTTTGTCCACTGACAGGCAACAATACAATGTTCAGCAGACTACACCAGGAAGCTGTATGTGCCCAGAAAGGGTGCAAGTATTACCAACCTTTGGCCACAAAATGCCACCAATAAATGCACCATTTTAGCAGTGACAAAAGTTGGTGGCCATAATGGATAAAATACAACATTACAGTACAACTGAAGTGTGGGTCCACTGCCTGATACAAATGGTTTTATCAAGAAGACAAAAGTTTGACAACATTTTTTTAATGATCTATAACCTGTAGAATGTGTTTGTCAACTTTTTATGTCAAAATAAGTATCTACTAGTGACCTGCTTGGCTTTACACAAGTAGAATTTATATTCTACAAGTGCCATCTAGCAGCCATAATCCAACTCTATATCTCCCAACAGACGTTTCAAATTGTCACTGGGAGATTGAAACTTGCAGACAATGTTGAACCCATACTGTAAGGATCATTTTTAGAACCCTTAATAACTTGTATAACATGTAATTGTAGTTTAGTTTTTAGGGAATGAACAAAAAGAGTTCTTGGTTCAGAGCTCACAAAACAATGTTTTATCCATCATTTAGTCACCAACAACATTTGGTCTGTGATAGACAATTTTTCAGTTTCTACTGGTATTCATCACAAATCTCAGTCATTGTGCCTGTGACAAATATGTTGCATTTTTCATGGATATAATCATAAATCACACCTATGACAAAAAAAATATATGCAGTTAAGAAGATAAACCCATTGCATACTGACATTCATAGAGATTGTATTGAAAAAGTTTGTGATTTCGATAATGGGTATGCATATAGCTTACTATCATAAATTGTGTCATCAAAAACCTCTTTGTAGTGAGTGACGCCTCCCTGCCTACAACTCTCCCTGTTACATGTAAGTATCCATGATGATTTTTTCCTTAATAAAACAGGTGAACTCTCATACCTTGCCTGCATTCCACAAGAATTCCCTTAATCTGACCATAACAGAAAAAATTGATCAACCCTTTCTCTGCCAGTCACAGATAATTTGTAATGCTACCCCCCCCCCCCCCTTTTTACTGCAGCAAATATATTATTATAAACTCTCTGTGGTTCAAGAAATGATTAAAGTTGCAGTACCAATCGTAGAAGGTCTGAAAGTTTCATCAAACATCTATAATTTTTAAAGTATCAGAAGCCTATTTATTTTACAGACTTTGGGCAATCCTTACCTTCTAAAATGCATGTTTTTCATGCATTCACTTTATTTTTTAAATTCATTTACCTTAATAGGTTTAAAGTGCATCATTATGAATGCCTGAGCCATTTTCACAAAAATGGTGAACAACTATGTTTTCAGAATCATTTCAACCCCATTAGGTTCATTAGACATTTATCTAGAAATGCCATTTTCTCCTTTTCAAAAATATTTATACTTCATCAAGATGAATATGAAAAACAATGATTCTTGGATACCGAAAGTGCACTTGTGTTCAGAGATGATGTTCCAACTGCCATGAAATTTATGACTAATATAAAATATCTGCTCTCCAAAAAAGTTTGATTTTTGCACAGCTTATAGTCTGATATCTTCGCTTGGTGAAGACTTGATTTTATTTTCATTATTTCTTACAGATAGTGTGCAGCATCAAATTAAGTACTGCAACATTTTTTCAAGATTTTGCAGAGATAAAAACACTATGTCTATATTTTACACATGTTTGATTTTAGCTTATACATAGCGGTATGTCCAATTCAGGGTAGATATCAAAATGAAATTTAAAAATGAGAGCACAATAATAGCTGATTGCATTCTCGAGCTATTGGTTTCGTATCCAACAGACAAACACTCATGTTGTGCCAGCCTTTGTCTAATGCAAAATACTTACCATTCCATTTGGAGAATGCTGTTCTGTGAGAATTTTATTGAGCCTTTATGTGATCTGATATCTCTTTATTTATTTATTTATTTATGTAGGTACAATACAACACACTATATTGTACACAAAAATTTCCTTATTTCGCTACATGATTTTCTTTCTTTTTTTTTTTTTTTTTTTTTTTTTTTTTTTTTTTTTTTTTCTTTTTTTTAATCTTATTCTAATTATTTTTCATTGAAATAGTCTTCTATTGTATAATAGCATTTTGAAATTAGAAACATTTTGACAGCTTTTTAAAATCTGAACATCTTATCTATTTGTTTAATTTCACGAGGCCACTTATTGTACTGCTTTAGTCCTTGGTATTCACTGCTGTTTTGAGTCGTACATTTGTTTTTTCTGGGAAGGTGCAGGTGTTCCCTAATTCTCATATTATGATAATGTCTAGCACTGTTTGTGGCATAGCGATGTACATTTTTCTTACATACACTACTGTTTCGTAAATGTATTCACAAGGAGCCGTCAGTATACCCGGTTCTTTAAACAATTCCTGGCAGTGAGCCCTCTTGTTCTGTTTTGTTGTTATCCAAGAGCACTCTTTTGAAATATGAAAATTTTTGTGCTGCCTGTCTGAACCCCAGAAAATTATCCCGTATCTAAGGAGTGAATGAATGTATGCATGATATGTTACTTTGAGGCAGTTACTGTTACATACAGCTGTTAGTACCCTCAAAGCATAGCATGCAGATGAGATTCTTTTAGCTATCCTTGAGGTGTGTTCCCTCCATTTCATTTAATTATCTATATCCATACCTAAAAATTTTGTGTTCATTACACAGTTCATGGAATCACCATTTAGATTTAATTTAATATTATTTGTTTTATTTATAGCAAAATTCATACTGTGTGTCTTACTGCTATTAATGGTTACTTATTTACCTCTCACCATTTGCATACATCTTTCAACATGTTATTGGATTTACTCAGTAGCATTTCCTGTGTCTTGCCCGTAATTATTATGTTGCTATCGTCAGCAAACAGAATTTTGTCACCATGAGTGACACTTTCTAGGAAGTCATTTATATGTATTAAAAATAGGATTGGGCCCAATGTACAACCCTATGGGACACCTATATTAATTAGTTTAGCATCTGACAGATGTTTCTCTATATACTTGGGATTTTTATTAGGCTGTGAAATTTCCACTCTATGTACCCTATTTGTGAGATATGATTGGAACCATTCGTTTACTACTCCTCGTATATCTGGTGCCTCTAATTTGTGGAGAAGTATTTTATGATCTACTGTGTCAAATGCCTTGGATAAATCTAAAAAGCTGCCCGTTACACAATCATCTCTATCCATGGCTTTTATTAACGACTCTTGTAAATTCTGCTATTGCTGCCTCTGTACTGCTGCCTTCCCTGAATCCAAACTGAGATTTTGTTAGCAAATTATATTTATTGAGGTAATCCATAAGTCTGTCTTTCATTATTGTTTCAATTATCTTTGAAAATTAAGACAATAATGATACTGGTCTATAGTTTACTATGTTTTCTGTATCTCCCTTTTTGTGTATTGGCAAGACTCTTGCTTGCTTCAAGTACTCAGGAAAGATACCTGAGCTGAAGGATTCATTTATAATATCTGTTAGATGTCCCTTTATGCTATCTATACATTCCTTTAGCACACACATTGGGACTTCATCAAGGCCTGAGGATTTTTTATTTTTTAACCTATGCACTACGTTTTTCACTTCCTGCTCAGTAGTCGGTAACAGGACCATTGAATTTGTTGAATAGCTTCTAGCATGCAATGCATATGACTTTGGAATGTTTTTCTGTAATTCTGTTGCAATACTAGTGAAATAACTGTTTATGAAATTGGCCAGATCATTAGGATTACTAATTAATATTCCTCTATTTCTTATTTAGAGATTTGCCTCTGATTTCTCCTTCCCTGTTTCCTTTCTTACCACTGTCCAAATTGCTTTACTTTTATTTTTTGAAATGTATATGGTGCTATCATTCATAGCTCTCTTTGCTGCCAACAACACCTTCCTGAATATCCTTTTGTATTTATGACAGAAATAAAGAAACTCTGGGTCACATCACTGATGATTTAGTGAGCTAAGGAATTTGAAAGTTTAGGAGGATTTAATAATTCCCTTGATGACCCACTTCTTAGAATCTGTACCTCCAACTGGACATAATACTTTTGGGAAAGATTCCTCAAATTTTAGTTTAAATATTGATACAAATTTACAGTACTTAGCCTCAACATTTTCCTCAGCCTACACTTCCTCCCAGGTGTGGTGGTGTAGTTGCTTTGAAAAATCACACATTTTTTATTTGATAAAAACCCTTTTGTAACCTTGTCCCCCATGTGATTTCTGTACACACTTAAATTGATATTAACAACTTGGCAAGAATGGTCAGATTTAGTTATTAGTTATTATGTGATCTATTAATGAAGCTGATGTTTTAGTGATCCTCGTTGCCCTATCTACTACCTGTGTGACCCCAAAGCTATACAGAATATTCTGGTAAGTGTTACTGACTTCATTGTTTACGCTCTGTATACACACAGTATTGTTAATTTCTCTTTATGTACCATTAATTCTATTTATAAAAAAAAAAAAAAAAAAAAAAAAAAAAAAAAAAAAAAAAAAAAAAAAAAAAAAAACCCTTCACATTTCATGGATGTTCTACAATAAAACATGCTTCTTCTTTATACCAATGCTCTGTAATACATACTACTGAGATACATGAAGAAAATAGTTCTGCTTCAAGTTTTTCTTATCAACTGCATATTTTGGTGGAGAATTGTTAGGCTAGTACATTTTTGAACACTGCTTACCCTGGATTTAACTTCTTTGTCCTGGTCAGTAAAAAATCCTTCAGATGACCCAGAAGAACTGTTATCCTTTTCCCTGCACCACTATTTTCTCTGTTTGGAGCTGTTGCTGAATTTTCTTCTGTCTCTGTTGCTCCTCCTGTTGATGACTCGTCCCTGGTTACTGGTGTCTTCATTTGCTTCCTTAAGCCCACTGCACCCATATAAACTTTTGACACGATATAAGTAGGTCCACCTTTACCTGTCTGCAGTGCTGTTTGACTTTCTACAGGTGTGTCCTCTACGCCTGGTGATATTTCATTTCTTTCCTTTCCTTTGGAGAAGAAGTTCTTTCTTCAGCAGTAGGTTCAGCTCTTCTGTCTGTTTGTCTAGAAACTGTAGTTTCTCCAGTTTTTCTTGCTTTTTTGTTGTGATCTTCTAGCCTTTTCTTGCTTCGTGATTCCTCTAGGCATTCTGTTGTTGATGAAGTTGATTTTTCTGGAGAGTAATTCCTTTTTCTGTCTGGTGGTGAGATTAGGACTGGAGATTCTTGTAGCTGTATAGTTTGTGGCTTTTTCACATTTTTTCCCTCAATTGCTTTCAGGATTTCTTTACACATATATCTTTTTCCTTTCCTATTCCTATGCTTGTAAAATGTTCCCTTACTGTAGACGTTACTTGAATAAATGTTGCATTTTGCACACTATAACACACTTTCTCAAATTTCCTGTTTTTTGTTGCTATCTCGGTGTTGACACATGATTTTTTACATTAAATCATGTCTTTCTGGTATGCTTACCACAAAGAAATTCACTTCTGTGTTACTTTGCAGTGTGTCTTTTAGAGACCTTACTGCTTGAATGCTGTTGTTTTGGTAAACATAATTTGAGCCTCCCACTATAATACAGTTGCTGCCTGATCTTAGTAAGTTTTTTCAGTCCTTCAATATTTCGTGTAGTGGGGCTCCTGCTTTTGTTTTCCACTTGCTTTCAAATTGGTATTTTTATTTCGCACATTGGCAGCTAATTCCTTTCCATGACTATCTGAAAGTATGATTATTTCTCTTTCTTGGATACTGTTTTTGTGTCTGCAATACCTGTTTCCTTGCTTCTTAGACATTAATATCACTAAACACTCCACTTTTTCTTTCGTGATGCTATTGTCTTGTGATAGTAATGTGGATTTCTTTGAAGTTTTTAGTTCATGACCTACCGGTACTGTACATTGTTTCTCCTGACGAACTTTTTGTGGCCTACTAAGACTGTTGTTTACCTCTTTCAAGTTTGTTGCTTCAGATTTTCTAAGGCTATCTATCGTTGTTTGCAGCATTTGAATATACATTTTTCCTGCTTCAACACTGTTTTGCAGCACTTTGGTGACACATTGTTCAAGTTTTCTAAAATATTTAGCTTTTACAAAATCACGCAGCTTGCAGTAAACATTTCCACATAAGGTACTGAATTTCATTTTGTTATTTGTCATACCCTGTATATAAATGTATGGAGCTGTAGAAAGAAATTGTCACATCTGTATTGACAGACATAATTTGTTTTATATAAGCAACACACACTAATACCTAATTTGTATCTCTTCCCACCCACCAGTACCTATAAGCTCTGTAATGCAGCATTATATCAATCCCCCCATCATCTTCATTCTTCCCCTTCCCCATGCACCCCTACTCCAAGTTGCACACACTGTAAAGTATTACTCAGAGTGCAGCAGCTGAAAAGGACAGTTGTATGTTAGTGAGCTGTGCCTGTGTCTGATTGAAACTGTTCTGTACTGATGAAGCTGTGTTGGAAATTAATGAATTGTTGTTGTTGTTGTTGTTGTTGTTGTTGTGTGTGTGTGTGTGTGTGTGTGTGTGTGTGTGGTAATGACATGAGCAGTCCTCTAGTGTAGATTTCGATAACATATTCCTACAACACGACCCGATTCCAATCCCATCCTTTTGTTCCATTTCTGTGATCACATGGTATTAATGTCATGGCTTGACTTTATGTATGTATTATATATAAAGATCATAATCAATGTAATTTAATTATAACTGACCAATAGGATTAACATAATAATAATGTGAATGACATGGCTCCGAGTAAACTCATAGCGTATTCATACACAAATTGGTATAAATTCTGGTTTATTATGCACAAAAAGTAGTGTTGAAAAAGTGGTGGCAAGAAAGACAAACTGTGTTACTCGTGTGTTATTAAAGTAAATACCTGCAAAGATATGTCTATGTGATCGAGAATGAAAATCAGTGTTCTAATGCCACATGGCAGACAAAATCTCATAACAGACTCCATCTCAGTAATTAAAGATGATGATGCTCTACTAGCTAGAATCAGCACACTAGAGCAAAAATTAAGTAAATAAGTAACAAGTGAAAAGTGGTGGACAGTAAGAAATGAATCAAACACAGATAAATTATCTTCGCTCAAGTTCCAATATGTACGCAGTGCTAATGGATCCCAAAGAAAGTGCCCGCTATTAAAATGGCAGTGTATCACGCAAGTGTATTTGATACTCAAAACATGCCAGCCAGCAAACACAAAAAAATGCAAAAAAAAGTTTAATTAAAGATACCATCAAAATTCCAGATGATAAGATCAATATGCTCTGAAGGGAAACCAAAAGTTTTAATAGTGAGTTAGGGCAGGTGCTGTAGAGACATACTTGAGAATAAACTCGACTCAGAGTATAAAGTTCAAAGTTTTATTGAGCCAAATGCTCCGCAATGCAAAGTTTGCAATTGAGTTGACAAACTAACAGAAGGCTTCATCACGAGTTAAACTGTTGTATTAATAACTGGGTCAAATGACACTGAAAATGCTTGTAACGACATTATTGAAAACATTGATTCTGTCCTACTAAATGTACTTCAGCTCAGTAACAGAACAAATATAATCTTACATCCGATATACAAAAAGATTTGACAGTGAATACATGAGAAAAAAATTCAGCTTGGTTAACCATCATAGTACAAACACTGTACTGTTCAAAATCCTGCAACAAAAGCAGAATATTCATAAACTTTGAAATGGAAAGACTTTCTTGTGACAAATTCACACAACATGGATTTCACTTAAACAGAAAGGGGAAGGAGCAAATATGCAACAGGCTCTCTTCATTAATTAGAAACAGCCATCGTACAATGCATGTTCAATCATCCTCAAACCAACAACTGCGTCAAGAAACTACGTTGTTGCTCAATAATAAAAACAATGTGAATAGCAGTGAAGTGTAAGATCCTCAAATGAAATGGATGTTGCTTGACAAGTGGATTGCCAAGAGATGCACCACAGGGCAAGAAAGGCAGTATCCAGAATCCAGGGAACCAGCTGGCAAAAACATTCCCTTAAAAAAACAGAAGATTTTTTAGAAATAGGAAGTCAGATCTAAAAAGAGGTTAGTGGCCCAGCAAGTAATGACATATCCAATACTGCAAACTTTAAATTACACCACCATGATTTGCAGTCACTGACCAACAAAAGGAATGAAATTGAAATTCTATTAGATGATTTGAATGATATTTCTGTGCTATTTTTTACTGAACACTGGTTAAACAAAAGCATGTTAGAAATGATACACTTTCCCAGTTCAAATTAGGTAGCTTATGTTTTAGAGAAATCATCAACATTGTGGTAGCTGCATACATGTCTGAGAAAATATAGAGTGCATAATTGAACTTCCAAATCAAAATAATGTAATTATTTGGGTATATAAGACACTACATGGAGACAAAAAAGTTTCTTATAATAATATGGAAGAGTTGTTTAAAAAATTCTCTTATGTGCACATTTCAATGTGGACTTCTCCAAACCCAGTAAATTCAAAGATGAAGTTGTCCTGAAGACTTACTGAACTCCTTTAACTTACAACCAACAGTAACCACGCCTACTCGGACAACTAGTACTTCTGCAACAACCAATTATCAGATGTTTGTAAATACAAATATGTCTACAACACACAAGTTGTAAACTCTGGTTACAGTGATCACTGGCCTCAGCTTTTAACAATAGCTATTCCATGAATTATAGATCCCCAAACAACTAGATCTCAGATCAGGAAGTTTAGTGATGAAAATATAGAATATTTTTGTTGTCTTTTAAAAAGAAAAAACTGGTCTGATGTTCACACCTCACAATACAGATGACAAGTTTGATAAATGTATGACCACATATAAACATTGTTTTGAAATAGCTTTCCCAAAACAAACAACAGTAATAAAATCTGCATCCAATTCAAACTATTGGATCACAACAGAAATAAAAATTTCATGCCAGAGAAAAAGGGGATTGTATAAATAGTCAAAGCAAACCACAAATCGTAATTTTACCAACTATTTTAAACAATATAAAAGGATACAAATATTATAGAGGAAAACTTAGACAAATAATGGTAAAAGCAAATTACAAACAAATGAAAAATTCCAGCAACAATTATAAAAAAAGAAACAGGTGCAAAATCATTGGATTATAATTATATAGAACTTAATGAAAATGACAGGAAAATAACTGATCCCACACTTGTGGCTAGTAAATTTAATAACTAATTTTCCAGTACAGCACAACACCTGATTATAAAATATGAAAAGTCAAAACTAGATAGCAACAGCCTGCCATTAGAGGTAGAACTTTACACCAGAACATTGTTCATGTTCCATACAACACCTGATGAAGTAGCTATGATCAAAATTAACTACCCAATAAATATTCTACAGGTCAGATGATATAGTGGATATAATCATAAAAACAAGTGTAGAATTCATTACAGGACCGCTATCAAATACCATACATACAATTCATCATTCACAACTGGTATATTCCAAGAAAATCTAAAAATTGCAAAAGTGCTGCTACAAACTATAGGCCCATATCAGTTTTGTCAGGCTTTGGAAAAATCCTTGAGAAACTGTTTCTCAAAAGACTAACAGCTTTTCTCAAAAACGAAAAGGTTGTAACAACCATTCCATACAAAAAAGGACATTTATAGTGAATCACTATTTTGCCTCAATGCACACTTATAATATATCAAATGAAAGATAAAACATTGAAGAATATGGAAATGATAATAAAATTATAGTTCATTTTGTTTTTTGTACAGTAGTACCTATTGAAAAGGCATGATGCTTACAATGATGGGAAGTCACAATTTTGATAGTTGGCTACTATGTTGTTATAACCACTAAATACAGTTGTTTCCAGTTTTTTATTGTTTTTTGTTTTGGAGGGAAAATAATATTCTATTGAAGACCTTGTTAGCATAAAACCTTCATTCAAGGTAAGCACCAATGGATTTACCACAATAACCATTTTAAAGGCACTATGGTCACACCCGTCACAAAAAAAGTTAATTTATTTCATTTATAAGGAATATATTTCACGAATAATGATGAAAGTTTGTGAAAGTTGGGTTATGTTGATACTGAACATATGTCTATAATATCAATAATATAGTGAGGACAGTTTACTACTCACCGCAAAGACGTGGCGACGAGCTGCGACAGGCACATACAAAAGACACACACATACAACACATTCAGCTATCGGCCATGGCCTTCTTCAGAAATAGAGCACTCACGCAATCACACAGGCACACAACACAGTCATACAACCATCACCTCCGACTGCCACACTTCGAATCACGCTCTGCAGCGAATCGGGGACGGGAGGGGAGGGGGAGGGGGAGGGGATAGAAAGGTTACGTCACGGTGGTGGGGATGGGTTAGATGGGAATAACGAGATGCAGCTTAGGAATGGAGTGGGGAGGCGGGTGAGGGGAGAAAATAAAATAAAATAAAATAAAGTAAAATAATTCATGTACACTGCAAGTGCACAAGACCACACACACACACACACACACACACACACACACACACACGATCACACATTCACACACCACTCAAATCAGGCGAGGTTTGGGATACAGAGGTAGGAACTGTAAGGTATGGGAAAAAAAAGGGAAATTATCGTAGGTTGAGGCCTGGTTGATTTCGGGATCGGAGAATGTATTGTAGGGATAACTCCCATCTGTGCAGTTCAGAAAAGCTGGTGGTGGATGGGAGGATCCAGATGGCCCGGGTTGTGAAGCAGCCATTGAAATCAAGCATGTGCTCCGCTGCATGCTGTGCCACAGGGTGGTCCACCTTGTTTTTGGCCACAGTTTGGCGGTGGCCATTCATCCTAATGGACAGCTGGTTGGTGGTCATGCCAATATAGAAAGCTGTACAGTGCTTGCAACACAGTTGGTAAATTACGTGGCTGCTTTCACAAGTGGCCCGGCCTCTGATAGGGTAGGATAAGCCTGTGACAGGACTGGAATAGGAAGTGCTGGGTGGGTGGATTGGACAGGTCTTGCAGCGGGGTCTTCCACAAGGATATGATCCCTGTGGCAGTGAGCTGGGTTTCGGGGTGGCATAAGGATGAACTAGGATGTTGTGAAGGTTGGGAGGGCGACGGAACACCACTTTAGGAGGGGTGGGAAGGATCTTGGGCAGCATGTCTCTCATTTCAGGGCATGAGGATAGAAAATCAAAACCTTGGCGAAGGATGGAATTTAGTTGTTAGTTGTTTCTATCCTCATGCCCTGAAATGAGAGACATCCTGCCCAAGATCCTTCCCACCCCTCCTAAAGTGGTGTTCCGTCGCCCTCCCAACCTTCACAACATCCTAGTTCATCCTTATGCCACCCCGAAACCCAGCTCACTGCCACAGGGATCATATCCTTGTGGAAGACCCCGCTGCAAGACCTGTCCAATCCACCCACCCAGCACTTCCTATTCCAGTCCTGTCACAGGCTTATCCTACCCTATCAGAGGCCGGGCCACTTGTGAAAGCAGCCACGTAATTTACCAACTGTGTTGCAAGCACTGTACAGCTTTCTATATTGGCATGACCACCAACCAGCTGTCCATTAGTATGAATGGCCACCGCCAAACTGTGGCCAAAAACAAGGTGGACCACCCTGTGGCACAGCATGCAGCGGAGCACATGCTTGATTTCAATGGCTGCTTCACAACCCGGGCCATCTGGATCCTCCCATCCACCACCAGCTTTTCTGAACTGCACAGATGGGAGTTATCCCTACAATACATTCTCCGATCCCGAAATCAACCAGGCCTCAACCTACGATAATTTCCCTTTTTTTTCCCATACCTTACAGTTCCTACCTCTGTATCCCAAACCTCGCCTGATTTGAGTGGTGTGTGAATGTGTGATCGTGTGTGTGTGTGTGTGTGTGTGTGTGTGTGTGTGTGTGTGTGTGTGGTCTTGTGCACTTGCAGTGTACATGAATTATTTTACTTTATTTTATTTTATTTTATTTTCTCCCCTCACCCGCCTCCCCACTCCATTCCTAAGCTGCATCTCGTTATTCCCATCTAACCCATCCCCACCACCGTGACGTAACCTTTCTATCCCCTCCCCCTCCCCCTCCCCTCCCGTCCCCGATTCGCTGCAGAGCGTGATTCGAAGTGTGGCAATCGGAGGTGATGGTTGTATGACTATGTTGTGTGCCTGTGTGATTGCGTGAGTGCTCTATTTCTGAAGAAGGCCATGGCCGATAGCTGAATGTGTTGTATGTGTGTGTCTTTTGTATGTGCCTGTCGCAGCTCGTCGCCACGTCTTTGCGGTGAGTAGTAAACTGTCCTCACTATATTATTTATTCCAACCTGGACTTTCCATTATTATGTCTATAATATCACTTTGAAATTGTAATGCACTTGTCTGAATTTTCATGTGACGGGTGTGACAGTTTTTGTGTGTTGGGTGTGACACTTATTAAAAGTTGCATTTTGTGAGTGTATTTGTGTGTCCTCTTAGCATGAATGACTGAAATAAGTAATTTTTAAAGCATATCTCACAAAATTACAAACACCTATAGAATTTTCCCTTTTAAACAATGACAGCACAAATATTTATAGACACTGTTACATTTATTCTCCATATAATTCAGGTAATGGCTAAATCAGCTGCAGAGAGGAAGCGATTGTCCCGTGAAAAGCTGAAGAAAGATGAATAGAAATGGAAAGAACATCTACAGCAAGAACGTCAGTGAGATAAAATAAGACGTGAAAATAATAATAAAGAACTAAGTAGAAATATTCAGAAACTTAAGTTGAAAAGACTAAATGATAGGGAGAGACAGAAGCAATGTCAATTAAAGAAACATTTATCAGTCACTGAATCTGTTGAACAGTCAACAACATTACCACCAATTGGATCCTACAAGTGTGCACAATCGCTTGGAAAAGCTGTGTCACAATGCAAAAAATCTCTTCCTAAAAGTCCAAGCAAGAAAACTGCTGTTGTTAAAAAACTGGTAATGGATGTACTGCCACAAATAGGTAGAAAAATAATGAAAAAACAAAGACTGTCAGCAAATAATGAGATATCACAGGAGCTAAATGATAAAGTTATAGACTTCTTCTGCAGGGATGACATTAGCATTCAAGCCTCAGGAAAAAGGGATTTCAAATCAGTGAAGGACAGAGAGACTGGGAAGCATGACAGGATCCAAAAGAGACATGTGTATGACTATTAGGGAAGCGTATGAGCTGTTTAAAAAGAAACATAAGAAAACCATGAATTCAAATAGTTCCTTCAGCATACAAAAATCAAAATTTTATTATCTTTGCACTGAGTTTGTTATTCCTGTCAGTGAGACTCCTCACAATGTTTGCGTTTGCAAGTATCATGCTGATTTCAATTTCCTTATAAATGCAGTGAGATCCATAGATTGTGAGTTTCCAGAAACGTTTGAGAAGGTTTTAATTAAGTTATGTTGTAACACAGATGATAAAAAGTGTATGACTGGTTTTTGTCTTGAATGTAAAACTTCTGCTCAAAATTTATTACATGATGGAGTGGACTTTGACTGTTTTTTAACTTGGAAAAAATGGGATGGCGTGGAAGGGTTTCCTAGGCTTGTAGTTGTTGATGGCCCATTATTAGATGCCATAAATGAAATCAACAGTAAACTCCCATACATGAAAATTCACTGCTGAAGTGTCAAATCTGAATATTTTGAGGACAAAAAGCATGTCATAGAGGAAAATGAATGTGTGCTTCAAATTAACTTTGCTGAGAACTATGAAGCTCGTTATCAGGATGAAATATCTAGTGCTCATTGGTCTTATTTACAATCAACAGTATTTACAAGCTATGATTGGCTTAAAGGTGCAAAGCGACGTATTGTAGTAATAAGTGACAATCTTTCTCATGATAAAGTAGCTGTTTGGGTTTTTCTGAAATCAGTACTCAATGAACTGAAAACTGTTCCCTCAATTGAATGATCTTGCTATTCAATATGCATAAGAATACCTATCCCCGGAAAACAGAAAATAGTGAGAAAATTTACAGGTCATATCTCAAATGCAAAAAATTTTACAAAGCTAGGCTTATTCTTGCAAAAAAGCTAGCAGTTGAAAACTATACTGAAAATGCACCCAATAAACGTAAGGCAGCATGGCAAATAATAGAACAAGAGAACTCACCAAACTACACACAAACACCTCTACTTGACCGTGAAATATCAAAATATTACTTCTAAAATTCTGTCAAAGAAATAGAAAACAGTATTGAAACTACAAATTCAGTTGCAATGGACATGGTTGGAGCACCACAGTGAGCTGAGCAGGTATTTCATTGGAGTGCTATCACGTCTGGTGATATTATCAAAGCTGTATTCCAAATTTTCAACCTCTAAAAGTATGGATTGTTATTGGTTATCAAACTATGTAATCAAAAAGACAATACACTCCATCTCTGCTCCATTAGCATTTATTTTTAATAAATGTGTGAAATCTGGTGTTTTCCGAGATACACTTAAGACCTCAAAAGTTGTCCCAGTGTTCAAAAAAGGGGACAAACAACTTCCCCAAAGTTATAGACCAGTGTCAATTGTCCCAGTATTCTCAAAGATATTCGAGGCACTACTACACACACCAATAAAAAGCTACTTTGAAAGGTACAGCATCCTATGCGACAGCCAGTTTGGCTTTCGCAAGGGGAGAAACACAATGGGGGCTGTCTTGGAAATTATTGATCAAACCTTAGCAGCTTTTGAAGGCAATAACATGGTATCCCTGGTATTATGTGACCTTAGCAAAGCCTTTGATTGCATCCCTGTCAACATACTGCTAAGGAAACTTGAGTTCTATGGGGTGCGGGAAAGTGCATTAGAGGTTATAAATTCTTACTTAAGCAACAGGAGGCAATTTGTATCAGTCAGAAATATAAATTCTTCCTTGATGGATATCAATACAGGAGTTCCACAAGGATCTATTCTTGGACCCTTCTTCTTCATTGTGGCAATCAATGATTTACCACAATATATAGGCCACCCAGTCATGTGCTATGCTGATCACATGACACTTATTACCACCCATTAGAACAGCAAAGATGTGACTAGACTAACAGAAGAAAATCTAGACAGGGCCCTAGACTGGTTTTCAGCAAATAAACTTCTAAGTAACTCTAATAAAACCCAACAACTGTTAATGGGAATGTCTAATGAAGTAGAGAATAAGTCTGAAATACTTCTAGGTATTCACATAGACTCCAAACTTGGATGGGAGGAACATATAAATCATATATGTAAAAAAATATCTCGGGTAGCATTCCTCATTTTGACACTCAGGGAAGTAGTGAGTGTGGAGTACCTCAGAGTGACATATTTTGGGATGTTTCAGTCCCATATTTCATATGGTCTGATTATATGGGGACACAGCTCTCACACTAAGAATATCTTAAAATTACACACACAAAAAAAAAAAAAAAAAAAAAAAAAAAAAAAAAAAAAAAAAAAAGGTCTTATGCTTAATGTGTAAAAGGGGTGTTAGGGAACATTGTTCGTCCTATTTTCATGAAACTAAGAATTCTCACCAATATAAATTTATACATTTATGTGTCTGTGCTCTATATTAAAATCAGAATTTGTTGCTAGGGGACAAATACATGAGCACAATACCAGGGCTAAGAATAATTTGGATATACCAAGATATAGGTTGTCAAGGACTAAAAATTCTCACAAAGTGAACCCTCTGATATTCTTTAACAGATTACCACCATATGCAAGATCTATGGATATAAAAATTGAAATGGTACAGCTGGCTATCTGATCATCCTTTTTATGACATTAAAGAATTCCTAGAGATACCAGAGCAGGATATTAAAATTTAACAATTCTTTTTAATTAATAATATTTGATTTATGTGTATTAAGTATCATGTAATTGTATACCACGCATGTTAAAGAATTGCTATACAAATGATTTGCTACACTATTTTTACAGAATAGTATAGCTTAAGACATTATTATCTAATACTTTCCTGTGTATTTCATTATTTCTATGTTTGAAGGCATAACATGTCTTATCGGCATTAGATTACTGTACTTCATTATCTGTACTTATTACTTCATATTGTATTATATATTCCAATGACAAAACCAATATCATTGTACAATGATCTATGGTGAATAAAATTCTTGATTCTTGATTCTAGTAAGACTGTATGTCAGTATAAGACTGTGTCTGTGATTGTCAGTAATAAACAAAAGTATGTTCAAGTCAATCTTTTTATTGTGCAGGCTAGCAAAGTAATAATGCATTACAGGATTGTATAAAACTTTGCAATTATTCTGAACTGTAAAGTTGTATTGAAAGAAAGTAAACACTACGAAGGACTATGCAATTGGTGGGTGAGTTTGGATTATGAACCAGTGGATTAAAGATTTTCTGTTCCAGGTGGAAAAAGATGGTATATGAAAAGTAAGAACCGCATAAGAAAATATCTCGGAGGAAAAATAGAAAAAAATTTAAAAAAGAAGAGAAATAGAACATGATAGTTTAAAAACTGAAACAATGGATGATCAATGGTAAACAATGGACAAGAACAAAAATACTGGAATCTGAGTCTGGCTGCAATTACTCATCAGTACTATGATAGAAGATAAGTAAATTAAATGTTCTTTCTTATTCGTATGATTAAAAACTGTAGTGTTATTGCGTGTGACATGATGTTTAGAGCATATGTGCCTCTTCTTGTCATTCGTTTTTGGAAAGGGTTTTGCTCTATTATGGTGAGTTGTGTGGTGTTCAGGTGTACAAATCGTTCTGATTCTGATGAAAAATCAAAGGGAATAACATTTCATGTGCAATTTGTCTCACTGAATTGTGATTTTACCATTTTTATTGTGAAGGAACATTTACTTGTACTATAGCACATTTCTCTCTCTTATGATTTTAGTTTTGCTAGAGATACTGTGAGGAGGAAAAACTGGAGGGCCTCTAAATGGAGTATTGCATGTTCTCAATATTTTCATGAAGATTAATAGAACATCAGTTTCAACAGTTCGGCTCCTTGAAAATGGTGTACTGCCAGTTTTTCCTATACACCCAAGACGATTGCAAAAGTATGTTAATTCCTAAATTTGAAGTACATGTTTATGTGTAGATAATTGAGAAGTGTTGAATAACACTTTTTCTTCATCATGTATGAAATTAAAACTTAACAGTGGTTTAAAGTAGTTATCAGCCTAAACAGGATTATGTGTATCTTTATAATTCTATTTGATCCTGTAAATATTTGCAATTACAGAACTACTTTCACAGCAGCATAATGAAACTTAAATGTTACTTTGCTGTACAGTATTTCTGGGGCCTTGGATGGAGAGTATAGCTAACTTTTCATTTGTTGAATTTCAGCCATGATTATGAAAGTAAGTGAATACACATATAAAGTAAGTTGAATGTTACGTGAATATTTAAGCCAATGGATGAAAATGTCATTTTAACTGTTGTAGGGCCTACAGTTTCATTGCACTGTCTTTGATAGTTAATGGTATTTATGTCCTACGAGTAATTGAATTTTTTTATCTATGTTCATTTTGCAAGGATTCAGTCATTCGAATAAATTAATTTTGTTTTCCACCTGATTAGCTTCTTACACATAGCTTTTAGCTAGGGGATATACTAGAACACTGTTAAGTGTTTCTACCTCTACACATTATGTTATAAAGAGTTTAATTGGCTCTTCACGTTGTCATGTTGAAATACATTGCTGAACAACAGTTTTTCTGGTATAAGGATTTGCTGAAGTCACAGAAATTAACATTTGTTCTGTTTGAAATACAACTTTTTTATGTGAGGTAAATACAGCAAAGGAACATTTCTTCTATTTGATATACGGTATGAAGTGACATTCCCCATTTACAAATATCAAATTATTGATTTTAAAAGCTTTGACACTACCTTCTTTTTAAAATCATCCACTACTTTTTGAATATGCACCAAGCACTGACACCAAATTAGATATGAAACACAGTTTTCTTACATTAACTGAACGGACCAGATACTCTACATTAATAGTGTGTCAGTTGACAATACCCATACTGATGAGGTGGCTAGTTAAACAAAAAAAGCCACAGCAGAAATATTTTACAAGTTCATAGCATAAGTGTTTGCTTTTTTTCCCATGAGATGTCTGTTAATTGCATCTTCTCAGGTGGGAGGAATCTCAATTTGCTTATAATGGTTTTAGCACCCAAAAATACCAATATGAAGTGTATGATACCACTTTCAACCAAAGCATTGATACTATCATTCAAATCAAACCCTGCCTGGAACAGTTCCATCCTCCGTCACAGCGAGACCCACCTGCTCTTCCTCAAAATCACCCTCTTCAAACCTTCCAGGAATTCCTTACTTCCAACCTTGCCTCCCAGTCTTTCCTGAGAAACCTTAATCCTACTCCCAACATTACCGCAGCTGAATCCTGAGCTATCCGTGATCTGAAGGCTGACCATTCCATCGTCATTCTCCATGCCGAAAAGGGCTCCACGACAGTGGTACTTGATCGGCGGGAGTATGTGGCAGAGGGAGTCCGTCAGCTTTCAGATAATACCACATATAAAGTTTTTCAAGGCGATCCCATTCCTGATGTCCACGCAGAGCTTCAAGGAATCTTCAAAACCTTAGGCCCCCTACAAAACCTTTCATCTGACTCCATTAAACTCATGACTCCACCGACACCCCGCACCCCCACCTTCTACCTCCTTTCGAAGATTCACAAACCCAATCATCCCGGCCGCCCCATTGTGGCCGGTTACCAAGCCCCAACAGAACGAATCTCTGCCTACATAGACCAACACCTTCAACCCATCATGTGCAGTCTCCCATCCTTCATCAAATACACCAACCACTTCCTCGATCGCCTGACATCCTTACCCAGCCTGTTACCTCCTGAAACCATCCTTGTAACCATCGATGCCACTTCCTTATACACAAATATCCCACATGCCCAGGGCCTCGCTGCGATGGAATATTTCCTTTCACGCCGACCACCCACTTCCCTACCTAAAACCTCTTTCCTTAATACCCTAGAAAGCTTCATCATAACCCACAACTTCTTCACTTTTGAGGGCCAGACATACCAACAACTAAAGGGAACAGCCATGGGGACCAGGATGGCCCCCTCGTACGCAAACTTATTTATGGGATGCTTAGAGGAAGCCTTCCTGGACACCCAAGCCTGTCAACCCAAAGTTTGGTATAGATTCATTGATGACATCTTCATGATCTGAACCAACAGTGAAGAAGAACTCCAGAATTTCCTCTCCAACCTCAACTCCTTTGGTCCCATCAAATTCACCTGGTCCTTTTCCAAATCCCATGGCACTTTCCTCGATGTCGACCTTCATCTATCCAAATGCCAACTACACACATCCGTCCACATCAAACCTACCAATAAACAACAGTACCTGCATTATGACAGCTGACATCCATTCCACATCAAACATTCCCTTCCCTACAGCTTAGGTCTTCGTGGCAAACGAGTCTGCTCCAGTCCTGAATCCCTGAACCAATACACCAATAACCTGATAACAGTCTTCACATCCCGCAGCTATCTTCCTGATCTGGTACAGAAGCAAATTGCCAGAGCCAGTTCCTCATCCCCCCAAATTCAGAACCTTTAACAGAACCCCAGAAGTGCCCCTCTTGTCACCGGATACTTTCCGGGACTGGAGCGGACTCTGAATGTGGCTCTCCAGCAAGGATACGACTTCCTAAAATCCTGCCCCGAAATGAGATCCATCCTTCATGACATCCTCCCCACTCCTCTGAGAGTGTCTTTCCGCCGCCCACCTAACCTCTGTAACCTCCTAGTCCATCTCTATGAAATCCCCAAACCACCTTCCCTACCTTCTGGCTCCTACCCTTGTAACCGCCCCCGTTGTAAAACCTGCCCTATGTACCCTTCCACCACCACTTACTCCAGTCCCGTAACCCGGAGGGTGTACACAATCAAGGGAAGAGCCACTTGCGACAACACCCACGTGATTTACCAACTGACATGCCTGCACTGTGAAGCGTTCTATGTGGGAATGACCAGCAACAAACTGTCCATTCACATGAATGGTCACAGGCAGACAGTGTTTGTTGGTAATGAGGATCACCAAGAGTGTCTTTCCGCTGCCCACCTAACCTCCATAACCTCTTAGTCCATCCCTATGAAATCCCCAAACGAGCTTCCCCACCTTCCAGCTCCTACCCATGTAACCGCTCCCGGTGTAAAACCTGCCCTATCCATCCTCCCATCACCACTTATTCCAGTCCTGAAACCCTGAAAATGTTCAAAATTAAGGACAGAGCCACTTGTGACAGCACCCACGTGATTTACCAACTGACATGCCTGCACTGTGAAGTGTTCTATGTGGGAATGACCAGCAAAAAACTGTCCATTTGCATGAACGGTCACAGGCAAACAGTGTTTGTTGGTAATGAGGATCACCCTGTGGCAAAGCATGTCTTGGTGCACGGCCAGCACATCTTGTCCCAGTGTTACACCATCCGGGTTATATGGATACTTCCCACTGATTCCAGCCTTTCAGAACTCTGGAGATGGGAATTTGCCCTCCCACATGTTCTCTCTTCCCATTGCCCACCTGGTCTCAACCTTCGTTAGTTTTAAAATTCCGCCCACCATTCTACAACATCTTTGCCTCCAATCTCTGGACAGAGCCTCTGCCTCAACTGGCATCTCTGTCCAGCTTCTTTGCATTTTGCATATGTCTGCCTTTGTGTGTGTGGGTGTGTATATGTGTGTGGGTGTGATCCACAACGCCATGGACAGAAATAAAAGAAACAGCAGTAGGCAGGAAGTCAATAAAAAGCAGCCACTAGCACGCTTACCTTATGTAAAAAAGTCACAGATCGGATTGCTAAACATCTTTGCCGGGTAGGAGTCCAGCCTTTCTTCTACAGCAGTAACAAGATCAAGGATGCACTTGGTTCCACAAAGGACAACATAGACGCACTACACACATCAGGAATATACAAGGTGGAATGCGAGTGTGGGGAAGTGTACATAGGTGAGACAGGGAGGGCAGTGGCAACACGCATACACGAATATGAACGCTACATTCGATTAGGCCAACACAATAAATCTGCAGTAGCCGAACACCAGCAAGATTGCAGTAAAAAGATAAAATTTAATGATGCCAGAATACTCGCCAAGCAACCAGGTATGGTCAAACGCAAGATAAGGGAAGCCATCGAAATTGTTAAACACCCTAATAACATGAATAGAGAAGATGGACTCAGGCTTGCCCCCTCTTGGCTACCAGCCATCACAGCGAAATAGGCCGCACTGACATCACAACACGCGAGAGTCACTAGTAAGCTACTGCCGCCGCGCGGCCCACGGCCATCAGGAGAGAAACGGAAGCCCTCACCCCATTCGCCGATGAACACCAATCATGTCTCGCTATGCAAGAAGCAATGGCTAACCCCCACCCCTTCCACCTCAGCATCCTATCAAAATAAAGTTCCATTCTTCCGCAAAAAATTCACCAATAACATCGCTTATTTTTAAAAATTATGACGTAATGTCTAAATGAAAGTAATATAAAGTGTAGCAACAACCAGCTCTTATCAGTTACCCAGATGAAGGCCACTGTAACGTTGGCCGAAACGTTGGTTATATAAGTAATAGCCTTACATCATGATGTGGTACCATACCCAGAAAACTTTTATGTCATCTTTGCTTGTGTTTGTAGAAAATCGTGGTGTTCATATATAGCGTTTTTTAAAAATTGTGTTGTCAATATTAAGAGCCAGTTTTGAATTGAGTAAAAACTCATACTAACTAAGACAGGTATGTAGAAACATATTAAGTAAGAAAAAAAATCATGAAAACTTTCCTAATTTGAGTTTTACATAACATATATGCAACATCGCGTGAATACTGACAATCGGTCTCGGTGCGTCCATTTTATGTTCTTGTGACTTTTGCATGAATATTTTCATTCATTGGTCTTTTATGGCAATTTAACATTACTCTACAGGATGTTATAGGTGCTATAGTGTCTAATTGTTGGTTATTGACTTTTAGGTAATGGATCAATTGTTCAATAACAGTGGTATTTTGAAGAAAGATATCTCTCCAGAAGAAGATTTACCTTCTAGCAGTGATGATGATAACATAAGTGGTTTCAGTAGTTGTAGTGATGATGATCCTTCAATAAATCTGAATGATTTATTTGGTTACGGCAGTTCTGACAGTGATTCCTCAGCTAAAGAAAGAACAGAAACAGTTGAAATGTCCTATTTATTTTCAAGTACTTCACAAAGAGTGGATGCTGATGAGGTTTCTCATTCTGTTGCACCACTAATTGATCATTATGACAAAAGTATTGATTCTTCACAAAACAAATCACAGTCGAATGGTACACCTAAAACCACCAAAACAACTGCTAAACGCATTCATTGTTCATGGAAGAAAAAAAACCTTTCCTTGTCTGAGGATCAAAAGAAGTTCAAGGGAACCATAGATTATTCTGAAGAAATTAAAAGTCTGGAAACACCATACCAGTTTTTCAAATATTTTTTCAAAGATGAACTGTTTCAAAAAATAAAAGATGAAAGTATGCTATATATTTCGCAAAAAGATCCAAATAAAGTCTTTCAAATAACAACATCTGATGTGGAAAAGTATGTTGGGATCTGCTTATTGACGTCTGTCACTAATGGTAGCAATGTTCGAGATTTTTGGAATGATATAATTGGAAAAGATTTGGTGAAAAAGGCCATGTCTTTGAATACATTTGAAAAAATTCGAGCAAATCTGCATTTTAATGATAATTCCAAACAGATTCCTAAAGGTGGGCCAGGGTATGATAAGCTGTATAAGATCAGGCCAATTATTGAATATCTGCTGGAAAGCTTTACATCAGTTCGAATGGATGAAAGTTTGTCACTCGATGAACAAATGTGTGCAAAAAAAGTGAGACACATTCTTCGACAGTACATTCAAAATAAACCTCACAAATGGGGTTACAAGTTGTTTGTTCTTTCCTCAATCACAGGATTTGCCTACAGATTTGAGATCTACTCTGGACAAGAGAACAATCCTGCTGATAGATTACCAACAGAACCAGATTTGGGTGCAAGCTCAAATGTTGTTGTTAGACTTGCGAGATATATTCCGAAACATGTAAATCATAAAATTTATTTTGACAACAATTATACGTCAGTACCTCTTATGGTGTATTTGCATAAACAGGTCATATTGCTCTAGGGACAGTACGAAGAAATCGAATTCCTGATTGCAAATTACCAACAGAGAAGGAGCTAAATAAGCTGCCCAGAGGTACATCACAAGAATTTGTAGCCACTGTGGATGGTGTGGACATCTCTTCTGTGGTGTGGAAAGACAACAAATGTGTGACTCTTCTGTCAACTTTCACGGAAAAGCTGCCAGAAAATAAAGTAAGATGCTATGAACGAAGTTCAAAAGCACACAAGGAAGTTGACTGTCCTGAAATTGTGACAGTTTATATCAAACACATGGGAGGAGTAGATCTTATGGACAGTCATTTGGGTCGTCATTCCATTACAGTCAAATCCAAGAAGTGGTATTTCAGACTGTTTTAGCACTTGCTTGATTTTGCAGTTATAAATGCCTGGATCCTTTACAAGGAACTACTACAGATGAAGAGACCATCTGAAAAACCTTTGAATCAGAAGCAATTCAGGCTTGAGTTAGTACAATGTCTTTGTAGCCTAGGAAGATCTGGCCCAAAGAGGGGTAGACCAAGTAATGAAATTCAAAATCAACTTGCGGCAAGAAAGAAGAAGTAATCCAGGGTTATTATCCCATCACAAGACATCCGAAGCGACTCCAAAGATCATTGGCCTATGTGGAATTCAAAACAAAATCGATGCAAATATCCAGAGTGCACAGGGTATACATTCATTACTTGCAGTAAATGTAATGCATATCTTTGTTTCAACAAGGACAAGAACTGCTACACTAATTTCCACCAGTAACAGGAAAATTGAGTTGTACTCTTAGCTTTTGCAAAAAATTAATCACAATTCATTCACTGTTATCACACACATAATGTGTTAAATATTTTATTAAATACATGTGATGATGTTTGGATATGTATATAGATTGATTTTTAATAAATAAATAAGAAAAATTATTAAAAACCTATGAATTTTTATTTTGTATGTATGGGTTACTAACTGACTAGTGTATATATACATGCGATGTTGCATATATGCAACATGAAAAAAAAAGACCTTTTTTTGGAAAACTAGCAACATAAGAATTTTTTCACTGTTTTGAGTACTGGCATTAACTGAAGCACAAGCTTCTTGTGGATGGCAGTGGACTAAGTGTACTGGAAGGCATGCAGAGAGACTTGCTCCAGTGTCAAACTGCAAAAGCAAGTGCCCAGGCTGTACTGAGGACATACAGCCCAGAACTGCGCTGCTTTGCCTTAACTCTGCAGATTTATTCCCACAAAGCATATAATTACGTTAGGAGTTGTTTTAATACATGTCTGCCACACTCCCAGAACATTATCAAAGTGGTATCAGTGTGTGAGTGGAGTACCCAGATTCACACTGAGGCATTTAATTTAATTAAACAAAAGCTTCTCACCCTACTACAAAATTTAAAGTGTCTGTGTAGTCTGTTAGTTGACGAAATTACCATCAGGCAACCTGTGGAATTTGATGGCACATGCTACTATGGTTACATTGACATGGGGTCCTCTGTAGATAATGATAATTTACCTGTTGCCAAAGAAGATTTTGTTCTTATGCTCGTGGCTATTAATGCTTTTTGGAAACTCCCAGTTGGGTACTTCTTGACTGGCAGTATAATTGGTGAGCAAAAAGCAGAGGTACTTAAACATTGCATTAATCTTGTGAATTCAAGTGGTGTTAGTCATCTTGCTTAACTGTGATGGTTCAACCACAAATTTGTCGATGGCTATATGTTTAGGCTGTGACCTGAATCCTGAAATGCTGAAAATTACTTTCTCAATTGAAGGAAATGAGCATGAAATGTTATTTTTCCTAGACCCCCCACACATGTTAAATCTCATGCGTAATGCATTAGGAGATAAAAAGTTTCTTTGGGATGACCAAGGTGATCTCATTTCTTGGCACTTTCCGGAACTGTTGCATATACTGCAGGTCAAGGAAGGGTGCAACCTAGGCAACAAGATTATTGTCAGTCACCTCATTTTTTTTTTATTTTTTTTTTAATAAAATGAAGTTGAAACTGACTATTCAATTGCTTAGCAAATCTGTGACTGAACAATACTGTTGTGAGATGAAAGTCCCAGTTTTTGAACAGGCATTTGCAACAGTAAAGATTGTTTTCAATTGCCTGTTTGATATGTTCAATTCCAGAACACTTTTACAAAGTGGCTTCAAACAGGCATTAAATAATGAAAATTTTAGTGCTATAGAGGGAAATTCCGATTCTCGTGTTTAGCAGTTCATAGGTTGAAGGTGATAAATCTTACTTCCAAATGGTGACAGTTACTAAACACCGAAAATTGTGCAATGACACTTGAGCATGATTATGTGACTACTGGAACTTACCTACCGGAAGTAGTCATCCACATTATAGCGTACATAGCTGGATTTGTGGTTTGTAACTTAGAAAAAGCCTTAAACTGTGAACCACATTTAGCAGTGTTGCAGGGGGACGGTAGCCATGTTGCTTATTCTCTCATTCATAAAAAAGAGTAGGGGATAGTTGTTTTTACCATTGATGATGTTGTTAACATCTGTGTGTGTACAGAAAAGAAGTTCAGATTCCATACTGCAGGGAAAAATCTCTATTCCAAATGAGTATTGGAGGTGCTTACTGAATTTATATTCAAAACAGCATTCAAGGAGTCAGCAGACCACATAAAATATCTGCATCCTTTGGACAATCATGTGGTACTGGTGATTAAAGCAATTGCAGGATGATACCTACTGACACGAAAAAACATGCAGCGAAGAGTATAAATGATTCATTGCATGGAAACAAAATCAGGACACCTTACACAAAACTTTTACTGTTTAAAGGACAGTAGGCTTAACTGATATTTATACTCTGAAGTGTAGTAAATGAGTTGCCTAATGTCAAACACTCAATTTAATTAATAAATTTAACAGACTTTTGTAAGTTGTTTTGAGAGGAAAACTTAGACTGTAACATTGTGTTTAATGAATGATACACATTCGTCTTTTTCCCTTGTTTTTGTGATTATCGCACCAGCTATAAAAAGTTTGAACTCTTGTATCTTGAAACAGTACTAGCATATTCAGTGTATCTATGAAAATTTGTTCCTGGTATGCTTTAGAGTGAGGGAATTATGCTTTTATGTGCATCTAAAACCATTCCTTTATACCTTCCACACAGCTTAGAAACATTTACAACTACTTTAGTTATGGTTTTTAACAGATTGATATTCCACCATATCGGTCTGCAGTACTTGATCTGCAGTAACTTGTGATCCGTGTACATCCAACTGGGACACACAATTCTGGAACTATTTAGCCATTTTTTGACAGTATGTTGCAGTTAATTTGTTCCAGCCATTATTGTGATTAATGAAGTTCCTCCCTGAGTGACTCCATATTAATGAGAAATAGAATCACAATTTTTGAAACATTCTCATCATTGTTTAGTCTCATTTTTCCTTGTGTCTCCATTACAAATTACATTTTTTCTAATCTAGTGCAACAATTGTGTACCTTCAACAAAGTGAAGCAGTGTTCACAATAGTGTTTATTGCTATGTAATTGTCCACGAAATTTTCTGGCAATTCTCATAACTTTAATGAAAATTTGAACAATGAGGGTTTTTTTTTTTTTAATTTACAGTCTGCAACAGACACAATTTTGAAATGATTGCACATTTTCTTAAGTTAGTTTGGTTCACTAATTTCCTGGTTTATGCTGGATCACTGTAGTACATATCTACATGGAATGATAAATATTATTACATTTGTGACTGGGGTAAGTGTCATTTGAGCCAAAAGAAATCACTATACAATCCACAGAAGTTATGGTAGTTTACTGATTTGGGATAACTTTGTCGGTTCAGGCTGCAACTATTGCTATTGGTGAGAGTTTTCTTTTATTCATTGCTGTGTTTCTGATCAAATTAAGTAGCTTTGTTTTACAGAAGAGTTGTGAAATTTTTTTTATGTTAGTAGCATAAGTACATCTTCACTGTCTTTCTGAAGGTAGTTTGAAGAACGTTGCATTTGAGGCACAATATTGTTGAGGGTATCAACACTTTCTCATTGGAATGTGTGCCAAATACTTATAGCACTGGTCATCAAAGTCTAATTAGCATTATGTAAATACATCTTGCATTACTCACATTTCCAGTGCAGAATATAATTTGAATAATATTTCACTGCAGGATCTGTTTTCCCATGTGAATAATGAATCTATTGGATGCACATGTCAGTAGTCACCATCAGTAAACATTTTTACAGTACTCATATATTCACTGTCTTGTGTAACAATGATCATGCTTCTTGTGTTTTGATGCTTGGTTTCAATGTTCGAGGTTCATACTCAAAAATGTTTTTTCTTGCACAGTTTCATCCAGAATGGCATGTTATATTGTTTTGTGGAATAAATTTCATAGTGGGCACACATTATTCAGTAAATTTAAGTTTTGATGTGGACCTTTCTGTTGCAATTTTCTATAACACTGATATTTCTTCACATTGAAATGTGCTACTTTTAAATTCCATACTCTTGTGAAAAATTTAAAAGAGTAACATTGTAATAATTTTATGTATAATACTAAAAAGCAAATGTAAATGAATTGAATAATAAATCAAGAACAGTTTCTTTTTCTTGAATAAAATTCTGAATACAATATCTAATGTATATGTTGTCTTTTTTAGAGTTGGTTAATTTTATGTAACATGCTCTCAATAAAAAACATTTGCATAAGATGTCAGACAACCAGTTTTTTCTTTCGCTGCCTGTTTTAAGAATGTCTGTCATGTCACCTTCATTTTTGCATTGGCAAGCAATGAAGAAGCCCCTGCCTATTTATTTACTTTGTTATAGTGAACATGAATCCCACACATTACAGTTTGCTGTGATTTAAAGCATAATGTAAGAGTGGAGGAATAACATGCAAATTAAAATTCCAGCATTGTCTTTCAGAACATAGCTTACCAAATTTAGAATAAAAGGACAATGGACCTAATATAAAATAAGTGGGGTGTAATTTTGAGATGAAACCATGCTGTAAATTCAAGGTATCAGTTGTTGATACTAATGATACAAATGATTATTCATATTTTTTCTTGTGACTACAAGTAAGCTATCAAATTTTAAATAAAATCAAAAAGTCATGTAACATTAGTATCAAGTAAAAAAAACATCAATTGTTGATGATGGCTTATTTAACAAAGATAAGTACATGTTTATGATGATTATGTGCATGACAGAGGGTTCATCGAACCACCTTTACACTATTTATCTCCCATTCCATTCTCGAATAGCGCATGGTAACAAAGAACACCTTAATCTCTCTGTTCGAGCTCTGATTTCTTGTATTTTATTCTGACGATCACTTCTACTTATGTAAGTGGGAGTCAACAATATATTTTCACATTTACTGACTTGCTTTAAGTCACATGCTTGGTAGTTGTTGTTGTGGTCTTCAGTCCGGAGACTGGTTTGATGCAGCTCTCCACAATACCCTATCCTGAGCAAGCCTCTTCATCTCCACATAAGAACGGCAACCTACATATGTCTGAATCTGCTTACTGTATCCATCTCTTGGTCTTCCTCTGCGATTTTTACCCCACACACTTCCCTCCAATGCTAAATTCACAATTCCATGATGTCTAAGATTGTGTCCTACCAATCTATCCCTTCTTTTAGTCAAGGTATGCCAGAAATTTCTTTTCTCCCCCATTCTGTTCAGTACCTCCTCATTAGTTACGTAATCCACTCACCTAATCTTCAGCATTCTTCTGTAGCACCATATTTCGAAAGCCTCAATCCTCTTCCTGTCCATACTTTTTATCGTTCATGTCTCACTCCCATACAAGGCAACACTCCATACAAATGCCTTCAGAAAGGACTTCCTTAGGCTTAAATCAATATTCGATGTTAACAAATTTCTCTTTTTCAAGAACGCTTTTCTACCCATTGCCATTCTGCATTTTATATCCTCTGTACTGCGACCATCATTTCTTATTTTACTGCCCAAGTAACAAAACTCATCTACCTCCTTTATTGCTTCGTTTCCCAATCTAATTCCTTCAGCGTCACCTGATTTTCTTACACTGCACTCCATTACCCTATGTTTTCCTCTTGTTAATGATCATCTTATATGCATCTTTCAGCACACTGTCCATTCCGTTCAATTGCTCTTCCAGGTCCTTTGCTGTATCTGACAGAATTACTATGTCGTTGGCAAAACACAATGTTTTTAATTCTTCCCCCTGAACTTTAAATCATTCACCAAATTTCTCCTTGCTTTCCTTTATAGCTTGCTCAATGTACAAATTGAATAACAATGGAGAAAGACTACAACCCTGTCTTACTCCCTTTCCAACCACTGCATCCCTTTCATGCCCTTCAACTCTGACAACCGCTGTCTGGTTTTTGTACAAGTTGTAAATAACCTTACGCTCCCTATATTTTACTCCTGCTTGCTTCAGAACTTGAAAGAGTTTATTCCAATCAACATTGTCAAAAGCCTTCTCCAAATCTACAAAAGCTAGAAATGTAGGTTTGCCTTTTCTTAATCTATCTTCTAGGATAAGCCGTAAAGTGAGTATTGCCTCCTGTGTTCCTACATTTCTCCTGAACCCAAACTGATCTTCCCCGAAGTCGGCTACTACCAGCTTTTCCATCCTTCTGTATATAATTCGTGTTAATATTCTGCAACCATGACTTATTAAACTGATGGTTCTGTAGTTTTCACACCTGTCTGCACCTGCTTTCTTTGGAATGGGGATTATAACATTTTTCTTAAAGTCTGAGGGTACTTCACCTGTCTCATACATCTTACACACCAGGTGAAACAGGTTTGTCATGGCTGGGTCTCCCAGAGACTTCAGTAGCTCTGAGGGAATATCATCTACTCCAGGGGCCTTGTTTCGACTTAGGTCTTTCAGAGCTCTGTCAAATTCTTCTCTCAGTACAGTATCTGCAATTTCATCATCATCTACATCCTCTTCCCATCATACAATATTGTCTCCAAGTTCATTTCCTTTGTAGAGCCCCTCTATATACTCTTTCCACCTTTCAGCTTTCCCTTCTTTGCTGAGAACTGGTTTTCCATCAGTGTCCTTGATATTCATAGAGCTGTTTTTCTTATCTCCAAATGTTTCTTTTATTTTCCTGTAGGCTGTATCTATTTTTCCCCTATTTATACATTCTTCTACATCCTTGCATTTGCCTTCTAGCCACTCCTGCTTAGCCATTTTGCACTTCCTGTCAATCTCATTTCTTAGTCGTCTGTACTCCATTTTGCCTGTTTCATTTACTGCATTTTTATATTTTTTCCTTTCATCAATTAAATTTAGTATCTCCTGTGATATCCAAGGATTTTTTGTAGGTCTTGCCTTCCTACCTATTTTGTCCTAATTAAATTTAGTATCTCCTGTGATATCCAAGGATTTTTTGTAGGTCTTGCCTTCCTACCTATTTTGTCCTCTGCTGCCTTCACAATTTCATCTCTCAATGCTACCCATTCATCCTCTACTGTTTTATTTTCCCCTGTTTCTGTCAATTGTTGCCTAAAGCTCCCTCTGAAATTCTTAAGAACCTCAGGTTCCTTCAATTTATCCAGGTCCCATCTCCTTATTTTCCTACCTTTTTGTAGTTTCTTCAGTTTCAGCCTACAGTTCATAACCAACAAGTTATTGTCAGAGTCTATATCTGCCCCTGGGTATGTCTTACACTGTAAAACCTGGTTCCGAAATCTATGTCTTACCATTATAAAATCTATCTGGTATCTCCCGGTGTCTCCTGGTCTCTTCCACGTATACAACCTTCTTTTGTGATTCTTGAACCAGGTGTTTGTTATAAATAAATTATGTTCTGTGCAAAATTCTACCAGGCGGCTTCCTCTTTCATTCCTTTTGCCCAGACCATATTCACCTACTATCTTTCCTTCCCTTCCTTGTCCTACTACCGAATTCCAGTCTCCATTAAAACAATTAAGTTTTCCTCTCCCTTAATTGTCTGAATAATTTCCTTTAGCTCCTCATATATTTCTTCGATTTCCTCATCATCGGCAGAGCTAGTTCGCATATAAACCTGTACTATTGTTGTCGGTGTTGGCTTCTTATCTATCTTGACAATGATAATGCGATCACTGTGCTGATCATAGTAGTTTACCCGCATTTCTATTTTCTTATTCATTATCAATCCTACTCCTGTGATACCCCCAACTGATTTTGAATTTATAATCCTGTACTCACCTGACCAGAAATCCTGTTCATCCTGCCACCGAACTTCACTAATCCTCACTATATCTAACTTCAACCTATCCATTTCCCTTTTTAAATTTTCTAATTTTCCTACACGATTAAGGGATCTAACATTCCATGCTCTGACCCGTAGAATGCCAGCATTGTCTTCCCTGATGATCACATCCTTCTGAGTAGTCCCCGCCCGGAGATCCGAATGGGGGGACTATTTTACCTCCAGAATATTTTACCCGAGAGGATGCCATCATCATATGTTCATAGAGTAGAGCTGCATGTCCTCGGGAAAGGTAATGGCTGTGGTTTCCCCTTGCTTTCAGCCGTTTGCAGTAGCTGTGTGGCAAAGCCACATTACCTGATGTTACAAGTCCAGCTCAGTCAATCATCCAGATTGTTGCCCCTGTAACTACTGAAAAGGCTGCTGCCCCTCTTCAGGAACCACACGTTTGTCTGGCCTCTCCACAGGTACCCCTCCGCTGTGGTTGCACCTACGGTACTGCTATCTGTATCGGCAATGTCTGTGGTTCATGGGAGTGGACATGCTTGGTATCACATATAAAATAAAAGCAAAAGGAGACTTACGTAAATATAGTGCAAGATGAATAAATATAAATTCATGCCTTGTAATAGATCAATAGGTCATTTACCTTGACTTTTGACCTTGAATATCTCCAAACACGCAATTTTCAAATTTTCTGGAAAAAATATTTTATTGTTCCAATATGTTAATACAAATATGGTAAATATCAAGATGGCATACCAAAGGCATCATTCACAAAAAATTATTTTGTCAACTTACATACACCATCAACATGCAGTAAGCAGCTATTAGCAAAAATTCATTTTTTCTAGAAAACCAGCCAACAGCAGTTACTTTTATTCTGACCAATCTGTAATATTTCTAGCTGTGAACAGCCAATTAGAGAGACTTTTATTTCAATCAATCAACTTTAGCCTGTTTTAGTGAACAGCTAATCACAGAGACTTTTATTTGAAGCATTAAACGTTGGCCTGTTTTATTGAACAGCCAATGAGGGAGACTTATATTTCAACCAATCAATGTTAGCCTGTTTTAGTGTACATGTGTTGTAAAGAAACATTTAGTAATAGTTTGTAAAAAATGGATTTCAAGTCAAAATTGTATTGTTGCAATCCATTTAGGAAAGTAAGCCATGCAAGAGTGCAGAAGAATTTAAGGAATTTTGAAGAGTGGAAGATAAACAAATGTCCTAATGTATTTTTAGGTGGAAAAATTTGCAGTAACTGCAGAAAGAAAAATCAGAAGCCATCAACAAGAACTGCAGATGTTGCCTCAGTTGAGTCAGGTACTTCCAGAGAAGATTTAAGTGAAGATGAAGTAGCTTCAAATCTGGCACTTGATTTTTTAAATAGCAGCCTTCAGTATTTAGGTGAATCTCCTGTGAAGAAAAAAAGGCTTCAGAATGAGAAACAGTACCCAAAGCAAATACTGAAGGGAAAAAAATAGCTTCTGTGTTGGACCATACTTATGTGGCACAACTAGAGAAAGAAGAGAGTGAAAATGAAGAAAGTGAAATCATTGCCCAGCTGAAAGGTAAGTTATACAATTCAGACTGTATGTGCAACAAAATACAAAGTCTAACTGTACTTCCAAAGCAAAACAGAACATGGTACATTGGTGACACAAAATCCAAAGCCAGCTAAGACATTATGTGAGAAAACCATTCATTGCGTTCATGATTTTTACTGTGATCATGACATGAGCCGTATGATGTCAGGAAGAAAAGACCTTGTGTCTGTGAAGCAAAATGGAATTACAGTACAGAAGCAGAAGCAGCTGGTCTTACACAACCTTAAAGGATTGTATTCTTATTTAGTTGCGGTCAAAGCACTATGTTCTTGGCAATGCCAGTGGGACCCATAGCGTTTGTGTGTGTGTCTCACACCAGAATTAAGTTAATGATTGAAGGGTGTAAATTGAAAGTGCTAAAAAGTGTGAAGAACACCCATTACCATCATACAAGCACTGTGTAGCATTTGTTACATGCAAACCTGCACTAATGCATGTTTCTTAGTTTCATGTTCCTATTGTCCAAGTGTGATAATACTAAATGATTATCTGTATGATCTGTTTAATAAGAACTTCATTGACGAAATTACATATAAGTGTTGGTTAACTACGGGCAGGGTAATTCTAGAGGCTATAACAAAGTCAACAGATGATTTCATCGAGGTTACAACAGCTCCTGGCACACTCATTTATCTGTAAAATCACTAAAGAAGGTTTCAAAGTAAATGAATATCTTGTTATTTGTGACTTTGTAGAAAATTACTCATTCACCATTCAGGATGAGGTACAGGGTAAATGAGTATCTTGTTATTTGTGACTTTGCAGAAAATTACTCCTTCACCATTCAGGATGAGATACAGGGATTCCACTGGAATAATTCACAGGCTACAATTCACCCATTTGTAGCTTATTACAGAGACTAAAGCACTAATGAAACATGACATATATCATACGTGGAAATGACTTCAGCATGATACAGTGTGTGTTTATTCTTTCCAAAAAAATTTAATCAATTTCTTAAAATCTCATTCTTCAAATCCAAAGAACATTTATTACTTTTCAGATGGACGAGCTGACCAGTACAATAACGGAAAGAACTTTATGAATCTGTCCTACCATCAAGAAGATTTTAATGTTACATCAGAATGGCACTTTTTTGCTACAGCACGTGGTAAAGAACCTTGTGATAAGAGTAGCAGTGACTGTAAAGAGATTAGCAAGACTTGCCAGTCTGGAGTGACCCCCCCCCCCCCAAAAAAAAAAAAAAAAAAAAAAAAAAAAAAAAAAAAAAAAAAAATTAATCATATTCTGACATCAAGACAGTTGTTTGAGTGGTGCAAGGAAAATATTCTTCATGTATCTTCCATTATACATCAGTAGTTTCCCATCATAATGAAGATTTGGCCAAGCTGAAACAACATTTCAAAAATACAAGGACAATTCCAGGCAGCCATAAGCTTCATTGTTTAATACCTGTTAACAAAGGTTTGGTAAGGATGAAGACATATTCTGCTTCTTCACTGAGTAGAGAAGAGTCAGTGATAACTATGGCGAATGAAATGCTGTTAACAGATATACATGGATTTGTTGCCTGTATGTATGACAATCATTGGTGGGTTGCATATGTCTGGCAAACTTGTGAAGAAACAGATGTAGTGAAGGTCAACGTTTTGCATCCATTATTTGTGTTTCCTGCCAAACCAGACACTTGTGTCATCAGAAAATGTGACCTTATCACAATGGTAGATCCAGTGACACCAACTGGAAGGATATACAATCTCCTTGCATCAGATCTGGCGAACATTAACAATTTAGTTGGAGTATTTTGGGAAGAGATCTAATCACTTTTCATTGCTTTTTCGTTAAAATTATAATGTAAATGGTTCATAATATCATTATAATAATACAAACCATATTTTTATAGAATATAACTTATGGATTGTACATTATCACAATTTGTATTATAATGGAAGTCCAGGTTGGAATTAATAATATAGTGAGGACAGTTTACAACTCACCGCAAAGATGTGTCGACGAGCTCCGACAGGCACATACAAAAGACACACACATACAACACATTCAGCTATCGGCCATGGCCTTCTTCAGAAAATAGAACACTCATGCAATCATACAGGCACACAACACAGTCATACAACCATCACCTCTGACTGCCGCACTTCGGATCACGCTCTGCAGCGAATCGGGGTCGGGAGGGGAGGGGAGAGGGGATAGGAAGGTTACGTCACGGTGGTGGGGATGGGTTAGATGGGAATAATGAGATGCAGCTTAGGAATGGAGTGGGGAGGCGCGTGAGGGGGAAAAATAAAATAAAGTAAAATAAATATATATAGAAAATGCATGCACACTGCAAGTACACAAGACTGCATACACACACACACACACACACACACACACACACACACACACACACATGATCGCACATTCACACACCACTCAAAATAGGCGAGGTTTGGGATAGAGAGGTAGGAACTGTAAGGTATGGAGAAAAAATATAGGGAAGTTATAGTAGGTTGAGGCCTGGTTGATTTCAGGATCACTCCCATCTGTGCAGTTCAGAAAAGCTGCTGGTGTATGGGAGGATCCAGATGGCCCGGGCTGTGAAGCAGCCATGAAATCAAGCATGTGCTCCACTGCATGCTGTGCCACAGGGTGGTCCACCTTGTTTTTGGGCACAGTTTGGCGGTGGCCATCAACAACTAGGGTACTTTTTTGCAATTGCATAAAATATCTGTAGCAGCAATTAACTTTAAAATGTAGTTATGTGTTCCTTACAATGCAGTTTTCCCATCTGTGCAGTTCAGAAAAGCTGGTGGTGTATGGGAGGATCCAGATGGCCCGGGCTGTGAAGCACACATTGAAATCAAGCATGTGCTCCGCTGCATGCTGTGCTACAGGGTGGTCCACCTTGTTTTTGGCCACAGTTTGGCGGTGGCCATCAACAACTAGGGTACTATTTTGCAATTGCATAAAATATCTCTAGCAGCAATTGACTTTAAAATGTAGGTATGTGTTTCTAACAAAGCAGTTTTCACGATTCTTATTTCTGGCACTTAAAAATTTAGATTGTTTTTGAAGAATGAAGATACCATAAATGCATCAACTTTAAGGACATTTCCACTGCTAGCTTTCAAATAATTCTTTTCCAATGTGGTATAAAAACTGTAAAGATGTTTACATCACGAAAAAACGAAACATTACGCTGAGAAATCAAGGAAACGCTAAAAACGATATAGCTCCGTCCTCTAATTGCCACGTCCCAGTGGTCTGTGACGTCACCAGTCCTTCAGCCAATAACAGAGCATGATCTAATCATGAGATTTAATAGTTTTTAAGCTTAAATTATGTAAAAATAACAGATGTTTTGCAAGAATAACGACCGAAAATGCTATCTGAATGTTATAATCATTCAAAACAACAACAATTCCAACCATATTTTTAAACACAGGAAAATACCCTATTGTTATGAACAATGCATAATGTACTGTAATTATTGTCGATGTTATATATTTGCGTCACAGCCTTGCGTGGGGGAGTTCGAGTTTTGCCGGTTCTAAAGTGCTCTGGAAGCTATGTCAGTCTGTGTTTTAAAATGGAAGTACTACCAGCTAAGTTCTGTTGCATTGTGTATGTTAAGAAGTTGTAATGTTTTGGAAGAATAAGAAGCAGTTTGATTGGAAATTAAAGAAGAAGTGAAAAATTGTACCTACGAGTATTTATTTCTACCACGATGCCCCAGGAGCATAATGTTGCAGCGAGCAGAGCCCCTATACAATGTAATGTTGAAAAGATGAGTATCATTTGGAGGTGGTAGAATGACAACTTAATTACTTAAAAATCAAGTAAACATTATAATGCACAATGAACATTCCCCCCCCCCCCCCCCCCAAACATCGTAATGTTGAAAGGATGAGTATTGTTTGGAGGTGGTAGAATGACAACTGTAATTACTTAGAACTCAAGTAAACATTATAACTGGTGTTTGTGTTTGTGTTGCAGGAGAAGTATGATTGGATGTATATAATCGATGTTTGCAAAACCAAGGAGGATGTGAATCTTGAATTATATGGCAAAGAAAAACGGAGCACTTAACCTGGAAATTGGATGCTTGGGCCCAGAACGTCGCATTGAAGGACACTGAACAACAAGATAAGTACAGCAGCGCTTATTCATTTGTATTTGTAGTCTGGGTTGTTTGGCACTGTAAAAGACAATGTCAACTGAGAATAGGAAATCTAGTGCAGACATGTCAGAACAGAATTTGACAGCCAGTACACCTCATAGCAATGTATCAAAAAGTGAAGAAATAATTCTTGCATTACCAGGTTATTAAATCGATTAACAGAACAATTAACTGAACGTATTGACAAGGCAATCATGAAGTGAGTAAACAAGTAGAATCTGTTAGCAAAAAGTTAGATGACGGTTTAGCAGATTTAAAGTCTCAGTTAAGTAAAACAAACAGAGCAGTTGACAAAGTCAGGAAACAAACATATGATCTTGAAAGGGCAATGAAGTTAGGACATGAACAGCTGCACTCTCGTGTGACTGTAATAGAGAGTAAAATCAGTAATGTTGAGTCTGACCTTGAAAACAAAATTAGTACTGTAGAAAAGTATTTTGATCAGGAAAATAAAATTAGAAAAACTGAGATTCAGGAAGTTAAAGTGTCATTAGAAAATAAAATTAGTGAAAGTGTGACAAATTTTGAAGGTGTTATTTAGAAGGATGCGTATAACCTCAGTCAAAGGGTTAGTTCATTGTAAGAAAGTATAATAAATAGCAAAATGTCGATCTGAGGTGGCTTTAATTGGACAAATGTAGTAATTAAGACATACCCCGTGGAAGGGAAAATCCACCCTCAAGACTTTTTACATCATTGCTGTGACAACTTCACTGTATAAATGACTGATGCAATGAAAATTAAATTTGTAAAGAGATTTTTGGACAATGAAGCTTATACTTGGGTCAATCAGTTAGATACAGAGGACATGTCATATAGTGAGTTTGAGAGGTGTTTTTTGAATAAATTCTGGTCCAAAATCAAGCAGGCTAGAGTAAGAAGGGATTTCTTGCATTGGAGAAAGTACAGGAAAAATTATGGCAATATGAGGGACTTTTGTGAGGCTGAAATCAGAAAATTGGTGCATCTGGACTCACCTTTAGATGAAACCACATTGGTGGACACCCTACATAGACGATTACCAGGAAGAATACAGCAAGTATTAGATTGTGGATCTGACAATTCATTTGAGGACTTCTTAAGATTTGTTGGAAGATTAGACAGAAATTATGAGAGAGAAACCGCTACCAAGAAATCAGGCTACCACAAATAGGATCAGATTTGGACACAAATGGGAAAATGAGCAATATACACAGGGACAGAAGGTAACACACAGGGTAAATCGGCTCAAGTTTAACAAAGAACTGTGGGAAGTCATTAATAACCAGGCTTGGAAAGACGAGGATAAGTGTATAAAACTAGTAGAGGTTGTACTACATGACGATACTGTAGTCAATATGTATAATGCAAGAGAAGATATGGCTGTAGAAGAACCCAAAATAAGTGAAGAACATGATGTGTTTGGACTGTGTAAATTGCTAAGTGATAAGGTTGAAGATGCTGAAGACAGACTGAATGTTACTGCTCATGAAACTGTGAAGGCTGAAAATCATGAAGATCTTGATGTTTTGTCTAGTGTGAGTTCAGAGAGGTCAGAGGATGACAGTATTGAAGATAGTGAAGAAGATGTGGAGGAGGAACTTGATGGGATGATTTATGTTGAAGTCAAGGAAGGTTGCATTGTGCCTGATGGCCAGTGTGAGACAGAGTGTGTTGTAAATGATGTCAAGTCTTGTGAGAATCAAGTCGTACCAGTGAAACTGAGCAGTACTGAAAGTTGTCGAAGCAGAAACAGACAAGAAGAGGTAGGGAAAGACATCTTGGATTGTGTCATACAGAGCTACATTGATAAGGAAGAGAAAGCCAATGTTCTAGATAAGTTACTGTGTAAATATCATGAGCTAGAAGATAATGTGCCTAGGTTAGTGAAGTGTGTTACCAATGATAATTGTGTTGCTAATGGATGTATGGCTTGTCAACCTGTTGAAAGTAATGTGTCCCTGAATCATGTACAACTAATGGCGATTCCTGTACTATGAAACACGAAGATATTATTGAAGATATTACTCAAGAAAAGGAAGATATACAATATGATGTCACTGGATGCCCATATATTACTGTGTTTATTGTTGGAAAAGGCAAGGAAGCGTTAGTTGATACAGGTAGTTCAATCAGTGGAATTTCTGAACAATTCAGAGATTGTGTGAAACATGTACTGGACTACATGGAGATGCCTGTAGTAGGAATCAAGATGAAGGGTGCTATCGGCACACACAGCACGGTAGTTAACCGGCAAGCCTTGTTGAACTTTAGTGTGGATGATCTCAATCTATGTCAAGGATGTCTAGTAATACCGGATCTGGCTGAGGATATCTTACTAGGAACTGACTGGATCATGAAAGTGAATGCTGTATTTGACTGGGGAGGAAGAAAAGTTATGTTTATGGACGCAAAGACTGGTGTTTTACATTGTACTGCTATGATATTGAAAAACGGGAATAGCCTGACTACGCAGAGTGTAGAATTAGATTTATTAGATCATAATAGAGATGTAGAAGACATGCATGAAGAGCTTGAAGAAGCCATGGAGGATATTAATTATCATGAACTCACAAATACCAAGGTGGAGGAAGCCAACAAATTAAACGAAGAACAAAAAGAAGAGCTGAGTAGAGTCATGTGGAACTATCATGATGTGTTCGATGACCGACCGGGGAGAGTTAAAAATACCAGTGTACCTTGCAGGTCAAACCACATGAACCATTTTACATCAAACCATATGCGGAGCATCGTTTCAAAACATATTACGTGCACCAATGTACATTTTTCAGAAATGAAGAAAAACGTTTTACTTCCGAACTGGGGAAGGTATCCATAAAATTGAGATGTCAGAGTTTATATACTAGGGTAATGTTTGAGAATCCACAAAGACTGAAATTGGTTTTTCATTAAGTGGCCTTATATTTAAATTTAAAATTGTCACTTAATACATTTTTGAACCGATATACTGAACATAGTACGTTCTCAACCATTTAGTCAATAAACATACACAGAGGAGATCAAACACTTATAGTTTTTCAAATCAGTTTTGCTGTAGTTTATGTTTATTTAATGTTTTAAAATTGTCACAGAAATACACAAAGTTCAGAGAAAGTAAAAAAAAAAAAAAACAAAAAAAAAAAAAAAAAAAAAAAAAAAAAAAAAAAAAAAAAAAAAAAACATTGTATTATTAACACTCAGTAAATTTTTCACAGGTTAAAATATCAGGTCATACTAAATTTACATACCTTGAGATTACAAATTATGCTGTTTAAATGCATATAGAATCAAAAACCTGAATTTTACAGTATGATATCAATATATCACAATCTTGAAAGTCCCATTTCTTCTTCCAAATAATTATAATCTTCAGGATCACAACACTCAGGTGCTGCATCGAAATCTAGAGCTAATTTATACATCTGCAAACTATGAATTTCTCTCCAGTTATCACCAAATTTTGCCTTCAAAAGTGTGTCTACGCCTAATTTCTTTGCATCGCTTAAAGCTCTCAAATGATCAAGCACAGGAGGTTCATTCACTTGCTCCATGTTTGATCCTCGTTTCAGTATTGTTACAAAATGTTTTGATGGATCATCACATCTATATGTTGGCTCCATCTGTACTCTGACAAGGGGCTTCCCATTTGTAGTAAATTTCTTCAACATTACCCTCTTCATTTCCTTTATTCCATCCAATTTTCTGAATTGTTTTGCGAGTATTTTGTAGTCTCTGACAGCCCAGTCATGACCAAGAGCTCTTACTTTTCCTGCAGATTTGTAGACTTCTCTATATTCTTCAGGAGTGAGAATGTCGGAACATTTCCGGAGGTCCTTCTCTACAACTCCAAACAAGCGATCTGCGGGTAAATAAGAATGCCCTGTAACAAGAAATATTGCTGTAATGTTTGTGAAACGAGTTGACGCTTTCTTTTGGAGCCAAGAAACGAGAGCATGAATTACGTGCATGTTTTTATTTTGGCCTCCGCAGCCATCAGCGAAAAGCCTAATAGTGGTGACGGAATCCTCAAAATGGGCTTCCTCTAGATACGAAAGTACATCAGATGCCACCTCGTTTGCCCCTCTACCACCTTCAGTCTCATTCCATGTAAAGAACGTAGCATTCTTGTTGCTGACGTCAGTCACACATAGCACATAAAAGGATATTTGTCAATAGTAGTATGCTTCGCCAATTGATAATTTTGGAAGGGGCTGCACCTGTTGCAAATTGAAGCAGAAGCTTCTTGTTTCAGCAGAACGCTCCCTCATTAATTTGTGGAATGTTTTTGCATGGAGTTTATGTCCTCCCAGATGAGCCAGTAAGTGATTCTTTCTTTCATTATCAGTTGTATTTTTAATTTGGAATGTCATGCGAGCACAATAACTACAAGCGTCAGTGGCAGGCGACCCAAAGCCGATGTTAAATTTTGTGCGGAAAATGTTCTGGAAAAACCACTTTTTCACTTTAAGTTGGGCAGGAGCATTCACTTTGTACATCTTCAATAATTTATTAATGCTCAAGTCAGCTGATAAATATAGCCTTTGACTTTTGCTTCTGCTGTAATGGGATTCTCATGCCTTTAATTTTCCAATAAACTCGCACACACTTTTCTTTTTTACAGCAAACAAGGCCCTTTTTCTATACCCTCATCTCCTCTCTTTAACGCCCTCGCCACCCTTCACAGCCTTGGCTATGCTGTTAAGTCTGGTTCGACTTATTCCAAATAGACGTTGAAAAAACTTTGAACACACTGGTTGCATTTGGTCGCCTGTTTTCACCTGCAACGAGATAACAACCGGAATAAGGAAAACTTCTACAATATTCAATTTTTTTTGTAAATAAGCAAAATTTAGATGTTCAAGCTGAACAGTGCAAGAAATACGTTAGTGTTTTTGCGATAGGCTGTAACGTGACTACTAGAAAACGCTGCATTGTTTATGTGTAATCGTTTCAGAAAATATCTACTGACTGCTAACAAGCCTACACAACGATCAAATTTTTGCACAAACTTTACACTCGAGCCCCACATAGAACACAATAATTGTAGAACTTACTTCGTAAGATACAACAATGGAAGTACGACTGCGACTGCCTTCGTAATGCTTTGATGTTCTTCGCAGCTTAGGAGATGTAACTTTTAGCATGTGGCTTAATCGGCGATCTTGTTCTATCTTGTTAGGTATTGCGTATACCAGATTCTTTGCTTTTGTGAGAAAGTACATTGGAATTCTTCGGCATTTATATCTCCCTTCTTTATGTGAACATGGGGATTCAAAGTTTTCGAGATTGGGGTCACGGTTTGTGTACCTATAGAAATAAAATACATGCAGTGTGTACAACAATACCACAGCAACAATAATTTTGGCCAGTTGCTCTGAGGTTCACTCACAGTAACAATATTATGCCTTTTAGTATGTACTTTCGTTATAGTTATAGCAATATTTCTCCTTAGTGCCACTCCAAAGTAAGCGTACGAAAGATATTATAGAATAAACAATGCTCTAGTGTTTACTGTAAGTCATAAGAAAGTAGAATCGTCACTTACCTAGCTTCCCCTTCCCGCTGGTGTTTGGTTTTCGCATTCTTGATTCCCTTCCTACTTCCTTTGGATCGTTCTCCAATAGGTTCACTTCCTTCCATGATGAGCACAATGAACTGACACCTCACTTCTAAGCTTACGGATATGTCAGCATAACAATTGGCGGGAAATATCAGCAAAGAGGCGTGGGTTGAATGCAGGTTGTCCAACTTAACTAAACGAAAGATGCACATAACACACTTTGAACCGATCGTTCCTGTGCGCTTAATACGATTTGATCTGACGCATCTACTTCGACATGGAAATTTTAAGGGATATAACATGATATGTTTCAATCTGAATTCACAGCATTAAAGAGCGCATAAGAAATGGGGGAAATGGTATCAAAATGTAGTTTGATCAAGAGTGCACTTAATAAATTTTGAAATGATGCTCCTCATATGGTGTCCCTATAGCAAAAAGGAACGCTGTAGAGAAAGAACTTGAAAATATGGGAAATTGGAGCATAATTGAGATGAGTACTAGTGAATACAACAACTCGATCATCTTGATATCCAAGAAGAATGGAGATGTGAGAATTGTACTTGACTCCAGACATCTGAACAAGTTTTTAGAAAGGGAAACTGACCATCCAGAGAGCATCGACGAACTATTGTATAAATTTGAACATATAAAATATATAACTAGTCTGGACTTGACTTCTGGTTTTCATCAGGTGCCACTTGCCAGAGACTCAAGGAAGTACACTGCTTTCTTGTATAACAGAAGAAGCTATCAGTACTGTGTGGTCCCATTTGGATTAAATGTTTCTGTAGCTGAATTTATTAGAGCTTTGGATTTGGTATTAAGCAAAGATCTTTTTGAAAAGTTAATTGTGTATGTGGATGATATCCTTGTCACTGTTCAAACCAGGGAAGAACACATAAGCTTAAGCTAGAAAAATGTAAATTTGCTCTTGAATACATTAAGGGCAAGGACAATCTTGTTGCTGATTCACTCTCTCGTTTGCCAGTGGGGGGGGGGGGGGGGGATGAATTTGAAGATAACAGAACTCAAGCCATACAGGCAGTAGTGGTTAATAATAAGATTTTGTACAGGTGCTATTTTTGTAAAATTTATTGCAGCTATAAGAGTTTGGTATATATGTATTCTTTGATGAAATATCTTGTAACGTGTATTGTCAATATGTTGGATATAAACTTTTGTAAACCTCAGGAAAGTACACATTCTGTGTGCTAAGTGTGTTGGCAAGCACTGGGTTTCTATCTGTGTGGTAGCATACTTCTGATTTCGGTTTCTAGTGCTACATCTCCTACTCATTCTGTAACCTGTTCAAATTGTCTCATATCTATCATTCTTTCTTCTTTAGTGTTAAGGTATGAAATGTGTGTATGTAATTTTTTTTATGTTAATAAGAATATTGATTTCAATATAGTTTGTCCAGTTAGACCTTTCAATGTATTAATTTATGTCACAGTTAAAATTTGAATTCAAATTGATGCCTGAGTATTATAGAGTTAAAGTATTTGGGATATTGACAGAAGTCATGATATAATCAGTTAATTAATGTTAGTGCCTAATGATTTTGTAAGATACCAAGTTTCTTATCCTCAAAGTTTTAAAAAAATCAGTTCAGAATTTGAGAATAGTAAATTTTTCAGTATAGCTGCGGATATTTTCAGTCACATGTTTCTTGTGTAATTTGTATTGATACTTAAAAAGGTCAGAAAAGTTCAGTGTCTGCAGATTCTTGAGTGTCAGCTGTTCCCGATTCTGCCCTCTGCTCTTAGGAGGTCATACCCTTGTCACCTACTTACTGCACTTGGAACTTTCAGGATCTGGTGATGCTACGCGTGTGGACTGTGCTGGTGTTGTGCCAACCCCAGACAGGACTAAGTGAGGTACTGATGCAGCCAACACAGCCACCGGGTCCAAGCCATCCAAAGTAAGTGTTTTACTTTTACATCACCTCGACTTATGAGGGCATCGTCGAGCTGATGGGGGGGGGGGGGGGGTATAGTGATGATACTGTCGGCCCTCTCATCTCAATGTTATTGTACGATACCATCTGTGTCGGACCCATGTGGTTCAATAGTTATACATGTTGCGTGTGAAGTTAGTTAAAAACGAAATAGCCAGCCTAGGAATCAGTGTATAGCAGTGTCTCGGTGATACTGTGATTAAAACAAGTGATAGTTTTCATTAATTAAGAGATTCGTTTAGATGCTTTTCAGACAGTTCTATAAACAATAGTTTTGTCATTGTACATTATTTCAAGAACTAGATAGACAAATTTTAGGAACTTTATGTAAATGAAAATAAATAGCATTGTATATATGTTAGGCTCATAAACAAGTTGTGTTGACCAGTTAATTGTGTTAATGAATGTAATAGTCAAAATTTCTATATTGTATTTGTATTTATTGACTGACGTGAGATTTTGAGTATATTTTCAGAATTGCCAAGATATTTGATAGTTCAATATATGTTAGGAACATGTATGATGTACTCATTAACAAATGAATTGACATTTAGCATTACTCTTTGTTATGAAACAGAAAGAACTGAAAGTATGACTTAAAAAGATATGCGTCATCTAACATTATTGTATGTATAGTTTTCATTTTATATTGTGATTGTTTTTGTGTACATGAAATGTTTTACTTGTGTGTTTGGTAATTGTAAATTAGTATATCCAATTGTTATGAACAATGTGTAATGTAATGTCATTATTGTCGAAGTTATATATTTGCCTCACCGCCTTGCGTGGGGGAGTTCGAGTTTTGCCGGTTCTAAAGTGCTCTGGAAGCTATGTCAGCCTGTGTTTTAAAATGGAAGTACTACCATCTAAGTTCTGTTGCATTGTGTATGTTAAGAAGTTGTAATTTTTTGGTGGAATAAGAAGCAGTTTGATTGGAAATTAAAGAAGAAGTGAAAAATTGTACCTACGAGTATTTCTACCACGACGCCCCAGGAGAATAATGTTACAGTGAGCAGAGCCCCCATACAATGTAATGTTGAAAAGATGAGTATCATTTGGAGGTGGTAGAATGACAACTGTAATTACTTAAAAATCAAGTAAACATTATAATGCACAATAACATTCCAGACAATGCTGTTGCTCCAAGTTTCGCACAACAGTCTTTCCCGTGTGTGAACAGTGAAAGTGTTGTTGCTTTAAACCACCACCATAGTGACTTTGCATTTTCAAATCCTGTGTCCTATGACAATGTTTTTATTTGCAGTCATGTGCCGCGTCACATGACGCATCAGCCACACCACGACCACAGACTTCAGTTCCGCATTCACACATGCCTGACACATTTGGACACTCACGACCGCTCGTTTACGTGGCACATCCAGTGCCCCCTCCTGCGACGGTCTACAATGCCATCACGCCATGCTGTGTTTTCAATCTACCGCTGTCATTTCCTGTCCCACCTGGGACATCTGCCGTGCCTTGTGAACTTCATTCCTCGCCTCAACAAGTGTGCTGTGATTCCGATTTTGTCGAGGTTCTAGTTCCGACACCCTGTCAGTGCTTTAGAGTTGCAGACAGAATCTATGCCATCCACTCTACACTGCTTTACATGCCTCACCACCCTTCTGTCATTCAATGTCGCTCCCGGAACACAGATGACACACGCAAATCACCTTACTCGTCTCGCTGCCCACTTGCTGCCCGAGTGCCAGCCTCACCACCTTTTCCACCAGTTTTCAAGCTGACCGCCCTTCAGTGAGTTATTACAACTCATTGATTAACGTCAATGGATAATCAAACCCAGCTCAGCATTTGTGTTTCCCCAGTACTGTTATTAGTGTTGGTGCACCTGCACGCATGGTTACCAGTGCTTGTGACAGTTCTGTTTCCCCGCGCCACTCTTTCAAGAGCACTTGTAAACAAAACTTGGTTGCTATGCCTCCACCTCACTCGGATGCATTGCCAGGGCCTTGTTCTACTCTAACGGCTGCCACTCACATTACTCTTTCTCTTCCTGCGCAGCTTCCCCGCCCTGTTGGTCGAACATGAATCTGAAACTACTATTTCTCCAAGTCGCACGCCACCACCTGTGCATGTTCGTCTTGGGAACTGCTCGAACACATCTCATGCACCACCACCTTGTGCTTGCATGACAGTGCCTCCCTCATGCATGCCGCCGGCCGATGTGTTAACTACCTCGGCACTTTGGCACTCCTCGACTGCCCCGAAAGTTTCCAAGCCACCTCCCGCCACCGTGCTGCCCTCGTGCGCACCGCCAGCCAGTGCGAGTACTACTTCATCACCTCGGCTGCTCTGAAAGTTTTCAAGCCACTGCCCACATCTGTGCTGCCTTCACACACACCGCTGGCCAGCCCCACCCACCATTCTGTTACCTCGGCTCTCCTCAGTTACCGTGACTAGTTTCGAGCTGCCGCTCACTGCCATGCTGCCCTCGTGTGCACCAACGGCCAACACAATTACTATTTCAATGCCTTGGCTGGACCGAAAAATTGCGAACCCCTGACTGCCGCTGTGCTGCCCTCGCACACACCGCCGGCCGGCTCGCCCACTACTTCGTTGCCTCGGCTGCCGCAACAACTTCCAAGGCATCGCCCGCCGTCGCACTACACTCGCACGCACCTCCGGCCAACGCAGCTACCATTGCAGCGTCTCGGCTTGCCTTGGGCACTACGAAAGCTACCTACCCACCTTCTGCCTGTTCGCTCAGTGCCACGCCCCTTGACGTGTGTGTCCCTGTGCCTCCTCGTGCTGTCACAACAAACTTTGCATCCATAAAAAAACAAAAGCTTGCTGCCGCATCTGCTGACAAGACAGGACAACGTCTAATGTATTGCTACATTGAACCCTGGCCTCCTCGTACCGACGTCACTGCCACACATTGCATCTTCATCATCCTCGGCCCCCCCTCACCTCATCAGAACAGGAGGGGGCTGTGTGGCGGCATGTCCACATTGATTTCAGCAGTCTTCATAATCTGCTTAAAGTCTATACCTAAAACAAGGAGCTGCATATTATGATCTGATAATATATTGATAATTGGGCTTAATGATATGATTTTATTCCTTTGATTTGCCTATAAAATATTATCAGTGGCTCTCCTAGAGGATTTAATAATCCCAGTTGGAAAGTTTATGGTATGAGATTGAAAGATAATGTTACTGACTTCAATAACTGTTTACTGGAAGACTGCATAAGAAAATCTGTATTAAAGTCACCAGCAACCAAGATTTATTTGTTTCTTCCTATTAAATAACCCAGTAGAGCTAAATTATTTAGGAGTAGACTATAATTTCCTACAGGTGCTCAGCAAATAGTTACTATTATTCCATAATAAATCCATAAGACCAAGGCATAATAGCCCAGAAAATTTTAGTAATATTGACCTTTCTGGCCATGAAAGTTTACATTTTAATATATAGTGTCTGTTATGGAACACTAACTCTGTTGCATATGCTTCCAAAAGCTATTCTTGGCAGAATTTATTTATATCAATATCCTTGAATTTTAGCAGCTTTTAATAAATGAGGCAACTCCTTCTCTCTCCATATCTACTCTACAGAAGTATGAAGCTAAATGAAATCCTGGAATATTTAACATATCTATACCAGTGGTCACATTGATGTTCAGAGAGGTTAATTACGTCAATAGAGTTAGAGGAATCTTTTTCATGAATGCAAATTAGTACATCAAGTTTATTTCTAAGTCCTGGGATGTTCTGATGAAATAAAGATAACTGATATTGAATACTAATTGTTGAACAAAGATTTAGTGGCAGATTCTGAGTACTTTCTGTTAAACATTGTTTGCTAAAATCTATCTCCTCTTTATCTGTTTTCTCAAACTGGGGGTGCATCCAAGCTCTCTCACAACTGGTTTTCTTCCCCCCCCCCCCCCCCCCCCAACCCTATCCCAAAAAGGCATCGCTCTGACAACTGTAACCACTGGTATTTTACCATTTGTGACAGTAGGTGTGACTTGCAATAGCCCAGACAGTTTTCCCTATCCTTTTCTATTGAGGTGTAGGCAATTCCTAGTTTAATCCCAACTACAGAGTTCATACACAGGAATCACACAATTATGGGACCACATATCTGACATAATCAACAGCTCCAACTCCAAGTTTATTTTGGACAGAAGACCAACGATGGCATCTCAAGACAGACACAAATCACACATTAGTATGCTTCGTTGCTGAAGCTATCTTCACCAGGTCACTCTCTATGGAATATTCAGTGTCTCTGTCAATGCTATTTCCCTGACCACCCACTGTAACAATGGTATCCTCCTTTGTGAAATCTTTGCATAAAGAACCTATACCCTCTGTTACCTGAACCAGACCTGCATTTGGCTTGAAAAGGTTTGTGACCTTGTACTCTGGACATAGTTCTACCTGCAGTAGTTGGCCAACTCCTTAACCATTGAAACTACCTAACAACAAGACTTTCTTTCTCTTCAGAGATTTCTCTACCTTTTTCAAATCCTTTTCGAAAGTTTGTTGTGCCCTTTCTACAGTTTCAGCTATATGAGGCTCATCCACTTCTGACTGAGGTAACATGTCAGATCTATTTTTCATAATAATGACAAAGCTGTCTGAAACTACCCTAAGCCTGTTGCCACCTTCCACCCCTAAACACCCTTCTCCTCTTTAATCTGTTCAGATTCTCCCTTGCCTTATCTAATTAAACTTGAAGAGTTTCAATTCCCCCCCCCCCCCCCCAATTCCATTATTTTCGTATCTACATTGCAGATCCTACAAAACCACTGGTGAGCCACATTTATTTCCCCATTTCCCACACCACTACATTCACCCCAATAAAAGAAACCACTGCAACGATCACACCACACCCTGGAACTAACAATCCTACAGCATGTCACACAATTCTCACCCATAGTAAAAACAGAAATCGAACAAAATTGAAAGTATGGATTAAAGTGTAAATGTTACACCAAGAGGCACTAAAAGCTGTTCACACACACATATATATAGAATAAACTGAAAGTGTACTGAATAAAAGAAACTATTCCACAAAAAATAAAAAAAAAATAAAAAATAAAAAAAATAAAAATAGGCCTATAAACACAGAGTACTGTACACTTTGCCAATTAATGAAATTTTAATCTACACCACTTTCCATTTATTTGTGGTTGATTTTATAAACTGTAACTGCTATATGTGGGGAGGGAAAAAATAGAAGAATGGGTAGTTAGATACAAGTTTTAATCACTGTTTACAAATAGGCTATGTGCCATTGGTATAAGAAGAAAAATATACTTTTTACACTGTTTTATCTTATTTAACTCTACACTAACACTTCTACTTTTGTAATAATACTTATATTTATAACAACTGAAAACATTTAAATATAGCTTAAAATGATTTTTGAAATTATTTACTGCAGAAAATACTTAAAACATTTGTGCTGGCACTGTGCTGTCAAATGTCTGTGGTCCAAGCTTATACAGCTTATAGATACATCATTTATTCATTGGTACTTCCTGAGAAATCTACAAAAAACTGTTTTCTGGGTACAAAAAAAAAAAAAAAAAGAAATCATGGGGATCATCATTTCTATAATTTATTTTCGCCATAAATAGTAAAAATGTTTACCATATGTTCTTAAGATGATATTTAAGAGGTTCACAGTTTCAACATTTGTCCACAAACACATAAAAACCAAATTTAGCTAAAATCTTTCAGTGCTCTGTCAAGCTTTCCTTCCAGTATTGTATCTCCTATCTCATCATGATTTACTTCCTCTTCCCATTCTACAATATGGACTTCAAGTTCTTTTCTCTTATAAAGGTCCTCTATATTTTTCTTCCAGCTTTCAGATTTTCCTTATTTGCTTGGTGCTGGTTTCCTATCTGAGCTCTTGATATTCATGCAACTGTTTTTCTTCCTCCAAACATTTTTTATTTGTTTTTCCTGTAGGCAGTATCTATTATTCCCCTAATTGGATATTCTTTTGCAGACTCGCATTTTTTCTCACCACTCCTTCTTAGCCGATATGCACTAGCTGTCAACCTCACTGTAAGGTGGCATTTGGATTATAGATGAATATATAGATTCTACTAAAACTGGACTGAACTGCGAATCCTATGCTCAGAAAATATAAATCCAGCCAGCACATTTTAGGCTTCATAAGATGCTTGCCAACAATGTGATTCAAAATTGCATGTTCTACCTTTAATAATTAATGGATACAGTAAACATTTAGGAGTGTGTTATGAACAGTTAAGAGTTATGTTATTTCTAAATATCCTTTCATTTTTCTGGTGACCACAACTTTAATATTTACAGCATATCGTTCATACAAAATATTCTTATTTGCTTTACATTAATGATTTTTCATGTAAGTAAAAGAATAAAATTGAAAGGCAGAATCTGCAGAATATTATTTTCATTTTGTCTCTTAATCATCACAAAGAACAGAAGAAAGAAATATCTTAAAAGGAGGAATCTTATGCATACTTACAGCAAAGCCTAGATAATTACTATTACTGAAATTCAGGATCTTTGAAGACTGGCCCTCAATAGTAACTTGAGCTCCCTGCTTGCAGGTAAGAACGTGCTCCTGTTTCCATGAATAATTTTCTTTCATATTTTTAAGCTCCTCATTCAAAATGCTTCTAAGGGCATTAGCTGCTTCTGATTGTGCCCTTCCCAGGAAGGGAATGCTTATTGCTTGTCGTTTGAAACATGACATAACTGTGGGCAGAAATATAGAAAAATTATAACATCAAATGATAAGCAATGTTATCTGTTATGTGAAAAAAATATAAATAAATGTAAAACATATAAATTAACAATTCATATTTTTCTTTTCAGAACTAATTCCTTAGTTATTTATTCTTTACTGCAACTGATTATAATAAAACATACCTAGCATTAGTATATCAAATTGACAGTTCATGTGAACATTTGTTGATATTACTATTTTTATATGACCCTTCTGGTAAAACAGTGCTTACAGATTAATTTTACTGAGCTTCAATATGGATCTTATTCTCACTCTGAGGACTATTTTGATTTCTTTAGTCCACTGGATTCACACTCATTTTGGAATCTTGTTCTCTGGCTGTGCTATCTAACAGCAAAAGAACAAGTTGCTTTTTATATAACGAAAATTATAGAAGGAAACTTTCCTGGTGGGATAAACAAATATAAAAAATAGAAATCGGATGACTTACCAAAAGGACCGGCTCGTCGATAGACACAAATAATCACACACAAACACACATACAAGCTTTCGCCACCACTGGCAGCTTCTTCAGGAAAAAGAGGAAAAAAATGGAGGATAAAGGGAAGGATATGGGTTTTTAGGAAGTGGAAAAGGAGTCATTCCAATCCCAGGAGTGGAAGGACATACCTTAGGGGACAAAAAGGAAGGTAAACAAACACACACACACTCACACATATCCAAACGCAAATACACCTAGACAGACCACAACAATTCTCCTGATCTGGTACAGAAGCAAATTGCCAGGGCCACTTCCTCATCTTCCCCAACACAGAAACTTCCACAGAAGAACCCTGAAAGTGCCCCTCTTGTTACCAATTACTTTCCGGGACTGGATAGGATTCTGAATGTGGCTCTCAAAAAAGGATATGACTTCCTTAAATCCTGCCCTGAAATGAGATCCATCCTTCATGACGTCCTTCCCACTCCAACAAAGAGTGTCTTTCCACCGCCCACCTATCCTTCGTACCCTCCTAGTTCATCCCTATGAAATTCCCAAACCACCTACCTTACCCTCTGGCTCCTACCCATGTAACCGTCCCCATTGTAACACCTGCCGTATGCACCCTTCCACCACCACTTACTCCAGTCCTGTAACCCGGAAGGTGTACACAATCAAGGGCAGAGCCACTTGCGACAGCACACACTTGATTTACCAACTGACATGCCTGCACTGTGAAACGTTCTATGTGGGAATGACCAGCAAAAAACTGTCCATTCATATGAATGGTCACAGGCAGATAGTGCTTGTTGGTAATGAGGATCACCCTGTGGCTAAACATGCCTTGGTGCACAGTGTTGGCACGGTGTTACACTGTCCGGGTTATCTGGATACTTTCCACCGACACCAATCTTTCAGAATTCCGGTGATGGGAACCTGCATTTCAGCATATTCTCTCTTCCTGTTGCCCACCTGCTCTCAACCTCCGCTAAATTCAAATTCCTGCGCACCATACTATAACATCTTTGCCTCTGTTCTCTGGACAGAGCCTCAGCCTCAACTAGTATCTCTGTCCAACTTCTTTGCTTTCTACAAATGTGTGCCTTGGTGTGTTTGTGTTGTGTATGTGTGTGGGTGTGTGTATTTGTTTACCTTCTTTTTATTCCCCTATGGTAAGTCCTTCTACTCCTGGGATTGGAATGACTCCTCACCCATTCCCTTCCTTTTTCCCCTCCTTCCTTCCTCTTTTCCTGACGAAGCGACCAATGGTTGCAAAATGTTTGTGTTTGTTTTTATATGTGTTTTTTGTGTCTTATCAGTGAGCCAGTGCTTTGGGTAAGTCAAACGATTTTTATTTTAATGGTGGGAATAATATGTATAAAAAAATAGAGGTAATTTAACTTACTCAAAGCACAGGCTCGTTTACAGATACAAAAACACAAATAAAAAAACACACACATACACAAAGATTCAAGCTTTTGCAAACATTAGCTGCTTCATCAGGAAAAGAGGAAGGAATGAGGGGAAAAAGTGAATGATGTGGGTTATAAGGGAGTGGATCCTTCCCTTTTTCCCCTTCTTCCTTTCTCTTTTCCTGATGAAGCGGCCAATGGTTCCGAAAGCTTGAATCTTTGTATATGATTGTGATTTTATTTGTGTTTTAGTATCTGTCAATGAGCCTGTGCTTTGGGTAAGTCAAACGAACTCTAAAAACATTCCTCTTCGGACAAATATCTATAAAAAGTAAACAAAGTTGGACATACCAGGCACCAGTTCATTGATACACAAATAAAGACATACACATACACACAAATCTGAGCTTTCTCAGCCCTAGAATGCTTCTTCAGAAAGAGCAGGAAAGGAGAGGGAAAAGGAAAGGAAGAGGGTTTTAAGGGAGTGGGTAAGGGTCATTCCAATCCCAGGAGAGGAAAGACTTACCTTGGGGGAAAAAGGATACATAAACAAACGCACACACCCACCCACCCACCCACCCACACACACACACACACACACACACACACACACACACACACACACCATGGCAGACATTTGCAAAATGCAAAGAGGTTGGACCGAGATGTCAGTCGAGGCAGTGGCTCTAACCAAAGATTGGAGGCAAAATGTTGTAGAATGTTGGGCGGGAATTTCAAACTAACGAAGGTTGAGATCTGGTGGGCAACGGAAAGAGAGAATATGTTGAAGGGCAAGTTCCCATCTCCGGAGTTCTGAAAGGTTGATGTCAGTGGGAAGTATCCATATAACCTGGACGGTGTAACACTGGGCCAAGAAGTGCTGGCCGTGTACCAAGACATGCTTAGCCACAGGGTGATCCTCATTACCAACAAACACTATCTGCCTACGACCGTTGATGGGAATGAACAGTTTGTTGCTGGTCATTCTCACATAAAACACTTCACAGTGCAGGCATGTCAGTTGGTAAATCACGTGGGTGCTGTCACAAGTGGTTCTGCCCTTTGCTCATGATGAAACTTCAGTTTATCATTGTTAGCTTACTGTAGCAAATGTGAAAGCATAGTACATGTAATTGAATAGTAATTCTTATCTTCTAAGACAGTAAATGTCTACTTTCATTTATTTATTAAGCATATATTGATTTAGAGAGTTTAAGTCACTTATTTTTCACTGTCAAAACCTTACAGGTACTTATGTTAAGTAAATATTTTTGCTCTATAGTTACTCTTTGTATAAGATTAGCATTTTTCTGGAGAAAAGAGAAACGAAGTTTCTTGAGTATGATTATGATGCACATCATACATGCATAAATTGAGAAAATCATTATTCCTGTTTCAATTATTATCTATATTTTTAAAGTGTGTTGTTGAGTTAATGTTATTTGATTATTTTCATTTAATTAAATTTAATTTTGGAATTTTTATTATATACAGAGATCTTTTAACTTACCCAAAGCACAGGCTTGCAGATAAATACAAAAATAAAGCCACACACAAACACAAAAATTCAAGCTTTTGCAACCGTTTGTTACTTCACCAGGAAAAGACGAAATAAGGTAAGTCCTTCTATTCCATTATTTTATCTGTGCATGTGTCTACAAGCCTGTGCTTTGAATAAGTTAAACGATCTCTATTTTTATACATATTTTGTCAGTGGTGTAAAATATCTTTCTTGTGTGATCTTTGATATTATTGTTTTGCTTGTGGTAGAGAGTTGTAAACTATGGTGGGAATCTGTCCCTGTGTGTATGTTATGCTAAAATAAAATGCTTATTTTTAACTGTGACAGTGTGATGTGCTGTGCTATTTGTGTGCGCGCCCTGCTGTCCTCAGAAGAACATTGAAAAGTTATGGGCCCAGGATCACTGATCAACACAGAAAAGGAGTGAAAGGAGGAAAGAAATGAAGACAGGCTGGAAAATCGTTCAAACACTGATAAATTGAGTACTGAAAATTTTCCATTTTCCTGATTGCAAAGAGGATTTGTAAACAATATTACAAAATCAGCAGAAAAATATACGGATGGAAAGTGTTTTCTTACTGCAAGATATAGTTAAGTACAAACATGGCAGATGAGCGAAAAATCAAACTGTTAAATGAAGATAACTACCATCACTGGTCACAAAGAATTAAGGGGATTCTTAGAAGTAAGCAATGTTGGTGCACTATCGATCCTGGCATGGGAAACAAAAATGAAAGGGTGATGGGAATTCTACTTACAACTGTATATGATAATTCACTTGACGATATACAAGACTGCAAAACAGCGAAAGAGATATGGGACGCACAAAAAGACTCCCATACACATTTTGATTTGTGGAATGAAATGCTGCTCTAAAGAAATATGCAAACATCAAAAAGAAAGCGGACAAATCGATGTTAGATTAGCTTGCGAGATGCAACACATTGCTGTTCAAAGACTGCGGTTCTGGTGTTGAATTATCCGACAAACAAGCAGCGGTGCATACATTGATGGGTCTGCCTTCAGAATACAAAACTCTAGCGAGAAGTATGCAGTGTGATGAAGCGGATTTCTCGCTTAAGAAATTCAAAAGCCACCTGTTAGAAGAAGAAATGCAAAAGTGAAGCGAGAGCATTGAAAGTTTTGACATTCTGAAGAGGCTCACAACAACAAACAAAGCGTGGCGGAAGGAGACGAGAACGTGGAAACAACCAGTGTGATAATAAAAAAGAGAAAACATATGAGCGTGGTCCACAATGTTTTCATTGTCAGGAGTATCAAATGTTTGTATAGCTTATGGGACTTAACTACGGGGTCATCAGTCCCTAAACTTACAAACTACTTATCAACTACCTTATACTAAGGACGGCACAAATATCCATGCCCGAGGGGGGATTCGAATCCCCGACCGTAGCGGCTGTGCAGACCGTGATTGGAGCGCCTCAGTCCTGTCAGGAGTATGGTCATATCGGAAAACATTGTCGACAATTTAGAATAACGCTTCAAATATTGAGCAGGAGAGCCACAGAAAGGAAGCAAATAAAACATTCTCAAATCCTGTGACATTAACTGCCAGCAAAATCATGCTACTGACAGAAAAACACAGAATCATGAATTTTCATTCTACAAATGAATTAAGTGTAAGCAGGTTGGACACTGCTGTATACCCAAATGCTACACACACCACTTTTTGAGAAAAGGAAAGAAATGATTGTGGATTCTGGACAGTGGAGCAACAGACCACATGATGTACCAAAAAGATAAATTTGGAACATTCACAGAATGTGAAGAGTCAGTAAAGGTAGCTGGTGGTGGATACTTGTTGAGTTCTGGTTTTGGAATTGTGAGCATTTATTTGTCAGAAGAATGTGGAGGACAATCTATTGACTTGCATAACACATCATACATTCTAGACATTATGTGAAATTTGATATTGGTGCCTCAGGCAACTGGTAAAAGAGTTTTGGTTTCTTTAACAAAAACTGAAGCTAAAATAATGAGAGAAAGTAATGAAATAATTGTGAAATGTCCCAGAAAAGAAAATCTCTACTACTCTAGTGAACCAATTTCAGTACTTCAATGAATGAACCGGGCCATAATGCCAATCTTAACATTAGCAGGGAACTGGATTTGTGGCACCAAACGCTAGGCCACATTCATATTGATACAGCAAAGAAACTGGGCAAATGTAGCAGATTAACGCTAGAAATGTCTGAAGACAAAATTAATGAAATTTGCAGTGTGTGCATTGAAGGCAAGATGAAAGCTCTTTCCCCGAAATGACAGAAAATAGAGCAAATGTATCACTAGGTTTGATACACAGTGAGGTAATGTGTGTCTCTGGCTCACAATCACTCGGTGGAGCAAAATATGTTGTCACATTCATTGATGGTTACACAAGGTATGCAGTGATATGCTTGCAAAAAGCCAAAAGTGAAGTGTTTCAGTCATTTAAAGACTAAGGCATATGCAGAAAATTGCCAACAGAAAAGGGTAGGGACATTACGGTCAGACAGTGGAGGCGAATATATGAGTAAAGAATTTGTAAGTTATCTACAAAAGGAAGGAATTTGGAGGCAGTTGACTGTCCCTGGCACACCTCAACAAAATGGTGTAGCAGAGTGGTTCAACCAAACTCTTTCAAATATATTGCAATGTATGCTATTAGAGAGTGGATTACCACAACATTTCTGGGGTGAAGCAATAGCTACAGCAAATTACATGCAAAATAGATGTCCGACAACAGCAAATGATGGAGAAAGTCCCTATAAATGATGGCATGGACATGAACCAAAAATTGATCATCTACATTTATTTGGATGTTGGCTTACGCATTGGTTGGATACTCAGAAACCATGAAAGCCTACAGACTATGGAATCCAGCAACAGGAAATATAACGATTGCCATAGATGTTGTATTAAATGAAGGTATCTTTCCTGAAAAGTTGAACAAAGGTGTTGCAAAAGTGACTGATCAGAAGAGAACAACCATCACGGAAGACGAACAAGTTGTGCAGAATGTGGATACTATGGAAACATGTATGCCTTCTGAAAACAGTGGCATAGAAAAGGAGACCAAATGGGAGGATGAGGGTGCTGTAAGTGAAGAAGATGAGAGCAGTGACAGGGCAAAAGATGAGAGTGAGGGCAATGGTTACTCTGCAACAGAGGATAATGACCATCAAATACAAGAACCTGAATTAAATGAACACGTTTTGGGCGACAAGTCAATCCACTGAAATGGCTGATGGACTACAGGACAAAAAGGGGGTATGCATAATTGAAAATGAGAATACACCAAGAGGAAAGGCCTCACAAAGTGTAAATGAAGCCATTTCAGCTAAAGATAAAAACGAATGGCAAGAAGTGATGTTAGAAGAATTGGAGAATCTAATGCAGAACAAAACCTGGACATCTGTGCCACATACAAACAACTCAGAAACCATAAGAACCAAATGGGTCTTCAAGTGATAATTGATGAGAATGGAAGAATTGCTATACACAGAGCATGAGTGGTTGCTTTAGGAAATGAACAAAGACCAGGCATAGATTTTGATAAATGTTACAGTCCAGTTGTAAAAATGAAGAATCTGTGGCTACTTATGGGAATAGCAGTTGAACGAGACTGGGAAGTTCATCATGTAGACATCATTGCAGCATACATGGCTGACTTTAGAGATGAAGTTTATTTGGAACTACCTATTGGTTTCACAAATGCAGCAGACATACTAAGAAGAAAATTTTCTGGGATACCAGATAAGGCAGAAACGCACAATGGTGAGTGGATCTGCAAATTTCAAAATTGTATTTATGGTTTGCATCAGTCTGGCAGGAGATGGAATGAAATACTTAATGAGTTGTTACACACACAAGGGATGCTACGATCCATTACTGATCCATGTGATTACTATGATCTACAGCATGAACTCATAGTAACTGCAAATGTAGATGATATAATGTTGTATGAAGATAAAAATGAAATAAGTAAAATGAAGAACATTATAAGTGAAGAATTTGAAGTAAGGGATCTTGGAGTAGCAGGACATGTACAGTCAATTCGAATTGCAAGAACAAATGGAACAATGGTTTTAGACCAAACAGCATATGCAAAAGAAATATTGAAGTAATTCCAAGTGGAAAACTGTAAACCCGTGCAAACCCCACTCATCGTGATCATAAATTTACAAAATGCAAAAGATGATGTTAGGCTCAGCGAACATGATGTATCAAGATACAGAGTTGCAATTGGAAGTCTTCTTACTTGGCAACAGTTACAAGGTTAGATTCAGCATACCCAGTGACATACTTAAGCCATTTCAGCAGTAATCTGAATGAGGAGCACTGGCGTGCTGTCAAACACACATTACGTTATTTACGAGGCACAGTAAATGGTACACTCACATACCGAAATATGGGAAAACAAATTGAAATGTATACAGATGCAGACTGGGGGTCTGATCCAAATCACAGAAGATTCTTTAGTGGATACTTGACAGTCTTTGCAGGTGCAGCAGTAAGTTGGAGCAGCAGGAAACAGTGGACTGTAGTGCTAAGCACTGTCAAGACAGAGTTTGTTGCACTGAGTGAAACTGTAAGAGAAGCAAAGTGGTTGAACAGTTTCCTCAGTGAAATAGATTAAGGTTGTTTCCTGCACCATCATATGCAGATTTTAATTGACAATCAGGGTGCAAAGAAACTAAATGAAAATCATGAGGCTTCAGAAAGGTCTAAACATATGGAACTTTGTACAAGAGGAGGTGGAGAACAACAGCATAAAGGTTGGACTACATCCCGAGTGAGAAGAACTGTTTGACAAAGGCAGTCAACCACCTGAAGTTGAAAACCCATCGGCAGTTAATGGGGGTCATGGACCAGGGGGGTGTCAGTGATGTAAAATATCTTTCTTGTGTAATCTTTGATGATGTTTTGATTGTGATAGAGAGTTATACACTATGGCAGCAATCTGTCCCTGTGTGTATGTTATGCTAAAATAAAATGCTTATTTTCAACTGTGACACTGTGATGTGCTGTACTATTTGTGTGTGCTCCCTACTGTCCTCAGAAGAATATTGGCATGTTTTTCCGACCAGGAATGTTTATTCCTTGCCATTTATTAATAGTAAAACTATAAGCTAATTTATTGGAAATTGCAATCTCTTAAATTGGACTGGCATTGAGTACAGACCAGTGGTTTCTTAGGAATAGATACTGTGTACCATTCTTCAGTTCCAGTCATAAGTTTAGCTTCAGTAATGTCATGTGACAGCTATTCTGGTTCAGTTACATAGTTTTGGCCAGTTAATATTTCAGAGGAGTATGATCAGAGATCCTATTTTAAGTCTAAGACAGTGTAATAACATTCTATCGTGAAGTTTACACTTGCTTCAATGTCTACCGTCATACTGGTTGATGTATATAGTCTCTCTTCATCTTTTGAATCTTAGTTGCCAAAATCACTGTTTCAAATAGCCACTCAGAAATATTATAGCTATGAACAGTGTCAGGATAAATTAGGTCAAAGAGCTCTATAACAACATACTTCCTTTTATTATCTGGAATATAATTGCATAATTAATGCTGCAATATTTTAAAGTATGTCCTTGCACTTGAGTAATATTACAACTATAATCTAATTCTTTTGGAAATTGCAATCTTTTAAATTAGAATGGCAGTTTAGTAGAGATCAATAATAGTATATTAGGGGTAAGTACTTTATATCCTTTTTCCTTTGCAGTCACAAGCTTGTACAAGTACTTAAGACAAATGTCAGATCTCAGACTCTCTGGTAGCTGAAGTATTTTTATGTGTGGCCAAGGATATATGCATTGCCAGAGATATGATTTTTTAAGCATGCATTGACCTTGTCTGCTGGTATTGATATTAAAATTATATTTCTGAAGGTAAGCCCTTTAATTAAAAACAAAAATTATATTGATCAACAGGGGGTAAAAGGCTATCACCCCATATAGGTCCATTGGTCGTACTGTGATGAAGCATGTTGGTATTTATTCCCATCTGCTTGCATTAATGTACCTTCCGATACCAGTATTTCATAATAGTAGGTAATTTCATGATAGTAAGTAATTAGTCTATTATCATTTTCTTTACCAAAACTTTTATTATTCTTTTTTCTAACATGAAATTTGCTACTTCCTTGTAAAAACAGCGGTCACGACAAAATTGCTTATATCGGACACCCTCTAGCTTCCCTGGCTGCTTAACTGCGGAGCGCTCCTTCAATGCTACACTCCGCTGACCACTGTTTTTACAAGGAAGTAGCAAATTGTCATTGTGTCATGCACTCGGCTGACCCATACTAAGCAGACATGGAAAAGAATATGGACAGACAGGCGCTTCTGCTTCCGTCCTTCATCCTCTATCGCGGAAGAAACTGGGTGGATCTGCTTGGCCTGCTCGAATCCAAAGCTAAAGGAGACGTCAGTTTTACCAACGAAGATAACCACTCACTAGTTTGGGTGCAAGTACAGAGTTGGGATGATTACGAAGCATTGTATCCTCTTCTAGAAGAGCACATCTTCCCAGCCCCAGTAACAATGCAGCAAGAGAAGAAAATCAGCAAGAAGACAACAGTCAAGGCATTACTGAGAGGTCTACCCTGACTACGTACAAAGGACATGGTCCGCACATGGTTGACACAATCTGAATTTGACAATGTGTCAGTCAGCCTGTACAACAAACCATCCTGGCCATCAAAGCGGACGTGGTCGGACAACGCAAGAAGAAAGGAAATCAAATCTTTGAGTTACATAAACTCCTTGGATTTCCAGTACAGACTGAACCCCTCCCACCTGGCCTTGATCCAGCACCGCAGTGCTGCAAGTGCCAGGAGGAGGGCCATGTTGTGAAGCACTGCACGCCAGCCACGAATGCACACTTTTGTACCTGATGTGCAGCCCACCTGTGGTCGCTGCCACGGAGCGATGCTACAGCAGAATTCGCGCCCGCTGGCAAAGAAGAAGAGAAGAAGAAGAAAATGCAACAACGAGAGATCTGCTCCTGCAAACCAAGAGCAGCAAACAGATCCCCTTCCTGCTGCGCGGCCGACGACCGCCGCCGCCAGTGAGAGAGCTGGTGGGGGAAGCCCGAAGCGTGGCGGGGGGGACCCAGCAGTCCGCCCCAAACCAACGAGAGAAGCGCGCCGTCATGGATGAGAGCAACGAAGCAAACGACATCGAAGCCGAGATAAAGGAGGCTGAAACCAGGATTCGAAGGGTGCTGCAGGCTGAATTGGAGGCGGCATGTCTGCGCCTGAGCGAGTCCCACAAGCAGACACGTCAGAAGGAATCGTGGGAAACACTAACTGGCGCGGAAGACGCCCCAGATCCGGAGGATCGGATGAACAAGATGACACAAACATCAACAAAGAAGATGATAACTCACCGAGCAGTCCAAACGTATGTGTGAATTCAGTTGAAGACAAGAGAAGGCTGGAAAAAGTAACTAACAATCCACCAATCCGATCAGACCATCCTCAATCTGTGTCAACCGTCAAGGCCAACACATTGAGGCGCTGGCAGACAAGATATGCTGAAAACAGTTCAAGATATCCTCCCACCATCCAAAATTTTGCTGCCACTAACCTACGACTCCCCCCCCCCCCCCCCCAACTATGCAACGAGATGTCGAAAATAGTTGCGTCTCTTACAGAAGTAACGATGAAGAAAAGGCCAAACAAAATCAAAGAAAAAAACAAAATACCTTCCACAAAAGGTGATAACTTCAAATAGCAACAGCTCTGACCCATGCTTCCGTGGTTTCCTGTTGGCTGCAAGGTGAATAACAGACCTGTCCCCAGGTCCACGGAATGTTCCCAATTGGGAAAACAAGTCTCCCCCCTCCATTCCCCAACCAGTAAATAAAAATAATAAACAGTGCCACCACAGAACAACCTAAGCTAAGGTCCAATAGAGGGAAAGATCTCTAGTGGCCCGCCCTCGTCCTTCAGGCAAGGGAATAAATTTCCTTTTTCTTTGATAATAAACACCAAGAACATAATGAATATGCACATGGACACTAAAACACAGTAAATAAATGATTACACTGTTAGGTGATTGTAACAAAATGAATCTGTTGCGATGAAGAGCCAAGGTACCTTCGGGTTGCACAAAGGCTGCTTCCCCCCACATCTTTTCAAACATATTTGTTACAAGGGAAAGTATAAATGTCATTTACCCTGAAAATCGCGACACCTTTGCAAAAACATCCAAAGATATGTGACTAGTAACAATACAAAAGTCATTGTTGTTCCCGTATCTGTTAAAAAGGTGAATGGGTTTTAAAAAATTGCTTGCAATTAGTCTCGAACTTACTACCTTCGACAGCGCAGAGCGATACCGCTTACCACATGGCTATTTTTGGTAGGTGAGGAGTTGTGACTTCATTATTATTTATGATTGGACCTTTGGAAGGCGTCTTTAATTTATAGTTATAAGAGGGCGGATGTTGCCTTCATGACGGATTTACGCATGCGCAAGGCAAGGTGCACAGTAGCTCCATTTATTGCTTCGGGAACATTCGTGGGTAACCGCCAGAGCTCGAGTAGCCAAGAGCTGGTGTCTCTACCAGCACCAACGCCAATGTTTAAAGCGGCATTTTCCTTTGCGGGAGCGGCAATATGCTACCTGCAGGGGATTCAGAAGAGAATTTGCATCTCAGCCGCGTTTGCGATAAAAAATACTTTGAATGTGCATATGAAATGATGTGATAGAAGAACGAAACAAAGAATGATAGTGTAAAAACACTTATTTTATTTATTTATTTACTTTTTCACGACGAGCTTTTCACTGAACCAGTGAACTCATAAGACGCGTCACTGGAATTGACAGTCATAATAAGTTAGAATTAAAGAATGAAATTAAATATATAATCATTTTTACATTATAATATAAAAAGTAATGTTCTACAATATTACAAACCGTGCTCAAAACAGTTAAATCATTTAAAACGGGGGAATACTTGATTTTCCGATACCACTTGTCTGCTTTGACCAATGACGTAAGCCAAGACGTCATCACGATAGCCGTCATCCATGTTTCTATACAAAAGCAATATGGCAACACAAAATAACGAACTATAAAAATATTAGCGACAATAATGCTGTAAAATACAATGAATTAAAACAATTTAACGTGACTACCATGAGAATTTAGGGGTTTTGTGTGGGGAGATTCTAAATATAAAAGTAGCGAAAATTTAGATATCATAAAGAAAAATCGAAAGCAAGATGTAACATACGATTTAAAAGACACTTATTACCTAAATATCAAGTAACATAAAGATAATGTCGATGAGTACGAATCAGCAATAATAGACAATAAACAAAATAAAAAATTAGCATAGAATAATTTACATAAAAAGTGAAATCGACTACCAACAATAAATAATAAAAAACTGAAAGAGAACCTAACAAAATTTATATAAAATAAACTGGCCGAGTTAAGTTCCAGCTTCAGATAACTAGATTGGCCACCCACATCCAAAAAACCAAACACGCCAAAACACAAACATACATAGACAGACACACACACACACACACACACGAGAGAGAGAGAGAGAGAGAGAGAGAAACACTCACACACAAAAACAGAAATGAAACAAAAGGAATTTGAAAAAAAAAAAAAAATAAAAAAAAAATAAAATAAAATAAAGCACAGACATCCGACCAAACAAACGTCTCCACCCCCCCCCCCCCTCTCCCAGCCCGCCCCCCAGAACAACCTAAAATTTCATTAAGCATTACAAACCTCCCAGTGATCTCCCTTGTATAATAACAAAAACCACCCAGCTTCACTACCTAACAAACTATTAATAATAAACCATCCCCACCACCATCCAAATCGCAATCTCAGATGATGTTTGTAAATCTATCGGACCAAACTGCATGGTCATTAGTCCGTAGCTTACAAACTACTTAAACCTAGGTAAACTAACCTAAGGACAAACACACACCCATGCCCCAGAGAGGACTCGAACCTCCCGGACGAGCAACCGCGCGCTCCGCAGAGAGACGCTTTAGACCGCTCAGCTACTCCACTGCGGCAATCGCAATCTAACCCAATTTAACTAAAAACCTTTGGCCTGTTCATTTTACTTATTGCCTTCATAAAAAATTTGAAAATACCATAATTTTGGGGGCCGCTCTTTGAGAGGTAGCAGTGCTATTTCTAATTTTTTTTTCCATTTTATTTCTGTGGGATATCAGCGGTATTAGGTTGTTTATATTTCAACTCTTTCATTTTGTAAATGCCGGAGGACAGGATTATGGATTGTATGATTTTTGTTCACTCGGATTATTACTGTGTACTTGATAATATTGTGAGCCTCGCTGCTGGGAGAATTGTTTTCCATGTTTTTCAAGGCTGCTGGTGGCTGCAGCCAGCAGCACAGCAAATATACAGACGGGAAACCTCCGTAAGGGCGCTCAGGGGTGGGAGGTGGGGGGGGGGGGGGGGGGTGCTGCAGCAGTTTCGTAAGATGACCCATTATGGCCCTGCGGTCAGAAGCAGCCCTTTAAAGTGGCCAGAGCAGTCGGCAGGTAGCGGCTGCCCCCACCACCACCTCCCCTAAAACGCCAGCAAGCCGGACACAGCCGTGGCCTCGTGGCAGGCGGCACGAGCTCTCCCCTCAGCCTCCCCTCCACACTACCCTCTGACGTGCGAAAGGCACCCTCAGAAGTGCCTCTAGTGTGGTCTACCGGTACTAAGCCAGGGAACCGCCTGACACCTGCTAGCATCTTACAGAACTACGAGGGGAGCGTAGGACAGAGGTTTAGAGGGGGCTGCTTCTCTGTATATGTAACTCTGTGCCAGCAGGCAGTTTGAGGTGGGGGTAGGTTGCGGAGAATTCCCAGAAGGAGGGATCCAAGGCAAGTGCCGACACACCACCAGTAGATGAGGGACGACTAGAGCCGCCTGGGGTACCCATTTCAGGAGGGGGGGGGGGGGGGGCAGAAAGCAGACATTGGCGAAAGCGCCTGTAGGGAGAATGATAGTCTGGGAACGTCTGTATCGGACGTGTGGCCAGGAAGGAAGTTTTATTTTTTTTCTCTAGCAGAGGAGTATTGTGCAGCCAGCCCTGACCCTCTGCACATCCGGCATTCCGTTGAAATACAATGTCGTAAATATGGGGCCGTAAATATTGGCGTCAGTGTGGCCTGCATGAGTAACCTGCGGGCGCTAATGGCCCAGCCATCGACGGACTGATTGCCCGAGTTTATGGTGTTCTGACGCACTGCGTCTGCAAGTGTTTACACGGGTCACCGGGGTTAATTTCTGTAGAAGATAGTGTGGCGCTCTCGCGAACGGAGGTTGTCATCTTGTTGGTTGTAAAGTAATTTTTTGACGTCGGCAGATATCTATCTGGAAGTCCGAAATTCAGTGTTTTTCTCAGAACGTTTGGCCTACATACGGAGAGTAGCGTGGGATAGTTTCGTGGGGGCGGAGCCTAGAGAGTTAAACAATAGCAATCGATTCCCATTGGAATGGGAAAGGCCAATTAAGTCAATTTTGTGATTGGCTTTACATCACCGATGGGAAGAGCTTTAGTGGAAAATTTTGAGAGAGTGCTTTTTCGTGGAGAGACGCCTGGCCGGATCGTACTGGTTCTTATTCTGGTCTGGGTCGGGCACCTGACTAGATAGTGCTATTACTTAGATTCTGGCTGGAGAAGTTTTCCTGTCCAGATCGGTGTCTTCTTGATTTCACGTGTCTGATTTTGTGTCCAGTTGGTTCACCGTGTGGTAACTTTCAGTGGAATTAGAGTAATTTGGTAATTTCTGTGTGCCCTGTGCAAAGTCAGGTGTTTGTGTTCTGTGGTAGAATCGCTCTATGCGGCTAGAGTAGTATAATAGAAACTAGTAAATAGTCCGAAGTGAGTGTTCGCTGTCAGAAACACCACTCTTAATCAGGATACTTTACGGTTTCTTGAAATAAAAATCATTTTTGTATTGGTTCATTGCTGTGATATCACCCGTCTACTTCGCCTTTTTTCGATAAAACACGTACTATTCGTATCATTATGCACATTCGCGATCGCGGCCGTCAACACTGCACTGCCGTCAGCCTGTTCTTCGCCCACTCCAACACTATCTACAGAAAACGGGAAGGTGAGGTCTTATTGTGTGTTAGAGAGGATGGATTAGTGATTCACATAGACCGGAAGATGAGTTGAGGTTAAATTTTCTTTTGATTATTAATACTTCGTAAACTTGATTATTCCCTTCTTTAACTATAGCCAGTCAAAATCTTAATACCTTTCTATCAACCTTAATTTTCTATACAGTGTTAAGTTATCCATTTTACTACAAAAGTTGTTATTATATATATATATCAAGTTCTGTTTTCTTTTTTTATGTATGTGACACATGGTCACTTTTGACTTTTATTGATTAGGTTGTACAAGATTTAGTGAATACAGAGATTAATCAAAAAAGTGCCTTCCTCATTGCAACCACCTTTCACTTATTTTGGACGGGAAATTTCTTGTTAAAAGATAGGTAGATCAGTGGAGATAATTTCAATTTAAGAGAGTGAGAGATACTGCTAGTTATTGTCATTGTTGACAAGAAAACTAAACTTGCTCGTCGCTACTGTTTTCAGTTAGGGACAGTCAATAGTAAATTTACTTTATATTTTTTCTACATTTTTATATTTAAAAAAAAAAAAAAAAAAAAAAAAAAACCGCTTATCTGGGGGCAAGGCAGTGCCCCCGCCAAGTCGAGCTAACGGCCGTAGCATCCTTTTCTGGAAGCTGTTCACGGCACTTTTCAAATTATACTATTCTACATCTTATAGTTTACGAAATATTAGCAGTCGAAAATCGCTAATTCTGTCACTCACTGACTCACCCATCATCAAAATTCTAAGGTATTTCTAGCAGACATACAAACGTCAAATTGTATTTAGACAGTGTTTAGCCTGTAATGGAAGGAAAAATTCAAACATCCGTAAATACTAATTCCGTTCACGAACACATTTTTGCTTGACGGAAGTGTATCTGCTATCTAGGCACTACGATGGTCTTGTGGTAGAGCGACGGGTTCGATTCCTGATGACGCCAACCTTTAAAAAAAAATTATTTTAAGATAGCCTTCACCTTTCTACTAAGTGAAGAGTCGTCAGAAATGACATGTGGCACCTCATTAGAAAATAAAGAATAACTACTGGTAAGATAGAGCTTAAATTGCTGCAAATGGAAACAGTACCAATGACACCTACATTCTAGCTTGATTCCAGCTATATATGAGAAAATTCCGTCATATGACGCTTGAAAAAAGCGTTAGACCTGGAGTAAAAACGTTAGATGTTGGTTTCAAACTACAACATGGTAGAGATATGGAGACGTCTTTGATCTAGGAGACATGCAGTCTATGTTATCTATGGTCTTCTCTAGGAAGTGCTGGTCCTGCTCATATTATAAACATTAAGCTAGGATTGTCAAGAGATATCATTATATAAATATGCGAACTTGAAAATCGAAGTATCGATTTTCTACGATAATTTTAATAGGAGTACAATGATACTTATATAATTCGACAAATGGTTTGCTTATGGATGAGCAGAATACAATAATCTTGAGTGTACATAGCCATGAAGAGTGGTAAAACGAAGTTGATGTTTTTACTATTTAAATTCTCTAACTCTAATAAAAAATAACGTTAAAAATTGAAGTGCTACCAACTACTGTCCTTTGGATGGTCGATGGTAACATCAATGTCAACATCAATTCAAGTAAACTGATGTACGGTGAACATCGAAAGGAAAACATCGACATCCGAGAATATCAATGTATTGAGTGCCAAAACAATCAATACTCGGCAGAACCAATGACAAACATTACTGGCACTACCGAATACAGTATTATTGGTCTCCCTGTCACTTTAAACAATGTATCGACAATTACTTGTGTACGGATATAATAGTCCTAAGAAATTGGGATAAACTGATACAATTTCGCCACATTTGGAGTTTTGACGTAAAGGCTAAATTTTACTTACGGCGTTGGCGTAGTGTGCAAATGTTGGCAACGAAATGTTCGCTTTATGAGGGGTACATACAAGAACTTGTTATTACAGAGCAGGAACAGAATTAATTGTTTACTTCATGGTCAATACGAAAGACTATGCCTCTCATTCTATGTAACAGGTTTTCCGAGTGGCTCATTCGTCCTCGCTGCCAACTTCATCACACTACGCCACTACTGCCGTAAGTAAAATTCTCTCCAGTACTAGACAAAGATATAGTAAACAAAGCAGAACATACATTTATATTGAATTATCTCGTTTGTGTCTTGTCATCTTGTTGTTGTTGTTATGGTCTTCAGTCCGGAGACTGGTTTGATGCAGCTCTCCACCCTACTCTATCCTGAGCAAGCCTTTTCATCTCCTCATAAGAACGACAACCCACATCTATTTGAATCTGCTTACTATACGCGTCTCTTGGTCTCCCTCTGCGATTTTTACCCCACACACTTCCCTCCAATGCTAAATTTACGATTCCCCGATGTCTAAGAATGTGTCCTACCAAGCGATCCCTTCTTTTTGTCAGGGTATGCCAAAAATTCCTTTTCTCACCAATTCTGTTCAGTACCTCTTCATTAGTTATGCGATCTACCCACCTAATCTTCAGCATTCTTCTGTAGCACCACATTTCAAAAGCCTCTATTCTCTTCCTGTCCACACTGCTTATCGTCCATGTTTCACTCCCGTACAAGGAACCACACAAATGCCTTCAGAAAAGACTTCCTTACACTTACATTAATATTCGATGTTAGCAAATTTCTCTTTTTCAAAAATGCTTTTCTTCCCATTGCCATTCTGCATTTTGTATCCTCTGTACTACGACCATCGCATGTTATTTTACTACCCAAGTAACAAAAATCATCTACCACCTTCATTGTTTCGTTACCTAATCAAATTCCTTCAGCATCGCCTGATTTTCTAAGACCCCATTCCATTATTTTTGTTTTGCTCTTGTTAATGTTCATTTTATACGCTCTCTTCAACACATTGTCCATTCCATTCAACTGCTCTTCCAGGTCCTTTGCTGTCTCTGATAGAATTACAATGTCATCAGCAAAACGCAATGTGTTTATTTCTTCCCCCTGAACTTTAATCCCTATTCCAAATTTTTCCTTGCTTTCCTTCACCCTTGTCATCTTAGGATATATTATTTTTATTTAGATCATAGAGTTGAATCTTCAGTAGGAAAATGTCGATAGTCCTATGTTTTCATACCATCGATTTGCCACACATTAGCTATAAGTGTATGATGATCTATGAGTTGTATGTCTGTGGATCGCCCATGACATAACGTTAAAGACTCTATCAAACAACATTGGACGAATGTGTCTAGGAGGTTGGTGCAATATTGGTGTTAATGCGAGCGCCAGCGTGCTGTCAATATGCACGCTGAAAATTTTTGCATCAAAGCCTCTGAGAAAAATTTAAAAAAGGGGTAGGGAGTCGGCTTTAAGAAAATCCATTGCTGATGTACAACAAATTATACCAGAAACGAACAGGAGGAGTATCTTAAAAAAAGAATAGACCTTCTTGAAATCGAAGTTATTAAGATGTTATATCAGAAAAAATTGGGGAATTAAATACGGAACTAATGCAGCGTGCATTCTACTGAAAGTTCACTAAATAATTATGCCACGATGAGCTTGTCGAAAAGCGTCGGCCTCTGTAGTCCAGTTGACATTAGGGTAGATTGTCACGCAAGAGGCCCGGGTTCGATTCCCAGTCAGGTCGGAGATTTTTCTCCACTCGGGGAGTGGGTGTTGGGTTGTTTTCATCATCATAGACGCGCACGTCGCCGATGTGGCGTCACCTAAAAACTTGCACCTGACAGGCCGAACACAATCCTAGATGAGATCTAACGGCCAAAAATGCCACACAAAATCATCATCATATCCAAAAGCACTTTCAGCTGGAGCCCACAATGATGAAAATTAAAGAGATTCCTCTATTACTTAATAGTAATTATTGATTATTTCTCAAGAAAAATTATCTTTATTCTGTAACTCTCATACGTTTCAGTTGTACTGATTCTAGGAGAAAGATCATGCAATTATATGTAATCGTTTTCATACCATGTTGTGTGCTCTATAAAACAAAGTTTCTTTTTATGCACTAAAATAATTAATTTTGAATTACTAACTATTGTATGAAACAAACTGATCATTCAATAAATATGAGGCAAAATAATAACTACTTCTATCACTTATACAAGGAAATATACCTTATCCGCAACTTTCGTGCATTATGAAGTTCACAAACTAATGCGAAATACAACACTAACTTGTTGATATTTGTATAGTAATCCACCACACGTTGCACTACTGTACATGATGAAAGGATTGAACAATAACAATATAATCGATTTTCCAGACTATCAAAATACTGGTAGATCAAAACACACGAAAAAAAAAAAGAAGAAGAAGAAGTCAGGGAATGAGTTTTAAGAAAATTCGTGGCCGATGTACAAAAAGTTTTACAGAAAAGGACTACCTAAAAAAAAGAAATGATATCCATCAAAAACAAAAAATGTACAAAAATGCAAGGATCGCGACGAATTCCTTCCACCATTAAAAGTCGTAAGATCACATGGGAAATCAAGTCGGTTATTTTAGTTACTATTCATGGAACCTACTATTCAACACCTTGTCAAAATTTATTTAATTAGCTATCTACCAACATCTGTAGTGACTATATCAAAATTATACATCTTTATTTCTATAATGAATATAATGACTTGGCAATCGCAGGGCAACGTAAAGTAACATTTAAAATACTTTATGAAAATGTGAGGCATTTTATTCATAAGTGATTTCGTTTGATTACGTAGTGGAATATAAATTATTTTTTACTGTCAATACGTAATTGCCGGATCATTATATGTCAGTATATTATGGCGCGATTGCGAAGTCAATACATGTATTATAGAAATAAGGATGTATAATACTAATATAGTTGCTATAAATGTAGGTAGATTCCTAATTAATTAAAATTCTAAGGACACTAACTAAAATAACCGATTTGGTTTCCCATGAGATCTCACGTCTTTTGATGGTGGAAGGAATTCGTTGCGAGTCTTGCATTTTTGTACATTTTATGGTTTTGATGGAATATTTGATTTACAGAATTAGCTTACAAGCAAAATGATAGCTTCAATTAACAAAAGAATTTTAAACGACGTAATTTAAAGAAATGATAAAGAGATTTCACTCATCTCAATTGGTATTTGCATATCGTTTTGGAATTATAAACTACATAAATTCAATTAAGAGCAGCTGATTCACATATAAAAGGTACTATCATTTCTAAAGAAAGAAAAAAAAAAAAAAAAAAAAAAAAAAGAAAAAAAGCCTACAAAACAGAAAATTAGGATAGCAAACATCCAATTGACGATTCCCCGAGAGGATTTTTGAGCGGTAGATGACTCTAAGATACAGCCACTTCGCTTTCCTTGCAAAATAGGCCTAGTAGTTTTAAGAATATAAGCGTGCCGCTGTGCGTAATCTTATTTTTCCCTAACTGTTGCTGAATCAGGTGTTTTCTGGACCACGCTGAACAGGTTGAAAGGACGTGGTAAGCACAGTCGAAGTATATTTTGGAGGGCACAATTTTGGTTTGTGAAAATATTAATTATAATAATCGATTTCCGCGAATATATGATCATTTTATAATGGCAAACTGTATTGGACTATTCTCTAGTAGTCGTTGTAGACAGAGAATGAGATCAATTTGTAAATATTTGGCATATTTTCGTAAATTTTAACGAGTAATCGTGCGAGATTATTAGGTTGCAATATTAAAAATCCGGTCATGAAAACGAAGAAATTCAGATCGAAAACGAGAAAAGAAAATGTCGCTTATCTCGGAAACGCCGCGATATGACGCATGATTCAATGAAGGGTAATTTGTCTAGCCATGATGCACACAATGATTCGAGTGAGTATGCAATAGATCTACAGAACAGCCGCCAGGAAGCTAATAGAATGAATAAACATATACTAATAGTGACGATGGCGCGTTCTAATCAAAAAGGAATATTACGAAAACGGTGCATTCCATGGCATCATCCCGGGATGGTCAAAATAGTAATTTTGAATTTGCTCAAATTCTAAATTTAATTCAGGAAGGGCAGAAAGAAACCAAAGGAATGTTTAGGGAAAGTGAGAAAAAGATTAGAGAAGAAATTGGGGAAGTAAAACAAGTAGTGGTAGAGGTTAAAGAGGGAATTACTTTAAACAGGGAAGAAATTGGGAAGGTAAAAAGCGATATTGAAAAATAGAGAACGCATAAAGAAAATGTCGGGAGAATTAGATGAAGTAAAGGAACAAGTGGATATTGTTGGGAAATCGGCCAATGAGGGAAAATAGATTCCCAAAGAAGATAGGAGAGAAGCGGAATGGATAGATCTGAGGCGAGTACCACTAGAAAAGTTGCCGACAGCGCCTTAAAGGCTGTGGCAAGAGCAGTTAGTGTAAATAAATCTAAAAATAAACTTAGAATTCAGGGAGAAGTATCGCGAAAGAGTCAGAAGCAAG